>CM042696.1:332001210-334401210 GCA_023614405.1 Avena insularis
TGGTAGATCTTGTCACAACATGTTCCCAAACATGGTTTTACATCATCAAATGACCTAACCAAGAGCAAAACAAGAGAGGGCAACACAGGGCTACCCCTATGAGAAGAAATTCTAGGGGGGGTAGATGATCCGAGACCCGCGGATCAGGGTTCCGCAGGAAGAAGCCCTTCGGGGCATCAGAACACCTCCAAACCATGCATGTGACCCTAGCATGTCTAATAAAGTGTGGTGGAATGCTCAAACCTCCTAAACCTAGTTCCCAAGTGTGACCCCCTTCACAGACATGCGCTGTCCCCTAAAAACAAAGTGTCTGCATTGACTATTAGGGGGAACTCCTGCTCTGTGAAACTGGGTAGATCTTGTCACAACATGTTCCCAAACATGGTTTTACATCATAAAATGACCTAACCAAGAGCAAAACAAGAGAGGGCTACACCGGGCTACCCCTGTGAGAAGAAAGTCTAGGGGGTAGACGATCCGAGTCCCGCGGATCAAGGTTCCGCAGGAAGAAGCGCTTCGGGGCATCGGAACACCTCCAAACCATGCATGTGACCCTAGCATGTCTAATAAAGTGTGGTGGCATGCTCAAACCTCCTAAACCTGGTTCCCAAGTGTGACCCCCTTCAGAGACATGCGTTGTCCCCTAAGAACGACGTGTCTGCAGTGTGACTATTAGGGGGGAACTCCCTGTTCCGGTCAAACCGGGGTAGATCTTGTCACAACATGTTCCCAAACATGGTTTTACATCATCAAATGACCTAACCAAGAGCAAAACAAGAGAGGGATACACCGGGCTACCTCTGTGAGAAGAAAGTCTAGGGGGGTAGACGATCCGAGACCCGCGGATCGGGGTTCCGCAGGAAGAAGCGCTTCGGGGCATCAGAACACCTCCAAACCATGCATGTGACCCTAGCATGTCTAATAAAGTGTGGTGGCATGCTCAAACCTCCTAAACCTGGTTCCCAAGTGTGACCCCCTTCACGTATGCATGTCCCCTAAAAACAAAGTGTCTGCCCGACTATTAGGGGAACTCCCTGCTCCGTGAAACCGGGCTAGATCTTGTCACAACATGTTCCAAACATGGTTTCACATCCTCAAATGACCTAACCAAGAGCAAAACAAGAGAGGGCTACACCGGCTACCCCTGTGAGAAGAAAGTCTAGGGGGTAGACGATCCGAGACCTGCGGATCAGGGTTCCGCAGGAAGAAGCGCTTCGGGGCATCGGAACACCTCCAAACCATGCATGTGACCCTAGCATGTCTAATAAAGTGTGGTGGCATGCTCAAACCTCCTAAACCTGGTTCCCAAGTGTGACCCCCTTCAGATACATGCGTTGTCCCCTAAGAACGACGTGTCTCAAGCTGACTATTAGGGGAACTCCTGCTCGTGAAACTGGGTAGATCTTGTCACAACATGTTCCCAAACATGGTTTTACATCATCAAATGACCTAACCAAGAGAAAAACAAGAGAGGGCTACACCGGCTACCTGTGAGAAGAAAGTCTAGGGGGTAGACGATCCGAGACCCATGGATCGTGGTTCCGCAGAAGAAGCGCCGGGCATCTAACACCTCCAAACCATGCATGTGACCCTAGCATGTCTAATAAAGTGTGGTGGCATGCTCAAACGTCCTAAACCTGGTTCCCAAGTGTGACCCCCTTCACAGACATGCGCTGTCCCCTAAAAACAAAGTGTCTGCAATCTGACTATTAGGAGGAACTCCGTGTTCCGATGAAATCGGGGTAGATCTTGTCACAACATGTTCCCAAACATGGTTTTACATCATCAAATAACCTAACCAAGAGCAAAACAAGAGAGGGCAACACAGGGCTACCCCTATGAGAAGAAATTCTAGGGGGTAGACGATCCGAGAGCCGCGGATCAGGGTTCCGCAGGAAGAAGCGCTTCGGGGCATCTAACCCCTCCAAACCATGCATGTGACCCTAGCATGTCTAATAAAGTGTGGTGGCATGCTCAAACCTCCTAAACCTGGTTCCCAAGTGTGACCCCCTTCACAGACATGCGCTGTCCCCTAAAAACGACGTGTCTAAAGTCTGACTATTAGGGGGGAAATCCCTGCTCGTGAAACTGGGTAGATCTTGTCACAACATGTTCCCAAACACGGTTTTACATCATCACATGTCCTAACCAAGAGCAAACCAAGAGAGGGCTACACCGGCTTACCCCTGTCAGAAGAAAGTCTAGGGGGTAGACGATCCGAGACCCGAGGATCAGGGTTCCGCAGGGAGCGCCTGGCATCGGAACACCTCCAAACCATGAATGTGACCCTAGCATGTCTAATAAAGTGTGGTGGCATGCTCAAACCTCCTAAACCTGGTTCCCAAGTGTGACCCACTTCACGTACATGCGTGTCCCCTAAAAAACAAAGTGTCTCAATCTGACTATTAGGGGAACTCCTGCTCCGTGAAACCGGGGTAGATCTTGTCACAACATGTTCCCAAACATGGTTTTACATCATCAAATGACCTAACCAAGAGCAAAACAAGAGAGGGCTACACCGGGCTACCCCTGTGAGAAGAAAGTCTAGGGGGTAGACGATCCGAGACCCGCGGATCGGGGTTCCGCAGGAAGAAGCGCTTCGAGGCATCGGAACACCTCCAAACCATGCATGTGACCCTAGCATGTCTAATAAAGTGTGGTGGCATGCTCAAACCTCCTAAACCTGGTTCCCAACTGTGACCCCCTTCACAGACATGCGATGTCCCCTAAAAACAAAGTGTCTGCAATCTGACTATTAGGGGGAACTCCTGCTCCGTGAAACGGGTAGATCTTGTCACAACATGTTCCCAAACATGGTTTTACATCATCAAATGACCTAACCAAGAGCAAAACAAGAGAGGGCTACACCGGCTACCCTCGTGAGAAGAAAGTCTAGGGGTAGACGATCCGAGACCCGAGGATCGTGGTTCCGCAGAAGAAGCGCCGGGCATCTAACACCTCCAAACCATGCATGTGACCCTAGCATGTCTAATAAAGTGTGGTGGCATGCTCAAACCTCCTAAACCTGGTTCCCAACTGTGACCCCCTTCACAGACATGCGCTGTCCCCTAAAAACAAAGTGTCTGCAGTCTGACTATTAGGGGGGAACTCCCCGTTCCGGTGAAACCGGGGTAGATCTTGTCACAACATGTTCCCAAACATGGTTTTACATCATCAAATGACCTAACCAAGAGCAAAACAAGAGAGGGCTACACCAGACTACCTCTGTGAGAAGAAAGTCTAGGGGGGTAGACGATCCGACACCCGAGGATCGTGGTTCCGCAGAAGAAGCGCCGGGCATCTAACACCTCCAAACCATGAATGTGACCCTAGCATGTCTAATAAAGTGTGGTGGCATGCTAAAACCTCCTAAACCTGGTTCCCAAGTGTGACCCCTTCACAGACATGCGGTGTCCCCTAAAAACAAAGTGTCTCAGCCTGACTATTAGGGGAACTCCCTGCCCGTGAAACCGGGGTAGATTTTGTCACAACATGTTCCCAAACATGGTTTTACATCATCAAATGACCTAACCAAGAGCAAAACAAGAGAGGGCTACACCGGGCTACCCCTGTGAGAAGAAAGTCTAGGGGGGTAGACGATCCGAGACCCGAGGATCGTGGTACCGCAGAAGAAGCGCCGGGCATCTAACACCTCCAAACCATGCATGTGACCCTAGCATGTCTAATAAAGTGTGGTGGCATGCTCAAACCTCCTAAACCTGGTTCCCAAGTGTGACCCCTTCACAGACATGCGGTGTCCCCTAAAAAACAAAGTGTCTGCAATCGACTATTAGGGGAACTCCTGCTCCGTGAAACCGGGTAGATCTTGTCACAACATGTTCCCAAACATGGTTTTACATCATCAAATGACCTAACCAAGAGAAAAACAAGAGAGGTCTACACCGGGCTACCCTGTGAGAAGAAAGTCTAGGGGGTACATGATCCGACACCCGAGGATCGGGGTTCCGCCGGACGAAGCGCTGGGCATCGAACACCTCCAAACCATGCATGTGACCCTAGCATGTCTAATAAAGTGTGGTGGCATGCTCAAACCTCCTAAACCTGGTTCCCAAGTGTGACCCCCTTCAGAGACATGCGCTGTCCCCTAAAAACAAAGTGTCTACAATCTGACTATTAGGGGAACTCCTGCTCGTGAAACCGAGGTAGATCTTGTCACAACATGTTACCAAACATGGTTTTACATCATCAAATGACCTAACCAAGAGCAAAACAAGAGAGGGCTACACCGGGCTACCCCTGTGAGAAGAAAGTCTAGGGGGGTAGACGATCCGAGACCCGAGGATCAGGGTTCCGCAGAAGAAGCGCCTGGGCATCTGAACACCTCCAAACCATGCATGTGACCCTAGCATGTCTAATAAAGTGTGGTGGCATGCTCAAACCTCCTAAACCTGGTTCCCAAGTGTGACCCCCTTCATAGACATGCGCTGTCCCCTAAAAACAAAGTGTCTGCAATCTGACTATTAGGGGGAACTCCCTGCTCGTGAAACCGGGTAGATCTTGTCACAACATGTTCCCAAACATGGTTCTACATCATCAAATGACCTAACCAAGAGCAAAACAAGAGAGGGATACACGAAGCTACCCCTGTGAGAAGAAAGTCTAGGGGTAGACGATCCGAGACCCGAGGATCGTGGTTCGCAGAAGAAGCGCCTGGCATCTGAACACCTCCAAACCATGCATGTGACCCTAGCATGTGTAATGAAGTGTGGTGGCATGCTCAAAACTCCTAAACCTGGTTACCAAGTGTGACCCCCTTCGCAGACATGCGCTGTCCCCGAAAAACGAAGTGTCTACAATCCGACTATTAGGGGGAAACTCCCCGCTTCGGTGAAACCGGGGTAGATCTTGTCACAACATGTTTCCAAACATGGTTTTACATCATAAAATGACCTAAACAAGAGCAAAACAAGATAGGGCGACACCGGGCTACCCCTTTCAGAAGAAAGTCTAGGGGGTAGACGATCCGAGATCCGAGGATCAGGGTTCCGCAAGAAGAAGCGCTTCGGGGCATCGGAACACCTCCAAACCATGCATGTGACCCTATCATGTCTAATAAAGTGTGGTGGCATGCTCAAACCTCCTAAACCTGGTTCCCAAGTGTGACCCCTGCACAGACATGCGTTGTCCCTAAAAACAAAGTGTCTCAATCTGACTATTAGGGGAACTCCCCTCGTGAAACGGGGGTAGATCTTGTCACAACATGTTCCTAAACATGGTTTTACATCATCAAATCACCTAACCAAGAGCAAAACAAGAGAGGGCTACACCGGGCTACCCCTGTCAGAAGAAAGTCTAGGGGGTAGACGATCCGAGATCCGAGGATTAGGGTTCCGCAGGAAGAAGCGCTTCAGGGCATCGGAACACCTCCAAACCATGCATGTGACCCTAGCATGTCTAATAAAGTGTGGTGGCATGCTCAAACCTCCTAAACCTGGTTCCCAAGTGTGACCCCCTTCACAGACATGCGCTGTCCCCAAAAAACAAAGTGTCTGCAGTCTGACTATTAGGGGGGAACTCCCCGTTCCGGTGAAACCGGGGTAGATCTTGTCACAACATGTTCCCAAACATGGTTTTACATCATCAAATGACCTAACCAAGAGCAAAACAAGAGAGGGCTACACCGGCTACCCCTGTGAGAAGAAAGTCTAGGGGGGTAGACGATCCGAGACCCGAGGATCAGGGTTCCGCAGGAAGAAGCGCTTCGGGGCATCGGAACACCTCCAAACCATGCACGTGACCCTACCATGTCTAATAAAGTGTGGTGGCACGCTCAAACCTCCTAAACCTGGTTCCCAAGTGTGACCCCCTTCACAGACATGGGTTGTCCCGTAAAAACAAAGTGTCTCAGGCTTGACTATTAGGGGAACTCCCTGCTCGGTGAAACCGGGTAGATCTTGTCACAACATGTTCCCAAACATGGTTTTACATCATCAAATGACCTAACCAAGAGCAAAACAAGAGAGGGCTACACCGGCTACCCCGTGAGAAGAAAGTCTAGGGGTAGACGATCCGAGACCCGAGGATCGTGGTTCCAGGAAGAAGCGCCGGGCATCTAACACCTCCAAACCATGCATGTGACCCTAGCATGTCTAATAAAGTGTGGTGGCATGCTCAAACCTCCTAAACCTGGTTCCCAAGTGACCCCTTCATAGACATGCGTTGTCCCTAAAAACAAAGTGTCTCAATCCGACTATTAGGGGAACTCCTGCTCCGTGAAACCGGGTAGATCTTGTCACAACATGTTCCCAAACATGGTTTTACATCATCAAATGACCTAACCAAGAGCAAAACAAGAGAGGGCTACACCGGCTACCTCGTGAGAAGAAAGTCTAGGGGTAGACGATCCGAGACCAGGATCGTGGTTCCGCAGAAGAAGCGCCGGGCATCGAACACCTCCAAACCATGCATGTGACCCTAGCATGTCTAATAAAGTGTGGTGGCATGCTCAAACCTCATAAACCTGGTTCCCAAGTGTGAACCCCTTCATAGACATGCGTTGTCCCTAAAAACAAAGTGTCTGCAAATCTGACTATTAGGGGAACTCCCTGCTCGTGAAACGGGTAGATCTTGTCACAACATGTTCCCAAACATGGTTTTACATCATCAAATGACCTAACCAAGAGCAAAACAAGAGAGGGCTACACCGGGCTACCCCTGTGAGAAGAAAGTCTAGGGGGTAGACGATCCGAGACCCGTGGATCAGGGTTCCGCAGGAAGAAGCGCCTGGGCATCTAACACCTCCAAACCATGCATGTGACCCTAGCATGTCTAATAAAGTGTGGTGGCATGCTCAAACCTCCTAAACCTGGTTCCCAAGTGTGACCCCCTTCACAGACATGCGCTGTCCCCTAAAAACAAAGTGTCTGCAGTCTGACTATTATGGGGGAACTCCCCGTTCCGGTGAAACCAGGGTAGCTCTTGTCACAACATGTTCCCAAACATGGTTTTACATCATCAAATGACCTAACCAAGAGCAAAACAAGAGAGGGCTATACCGGGCTACCTCTGTGAGAAGAAAGTCTAGGGGGGTAGACGATCCGAGACCAGGATCGTGGTTCCGCAGAAGAAGCGCCGGGCATCGTAACACCTCCAAACCATGCATGTGACCCTAGCATGTCTAATAAAGTGTGGTGGCATGCTCAAACCTCCTAAACCTGGTTCCCAAGTGTGACCCCTTCACAGACATGCGTTGTCCCAAAAAACAAAGTGTCTACAATCTGACTATTAGGAGGGAACTCCCTATATCGGTGAAAGCGGGGTAGATCTTGTCACAACATGTTCCCAAACATGATTTTACATCATCAAATGACCTAACCAAGAGCAAAACAAGAGATGTCTACACCGGGCTACCCTTGTGAGAAGAAAGTCTAGGGGGGTACATGATCCGACACCCGAGGATCGGGGTTCCGCAGGAAGAAGCGCTTCGGGGCATCGGAACACCTCCAAACCATGCATGTGACCCTAGCATGTCTAATAAAGTGTGGTGGCATGCTCAAACCTCCTAAACCTGGTTCCCAAGTGTGACCCCCTTCACAGACATGCGCTGTCCCCTAAAAACAAAGTGTCTGCAGTCTGACTATTAGGGGGGAACTCCCTGTTCCGGTGAAACCGGGGTAGATCTTGTCACAACATGTTCCCAAACATGGTTTTACATCATCAAATGACCTAACCAAGAGCAAAACAAGAGAGGGCTACACCGGGCTACCCCTGTGAGAAGAAAGTCTAGGGGGGTAGACGATCCGAGACCCGAGGATCAGGGTTCCGCAGGAAGAAGCGCTTCGGGGCATCGGAACACCTCCAAACCATGCATGTGACCCTAGCATGTCTAATAAAGTGTGGTGGCATGCTCAAACCTCCTAAACCTGGTTCCCAAGTGTGACCCCCTTCATAGACATGCGCTGTCCCCTAAAAACAAAGTGTCTGCAGTCTGACTATTAGGGGGGAACTCCCTGTTCCGGTGAAACCGGGGTAGATCTTGTCACAACATGTTCCCAAACATGGTTTTACATCATCAAATGACCTAACCAAGAGCAAAACAAGAGAGGGCTACACCGGGCTACCTCTGTGAGAAGAAAGTCTAGGGGGGTAGACGATCCGAGACCCGAGGATCAGGGTTCCGCAGGAAGAAGCGCTTCGGGGCATCGGAACACCTCCAAACCATGCATGTGACCCTAGCATGTCTAATAAAGTGTGGTGGCATGCTCAAACCTCCTAAACCTGGTTCCCAAGTGTGACCCCTTTCATAGACATGCGTTGTCCCCTAAAACAAAGTGTCTGCAGTCTGACTATTAGGGGGGAACTCCCTGTTCCGGTGAAACCGGGGTAGATCTTGTCACAACATGTTCCCAAACATGGTTTTACATCATCAAATGACCTAACCAAGAGCAAAACAAGAGAGGGCTACACCGGGCTACCCCTGTGAGAAGAAAGTCTAGGGGGTAGACGATCCGAGACCCGCGGATCAGGGTTCCGCAGGAAGAAGCGCTTCGAGGCATCAGAACACCTCCAAACCATGCATGTGACCCTAGCATGTCTAATAAAGTGTGGTGGCATGCTCAAACCTCCTAAACCTGGTTCCCAAGTGTGACCCCCTTCACAGACATGCGCTGTCCCCTAAAAACAAAGTGTCTGCAATCTGACTATTAGGGGGAACTCCTCGTTCCGGTGAAACCGGGGTAGATCTTGTCACAACATGTTCCCAAACATGGTTTTACATCATCAAATGACCTAACCAAGAGCAAAACAAGAGAGGGCTACACCGGGCTACCCCTGTGAGAAGAAAGTCTAGGGGGTAGACGATCCGAGACCCGCGGATCAGGGTTCCGCAGGAAGAAGCGCTTCGGGGCATCTGAACACCTCCAAACCATGCATGTGACCCTAGCATGTCTAATAAAGTGTGGTGGCATGCTCAAACCTCCTAAACCTGGTTCCCAAGTGTGACCCCCTTCACAGACATGCGCTGTCCCCTAAAAACAAAGTGTCTGCAGTCTGACTATTAGGGGGGAACTCCCCGTTCCGGTGAAACCGGGGTAGATCTTGTCACAACATGTTCCCAAACATGGTTTTACATCATCAAATGACCTAACCAAGAGCAAAACGAGAGAGGGTTACACCGGGCTACCCCTGTGAGAAGAAAGTCTAGGGGGGTAGACGATCCGAGACCCGAGGATCAGGGTTACGCAGGAAGAAGCGCTTCGGGGCATCGGAACACCTCCAAACCATGCATGTGACCCTAGCATGTCTAATAAATTGTGGTGGCATGATCAAACATCCTAAAACTGGTTCCCAAGTGTGACCCCCTTCATAGACATGCGATGTCCCCTAAAAACAAAGTGTCTACAGTCTGACTATTAGCGGGAACTCCCTGTTCCGGTGAAAGCGGGGTAGATCTTGTCACAACATGTTCCAAAACATGGTTTTACATCATCAAATGACCTAACCAAGAGCAAAACAAGAGAGGGCTACACCGGGCTACCCCTGTGAGAAGAAAGTCTAGGCGGGTAGACGATTCGAGACCATGGATCGTGGTTCCGCAGAAGAAGCGCTGGCATCTAACACCTCGAAACCATGCATGTGACCCTAGCATGTCTAATAAAGTGTGGTGGCATGCTCAAACCTCCTAAAACTGGTTCCCAAGATTGACCTCCTTCACAGACATGCGTGTCCCCTAAAAACAAAGTGTCTGCAATCGACTATTAGGGGAACTCCCTGTTCCGGTGAAACCGAGGTAGATCTTGTCACAAAATGTTCCCAAACATGGTTTTAAATCATCAAATTACCTAACCAAGAACAAAACAAGAGAGGGCTACACCGGCTACCCCTGTGAGAAGAAAGTCTAGGGGGGTAGACGATCCGAGACCCGCGGATCAGGGTTCCGCAGGAAGCGCCTGGGCATCGGAACACCTCCAAACCATGCATGTGACCCTAGCATGTCTAATAAAGTGTGGTGGCATGCTCAAACCTCCTAAACCTGGTTCCCAAGTGTGACCCCCTTCACAGACATGCGCTGTCCCCTAAAAACAAAGTGTCTCAATCGACTATTAGGGGAACTCCTGCTCCGGTGAAACCGGGGTAGATCTTGTCACAACATGTTCCCAAATATGGTTTTACATCATCAAATGACCTAACCAAGATCAAAACAAGAGAGGTCTACACCAGGCTACCCCTGTGAGAAGAAAGTCTAGGGGGGTAGATGATCCGAGACCCGAGGATCGGGGTTCCGCAGGAAGAAGCGCGTCGGGGCATCGGAACACCTCCAAACCATGCATGTGACCCTAGAATGTCTAATAAAGTGTGGTGGCATGCTCAAACCTCCTAAACCTAGTTCCCAAGTGTGACCACCTTCACAGACATGCGTTGTCCCCTAAAAACGACGTGTATGCACTCTGACTATTAGGGGGGAACTCCCTGTTTCGGTGAAACCGGGGTAGATCTTGTCACAACATGTTCCCAAATATGGTTTTACATCATCAAATGACCTAACCAAGAGCAAAACAAGAGAGGGCTACACCGGGCTACCCCTGTGAGAAGAAAGTCTATACGGGTAGACGATTCGAGACCCGAGGATCAGGGTTCCGCAGGAAGAAGTGCTTCGGGGCATCGGAACACCTCCAAACCATGCATGTGACCCTAGCATGTCTAATAAAGTGTGGTGGCATGCTCAAACCTCCTAAACCTGGTTCCCAAGTGTGACCCCCTTCAGAGACATGCGCTGTCCCCTAAAAACGACGTGTCTGCAGTGTGACTATTAGGGGGGAACTCCCTATATCGGTGAAACCGAGGTAGATCTTGTCACAACATGTTCCCAAACATGGTTTTACATCATCAAATGACCTAACCAAGAGCAAAACAAGAGAGGGCTACACCGGGCTACCCCTGTGAGAAGAAAGTCTAGGGGGGTAGACGATCCGAGACCCGCGGATCAGGGTTCCGCAGGAAGAAGCGCTTCGGGGCATCGGAACACCTCCAAACCATGCATGTGACCCTAGCATGTCTAATAAAGTGTGGTGGCATGCTCAAACCTCCTAAACCTGGTTCCCAAGTGTGACCCCCTTCACAGACATGCGTTGTCCCCTAAAAACAAAGTGTCTACAGTCTGACTATTAGGGGAACTCCTGCCCGTGAAACCGGGGTAGATCTTGTCACAACATGTTCCCAAACATGGTTTTACATCATCAAATGACCTAACCAAGAGCAAAACAAGAGAGGGCTACACCGGGCTACCCCTGTGAGAAGAAAGTCTAGGGGTAGACGATCCGAGACCATGGATCGTGGTTCCGCAGAAGAAGCGCCTGGGCATCTAACACCTCCAAACCATGCATGTGACCCTAGCATGTCTAATAAAGTGTGGTGGCATGCTCAAACCTCCTAAACCTGGTTCCCAAGTGTGACCCCCTTCACAGACATGCGCTGTCCCCAAAAAACAAAGTGTCTCATAGCCGACTATTAGGGGAACTCCTGCTCCGTGAAACCGTTGTAGATCTTGTCACAACATGTTCCCAAACATGGTTTTACATCATCAAATGACCTAACCAAGAGCAAAACAAGAGAGGGCTACACCGGGCTACCTCTGTGAGAAGAAAGTCTAGGGGGTAGACGATCCGAGACCCGAGGATCAAGGTTCCAGAAGAAGCGCCGGGCATCTAACACCTCCAAACCATGCATGTGACCCTAGTATGTCTAATAAAGTGTGGTGGCATGCTCAAACCTCCTAAACCTGGTTCCCAAGTGACCCCTTCATAGACATGCGTGTCCCCTAAAAAACAAAGTGTCTATAGCCTGACTATTAGGGGAACTCCCTGCCCGTGAAACCGGAGTAGATCTTGTCACAACATGTTCCCAAACATGGTTTTACATCATCAAATGACCTAACCAAGAGCAAAACAAGATAGGGCTACACCGGGCTACCCCTGTGAGAAGAAAGTCTAGGGGTAGACGATCCGAGACCTGAGGATCAGGGTTCCGCAGAAGAAGCGCCTGGGCATCGAACACCTCCAAACCATGCATGTGACGCTAGCATGTCTAATAAAGTGTGGTGGCATGCTCAAACCTCCTAAACCTAGTTCCCAAGTGTGACCCCCTTCACAGACATGCGCTGTCCCTAAAAACGAAGTGTCTACAGTCTGACTATTAGGGGAACTCCTGCTCCGTGAAACCGGGGTAGATCTTGTCACAACATGTTCCCAAACATGGTTTTACATCATCACATGACCTAACCAAGAGCAAAACAAGAGAGGGCTACACCGGGCTACCCCTGTCAGAAGAAAGTCTAGGGGGGTAGACGATCCGAGGCCCACGGATCAGGGTTCCACAGGAAGAAGTGCTTCGGGGCATCGGAACACCTCCAAACCATGCATGTGACCCAACCATGTGTAATAAAGTGTGGTGGCACGCTAAAACCTCCTAAACCTGGTTACCAAGTGTGACCCCCTTCGCAGACATGCGCTGTCCCCTAAAAAACAAAGTGTCTACAATCTGACTATTAGGGGGGGACTCCCCGTTTTGGTGAAACCGGGGTAGATCATGTCACAACATGTTCCCAAACATGGTTTTACATCATCACATGACCTAACCAAGAGCAAAAAAAAGAGGGCTACACCGGGCTACCCTGTCAGAAGAAAGTCTTGGGGGGTAGACGATCCGAGACCATGGATCGTGGTTCCGCAGAAGAAGCGCCTGGGCATCTAACACCTCCAAACCATGCATGTGACCCTAGCATGTCTAATAAAGTGTGGTGGCATGCTCAAACCTCCTAAACCTGGTTCCCAAGTGTGACGCCTTCACGTACATGCGTTGTCCCCAAAAAAACAAAGTGTCTGCAATCTGACTATTAGGGGAACTCCCTTCGTGAAACCGGGGTATATCTTGTCACAACATGTTCCCAAACATGGTTTTACATCATCAAATGACCTAACCAAGAGCAAAAAAAGAGAGGGCTACACCGGCTACCCTGTGAGAAGAAAGTCTAGGGGGTAGACGATCCGAGACCCGAGGATCGTGGTTCCGCAGAAGAAGCGCCTGGGCATCTAACACCTCCAAACCATGCATGTGACCCTAGCATGTCTAATAAAGTGTGGTGGCATGCTCAAACCTCCTAAACCTGGTTCCCAAGTGTGACCCCTTCACAGACATGCGTTGTCCCCTAAAAACAAAGTGGCTGCAATCGACTATTAGGGGAACTCCTGCTCGTGAAACCGGGGTAGATCTTGTCACAACATGTTCCCAAACATGGTTTTACATCATCAAATGACCTAACCAAGAGCAAAACAAGAGAGGGCTACACCGGGCTACCCCTGTGAGAAGAAAGTCTAGGGGGGTAGACGATCCGAGACCCGAGGATCAGGGTTCCGCAGGAAGAAGCGCTTCGGGGCATCGGAACACCTCCAAACCATGCATGTGACCCTAGCATGTCTAATAAAGTGTGGTCGCATGCTCAAACCTCCTAAACCTGGTTCCCAAGTGTGACCCCCTTCACAGACATGCACTGTCCCCTAAAAACAAAGTGTCTACAATCTGACTATTAGGGGGGAACTTCCCGTTCCGGTGAAACCGGGGTATTTCTTGTCACAACATGTTCCCAAACATGGTTTTACATCATCAAATTACCTAACCAAGAGCAAAACAAGAGAGGGCTACACCGGGCTACCCCTGTGAGAAGAAAGTCTAGGGGGGTAGACGATCCGAGACCCGCGGATCAGGGTTCCGCAGGAAGAAGCGCTTCAGGGCATCGGAACACCTCCAAACCATGCATGTGACCCTAGCATGTCTAATAAAGTGTGGTGGCATGCTCAAACCTCCTAAACCTGGTTCCCAAGTGTGACCCCCTTCACAGACATGCGTTGTCCCCTAAAAACAAAGTGTCTACAGTCTGACTATTAGGGGGAACTCCCTATATCGGTGAAACCGGGGTAGATCTTGTCACAACATGTTCCCAAACATGGTTTTACATCATCAAATGACCTAACCAAGAGCAAAACAAGAGAGGGCTACACCGGGCTACCCCTGTGAGAAGAAAGTCTAGGGGGGTAGACGATCCGAGACCCGCGGATCAGGGTTCCGCAGGAAGAAGCGCTTCGGGGCATCAGAACACCTCCAAACCATGCATGTGACCCTAGCATGTCTAATAAAGTGTGGTGGCATGCTCAAACCTCCTAAACCTGGTTCCCAAGTGTGACCCCCTTCATAGACATGCGCTGTCCCCTAAAAACAAAGTGTCTACAGTCTGACTATTAGGGGGAACTCCCTATATCGGTGAAACCGAGGTAGATCTTCTCACAACATGTTCCCAAACATGGTTTTACATCATCAAATGACCTAACAAAGAGCAAATCAAGAGAGGGCTACACCGGGCTACCCCTGTGAGAAGAAAGTCTAGGCGGGTAGACGATCCGAGACCCGCGGATCAGGGTTCCGCAGGAAGAAGTGCTTCGGGGCATCGGAACACCTCCAAACCATGCATGTGACCCTAGCATGTCTAATAAAGTGTGGTGGCATGCTCAAACCTCCTAAACCTGGTTCCCAAGTGTGACCCCCTTCACAGACATGCGCTGTCCCCTAAAAACAAAGTGTCTGCAATCTGACTATTAGGGGGGAACTCCTGCTCCGTGAAACCGGGGTAGATCTTGTCACAACATGTTCCCAAACATGGTTTTACATCATCAAATGACCTAACCAAGAGCAAAACAAGAGAGGGCTACACCGGGCTACCCCTGTGAGAAGAAAGTCTAGGGGGTAGACGATCCGAGACCGCGGATCAGGGTTCCGCAGGAAGAAGCGCTTCGGGGCATCGGAACACCTCCAAACCATGCATGTGACCCTAGCATGTCTAATAAAGTGTGGTGGCATGCTCAAACCTCCTAAACCTGGTTCCCAAGTGTGACCCCCTTCACAGACATGCGTTGTCCCCTAAAAACAAAGTGTCTACAATCTGACTATTAGGGGGAACTCCCTGTTCCGGTGAAACCGGGGTAGATCTTGTCACAACATGTTCCCAAACATGGTTTTACATCATCAAATGACCTAACCAAGAGCAAAACAAGAGAGGGCTACACCGGGCTACCCCTGTGAGAAGAAAGTCTAGGGGTAGATGATCCGAGACCCGAGGATCGGGGTTCCGCAGGAAGAAGCGCTTCGGGGCATCGGAACACCTCCAAACCATGCATGTGACCCTAGCATGTCTAATAAAGTGTGGTGGCATGCTCAAACCTCCTAAACCTGGTTCCCAAGTGTGACCCCCTTCACAGACATGCGCTGTCCCCAAAAAACAAAGTGTCTGCAGTCTGACTATTAGGGGAACTCCCTCGGTGAAACCGGGTAGATCTTGTCACAACATGTTCCCAAACATGGTTTTACATCATCAAATGACCTAACCAAGAGCAAAACAAGAGAGGGCTACACCGGGCTACCCCTGTGAGAAGAAAGTCTAGGGGGTAGAAGATCCGAGACCCAGGATCGTGGTTCCGCAGAAGAAGCGCTGGGCATCTGAACACCTCCAAACCATGCATGTGACCCTAGCATGTCTAATAAAGTGTGGTGGCATGCTCAAACCTCCTAAACCTGGTTCCCAAGTGTGACCCCCTTCACAGACATGCGCTGTCCCCTAAAAACAAAGTGTCTACAGTCTGACTATTAGCGGGAACTCTGCTCGGTGAAACCGGGGTAGATCTTGTCACAACATGTTCCCAAACATGGTTTTACATCATCAAATGACCTAACCAAGAGCAAAACAAGAGAGGGCTACACCGGGCTACCTCTGTGAGAAGAAAGTCTAGGGGGGTAGACGATCCGAGACCCTGGATCGTGGTTCCGCAGAAGAAGCGCCTGGGCATCTAACACCTCCAAACCATGAATGTGACCCTAGCATGTCTAATAAAGTATGGTGGCATGCTCAAACCTCCTATACCTGGTTCCCAAGTGTGACCCCCTTCACAGACATGCGTTGCCCCTAAAAACAAAGTGTCTGCAATCTGACTATTAGGGGAACTCCCTGCCCGTGAAACCGGGTATTTCTTGTCACAACATGTTCCCAAACATGGTTTTACATCATCAAATGACCTAACCAAGAGCAAAACAAGAGAGGGCTACACCGGGCTACCCCTGTGAGAAGAAAGTCTTGGGGAGTAGACGATCCGAGACCCGAGGATTAGGGTTCCGCAAGAAGAAGCGCTTCGGGGCATCGGAACACCTCCAAACCATGCATGTGACCCTAGCATGTCTAATAAAGTGTGGTGGCATGCTCAAACCTCCTAAACCTGGTTCCCAAGTGTGACCCCCTTCATAGACATGCGCAATCCCCTAAGAACAAAGTGTCTGTAGTCTGACTATTAGGGGAACTCCTGCTCGTGAAACCGGGTAGATCTTGTCACAACATGTTCCCAAACATGGTTTTACATCATCAAATGACCTAACCAAGAGCAAAACAAGAGAGGGCTACACCGGGCTACCCCCGTGAGAAGAAAGTCTAGGCGGGTAGACGATTCGAGACCCGAGGATCAGGGTTCCGCAGGAAGAAGTGCTTCGGGGCATCGAAACACCTCCAAACCATGCATGTGACCCTAGCATGTCTAATAAAGTGTGGTGGCATGCTCAAACCTCCTAAACCTGGTTCCCAAGTGTGACCCCCTTCATAGACATGCGCTGTCCCCTAAAAACAAAGTGTCTGCAGTCTGACTATTAGGGGGGAACTCCCTGTTCCGGTGAAACCGGGGTAGATCTTGTCACAACATGTTCCCAAACATGGTTTTACATCATCAAATGACCTAACCAAGAGCAAAACAAGAGAGGGCTACACCGGGCTACCCTTGTGAGAAGAAAGTCTAGGGGGGTAGACGATCTGAGACCCACGGATCGTGGTTCCGCAGAAGAAGCGCCTGGGCATCATAACACCTCCAAACCATGCATGTGACCCTAGCATGTCTAATAAAGTGTGGTGGCATGCTCAAACCTCCTAAACCTGGTTCCCAAGTGTGACCCCCTTCACAGACATGCGCTGTCCCCTAAAAACAAAGTGTCTGCAGTTTGACTATTAAGGGGGAACTCCCTGTTCCGGTGAAACCGGGGTAGATCTTGTCACAACATGTTCCCAAACATGGTTTTACATCATCAAATGACCTAACCAAGAGCAAAACAAGAGAGGGCTACACCGGGCTACCCCTGTGAGAAGAAAGTCTAGGGGTAGACGATCCGAGACCCGCGGATCAGGGTTCCGCAGGAAGAAGCGCTTCGGGGCATCGGAACACCTCCAAACCATGCATGTGACCCTAGCATGTCTAATAAAGTGTGGTGGCATGCTCAAACCTCCTAAACCTGGTTCCCAAGTGTGACCCCCTTCATAGACATGCGCTGTCCCAATAAACAAAGTGTCTGCAGTCTGACTATTATGGGGGAACTCCCCGTTCCGGTGAAACCGGGGTAGATCTTGTCACAACATGTTCCCAAACATGGTTTTACATCATCAAATGACCTAACCAAGAGCAAAACAAGAGAGGGCTACACCGGGCTACCCCTGTGAGAAGAAAGTCTAGGGGGTAGACGATCCGAGACCCGAGGATCAGGGTTCCGCAGGAAGAAGCGCTTAGGGGCATCGTAACACCTCCAAACCATGCATGTGACCCTAGCATGTCTAATAAAGTGTGGTGGCATGCTCAAACCTCCTAAACCTGGTTCCCAAGTGTGACCCCCTTCATAGACATGCGCTGTCCCCTAAAAACAAAGTGTCTGCAGTCTGACTATTAAGGGGGAACTCCCTGTTCCGGTGAAACCGGGGTAGATCTTGTCACAACATGTTCCCAAACATGGTTTTACATCATCAAATGACCTAACCAAGAGCAAAACAAGAGAGGGCTACACCGGGCTACCCCTGTGAGAAGAAAGTCTAGGGGGTAGACGATCCGAGACCCGCGGATCGGGGTTCCGCAGGAAGAAGCGCTTCGGGGCATCGGAACACCTCCAAACCATGCATGTGACCCTAGCATGTCTAATAAAGTGTGGTGGCATGCTCAAACCTCCTAAACCTGGTTCCCAAGTGTGACCCCCTTCACAGACATGCGTTGTCCCCTAAAAACAAAGTGTCTGCAATCTGACTATTAGGGGAACTCCCCCGTTTCGCGGAAACTGGGGTAGATCTTGTCACAACATGTTCCCAAACATGGTTTTACATCATCAAATGACCTAACCAAGAGCAAAACAAGAGAGGGCTACACCGGGCTACCCCTGTGAGAAGAAAGTCTAGGGGGTAGACGATCCGAGACCCGCGGATCGGGGTTCCGCAGAAAGAAGCGCTTCGAGGCATCAGAACACCTCCAAACCATGCATGTGACCCAATCATGTCTAATAAAGTGTGGTGGCATGCTTAAACCTCCTAAACCTTGTTCCCAAGTGTGACCCCCTTCACAGACATGCGCTGTCCCATAAAAACAAAGTGTCTGCAATCTGACTATTAGGTGGAACTCCTGCCCGTGAAACCGGGGTAGATCTTGTCACACCATGTTCCCAAACATGGTTTTACATCATCAAATGAACTAATCGAGAGCAAAACAAGAGAGGCTACACCGGCTACCCCGTGAGAAGAAAGTCTAGGGGTAGACGATCCGAGACCCGAGGATCGTGGTTCCGCAGAAGAAGCGCCGGGCATCGAACACCTCCAAACCATGCATGTGACCCTAGCATGTCTAATAAAGTGTGGTGGCATGCTCAAACCTCCTAAACCTGGTTCCCAAGTGTGAACCCCATCACAGACATGCGTTGTCCCCTAAAAAATAAAGTGTCTGCAATCTGACTATTAGGGGAACTCTGCTCCGGTGAAACCAGGGTAGATGTTGTCACAACATGTTCCCAAACATGGTTTTACATCATCAAATGACCTAACCAAGAGCAAAACAAGAGAGGGCTACACCGGGCTACCCCTGTGAGAAGAAAGTCTAGGGGGGTAGACGATCCGAGACCCGTGGATCGGGGTTCCGGAGGAAGAAGCGCTGGGCATCTAACACCTCCAAACCATGCATGTGACCCTACCATGTCTAATAAAGTGTGGTGGCATGCTCAAACCTCCTAAACCTGGTTCCCAAGTGTGACCCCCTTCACAGACATGCGCTGTCCCCTAAAAACAAAGTGTCTGCAATCTGACTATTAGGGGGAACTCCCTGTTCCGGTGAAACCGGGGTAGATCTTGTCACAACATGTTCCCAAACATGGTTTTACATCATCAAATGACCTAACCAAGAGAAAAACAAGAGAGGGATACACCGGGCTACCCCTGTGAGAAGAAAGTCTAGGGGGTAGACGATCCGAGACCAGGATCGTGGTTCCACAGGAAGAAGCGCTTCGGGGCATCGGAACACCTCCAAACCATGCATGTGACCCTAGCATGTCTAATAAAGTGTGGTGGCATGCTCAAACCTCCTAAACCTGGTTCCCAAGTGTGACCCCCTTCATAGACATGCGTTGTCCCCTAAAAACAAAGTGTCTGCAGTCTGACTATTAGGGGGGAACTCCCTGTTCCGGTGAAACCGGGGTAGATCTTGTCACAACATGTTCCCAAACATGGTTTTACATCATCAAATGACCTAACCAAGAGCAAAACAAGAGAGGGCTACACCGGGCTACCCCTGTGAGAAGAAAGTCTAGGGGGTAGACGATCCGAGACCCGCGGATCGGGGTTCCGCAGGAAGAAGCGCTTCGGGGCATCGGAACACCTCCAAACCATGCATGTGACCCTAGCATGTCTAATAAAGTGTGGTGGCATGCTCAAACCTCCTAAACCTGGTTCCCAAGTGTGACCCCCTTCATAGACATGCACTGTCCCCTAAAAACAAAGTGTCTACAGTCTGACTATTAGGGAGGGGGACTCCCTGTTCCGGTGAAACCGGGGTAGATCTTGTCACAACATGTTCCCAAACATGGTTTTACATCATCAAATGACCTAACCAAGAGCAAAACAAGAGAGGGCTACACCGGGCTACCCCTGTGAGAAGAAAGTCTAGGGGGGTAGACGATCCGAGACCCGAGGATCAGGGTTTCACCGGAAGAAGCGCTTCGGGGCATCGGAACACCTCCAAACCATGCATGTGACCCTAGCATGTCTAATAAAGTGTGGTGGCATGCTCAAACCTCCTAAACCTGGTTCCCAAGTGTGACCCCCTTCACAGACATGCGCTGTCCCCTAAAAACAAAGTGTCTACAGTCTGACTATTAGGGGGAACTCCCTGTTCCGGTGAAACCGGGGTAGATCTTGTCACAACATGTTCCCAAACATGGTTTTACATCATCAAATGACCTAACCAAGAGCAAAACAAGAGAGGGCTACACCGGGCTACCTCTGTGAGAAGAAAGTCTAGGGGGGTAGACGATCCGAGACCCGCGGATCAGGGTTCCGCAGGAAGAAGCGCTTCGGGGCATCGGAACACCTCCAAACCATGCATGTGACCCTAGCATGTCTAATAAAGTGTGGTGGCATGCTCAAACCTCCTAAACCTGGTTCCCAAGTGTGACCCCCTTCACAGACATGCGCTGTCCCCTAAAAACAAAGTGTCTGCAGTCTGACTATTAGGGGGGAACTCCCTGTTCCGGTGAAACCGGGGTAGATCTTGTCACAACATGTTCCCAAACATGGTTTTACATCATCAAATGACCTAACCAAGAGCAAAACAAGAGAGGGATACACCGGGCTACCCCTGTGAGAAGAAAGTCTAGGGGGGTAGACGATCCGAGACCCGCGGATCAGGGTTCCGCGGGAAGAAGCGCTTCGGGGCATCGGAACACCTCCAAACCATGCATGTGACCCTAGCATGTCTAATAAAATGTGGTGGCATGCTCAAACGTCCTAAACCTGGTTCCCAAGTGTGACCCCCTTCACAGACATGCGCTGTCCCCTAAAAACAAAGTGTCTGCAGTGTGACTATTAGGGGGTAACTCCCCGTTCCGGTGAAACCGGGGTAGATCTTGTCACAACATGTTCCCAAACATGGTTTTACATCATCAAATGACCTAACCAAGAGCAAAACAAGAGAGGGCTACACCGGGCTACCTCTGTGAGAAGAAAGTCTAGGGGGGTAGACGATCCGAGACCCGCGGATCAGGGTTCCGCAGGAAGAAGCGCTTCGGGGCATCGGAACACCTCCAAACCATGCATGTGACCCTAGCATGTCTAATAAAGTGTGGTGGCATGCTCAAACCTCCTAAACCTGGTTCCCAAGTGTGACCCCCTTCACAGACATGCGTTGTCCCTAAAAACAAAGTGTCCGCAATCTGACTATTAGGGGGAACTCCCTGTTCCGGTGAAACCGGGGTAGATCTTGTCACAACATGTTCCCAAACATGGTTTTACATCATCAAATGACCTAACCAAGAGCAAAACAAGAGAGGGCTACACCGGGCTACCCCTGTGAGAAGAAAGTCTAGGGGGTAGACGATCCGAGACCCGCGGATCAGGGTTCCGCAGGAAGAAGCGCTTCGGGGCATCGGAACACCTCCAAACCATGCATGTGACCCTAGCATGTCTAATAAAGTGTGGTGGCATGCTCAAACCTCCTAAACCTGGTTCCCAAGTGTGACCCCCTTCATAGACATGCGTTGTCCCCTAAAAACAAAGTGTCTGCAGTCTGACTATTAGGGGGGAACTCCCTGTTCCGGTGAAACCGGGGTAGATCTTGTCACAACATGTTCCCAAACATGGTTTTACATCATCAAATGACCTAACCAAGAGAAAAATAAGAGAGGGCTACACCGGGCTACCCATGTGAGAAGAAAGTCTAGGGGGTAGACGATCCGAGACCCGAAGATCAGGGTTCGCAGGAAGAAGCGCTTCGGGGCATCGGAACACCTCCAAACCATGCATGTGACCCTAGCATGTCTAATAAAGTGTGGTGGCATGCTCAAACCTCCTAAACCTGGTTCCCAAGTGTGACCCCCTTCACAGACATGCGCTGTCCCCTAAAAACAAAGTGTCTGCAATCTCACTATTAGGGGGGAACTCCCCGTTCCGGTGAAACCAGGGTAGATCTTGTCACAACATGTTCCCAAACATGGTTTTACATCATAAAATGACCGAACCAAGAGCAAAACAAGAGAGGGCTACACCGGGCTACCCCTGTGAGAAGAAAGTCTAGGGGGGTAGACGATCCGAGACCCGCGGATCAGGGTTCCGCAGGAAGAAGCACTTCGGGGCATCGGAACACCTCCAAACCATGCATGTGACCCTAGCATGTCTAATAAAGTGTGGTGGCATGCTCAAACCTCCTAAACCTGGTTCCCAAGTGTGACCCCCTTCACAGACATGCGCTGTCCCCTAAAAACAAAGTGTGTGCAATCTGACTATTAGGGGGGAACTCCTTGTTCCGGTGAAACCGGGGTAGATCTTGTCACAACATGTTCCCAAACATGGTTTTACATCATCAAATGACCTAACCAAGATCAAAACAAGAGAGGGCTACACCGGGCTACCCCTGTGAGAAGAAAGTCTAGGGGGGTAGACGATCCGAGACCCGCGGATCAGGGTTCCGCAGGAAGAAGCGCTTCGGGGCATCGGAACACCTCCAAACCATGCATGTGACCCTAGAATGTCTAATAAAGTGTGGTGGCATGCTCAAACCTCCTAAACCTGGTTCCCAAGTGTGACCCCCTTCACAGACATGCGCTGTCCCCTAAAAACAAAGTGTCTGCAATCTCACTATTAGGGGGGAACTCCTCGTTCCGATGAAACCAGGGTAGATCTTGTCACAACATGTTCCCAAACATGGTTTTACATCATCAAATGACCTAACCAAGAGCAAAACAAGAGAGGGATACACCGGGCTACCCCTGTGAGAAGAAAGTCTAGGGGGTAGACGATCCGAGACCCACGGATCAGGGTTCCGCGGGAAGAAGCGCTTCGGGGCATCGGGACACCTCCAAACCATGCATGTAACCCTAGCATGTATAATAAAGTGTGGTGGCATGCTCAAACCTCCTAAACCTGGTTCCCAGGTGTGACCCCCTTCACAGACATGCGTTGTCCCCTAAAAACAAAGTGTGCAATCTGACTATTATGGGGGAACTCCCTGTTCCGGTGAAACCGGGGTAGATCTTGTGACAACATGTTCCCAAACATGGTTTTACATCATCAAATGACCTAACCAAGAGCAAAAAAAGAGAGGGCTACACCGGGCTACCCATGTGAGAAGAAAGTCTAGGGGGTAGACGATCCGAGACCCGCGGATCAGGGTTCCGCAGGAAGAAGCGCTTCGGGGCATCGGAACACCTCCAAACCATGCATGTGACCCTAGCATGTCTAATAAAGTGTGGTGGCATGCTCAAACCTCCTAAACCTGGTTCCCAAGTGTGACCCCCTTCATAGACATGCGATGTCCCCTAAAAACAAAGTGTCTGCAATCTGACTATTATGGGGGAACTCCCTGTTCCGGTGAAACCGGGGTAGATCTTGTCACAACATGTTCCCAAACATGGTTTTACATCATCAAATGACCTAACCAAGAGCAAAACAAGAGAGGGCTACACCGGGCTACCCCTGTGAGAAGAAAGTCTAGGGGGGTAGACGATCCGAGACCCGCGGATCAGGGTTACGCAGGAAGAAGCGCTTCGGGGCATCGGAACACCTCCAAACCATGAATGTGACCCTAGCATGTCCAATAAAGTGTGGTGGCATGATCAAACCTCCTAAACCTGGTTCCCAAGTGTGACCCCCTTCACAGACATGCGCTGTCCCCTAAAAACAAAGTGTCTGCAGTATGACTATTAGGGGGGAACTCCCCGTTCCGGTGAAACCGGGGTAGATCTTGTCACAACATGTTCCCAAACATGGTTTTACATCATCAAATGACCTAACAAAGAGCAAAACAAGATAGGGATACACCGGGCTACCTCTATGAGAAGAAAGTCTAGGGGGTAGACGATCCAAGACCCGCGGACCAGGGTTCCGTAGGAAGAAGCGCTTCGGGGCATCGGAACACCTCCAAACCATGCATGTGACCCTAGAATGTCTAATAAAGTGTGGTGGCATGCTCAAACCTCCTAAACCTGGTTCCCAAGTGTGGCCCCCTTCACAGACAGGCGCTGTCCCCTAAAAACAAAGTGTCTGCAGTTTGACTATTAAGGGGGAACTCCCCGTTCCGGTGAAACCAGGGTAGATCTTGTCACAACATATTCCCAAACATGGTTTTACATCATCAAATGACCTAACCAAGAGCAAACCAAGAGAGGGATACACCGGTCTACCCCTGTGAGAAGAAAGTCTAGGGGGGTAGACGATCCGAGACCCGCTAATCAGGGTTCCGCGGGAAGAAGCGCTTCGGGGCATCGGAACACCTCCAAACCATGAATGTGACCCTAGCATGTCTAATAAAGTGTGGTGGCATGCTCAAACCTCCTAAACCTG
The DNA here is from genome assembly GCA_023614405.1 of Avena insularis. Lineage (NCBI taxonomy): Eukaryota > Viridiplantae > Streptophyta > Magnoliopsida > Poales > Poaceae > Avena > Avena insularis. Next base: position 332,025,599 of record CM042696.1, read on the forward strand.
GTTCCCAAGTGTGACCCCCTTCACAGACATGCGTTGTCCCCTAAAAACAAAGTGTCTGCAGTTTGACTATTAGGGGGGAACTCCCCGTTCTGGTGAAACCGGGGTAGATCTTGTCACAACATGGTCCCAAACATGGTTTTACATCATCAAATGACCTAAGAGAGAGCAAAACAAGAGAGGGCTACACCGGGCTACCTCTGTGAGAAGAAAGTCTAGGGGGGTAGACGATCCAAGACCCGCGGATCAGGGTTCCGCGGAAAGAAGCGCTTCGGGGCATCGGAACACCTCCAAACCAGGCATGTGACCCTAGCATGTCTAATAAAGTGTGGTGGCATGCTCAAACCTCCTAAATCTGGTTCCCAAGTGTGACCCCCTTCACAGACATGCGCTGTCCCCTAAAAACGACGTGTTTGCAGTCTGACTATTAGGGGGGAACTCCCTGTTCCGGTGAAACCGGGGTAGATCTTGTCACAACATGTTCCCAAACATGGTTTTACATCATCAAATGACCTAACCAAGAGCAAAACAAGAGAGGGCTACACCGGGCTACCCCTGTCAGAAGAAAGTCTAGGGGGTAGACGATCCGAGACCCGCGGATCAGGGTTCCGCAGGAAGAAGCGCTTCGGGGCATCGGAACACCTCCAAACCATGCATGTGACCCTAGAATGTCTAATAAAGTGTGGTGGCATGCTCAAACCTCCTAAACCTGGTTCCCAAGTGTGACCCCCTTCATAGACATGCGATGTCCCCTAAAAACAAAGTGTCTACAGTCTGACTATTAGGGGGAACTCCCTGTTCCGGTGAAAGCGGGGTAGATCTTGTCACAACATGTTCCCAAACATGGTTTTACATCATCAAATGACCTAACCAAGAGAAAATACAGAGAGGGCTAGACCGGGCTACCCCTGTGAGAAGAAAGTCTAGGCGGGTAGACGATCCAAGACCCGAGGATCAGGGTTCCGCAGGAAGAAGCGCTTCGGGGCATCGGAACACCTCCAAACCATGAATGTGACCCTAGAATGTCTAATAAAGTGTGGTGGCATGCTCAAACCTCCTAAACCTGGTTCCCAAGTGTGACCCCTTTCACAGACATGCGCTATGCCCTAAAAACAAAGTGTCTGCAATCTCACTATTAGGGGGGAACTCCTCGTTCCGGTGAAACTGGGGTAGATCTTGTCACAACATGTTCCAAAATATGGTTTTACATCATCAAATGACCGAACCAAGAGCAAAACAAGAGGGGGCTACACCGGGCTAACCCTGTGAGAAGAAAGTCTAGGGGGGTAGACGATCCGAGACCCGCGGATCAGGGTTCCATAGGAAGAAGCGCTTCGGGGCATCAGAACACCTCCAAACCATGCATGTGACCCTAGCATGTCTAATAAAGTGTGGTGGCATGCTCAAACCTCCTAAACCTGGTTCCCAAGTGTGACCCCCTTCACAGACATGCGTTGTCCCCTAAAGACAAAGTGTGTGCAATCTGACTATTAGGGGAACTCCTTGTTCAGTGAAACCGGGGTAGATCTTGTCACAACATGTTCCCAAACATGGTTTTACATCATCAAATTACCTAACCAAGAGCAAAACAAGAGAGGGATACACCGGGCTACCTCTGTGAGAAGAAAGTCTAGGGGGTAGACAATCCGAGACCCGCGGATCAGGGTTCCTCAGGAAGAAGCACTTCGGGGCATCGCAACACCTCCAAACCATGCATGTGACCTAGAATGTCTAATAAAGTGTGGTGGCATCATCAAACCTCCTAAACCTGGTTGCCAAGTGTGATCCCCTTCACAGACATGCGCTGTCCCCTAAAAACGACGTGTCTGAAGTCTGACTATTAGGGGGGAACTCCCGTTCGATGAAACCAGGTAGATCTTGTCACAACATGTTCCTAAACATGGTTTGACATCATCAAATGACCGAACCAAGAGCAAAACAAGAGAGGGCTACACCGGGCTACCCCTGAGAAGAAAATCTAGGGGTACACGATCCGAGACCCACGGATCAGGGTTCCGCGGAAGAAGCGCTTCGGGGGATCGGAACACCTCCAAACCATGCATGTAACCCTAGCATGTATAATAAAGTGTCGTTGCATGCTCAAACCTCCTAAACCTGGTTCCCATGTGACCCCTTCACGACATGCGTTGTCCCTAAAAACAAAGTGTGCAATCTGACTATTATGGGGGAACTCCCCGTTCCGGTGAAACCGGGGTAGATCTTGTGACAACATGTTCCCAAACATGGTTTTACATCATCAAATGACCTAACCAAGAGCAAAAAAAGAGAGGGCTACACCGGGCTACCCATGTGAGAAGAAAGTCTAGGGGGTAGACGATCCGAGACCCGCGGATCAGGGTTCCGCAGGAAGAAGCGCTTTGAGGCATCGGAACACCTCCAAACCATGCATGTGACCCTAGCATGTCTAATAAAGTGTGGTGGCATGCTCAAACCTCCTAAACCTGGTTCCCAAGTGTGACCCCCTTCATAGACATGCGATGTCCCCTAAAAACAAAGTGTCTGCAATCTGACTATTATGGGGGAACTCCCCGTTCCGGTGAAACCGGGGTAGATCTTGTCACAACATGTTCCCAAACATGGTTTTACATCATCAAATGACCTAACCAAGAGCAAAACAAGAGAGGGCTACACCGGGCTACCCCTGTGAGAAGAAAGTCTAGGGGGTAGACGATCCGAGACCCGAGGATCAGGGTTCCGCAGGAAGAAGCGCTTCGGGGCATCGGAACACCTCCAAACCATGCATGTGACCCTAGAATGTCTAATAAAGTGTGGTGGCATGCTCAAACCTCCTAAACCTGGTTCCCAAGTGTGACCCCCTTCATAGACATGCGATGTCCCCTAAAAACAAAGTGTCTACAGTCTGACTATTAGGGGGAACTCCCTGTTCCGGTGAAAGCGGGGTAGATCTTGTCACAACATGTTCCCAAACATGGTTTTACATCATCAAATGACCTAACCAAGAGAAAATACAGAGAGGGCTAGACCGGGCTACCCCTGTGAGAAGAAAGTCTAGGCGGGTAGACGATCCAAGACCCGAGGATCAGGGTTCCGCAGGAAGAAGCGCTTCGGGGCATCGGAACACCTCCAAACCATGCATGTGACCCTAGAATGTCTAATAAAGTGTGGTGGCATGCTCAAACCTCCTAAACCTGGTTCCCAAGTGTGACCCCTTTCACAGACATGCGTTATGCCCTAAAAACAAAGTGTCTGCAATCTCACTATTAGGGGGGAACTCCTCGTTCCGGTGAAACTGGGGTAGATCTTGTCACAACATGTTCCAAAATATGGTTTTACATCATCAAATGACCGAACCAAGAGCAAAACAAGAGGGGGATACACCGGGCTAACCCTGTGAGAAGAAAGTCTAGGGGGGTAGACGATCCGAGACCCGCGGATCAGTGTTCCATAGGAAGAAGCACTTTGGGGCATCGGAACACCTCCAAACCATGCATGTGACCCTAGCATGTCTAATAAAGTGTGGTGGCATGCTCAAACCTCCTAAACCTGGTTCCCAAGTGTGACCCCCTTCACAGACATGCGTTGTCCCCTAAAGACAAAGTGTGTGCAATCTGACTATTAGGGGGGAACTCCTTGTTCCGGTGAAACCGGGGTAGATCTTGTCACAACATGTTCCCAAACATGGTTTTACATCATCAAATGACCTAACCAAGATCAAAACAAGAGAGGGCTACACCGGGCTACCCCTGTGAGAAGAAAGTCTAGGGGGGTAGACGATCCGAGACCCGCGGATCAGAGTTCCTCAGGAAGAAGCGCTTCGGGGCATCGGAACACCTCCAAACCATGCATGTGACCCTAGAATGTCTAATAAAGTGTGGTGGCATGCTCAAACCTCCTAAACCTGGCTCCCAAGTGTGACCCCCTTCACAGACATGCGCTGTCCACTAAAAACAAAGTGTCTGCAATCTCACTATTAGGGGGGAACTCCCCGTTCCGATGAAACCAGGGTAGATCTTGTCACAACATGTTCCCAAACATGGTTTGACATCATCAAATGACCGAACCAAGAACAAAACAAGAGAGGGCTACACCGGGCTACCCCTGTGAGAAGAAAATCTATGGGGTAGACGATCCGAGACCCACGGATCAGGGTTCCGCGGGAAGAAGCGCTTCGGGGCATCGGGACACCTCCAAACCATGCATGTAACCCTAGCATGTATAATAAAGTGTGGTGGCATGCTCAAACCTCCTAAACCTGGTTCCCAGGTGTGACCCCCTTCACAGACATGCGTTGTCCCCTAAAAACAAAGTGTGCAATCTGACTATTATGGGGGAACTCCCTGTTCCGGTGAAACCGGGGTAGATCTTGTGACAACATGTTCCCAAACATGGTTTTACATCATCAAATGACCTAACCAAGAGCAAAAAAAGAGAGGGCTACACCGGGCTACCCCTGTGAGAAGAAAGTCTAGGAGGGTAGACGATCCGAGACCCGCGGATCAGGGTTCCGCAGGAAGAAGCGCTTCGGGGCATCGGAACACCTCCATACCATGAATGTGACGCTAGCATGTCTAATAAAGTGTGGTGGCATGCTCAAACCTCCTAAACCTGGTTCCCAAGTGTGACCCCCTTCATAGACATGCGATGTCCCCTAAAAACAAAGTGTCTGCAGTCTGACTATTAGGGGGGAACTCCCTGTTCCGGTGAAACCGGGGAAGATCTTGTCACAACATGTTCCCAAACATGGTTTTACATCATCAAATGACCTAACCAAGAGCAAAACAAGAGAGGGCTACACCGGGCTACCCCTGTGAGAAGAAAGTCTAGGGGGGTAGACGATCCGAGACCCGCGGATCAGGGTTACGCAGGAAGAAGCGCTTCGGGGCATCGGAACACCTCCAAACCATGCATGTGACCCTAGCATGTCTAATAAAGTGTGGTGGCATGCTCAAACCTCCTAAACCTGGTTCCCAAGTGTGACCCCTTTCACAGACATGCGCTATGCCCTAAAAACAAAGTGTCTGCAATCTCACTATTAGGGGGGAACTCCTCGTTCCGGTGAAACTAGGGTAGATCTTGTCACAACATGTTCCAAAATATGGTTTTACATCATCAAATGACCGAACCAAGAGCAAAACAAGAGGGGGCTACACCGGGCTAACCCTGTGAGAAGAAAGTCTAGGGGGGTAGACGATCCGAGACCCGCGGATCAGTGTTCCGTAGGAAGAAGCACTTCGGGGCATCGGAACACCTCCAAACCATGCATGTGACCCTAGCATGTCTAATAAAGTGTGGTGGCATGCTCAAACCTCCTAAACCTGGTTCCCAAGTGTGACCCCCTTCACAGACATGCGCTGTCCCCTAAAAACAAAGTGTGTGCAATCTGACTATTAGGGGGGAACTCCTTGTTCCGGTGAAACCGGGGTAGATCTTGTCACAACATGTTCCCAAACATGGTTTTACATCATCAAATGACCTAACCAAGATCAAAACAAGAGAGGTCTACACCGGGCTACCCCTGTGAGAAGAAAGTCTAGGGGGGTAGACGATCCGAGACCCGCGGATCAGGGTTCCTCAGGAAGAAGCGCTTCGGGGCATCGGAACACCTCCAAACCATGCATGTGACCCTAGAATGTCTAATAAAGTGTGGTGGCATGATCAAACCTCCTAAACCTGGCTCCCAAGTGTGACCCCCTTCACAGACATGCGCTGTCCACTAAAAACAAAGTGTCTGCAATCTCACTATTAGGGGGGAACTCCCCGTTCCGATGAAACCAGGGTAGATCTTGTCACAACATGTTCCTAAACATGGTTTGACATCATCAAATGACCGAACCAAGAGCAAAACAAGAGAGGGCTACACCGGGCTACCCCTGTGAGAAGAAAATCTAGGGGGTACACGATCCGAGACCCACGGATCAGGGTTCCGCGGGAAGAAGCGCTTCGGGGCATCGGGACACCTACAAACCATGCATGTAACCCTAGCATGTATAATAAAGTGTGGTGGCATGCTCAAACCTCCTAAACCTGGTTCCCATGTGTGACCCCCTTCACAGACATGCGTTGTCCCCTAAAAACAAAGTGTGCAATCTGACTATTATGGGGGAACTCCCCGTTCCGGTGAAACCGGGGTAGATCTTGTGACAACATGTTCCCAAACATGGTTTTACATCATCAAATGACCTAACCAAGAGCAAAAAAAGAGAGGGCTACACCGGGCTACCCATGTGAGAAGAAAGTCTAGGGGGTAGACGATCCGAGACCCGCGGATCAGGGTTCCGCAGGAAGAAGCGCTTCGGGGCATCGGAACACCTCCATACCACGAATGTGACGCTAGCATGTCTAATAAAGTGTGGTGGCATGCTCAAACCTCCTAAACCTGGTTCCCAAGTGTGACCCCCTTCATAGACATGCGATGTCCCCTAAAAACAAAGTGTCTGCAGTCTGACTATTAGGGGGGAACTCCCTGTTCCGGTGAAACCGGGGTAGATCTTGTCACAACATGTTCCCAAACATGGTTTTACATCATCAAATGACCTAACCAAGAGCAAAACAAGAGAGGGCTACACCGGGCTACCCCTGTGAGAAGAAAGTCTAGGGGGGTAGACGATCCGAGACCCGCGGATCAGGGTTACGCAGGAAGAAGCGCTTCGGGGAATCGGAACACCTCAAAACCATGCATGTGACCCTAGAATGTCTAATAAAGTGTGGTGGCATGCTCAAACCTCCTAAACCTGGTTCCCAAGTGTGGCCCCCTTCACAGACAGGCGCTGTCCCCTAAAAACAAAGTGTCTGTAGTTTGACTATTAAGGGGGAACTCCCCGTTCCGGTGAAACCGGAGTAGATCTTGTCACAACATGTTCCCAAACATGGTTTTACATCATCAAATGACCTAACCAAGAGTAAAACAAGAGAGGGCTACACCGGGCTACCCCTGTGAGAAGAAAGTCTAGGGGGGTAGACGATCCGAGACCCGCTGATCAGGGTTCCGCGGGAAGAAGCGCTTCGGGGCATCGGAACACCTCCAAACCATGAATGTGACCCTAGCATGTCTAATAAAGTGTGGTGGCATGCTCAAACCTCCTAAAGTTGGTTCCCAAGTGTGACCCCCTTCACAGACATGCGCTGTCCCCTAAAAACAAAGTGTCTGCAGTCTGACTATTAGAGGGGAACTCGCCGTTCCGGTGAAACCAGGGTAGATCTTGTAACAACATGTTCCCAAACATGCTTTTACATCATCAAATGACCTAAAAAAAGAGAAAAACAAGAGAGGGCTACACCGGGCTACCTCTGTGAGAAGAAAGCCTAGGGGGGTAGACGATCCAAGACCCGCGGATCAGGGTTCCGCAGGAAGAAGCGCTTCGGGGCATCGGAACACCTCCAAACCATGCATGTGACCCTAGCATGTCTAATAAAGTGTGGTGGCATGCTCAAACCTCCTAAACCTGGTTCCCAAGTGTGACCCCTTCACAGACATGCGGTGTCCCCTAAAAACGACGTGTCTGCAGTCTGAATATTAGGGGGGAACTCCCTGTTCTGGTGAAAGCGGGGTAGATCTTGTCACAACATGTTCCCAAACATGGTTTTACATCATCAAATGACCTAACCAAGAGCAAAACAAGAGAGGGCTACACCGGGCTACCCATGTGAGAAGAAAGTCTAGGGGGGTAGACGATCCGAGACACGAGGATCAGGGTTCCGCAGGAAGAAGCGCTTCGGGGCATCGGAACAACTCCAAACCATGCATGTGACGGCATGTCTAATAAAGTGTGGTGGCATGCTCAAACCTCCTAAACCTGGTTCCCAAGTGTGACCCCCTTCATAGACATGCGATGTCCCCTAAAAACAAAGTGTCTGCAGTCTGACTATTAGGGGGGAACTCCCTGTTCCGGTGAAACCGGGGTAGATCTTGTCACAACATGTTCCCAAACATGGTTTTACATCATCAAATGACCTAACCAAGAGAAAAACAAGAGAGGTCTACACCGGGCTACCCCTGTGAGAAGAAAGTCTAGGGGGGTAGACGATCCGAGACCCGCGGATCAGGGTTACGCAGGAAGAAGCGCTTCGGGGAATCGGAACACCTCCAAACCATGCATGTGACCCTAGCTTGTCTAATAAAGTGTGGTGGCTCAAACCTCCTAAACCTGGTTCCCAAGTGTGGCCCCCTTCACAGACAGGCGCTGTCCCCTAAAAACAAAGTGTCTGCAGTTTGACTATTAAGGGGGAACTCCCCGTTCCGGTGAAACCGGGGTAGATCTTGTCACAACATATTCCCAAACATGGTTTTACATCATAAAATGACCTAACCAAGAGCAAAACAAGAGAGGGATACACCGGTCTACCCCAGTGAGAAGAAAGTCTAGGGGGGTAGACGATCTGAGACCCGCTAATCAGGGTTCCGCGGGAAGAAGCGCTTCGGGGCATCGGAACACCTCCAAACCATGAATGTGACCCTAGCATGTCTAATAAAGTGTGGTGGCATGCTCAAACCTCCTAAACCTGGTTCCCAAGTGTGACCCCCTTCACAGACATGCGTTGTCCCCTAAAAACAAAGTGTCTGCAGTCTGACTATTAGGGGGGAACTCCCCGTTCCGGTGAAACCGGGGTAGATCTTGTCACAACATGTTCCCAAACATGGTTTTACATCATCAAATGACCTAACAAAGAGCAAAACAAGAGAGGGCTACACCGGGCTACCTCTGTGAGAAGAAAGTCTAGGGGGGTAGACGATCCAAGACCCGCGGATCAGGGTTCCGCAGGAAGAAGCGCTTCGGGGCATCGGAACACCTCCAAACCAGGCATGTGACCCTAGCATGTCTAATAAAGTGTGGTGGCATGATCAAACCTCCTAAACCTGGTTCCCAAGTGTGACCCCCTTCACAGACATGCGCTGTCCCCTAAAAACGACGTGTCTGCAGTCTGACTATTAGGGGGGAACTCCCTGTTCCGGTGAAACCGGGGTAGATCTTGTCACAACATGTTCCCAAACATGGTTTTACATCATAAAATAACCTAACCAAGAGGAAAACAAGATAGGGCTACACCGGGCTACCCCTGTGAGAAGAAAGTCTAGGGGGGTAGACGATCCGAGACCCGAGGATCAGGGTTCCGCAGGAAGAAGCGCTTCGGGGCATCGGAACAACTCCAAAACATGCATGTGACACTACCATGTCTAATAAAGTGTGGTGGCATGCTCAAACCTCCTAAACCTGGTCCCCAAGTGTGACCCCCTTCATAGACATGCGCTGTCCCCTAAACACAAAGTATCTGCAGTCTGACTGTTAGGGGGGAACTCCCTGTTCCGGTGAAACCGGGGTAAATCTTGTCACAACATGTTCCCAGACATGGTTTTACATCATCAAATGACCTAACCAAGAGCAAAACAAGAGAGGGATACACCGGGCTACCCCTGTCAGAAGAAAGTCTAGGGGGGTAGACGATCCGAGGCCCGCGGATCAGGGTTCCGCAGGAAGAAGCGCTTCGGGGCATCGGAACACCTCCAAACCATGCATGTGACCCTAGCATGTCTAATAAAGTGTGGTGGCATGCTCAAACCTCCTAAACCTGGTTCCCAAGTGTGACCCCTTTCACAGACATGCGCTATGCCCTAAAAACAAAGTGTGTGCAATCTCACTATTAGGGGGGAACTCCTCGTTCCGGTGAAACTGGGGTAGATCTTGTCACAACATGTTCCCAAACATGGTTTTACATCATCAAATGACCGAACCAAGAGAAAAACAAGAGAGGGATACACCGGGCTAACCCTGTGAGAAGAAAGTCTAGGGGGGTAGACGATCTGAGACCCGCGGATCAGTGTTCCGCAGGAAGAAACACTTCGGGGCATCGGAACACCTCCAAACCATGCATGTGACCCTAGCATGTCTAATAAAGTGTGGTGGCATGCTCAAACCTCCTAAACCTGGTTCCCAAGTGTGACCCCCTTCACAGACATGCGTTGTCCCCTAAAAACAAAGTGTGTGCAATCTGACTATTAGGGGGGAACTCCTTGTTCCGGTGAAACCGGGGTAGATCTTGTCACAACATGTTACCAAACATGGTTTTACATCATCAAATGACCTAACAAAGATCAAAACAAGAGAGGGCTACACCGGGCGACCCCTGTGAGAAGAAAGTCTAGGGGGTAGACGATCCGAGAGCCGCGGATCAGGGTTTCGCAGGAAGAAGCGCTTCGGGGCATCGGAACACCTCCAAACCATGCATGTGACCCTAGAATGTCTAATAAAGTGTGGTGGAATGCTCAAACCTCCTAAACCTGGCTCCCAAGTGTGACCCCCTTCACAGACATGCGCTGTCCACTAAAAACAAAGTGTCTGCAATCTCACTATTAGGGGGGAACTCCCCGTTCCGATGAAACCAGGGTAGATCTTATCACAACATGTTCCCAAACATGGTTTGACATCATCAAATAACCGAACCAAGAACAAAACAAGAGAGGGCTACACCGGGCTACCCCTGTGAGAAGAAAGTCTAGGGGGTAGACGATCCGAGACCCGCGGATCAGGGTTACGCAGGAAGAAGCGCTTCGGGGAATCGGAACACCTCAAAACCATGCATGTGACCCTAGAATGTCTAATAAAGTGTGGTGGCATGCTCAAACCTCCTAAACCTGGTTCCCAAGTGTGGCCCCCTTCACAGACAGGCGCTGTCCCCTAAAAACAAAGTGTCTGCAGTTTGACTATTAAGGGGGAACTCCCCGTTCCGGTGAAACCGGGGTAGATCTTGTCACAACATGTTCCCAAACATGGTTTTACATCATAAAATGACCTAACCAAGAGAAAAACAAGAGAGGGCTACACCAGGCTACCCCTGTGAGAAGAAAGTCTAGGCGGGTAAACGATCCGAGACCCGCTGATCAGGGTTCCGCGGGAAGAAGCGCTTCGGGGCATCAGAACACCTCCAAACCATGCATGTGACCCTAGAATGTCTAATAAAGTGTGGTGGCATGCTAAAACCTCCTAAACCTGGTTCCCAAGTGTGACCCCTTTCACAGACATGCGCTATGCCCTAAAAACAAATTGTGTGCAATCTCACTATTAGGGGGGAACTCCTCGTTCCGGTGAAACTGGGGTAGATCTTGTCACAACATGTTCCCAAACATGGTTTTACATCATCAAATGACCTAACCAAGAGCAAAACAAGAGAGGGCTACACCGGGCTAACCCTGTGAGAAGAAAGTCTAGGGGGGTAGACGATCCGAGACCTGCGGATCAGTGTTCCGCAGGAAGAAACACTTTGGGGCATCGGAACACCTCAAAACCATGCATGTGACCCTAGCATGTATAATAAAGTGTGGTGGCATGCTCAAACCTCCTAAACCTTGTTCCCAAGTGTGACCCCCTTCACAGACATGCGTTGTCCCCTAAAAACAAAGTGTGTGCAATCTGACTATTAGGGGGGAACTCCTTGTTCCTGTGAAACCGGGGTAGATCTTGTCACAACATGTTCCCAAACATGGTTTTACATCATCAAATGACCTAACAAAGATCAAAACAAGAGAGGGCTACACCAGGCGACCCCTGTGAGAAGAAAGTCTAGGGGGTAGACGATCCGAGACCCGCGGATCAGGGTTCCCCTGGAAGAAGCGCTTCGGGGCATCGGAACACCTCCAAACCATGCATGTGACCTTAGAATGTCTAATAAAGTGTGGTGGCATGCTCAAACCTCCTAAACCTGGCTCCCAAGTGTGACCCCCTTCACAGACATGCGCTGTCCACTAAAAACAAAGTGTCTGCAATCTCACTATTAGGGGGGAACTCCCCGTTCCGATGAAACCAAGGTAGATCTTGTCACAACATGTTCCCAAACATGGTTTGACATCATCAAATGACTGAACCAAGAACAAAACAAGAGAGGGCTACACCGGGCTACCCTGTGAGAAGAAAGTCTAGGGGGGTAGACGATCCGAGACCCGCGGATGAGGGTTCCGCGGGAAGAAGCGCTTCGGGGCATCGGAACACCTCCAAACCATGCATGTGACCCTAGAATGTCTAATAAAGTGTGGTGGCATGCTCAAACCTCCTAAACCTGGTTCCCAAGTGTGGCCCCCTTCACAGACAGGCGCTGTCCCCTAAAAACAAAGTGTCTGCAGTTTGACTATTAAGGGGGAACTCCCCGTTCCGGTGAAACCGGGGTAGATCTTGTCACAACATGTTCCCAAACATGGTTTTACATCATCAAATGACCTAACAAAGAGCAAAACAAGAGAGGGCTACACCGGGCTACCTCTGTGAGAAGAAAGTCTAGGGGGGTAGACGATCCAAGACCCGCGGATCAGGGTTCCGCAGGAAGAAGCGCTTCGAGGCATCGGAACACCTCCAAACTAGGCATGTGACCCTAGCATGTCTAATAAAGTGTGGTGGCATTATCAAACCTTCTAAACCTGGTTCCCAAGTGTGACCCCCTTCACAGACATGCGCTGTCCCCTAAAAACGACGTGTCTGTAGTCTGACTATTAGGGGGGAACTCCCTGTTCCGGTGAAACCGGGGTAGATCTTGTCACAACATGTTCCCAAACATGGTTTTACATCATCAAATGACCTAACCAAGAGCAAAACAAGAGAGGGATACACCGGGCTACCCCTGTGAGAAGAAAGTCTAGGGGGGTAGACGATCCGAGACCCGAGGATCAGGGTTCCGCAGGAAGTAGCGCTTCGGGGCATCGGAACAACTCCAAACCATGCATGTGACCCTAGCATGTCTAATAAATTGTCGTGGCATGCTCAAACCTCCTAAACCTGGTTCCCAAGTGTGGCCCCCTTCACAGACAGGCGCTGTCCCCTAAAAACAAAGTATCTATAGTCTAACTATTAGGGGGAACTCCCTGTTCCGGTGAAAGCGGGGTAGATCTTGTCACAACATGTTCCCAAACATGGTTTTACATCATCAAATGACCTAACCAAGAGCAAAACAAGAGAGGGCTACACCGGGCTACCCCTATGAGAAGAAAGTCTAGGCGGGTAAACGATCCGAGACCCGAGCATCAGGGTTCCGCAGGAAGAAGCGCTTCGGGGCATCGGAACACCTCCAAACCATGCATGTGACCCTAGCATGTCTAATAAAGTGTGGTGGAATTCTCAAACCTCCTAAACCTGGTTCCCAAGTGTGACCCCTTTCACAGACATGCGCTATGCCCTAAAAACAAAGTGTCTGCAATCTCACTATTAGGGGGGAACTCCTCGTTCCGGTGAAACCGGGGTAGATCTTGTCACAACATGTTCCCAAACATGGTTTTACATCATTAAATGACCTAACCAAGAGCAAAACAAGAGAGGGATACACCGGGCTACCCTTGTGAGAAGAAAGTCTAGGGGGGTAGACGATCCGAGACCCGAGGATCACGGTTCCGCAGGAAGAAGCGCTTCGGGGCATCGGAACAACTCCAAACCATGCATGTGACCCTAGCATGTCTAAAAAATTGTGGTGGCATGCTCAAACCTCCTAAACCTGGTTCCCAAGTGTGACCCCCTTCACAGACATGCGCTGTCCCCTAAAAACAAAGTGTCTGCAGTTTGACTATTAAGGGGGAACTCCCCGTTCCGGTGAAACCGGGGTAGATCTTGTCACAACATGTTCCCAAACATGGTTTTACATCATCAAATGACCTAACCAAGAGTAAAACAAGAGAGGGCTACACCGGGCTACCCCTGTGAGAAGAAAGTCTCGGGGGGTAGACGATCCGAGACCCGCTGATCAGGGTTCCGCGGGAAGAAGCGCTTCGGGGCATCGGAACACCTCCAAACCATGAATGTGACCCTAGAATGTCTAATAAAGTGTGGTGGCATGCTCAAACCTCCTAAACCTGGTTCCCAAGTGTGACCCCCTTCACAGACATGCGCTGTCCCCTAAAAACAAAGTGTCTGCAGTTTGACTATTAAGGGGGAACTCCCCGTTCCGGTGAAACCGGGGTAGATCTTGTCACAACATATTCCCAAACATGGTTTTACATCATCAAATGACCTAACCAAGAGCAAAACAAGAGAGGGATACACCGGTCTACCCCTGTGAGAAGAAAGTCTAGGGGGGTAGACGATCCGAGACCCGCTAATCAGGGTTCCGCGGGAAGAAGCGCTTCGGGGCATCGGAACACCTCCAAACCATGAATGTGACCCTAGCATGTCTAATAAAGTGTGGTGGCATGCTCAAACCTCCTAAACCTGGTTCCCAAGTGTGACCCCCTTCACAGACATGCGTTGTCCCCTAAAAACAAAGTGTCTGCAGTCTGACTATTAGGGGGAACTCCCCGTTCCGGTGAAACCGGGGTAGATCTTGTCACAACATGTTCCCAAACATGGTTTTACATCATCAAATGACCTAACAAAGAGCAAAACAAGAGAGGGCTACACCGGGCTACCTCTGTGAGAAGAAAGTCTAGGGGGGTAGACGATCCAAGACCCGCGGATCAGGGTTCCGCAGGAAGAAGCGCTTCGGGGCATCGGAACACCTCCACACCAGGCATGTGACCCTAGAATGTCTAATAAAGTGTGGTGGCATGCTCAAACCTTCTAAACCTGGTTCCCAAGTGTGACCCCCTTCACAGACATGCGCTGTCCCCTAAAAATGACGTGTCTGTAGTCTGACTATTAGGGGGGAACTCCCTGTTCCGGTGAAACCGGGGTAGATCTTGTCACAACATGTTCCCAAACATGGTTTTACATCATCAAATGACCTAACAAAGATCAAAACAAGAGAGGGCTACACCGGACGACCCCTGTGAGAAGAAAGTGTAGGGGGTAGACGATCCGAGACCCACGGATCAGGGTTCCGCAGGAAGAAGCGCTTCGGGGCATCGGAAGAACTCCAAAACATGCATGTGACCCTAGAATGTCTAATAAAGTGTGGTGGCATGCTCAAACCTCCTAAACCTGGCTCCCAAGTGTGACCCCCTTCACAGACATGCGCTGTTCACTAAAAACAAAGTGTCTGCAATCTCACTATTAGGGGGGAACTCCCCGTTCCGATGAAACCAGGGTAGATCTTGTCACAACATGTTCCCAAACATGGTTTGACATCATCAAATGACCGAACCAAGAACAAAACAAGAGAGGGCTACACCGGGCTACCCCTGTGAGAAGAAAATCTATGGGGTAGACGATCCGAGACCCACGGATCAGGGTTCCGCGGGAAGAAGCGCTTCGGGGCATCGGGACACCTCCAAACCATGCATGTAAACCTAGCATGTATAATAAAGTGTGGTTGCATGCTCAGACCTCCTAAACCTGGTTCCCAGGTGTGACCCCCTTCACAGACATGCGTTGTCCCCTAAAAACAAAGTGTGCAATCTGACTATTATGGGGGAACTCCCTGTTCCGGTGAAACCGGGGTAGATCTTGTCACAACATGTTCCCAAACATGGTTTTACATCATCAAATGACCTAACCAAGAGTAAAACAAGAGAGGGCTACACCGGGCTACCCCTGTGAGAAGAAAGTCTAGGGGGGTAGACGATCCGAGACCCGCTGATCAGGGTTCCGCGGGAAGAAGCGCTTCGGGGCATCGGAACACCTCCAAACCATGAATGTGACCCTAGCATGTCTAATAAAGTGTGGTGGCATGCTAAAACCTCCTAAAGCTGGTTCCCAAGTGTGACCCCCTTCACAGACATGCGTTGTCCCCTAAAAACAAAGTGTCTGCAGTCTGACTATTAGGGGGGAACTCCCCGTTCCGGTGAAACCGGGGTAGATCTTGTCACAACATGTTCCCAAACATGGTTTTACATCATCAAATGACCTAAAAAGGAGAAAAACAAGAGAGGGCTACACCGGGCTACCTCTGTGAGAAGAAAGTCTAGGGGGGTAGACGATCCAAGACCCGCGGATCAGGGTTCCGCAGGAAGAAGCGCTTCGGGGCATCGGAACACCTCCAAACCATGCATGTGACCCTAGCATGTCTAATAAAGTGTGGTGGCATGCTCAAACCTCCTAAACCTGGTTCCCAAGTGTGACCCCTTCACAGACATGCGGTGTCCCCTAAAAACGACGTGTCTGCAGTCTGAATATTAGGGGGGAACTCCCTGTTCTGGTGAAAGCGGGGTAGATCTTGTCACAACATGTTCCCAAACATGGTTTTACATCATCAAATGACCTAACCAAGAGCAAAACAAGAGAGGGATACACCGGGCTACCCATGTGAGAAGAAAGTCTAGGGGGGTAGACGATCCGAGACACGAGGATCAGGGTTCCGCAGGAAGAAGCGCTTCGGGGCATCGGAACAACTCCAAACCATGCATGTGACGGCATGTCTAATAAAGTGTGGTGGCATGCTCAAACCTCCTAAACCTGGTTCCCAAGTGTGACCCCCTTCATAGACATGCGATGTCCCCTAAAAACAAAGTGTCTGCAGTCTGACTATTAGGGGGGAACTCCCTGTTCCGGTGAAACCGGGGTAGATCTTGTCACAACATGTTCCCAAACATGGTTTTACATCATCAAATGACCTAACCAAGAGCAAAACAAGAGAGGGCTACACCGGGCTACCCCTGTGAGAAGAAAGTCTAGGGGGGTAGACGATCCGAGACCCGCGGATCAGGGTTACGCAGGAAGAAGCGCTTCGAGGAATCGGAACACCTCCAAACCATGCATGTGACCCTAGCATGTCTAATAAAGTGTGGTGGCATGCTCAAACCTCCTAAACCTGGTTCCCAAGTGTGGCCCCCTTCACAGACAGGCGCTCTCCCGTAAAAACAAAGTGTCTGCAGTTTGACTATTAAGGGGGAACTCCCCATTCCGGTGAAACCGGGGTAGAACTTGTCACAACATATTCCCAAACATGGTTTTACATCATCAAATGACCTAACCAAGAGCAAAACAAGAGAGGGATACACCGGTCTACCCCTGTGATAAGAAAGTCTAGGGGGGTAGGCGATCCGAGACCCGCTAATCAGGGTTCCGCGGGAAGAAGCGCTTCGGGGCATCGGAACACCTCCAAACCATGAATGTGACCCTAGCATGTCTAATAAAGTGTGGTGGCATGCTCAAACCTCCTAAACCTGGTTCCCAAGTGTGACCCCCTTCACAGACATGCGTTGTCCCCTAAAAACAAAGTGTCTGCAGTCTGACTATTAGGGGGGAACTCCCCGTTCCGGTGAAACCGGGGTAGATCTTGTCACAACATGTTCCCAAACATGGTTTTACATCATCAAATGACCTAACAAAGAGCAAAACAAGAGAGGGATACACCGGGCTACCTCTGTGAGAAGAAAGTCTAGGGGGGTAGACGATCCAAGACCCGCGGATCAGGGTTCCGCAGGAAGAAGCGCTTCGGGGCATCGGAACACCTCCAAACCAGGCATGTGACCCTAGCATGTCTAATAAAGTGTGGTGGCATGCTCAAACCTCCTAAACCTGGTTCCCAAGTGTGACCCCCTTCACAGACATGCGTTGTCCCCTAAAAACGACGTGTCTGCAGTCTGACTATTAGGGGGGAACTCCCTGTTCCGGTGAAACCGGGGTAGATCTTGTCACAACATGTTCCCAAACATGGTTTTACATCATCAAATGACCTAACCAAGAGCAAAACAAGAGAGGGATACACCGGGCTACCCATGTGAGAAGAAAGTCTAGGGGGGTAGACGATCCGAGACACGAGGATCAGGGTTCCGCAGGAAGAAGCGCTTCGGGGCATCGGAACAACTCCAAACCATGCATGTGACGGCATGTCTAATAAAGTGTGGTGGCATGCTCAAACCTCCTAAACCTGGTTCCCAAGTGTGGCCCCCTTCACAGACAGGCGCTGTCCCCTAAAAACAAAGTGTCTACAGTCTGACTATTAGGGGGAACTCCCTGTTCCGGTGAAAGCGGGGTAGATCTTGTCACAACATGTTCCCAAACATGGTTTTACATCATCAAATGACCTAACCAAGAGCAAAACAAGAGAGGGCTACACCGGGCTACCCCTATGAGAAGAAAGTCTAGGCGGGTAAACGATCCGAGACCCGAGCATCAGGGTTCCGCAGGAAGAAGCGCTTCGGGGCATCGGAACACCTCCAAACCATGCATGTGACCCTAGCATGTCTAATAAAGTGTGGTGGAATTCTCAAACCTCCTAAACCTGGTTCCCAAGTGTGACCCCTTTCACAGACATGCGCTATGCCCTAAAAACAAAGTGTCTGCAATCTCACTATTAGGGGGGAACTCCTCGTTCCGGTGAAACCGGGGTAGATCTTGTCACAACATGTTCCCAAACATGGTTTTACATCATTAAATGACCTAACCAAGAGCAAAACAAGAGAGGGATACACCGGGCTACCCTTGTGAGAAGAAAGTCTAGGGGGGTAGACGATCCGAGACCCGAGGATCAGGGTTCCGCAGGAAGAAGCGCTTCGGGGCATCGAAACACCTCTAAACCATGCATGTGACCCTAGCATGTCTAATAAATTGTGGTGGCATGCTCAAACCTCCTAAACCTGGTTCCCAAGTGTGACCCCCTTCACAGACATGCGCTGTCCCCTAAAAACAAAGTGTCTGCAGTTTGACTATTAAGGGGGAACTCCCCGTTCCGGTGAAACCGGGGTAGATCTTGTCACAACATGTTCCCAAACATGGTTTTACATCATCAAATGACCTAACCAAAAGTAAAACAAGAGAGGGCTACACCGGGCTACCCCTGTGAGAAGAAAGTCTCGGGGGGTAGACGATCAAGACCCATGATCGTGGTTCCGCGGGAAGAAGCGCTTCGGGGCATCGGAACACCTCCAAACCATTAATGTGACCCTAGCATGTCTAATAAAGTGTGGTGGCATGCTCAAACCTCCTAAACCTGGTTCCCAAGCGTGACCCCCTTCACAGACATGCGCTTTCCCCTAAAAACAAAGTCTCTGCAATCTCACTATTAGGGGGGAACTCCCCGTTCTGATGAAACCAGGGTAGATATTGTCACAACATGTTCCCAAACATGGTTTTACATCATCAAATGACCTAACCAAGAGCAAAACAAGAGAGGGCTACACCGGGCTACCCCTGTGAGAAGAAAGTCTAGGAGGGTAGACGATCCGAGACCCGCGGATCAGGGTTACGCAGGAAGAAGCGCTTCGAGGAATCGGAACACCTCAAAACCATGCATGTGACCCTAGCATGTCTAATAAAGTGTGGTGGCATGCTCAAACCTCCTAAACCTGGTTCCCAAGTGTGGCCCCCTTCACAGACAGGCGCTGTCCCCTAAAAACAAAGTGTCTGTAGTTTGACTATTAAGGGGGAACTCCCCGTTCCGGTGAAACCGGGGTAGATCTTGTCACAACATGTTCCCAAACAAGGTTTTACATCATCAAATGACCTAACCAAGATTAAAACAAGAGAGGGCTACACCGGGCTACCCCTGTGAGAAGAAAGTCTCGGGGGGTAGACGATCCGAGACCCGCTGATCAGGGTTCCGCGGGAAGAAGCGCTTCGGGGCATCGGAACACCTCCAAACCATGAATGTGACCCTAGCATGTCTCATAAAGTGTGGTGGCATGCTCAAACCTCCTAAACCTGGTTCCCAAGTGTGACCCCTTCACAGACATACGTTGTCCCCTAAAAACAAAGTGTCTGCAGTCTGACTATTAGGGGAACTCCCCGTTCCGGTGAAACCGTGGTAGATCTTGTCACAACATGTTCCCAAACATGATTTTACATCATCAAATGACCTAAAAAAGAGCAAAACAAGGGAGGGCTACACCGGGCTACCTCTGTGAGAAGAAAGTCTAGGGGGGTAGACGATCCAAGACCCGCGGATCAGGGTTCCGCAGGAAGAAGCGCTTCGGGGCATCGGAACACCTCCAAACCATGCATGTGACCCTAGAATGTCTAATAAAGTGTGGTGGCATGATCAAACCTCCTAAACCTGGTTCCCAAGTGTGACCCCCTTCACAGACATGCGCTGTCCCCTAAAAACGACGTGTCTGCAGTCTGACTATTAGGGGGGAACTCCTTGTTCTGGTGAAACCGGGGTAGATCTTGTCACAACATGTTCCCAAACATGGTTTTACATCATCAAATGACCTAACCAAGAGCAAAACAAGAGAGGGATACACCGGGCTACCCCTGTGAGAAGAAAGTCTAGGGGGGTAGACGATCCGAGACCCGAGGATCAGGGTTCCGCAGGAAGAAGCGCTTCGGGGCATCGGAACAACTCCAAACTATGCATGTGACGCTTCATGTATAATAAAGTGTGGTGGCATGCTCAAACCTCCTAAACCTGGTTCCCAAGTGTGACCCCCTTCATAGACATGCGCTGTCCCCTAAAAACAAAGTGTCTGCAGTCTGACTATTAGGGGGGAACTCCCTGTTCCGGTGAAACCGGGGTAGATCCTGTCACAACATGTTCCCAAACATGGTTTTCCATCATCAAATGGCCTAACCAAGAGCAAAACAAGAGAGGGATACACCGGGCTACCCCTGTGAGAAGAAAGTCTAGGGGGGTAGACGATCCGAGACCCGCGGATCAGGGTTACGCAGGAAGATGCTCTTTGGGGAATCCGAACACCTCCAAACCATGCATGTGACCCTAGAATGTCTAATAAAGTGTGGTGGCATGCTCAAACTTCCTAAACCTGGTTCCCAAGTGTGGCCCCCTTCACAGACAGGCGATGTCCCCTAAAAACAAAGTGTTTGCAGTTTGACTATTAAGGGGGAACTCCCCGTTCCGGTGAAACCGGGGTAGATCTTGTCACAACATGTTCCCAAACATGGTTTTACATCATCAAATGACCTAACCAAGAGTAAAACAAGAGAGGGCTACACCGGGCTACCCCTGTGAGAAGAAAGTCTCGGGGGGTAGACGATCCGAGACCCGCTGATCAGGGTTCCGCGGGAAGAAGCGCTTCGGGGCATCGGAACACCTCCAAACCATGAATGTGACCCTAGCATGTCTAATAAAGTGTGGTGGCATCCTCAAACCTCCTAAACCTGGTTCCCAAGCGTGACCCCCTTCACAGACATGCGCTGTCCCCTAAAAACAAAGTCTCTGCAATCTCACTATTAGGGGGGAACTCCCCGTTCTGATGAAACCAGGGTAGATCTTGTCACAACATGTTCCCAAACATGGTTTTACATCATCAAATGACCTAACCAAGAGCAAAACAAGAGAGGGCTACACCGGGCTACCCATGTGAGAAGAAAGTCTAGGGGGGTAGACGATCCGAGACCCGCGGATCAGGGTTACGCAGGAAGAAGCGCTTCGAGGAATCGGAACACCTCAAAACCATGCATGTGACCCTAGCATGTCTAATAAAGTGTGGTGGCATGCTCAAACCTCCTAAACCTGGTTCCCAAGTGTGGCCCCCTTCACAGACAGGCGTTGTCCCCTAAAAACAAAGTGTCTGCAGTTTGACTATTAAGGGGGAACTCCCCGTTCCGGTTAAACCGGGGTAGGTCTTTTCACAACATGTTCCCAAACATGGTTTTACATCATCAAATGTCCTAACCAAGAGTAAAACAAGAGAGGGCTACACCGGGCTATCCCTGTGAGAAGAAAGTCTCGGGGGGTAGACGATCCGAGACCCGCTGATCAGGGTTCCACGGGAAGAAGCGCTTCGGGGCATCGGAACACCTCCAAACCATGAATGTGACCCTAGCATGTCTCATAAAGTGTGGTGGCATGCTCAAACCTCCTAAACCTGGTTCCCAAGTGTGACCCCTTCATAGACATGCGTTGTCCCCTAAAAACAAAGTGTCTGCAGTCTGACTATTAGGGGGAACTCCCCGTTCTGGTGAAACCGTGGTAGATCTTGTCACAACATGTTCCCAAACATGGTTTTACATCATCAAATGACCTAACAAAGAGCAAAACAAGGGAGGGCTATACCGGGCTACCTCTGTGAGAAGAAAGTCTAGGGGGGTAGACGATCCAAGACCCGCGGATCAGGGTTCCGCAGGAAGAAGCGCTTCGGGGCATCGGAACACCTCCAAACCATGCATGTGACCCTAGCATGTCTAATAAAGTGTGGTGGCATGCTCAAACCTCCTAAACCTGGTTCCCAAGTGTGACCCCCTTCACAGACATGCGCTGTCCCCTAAAAACGACGTGTCTGCAGTCTGACTATTAGGGAGGAACTCCTTGTTCCGGTGAAACCGGGGTAGATCTTGTCACAACATATTCCCAAACATGGTTTTACATCATCAAATGACCTAACCAAGAGCAAAACAAGAGAGGGATACACCGGGCTACCCCTGTGAGAAGAAAGTCTAGGGGGGTAGACGATCCGAGACCCGCGGATCAGGGTTATGCAGGAAGAAGCGCTTCGAGGAATCGGAACACCTCAAAACCATCCATGTGACCCTAGCATGTCTAATAAAGTGTGGTGGCATGCTCAAACCTCCTAAACCTGGTTCCCAAGTGTGGCCCCCTTCACAGACAGGCGCTGTCAACTAAAAACAAAGTGTCTGCAGTTTGACTATTAAGGGGGAACTCCCCGTTCCGGTGAAACCGGGGTAGATCTTGTCACAACATATTCCCAAACATGGTTTTACATCATAAAATGACCTAACCAAGAGCAAAACAAGAGAGGGATACACCGGGCTACCCTTGTGAGAAGAAAGTCTAGGGGGGTAGACGATCCGAGACCCGCGGATCAGGGTTACGCAGGAAGAAGCGCTTCGAGGAATCGGAACACCTCAAAACCATGCATGTGACCCTAGCATGTCTAATAAAGTGTGGTGGCATGCTCAAACCTCCTAAACCTGGTTCCCAAGTGTGACCCCCTTCACAGACATGCGTTGTCCCCTAAAAACGACGTGTCTGCAGTCTGACTATTAGGGAGGAACTCCTTGTTCCGGTGAAACCGGGGTAGATCTTGTCACAACATATTCCCAAACATGGTTTTACATCATTAAATGACCTAACCAAGATCAAAACAAGAGAGGGATACACCGGGCTACCCCTGTGAGAAGAAATTCTAGGGGGGTAGACGATCCGAGACCCGCGGATCAGGGTTACGCAGGAAGAAGCGCTTCGAGGAATCGGAACACCTCAAAACCATGCATGTGACCCTAGCATGTCTAATAAAGTGTGGTGGAATTCTCAAACCTCCTAAACCTGGTTCCCAAGTGTGACCCCTTTCACACACATGCGCTATGCCCTAAAAACAAAGTGTCTGCAATCTCACTATTAGGGGGGAACTCCTCGTTCTGGTGAAACCGGGGTAGATCTTGTCACAACATGTTCCCAAACATGGTTTTACATCATCAAATGACCTAACCAAGAGAAAAACAAGAGAGGGCTACACCGGGCTACCCCTGTGAGAAGAAAGTCTCGGGGGGTAGACGATCCGAGACCCGCTGATCAGGGTTCCGCGGGAAGAAGCGCTTCGGGGCATCGGAACACCTCCAAACCATTAATGTGACCCTAGCATGTCTAATAAAGTGTGGTGGCATGCTCAAACCTCCTAAACCTGGTTCCCAAGCGTGACCCCCTTCACAGACATGCGCTTTCCCCTAAAAACAAAGTCTCTGCAATCTCACTATTAGGGGGGAACTCCCCGTTCTGATGAAACCAGGGTAGATCTTGTCACAACATGTTCCCAAACATGGTTTTACATCATCAAATGACCTAACCAAGAGCAAAACAAGAGAGGGCTACACCGGGCTACCCCTGTGAGAAGAAAGTCTAGGGGGTAGACGATCCGAGACCATGGATCAGGGTTACGCTGGAAGAAGCGCTTCGTGGAATCGGAACACCTCAAAACCATGCATGTGACCCTAGCATGTCTAATAAAGTGTGGTGGCATGCTCAAACCTCCTAAACCTGGTTCCCAAGTGTGGCCCCTTCATGCATGAGCTGTCCCTAAAAACAAAGTGTCTGCAGTTTGACTATTAAGGGGGAACTCCCCGTTCCGGTGAAACCGGGGTAGATCTTGTCACAACATGTTCCCAAACAAGGTTTTACATCATAAAATGACCTAACCAAGATTAAAACAAGAGAGGGATACACCGGGCTACCCCTGTGAGAAGAAAGTCTAGGGGGGTAGACGATCCGAGACCCGAGGATCAGGGTTCCGCAGGAAGAAGCGCTTCGTGGCATCGGAACAACTCCAAACTATGCATGTCACGCTACCATGTCTAATAAAGTGTGGTGGCATGCTCAAACCTCCTAAACCTGGTTCCCAAGTGTGACCCCCTTCATAGACATGCGCTGTCCCCTAAAAACAAAGTGTCTGCAGTCTGACTATTAGGGGGGAACTCCCTGTTCCGGTGAAACCGGGGTAGATCCTGTCACAACATGTTCCCAAACATGGTTTTCCATCATCAAATGGCCTAACCAAGAGAAAAACAAGAGAGGGCTACACCGGGCTACCCCTGTGAGAAGAAAGTCTAGGGGGGTAGACGATCCGAGACCCGCGGATCAGGGTTACGCAGGAAGATGCTCTTTGGGGAATCCGAACACCTCCAAACCATGCATGTGACCCTAGAATGTCTAATAAAGTGTGGTGGCATGCTCAAACTTCCTAAACCTGGTTCCCAAGTGTGGCCCCCTTCACAGACAGGCGATGTCCCCTAAAAACAAAGTGTCTGCAGTTTGACTATTAAGGGGGAACTCCCCGTTCCGGTGAAACCGGGGTAGATCTTGTCACAACATGTTCCCAAACATGGTTTTACATCATCAAATGACCTAACCAAAAGTAAAACAAGAGAGGGCTACACCGGGCTACCCCTGTGAGAAGAAAGTCTCGGGGGGTAGACGATCCGAGACCCGCTGATCAGGGTTCCGCGGGAAGAAGCGCTTCGGGGCATCGGAACACCTCCAAACCATGAATGTGACCCTAGCATGTCTAATAAAGTGTGGTGGCATGCTCAAACCTCCTAAACCTGGTTCCCAAGCGTGACCCCCTTCACAGACATGCGCTGTCCCCTAAAAACAAAGTGTCTGCAATCTCACTATTAGGGGGGAACTCCCTGTTCCGATGAAACCAGGGTAGATCTTGTCACAACATGTTCCCAAACATGGTTTTACATCATCAAATGACCTAACCAAGAGCAAAACAAGAGAGGGCTACACCGGGCTACCCCTGTGAGAAGAAAGTCTAGGGGGGTAGACGATCCGAGACCCGCGGATCAGGGTTACGCAGGAAGAAGCGCTTCGAGGAATCGGAACACCTCAAAACCATGCATGTGACCCTAGCATGTCTAATAAAGTGTGGTGGCATGCTCAAACCTCCTAAACCTGGTTCCCAAGTGTGGCCCCCTTCACAGACAGGCGTTGTCCCCTAAAAACAAAGTCTCTGCAGTTTGACTATTAAGGGGGAACTCCCCGTTCCGGTGAAACCGGGGTAGATCTTGTCACAACATGTTACCAAACATGGTTTTACATCATCAAATGACCTAACCAAGAGTAAAACAAGAGAGGGATACACCGGGCTACCCCTGTGAGAAGAAAGTCTCGGGGGGTAGACGATCCGAGACCCGCTGATCAGGGTTCCGCGGGAAGAAGCGCTTCGGGGCATCGGAACACCTCCAAACCATGAATGTGACCCTAGCATGTCTCATAATGTGTGGTGGCATGCTCAAACCTCCTAAACCTGGTTCCCAAGTGTGACCCCTTCAGAGACATGCGTTGTCCCCTAAAAACAAAGTGTCTGCAGTCTGACTATTAGGGGGAACTCCCTGTTCCGGTGAAACCGTGGTAGATCTTGTCACAACATGTTCCCAAACATGGTTTTACATCATCAAATGACCTAACAAAGATCAAAACAAGGGAGGGCTACACCGGGCTACCTCTGTGAGAAGAAAGTCTAGGGGGGTAGACGATCCAAGACCCGCGGATCAGGGTTCCGCAGGAAGAAGCGCTTCGGGGCATCGGAACACCTCCAAACCATGCATGTGACCCTAGCATGTCTAATAAAGTGTGGTGGCATGCTCAAACCTCCTAAACCTGGTTCCCAAGTGTGACCCCCTTCACAGACATGCGCTGTCCCCTAAAAACGACGTGTCTGCAGTCTGACTATTAGGGAGGAACTCCTTGTTCCGGTGAAACCGGGGTAGATCTTGTCACAACATATTCCCAAACATGGTTTTACATCATCAAATGACCTAACCAAGAGCAAAACAAGAGAGGGATACACCGGGCTACCCCTGTGAGAAGAAAGTCTAGGGGGTAGACGATCCGAGACCCGCGGATCAGGGTTACGCAGGAAGAAGCGCTTCGAGGAATCGGAACACCTCAAAACCATCCATGTGACCCTAGCATGTCTAATAAAGTGTGGTGGCATGCTCAAACCTCCTAAACCTGGTTCCCAAGTGTGGCCCCCTTCACAGACAGGCGCTGTCCCCTAAAAACAAAGTGTCTGCAGTCTGACTATTAAGGGGGAACTCCCTGTTCCGGTGAAACCGGGGTAGATCTTGTCACAACATGTTCCCAAACATGGTTTTACATCATAAAATGACCTAACCAAGAGCAAAACAAGAGAGGGATACACCGGGCTACCCCTGTGAGAAGAAAGTCTAGGGGGGTAGACGATCCGAGACCCGCGGATCAGGGTTACGCAGGAAGAAGCGCTTCGAGGAATCGGAACACCTCCAAACCATGCATGTGACCCTAGCATGTCTAATAAAGTGTGGTGGCATGCTCAAACCTCCTAAACCTGGTTCCCAAGTGTGACCCCCTTCACAGACATGCGCTGTCCCCTAAAAACGACGTGTCTGCAGTCTGACTATTAGGGGGGAACTCCCTGTTCCGGTGAAACCGGGGTAGATCTTGTCACAACATGTTCCCAAACATGGTTTTACATTATTAAATTACCTAACCAAGAGCAAAACAAGAGAGGGATACACCGGGCTACCCCTGTGAGAAGAAATTCTAGGCGGGTAGACGATCCGAGACCCGAGGATCAGGGTTCGCAGGAAGAAGCGCTTCGGGGCATCGGAACACCTCCAAACCATGCATGTGACCCTAGCATGTCTAATAAAGTGTGGTGGAATTCTCAAACCTCCTAAACCTGGTTCCCAAGTGTGACCCCTTTCACACACATGCGCTATGCCCTAAAAACAAAGTGTCTGCAATCTCACTATTAGGGGGGAACTCCTCGTTCTGGTGAAACCGGGGTAGATCTTGTCACAACATGTTCCCAAACATGGTTTTACATCATCAAATGACCTAACCAAGAGAAAAACAAGAGAGGGCTACACCGGGCTACCCCTGTGAGAAGAAAGTCTAGGGGGGTAGACGATCCGAGACCCGCGGATCAGGGTTCCGCAGGAAGAAGCGCTTCGGGGCATCGTAACACCTCCAAACCATGAATGTGACCCTAGCATGTCTAATAAAGTGTGGTGGCATGCTAAAACCTCCTAAACCTGGTTCCCAAGCGTGCCCCCCTTCACAGACATGCGCTGTCCCCTAAAAACAAAGTGTCGCAATCTCACTATTAGGGGAACTCTGCCTGATGAAACCAGGGTAGATCTTGTCACAACATGTTCCCAAACATGGTTTTACATCATCAAATGACCTAACCAAGAGCAAAACAAGAGAGGGCTACACCGGGCTACCCCTGTGAGAAGAAAGTCTAGGAGGGTAGACGATCCGAGACCCGCGGATCAGGGTTACGCAGGAAGAAGCGCTTCGAGGAATCGGAACACCTCAAAACCATGCATGTGACCCTAGCATGTCTAATAAAGTGTGGTGGCATGCTCAAACCTCCTAAACCTGGTTCCCAAGTGTGGCCCCCTTCACAGACAGGCGCTGTCCCCTAAAAACAAAGTGTCTGCAGTTTGACTATTAAGGGGGAACTCCCCGTTCCGGTGAAACCGGGGTAGATCTTGTCACAACATGTTCCCAAACAAGGTTTTACATCATAAAATGACCTAACCAAGATTAAAACAAGAGAGGGATACACCGGGCTACCCCTGTGAGAAGAAAGTCTAGGGGGGTAGACGATCCGAGACCCGAGGATCAGGGTTCCGCAGGAAGAAGCGCTTCGTGGCATCGGAACAACTCCAAACTATGCATGTCACGCTACCATGTCTAATAAAGTGTGGTGGCATGCTCAAACCTCCTAAACCTGGTTCCCAAGTGTGACCCCCTTCATAGACATGCGCTGTCCCCTAAAAACAAAGTGTCTGCATCGACTATTAGGGAGGAACTCCCTGTTCCGGTGAAACCGGGGTAGATCCTGTCACAACATGTTCCCAAACATGGTTTTCCATCATCAAATGGCCTAACCAAGAGCAAAACAAGAGAGGGATACACCGGGCTACCCCTGTGAGAAGAAAGTCTAGGGGGGTAGACGATCCGAGACCCGCGGATCAGGGTTACGCAGGAAGATGCTCTTTGGGGAATCCGAACACCTCCAAACCATGCATGTGACCCTAGAATGTCTAATAAAGTGTGGTGGCATGCTCAAACTTCCTAAACCTGGTTCCCAAGTGTGGCCCACTTCACAGACAGCGATGTCCCTAAAAACAAAGTGTTCAGTTTGACTATTAAGGGGAACTCCCCGTGAAACTGGGTATATCTTGTCACAACATGTTCCCAAACATGGTTTTACATCATCAAATGACCTAACCAAGAGTAAAACAAGAGAGGGCTACACCGGGCTACCCCTGTGAGAAGAAAGTCTCTGGGGTAGACGATCCGAGACCCTGATCGTGGTTCATGGGAAGAAGCGCTGGGCATCTAACACCTCCACACCATGAATGTGACCCTAGCATGTCTAATAAAGTGTGGTGGCATCCTCAAACCTCCTAAACCTGGTTCCCAAGCGTGACCCCTTCACAGACATGCGCTGTCCCCTAAAAACAAAGTCTCTGCAATCTCACTATTAGGGGGGAACTCCCCGTTCTGATGAAACCAGGGTAGATCTTGTCACAACATGTTCCCAAACATGGTTTTACATAATCAAATGTCCTAACCAAGAGCAAAACAAGAGAGGGCTACACCGGGCTACCCATGTGAGAAGAAAGTCTAGGGGGGTAGACGATCCGAGACCCGCGGATCAGGGTTACGCAGGAAGAAGCGCTTCGGGGAGTCGGAACACCTCCAAACCATGCATGTGACCCTAGCATGTCTAATAAAGTGTGGTGGAATGATCAAACTTCCTAAACCTGGTTCCCAAGTGTGGCCCCCTTCACAGACAGGCGATGTCCCCTAAAAACAAAGTGTCTGCAGTTTGACTATTAAGGGGGAACTCCCCGTTCCGGTGAAACCGGGGTAGATCTTGTCACAACATGTTACCAAACATGGTTTTACATCATCAAATGACCTAACCAAGAGTAAAACAAGAGAGGGATACACTGGCTACCCTGAGAAGAAAGTCTCGGGGTAGACGATCCGAGACCCATCGATCGGTTCCATGGAAGAAGCGCTGGGCATGAACACCTCCAAACCATGAATGTGACCCTAGCATGTCTCATAATGTGTGGTGGCATGCTCAAACCTCCTAAACCTGGTTACCAAGTGTGACCCCTTCGCAAACATGCGCGGTCCCCTAAAAACGAAGTGTCTGCAATCAGACTATTAGGGGGAACTCCCCGTTTCGGTGAAACCGGGGTAGATCTTGTCACAACATGTTCCTAAACATGGTTTTACATCATCACATGATATAACAAAGATCAAAACAAGTGAGGGCTACCCCGGGCTACCCCTGCCAGAAGAAAGTCTAGGGGGTAGACGATCCAGGCTCGCGGATCAGGGTTCCGCAGGAAGAAGCGCTTCATCGCATCGGAACACCTCCAAACCATGCATGTGACCCTAGCGTGTGTGATGAAGTGTGGTGGCATGCTCAAAACTCCTAAACCTGGTTACCAAGTGTGACCCCCTTCGCAGACATGCGCTGTCCCCTAAAAACGACGTGTCTGCAGTCTGACTATTAGGGAGGAACTCCTTGTTCCGGTGAAACCGGGGTAGATCTTGTCACAACATATTCCCAAACATGGTTTTACATCATCAAATGACCTAACCAAGAGCAAAACAAGAGAGGGATACACCGGGCTACCCCTGTGAGAAGAAAGTCTAGGGGGGTAGACGATCCGAGACCCGCGGATCAGGGTTACGCAGGAAGAAGCGCTTCGAGGAATCGGAACACCTCAAAACCATCCATGTGACCCTAGCATGTCTAATAAAGTGTGGTGGCATGATCAAACCTCCTAAACCTGGTTCCCAAGTGTGGCCCCCTTCACAGACAGGCGCTGTCCCCTAAAAACAAAGTGTCTGCAGTTTGACTATTAAGGGGGAACTCCCTGTTCCGGTGAAACCGGGGTAGATCTTGTCACAACATGTTCCCAAACATGGTTTTACATCATCAAATGACCTAACCAAGAGTAAAACAAGAGAGGGCTACACCGGGCTACCCCTGTGAGAAGAAAGTCTCGGGGGGTAGACGATCCGAGACCCGCTGATCAGGGTTCCGCGGGAAGAAGCGCTTCGGGGCATCGGAACACCTCCAAACCATGCATGTGACCCTAGCATGTCTAATAAAGTGTGGTGGCATGCTCAAACCTCCTAAACCTGGTTCCCAAGTGTGACCCCCTTCACAGACATGCGATGTCCCCTAAAAACGACGTGTCTGCAGTCTGACTATTAGGGAGGAACTCCTTGTTCCGGTGAAACCGGTGTAGATCTTGTCAAAACATATTCCCAAACATGGTTTTATATCATCAAATGACCTAACCAAGAGCAAAACAAGAGAGGGATACACCGGGCTACCCCTGTGAGAAGAAAGTCTAGGGGGGTAGACGATCCGAGACCCGCGGATCAGGGTTACGCAGGAAGAAGCGCTTCGAGGAATCGGAACACCTCAAAACCATGCATGTGACCCTAGCATGTCTAATAAAGTGTGGTGGCATGCTCAAACCTCCTAAACCTGGTTCCCAAGTGTGACCCCCTTCACAGACATGCAATGTCCCCTAAAAACGACGTTTCTGCAGTCTGACTATTAGGGAGGAACTCCTTGTTCCGGTGAAACCGGGGTAGATCTTGTCACAACATATTCCCAAACATGGTTTTACATCATCAAATGACCTAACCAAAAGCAAAACAAGAGAGGGATACACCGGGCTACCCCTGTGAGAAGAAATCTAGGGGGGTAGACGATCCGAGACCCGCGGATCAGGGTTACGCAGGAAGAAGCGCTTCGAGGAATCGGAACACCTCCAAACCATTAATGTGACCCTAGCATGTCTAATAAAGTGTGGTGCCATGCTCAAACCTCCTAAACCTGGTTCCCAAGTGTGGCCCCCTTCACAGACAGGCGCTGTCAACTAAAAACAAAGTGTCTGCAGTTTGACTATTAAGGGGGAACTCCCCGTTCCGGTGAAACCGGGGTAGATCTTGTCACAACATATTCCCAAACATGGTTTTACATCATCAAATGACCTAACCAAGAGCAAAACAAGAGAGGGATACACCGGGCTACCCCTGTGAGAAGAAAGTCTAGGGGGGTAGACGATCCGAGACCCGCGGATCAGGGTTACGCAGGAAGAAGCGCTTCGAGGAATCGGAACACCTCAAAACCATGCATGTGACCCTAGCATGTCTAATAAAGTGTGGTGGCATGCTCAAACCTCCTAAACCTGGTTCCCAAGTGTGACCCCCTTCACAGACATGCGCTGTCCCCTAAAAACGACGTGTCTGCAGTCTGACTATTAGGGGGGAACTCCTCGTTCCGGTGAAACCGGGGTAGATCTTGTCACAACATGTTCCCAAACATGGTTTTACATCATTAAATGACCTAACCAAGAGCAAAACAAGAGAGGGATACACCGGGCTACCCTTGTGAGAAGAAAGTCTAGGGGGGTAGACGATCCGAGACCCGAGGATCAGGGTTCCGCAGGAAGAAGCGCTTCGGGGCATCAGAACAACTCCAAACCATGCATGTGACCCTAGCATGTCTAATAAATTGTGGTGGCATGATCAAACCTCCTAAACCTGGTTCCCAAGTGTGACCCCCTTCACAGACATGCGCTGTCCCCTAAAAACAAAGTGTCTGCAGTTTGACTATTAAGGGGGAACTCCCCGTTCCGGTGAAACCGGGGTAGATCTTGTCACAACATGTTCCCAAACATGGTTTTACATCATAAAATGACCTAACCAAGAGTAAAACAAGAGAGGGCTACACCAGGCTACCCCTGTGAGAAGAAAGTCTCGGGGGGTAGACGATCCGAGACCCGCTGATCAGGGTTCCGCGGGAAGAAGCGCTTCGGGGCATCGGAACACCTCCAAACCATGAATGTGACCCTAGCATGTCTAATAAAGTGTGGTAGCATGCTCAAACCTCCTAAACCTGGTTCCCAAGCGTGCCCCCCTTCACAGACATGCGCTGTCCCCTAAAAACAAAGTCTCTGCAATCTCACTATTAGGGGGGAACTCCCCGTTCTGATGAAACCAGGGTAGATCTTGTCACAACATGTTCCCAAACATGGTTTTACATCATCAAATGACCTAACCAAGAGCAAAACAAGAGAGGGCTACACCGGGCTACCCCTGTGAGAAGAAAGTCTAGGGGGGTAGACGATCCGAGACCCGCTGATCAGGGTTCCGCGGGAAGAAGCGCTTCGGGGCATCGGAACACCTCCATACCATGAATGTGACCCTAGAATGTCTAATAAAGTGTGGTGGCATGCTCAAACCTCCTAAATCTGGTTCCCAAGTGTGACCCCCTTCACAGACATGCGTTGTCCCCTAAAAACAAAGTGTCTGCAGTCTGACTATTAGGAGGGAACTCCCCGTTCCGGTGAAACCTGGGTAGATCTTGTCACAACATGTTCCCAAACATGTTGTACATAATCAAATGACCTAACAAAGAGCAAAACAAGAGAGGGCTACACCGGGCTACCTCTATGAGAAGAAAGTCTAGGGGGGGTAGACGATCCGAGACCCGCGGATCAGGGTTCCGCAGGAAGAAGTGCTTCGGGGCGTCGGAACACCTCCAAACCATGCATGTGACCCTAGCATGTCTAATAAAGTGTGGCGGAATGCTCAAACCTCCTAAACCTGGTTCCCAAGTGTGACCCCCTTCACAGACATGCGTTGTCCGCTAAAAACGACGTGTCTGCAGTCTGACTATTAGGGGGGAATTCCCTGTTCCGGTGAAACCGGGGTAGATCTTGTCACAACATGTTCCCAGACATGGTTTTACATCATCAAATGACCTAACCAAGAGCAAAACAAGAGAGGGTTACACCGGGCTACCCCTGTGAGAAGAAAGTCTAGGGGGGTAGACGATCCGAGACCCGAGGATCAGGGTTCTGCAGGAAGAAACGCTTCGGGGCATCGGAACAACTCCAAACCATGCATGTGACGCTAACATGTGTAATAAAGTGTGGTGGCATGCTCAAACCTCCTAAACCTGGTTCCCAAGTGTGACCCCCTTCATAGACATGCGCTGTCCCCTAAAAACAAAGTGTCTGCAGTCTGACTATTAGGGGGGAACTCCCTGTTCCGGTGAAACCGGGGTAGATCTTGTCACAACATGTTCCCAAACATGGTTTTACATCATCAAATGACCTAACCAAGAGCAAAACATAAGAGGGCTACACCAGGCTACCCCTGTGAGAAGAAAGTCTAGGCGGGTAAACGATCCGAGACCCGAGGATCAGGGTTCCGCAGGAAGAAGCGCTTCGGGGCATCGGAACACCTCCAAACCATGCATGTGACCCTACCATGTCTAATAAAGTGTGGTGGCATGCTCAAACCTCCTAAACTTGGTTCCCAAGTGTGACCCCCTTCACAGACATGCGCTATCCCCTAA
This sequence comes from Avena insularis, assembly GCA_023614405.1. NCBI lineage: Eukaryota > Viridiplantae > Streptophyta > Magnoliopsida > Poales > Poaceae > Avena > Avena insularis. The sequence continues at coordinate 332,059,245 of CM042696.1, forward strand.
AAACAAAGTGTCTGCAATCTCACTATTAGGGGGGAACTCCTCGTTCCGGTGAAACCGGGGTAGATCTTGTCAAAACATGTTCGAAAACATGGTTTTACATCATCAAATGACCAAACCAAGAGCAAAACAAGACAGGGTTACACCGGGGTACCCCTGTGAGAAGAAAGTCTAGGGGGTAGACGATCCGAGACCCGCGGATCAGGGTTCCGCAGGAAGAAGCACTTCGGGGCATCGGAACACCTCCAAACCATGCATGTGACCCTAGCATGTCTAATAAAGTGTGGTGGCATGATCAAACCTCCTAAACCTGGTTCCCAAGTGTGACCCCCTTCACAGACATGCGCTGTCCCCTAAAAACAAAGTGTCTGCAGTCTGACTATTAAGGGGGAACTCCCTGTTCCGGTGAAACCGGGGTAGATCTTGTCACAACATGTTCCCAAACATGGTTTTACATCATCAAATGACCTAACCAAGAGCAAAACAAGAGAGGGCTACACCGGGCTACCCCTGTGAGAAGAAAGTCTAGGGGGGTAGACGATCCGAGACCCGCGAATCAGGGTTCCGCAGGAAGAAGCGCTTCGGGGCATCGGAACACCTCCATACCATGAATGTGACCCTAGCATGTCTAATAAAGTGTGGTGGCATGCTCAAACCTCCTAAACCTGGTCCCCAAGTGTGACCCCCTTCACAGACATGCGATGTCCCCTAAAAACAAAGTGTCTGCAATCTCACTATTAGGGGGGAACTCCCCGTTCCGGTGAAACCGGGGTAGATCTTGTCACAACATGTTCCCAAACATGGTTTTACATCATCAAGTGACCTAACCAAGAGCAAAACAAGAGAGGGCTACACCGGGCTACCCTTGTGAGAAGAAAGTCTAGGGGGGTATACGATCCGAGACCCGCGGATTAGGGTTCCGCGGGAAGAAGCGCTTCGGGGCATCGGAACACCTCAAAACCATGCATGTGACCCTAGCATGTCTAATAAAGTGTGGTGGTATGCTCAAACCTCCTAAACCTGGTTCCCAAGTGTGACCCCCTTCACAGACATGCGCTGTCCCCTAAAAACAAAGTGTCTACAGTCTGACTATTAGGGGGAACTCCCCGTTCCGGTGAAACCGGGGTAGATCTTGTCACAACATGTTCCCAAACATGGTTTTACATCATAAAATGACCTAACCAAGAGAAAAACAAGAGAGGGCTACACCGGGCTACCCCTGTGAGAAGAAAGTGTAGGGGGTAGACGATCTGAGACCCGCGGATCAGGGTTCCGCAGGAAGAAGCGCTTCGGGGCATCGGAACACCTTCAAACCATACATGTGACCCTAGCATGTCTAATAAAGTGTGGTGGAATGCTCAAACCTCCTAAACCTGGTTCCCAAGTGTGACCCCCTTCATAGACATGTGTTGTCCCTTAAAAACAAAGTGTCTGCAGTCTGACTATTAGGGGGGAACTCCCCGTTCCGGTGAAACCGGGGTAGATCTTATCACAACATGTTCCCAAACATGGTTTTACATCATCAAATGACCTAACCAAGAGCAAAACAAGAGAGGGCTACACCGGGCTACCCCTGTGAGAAGAATGTCTAGGGGGGTAGACGATCCGAGACCATGGATCGTGGTTCCATTAAGAAGTGCTTCGGGGGATCGGAACACCTCCAAACCATGCATGTGACCCTAGCATGTCTAATAAAGTGTGGTGGCATGCTCAAACCTCCTAAACCTGGTTCCCAAGTGTGACCCCCTTCACAGACATGCGCTGTCCCTAAAAACAATGTGTCTGCAGTCTGACTATTCGGGGGAACTCCCCGTTCCGGTGAAACCGGGGTAGATCTTGTCACAACATGTTCCCAAACATGGTTTTACATCATTAAATGACCATGTTACATGGACAATGTCCCAACCGGGTATTCGTAAACCTTTCCCGTCCAGCCCTCGTGAAAAAGAGAAATTTCTGCCGAATTGGCAAGAAATGGGTCAGATATGAATTGCAGGTACATGATCTGATGCTCATGTTTTTTTGTAAAAATCATTTTTAGGGTGACAATTTGATGTTTCTTCAGAGTTCCGATATGCAAGTTTAGGCAGGCTTAGCCCCGAACTAAGAATATTCGTACTCGTCATTTTGACCATAGTTTGGAGGAGGTAAGAAATAAAAAACAAGCTTTGTCGTGTAGGGTGCATAAAGCACACGGCAAAGGCTTATCTTTGCCGTGTGTCTAACTACAATTGCACACGGCAAAGGACCACCGTCAGCCGCCGTCAGTTTGGCTCGCCTAGGGGGGCGTGGGACCCACCTCTTTGCCATGCGTTCGTCTTTGCCGTGTGCCTCGATTGGTCTTTGCCGTGCATCCGTTCTTTGCCGTGTGCCTCGATTGGTCTTTGCCGTGCATCCGTTCTTTGCCGTGTGTCTGGTTTCATCTTTGCCGTGTACCCTTTGTTTGCCGTGTGTTTTGTTTGGAATCTACCGTGTGGGTGCTCTTTGCCGTGTACTTCTAGACCACCTCACGGCACAGAACATCTTTGCCGTGTTCCCGCCCTTTTGGCACACGGCAAAGGACGGGGACGACGGCAGCGAGAATTTTTCCCGTAGTGCTGCCCATGCCTCAACACATGATGATGGAATGGTAACAGATAAACTAACTGAATCCCTAAACAGATGACACAATGACAGGATTACTGCCAACAAAAGCATATCCAAGCACCAGTACCAGGACTGTGCAATCCCCTTACCGACAACACCAGAACACAATCTACAGTAACATTATGCTTGATTGCTTATCGCCGGCGGCCACGCCACCATCTCACACGGGAAGACATCGCCGAGGGGCCGGGACTCATCGTCGTTGAGCCATAGCCTCAACATCTTGAGCGTCTTGAGGTCAAGCGAAACCACCCAGTCCTCCATGACGAAGAACAACGTTCGGGTGTCCTCGCAGAAGGCACTAAAGCCCATGAGCCTGCACCCGTGCAGATGGTCGGCTATCGTTGCTGAGAACTTCATGCCGTGTAGGTCCCCAACCGCGTTCTGGGTCATCAGCGGTCGCAGTGCCACCGGCTCCTGCGGCGTCCATTTCCCTGGCGCGGTGAGTACCCATGTCACCAGGAGCAGCGGCTCCCGGAGTGCGAAGAAGCAGAGACGTCCGTCCGCCGTCTTGCCGATCCAGTTGTTTCCTGTGTGCAGGAGCATCCCAGCGTCCGATATTGGCAGCACGGAGAGTGTCATCTTGGTGATGTGGATGGCCATGATGTACTTGTCCTCGAGCCGGTACACGACGTCACCTACGACGACGGACGGGCCTTTGTGGGGGGTCAGGCGCCGCTTCAGCTGGCCGGAGGCGGCCTCCTAGGCAGAGGAAGAAGAGGAGTATATGAGGACATAGAAGTTGGGCGAGGCGGTGCCAAAGAGCACGACGACGACGCGGAACTCGGCTCCTTGCCCCAGAACGACGGTGCAACATGCCACCATCTGCCCGGCGATGGGGAGTGTCGGCAAGCGCGTGAACGTCTTTGCCAGCGGGTTGCAGACGAGGAGTCTAAGATTTGTCTCGAAACCGGTGCCTAGCTCGCACAGGAGGAGACGGTGGCCGCGGGAGTCGAGGAGGATGACGCCACACGTGGGCGAGACAGGGAGGAACCCGAGGTCGAGGGCGACGCCCGCGGTGGGAACGAACAGGGCAGCGGGGACGGGCCGTAGTTGCGGAATAACCCGAAGTGCCGAGGCGGGGCGGGGAGGGTGCCACTGCCGGCGCGGGAGACGACGCGGTGCCAGCGCCGGCACACCGCCGCGCAGCGGATGGCGCCGGTCGGGGCGGGCAGGCGCTTGAAGACCTCCAGCAGCATGTCCTCAGGCAGCGCGGATGCCATGTCGGCCTCGCCGCTGGCGCGAGCAATCGCCACAGGCGGGCCCGTGCGGCGCGACGGATCGAAGCGGCCGGGCGGAGAACGCGAGCGCGCGTGGCGAACGAGGGACGCGGATGGCATGGCCGAGACGCAGGCGCGCTGGTATAGGCCTGGCTTTGTAGGCAATTTGGTCGTGGTGCTAGTTCGACGAGGCGGTGGCGGCGGCGGCACTGCGCGACGTGGGAGATGGGGAATCGTGGATTGTTTTTTGTAGAAGACGAGAAGGCGGCAGCGAAAAATTAGGGGACGTCGTTCGAGTTTCTCGGCCGCGGCTTTCCCTCGCTCGCGCGTGGTCGCGTCGTTTCGTTTGCCCAGAATTTGGCAACTGCCGCCACCAGAAACATCGTGTTCGCAACAGATCCTAGTCCTATTTATCCCCCGACGCGGGTAGTAATAATGCACGCTCGTAGCAGTTTTCTGAGCTGGGCCGGCCCATTAGACAGGGCCTTTTAGGTTTTTTAGCTGGTTTTTGTTAGTTTTGGTTCTTTTTGAATGGGTTTCCTGATTTTCTCGGTTTTCTTTTTTCTTTTTTTGTTTTCCTTATTCTTTCTTTCCTTTTTTCCCCATATTTTTTAGTTTTATTTTTTGTTGAATATTTTCTGATTTTTAGTTTTTAAACAAATGTTTTATGTTGAAAACATATTCTTAGGTTTTTCTTTGTTTAGATAATATTAATGTTCATATTAAAATCGTTTATTGACAGTTTGTTCTTATGTTGCTATTACTATTTCTTTTCTTGTTTAAATAAGATTAATGATTTTTTGAAAATCGATCTAATGACATAACTGTTCATATTGGGAAGTCGTTCAAAAAAGATAAATGTTCTTTTAAAAAAATCATTAAAATAACAATAAATGTTCATATTAAAACATTGTTCAAATAATATATATGTTTTTATTAAATATTCGTTCACATAAAAATAAACGTTCATATTAAAAATTTGTTTCGAGAAGATAAATGTTCATTCTAAAAAATTGTTCAAACAACAATAAATGTTCATACTAGAAAATTGTCCAAACAACGATAAATGTTCATACTAGAAAATTGTTCAAATAAGACGGTAGTATATGTTTCTAATAAATAATCGTTCACAAACATAAAACTTCATATTAAAAAATAGAATAGAAAACGTAAATTGTAAAAAAAAAAATTGTTCCTGTTATTAGGTTATATCTAGAGCGGCCCATAAAGGAAAAACGTGTGACCCGGCATTGGGCAACAAAAAGGCGGTCCCGTAGTTCGCACCCTACTCTAGTTCCTCTTCTTGTTCTTTTCTCCATCATCTTATTTTTATTTGTCTATTTTGTGTTCTATTATTTATCTTTTAGTTACATTTTGACTTTTGGTGAGTTCATGCACTTTACTTTTTCATTCATTAGTTAAAACTTAAAAGTATGCATGCATTAGTTTTCATGGAGATTCTATTTGTCAGGAAGCGCTCTTCCATTTGTCTCTAGATAGTGTATATCTCAAAACTACATAATGCCTAGGATTTTGTTATTTTTGTGTAGCCTATAGCACACATAATTCAGCATTGATTTTGCACATTTATAGGGTGTATCATTTACTATATTCTAACTTTTTCTAATTATTTTTTAAACTTGTGTATATAATGTCTAAAATTTTAAAACTAAGTGGCTCCCTAAAGATAGGTTTCCATTTATCCGTTCTCCAACTTGGAGGCATACAGCTATAGGAAATATCTAGCTTCGCATGCTAGCGATATGATTGGGATTGGCACTTACCACTCCGGTATGCAACCTTCGTATTATTTACGGTGATACGCATAAAGTCAGGAAAATTATTGGATTATTAGGCATAATTTTCACAATTAATTCTAAAATATAAAACATGACAACAATAGTTACAATCACATAAACCTCTAACATACTAGATGTATTAATCAACATGAACAGTCGCAGTGCATACACAATAATAGCCATAATGTAGCAACAGATTAGATCACAGTATACGTACTGATCGGTTGCCGATGAAGTTCCCGTTGATGCAGCGATTGCAGTAGCATGTTGAAGAAGACGTCGTTGAAGAAGAGTCGCCCGTGGACAAGGAGATCGCCTAGAAAGACACGCCGTGATGACGAACTTGAGCAGTCGTGCGGGACGTTTCCTAAAAACCTTATTCACACTGTCCCGTATAGGATCGCAACGACGAGTGGTTTTGGGGACCTGCTCTCCCGTCCCCTGGTGCACGCCAGCAAGAGGGATGCAGTAGACTATGGTGGCGGCGTAAGCAGCGAGAGGAGGAAAAACCCTAGATTGGCCAACACGCACAACCGCTTATATAGAGGCAAAAACAAGATCTAATCTATGGATGAATTTGTGGATGCTCACCGAGGCAACGAGGAGCTCTGATACCAAGATGATATGGGTGGCCCGATCTTTTCAGCAAGCACTTGTCGATGATGATGGTAGATGATAGATAACTAGTGTGTAGCTATGATCTCCCCCGCTCGAACCCTGATGCCAATGCAACAGCTCTTGAACCTTGTAGGATATTCACAACATCACACTCTTGCGCACGCAACCGTCGACCATGAACGGTAGTTTGCAATCTACTAATTCCCAGTGGAACAACAGATCACACTTAATTATAGTTGGTAAAATTGATCATAGGATAATTCCAGAGGTTCTATGAAAGAAAAAACTCCAACATATTTTAACATGGTCTAAACCTAACTTGTGTGGCACCCCATCTATTTAAGAGTCTGGGGGCGGCGGCCTAGGTGGGATCCGAGTTGGTCCCACCCAACTAAAAGATACAAACCGACCCAAAGTTGGGTTCGGCTCAGGGTTCTGCCGTGGAAGAGTTTGGGCCTGTTTCTCTGCCGTGGAAGAAAAGGACTCTGTTTCTGTGCCGCGGTAGCCTGTCGTGGCAGGAAAACATGTCGTCGGCAGAGATCCTGCCATGTGTTGATCTTCTTCTTGGTAGCTCCTTGTGCTTCCTCCCTCTCCTCCATCTCACATTCTTCATTGATCAACACACCATGCTCCATATGCTTCAACTCCTCGCTCCGTGCTACGCCTTCTTCTCCCATGTACCTGATCATACAATAGCACAAAGACTTAGATAGTATAAAATTCTCATTAACTCAAACATCAGGTTCATTAAGAAACAAGTTCACCTGTTGTTCTAGTAGCTTAGCACGAGCTCTTGTAATTGGTCCAATCCTTATCTCATTAGATTGATATTTCTTTGCAGCAGCTAGAACATCATCAGTAGAAATTGGGGTAGGTCTAACTGTAGGGATGTCCTCATCATCTCCCCCCTTCGAAAGGCGTCGACCTCGACGCTCCAAGGTCTTCTCCAGCATATGGTGATAAATCAGCAACGTTGAAGTTGTTGCTAACTCCACCAAACTCCTCAATAGGTATATCAACCGAGTAGGCATTATCATTAATTTTGGCTAACACTTTGTAAGGACCAGCACCACGTGGCTTCAACTTGGACTTGCGAAGTAGTGGAAATCTATCCTTGCGTAGATGCACCCATACCATGTCTCTAGGCTTGAACAACAATTCCTCCTGTGCTTGATTCCTTGCAGCAGCAATGTTCTTGCCTTTTTTTCTCAATAGCCTCTCGAGTCTTCTCATGGATCTTCTTCACATATTCAGCATGTTTTGATGCCTCCATATCAACTCTCTCATGTAATGGCAAAGGCAACAAATCAAGTGGCGTCAATGGCTTGAAGCCATACACCACCTCAAAAGGACAAAGCTGAGTAGTTGAATGCACATCCCTGTTGTATGCAAACTCAACATGTGGCAAACACTCTTCCCACTCCCGCAGATTCTTCTTTATCATAGTCCTTAGCAGCTGTGATAATGTTCGATTCACCACCTCCGTTTGACCATCTGTTTGGGGATGATATGTAGTACTAAATAGCAGCTTTGTTCCTAGCTTCCCCCATAAGGTCTTCCAAAAGTAGCTCACGAACTTCACATCACGGTCAGAAACAATCGCCTTAGGTACTCCATGTAATCTCATGATGTCCCTGAAAAACAGGTTAGCAACATGCGACGCATCGTTGCTTTTGTGGCAGGCAATAAAATGAGCCATCTTAGAGAACCTATCCACTACCACAAATATAGAATCATGACCTCTCTGAGTTTTAGGTAGACCTATAACAAAATCCATACTAATGTCTTCCCATGGAGTAGTAGGTGCAGAGAGAGGTGTATACAAACCGTGAGGCTTCAGCTTGGATTTCGACTTGTGGCATGTAATACATCGACTCACAAATCTGTACACATCACGCCTCATATTGGGCCAATAAAATTGATCAGCAAGCATGCGCAACGTCTTCTCACGTCCAAAGTGACCCATCAAACCACCAGCATGTGATTCCTGCACTAAAAACAAACGCAACGATGATTCTGGAATACATAGTTTGTTAGCTCGAAACAAATATCCATCATGTATATGATACTTATCCCATACGTTTCTAAGAGCACACAAACGATATGGTTCAGCAAAATCATGGCCAGTTGCATAAAGTGCACAAATAGCTTCTAATCAAGGAATTTTAACATCAAGATTGGTTAATAGCATGTTCTTCCTAGACAAAGGATCAGCAACAACATACTCTTTTCCCTTCTTATACTTAATTATGTAAGGAAAAGATTCAATAAACTCAACCCATTTAGCTAATCTTCTATGCAAGTTTGATTGGGCTTTCAAATACTTCAAAGCTTCATGATCAGAATGTATGATAAATTCCTTTGTCCACAAATAATGTTGCCAAACTTCAAGTAATCTAACAAGTCCATACAATTCTTTATCATAAATAGGATAATTCAGTCTAGCACTAGTAAGTTTCTCAGAAAAATATGCTATAGGGCGACCCTCTTGCATCAAAACGCCACCAATGCCTATACCACTAGCATCACATTCAACTTCGAATTGCTTCAAAAAATCAGGTAATGCAAGTAATGGTGCAGAAGTAAGCAAGCGTTTCAATGTATCAAAGGCAATATCTTGGGTCGCGCCCCATACAAAAGGAACACCTTCCTAAAATCATTCAATGGTGCAGCAATGCTGTTAAAATCCTTCATAAAGCGCCTATAGAAACCAGCTAAGCCGTGGAAACTACGCACTTGACTTACATTCATGGGAGTAGGCCAATTCTGAATTGATTCAATTTTAGATTGATCTACCTCTATCCCATTCTTAGATACGACAAATCCTAGAAATATGACCTTATATTTTGCAAATGTGCACTTCTCAAGATTAGCATACAGTTTATTATCACGCAACACTTGGAAAACTTGTCGTATATGATTAAAATGGTCAGTTTCGTTGTGGCTATAGATAATTATATCATCAAAGTAAACAACCACAAAACGACCAATAAAATCTCTCAAAACATGATTCATTAATAGCATGAAATTACTAGGTGCATTAGTAAGACCAAACGTCATAATAACCACTCATACAAACCAAATTTTGTTTTGAAAGCAGTTTTCCACTCATCCCCTTCTTTCATCCTAATTTGATGATAACCACTACGCAAATCAATCTTAGAGCAAATAGCAGCATCACTCAATTCATCCAACATATCCTCTAAGCGTGGAATAGGATGACGATATCGAATAGTGATGTTATTAATAGATCTACAATCTACACACATGCACCATGTACCATCTTTCTTAGGCACTAAAATAACAGGAACAACACAAGGGCTAAGAGAGACATGAATGTACCCTTTATCCAGCAACGCCTGTACTTGTTTTTGTATCTCCTTTGTTTCTTCGGGATTGGTCCTGTAGGGTGCACGATTGGGAAGGGTGGCGCCAGGGATCAAGTCAATTTGGTGTTCAATACCACGCAATGGAGGTAATCCCGTGGGTACATCTTCTAGAAACACATCCCCAAAATCCTGCAAAACAGAAGAAACACCAAGAGAAATAGGGGTCATGTCGTTAGAAACCAATACCTCGCCCTTATACATGAGCACAAGCGGAATGGCTGTAGGATCCTCACGAAATTCTCTCATATCCTCTTTGGTGGCTAATATTAGTAAATTAGGTACTCTCTCAGTTTTCATTATATCACTCGACTTAGGCTCAATTACATCAGGAACAACTGTCACACAACCTCGCCGAGCTATAGGATCTTCCTTCGAATTCACTTCTATCTTCTGACGAGAATAATTCACAATGTCTTGTGGTGTCATTGGATGCATAGTAATCTTCTTTCCTTTAAATTCCAAGTGATATGTATTGGCACGGCCATTGTGTTGCACATGGCGATCATAAAGCCAAGGCCGACCCAATAGAAGATGGCAAACAGTCATAGGAACCACATCAAAGTCAATAGAATCCTTGTATGGCCCTATTTGAAAATTCACACGTACCATATGATTTACCTTCATCTCACCATTGTTTCTCAACCATTGTATGTAGTATGGCTTGGGATGAGGCAAATATGTCAAATTCAGCTTGGCACATAACTCCTTACTTGCAAGATTTCTGCAGCTACCTCCATCAAGAATTACCTTGCAAGCTTTGTTAGGTCCAACTAGAGCTTTTGTTTAAAACAGGTTGCAACGCTGAGATTCATCAATAGGTTACACACTAAGTATTCATGAAGATACGACAATAGTTGGTGCACGCTCAGGATAAGCATCTGCACCATCCTCGCCATCAGAAGCATCATCGTGATCAACTTCATCTCCACTCTCTAGTTCACCTTGTTCATTGACAAACATCACCTTGCTATTTGGACAATATTTTTTGTAGTGTCCTATTCCTCCACAAGTATGGCACACCACATCGCGAGTACACGCAGTTGACATATTGGAACCTGAGCTAGCAGTAGGAGCAGCAGGCTTCCAAGCATTGGAACCAAACAAAGATGCAGGTGCTAGTTTGGCCGATGGTGTATGATGGCTAGTAGCAAGTGGCGCCATAGTAGGGGGCGTAGATCTGGCCGAAAAATGGCTAGTAGACATAAACCATGCACGTGACTTAGCCTCCTCAGCTAGCTGTGATTCAGCCTCTCTAGCATGGTGCAGCAGCTCGTTCATCATCTCGTACTTGTGATAACGAACAATGCTATTGATTTGAAGCTTCAAATTGTTGAGAAAACACTGCATTGTCATCTCAAGTGATTCACAAACATTAGCACGTTGCATAAGCATCTCCATCTCCATGTAGTACTCATAAACTGACATGGTTCCTTGCCTCAACTGTGTGAGCTTGTCAAAAACTGATCGCAAGTAGTTGGTGGGTAAAAAACGAGACTTCATAATGCTCTTCATCTCGCGCCAATCCATCACAGGAAGTTGATTGTCGTTCCTTCTATTCTGTACAATAGAATCCCACCAACACAAAGCATATCCATCAAATTCTGAAGCTGCAAGCTTGACCTTCTTGTCTTCTAGATAATCAAACAAACGCTAGAGCTTCTCAATCTTAAACTCCCAAGTTAGATAATCCTCAGGATCAAGTGAACCATTGAAAGAGGGAATTGAAAACTTGGGTTTTCCCAAACCATCATCAGCTTGGTTCGGAACACGCTGAGCACGTCCCAAAGGGGCATATCCACGTCCATAAAGAGGAGCAGCAGTAGGTGCAGGGGGATTGGCACATCCCCTGCCACGATGTGGGGAAGCATCAACCGCATTACCCTCATTAAGATCCTCGAACACATCATCAGGTTGGTGTACGTGTCCTTGCTGAATTGCTGCTGTAAGAGTCTCAATCGAACGCTGCAAGGTGGCAACATTGACATTGATTGCTGTCACTTGAGTTTGAATATTATTGATTGCTAGTATTCTGATCCACTGCCTCTTGCATGTCCTTGATATTCCCATCAATAGATTCGTGCGAATTAACAAGCTCATCAACCTGCTTTTTCTGTGACACAACATCATCATCACTAGTAGACATGATTAGTAGGTTAGTGCAAAAATCAAAATCTTTTTGGTGGAAAACTCTCACAACTCACTCACAACTGACAAGAAAGTAGATCTTACCGTTCCAAAGTGAATAGAGATGCTTTACCAACCGTAACCAAAGACTTATGCACTGATGTGATGAAGTGAATATCAAAGGTATAGAGAATGATCACAGACACACAAGTTATTTATGGTGGAGCTTTAGGTATGGTATCCTAAGTACACCGCAAACAATTCCTAGTGTTGATCGTACAAAAACCCAAGAAACACACACGTGGAGATAAATGTGGCAATGCAACTATGAAGGGTGGTGCACTACGTTGGAGAGACACTAGCAAAGCTCAAAGTAAACATGCACACGATTTCTCAATCTACCGGTGCACAAAGATATCACTAGGCCTCTTGCTCAACTTCTCCTTTTCTTTTTCTTTTTCTTTTGTATAGCTTCTTTCTATTTTTTCTTTTTCTATATGCTTTTTATCTTTTTTTGAACATATATCACACACGGCCAAATTACAAAGCACATCACCAAAATCCTAGGAGCAGCCTGTAGGAGCGGAAACCAGTCTCAATGGGCAAGTTCCTACACCTATGAAGTAGAATGGCTGTGGCTAAAGTTTTGGAAAAGTGCAATTTTTTACACTTTGTATGTCTGGCTGTCGTGGTAGAAAAACTAATCAAAATCGTGCCGTGGCAGAAAAATTCCCTGCCACGTAAAAAAAAGGTAAAACTGTGGTCGCGGTAGAACTCATGGCAGACGGACTCAGGGCAGAAAAAATGGCAAACGTGTGGCGAAGGTGAAACCGAGTCGTAAGAGAAGGACTCGCGATAGAGAAACACTTCGTTTATGTGCCGCGGCAGAGTCGGCAGAATTTTTTTAATTCCGACTTGCCAAGTAGTAAACAATGAGGACTCTTGTATCGATCGGATCTAGCTTTGTGGCGGCGGAAAAATAATGGTGGAAACAACTAGAAAGAAGAAACTATGAAGAATAGATCTAGATCTAAACTAAAAGAGGAACATGACCAACAACTATTACTCGAATACGATGTAATCTAGGCTATGACAACTCTTTTTATGGGCCTTTTTCTGTATAGGATGAAAAACAAGATCTAATCTATGGATGGATTTGTGGATGCTTACCGAGGCAACGAGGAGCTTTGATACCAAGATGATATCGGGTGGCCCGATCTTCTCAACGAGCACTTGTCGATGATGATGGTAGATGATAGATAACTAGTGTGTAGCTATGATCTCTCCCACTCGAACCCTGATGCCAATGCAACAGCTCTCGAACCTTGTAGGATTTCACAACACCACACTCTTGCGTAGGCAGCCGTCGACCATGAACGGTAGTTTGCAATCTACTAATTCCCAGTGGAACAATAGATCACACTCAATTATAGTTGGTAAAATCGATCACAGGGTAATTCTAGAGGTTCTATGAAAGAAACAACTCCAAAATATTTTAACGTGGTCTAAACCTAACTTGTGTGGCGCCCCATCTATTTAAGATTCTAGGGGCGGCGGCCTAGGTGGGATCTGAGTTGGTCCCACCGAACTAAAAGATACAAACCGACCCAAAGTTGGGTTCAGCTCAGGGTTCTGCCGTGGCAGGAAAACGCGTCGTTTCTCTGCCACGGCAGAGATCCTGCCATGTGTTGATCTTCTTCTTGGTAGCTCCTTGCGCTTCCTCCCTCTCCTCCCTCACGCATTCTTCATTGATTAACACGCCTTGCTCCATATGCTTCAACTCCTCGCTCCGTGCTACGCCTTCTTCTCCCATGTGCCTGATCATACAATAGCACAAAGACTTAGGTAGTGTGAATTCTCATTAACTAAAACATCAGTTTCATTAAGAAACAAGTTCACCTATTGTTCTAGTAGCTTAGCACGAGCTCTTGTAATTGGTCCAATCCTTATCTCATTGGATTGATCTTTGTTTGCAGCAGCTAGAACATCATCAGTAGAAATTGGGGTAGGTGTAATTATAGGGATGTCCTCATCAAAAACTCTTTGATAGGAAAGACTTGACTTCATTTATCACGTTCATATTTGTACCAAACATCAGAATATCATCCATGTACAAACATAATATAACACTATCGCGCCCGCCATGCCGATAGTACACACATCTATTAGCCTCATTAATGACAAAGACAGTAGAAAGTAGAGTTCTATAAAACTTCTCATGCCATTGCTTAGGTGCTTGTTTCAGGCCATATAAAGATTTTAACAACTTGCACACCTTTGTCTCTTCACCTTTTACCATAAGTCCATCTGGCTGGTCCATATAGATCTCCTCTTCCAACTCTCCATTAAGGAAACATGTCTTCACATCCATTTGATGAACGAGAACACCATAAGAGGCAGCCAGGGACAGTAGTACTTGAATGGTGGTTAGTCTAGCGACAGGTGAATAGGTGTCGAAGTAATCTTCGCCTTCTTTTTGTGTGTAGCCCTTTGCTACAAGTCATGCCTTGTACTTCTCAATAGTACCATCAGGTCTTAGCTTCTTCTTGAACACCCACGTACATCCCACAGGTTTACAACCATATGGTCGTTCTGATAATTCCCAAGTTCCATTAGAAAGAATCGAGTCAATCTCATTTTGGACAGCTTCTTTGCATTAGGAGATGCATATGCCTCAACAATAGATCTAGGAGTATGATACGACGTAAATGTATCTATAATTTTTGATGTTCCATGCTTATTTATATCTACTTTCTTATGTTTTGTTCACACTTTGGGGTAATTTTATAGATTTTCTCGAACTAACCTATTAACAAGATGCCACAATGCCAGTTGCTTGTTTTCGGCTGTTTTTGGTTTCATAAAAGCTAGTAAGGAAATATTCTCGGAATTGGACGAGACAAAAGCAAAAATCAATATTTGACCCGAAGCAACACGGAGTCCAGAGGGCATCGGAACACCTCCAAACCATGCATGTGGCCCTAGCATGTCTAATAAAGTGTGGTGGCATGCTCAAACCTCCTAAACCTGGTTCCCAAGTGTGACCCCCTTCATAGACATGCGATGTCCCCTAAAATCAAAGTGTCTACAGTCTGACTATTAGGGAAACTCCCGTTCGGTGAAACCAGGGTAGATCTTGTCACAACATGTTCCCAAACATGGTTTTACATCATCACATGACCTAACCAAGAGCAAAACAAGAGAGGGCTACACCGGGCTACCCCTGTCAGAAGAAAGTCTAGGGGTAGACGATCCGAGACCCGAGGATCAGGGTTCCGCAGGAAGAAGCGCTTCGGGGCATCGGAACACCTCCAAACCATGCATGTGACCCTAGCATGTGTAATGAAGTGTGGTGGCATGCTCAAACCTCCTAAACCTGGTTACCAAGTGTGACCCCCTTCGCAGACATGCGATGTCCCCTAAAAACGAAGTGTCTGCAATCTGACTATTAGGGGGGAAACTCCCTGTTTCGGTGAAACCGGGGTAGATCTTGTCACAACATGTTCCCAAACATGTTTTTACATCATCACATGACCTAACCAAGATCAAAACAAGAGAGGGCTACACCGGGCTGCCCTGTCAGAAGAAAGTCTAGGGGGGTAGACGATCCGAGGCCCGCGGATCAGGGTTCCGCAGGAAGAAGCGCTTCGGGGCATCGGAACACCTCCAAACCATGCATGTGACCCTAGCATGTGTAATGAAGTGTGGTGGCATGCTCAAACCTCCTAAACCTGGTTACCAAGTGTGACCCCCTTCGCAGACATGCGATGTCCCTAAAAACGAAGTGTCTACAATCTGACTATTAGGGGGAAACTCCCTGTTTCGGTGAAACCGGGGTAGATCTTGTCACAACATGTTCCCAAACATGGTTTTACATCATCACATGACCTAACCAAGAGCAAAACAAGAGAGGGCTACACCGGGCTACCCCTTTTAGAAGAAAGTCTAGGGGGTAGACGATCCGAGATCCGAGGATCAGGGTTCCGCAGGAAGAAGCGCTTCGGGGCATCGGAACACCTCCAAACCATGCATGTGACCCTAGCATGTGTAATGAAGTGTGGTGGCATGCTCAAACCTCCTAAACCTGGTTACCAAGTGTGACCCCCTTCGCAGACATGTGTTGTCCCCTCAAAACGAAGTGTCTGCAATCAGACTATTAGGGGGAACTCCCTGTTTCGGCGAAACCAGGGTAGATCTTGTCACAACATGTTCCCAAACATGGTTTTACATCATCACATGACCTAACCAAGAGCAAAACAAGAGAGGGCTACACCGGGCTACCCCTGTCAGAAGAAAGTCTAGGGGGTAGACGATCCGAGACCCGCGGATCAGGGTTCCGCAGGAAGAAGCGCTTCGGGGCATCGGAACACCTCCAAACCATGCATGTGACCCTAGCATGTGTAATGAAGTGTGGTGGCATGCTCAAAACTCCTAAACCTGGTTACCAAGTGTGACCCCCTTCGCAGACATGCGTTGTCCCCTAAAAACAAAGTGTCTGCAATCTGACTATTAGGGGGAAACTCCCTGTTTCGGTGAAACCGGGGTAGATCTTGTCACAACATGTTCCCAAACATGGTTTTACATCATCACATGACCTAACCAAGAGCAAAACAAGAGAGGGCTACACCGGGCTACCCTGTCAGAAGAAAGTCTAGGGGGGTAGACGATCCGAGGCCCGCGGATCAGGGTTCCGCAGGAAGAAGCGCTTCGTGGCATCGGAACACCTCCAAACCATGCATGTGACCCTAGCATGTGTAATGAAGTGTGGTGGCATGCTCAAACCTCCTAAACCTGGTTACCAAGTGTGACCCCCTTCGCAGACATGCGTTGTCCCCTAAAAACAAAGTGTCTGCAATCTGACTATTAGGGGGAAACTCCTGTTTCGGTGAAACCGGGGTAGATCTTGTCACAACATGTTCCCAAACATGGTTTTACATCATCACATGACCTAACCAAGAGCAAAACAAGAGAGGGCTACACCGGGCTACCCCTGTCAGAAGAAAGTCTAGGGGGGTAGACGATCCGAGGCCCGCAGATCAGGGTTCCGCAGGAAGAAGCGCTTCAGGGCATCGGAACACCTCCAAACCATGCATGTGACCCTAGCATGTGTAATGAAGTGTGGTGGCATGCTCAAACCTCCTAAACCTGGTTACCAAGTGTGACCCCCTTCGCAGACATGCGTTGTCCCCTAAAAACGAAGTGTCTGCAATCTGACTATTAGGGGGAAACTCCCTGTTTCGGTGAAACAGGGGTAGATCTTGTCACAACATGTTCCCAAACATGGTTTTACATCATCACATGACCTAACCAAGAGCAAAACAAGAGAGGGCTACACCGGGCTACCCCTGTCAGAAGAAAGTCTAGGGGTAGACGATCCGAGGCCCGTAGATCAGGGTTCCGCAGGCAGAAGCGCTTCGGGCATCAGAACACCTCCAAACCATGCATGTGACCCTAGCATGTGTAATGAAGTGTGGTGGCATGCTCAAACCTCCTAAACCTGGTTACCAAGTGTGACCCCCTTCGCAGACATGCGTTGTCCCCTAAAAACAAAGTGTCTGCAATCTGACTATTAGGGGGAAACTCCTCGTTTCGGTGAAACCAGGGTAGATCTTGTCACAACATGTTCCCAAACATGGTTTTACATCATCACATGACCTAACCAAGAGCAAAACAAGAGAGGGCTACACCGGGCTACCCCTGTCAGAAGAAAGTCTAGGGGGTAGACGATCCGAGACCCGCGGATCAGGGTTCCGCAGGAAGAAGCGCTTCGGGGCATCAGAACACCTCCAAACCATGCATGTGACCCTAGCATGTGTAATGAAGTGTGGTGGCATGCTCAAACCTCCTAAACCTGGTTACCAAGTGTGACCCCCTTCGCAGACATGCGTTGTCCCCTAAAAACGAAGTGTCTGCAATCTGACTATTAGGGGGAAACTCCCTGTTTCGGTGAAACCGGGGTAGATCTTGTCACAACATGTTCCCAAACATGGTTTTACATCATCACATGACCTAACCAAGAGCAAAACAAGAGAGGGCTACACCGGGCTACCCCTGTCAGAAGAAAGTCTAGGGGGGTAGACAATCCGAGGAACCATGGATCGTGGTTCCGCAGAAGAAGCGCCGGGCATCAGAACACCTCCAAACCATGCATGTGACCCTAGCATGTGTAATGAAGTGTGGTGGCATGCTCAAACCTCCTAAACCTGGTTACCAAGTGTGACCCCCTTCGCAGACATGCGCTGTCCCCTAAAAACAAAGTGTCTGCAATCTGACTATTAGGGGGAAACTCCTCGTTTCGGTGAAACCAGGGTAGATCTTGTGACAACATGTTCCCAAACAATGTTTTACATCATCGCATGACCTAACCAAGAGCAAAACAAGAGAGGGCTACACCGGGCTACCCCTGTCAGAAGAAAGTCTAGGGGGTAGACGATCCGAGACCCGAGGATCAGGGTTCCGCAGGAAGAAGCGCGTCGGGGCATCGGAACACCTCCAAACCATGCATGTGACCCTAGCATGTGTAATGAAGTGTGGTGGCATGCTCAAACCTCCTAAACCTGGTTACCAAGTGTGACCCCCTTCGCAGACATGCGATGTCCCCTAAAAACAGTGTCTGCAATCAGAATATTAGGGGGAACTTCCCGTTTCGGTGAAACCGAGGTAGATCTTGCCACAACATGTTCCCAAACATGGTTTTACATCATCACATGACCTAATCAAGAGAAAAACAAGAGAGGGATACATCGGGCTACCCCTGCCAGAAGAAAGTCTAGGGGGGTAGACGATCCGAGGCCCGCGGATCAGGATTCCGAATGGAAGAAGCGCTTCCGGGCATCGGAACACCTCCAAACCATGCATGTGACCCTAGCATGTGTAATGAAGTGTGGTGGCATGCTCAAACCTCCTAAACCTGGTTACCAAGTGTGACCCCCTTCGCAGACATGCGTTGTCCCCTAAAAACAAAGTGTCTGCAATCTGACTATTAGGGGGAAACTCCCTGTTTCGGTGAAACCGGGGTAGATCTTGTCACAACATGTTCCCAAACATGGTTTTACATCATCACATGACCTAACCAAGAGCAAAACAAGAGAGGGCTACACCGGGCTACCCCTGTCAGAAGAAAGTCTAGGGGGGTAGACGATCCGAGACCCGCGGATCAGGGTTCCGCAGGAAGAAGCGCTTCGGGGCAACGGAACACCTCCAAACCATGCATGTGACCCTATCATGTGTAATGAAGTGTGGTGGCATTCTCAAACCTCCTAAACCTGGTTCCCAAGTGTGACCCCCTTCGCAGACATGCGTTGTCCCCTAAAAACGAGTGTGTGCAATCTGACTATTAGGGGGAAACTCCCTGTTTCGGTGAAACCGGGGTAGATCTTGTCACAACATGTTCCCAAACATGGTTTTACATCATCACATGACCTAACCAAGAGCAAAACAAGAGAGGGATACACCGGGCTACCCCTGTCAGAAGAAAGTCTAGGGGGTAGACGATCCGAGGCCCGCGGATCAGGGTTCCGCAGGAAGAAGCGCTTCGGGGCATCGGAACACCTCCAAACCATGCATGTGACCCTAGCATGTGTAATGAAGTGTGGTGGCATGCTCAAACCTCCTAAACCTGGTTACCAAGTGTGACCCCCTTCGCAGACATGCGCTGTCCCCTAAAAACAAAGTGTCTGCAATCTGACTATTAGGGGGAAACTCCCCGTTTTGGTGAAACCGGGGTAGATCTTGTCACAACATGTTCCCAAACATGGTTTTACATCATCACATGACCTAACCAAGAGCAAAACAAGAGAGGGCTACACCGGGCTACCCTGTCAGAAGAAAGTCTAGGGGGTGGACGATCCGAGGCCCATGGATCGTGGTTCCGCAGAAGAAGCGCCGGGGCATCCTAACACCTCCAAACCATGCATGTGACCCTAGCATGTGTAATGAAGTGTGGTGGCATGCTCAAACCTCCTAAACCTGGTTACCAAGTGTGACCCCCTTCGCAGACATGTTGTCCCCTAAAACGAAGTGTCTGCAATCGACTATTAGGGGAAACTCCTGCTTCGTGAAACCGAGGTAGATCTTGTCACAACATGTTCCCAAACATGGTTATACATCATCACATGACCTAACCAAGAGCAAAACAAGAGAGGGCTACACCGGGCTACCCTGTCAGAAGAAAGTCTAGGGGGTAGACGATCCGAGGCCCGCGGATCAGGGTTCCGCAGGAAGAAGCGCTTCGGGGCATCGGAACACCTCCAAACCATGCATGTGACCCTAGCATGTGTAATGAAGTGTGGTGGCATGCTCAAACCTCCTAAACCTGGTTACCAAGTGTGACCCCCTTCGCAGACATGCGCTGTCCCCTAAAAATGAAGTGTCTGCAATCTGACTATTAGGGGGAAACTCCTGCTTCGTGAAACCGGGAAGATCTTGTCACAACATGTTCCCAAACATGGTTTTACATCATCACATGACCTAACCAAGAGCAAAACAAGAGAGGGATACACCGGGCTACCCCTGTCAGAAGAAAGTCTAGGGGGTAGACGATCCGAGGCCCACGGATCAGGGTTCCGCAGGAAGAAGCGCTTCGGGGCATCGGAACACCTCCAAACCATGCATGTGACCCTAGCATGTGTAATGAAGTGTGGTGGCATGCTCAAACCTCCTAAACCTGGTTACCAAGTGTGACCCCCTTCGCAGACATGCGCTGTCCCCTAAAACGAAGTGTCTGCAATCTGACTATTAGGGGGAAACTCCCCGTTTCGGTGAAACCGCGGTAGATCTTGTCACAACATGTTCCCAAACATGGTTTTACATTATCACATGACCTAACCAAGAGCAAAACAAGAGAGGGATACACCGGGCTAGCCCTTTCAGAAGAAAGTCTAGGGGGTAGACGATTCGAGATCCGAGGATCAGGGTTCCGCAGGAAGAAGCCCTTCGGGGCACCGGAACACGTCCAAACCATGGATGTGACCCTTGCATGTGTAATGAAGTGCGGTGGCATGCTCAAACCTCCTAAACCTGGTTACCATGTGTTACCCCCTTCGCAGACATGCGATGTCCCTAAAAACGAACTGTCTACAATCTGACTATTAGGGGGAAACTCCCTGTTTTGGTGAAACCGGGGTAGATCTTGTCACAAAATGTTACCAAACATGGTTTTACATCATCACATGACCTAACCAAGAGCAAAACAAGAGAGGGCTACACCGGGCTACCCCTTTTAGAAGAAAGTCTAGGGGGTAGACGATCCGAGATCCGAGGATCCGGGTTCCGCAGGAAGAAGCGTTTCGGGGCATCGGAACACCTCTAAACCATGCATGTGACCCTAGCATGTGTAATGAAGAGTGGTGGCATGCTCAAACCTCCTAAACCTGGTTACCAAGTGTGACCCCCTTCGCAAACATCGCTGTCCCCTAAAAACGAAGTGTCTGCAATCTGACTATTAGGGGGAAACTCCCCGTTTCGGTGAAACCGGGGTAGATCTTGTCACAACATGTTCCCAAACATGGTTTTACATCATCACATGACCTAACCAAGAGCAAAACAAGAGAGGGCTACACCGGGCTACCCCTGTCAGAAGAAAGTCTAGGGGGGTAGACGATCCGAGGCCCGCGGATCAGGGTTCCGTAGGGAGAAGCACTTCGGGGCATCGGAACACCTCAAAACCATGCATGTGACCCTATATTGTGTAATGAAGTGTGGTGGCATGCTCAAACCTCCTAAACCTGGTTACCAAGTGTGACCCCCTTCGCAAACATGCGTGGTCCCTAAAAACGAAGTGTCTGCAATCAGACGATTATGGGGAAACTCCCGTTTTGGTGAAATCGGGGTAGATCTTGTCAAAACATGTTCCCAAACATGGTTTTACATCATCACATGACCTAACCAAGAGCAAAACAAGAGAGGGATACACCGGGCTACCCCTGTCAGAAGAAAGTCTAGGGGTAGACGATCCGAGGCCCGTGGATCAGGGTTCCGCAGGAAGAAGCGCTTCGGGGCATCGGAACACCTCCAAACCATGCATGTGACCCTAGCATGTGTAATGAAGTGTGGTGGCATGCTAAAAACTCCTAAACCTGGTTACCAAGTGTGACCCCCATCGCAGACATGCGTTGTCCCTGAATAACGATGTGTCCGCAATCTGACTATTAGGGGGAAACTCCCCGTTTCGGTGAAACCGGGGTAGATCTTGTCACAACATGTTCCCAAACATGGTTTTACATCATCACATGACCTAACCAAGAGCAAAACAAGAGAGGGCTACACCGGGCTACCCATGTCAGAAGAAAGTCTAGGGGTAGACGATCCGAGGCCCGCGGATCAGGGTTCCGCAGGAAGAAGCGCTTCGGGGCATCGGAACACCTCCAAACCATGCATGTGACCCTAGCATGTGTAATGAAGTGTGGTGGCATGCTCAAACCTCCTAAACCTGGTTACCAAGTGTGACCCCCTTCGCAGACATGCGCTGTCCCCTAAAAACAAAGTGTCTGCAATCTGACTATTAGGGGAAACTCCTCGTTTCGGTGAAACCGGGGTAGATCTTGTCACAACATGTTCCCAAACATGGTTTTACATCATCACATGACCTAACCAAGAGCAAAACAAGAGAGGGCTACACCGGGCTACCCCTGTCAGAAGAAAGTCTAGGGGGGTAGACGATCCGAGGCCCGCGGATCAGGGTTCCGCAGGAAGAAGCGCTTCGGGCATCGGAACACCTCCAAACCATGCATGTGACCCTAGCATGTGTAATGAAGTGTGGTGGCATGCTCAAACCTCCTAAACCTGGTTACCAAGTGTGACCCCCTTCGCAGACATGCGATGTCCCTAAAAACGAAGTGTCTGCAATCTGACTATTAGGGGGAAACTCCCTGTTTCGGTGAAACCGGGGTAGATCTTGTCACAACATGTTCCCAAACATGGTTTTACATCATCACATGACCTAACCAAGAGCAAAACAAGAGAGGGCTACACCGGGCTACCCGAGTAAGAAGAAAGTCTAGGGGGTAGACGATCTGGGGCCCCCGGGTCAAGGTTCCGCAGGAAGAAGCGCTTCGGGGCATCGGAACCCCTCCAAACCATGCATGTGACCGTAGCATGTGTAATGAAGTGTGGTGGCATGCTCAAACCTCCTAAACCTGGTTACCAAGTGTGACCCCCTTCGCAGACATGCGATGTCCCTAAAAACGAAGTGTCTGCAATCTGACTATTAGGGGGAAACTCCCTGTTTCGGTGAAACCGGGGTAGATCTTGTCACAACATGTTCCCAAACATGGTTTTACATCATCACATGACCTAACCAAGAGCAAAACAAGAGAGGGCTACACCGGGCTACCCCTGTCAGAAGAAAGTCTAGGGGGGTAGACGATCCGAGGCCCGTAGATCAGGGTTATGCAGGCAGAAGCGCTTCGGGGCATCGGAACACCTCCAAACCATGCATGTGACCCTAGCATGTGTAATGAAGTGTGGTGGCATGCTCAAACCTCCTAAACCTGGTTACCAAGTGTGACCCAGACATGCGCTGTCCCCTAAAAGCAAAGTGTCTGCAATCTGAGTATTAGGGGGAAACTCCCCGTTTCGGTGAAACCGGGGTAGATCTTGTCACAACATGTTCCCAAACATGGTTTTACATCATCACATGACCTAACCAAGAGCAAAACAAGAGAGGGATACACCGGGCTACCCCTGTCGGAAGAAAGTCTAGGGGGGTAGACGATCCGAGGCCCGCGGATCGGGGTTCCGCAGGAACAAGCGCTTCAGGGCATCAGAACACCTCCAAACCATGCATGTGACCCTAGCATGTGTAATGAAGTGTGGTGGCATGCTCAAAACTCCTAAACCTGGTTCCCAAGTGTGACCCCCTTCGCAGACATGCGTTGTCCCCTAAAAACAAAGTGTCTGCAATCTGACTATTAGGGGGAAACTCCCCGTTTCGGTGAAACCGGGGTAGATCTTGTCACAACATGTTCCCAAACATGGTTTTACATCATCACATGACCTAACCAAGAGCAAAACAAGAGAGGGCTACACCGGGCTACCCCTGTCAGAAGAAAGTCTAGGGGTAGACGATCCGAGGCCCGCGGATCAGGGTTCCGCAGGAAGAAGCGCTTCGGGGCATCGGAACACCTCCAAACCATGCATGTGACCCTAGCATGTGTAATGAAGTGTGGTGGCATGCTCAAAACTCCTAAACCTGGTTACCAAGTGTGACCCCCTTCGCAGACATGCGTTGTCCCCTAAAAACAAAGTGTCTGCAATCTGACTATTTGGGGGAAACTCCCCATTTTGGTGAAACCGGGGTAGATCTTGTCACAACATGTTCCCAAACATGGTTTTACATCATCACATGACCTAACCAAGAGCAAAACAAGATAGGGCTACACCGGGCTACCTCTGTGAGAAGAAAGTCTAGGGGGGTAGACGATCCGAGGCCCGCGGATCAGGGTTCCGCAGGAAGAAGCGCTTCGGGGCATCGGAACACCTCCAAACCATGCATGTGACCCTAGCATGTGTAATGAAGTGTGGTGGCATGCTCAAAACTCCTAAACCTGGTTACCAAGTGTGACCCCCTTCGCAGACATGCGTTGTCCCCTAAAAACAAAGTGTCTGCAATCTGACTATTAGGGGGAAACTCCCCGTTTCGGTGAAACCGGGGTAGATCTTGTCACAACATGTTCCCAAACATGGTTTTACATCATCACATGACCTAACCAAGAGCAAAACAAGAGAGGGCTACACCGGGGTACCTCTGTTAGAAGAAAGTCTAGGGGGTAGACGATCCGAGGCCCGCGGATCAGGGTTCCGCAGGAAGAAGCGCTTCGGGGCATCGGAACACCTCCAAACCATGCATGTGACCCTAGCATGTGTAATGAAGTGTGGTGGCATGCTCAAACCTCCTAAACCTGGTTACCAAGTGTGACCCCCTTCGCAGACATGCGCTGTCCCCTAAAAACAAAGTGTCTGCAATCTGACTATTAGGGGGAACTCCCTGTTTTGGTGAAACCGGGGTAGATCTTGTCACAACATGTTCCCAAACATGGTTTTACATCATCACATGACCTAACCAAGAGCAAAACAAGAGAGGGCTACACCGGGCTACCCCTGTCAGAAGAAAGTCTAGGGGGTAGACGATCCGAGACCCACGGATCAGGGTTCCGCAGGAAGAAGCGCTTCGGGGCATCAGAACACCTCCAAACCATGCATGTGACCCTAGCATGTGTAATGAAGTGTGGTGGCATGCTCAAAACTCCTAAACCTGGTTACCAAGTGTGACCCCCTTCGCAGACATGCGCTGTCCCCTAAAAACGAAGTGTCTGCAATCTGACTATTAGGGGGAAACTCCCCGTTTCGGTGAAACCGGGGTAGATCTTGTCACAACATGTTCCCAAACATGGTTTTACATCATCACATGACCTAACCAAGAGCAAAACAAGAGAGGGCTACACCGGGCTACCCCTGTCAGAAGAAAGTCTAGGGGGGTAGACGATCCGAGGCCCGCGGATCAGGGTTCCGCAGGAAGAAGCGCTTCGGGGCATCGGAACACCTCCAAACCATGCATGTGACCCTAGCATGTGTAATGAAGTGTGGTGGCATGCTCAAACCTCCTAAACCTGGTTACCAAGTGTGACCCCCTTCGCAGACATGCGTTGTCCCCTAAAAACAAAGTGTCTGCAATCTGACTATTAGGGGGAAACTCCCCGTTTCGGTGAAACCGGGTAGATCTTGTCACAACATGTTCCCAAACATGGTTTTACATCATCACATGACCTAACCAAGAGCAAAACAAGAGAGGGCTACACCGGGCTACCCCTGTCAGAAGAAAGTCTAGGGGTAGACGATCCGAGGCCCGTGGATCAGGGTTCCGCAGGAAGAAGCGCTTCAGGGCATCGAACACCTCCAAACCATGCATGTGACCCTAGCATGTGTAATGAAGTGTGGTGGCATGCTCAAACCTCCTAAACCTGGTTACCAAGTGTGACCCCCTTCGCAGACATGCGTTGTCCCCTAAAAACGAAGTGTCTGCAATCTGACTATTAGGGGGAAACTCCCTGTTTCGGTGAAACCGGGGTAGATCTTGTCACAACATGTTCCCAAACATGGTTTTACATCATCACATGACCTAACCAAGAGCAAAACAAGAGAGGGATACACCGGCTACCCCTGTCAGAAGAAAGTCTAGGGGGGTAGACGATCCGAGGCCCGCGGATCAGGGTTCCGCAGGCAGAAGCGCTTCGGGCATCGGAACACCTCCAAACCATGCATGTGACCCTAGCATGTGTAATGAAGTGTGGTGGCATGCTCAAAACTCCTAAACCTGGTTACCAAGTGTGACCCCCTTCGCAGACATGCGTTGTCCCCTAAAACAAAGTGTCTGCAATCTGACTATTAGGGGGAAACTCCCCGTTTCGGTGAAACCGGGGTAGATCTTGTCACAACATGTTCCCAAACATGGTTTTACATCATCACATGACCTAACCAAGAGCAAAACAAGAGAGGGCTACACCGGGCTACCCCTGTCAGAAGAAAGTCTAGGGGTAGACGATCCGAGGCCCGCGGATCAGGGTTCCGCAGGAAGAAGCGCTTCGGGGCATCAGAACACCTCCAAACCATGCATGTGACCCTAGCATGTGTAATGAAGTGTGGTGGCATGCTCAAAACTCCTAAACCTGGTTACCAAGTGTGACCCCCTTCGCAGACATGCGTTGTCCCCTAAAAACAAAGTGTCTGCAATCTGACTATTAGGGGGAAACTCCCTGTTTTGGTGAAACCGGGGTAGATCTTGTCACAACATGTTCCCAAACATGGTTTTACATCATCACATGACCTAACCAAGAGCAAAACAAGAGAGGGCTACACCGGGCTACCCGTGTCTGAAGAAAGTCTAGGGGTAGACGATTCGAGGCCGCGGATCAGGGTTCCGAAGGAAGAAGCGCTTCGGGGCATCAGAACACCTCCAAACCATGCATGTGACCCTAGCATGTGTAATGAAGTGTGGTGGCATGCTCAAACCTCCTAAACCTGGTTACCAAGTGTGACCCCCTTCGCAGACATGCGCTGTCCCCTAAAAAAGAAGTGTCTGCAATCTGACTATTAGGGGAAACTCCTCGTTTCGGTGAAACCGGGGTAGATCTTGTCACAACATGTTCCCAAACATGGTTTTACATCATCACATGACCTAACCAAGAGCAAAACAAGAGAGGGCTACACCGGGCTACCCCTGTCAGAAGAAAGTCTAGGGGGGTAGACGATCCGAGGCCCGTGGATCAGGGTTCCGCAGGAAGAAGCGCTTCGGGGCATCGGAACACCTCCAAACCATGCATGTGACCCTAGCATGTGTAATGAAGTGTGGTGGCATGCTCAAACCTCCTAAACCTGGTTACCAAGTGTGACCCCCTTCGCAGACATGCGATGTCCCTAAAAACGAAGTGTCTGCAATCTGACTATTAGGGGGAAACTCCCTGTTTCGGTGAAACCGGGGTAGATCTTGTCACAACATGTTCCCAAACATGGTTTTACATCATCACATGACCTAACCAAGAGCAAAACAAGAGAGGGCTACACCGGCTACCCCTGTCAGAAGAAAGTCTATGGGGGTAGACGATCCGAGGCCCGCGGATCAGCGTTCCGTAGGAAGAAGCGCTTCGGGGCATCGAAACACCTCCAAACCATGCATGTGACCCTAGCATGTGTAATGAAGTGTGGTGGCATGCTCAAACCTCCTAAACCTGGTTACCAAGTGTGACCCCCTTCGCAGACATGCCTTGTCCCCTAAAAACAAAGTGTCTGCAATCTGACTATTAGGGGGAAACTCCCCGTTTCGGTGAAACCGGGGTAGATCTTGTCACAACATGTTCCCAAACATGGTTTTACATCATCACATGACCTAACCAAGAGCAAAACAAGAGAGGGCTACACCGGGCTACCCCTGTCAGAAGAAAGTCTAGGGGGGTAGACGATCCGAGACCCGCGGATCAGGGTTCCGCAGGAAGAAGCGCTTCGGGGCATCGGAACACCTCCAAACCATGCATGTGACCCTAGCATGTGTAATGAAGTGTGGTGGCATGCTCAAACCTCCTAAACCTGGTTACCAAGTGTGACCCCCTTCGCAAACATCGCTGTCCCCTAAAAACGAAGTGTCTGCAATCTGACTATTAGGGGGAAACTCCCTGTTTCGGTGAAACCGGGGTAGATCTTGTCACAACATGTTCCCAAACATGGTTTTACATCATCACATGACCTAACCAAGAGCAAAACAAGAGAGGGCTACACCGGGCTACCCCTGTCAGAAGAAAGTCTAGGGGGTAGACGATTCGAGGTCGCGGATCAGGGTTCCGAAGGAAGAAGCACTTCGGGGCATCAGAACACCTCCAAACCATGCATGTGACCCTAGCATGTGTAATGAAGTGTGGTGGCATGCTCAAACCTCCTAAACCTGGTTACCAAGTGTGACCCCCTTCGCAGACATGCGTTGTCCCCTAAAAACGAAGTGTCTGCAATCTGACTATTAGGGGGAAACTCCCTGTTTCGGTGAAACCGGGGTAGATCTTGTCACAACATGTTCCCAAACATGGTTTTACATCATCACATGACCTAACCAAGAGCAAAACAAGAGAGGGCTACACCGGCTACCCCAGTCAGAAGAAAGTCTAGGGGGGTAGACGATCCGAGGATCAGGGTTCCGCAGGAAGAAGCGCTTCGGGGCATCGGAACACCTCCAAACCATGCATGTGACCCTAGCTTGTGTAATGAAGTGTGGTGGCATGCTAAAACCTCCTAAACCTGGTTACCAAGTGTGACCCCCTTCACAGACAGCTGTTGTCGCCTAAAAACAAAGTGTCTGCAATCTGACTATTAGGGGGAAACTCCCTGTTTCGGTGAAACCGGGGTAGATCTTGTCACAACATGTTCCCAAACATGGTTTTACATCATCACATGACCTAACCAAGAGCAAAACAAGAGAGGGCTACACCGGGCTACCCCTGTCAGAAGAAAGTCTAGGGGGGTAGACGATCCGAGGCCCGCGGATCAGGGTTCCGCAGGAAGAAGCGCTTCGGGGCATCAGAACACCTCCAAACCATGCATGTGACCCTAGCATGTGTAATGAAGTGTGGTGGCATGCTCAAACCTCCTAAACCTGGTTACCAAGTGTGACCCCCTTCGCAGACATGCGATGTCCCTAAAAACGAAGTGTCTGCAATCTGACTATTAGGGGAAACTCCCCGTTTCGGTGAAACCGGGGTAGATCTTGTCACAACATGTTCCCAAACATGGTTTTACATCATCACATGACCTAACCAAGAGCAAAACAAGAGAGGGCTACACCGGGCTACCCCTGTCAGAAGAAAGTCTAGGGGGGTAGACGATCCGAGGCCGCGGATCAGGGTTCCGCAGGAAGAAGCGCTTCGGGGCATCGGAACACCTCCAAACCATGCATGTGACCCTAGCATGTGTAATGAAGTGTGGTGGCATGCTCAAAACTCCTAAACCTGGTTCCCAAGTATGACCCCCTTCGCAGACATGCGCTGTCCCCTAAAAACAAAGTGTCTGCAATCTGACTATTAGGGGGAAACTCCCCGTTTCGGTGAAACCGGGTAGATCTTGTCACAACATGTTCCCAAACATGGTTTTACATCATCACATGACCTAACCAAGAGCAAAACAAGAGAGGGCTACACCGGGCTACCCCTGTCAGAAGAAAGTCTAGGGGTAGACGATCCGAGGCCCGTGGATCAGGGTTCCGCACGAAGAAGCGCTTCGGGGCATCAGAACACCTCCAAACCATGCATGTGACCCTAGCATGTGTAATGAAGTGTGGTGGCATGCTCAAACCTCCTAAACCTGGTTACCAAGTGTGACCCCCTTCGCAGACATGCATTGTCCCCTAAAAACGAAGTGTCTACAATCTGACTATTAGGGGAAACTCTTGTTTCGGTGAAACCGTGGTAGATCTTGTCACAACATGTTCCCAAACATGGTTTTACATCATCACATGACCTAACCAAGAGCAAAACAAGAGAGGGCTACACCGGGCTACCCCTGTCAGAAGAAAGTCTAGGGGGGTAGACGATCCGAGGCCCGCGGATCAGGGTTCCGCAGGAAGAAGCGCTTCGGGGCATCGGAACACCTCCAAACCATGCATGTGACCCTAGCATGTGTAATGAAGTGTGGTGGCATGCTCAAAACTCCTAAACCTGGTTACCAAGTGTGACCCCCTTCGCAGACATGCGTTGTCCCCTAAAAACGAAGTGTCTGCAATCTGACTATTAGGGGGAAACTCCCCGTTTTGGTGAAACCGGGGTAGATCTTGTCACAACATGTTCCCAAACATGGTTTTACATCATCACATGACCTAACCAAGAGCAAAACAAGAGAGGGCTACACCGGGCTACCCCTGTCAGAAGAAAGTCTAGGGGTAGACGATCCGAGACCCGTGGATCGTGGTTCCGCAGAAGAAGCGCCGGGCATCGGAACACCTCCAAACCATGCATGTGACCCTAGCATGTGTAATGAAGTGTGGTGGCATGCTCAAAACTCCTAAACCTGGTTACCAAGTGTGACCCCTTCGTAGACATGCGTTGTCCCCTAAAAACAAAGTGTCTGCAATCTGAGTATTAGGGGGAAACTCCCTGTTTCGGTGAAACCGGGGTAGATCTTGTCACAACATGTTCCCAAACATGGTTTTACATCATCACATGACCTAACCAAGAGCAAAACAAGAGAGGGATACACCGGGCTACCCCTGTCAGAAGAAAGTCTAGGGGGGTAGACGATCCGAGGCCCGCGGATCAGGGTTCCGCAGGAAGAAGCGCTTCGGGCATCGGAACACCTCCAAACCATGCATGTGACCCTAGCATGTGTAATGAAGTGTGGTGGCATGCTCAAACCTCCTAAACCTGGTTACCAAGTGTGACCCCCTTCGCAGACATGCGTTGTCCCCTAAAAACAAAGTGTCTGCAATCTGACTATTAGGGGGAAACTCCCCGTTTCGGTGAAACCGGGGTAGATCTTGTCACAACATGTTCCCAAACATGGTTTTACATCATCACATGACCTAACCAAGAGCAAAACAAGAGAGGGATACACCGGGCTACCCTGTCAGAAGAAAGTCTAGGGGGGTAGACGATCCGAGGCCTGTGGATCTGGGTTCCGCAGGAAGAAGCGCTTGGGTGCATCGGAACACCTCCAAACCATGCATGTGACCCTAGCTTGTGTAATGAAGTGTGGTGGCATGCTCAAAACTCCTAAACCTGGTTACCAAGTGTGACCCCCTTCGCAGACATGCGCTGTCCCCTAAAAACAAAGTGTCTGCAATCTGACTATTAGGGGGAAACTCCCCGTTTCGGTGAAACCGGGGTAGATCTTGTCACAACATGTTCCCAAACATGGTTTTACATCATCACATGACCTAACCATGAGCAAAACAAGAGAGGGTTACACCGGGATACCCCTGTCAGAAGAAAGCCTAGGGGGGTAGACGATCCGAGGCCCGCAGATCAGGGTTCCGCAGGTAGAAGCGCTTCAGGGCATCGGAACACCTCCAAACCATGCATGTGACCCTAGCATGTGTAATGAAGTGTGGTGGCATGCTAAAACCTCCTAAACCTGGTTACCAAGTGTGACCCCCTTCGCAGACATGCGTTGTCCCCTAAAAACAAAGTGTCTGCAATCTGACTATTAGGGGGAAACTCCCGTTTCGGTGAAACCGGGGTAGATCTTGTCACAACATGTTCCCAAACATGGTTTTACATCATCACATGACCTAACCAAGAGCAAAACAAGAGAGGGCTACACCGGGCTACCCCTGTCAGAAGAAAGTCTAGGGGGGTAGACGATTCGAGGCCCGCGGATCAGGGTTCCAAAGGAAGAAGCGCTTCGGGGCATCAGAACACCTCAAAACCATGCATGTGACCCTAGCATGTGTAATGAAGTGTGGTGGCATGCTCAAACCTCCTAAACCTGGTTACCAAGTGTGACCCCCTTCGCAGACATGCTTGTCCCCTAAAAACGAAGTGTGTGCAATCTGACTATTAGGGGGAAACTCCCTGTTTCGGTGAAACCGGGGTAGATCTTGTCACAACATGTTCCCAAACATGGTTTTACATCATCACATGACCTAACCAAGAGCAAAACAAGAGAGGGCTACACCGGGCTACCCCTCTCAAAACAAAGTCTAGGGGGTAGACGATCTGAGGCCCGCGGATAAGGGTTCCGCAGGAAGAAGCACTTCGGGGCATCGGAACACCTCCAAACCATGCATGTGACCCTAGCATGTGTAATGAAGTGTGGTGGCATGCTCAAACCTCCTAAACCTGGTTACCAAGTGTGACCCCCTTCGCAGACATGCGCTGTCCCCTAAAAACGAAGTGTCTGCAATCTGACTATTAGGGGGAAACTCCCTGTTTCAGTGAAACCGGGGTAGATCTTGTCACAACATGTTCCCAAACATGGTTTTACATCATCACATGACCTAACCAAGAGCAAAACAAGAGAGGGCTACACCAGGCTACCCGTGTTAGAAGAAAGTCTAAGGGCTAGACGATTCGAGGCCTACGGATCAGGGTTCCGAAGGAAGAAGCGCTTCGGGGCATCAGAACACCTCCAAACCATGCATGTGACCCTAGCATGTGTAATGAAGTGTGGTGGCATGCTCAAACCTCCTAAACCTGGTTACCAAGTGTGACCCCTTTCGCAGACATGCGCTGTCCCGTAAAAACGAAGTGTCTGCAATCTGACTATTAGGGGGAAACTCCTCGTTTCTGTGAAACCGGGGTAGATCTTGTCACAACATGTTCCCAAACATGGTTTTACATCATCACATGACCTAACCAAGAGCAAAACAAGAGAGGGCTACACCGGGCTACCCCTGTAAGAAGAAAGTCTAGGGGGTAGACGATCCGAGTCCCGCAGATCAGGGTTCCGCAGGTAGAAGCGCTTCAGGGCATCGGAACACCTCCAAACCATGCATGTGACCCTAGCATGTGTAATGAAGTGTGGTGGCATGCTCAAACCTCCTAAACCTGGTTACCATGTGTTACCCCCTTCGCAGACATGCGATGTCCCTAAAAACGAACTGTCTACAATCTGACTATTAGGGGGAAACTCCCTGTTTCGGTGAAACCAGGGTAGATCTTGTCACAACATGTTCCCAAACATGGTTTTACATCATCACATGACCTAACCAAGAGCAAAACAAGAGAGGGCTACACCGGGCTACCCCTGTCAGAAGAAAGTCTAGGGGGTAGACGATCCGAGGCCCGCGGATCAGGGTTCCGCAGGAAGAAGCGCTTCGGGGCATCGAACACCTCCAAACCATGCATGTGACCCTAGCATGTGTAATGAAGTGTGGTGGCATGCTCAAACCTCCTAAACCTGGTTACCAAGTGTGACCCCCTTCGCAGACATGCGATGTCCCCTAAAAACAAAGTGTCTGCAATCTGACTATTAGGGGGAAACTCCCCGTTTCGGTGAAACCGGGGTAGATCTTGTCACAACATGTTCCCAAACATGGTTTTACATCATCACATGACCTAACCAAGAGCAAAACAAGAGAGGGCTACACCGGGCTACCCCTGTCAGAAGAAAGTCTAGGGGGGTAGACGATCCGAGGCCCGCGGATCAGGGTTCCGCAGGAAGAAGCGCTTCGGGGCATCGGAACACCTCCAAACCATGCATGTGACACTAGCATGTGTAATGAAGTGTGGTGGCATGCTCAAACCTCCTAAACCTGGTTACCAAGTGTGACCCCCTTCGCAAACATGCGCGGTCCCCTAAAAACAAAGTGTCTGCAATCAGACTATTAGGGGGAACTCCCCGTTTTGGTGAAACCGGGGTAGATCTTGTCACAACATGTTCCCAAACATGGTTTTACATCATCACATGACCTAACCAAGAGCAAAACAAGAGAGGGATACACCGGGCTACCCCTGTCAGAAGAAAGTCTAGGGGGGTAGACGATCCGAGGCCCGCGGATCAGGGTTCCGCAGGAAGAAGCGCTTCGGGGCATCGAACACCTCCAAACCATGCATGTGACCCTAGCATGTGTAATGAAGTGTGGTGGCATGCTCAAACCTCCTAAACCTGGTTACCAAGTGTGACCCCCTTCGCAGACATGCGCTGTCCCCTAAAAACAAAGTGTCTGCAATCTGACTATTAGGGGGAAACTCCCCGTTTTGGTGAAACCGGGGTAGATCTTGTCACAACATGTTCCCAAACATGGTTTTACATCATCACATGACCTAACCAAGAGCAAAACAAGAGAGGGCTACACCGGGCTACCCCTGTCAGAAGAAAGTCTAGGGGGGTAGACGATCCGAGGCCCGCGGATCAGGGTTCCGCAGGAAGAAGCGCTTCGGGGCATCGGAACACCTCCAAACCATGCATGTGACCCTAGCATGTGTAATGAAGTGTGGTGGCATGCTCAAACCTCCTAAACCTGGTTACCAAGTGTGACCCCCTTCGCAGACATGCGCTGTCCCCTAAAAACGAAGTGTCTGCAATCTGACTATTAGGGGGAAACTCCCCGTTTCGGTGAAACCGGGGTAGATCTTGTCACAACATGTTCCCAAACATGGTTTTACATCATCACATGACCTAACCAAGAGCAAAACAAGAGAGGGCTACACCGGGCTACCCCTGTCAGAAGAAAGTCTAGGGGTAGACGATCCGAGGCCCGCGGATCAGGGTTCCGCAGGAAGAAGCGCTTCGGGGCATCGGAACACCTCCAAACCATGCATGTGACCCTAGCATGTGTAATGAAGTGTGGTGGCATGCTCAAAACTCCTAAACCTGGTTACCAAGTGTGACCACTTTGCAGACATGCGCTGTCCCCTAAAAACAAAGTGTCTGCAATCTGACTATTAGGGGGAAACTCCCTGTTTCGGTGAAACCGGGGTAGATCTTGTCACAACATGTTCCCAAACATGGTTTTACATCATCACATGACCTAACCAAGAGCAAAACAAGAGAGGGCTACACCGGGCTACCCCTGTCAGAAGAAAGTCTAGGGGGGTAGACGATCCGAGGCCCGCGGATCAGGGTTCCGCAGGAAGAAGCGCTTCGGGGCATCGGAACACCTCCAAACCATGCATGTGACCCTAGCATGTGTAATGAAGTGTGGTGGCATGCTCAAACCTCCTAAACCTGGTTACCAAGTGTGACCCCCTTTGCAGACATGCGTTGTCCCCTAAAAACAAAGTGTCTGCAATCTGACTATTAGGGGGAAACTCCCCGTTTCGGTGAAACCGGGGTAGATCTTGTCACAACATGTTCCCAAACATGGTTTTACATCATCACATGACCTAACCAAGAGCAAAACAAGAGAGGGCTACACCGGGCTACCCCTGTCAGAAGAAAGTCTAGGGGTAGACGATCCGAGGCCGTGGATCAGGGTTCCGCAGAAGAAGCGCTTCGGGGCATCGGAACACCTCCAAACCATGCATGTGACCCTAGCATGTGTAATGAAGTGTGGTGGCATGCTCAAACCTCCTAAACCTGGTTACCAAGTGTGACCCCCTTCGCAGACATGCGTTGTCCCCTAAAAACAAAGTGTCTGCAATCTGACTATTAGGGGGAAACTCCCTGTTTCGGTGAAACCGGGGTAGATCTTGTCACAACATGTTCCCAAACATGGTTTTACATCATCACATGACCTAACCAAGAGCAAAACAAGAGAGGGATACACCGGGCTACCCCTGTCAGAAGAAAGTCTAGGGGGTAGACGATCCGAGGCCCGCGGATCAGGGTTCCGCAGGAAGAAGCGCTTCGGGGCATCGGAACACCTCCAAACCATGCATGTGACCCTAGCATGTGTAATGAAGTGTGGTGGCATGCTCAAACCTCCTAAACCTGGTTACCAAGTGTGACCCCCTTCGCAGACATGCGTTGTCCCCTAAAAACAAAGTGTGCAATCTGACTATTAGGGGGAACTCCCTGTTTCAGGGAAACCGGGGTAGATCTTGTCACAACATGTTCCCAAACATGGTTTTACATCATCACATGACCTAACCAAGAGCAAAACAAGAGAGGGCTACACCGGGCTACCCCTGTCAGAAGAAAGTCTAGGGGGTAGACGATCCGAGGCCCGTGGATCAGGGTTCCGCAGGAAGAAGCGCTTCGGGGCATCGGAACACCTCCAAACCATGCATGTGACCCTAGCATGTGTAATGAAGTGTGGTGGCATGCTCAAACCTCCTAAACCTGGTTACCATGTGTTACCCCCTTCGCAGACATGCGATGTCCCTAAAAACGAACTGTCTACAATCTGACTATTAGGGGGAAACTCCCTGTTTTGGTGAAACCGGGGTAGATCTTGTCACAAAATGTTACCAAACATGGTTTTACATCATCACATGACCTAACCAAGAGCAAAACAAGAGAGGGCTACACCGGGCTACCCCTTTTAGACGAAAGTCTAGGGGGTAGACGATCCGAGGCCATGGATCGTGGTTCCGCAGGAAGAAGCGCTTTGGGGCATCAGAACACCTCCAAACCATGCATGTGACCCTAGCATGTGTAATGAAGTGTGGTGGCATGCTCAAACCTCCTAAACCTGGTTACCAAGTGTGACCCCCTTCGCAGACATGCGCTGTCCCCTAAAAACGAAGTGTCTGCAATCTGACTATTAGGGGGAAACTCCCTGTTTTGGTGAAACCGGGGTAGATCTTGTCACAACATGTTCCCAAACATGGTTTTACATCATCACATGACCTAACCAAGAGCAAAACAAGAGAGGGCTACACCGGGCTACCCCTATCAGAAGAAAGTCTAGGGGTAGACGATCCGAGGCCCGTGGATCAGGGTTCCGCAGGCAGAAGCGCTTCGGGGCATCGGAACACCTCCAAACCATGCATGTGACCCTAGCTTGTGTAATGAAGTGTGGTGGCATGCTCAAACCTCCTAAACCTGGTTACCAAGTGTGACCCCCTTCACAGACATGCGCTGTCCCCTAAAAACAAAGTGTCTGCAATCTGACTATTAGGGGGAAACTCCCTGTTTTGGTGAAACCGGGGTAGATCTTGTCACAACATGTTCCCAAACATGGTTTTACATCATCACATGACCTAACCAAGAGCAAAACAAGAGAGGGCTACACCGGGCTACCCCTGTCAGAAGAAAGTCTAGGGGGGTAGACGATCCGATGCCCGCGGATTAGGGTTCCGCAGGAAAAGAGCTTTTGGGCATCGGAACACCTCCAAACCAAGCATGTGACCCTAGAATGTGTAATGAACTGTGGTGGCATGCTCAAACCTCCTAAACCTGGTTACCAAGTGTGACCCCCTTCGCAGACATGCGCTGTCCCCTAAAAAGGAAGTGTGTGCAATCTGACTATTAGGGGAAATTCCCTGTTCGGTGAAACCGGGTAGATCTTGTCACAACATGTTCCCAAACATGGTTTTACATCATCACATGACCTAACCAAGAGCAAAACAAGAGAGGGATACACCGGGCTACCCCTGTCAGAAGAAAGTCTAGGGGGTAGACGATCCGAGGCCCGCGGATCAGGGTTCCGCAGGAAGAAGCGCTTCGGGGCATCGGAACACCTCCAAACCATGCATGTGACCCTAGCATGTGTAATGAAGTGTGGTGGCATGCTCAAAACTCCTAAACCTGGTTACCAAGTGTGACCCCCTTCGCAGACATGCGTTGTCCCCTAAAAACAAAGTGTCTGCAATCTGACTATTAGGGGGAAACTCCCTGTTTTGGTGAAACCGGGGTAGATCTTGTCACAACATGTTCCCAAACATGGTTTTACATCATCACATGACCTAACCAAGAGCAAAACAAGAGAGGGATACACCGGGCTACCCCTGTCAGAAGAAAGTCTAGGGGGGTAGACGATCCGAGGCCCACGGATCAGGGTTCCGCAGGAAGAAGCGCTTCGGGGCATCAGAACACCTCCAAACCATGCATGTGACCCTAGCATGTGTAATGAAGTGTGGTGGCATGCTCAAACCTCCTAAACCTGGTTACCAAGTGTGACCCCTTCGCAGACATGCGTTGTCCCCTAAAAACAAAGTGTCTGCAATCCGACTATTAGGGGGAAACTCCCCGTTTCGGTGAAACCGGGGTAGATCTTGTCACAACATGTTCCCAAACATGGTTTTACATCATCACATGACCTAACCAAGAGCAAAACAAGAGAGGGATACACCGGGCTACCCCTGTCAGAAGAAAGTCTAGGGGGGTAGACGATCCGAGACCCGCGGATCAGGGTTCCGCAGGAAGAAGCGGTTCGGGGCATCGGACACCTCAAAACCATGCATGTGACCCTAGATTGTCTAATGAAGTGTGGTGGCATGCTCAAACCTCATAAATCTGGTTCCCAAGTGTGACCCCCTTTGCAGACATGCGTTGTCCCCTAAAAACAAAGTGTCTGCAATCCGACTATTAGGGGGAAACTCCCCGTTTCGGTGAAACCGGGGTAGATCTTGTCACAACATGTTCCCAAACATGGTTTTACATCATCACATGACCTAACCAAGAGCAAAAAAAGAGAGGGTTACACCGGGCTACCCCTTTCAGAAGAAAGTCTAGGGGGTAGATGATCCGAGGCCCGCGGATCAGGGTTCCGCAGGAAGAAGCGCTTCGGGGCATCGGAACACCTCCAAACCATGCATGTGACCCTAGCATGTGTAATGAAGTGTGGTGGCATGCTCAAAACTCCTAAACCTGGTTACCAAGTGTGACCCCCTTCGCAGACATGCGTTGTCCCCTAAAAACAAAGTGTCTGCAATCCGACTATTAGGGGGAAACTCCTGCTTCGGTGAAACCGGGTAGATCTTGTCACAACATGTTCCCAAACATGGTTTTACATCATCACATGACCTAACCAAGAGCAAAACAAGAGAGGGATACACCGGGCTACCCCTGTCAGAAGAAAGTCTAGGGGGGTAGACGATCCGAGGCCCGCGGATCAGGGTTCCGCAAGAAGAAGCGCTTCAGGGCATCGGAAAACCTCCAAACCATGCATGTGACCCTAGCATGTGTAATGAAGTGTGGTGGCATGCTCAAAACTCCTAAACCTGGTTCCCAAGTGTGACCACCTTCGCAGACATGCGCTGTCCCCTAAAAAACAAAGTGTCTGCAATCTGACTATTAGGGGGGACTCCCCGTTTTGGTGAAACCGGGGTAGATCTTGTCACAACATGTTCCCAAACATGGTTTTACATAATCACATGACCTAACCAAGAGCAAAACAAGAGAGGGCTACACCGGGCTACCTCTGTCAGAAGAAAGTCTAGAGGGGTAGACGATCTGAGGCCCGCGGATCAGGGTTCCGCAGGAAGAAGCGCTTCGGGGCATCAGAACACCTCCAAACCATGCATGTGACCCTAGCATGTGTAATGAAGTGTGGTGGCATGCTCAAACCTCCTAAACTTTGTTGCCAAGTGTGACCCCTTCGTAGACATGCGTTGTCCCTTAAAAACGAAGTGTCTGCAATCTGACTATTAGGGGGAAACTCCCCGTTTCGGCGAAACCGGGGTAGATCTTGTCACAAAATGTTCCCAAACATGGTTTTACATCATCACATGACCTAACCAAGAGCAAAACTAGAGAGGGATACACCGGGCTACCCCTGTCAGAAGAAAGTCTAGGGGGGTAGACGATCCGAGGCCCGCGGATCAGGGTTCCGCAGGAAGAAGCGCTTCCGGGCATCGGAACACCTCCAAACCATGCATGTGACCCTAGCATGTGTAATGAAGTGTGGTGGCATGCTCAAAACTCCTAAACCTGGTTCCCAAGTGTGACCCCCTTCGCAGACATGCGCTGTCACCTAAAAACAAAGTGTCTGCAATCTGAGTATTTGAGGGAAACTCCCCCTTTCGGTGAAACCGGGGTAGATCTTGTCACAACATGTTCCCAAACATGGTTTTACATCATCACATGACCTAACCAAGAGCAAAACAAGAGAGGGCTACACCGGGCTACCCCTGTAAAAGAAAGTCTAGGGGGTAGACGATCCGAGACCCGCAGATCAGGGTTCCGCAGGAAGAAGCGCTTCGGGGCATCGGAACACCTCCAAACCATGCATGTGACCCTAGCATGTGTAATGAAGTGTGGTGGCATGCTCAAACCTCCTAAACCTGGTTACCAAGTGTGACCCCCTTCGCAGACATGCGTTGTCCCCTAAAAACAAAGTGTCTGCAATCTGACTATTAGGGGGAAACTCCCTGTTTCGGTGAAACCGGGGTAGATCTTGTCACAACATGTTCCCAAACATGGTTTTACATCATCACATGACCTAACCAAGAGCAAAACAAGAGAGGGATACACCGGGGTACCCCTGATAGAAGAAAGTCTAGGGGGGTAGACGATCCGAGGCCCGCGGATCAGGGTTCTGCAGGAAGAAGCGCTTCGGGGCATCGGAACACCTCCAAACCATGCATGTGACCCTAGCATGTGTAATGAAGTGTGGTGGCATGCTCAAACCTCCTAAACCTGGTTCCCAAGTGTGACCCCTTTCACAGACATGCGCTGTCCCCTAAAAACAAAGTGTCTGTAATCAGACGATTAGGGGAAACTCCTGTTTCGGTGAAACCGGGGTAGATCTTGTCACAACATGTTCCCAAACATGGTTTTACATCATCACATGACCTAACCAAGAGCAAAACAAGAGAGGGCTACACCGGGCTACCCCTGTCAGAAGAAAGTCTAGGGGGGTAGACGATCCGAGGCCCGCGGATCAGGGTTCCGCAGGAAGAAGCGCTTCGGGGCATCGGAACACCTCCAAACCATGCATGTGACCCTAGCATGTGTAATGAAGTGTGGTGGCATGCTCAAAACTCCTAAACCTGGTTACCAAGTGTGACCCCCTTCGCAGACATGCGCTGTCCCCTAAAAACAAAGTGTCTGCAATCAGACTATTAGGGGGAACTTCCCGTTTCGGTGAAACCGAGGTAGATCTTGTCACAACATGTTCCCAAACATGGTTTTACATCATCACATGACCTAACCAAGAGCAAAACAAGAGAGGGCTACCCCGGGCTACCCCTGTTAGAGAAAGTCTAGGGGGGTAGACGATTCGAGGCCCGCGGATCAGGGTTCCGCAGGAAGAAGTGCTTCGGGGCATCAGAACACCTCCAAACCATGCATGTGACCCTAGCATGTGTAATGAAGTGTGGTGGCATGCTCAAACCTCCTAAACCTGGTTACCAAGTGTGACCCCCTTCGCAGACATGCGTTGTCCCCTAAAAACGAAGTGTCTGCAATCTGACTATTAGGGGGGGAACTCCCCGTATCTGTGAAACATGGGTAGATCTTGTCACAACATGTTCCCAAACATGGTTTTACATC
Source organism: Avena insularis (assembly GCA_023614405.1). Lineage (NCBI taxonomy): Eukaryota > Viridiplantae > Streptophyta > Magnoliopsida > Poales > Poaceae > Avena > Avena insularis. The sequence continues at coordinate 332,100,327 of CM042696.1, forward strand.
ATCACATGACCTAACCAAGAGCAAAACAAGAGAGGGATACACCGGGCTACCCCTGTCAGAAGAAAGTCTAGGGGGGTAGACGATCCGAGGCCCGCGGATCAGGGTTCCGCAGGAAGAAGCGCTTCGGGGCATCGGAACACCTCCAAACCATGCATGTGACCCTAGCATGTGTAATGAAGTGTGGTGGCATGCTCAAACCTCCTAAACCTGGTTACCAAGTGTGACCCCCTTCGCAGACATGCGTTGTCCCCTAAAAACGAAGTGTCTGCAATCTGACTATTAGGGGGAAACTCCCTGTTTCAGTGAAACCGGGGTAGATCTTGTCACAACATGTTCCCAAACATGGTTTTACATCATCACATGACCTAACCAAGAGCAAAACAAGAGAGGGATACACCGGGCTACCCCTGTCAGAAGAAAGTCTAGGGGGTAGACGATCCGAGGCCCGCAGATCAGGGTTCCGCAGGAAGAAGCGCTTCGGGGCATCGGAACACCTCCAAACCATGCATGTGACCCTAGCATGTGTAATGAAGTGTGGTGGCATGCTCAAAACTCCTAAACCTGGTTACCAAGTGTGACCCCCTTCGCAGACATGCGTTGTCCCCTAAAAACAAAGTGTCTGCAATCTGACTATTAGGGGGAAACTCCCGTTTCGGTGAAACCGGGGTAGATCTTGTCACAACATGTTCCCAAACATGGTTTTACATCATCACATGACCTAACCAAGAGCAAAACAAGAGAGGGATACACCGGGGTACCCCTGATAGAAGAAAGTCTAGGGGGGTAGACGATCCGAGGCCCGCGGATCAGGGTTCCGCAGGAAGAAGCGCTTCGGGGCATCAGAACACCTCCAAACCATGCATGTGACCCTAGCATGTGTAATGAAGTGTGGTGGCATGCTCAAACCTCCTAAACCTGGTTACCAAGTGTGACCCCCTTCGCAGACATGCACGGTGCCCTAAAAACAAATTGTCTGCAATCAGACTATTAGGGGGAACTCCCCGTTTCGTTGAAACCGGGGTAGATCTTGTCACAACATGTTCCCAAACATGGTTTTACATCATCACATGACCTAACCAAGAGCAAAACAAGAGAGGGATACACCGGGCTACCCCTGTCAGAAGAAAGTCTAGGGGGTAGACGATCCGAGGCCCGTGGATCAGGGTTCCGAAGGAAGAAGCGCTTCGGGGCATCATAACACCTCCAAACCATGCATGTGACCCTAGCATGTGTAATGAAGTGTGGTGGCATGCTCAAACCTCCTAAACCTGGTTACCAAGTGTGACCCCCTTCGCAGACATGCGATGTCCCCTAAAAACGAAGTGTCTGCAATCTGACTATTAGGGGGAAACTCCCCCGTTTCGATGAAACCGGGGTAGATCTTGTCACAACATGTTCCCAAACATGGTTTTTCATCATCACATGAACTAACCAAGAGCAAAACAAGTGAGGGCTACACCGGGCAACCCCTGCCAGAAGAAAGTCTATGGGGGTAGACGATCCGATGCCCGCGGATTAGGGTTCCACAGGAAGAAGCGCTTCGGGGCATCGGAACACCTCCAAACCATGCATGTGACCCTAGCATGTGTAATGAAGTGTGGTGGCATGCTCAAACCTCCTAAACCTGGTTACCAAGTGTGACCCCCTTCGCAGACATGCGATGTCCCCTAAAAACAAAGTGTCTGCAATCTGACTATTAGGGGGAAACTCCCCGTTTCGGTGAAACCGGGGTAGATCTTGTCACAACATATTCCCAAACATGGTTTTACATCATCACATGACCTAACCAAGAGCAAAACAAGAGAGGGCAACACCGGGATACCCCTGTCAGAAGAAAGTCTAGGGGGTAGATGATCCGAGGCCCGCGGATCAGGGTTCCGCAGGAAGAAGCGCTTCGGGGCATCGGAACACCTCCAAACCATGCATGTGACCCTAGCATGTGTAATGAAGTGTGGTGGCATGCTCAAACCTCCTAAACCTGGTTACCAAGTGTGACCCCCTTCGCAGACATGCGTTGTCCCCTAAAAACAAAGTGTCTGCAATCTGACTATTAGGGGGAAACTCCCAGTTCGGTGAAACCGGGGTAGATCTTGTCACAACATGTTCCCAAACATGGTTTTACATCATCACATGACCTAACCAAGAGCAAAACAAGAGAGGGATACACCGGGCTACCCCTGTCAGAAGAAAGTCTAGGGGGGTAGACGATCCGAGGCCCGAGGATCAGGATTCCGCAGGAAGAAGCGCTTCGGGGCATCGAAACACCTCCAAACCATGCATGTGACCCTAGCATGTGTAATGAAGTGTGGTGGCATGCTCAAACCTCCTAAACCTGGTTACCAAGTGTGACCACTTCGCAGACATGCGTTGTCCCCTAAAAACAAAGTGTCTGCAATCAGACTATTAGGGGGAAACTCCCCGTTTCGGTGAAACCGGGGTAGATCTTGTCACAACATGTTCCCAAACATGGTTTTACATCATCACATGACCTAACCAAGAGCAAAACAAGAGAGGGATACACCGGGCTACCCCTGTCGGAAGAAAGTCTAGGGGGTAGACGATCCGAGGCCCGCGGATCAGGGTTCCGCAGGAAGAAGCGCTTCGGGGCATCGGAACACCTCCAAACCATGCATGTGACCCTAGCATGTGTAATGAAGTGTGGTGGCATGCTCAAACCTCCTAAACCTGGTTACCAAGTGTGACCCCCTTCGCAGACATGCGTTGTCCCCTAAAAATAAGTGTGTACAATCTGACTATTAGGAGGAACTCCTGCTTCGTGAAACCGGGGTAGATCTTGTCACCACATGTTCCCAAACATGGTTTCACATCATCACATGACCTAACCAAGAGCAAAACAAGAGAGGGATACACCGGGCTACCCCTATCAGAAGAAAGTCTAGGGGTAGACGATCCGAGGCCCGCGGATCAGGGTTCCGCAGGAAGAAGCGCTTCGGGGCATCGGAACACCTCCAAACCATGCATGTGACCCTAGCATGTGTAATGAAGTGTGGTGGCATGCTCAAACCTCCTAAACCTGGTTACCAAGTGTGACCCCCTTCGCAGACATGCCTTGTCCCCTAAAAACAAAGTGTCTGCAATTTGAGTATTAGGGGGAACTCCCTGTTTCGGTGAAACCGGGGTAGATCTTGTCACAACATGTTCCCAAACATGGTTTTACATCATCACATGACCTAACGAATGGCAAAACAAGAGAGGGCTACGCCGGGCTACCCCTGTCAGAAGAAAGTCTAGGGGTAGACGATCCGAGGCCTGCGGATCAGGGTTCCACAGGAAGAAGCGCTTCGGGGCATCGGAACACCTCCAAACCATGCATGTGACCCTAGCATGTGTAATGAAGTGTGGTGGCATGCTCAAACCTCCTAAACCTGGTTACCAAGTGTGACCCCCTTCGCAGACATGCGTTGTCCCCTAAAAACAAAGTGTCTGCAATCTGACTATTAGGGGGAAACTCCTGCTTCGTGAAACCGGGGTAGATCTTGTCACAACATGTTCCCAAACATGGTTTTACATCATCACATGACCTAACCAAGAGCAAAACAAGAGAGGGATACACCGGGTACCCCTGTCAGAAGAAAGTCTCGGGGGTAGACGATCCGAGGCCCATGGATCAGGGTTCCGCAGGAAGAAGCGCTTCGGGTCATCGGAACACCTCCAAACCATGCATGTGACCCTAGCATGTGTAATGAAGTGTGGTGGCATGCTCAAACCTCCTAAACCTGGTTACCAAGTGTGACCCCCTTCGCAGACATGCGTTGTCCCCTAAAAACAAAGTGTCTGCAATCTGACTATTAGGGGGAAACTCCCCGTTTCGGTGAAACCGGGGCAGATCTTGTCACAACATGTTCCCAAACATGGTTTTACATCGTCACATGACCTAACCAAGAGCAAAACAAGAGAGGGCTACACCGGCTACCCCTGCCAGAAGAAAGTCTAGGGGGTAGACGATCCGAGGCCCGCGGATCAGGGTTCCAGAAGAAGCGCCGGGCATCGGAACACCTCCAAACCATGCATGTGACCCTAGCATGTGTAATGAAGTGTGGTGGCATGCTCAAACCTCCTAAACCTGGTTACCAAGTGTGACCCCCTTCGCAGACATGCGTTGTCCCCTAAAAACAAAGTGTCTGCAATCTGACTATTAGGGGGAAACTCCCTGTTTCAGTGAAACCGGGTTAGATCTTGTCACAACATGTTCCCAAACATGGTTTTACATCATCACATGAACTAACCAAGAGCAAAACAATAGAGGGCTACACTGGGCTACCCCTGTCAGAAGAAAGTCTAGGGGGGTAGACAATTCGAGGCTCGCGGATCAGGGTTTCGAAGGAAAAGCGCTTCGGGGCATCAGAACACCTCAAAACCATGCATGTGACCCTAGAATGTGTAATGAAGTGTGGTAGAATGCTCAAACCTCCTAAACCTAGTTGCCAAGTGTGACCCCCTTCGCAGACATGCCCTGTCCCTAAAAACGAAGTGTCTGCAATCAGACTATTAGGGGGAACTCCCCGTTTCGGTGAAACCGGGGTAGATCTTGTCACAACATGTTACCAAACATGGTTTTACATCATCACATGACCTAACCAAGAGCAAAACAAGAGAGGGCTACACCGGGCTACCCCTGTCAGAAGAAAGTCTAGGGGGTAGACGATCCGAGGCCATGGATCGTGGTTCCGCAGGAAGAAGCGCTTCGGGGCATCTTAACACCTCCAAACCATGCATGTGACCCTAGCATGTGTAATGAAGTGTGGTGGCATGCTCAAACCTCCTAAACCTGGTTACCAAGTGTGACCCCTTCGTAGACATGCGCTGTCCCCTAAAAACGAAGTGTCTGCAATCTGACTATTAGGGGAACTCCTGCTCGGTGAAACCGGGGTAGATCTTGTCACAACATGTTCCCAAACATGGTTTTACATCATCACATGACCTAACCAAGAGCAAAACAAGAGAGGGCTACACCGGGCTACCCCTGTCAGAAGAAAGTCTAGGGGTAGACGATCCGAGGCCCGCGGATCAGGGTTCCGCAGGAAGAAGCGCTTCGTGGCATCGGAACACCTCCAAACCATGCATGTGACCCTAGCATGTGTAATGAAGTGTGGTGGCATGCTCAAACCTCCTAAACCTGGTTACCAAGTGTGACCCCCTTCGCAGACATGCGTTGTCCCCTAAAAACAAAGTGTCTGCAATCAGACTATTAGGGGGAACTCCCCGTTTCGGTGAAACCGAGGAAGATCTTATCACAACATGTTCCCAAACATGGTTTCACATCATCACATGACCTAACCAAGACCAAAAAAAGAGAGGGATACACCGGACTACCCCTGTCAGAAGAAAGTCTAGGGGTAGACGATCCGAGGCCCACGGATCAGGGTTCCGCAGGAAGAAGCGCTTCGGGGCATCGGAACACCTCCAAACCATGCATGTGACCCTAGCATGTGTAATGAAGTGTGGTGGCATGCTCAAACCTCCTAAACCTGGTTACCAAGTGTGACCCCCTTCGCAGACATCCGCTGCCCCCTAAAAACGAAGTGTCGGCAATCTGACTATTAGGGGGGGACTCCCCGTTTTGGTGAAATCGGGGTAGATCTTGTCACAACATGTTCCCAAACATGGTTTTACATCATCACATGACCTAACCAAGAGCAAAACAAGAGAGGGCTACACCGGGCTACCCCTGTTAGAAGAAAGTCTAGGGGGTAGACGATCCGAGGCCCGTGGATCAGGGTTCCGCAGGAAGAAGCGCTTCCGGGCATCGGAACACCTCCAAACCATGCATGTGACCCTAGCATGTGTAATGAAGTGTGGTGGCATGCTCAAACCTCCTAAACCTGGTTACCAAGTGTGACCCCCTTCGCAGACATGCGTTGTCCCCTAAAAACGAAGTGTCTGCAATCTGACTATTAGGGGGAAACTCCCTGTTTCGGTGAAACCGGGGTAGATCTTGTCACAACATGTTCCCAAACATGGTTTTACATCATCACATGACCTAACCAAGAGCAAAACAAGAGAGGGCTACACCGGGCTACCCCTGTCAGAAGAAAGTCTAGGGGGGTAGACGATCCGAGGCCTACGGATCAAAGTTCCGCAGGAAGAAGTGCTTCGGGGCATCGAACCACCTCCAAACCATGCATGTGAACCTAGCATGTGTAATGAAGTGTGGTGGCATGCTCAAAACTCCTAAACCTGGTTACCAAGTGTGACCCCCTTCGCAGACATGCGCTGTCCCCTAAAAACAAAGTGTCTGCAATCAGACTATTAGGGGAACTTCCCGTTTCGGTGAAACCGAGGTAGATATTGTCACAACATGTTCCCAAACATGGTTTCACATCATAACATGACCTAACCAAGAGCAAAACAAGAGCGGGGTACACTGGGCTACCCTGTCAGAAGAAAGTCTATTGGGGTAGACGATCCGAGGCCCGCAGATCAGGGTTCCGTAGGAAGAAGCGCTTCGGGGCATCGGAACACCTCCAAACCATGCATGTGACCCTAGCATGTGTAATGAAGTGTGGTGGCATGCTCAAACCTCCTAAACCTGGTTACCAAGTGTGACCCCCTTCGCAGACATGCGTTGTCCCCTAAAAACAAAGTGTCTGCAATCAGACTATTAGGGGGAACTCCCGTTTCGGTGAAACCGGGGTAGATCTTGTCACAACATGTTCCCAAACATGGTTTTACATCATCACATGATATAACCAAGAGCAAAACAACAGAGGGCTACACCGGGCTACCCCTGTCAGAAGAAAGTCTAGGGGGTAGATGACCCGAGACCTGCGGTCCGCATGAATAAGCGCTTCGGGGCATCAGAACACCTCCAAACCATGCATGTGACCCTAGCATGTGTAATGAAGTGTGGTGGCATGCTCAAAACTCCTAAACCTGGTTACCAAGTGTGACCCCCTTCGCAGACATGTGTTGTCCCCTAAATACAAAGTGTCTGCAATATGACTATTAGGAGGAAACTCCCCGTTTCGGTGAAACCGGGGTAGATCTTGTCACAACATGTTCCCAAACATGGTTTTACATCATCACATGACCTAACCAAGAGCAAAATAAGAGAGGGCTACACCGGGCTACCCCTGTCAGAAGAAAGTCTAGGGGGGTAGACGATCCGAGGCCCGCGGATCAGGGTTCCGCAGGAAGAAGCGCTTCGGGGCATCTGAACACCTCCAAACCATGCATGTGACCCTAGCATGTGTAATGAAGTGTGGTGGCATGCTCAAACCTCCTAAACCTGGTTACCAAGTGTGACCCCCTTCGCAGACATGCGTTGTCCCCTAAAAACGAAGTGTCCGCAATCTGACTGTTAGGGGGGAAACTCCCTGTTTCGGTGAAATCAGGGTAGATCTTGTCACAACATGTTCCCAAACATGGTTTTACATCATCACATGACCTAACCAAGAGCAAAACAAGAGAGGGATACACCGGGCTACCCCTGTCAGAAGAAAGTCTAGGGGGTAGACGATCCGAGGCCCGCGGATCAGGGTTCCGCAGGAAGAAGCGCTCCGGGGCATCGGAACACCTCCAAACCATGCATGTGACCCTAGCATGTGTAATGAAGTGTGGTGGCATGCTCAAACCTCCTAAACCTGGTTACCAAGTGTGACCCCCTTCGCAGACATGCGTTGTCCCCTAAAAACAAAGTGTCTGCAATCTGACTATTAGGGGGAAACTCCCTGTTTCGGTGAAACCGGGTAGATCTTGTCACAACATGTTCCCAAACATGGTTTTACATCATCACATGACCTAACCAAGAGCAAAACAAGAGAGGGCTACACCGGGCTACCCCTTTGAGAAGAAAGTCTAGGGGGTAGACGATCCGAGGACCATGGGATCGTGGTTCCGCAGAAGAAGCGCTTCTGGGCATCGGAACACCTCCAAACCATGCATGTGACCCTAGCATGTGTAATGAAGTGTGGTGGCATGCTCAAACCTCCTAAACCTGGTTACCAAGTGTGACCCCCTTCGCAGAGACATGCGTTGTCCCTAAAAACAAAGTGTCTGCAATCCGACTATTAGGGGAAACTCCTGCTTCGTGAAACCGGGGTAGATCTTGTCACAACATGTTCCCAAACATGGTTTTACATCATCACATGACCTAACCAAGAGCAAAACAAGAGAGGGATACACCGGGGTACCCCTGATAGAAGAAAGTCTAGGGGGGTAGACGATCCGAGGCCCGCGGATCAGGGTTCCGCAGGAAGAAGCGCTTCGGGGCATCAGAACACCTCCAAACCATGCATGTGACCCTAGCATGTGTAATGAAGTGTGGTGGCATGCTCAAACCTCCTAAACCTGGTTACCAAGTGTGACCCCCTTCGCAGACATGCGTTGTCCCCTAAAAACGAAGTGTCTGCAATCTGACTATTAGGGGAAATTCCCTGTTTCGGTGAAACCGGGGTAGATCTTGTCACAACATGTTCCCAAACATGGTTTTACATCATCACATGACCTAACCAAGAGCAAAACAAGAGAGGGATACACCGGGCTACCCCTCTCAGAAGAAAGTCTAGGGGGTAGACGATCCGAGGCCCGCGGATCAGGGTTCCGCAGGAAGAAGCGCTTCGGGGCATCGGAACACCTCCAAACCATGCATGTGACCCTAGCATGTGTAATGAAGTGTGGTGGCATGCTCAAACCTCCTAAACCTGGTTACCAAGTGTGACCCCCTTCGCAGACATGCGCTGTCCCCTAAAAAAAGAAGTGTCTGCAATCTGACTATTAGGGGGGGACTCCCCGTTTTGGTGAAACCGGGGTAGATCTTGTCACAACATGTTACCAAACATGGTTTTACATCATCACATGACCTAACCAAGAGCAAAACAAGAGAGGGCTACACCGGGCTACCCCTTTTAGAAGAAAGTCTAGGGGGTAGACGATCCGAGATCCGAGGATCCGGGTTCCGCAGGAAGAAGCGCTTTGGGGCATCAGAACACCTCCAAACCATGCATGTGACCCTAGCATGTGTAATGAAGTGTGGTGGCATGCTCAAACCTCCTAAACCTGGTTACCAAGTGTGACCCCCTTCGCAGACATGCGTTGTCCCCTAAAAACAAAGTGTCTGCAATCTGACTATTAGGGGGAAACTCCCCGTTTCGGTGAAACCTGGGTAGATCTTGTCACAACATGTTCCCAAACATGGTTTTACATCATCACATGACCTAACCAAGAGCAAAACAAGAGAGGGCTACACCGGGCTACCCTCGCCGAAGAAAGTCTAGGGGTAGACGATCCGAGGCCCATGGATCGTGGTTCCGCAGAAGAAGCGCCGGGCATCGGAACACCTCCAAACCATGCATGTGACCCTAGCATGTGTAATGAAGTGTGGTGGCATGCTCAAACCTCCTAAACCTGGTTACCAAGTGTGACCCCCTTCGCAGACATGCGCTGTCCCCTAAAAAAGAAGTGTCTGCAATCTGACTATTAGGGGGAACTCCCCGTTTCGGTGAAACCGGGGTAGATCTTGTCACAACATGTTCCCAAACATGGTTTTACATCATCACATGACCTAACCAAGAGCAAAACAAGAGAGGGCTACACCGGGCTACCCCTGTTAGAAGAAAGTCTAGGGGTAGACGATCCGAGACCCGCGGATCAGGGTTCCGCAGGAAGAAGCGCTTCGGGGCATCTGAACACCTCCAAACCATGCATGTGACCCTAGCATGTGTAATGAAGTGTGGTGGCATGCTCAAAACTCCTAAACCTGGTTACCAAGTGTGACCCCCTTCGCAGACATGCGTTGTCCCCTAAAACAAAGTGTCTGCAATCTGAGTATTAGGGGGAAACTCCCCGTTTCGGTGAAACCGGGGTAGATCTTGTCACAACATGTTCCCAAACATGGTTTTACATCATCACATGACCTAACCAAGAGCAAAACAAGAGAGGGCTACACCGGGCTACCCTTATCAGAAGAAAGTCTAGGGGGTAGACGATCCGAGGCCCGCGGATCAGGGTTCCGCAGGAAGAAGCGCTTCAGGGCATCAGAACACCTCCAAACCATGCATGTGACCCTAGCATGTGTAATGAAGTGTGGTGGCATGCTCAAACCTCCTAAACCTGGTTACCAAGTGTGACCCCCTTCGCAGACATGCGTTGTCCCCTAAAAACGAAGTGTCTGCAATCTGACTATTAGGGGAAACTCCCTGTTTCGGTGAAACCGGGGTAGATCTTGTCACAACATGTTCCCAAACATGGTTTTACATCATCACATGACCTAACCAAGAGCAAAACAAGAGAGGGCTACACCGGGCTACCCCTGTCAGAAGAAAGTCTAGGGGGGTAGACGATCCGAGGCCCGCGGATCAGGGTTCCGCAGGCAGAAGCGCTTTGGTGCATCAGAACACCTCCAAACCATGCATGTGACCCTAGCTTGTGTAATGAAGTGTGGTGGCATGCTCAAACCTCCTAAACCTGGTTACCAAGTGTGACCCCCTTCGCAGACATGCGTTGTCCCCTAAAAACAAAGTGTGCGCAGTCTCACTATTAGGGGGAACTCCCTGTTTCAGGGAAACCAGGGTAGATCTTGTCACAACATGTTCCCAAACATGGTTTTACATCATCACATGACCTAACCAAGAGCAAAACAAGAGAGGGCTACACCGGGCTACCCCTGTCAGAAGAAAGTCTAGGGGGTAGACGATCCGAGGCCTACGGATCATGGTTCCACGAGAAGAAGCGCTTCGGCGCATCGGAACACCTCCAAACCATGCATGTGACCCTAGCATGTGTAATGAAGTGTGGTGGCATGCTCAAACCTCCTAAACCTGGTTACCAAGTGTGACCCCCTTCGCAGACATGCGATGTCCCCTAAAAACAAAGTGTCTGCAATCTGACTATTAGGGGGAAACTCCCTGTTTCGGTGAAACCGGGGTAGATCTTGTCACAACATGTTCCCAAACATGGTTTTACATCATCACATGACCTAACCAAGAGCAAAACAAGAGAGGGCTACACCGGGCTACCCCTATCAGAAGAAACTCTAGGGGGTAGACGATCCGAGGCCCGCGGATCAGGGTTCCGCAGGAAGAAGCGCTTCGGGGCATCGGAACACCTCCAAACCATGCATGTGACCCTAGCATGTGTAATGAAGTGTGGTGGCATGCTCAAACCTCCTAAACCTGGTTACCAAGTGTGACCCCCTTCGCAGACATGCGCTGTCCCGTAAAAACAAAGTGTCTGCAATCTGACTATTTGGGGGAAACTCCGTGTTTCGGTGAAACCGGGGTAGATCTTGTCACAACATGTTCCCAAACATGGTTTTACATCATCACATGACCTAACCAAGAGCAAAACAAGAGAGGGATACACCGGGCTACCCCTGTCAGAAGAAAGTCTAGGGGGTAGACGATCCGAGGCCCGCGGATCTGGGTTCCGCAGGAAGAAGCGCTTCGGGGCATCGGAACACCTCCAAACCATGCATGTGACCCTAGCATGTGTAATGAAGTGTGGTGGCATGCTCAAACCTCCTAAACCTGGTTACCAAGTGTGACCCCCTTCGCAGACATGCGTTGTCCCCTAAAAACAAAGTGTCTGCAATCTGACTATTAGGGGAAACTCCCTGTTTCGGTGAAACCGGGGTAGATCTTGTCACAACATGTTCCCAAACATGGTTTTACATCATCACATGACCTAACCAAGAGCAAAACAAGAGAGGGATACACCGGGCTACCCTGTCAGAAGAAAGTCTAGGGGGTAGACGATCCGAGGCCCGCGGATCAGGGTTCCGCAGGAAGAAGCACTTCGGGGCATCGGAACACCTCCAAACCATGCATGTGACCCTAGAATGTGTAATGAAGTGTGGTGGCAAGCTCAAAACTCCTAAACCTGGTTACCAAGTGTGACCCCCATTCGCAGACATGCGTTGTCCCCTAAAAACAAAGTGTCTGCAATCTGACTATTAGGGGGAAACTCCCTGTTTCGGTGAAACCGGGGTAGATCTTGTCACAACATGTTCCCAAACATGGTTTTACATCATCACATGACCTAACCAAGAGCAAAACAAGAGAGGGCTACACCGGGCTACCCCTGTCAGAAGAAAGTCTAGGGGTAGACGATCCGAGGCCCACGGATCATGGTTCCAGGAAGAAGCGCCGGGCATCGGAACACCTCCAAACCATGCATGTGACCCTAGCATGTGTAATGAAGTGTGGTGGCATGCTCAAACCTCCTAAACCTGGTTACCAAGTGTGACCCCCTTCGCAGACATGCGTTGTCCCCTAAAAACGAAGTGTCTGCAATCTGACTATTAGGGGGAAACTCCCTGTTTCAGTGAAACCGGGTTAGATCTTGTCACAACATGTTCCCAAACATGGTTTTACATCATCACATGACCTAACCAAGAGCAAAACAAGAGAGGGCTACACCGGGCTACCCCTGCCAGAAGAAAGTCTAGGGGGTAGACGATCCGAGGCCCGCGGATCAGGGTTCCGCAGGCAGAAGCGCTTCGGGCATCGGAACACCTCCAAACCATGCATGTGACCCTAGCTTGTGTAATGAAGTGTGGTGGCATGCTCAAACCTCCTAAACCTGGTTACCAAGTGTGACCCCCTTCGCAGACATGCGCTGTCCCCTAAAAACGAAGTGTGTGCAATCTGACTATTAGGGGGAAACTCCCTGTTTCGGTGAAACCGGGTTAGATCTTGTCACAACATGTTCCCAAACATGGTTTTACATCATCACATGACCTAACCAAGAGCAAAACAAGAGAGGGCTACACCGGGCTACCCTGTACAAGAAAGTCTAGGGGGGTAGACGATCCGAGACCCATGGATCGTGGTTCCGCAGAAGAAGCGCTTCGGGGCATCAGAACACCTCCAAACCATGCATGTGACCCTAGCATGTGTAATGAAGTGTGGTGGCATGCTCAAACCTCCTAAACCTGGTTACCAAGTGTGACCCCCTTCGCAGACATGCGCTGTCCCTAAAAACGAAGTGTCTGCAATCTGACTATTAGGGGGAAACTCCCGTTTCGGTGAAACCGGGGTAGATCTTGTCACAACATGTTCCCAAACATGGTTTTACATCATCACATGACCTAACCAAGAGCAAAACAAGAGAGGGATACACCGGGCTACCCCTGTCAGAAGAAAGTCTAGGGGGGTAGACGATCCGAGGCCCGCGGATCAGGGTTCCGCAGGAAGAAGCGCTTCGGGGCATCAGAACACCTCCAAACCATGCATGTGACCCTAGCATGTGTAATGAAGTGTGGTGGCATGCTCAAACCTCCTAAACCTGGTTACCAAGTGTGACCCCCTTCGCAAACATGCGCGGTCCCCTAAAAACAAAGTGTCTGCAATCAGACTATTAGGGGGAAACTCCCCGTTTCGGTGAAACCGGGGTAGATCTTGTCACAACATGTTCCCAAACATGGTTTTACATCATCACATGACCTAACCAAGAGCAAAACAAGAGAGGGATACACCGGGCTACCCCTGTCAGAAGAAAGTCTAGGGGGTAGACGATCCGAGGCCCGCGGATCAGGGTTCCGCAGGAAGAAGCGCTTCGGGGCATCGGAACACCTCCAAACCATGCATGTGACCCTAGAATGTGTAATGAAGTGTGGTGGCATGCTCAAAACTCCTAAACCTGGTTACCAAGTGTGACCCCCTTCGCAGACATGCGTTGTCCCCTAAAAACGAAGTGTCTGCAATCTGACTATTAGGGGAAACTCCCTGTTTTGGTGAAACCTGGGTAGATCTTGTCACAACATGTTCCCAAACATGGTTTTACATCATCACATGACCTAACCAAGAGCAAAACAAGAGAGGGCTACACCGGGCTACCCCTGTCAGAAGAAAGTCTAGGGGGGTAGACGATCCGAGACCCACGGATCAGGGTTCCGCAGGAAGAAGCGCTTCGGGGCATCAGAACACCTCCAAACCATGCATGTGACCCTAGCATGTGTAATGAAGTGTGGTGGCATGCTCAAACCTCCTAAACCTGGTTACCAAGTGTGACCCCCTTCGCAGACATGCGTTGTCCCCTAAAAACGAAGTGTCTGCAATCTGACTATTAGGGGGAAACTCCCTGTTTCGGTGAAACCGGGGTAGATCTTGTCACAACATGTTCCCAAACATGGTTTTACATCATCACATGACCTAACCAAGAGCAAAACAAGAGAGGGCTACACCGGGCTACCCTCGTCAGAAGAAAGTCTACGGGTAGACGATCCGAGACCCATGGATCGTGGTTCCCAGAAGAAGCGCTTCTGGGCATCGGAACACCTCCAAACCATGCATGTGACCCTAGCATGTGTAATGAAGTGTGGTGGCATGCTCAAACCTCCTAAACCTGGTTACCAAGTGTGACCCCCTTCGCAGACATGCGTTGTCCCCTAAAAACGAAGTGTGTGCAATCTGACTATTAGGGGGAAACTCCCTGTTTCAGGGAAACCGGGGTAGATCTTGTCACAACATGTTCCCAAACATGGTTTTACATCATCACATGACCTAACCAAGAGCAAAACAAGAGAGGGCTACACCAGGCTACCCCTGTCAGAAGAAAGTCTAGGGGGTAGACGATCCGAGGCCCGTGGATCAGGGTTCCGCAGGAAGAAGCGCTTCGGGGCATCGGAACACCTCCAAACCATGCATGTGACCCTAGCATGTGTAATGAAGTGTGGTGGCATGCTCAAACCTCCTAAACCTGGTTACCAAGTGTGACCCCCTTCGCAGACATGCGTTGTCCCCTAAAAACGAAGTGTCTGCAATCTGACTATTAGGGGGAAACTCCCTGTTTTAGTGAAACCGGGGTAGATCTTGTCACAACATGTTCCCAAACATGGTTTTACATCATCACATGACCTAACCAAGAGCAAAACAAGAGAGGGCTACACCGGGCTACCCCTATCAGAAGAAAGTCTAGGGGTAGACGATCCGAGGCCCGCGGATCAGGGTTCCGCAGGAAGAAGCGCTTCGGGGCATCGGAACACCTCCAAACCATGCATGTGACCCTAGCATGTGTAATGAAGTGTGGTGGCATGCTCAAACCTCCTAAACCTGGTTACCAAGTGTGACCCCCTTCGCAGACATGCGTTGTCCCCTAAAAAAAGAAGTGTCTGCAATCTGACTATTAGGGGGAAACTCCCCGTTTCGGTGAAACCGGGGTAGATCTTGTCACAACATGTTCCCAAACATGGTTTTACATCATCACATGACCTAACCAAGAGCAAAACAAGAGAGGGCTACACCGGGCTACCCCTTTCAGAAGAAAGTCTAGGGGGTAGACGATCCGAGACCCGCGGATCAGGGTTCCGCAGGAAGAAGCGCTTCGGGGCATCAGAACACCTCCAAACCATGCATGTGACCCTAGCATGTGTAATGAAGTGTGGTGGCATGCTCAAAACTCCTAAACCTGGTTACCAAGTGTGACCCCCATTCATAGACATGCGTTGTCCCGTAAAAACGAAGTGCCTGCAATCTGACTATTAGGGGGAAACTCCCTGTTTCCGTGAAACCGGGGTAGATCTTGTCACAACATGTTCCCAAACATGGTTTTAAATCATCACATGACCTAACCAAGAACAAAACAAGAGAGGGCTACACCGGGCTACCCCTGTCAGAAGAAAGTCTTGGGGGGTAGACGATCCGAGGCCCGCGGATCAGGGTTCCGCAGGAAGAAGCGCTTCGAGGCATCGGAACACCTCCAAACCATGCATGTGACCCTAGCATGTGTAATGAAGTGTGGTGGCATGCTCAAACCTCCTAAACCTGGTTACCAAGTGTGACCCCCTCGCAGACATGCGTTGTCCCCTAAAAATGAAGTGTCTGCAATCTGACTATTAGGGGGAAACTCCCCGTTTCGGTGAAACCGGGGTAGATCTTGTCACAACATGTTCCCAAACATGGTTTTACATCATCACATGACCTAACCAAGAGCAAAACAAGAGAGGGCTACACCGGGCTACCCCTATCAGAAGAAAGTCTAGGGGGGTAGACGATCCGAGGCCCGCGGATCAGGGTTCCGCAGGAAGAAGCGCTTCGGGGCATCGAAACACCTCCAAACCATGCATGTGACCCTAGCATGTGTAATGAAGTGTGGTGGCATGCTCAAACCTCCTAAACCTGGTTACCAAGTGTGACCCCCTTCACAGACATGCGTTGTCCCCTAAAAACGAAGTGTCTGCAATCTGACTATTAGGGGGAAACTCCCCGTTTCGGTGAAACCGGGGTAGATCTTGTCACAACATGTTCCCAAACATGGTTTTACATCATCACATGACCTAACCAAGAGCAAAACAAGAGAGGGCTACACCGGGCTACCCCTGTCAGAAGAAAGTCTAGGGGGGTAGACGATCCGAGGCCCGCGGATCAGGGTTCCGCAGGAAGAAGCGCTTCGGGGCATCGGAACACCTCCAAACCATGCATGTGACCCTAGCATGTGTAATGAAGTGTGGTGGCATGCTCAAACCTCCTAAACCTGGTTACCAAGTGTGACCCCCTTCGCAGACATGCGATGTCCCCTAAAAACAAAGTGTCTGCAATCTGACTATTAGGGGGAAACTCCCTGTTTCGGTGAAACCGGGGTAGATCTTGTCACAACATGTTCCCAAACATGGTTTTACATCATCACATGACCTAACCAAGAGCAAAACAAGAGAGGGCTACACCGGGCTACCCCTGTCAGAAGAAAGTCTAGGGGGTAGACGATCCGAGATCCGAGGATCAGGGTTCCGCAGGAAGAAGCGCTTCGGGGCATCGGAACACCTCCAAACCATGCATGTGACCCTAGCATGTGTAATGAAGTGTGGTGGCATGCTCAAACCTCCTAAACCTGGTTACCAAGTGTGACCCCCTTCGCAGACATGCGCTGTCCCCTAAAAACAAAGTGTCTGCAATCTGACTATTAGGGGGAAACTCCCCGTTTCGGTGAAACCGGGTAGATCTTGTCACAACATGTTCCCAAACATGGTTTTACATCATCACATGACCTAACCAAGAGCAAAACAAGAGAGGGCTACACCGGGCTACCCCTGTCAGAAGAAAGTCTAGGGGGGTAGACGATCCGAGGCCCGCGGATCAGGGTTCCGCAGGCAGAAGCGCTTCGGGGCATCGGAACACCTCCAAACCATGCATGTGACCCTAGCTTGTGTAATGAAGTGTGGTGGCATGCTCAAACCTCCTAAACCTGGTTACCAAGTGTGACCCCCTTCGCAGACATGCGTTGTCCCCTAAAAACGAAGTGTCTGCAATCTGACTATTAGGGGGAAACTCCCTGTTTCGGTGAAACCGGGGTAGATCTTGTCACAACATGTTCCCAAACATGGTTTTACATCATCACATGACCTAACCAAGAGCAAAACAAGAGAGGGCTACACCGGGCTACCCCTGTCAGAAGAAAGTCTAGGGGGGTAGACGATTCGAGGCCCGCGGATCAGGGTTCCGAAGGAAGAAGCGCTTCGGGGCATCGGAACACCTCCAAACCATGCATGTGACCCTAGCATGTGTAATGAAGTGTGGTGGCATGCTCAAACCTCCTAAACCTGGTTACCAAGTGTGACCCCCTTCGCAGACATGCGTTGTCCCCTAAAAACAAAGTGTCTGCAATCTGACTATTAGGGGGAAACTCCCTGTTTTGGTGAAACCGGGGTAGATCTTGTCACAACATGTTCCCAAACATGGTTTTACATCATCACATGACCTAACCAAGAGCAAAACAAGAGAGGGCTACACCGGGCTACCCCTTTCAGAAGAAAGTCTAGGGGGTAGACGATTCGAGATCCGAGGATCAGGGTTCCGCAGGAAGAAGCGCTTCGGGGCATCGGAACACCTCCAAACCATGCATGTGACCCTAGCATGTGTAATGAAGTGTGGTGGCATGCTCAAACCTCCTAAACCTGGTTACCAAGTGTGACCCCCTTCGCAGACATGCGTTGTCCCCTAAAAACGAAGTGTCTGCAATCTGACTATTAGGGGGAAACTCCCCGTTTCGGTGAAACCGGGGTAGATCTTGTCACAACATGTTCCCAAACATGGTTTTACATCATCACATGACCTAACCAAGAGCAAAACAAGAGAGGGCTACACCGGGCTACCCCTGTCAGAAGAAAGTCTAGGGGGGTAGACGATCCGAGGCCCGCGGATCAGGGTTCCGCAGGAAGAAGCGCTTCGGGGCATCGGAACACCTCCAAACCATGCATGTGACCCTAGCATGTGTAATGAAGTGTGGTGGCATGCTCAAACCTCCTAAACCTGGTTACCAAGTGTGACCCCCTTCGCAGACATGCGTTGTCCCCTAAAAACAAAGTGTGTGCGATCTGACTATTAGGGGGGAAACTCCCTGTTTCGGTGAAACCGGGGTAGATCTTGTCACAACATGTTCCCAAACATGGTTTTACATCATCTCATGACCTAACCAAGGGAAAAACAAGAGAGGGATACAACGGTCTACCCTGTTAGAAGAAAGTCTAGGAGGGTAGATGATCTGAGGCCCGCGGATCAGGGTTCCGCAGGAAGAAGCGCTTCGGGGCATCGGAACACCTCCAAACCATGCATGTGACCCTAGCATGTGTAATGAAGTGTGGTGGCATGCTCAAAACTCCTAATCCTGGTTACCAAGTGTGACGCCCTTCGGACACATGCGTTGTCCCCTAAAAACGAAGTGTCTGCAATCTGACTATTAGGGGGAACTCCCTGTTTCGGTGAAACCGGCGTAGATCTTGTCACAACATGTTCCCAAACATGGTTTTACATCATCACATGACCTAACCAAGAGCAAAACAAGAGAGGGATACACCGGGCTACCCCTGTCAGAAGAAAGTCTAGGGGTAGACGATCCGAGGCCCGTGGATCAGGGTTCCACAGGAAGAAGCGCTTCGGGGCATCGGAACACCTCCAAACCATGCATGTGACCCTAGCATGTGTAATGAAGTGTGGTGGCATGCTAAAACCTCCTAAACCTGGTTACCAAGTGTGACCCTCTTCGCAAACATGCGCGGTCCCCTAAAAACAAAGTGTCTGCAATCAGACTATCAGGGGGAAACTCCCCGTTTCGGTGAAACCCGGGTAGATCTTGTCACAACATGTTCCCAAACATGGTTTTACATCATCACATGACCTAACCAAGAGCAAAACAAGAGAGGGCTACACCGGGCTACCCCTGTCAGAAGAAAGTCTAGGGGGGTAGACGATCCGAGGCCCGCGGATCAGGGTTCCGCAGGAAGAAGCGCTTCGGGGCATCGGAACACCTCCAAACCATGCATGTGACCCTAGCATGTGTAATGAAGTGTGGTGGCATGCTCAAACCTCCTAAACCTGGTTACCAAGTGTGACCCCCTTCGCAGACATGCGCTGTCCCTTAAAAACGAAGTGTCTGCAATCTGACTATTAGGGGGAAACTCCTCGTTTCGGTGAAACCGGGGTAGATCTTGTCACAACATGTTCCCAAACATGGTTTTACATCATCACATGACCTAACCAAGAGCAAAACAGGAGAGGGCTACACCGGGCTACCCCTGTTAGAAGAAAGTCTAGGGGGGTAGACGATCTGAGACCCACAGATTAGGGTTCCACAGGAATAAGCGCTTCGGGGAATCGGAACACCTCTAAACCATGCATGTGACTCTAGAATGTGTAATGAAGTGTGGTGGCATGCTGAAAACTCCTAAACCTGGTTCCCAAGTGTGACCGCCTTCGCAGACATGCGTTGTCCCCAAAAAACAACGTGTCTGCAATCTGACTATTAGGGGGAAACTCCCTTGTTTCGGTGAAACCGGGGTAGATCTTGTCACAACATGTTCCCAAACATGGTTTTACATCATCACATGACCTAACCAAGAGCAAAACAAGAGAGGGCTACACCGGGCTACCCCTATCAGAAGAAAGTCTAGGGGGGTGGACGATCCGAGGCCCGCGGATCAGGGTTCCGCAGGCAGAAGCGGTCCGGGGCATCGGAACACCTCCAAACCATGCATGTGACCCTTGCTTGTGTATTGAAGTGTGGTGGCATGCTAAAACCTCCTAAACCTGGTTACCAAGTGTGACCCCCTTCCCCAACATGCGTGGTCCCTAAAAACGAAGTGTCTGCAATCAGACGATTACGGGGAAACTCCCGTTTCGGTGAAACCGGGGTAGATCTTGTCACAACATGTTCCCAAACATGGTTTTACATCATCACATGACCTAACCAAGATCAAAACAAGAGAGGGCTACACCGGGCTACCAATGTCAGAAGAAAGTCTAGGGGGGTAGACGATCCGAGACCCACGGATCAGGGTTCCGCAGGAAGAAGCGCTTCGGGGCATCGGAACACCTCCAAACCATGCATGTGACCCTAGCATGTGTAATGAAGTGTGGTGGCATGCTCAAACCTCCTAAACCTGGTTACCAAGTGTGACCCTCTTCGCAGACATGCGCTGTCCCCTAAAAGCAAAGTGTCTGCAATCTGAGTATTAGGGGGAAACTCCAAGTTTTTGGTGAAACCGGGGTAGATCTGGTCACAACATGTTCCCAAACATGGTTTTACATCATCACATGACCTAACCAAGAGCAAAACAAGAGAGGGCTACACCGGGCTACCCCTGTCAGAAGAAAGTCTAGGGGGGTAGACGATCCGAGGCCCGCGGATCAGGGTTCCGAAGGAAGAAGCGCTTCGGGGCATCAGAACACCTCCAAACCATGCATGTGACCCTAGCATGTGTAATGAAGTGTGGTGGCATGCTCAAACCTCCTAAACCTGGTTACCAAGTGTGACCCCCTTCGCAGACATGCGCTGTCCCCTAAAAATGAAGTGTCTGCAATCTGACTATTAGGGGGAAACTCCCCGTTTCGGTGAAACCGGGGTAGATCTTGTCACAACATGTTCCCAAACATGGTTTTACATCATCACATGACCTAACCAAGAGAAAAACAAGAGAGGGCTACACCAGGCTACCCCTGTCAGAAGAAAGTCTAGGGGGTAGACGATCCGAGGCCCGCGGATCAGGGTTCCGCAGGAAGAAGCGCTTCGGGGCATCAGAACACCTCCAAACCATGCATGTGACCCTAGCATGTGTAATGAAGTGTGGTGGCATGCTCAAACCTCCTAAACCTGGTTACCAAGTGTGACCCCCTTCGCAGACATGCGCTGTCCCCTAAAAACGAAGTGTCTGCAATCTCACTATTAGGGGGAAACTCCCCGTTTCGGTGAAACCGGGGTAGATCTTGTCACAACATGTTCCCAAACATGGTTTTACATCATCACATGACCTAACCAAGAGCAAAACAAGAGAGGGCTACACCGGGCTACCCCTGTTAGAAGAAAGTCTAGGGGGGTAGACGATCCGAGGCCCGCGGATCAGGGTTCCGCAGGAAGAAGCGCTTCGGGGCATCGGAACACCTCCAAACCATGCATGTGACCCTAGCATGTGTAATGAAGTGTGGTGGCATGCTCAAACCTCCTAAACCTGGTTACCAAGTGTGACCCCCTTCGTAGACATGCGTTGTCCCCTAAAAACAAAGTGTCTGCAATCTGACTATTAGGGGGAACTCCCCGTTTCGGTGAAACCGAGGTAGATCTTGTCACAACATGTTCCCAAACATGGTTTTACATCATCACATGACCTAACCAAGAGCAAAACAAGAGAGGGCTACACCGGGCTACCCCTGTCAGAAGAAAGTCTAGGGGGTAGACGACCCGAGTCCACAGATCAGGGTTCCGCAGGAAGAAGCGCTTCGGGGCATCAGAACACCTCCAAACCATGCATGTGACCCTAGCATGTGTAATGAAGTGTGGTGGCATGCTCAAACCTCCTAAACCTGGTTACCAAGTGTGACCCCCTTCGCAGACATGCGCTGTCCCTAAAAACGAAGTGTCTGCAATCAGACTATTAGGGGGAAACTCCCCGTTTCGGTGAAACCGGGGTAGATCTTGTCACAACATGTTCCCAAACATGGTTTTACATCATCACATGACCTAACCAAGAGCAAAACAAGAGAGGGCTACACCGGGCTACCCCTGTCAGAAGAAAGTCTAGGGGGGTAGACGATCCGAGGCCCGATGATCAGGGTTCCACAGGAAGAAGCGCTTCGGGGCATCGGAACACCTCCAAACCATGCATGTGACCCTAGCATGTGTAATGAAGTGTGGTGGCATGCTCAAACCTCCTAAACCTGGTTACCAAGTGTGACCCCCTTCGCAGACATGCGTTGTCCCCTAAAAACAAAGTGTCTGCAATCTGACTATTAGGGGGAAACTCCATGTTTCGGTGAAACCGGGGTAGATCTTGTCACAACATATTCCCAAACATGGTTTTACATCATCACATGACCTAACCAAGAGCAAAACAAGAGAGGGCTACACCGGGCTACCCTAGTTAGAATTAAGTCTAGAGGGTAGACGATCTGAGGCCCGCGGATCAGGGTTCCGCAGGAAGAAGCGCTTCGGGGCATCGGAACACCTCCAAACCATGCATGTGACCCTAGCATGTGTAATGAAGTGTGGTGGCATGCTCAAACCTCCTAAACCTGGTTACCAAGTGTGACCCCCTTCGCAGACATGCGTTGTCCCCTAAAAACGAAGTGTCTGCAATCTGACTATTAGGGGGAAACTCCCTGTTTCGGTGAAACCGGGGTAGATCTTGTCACAACATGTTCCCAAACATGGTTTTACATCATCACATGACCTAACCAAGAGCAAAACAAGAGAGGGCTACACCGGGATACCCCTGTCAGAAGAAAGTCTAGGGGGGTAGATGATCCGAGGCCCGCGGATAAGGGTTCCGCAGGAAGAAGCGCTTCGGGGCATCGGAACACCTCCAAACCATGCATGTGACCCTAGAATGTGTAATGAAGTGTGGTGGCATGCTCAAACCTCCTAAACCTGGTTACCAAGTGTGACCCCCTTCGCAGACATGCGTTGTCCCCTAAAAACGAAGTGTCTGCAATCTGACTATTAGGGGGAAACTCCCCGTTTCGGTGAAACCGGGGTAGATCTTGTCACAACATGTTCCCAAACATGGTTTTACATCATCACATGACCTAACCAAGAGCAAAACAAGAGAGGGCTACACCGGGCTACCCCTGTCAGAAGAAAGTCTAGGGGGTAGACGATCCGAGGCCCGCGGATCAGGGTTCCGCAGGAAGAAGCGCTTCGGGGCATCGGAACACCTCCAAACCATGCATGTGACCCTAGCATGTGTAATGAAGTGTGGTGGCATGCTCAAACCTCCTAAACCTGGTTACCAAGTGTGACCCCCTTCGCAGACATGCGTTGTCCCCTAAAAACAAAGTGTCTGCAATCAGACTATTAGGGGGAACTTCCCGTTTCGGTGAAACCGAGGTAGATCTTGTCACAACATGTTCCCAAACATGGTTTCACATCATAACATGACCTAACCAAGAGCAAAACAAGAGCGGGCTACACCGGGCTACCCCTGTCAGAAGAAAGTCTAGGGGGTAGACGATCCGAGGCCCCGGAATAAGCGCTTCGGGGCATCAGAACACCTCCAAACCATGCATGTGACCCTAGCATGTGTAATGAAGTGTGGTGGCATGCTCAAACCTCCTAAACCTGGTTACCAAGTGTGACCCCCTTCGCAGACATGCGTTGTCCCCTAAAAACGAAGTGTCTGCAATCAGACTATTAGGGGGAACTCCCCGTTTTGGTGAAACCGGGGTAGATCTTGTCACAACATGTTCCCAAACATGGTTTTACATCATCACATGACCTAACCAAGAGCAAAACAAGAGAGGGCTACACCGGGCTACCCCTGTCAGAAGAAAGTCTAGGGGGTAGACGATCCGAGGCCCGCGGATCAGGGTTCCGCAGGAAGAAGCGCTTCGGGGCATCGGAACACCTCCAAACCATGCATGTGACCCTAGCATGTGTAATGAAGTGTGGTGGCATGCTCAAACCTCCTAAACCTGGTTACCAAGTGTGACCCCCTTCGCAGACATGCGCTGTCCCCTAAAAACAAAGTGTCTGCAATCTGACTATTAGGGGGAAACTCCCCGTTTCGGTGAAACCGGGGTAGATCTTGTCACAACATGTTCCCAAACATGGTTTTACATCATCACATGACCTAACCAAGAGAAAAACAAGAGAGGGCTACACCGGGCTACCCCTGTCAGAAGAAAGTCTAGGGGGTAGACGATCCGAGGCCCGCGGATCAGGGTTCCGCAGGAAGAAGCGCTTCGGGGCATCGGAACACCTCCAAACCATGCATGTGACCCTAGCATGTGTAATGAAGTGTGGTGGCATGCTCAAAACTCCTAAACCTGGTTACCAAGTGTGACCCCCTTCACAGACATGCGTTGTCCCCTAATGTGCAATCTGACTATTAGGGGGAAACTCCCTGTTTCGGTGAAACCGGGGTAGATCTTGTCACAACATGTTCCCAAACATGGTTTTACATCATCACATGACCTAACCAAGAGCAAAACAAGAGAGGGCTACACCGGGCTACCCCTGTCAGAAGAAAGTCTAGGGGGGTAGACGATCCGAGGCCCGCGGATCAGGGTTCCGCAGGAAGAAGCGCTTCGGGGCATCGGAACACCTCCAAACCATGCATGTGACCCTAGAATGTGTAATGAAGTGTGGTGGCATGCTCAAACCTCCTAAACCTGGTTACCAAGTGTGACCCCCTTCGCAGACATGCGTTGTCCCCTAAAAACGAAGTGTCTGCAATCTGACTATTAGGGGGAAACTCCCTGTTTCGGTGAAACCGGGGTAGATCTTGTCACAACATGTTCCCAAACATGGTTTTACATCATCACATGACCTAACCAAGAGCAAAACAAGAGAGGGCTACACCAGGCTACCCCTGTCAGAAGAAAGTCTAGGGGGTAGACGATCCGATACCCGCGGATCAGTGTTCCGCAGGAAGATGCGCTTCGGGTCATCAGAACACCTCCAAACCATGCATTTGACCCCAGCATGTGTAATGAAGTGTTCCGGCATGCTAAAAACTCCTAAACCTGGTTACCAAGTGTGATCCCCTTCGTAGACATGCGTTGTCCCCTCAAAACGAAGTGTCTGCAATCTGACTATTAGGGGAAAACTCCCCGTTTCGGTGAAACCGGGGTAGATCTTGTCACAACATGTTCCCAAACATGGTTTTACATCATCACATGACCTAACCAAGAGCAAAACAAGAGAGGGATACACCGGGCTACCCCTGTCAGAAGAAAGTCTAGGGGGGTAGACGATCTGAGGCCCGCGGATCAGGGTTCCGCAGGAAGAAGCGCTTCGGGGCATCGGAACACCTCCAAACCATGCATGTGACCCTAGCATGTGTAATGAAGTGTGGTGGCATGCTCAAACCTCCTAAACCTGGTTACCAAGTGTGACCCCCTTCGCAGACATGCGCTGTCCCCTAAAAACAAAGTGTGTGCAATCTGACTATTAGGGGGAAACTCCCTGTTTCGGTGAAACCGGGGTAGATCTTGTCACAACATGTTCCCAAACATGGTTTTACATCATCACATGACCTAACCAAGAGCAAAACAAGATAGGGCTACACCGGGCTACCTCTGTTAGAAGAAAGTCTAGGGGGTAGACGATCCGAGGCCCGCGGATCAGGGTTCCGCAGGAAGAAGCGCTTCGGGGCATCGGAACACCTCCAAACCATGCATGTGACCCTAGCATGTGTAATGAAGTGTGGTGGCATGCTCAAAACTCCTAAACCTGGTTACCAAGTGTGACCCCCTTCGCAGACATGCGTTGTCCCCTAAAAACGAAGTGTCTGCAATCTGACTATTAGGGGGAAACTCCCCGTTTCGGTGAAACCGGGGTAGATCTTGTCACAACATGTTCCCAAACATGGTTTTACATCATCACATGACCTAACCAAGAGCAAAACAAGAGAGGGATACACCGGGATACCCCTGTCAGAAGAAAGTCTAGGGGGGTAGATGATCCGAGGCCCGCGGATCAGGGTTCCGCAGGAAGAAGCGCTTCGGGGCATCGGAACACCTCCAAACCATGCATGTGACCCTAGCATGTGTAATGAAGTGTGGTGGCATGCTCAAACCTCCTAAACCTGGTTACCAAGTGTGACCCCCTTCGCAAACATGCGCGGTCCCCTAAAAACGAAGTGTCTGCAATCAGACCATTAGGGGGAAACTCCCGTTTCGGTGAAACCGGGGTAGATCTTGTCACAACATGTTCCCAAACATGGTTTTACATCATCACATGACCTAACCAAGAGCAAAACAAGAGAGGGATACACCGGGCTACCCCTGTCAGAAGAAAGTCTAGGGGGGTAGACGATCCGAGGCCCGCGGATCAGGGTTCCACAGGAAGAAGCGCTTCGGGGCATCGGAACACCTCCAAACCATGCATGTGACCCTAGAATGTGTAATGAAGTGTGGTGGCATGCTCAAACCTCCTAAACCTGGTTCCCAAGTGTGTTGTGACCTCGGATCAATAAGGATCCTAAGTCCCTGTGATTAACATGCTAGTCCCTGGATCAATAGCTAGCACTTCACAGTCGATGAATATCATGTAAAACACAAGTCATTATTACACGAATAATCCAGAGTATATTTATTACAACTTGCATAGCTTATAGCTAGCTCGAAATAAAACAGCGGAAACTAAGTAAAACTTGAGTCCATCAACGCCTCAGGCTAGCTGCGTGAAGACCCATGATCCCTACGCACCTTTCAATCTTCGGAATCTGCACATAAGACGTGCAGCCAACAAGTTGGGTCAATACTGTGAATGTATTGGCAAATTACACCAAGGAAAGAGTAAGACTATCTCTACATGCAAGGCTAAGAGTAGGCTCTGGGGTTCATTTGCGTAAAGCCAATTTTATCAATGTAATAAGAAAAGAGGTAGAAAGTTTTCCCTACTTTGCAAACTTTGATATATAGTATAGGGTCGATTGGAACGCATGGATATTACTCACCACGTGCCCAAATCAACCTAGCACTTCGATATTACTCACCAAGTTCCCAAAATCCCACCCAATGGTGATATTACTCACGCCTTGGGGTTTGTAAAACGTTAAGTTTGGAAAAGAGAGAGGAAGATCTTTCAGAGGCTCCATCCTTCAGATGCTCAAAGTTGTTCTGTTTCCGTGAACACGGCTGATCGATCAGATTGCAATACTCTCGAGAGGTTGTGCACTTTCCCCACAATCCACCATCAAGTCTTTTTACAGACAAGACCATGGCGAAGCCTTCCCTTAGTAGCCCCTCTACCAGCTGGATCCAACCGTGCCAAGAACCTCCAAATGTTGGTACCCCGGTGAGGTTTCCCACTAAGTACTGAGCCAAGACAGAGCCCATATGTATTGTGGTTGCACTGGAAGCTTCTGAATTCTGAAACGTGGCAGACTTCTTTGATTCCAGGGCGGCCATCCTCCACCAAATATCCACTCATTGTCCCGACAACCATTCCGCCCAGAAGAAAACTTAGTTTTATTTTGAAGGGGGTTTTGAGAAGAAAAGTTCGCTCAAGAGAGCTCTCATACTTAGAAAATTTTGAGTCTTTCGAACCCCCCAACGGTACTTAGCATATATATAGCATAGCAAGCAATACTTAGCAAGACAGGGGAACCTAATAGGATGGAAAATCCTAAGCATAGAATTACTCATGGCAAACTACAAAACCGCACTTGCAAAAATAGTACTAAGAAAAACTACTAAAAACCTACACATGCATACTACAAGATTTGAAGAGTAAAACATGCATAATCTAAAACTGGGACATAAACATGAACAAGTGGTGTAACTTGCCTTGATCCGAGCAGCAATCTACACAAGCGCACTCCGAGCAATCTAACGAAACAAACATGGATCCAATCACAATTTGCACAAAACAAAGTCACGAAGACGAATATGCATGCATGCAACATGGTAATATGCAAGGATGGATTTGATTTCGACCAAGGGTTTTAACCAGGGGTGTTGTTGAGTTGGGGATGTCATTAGAATCGATTCCCCACAGATTTGAAGTATTTTGGGTTAAACCCTAATTATCCAAGCTTAAAACTAGATCTACAACTCCAATCTATCTTGAGATAGATCTGAACACCCTAAACATGAATAGACAATTTTCTACAGAAGGTCTCGCTGATACAAAGCCAACGCAACAAGAATCAACTAAAACGGAGCTACGGATAATTTTCTAGAATTTAAATACTCTAATCTAAACTTTAAATCCTACTGCAAGATTGCTGTGGCAAAACAGTAATATTATTATGGATCTGTGTTCTACTCGAAAATACGAATCCAATGGTATATTATACGCAAAATTTGGACTAATATTCGAATTACTGTGGATTTTACAAGATTGAAGCTATTTTTGCCTATTCAAAAGAAAAAGGAAAAAGGGTCAGAGACGCGCGACACGTGGCGGTTCGCGATTGGTCCGCTGGGGCACGCGTGGCCTTGACGCGGTGACGCGGCATCGACGTGCGCTGCCGCGTGGCGCAGCAGTTGGATGATTGTTGACGATCTGGTAGTCGGATCTAGATCAAGCGGTTGGAGAAAAGGCGTGCTACCACGGCGGCGGTGGCGGCCAGACGGCGGATGGCGGTGGGCGGTGCTCCTCCGGCGATGGTCGGCGGCGGCGGTGGTGTTCCTCTGGCGGCGAGCGAGTAGCGAGACCGGCTCCTAAATCCAGTCGCGTTCCGGGCCCTCCTTCCCAACGACGGCGGGCGGCGGGTGCTGGCGGTGGAGGCGGCGGCGCTCGGTGGTGGTGGCGGCGGAAAAAGCTAGGGTTCTAGGAGAGCGTGCCGAGGGCTATTTAAAGGCGGAAGACTTGGCGCGGAAATCGCGGAGTTCGCTCCGGATTCGCCGGAGACGGATGTCTCTGAGGCGGCGGCGGACGGGCCGAGCCGGACTTGGCGAGAGGCAGTGCGACGTGGCCGCCTTTGTCATGTGAGCTGCGGCGGCTGGCTGTTGGGTTGGGGCCTAAGCGGCTAGCGCTGGCGGCTCTTGCGCTTCGCCTTCATGTGTAGATAGGTTCCCGGGCTGGCTCGGCCGGCCCGGTTAGGTTAGGTTAGTTTTTTTTTATACTTTTAATAATTTCTGAATTGCTATTTGTTTGATAACTTTTGCAAACGGACTCCGAATTAAGCGAAACTTGTTTCTAAAATTTTGTAAAAAGAAGAGGGTTAGGATAGGATTATAAAATAACTCATTTGCAAAGGTTTTGGTAGTTCAAAAGGTTTTACCCCCTTTTGTCTATAATTAGACTATGGGGTTTAAGAAAATACCTGTTGCAGTTTTTGATATGCGATGCCATGATGCAATGATATGAAGCATGCTTACTAGTAACATCTGAAATTACAAAATTTAGGATGTTACAAACCTACCCCCCTTAAGAAGAATCTCGTCCCCGAGATTCAGGTTGGTTAGCAAATAGGTGTGGGTGTTCTTTTTTCAGATCTTCTTCACGTTCCCACGTGGCTTCTTCCTCGGAATGGTGATTCCATTGAACTTTGCAGAATCTGATAGTCTTGGTACGAGTGATTCTCTCGGCTGTTTCTAAAATTCTGGTGGGTTTTTCCTCATAGGTGAGATTGTTTTCCAATTGAACTTCTTCCAATGGAACTATATCCTTTAGTGGTGTTTCAGCCATTTCTGGGTGACACTTCTTCAGTTGCGACACATGGAAAACATCGTGAACCGTTAACATTTCGGGTAATTCCAACTGATAGGCAACTTCCCCTCTGCGACCCAAGATTTTGTAGGGCCCTATGAATCGGGGTGCCAACTTACCCTTGATCCCGAATCTCTTAACTCCTCGTAGTTGTGAAACTCGGAGATACACACGGTCTCCCACTTCATAAGTCACATCCCTGCGCTTGGAATCAGCATAACTCTTTTGTCTGGATTGGGCTATTTTTAACCTGTCTTGAATCTGTCTCACCTTCTCTTCGGCATCCTTGATCAGTTCAGGTCCAAACAAACTACGTTCTCCCACTCCATTCCATAACAGCGGAGTCCTACACTTTCTACCATATAGAACTTCAAATGGGGCCATCTTGATGCTAGTTTGGTAGCTGTTATTGTATGAGAATTCCGCATATGGCAAATTTTCATCCCAACTAGACCCATAGTCCAGCGCACAGGCTCTTAGCATGTCCTCCAAGATCTGATTAACTCTTTTCGTTTGTCCATCGGTTTGCGGGTGGAAGGCAGTACTAAACTCCAGTCATGTCCCTAGAGATTCGTGTAGCTGTCACCAAAACTTAGAGGTGAATTGGGTACCTCTATCAGAGACAATCCCCTTGGGTACACCATGAAGGCTTACGATCCTTGACATGTAAATCTTGGCAAGTTTAGCACTTGTCTAGGTGGTCTTTACGGGAATAAAGTGGTCCACCTTTGTGAAGTGGTCGACCACTACCCAGATGGAGTCATACCCAGAACGAGTCCGCGGTAGTCCTGTGATAAAATCCATCCCTACCTTGTCCCACTTCCAATCGGTCACAGGTAATGGCTGCAGTAGTCCTGCTGCTTTTTGGTGTTCGGCCTTGACTCTATTGCACACGTCACACAAGGAGATGTATTCAGCAATTTCTCTTTTCATGTTGTTCCACCAGAATCTATCTTTCATATCCATGTACATCTTTGTATTACCAGGATGAATTGAGTAAGGCGAATCGTGAGCTTCCTGAAGGATTAATTTCTTGATATCAGGGTCATCAGGAACGCACAGACATTTCTCATACCAAAGTGTTCCTTGTTCATCCGTGTGAAACCCTTTAGCTTTACCCTTGCTTATATTAGCTCTTATTTCTTCCAACTCTTTGTCCCCCTTCTAGGCCTCTTTGATTTGGTCCAGAAGCATTGGCACTATCTCCATAGTTGCTAAGTATCCCTCCAGAACTATTTCCAACCTGAGGTCCTTGAATTGTTCACACAAGTCTTTTGGATGTTCTCCCACGGTAAGTCCATTTACATAGACTTTCCGACTTAAGGCGTCAGCCACAACGTTGGCCTTTCCAGGAGGGTACTGCAGGTCTAAATCATAATCCTTGATGAGCTCAAGCCATCTCCTTTGCCTCATATTTAACTCCTTTTGAGTAAAGATATACTTAAGGCTCTTGTGATCCGTGAACACATCACAATGTTTGCCCATTAGGTAATGTCTCGATACCTTGAGCGCATGCACAACTGATGCTAGTTCCAAATCGTGCGTGGGATAGTTATTCTC
Source organism: Avena insularis (assembly GCA_023614405.1). Classification (NCBI taxonomy): domain Eukaryota; kingdom Viridiplantae; phylum Streptophyta; class Magnoliopsida; order Poales; family Poaceae; genus Avena; species Avena insularis. The sequence continues at coordinate 332,131,431 of CM042696.1, forward strand.
ATGGTGCTTAAGTTGCCGAGAGGCATAAGACACTACTTTTCCATCTTGCATCAGAACACTACCAAGTCCTTGTCAAGAAGCGTCACTATAGACTTGGAAATCCTTTTGGATATCAGGGAGACACAAAACTGGTGCTGTTACTAGGCGCTTCTTCAACTCCTGAAAACTTGCTTCACATGCCTCGGTCCATTGGAATTTCTTCTCTTTCTTCAGCAACTCTGTCATAGGCTTCGCTATCTTGGAAAAGTTTTTAATGAATCTTCGGTAATATCCTGCAAGGCCTAGGAAACTCCTAATATCACCCACATTCTTAGGGGACTCCCATTCTGTTACGGAGGCTACCTTACTTGGGTCCACGGCAACACCTTTTGCTGATACAATATGGCCAAGGAATCCCACTTCTTTCAACCAGAACTCACATTTGCTAAATTTGGCATACAACTTGTGTTCCCTTAACTTTTCCATAATCAGGCGCAGATGTCGCTCATGTTCCTTCTCGTCCTTGGAGTATATGAGTATGTCATCAATGAATACTACGATAAACTTGTCCAAGTACTCCATGAATACCTTGTTCATCATAGTCATGATGTATGCTAGGGCATTGGTTAAGCCAAACGACATCACGGTGTACTCATACAATCCGTATCTTGTGGTGAAAGCTGTCTTGGGTACATCCTGTTCCCGGATCTTCAGCTGGAAATATCCTGATCGGAGATCAATCTTAGAGAATACACTAGCTCCCTTTAATTGATCGAACAGGTCGTTAATATTGGGTAGAGGGTACTTGTTCTTGATTGTCACTTCATTTAACGACCGATAGTCCACGACTAGTCTCTTGGTTTTATCCTTCTTCTCCACAAATAGAACAGGTGCTCCCCAAGATGATGCACTTGGTTGAATGAAGCCTTTTCCAATTACTCTCTAAGCTGTTTCTTAAGTTCCTTCAACTCATCCACATCCATCTTGTACGGTCTCTTTGCTATTGGTCCAGTACCTAGCATCAAGTCAATGAGAAACTCGATGTCTCGGTCGGGAGGCATCCCTGGTAATTCTTCCGGAAACACATCTGGGTACTCCTTCACAATTGGCACATCCTCCAAGCTAACCCCCTTGAGAGAATTCACCATACTTCCTTTGAGTGCGAAAGCTGACTTAAAGTGGATCCTTTTCTTTTCCGAAGTCATGAGTGCGATAGTCCTTTTGGCGCAATCTATGACTCCCTCATATTCGGTCATCCAGTTCATGCCCAAAATTATGTCTAAGCCTTGTGATTCCAGAACGACTAGGCTGGTGGGAAAGGTGTGTGCCCCAATCCTTAATTCTAACCCACGACATCCAGAGTTTGCCAATATTTCTCCTCTAGGAGAACTTACCCTTAGGGGAGTACTAATAGTCTCCGTAGGTATCTTACCTCTATCCACAAATACCCTTGATATGAATGAATGCGATGCACCAGTATCAAAAAGAACAACTGCAGGGATGGAGTTAAGCTTGAACTTACCAATCACGGAGTCAGGTGCCTCACGAGCATCCTCCACGGAGACATGATTCACTGTGGCTTTGACGAACGGATTCGGCTTCTTCCCATTTCCATTACCATTTCCATGGTTGTGTCCGTTGCCGTTACCATTACCGTTCCTGTTCTTCATCTTTTCGGGGCAGGTAGTTGCGTAGTGTCCTGTCTTGTTACACTTGAAGCATGTTACTTCGCTCAGATCCTTCCCATTGCCATTTCCATTGCGGTGTTTATGGCCATTGTGGTTATGTCCTCCATGAAGATGACCATTGTGGTTGTGGTCATTGTGGTTGTGGGGTGGTGGTGACGAAGTGCGTTGCTTCTGATATGGGGCAGAGTTGTGCTTGTGTGAGGTAGACTTTCTCTTTCGGTTCTCTATACTCCTTTGCTTTGCTTCAACTACCACTGCCCTGTCCAGGAGTTCCTGGTAGTTATCAAACTTAAGAGCCACAAGCTGAATAGATATTTCATCATTAAGTCCCCTCAAGAACTCCTCCTGTCTCTTGGCATCAGTGGATACATCATCAGGTGCATAACGTGCCAGCTTGTTGAAAAGGTCCGCATACTCGGAGACAGAGCGGTGCAGCTGTTTCAAGTCGCGGAACTCACGTCTCTTAAGTGACATGACTCCCGTGGCTACGTGATGAGTACGAAAGGCTGCCTCAAACTGGTTCCAAGTGATAGCTTCAATATTAGGGTGGGTGACCTGGTAATTATCCCACCATTCTGCGGCTGGTCCCTCAAGTTGGTGTGCGGCGAAACGCACCCTATTAGCTCCAACAACTTAGACGGTGTCTAACTTCTTGTTGGTGGTGCGGAGCCAGTCATCTGCCACAATTGGCTCAGAACTACTTGAGAAGGTTGGAGGGTTCAACCTTAAGAACCGAGTCAAGCGATCCTGTTGGGGCGGTGGAGGTGGCGGAGGCGGCGGATTGTTGTTGTTGTTTTGCATGTTTTGAGTGAGGAGTTGGATCAGCTGATTCTGGGAGTTCAGAAGTTGTGCTATCTCTGGGGGCATGTTGTTATTGTTGTTTCCACGTCTAGCCATCTGGAGGGTTTGAGAGGCAAGTTAAGAAAGGATATAAAGCCTAAGGAATAAACTCCTACCCTTATGTAAACAAGAGAAGAAAACACACGATAAAAACAAGGCACACATAGCACAAAAATCCACACACTTAACCAAGTTTAACTAACCAATATAAGGTTTCTGGTACTCATTACAATTGCGAATAACGTTCGACTATAGAACTAAAGGTGGTCCAACTACTCTACTCATCATCCACTTCCTCATCCTCAATGATGAAGCCTTCCTTTTCCAGCAGTGACTAGTATAGCTCCATGTCCCTCGTCGTGGCTTCAAGCTTCTCTTGAAGTTCCTTCATCTCCTGTGGCTCCGGTGTTGCAGCTTCGAGCCTTCCTTGAAGTTCCTTCACCTCTTGCAGCTCCTGGGTAGCAGCTTCCAGCTTCTCTCGGAGTTCCTTCTTCTCCTTCTGTAGCTTCTTGATCAAACTTGACCCCATAGTCACGGGCGTGATCTTCTCCTCCAAGCTCCTCTTGGCTGCTCGTAGGTCCTTCAACATGGTGGCCAGGTTCTTGAACTCCATCTCGTTCTTTGCGAGCACTAGACTTTGCTCCCTAATCCTCTTATTCTTATCTTGCACCCTCTTCTCTTGATTAGCGAACCTCTTGTCTTGGGCGGTGAGTTCTCCTCCTAGGGAGTTGATCTTCTCTTCCAGCTCCTCGATCTTCTCGTCCTTCTCCTTGACTAGGGCACAAAGCTCGTCATTCCTCACGATCTCAAGGCAGCTCCCCTTCTGAAGGTCATTGATATGGAACTCCAAGTCTTGATATTGGATCCTTCGACGCTTGCATGTCTTCCTTTCCTCTGGGGTTAACTCGATTGGAACTCCCTTCTCATCACGTCTTCCAAAGATTTTGATGTAGTGGACTTCAACCTCTTCATGGTGGCGTCCGCAAAGGTGTCCAATGAGTTCCTGCAAGCTGATGCTAAGTCCTTTCTCCTTGGAGTCGCTGGTGACGTTGAGTACAATGGCCTCTGTCTTGGGTTCTATCTAACTGCGCCCTGGTTGGATGACTTCAATTGCCCAGCATCCTTTCTTGTGCATCTTCCTCAACTCGCTTCCCTTGATTGATGGCATGGGTAACTGCAGTGTCTTGATGATGTCCAGAAGGCATTCCCGAGCGCGAGCACTTGATGTCTTGGTGTGTCGTAGTAGAAGGCTGTCTTCTTTAGGTTAGGAGAAAGAAAATTAGGCACAAGGTGATAAGGAAGAGAAATACTAGAAGAGAACAAATAACTTGAAGAATATAGAAAGCAAAAACACACATGGTAAAGGTGGTTTCCAATCCTAGGGGTCACGTCCTACAGGCAACTTTGTGCTCTGGTACCATCTGTTGTGACCTCGGATCAATAAGGATCCTAAGTCCCTGTGATTAACATGCTAGTCCCTGGATCAATAGCTAGCACTTCACAGTCGATGAATATCATGTAAAACACAAGTCATTATTACACGAATAATCTAGAGTATATTTATTACAACTTGCATAGCTTATAGCTAGCTCGAAATAAAACAGCGGAAACTAAGTAAAACTTGAGTCCATCAACGCCTCAGGCTCGCTGCGTGAAGACCCGCAATCCCTACGCACCTTTCAATCTTCGGATTCTGCACATAAGACGTGCAGCCAACAAGTTGGGTCAATACTTTGAATGTATTGGCAAATTACACCAAGGAAAGAGTAAGACTATCTCTACATGCAAGGCTAAGAGTAGGCTCTGGGATTCATTTGCGTAAAGCCAATTTTATCAATGTAATAAGAAAAGAGGTAGAAAGTTTTCCCTACTTTGCAAACTTTGATATATAGTATAGGTTCGATTGGAACGCGTGGATATTACTCACCACGTGCCCAAATCAACCTAGCACTTGGATATTACTCACCAAGTTCCTAAAATCCCACCCAATGGCGATATTACTCACGCCTTGGGGTTTGTAAAACGTTAAGTTTGGAAAAGAGAGAGGAAGATATTTCAGAGGCTCCATCCTTCAGATGCTCAAAGTTGTTCTGTTTCCGTGAACACGGCTGATCGATCAGATTGCAATACTCTCGAGAGGTTGTGCACTTTCCCCACAATCCACGATCAAGTCTTTTTGCAGACAAGACCATGGCGAAGCCTTCCCTTAATAGCCCCTCTACCAGCTGGATCCAACCGTGCCAAGAACCTCCAAATGTTGGTACCCCGGTGAGGTTTCCCACTAATTACTAAGCCAAGACATAGCCCATATGTATTGTGGTTGCACTAGAAGCTTCTGAATTCTGAAACGTGGCAGACTTCTTTGATTCCTGGGCGGCCGTCCTCCACCAAATATCCACTCGTTGTCCCGACAACCATTCCGCCCAGAAGAAAACTTAGTTTTATTTTGAAGGGGGTTTTGAGAAGAAAATTTCGCTCGAGAGAGCTCTCATACTTAGAAAATTTTGAGTCTTTCGAACCCCCCAACGGTACTTAGCATATATATAGCATAGCAAGCAATACTTAGCAAGACATGGGAACCTAATAGGATGGAAAATCCTAAGCATAGAATTACTCATGGCAAACTACAAAACCGCACTTGCAAAAATAGTACTAAGAAAAACTACTAAAAACCTACACATGCATACTACAAGATTTGAAGAGTAAAACATGCATAATCTAAAACTAGGACATAAACATGAACAAGTGGTGTAACTTGCCTTGATCCGAGCAGCAATCTACACAACAATACTCCTCAGCGCACTCCGAGCAATCTAACGAAACAAACATGGATCCAGTCACAATTTGCACAAAACAATGTCACGAAGACGAATATGCATGCATGCAACATGGTAATATGCAAGGATTGATTTTATTTGGACCAAGGGTTTTAACTAGGGGTGTTGTTGAGTTGGGGATGTCATTAGAATCGATTCCCCACAGATTTGAAGTATTTTGGGTTAAACCCTAATTATCCAAGCTTAAAACTAGATCTACAACTCCAATCTATCTCGAGAAAAATCTGAACAACCTAAGCATGAATAGAAAATTTTCTATAGAAGGTCTCGCCGATACAAAGCCAACGCAACAAGAATCAACTAAAACGGAGATACGGATAATTTTCTAGAATTTAAATACTCTAATCTAAACTTTAAATCCTACTGCAAGACTGCTGTGGCAAAACAGTAATATTATTATAGATCTGTGTTCTACTCGAAAATACGAATCCAACGGTATATTATATGCAAAATTTGGACTAATATTCGAATTACTATGAATTTTACAAGATTGAAGCTATTTCTGCCTATTTAAAAGAAAAAGGGTCAGAGACGCGCGACACATGGCGGTTCGCGATTGGTCCGCGGGGGCACGCGTGACGCGACGCTGCCACATGGCGCGACGCGGTTGGCCCGCGGCCGTTGAACGATCTGGGGCCGTCGGATCTAGATCCGACGGTTGGAGAGGGGGAAGGCGGCGGCTGCTACCATGGCGGCGGCGGCGGTGATGTGGCGGACGGCGGCGCTCCTCCGGCGGTGGTCGGCAGCGGCGGTGGTGTTCCTCCGGCCTGGCGAGGTAGACGACGGGGACCGGCTCCTCGTCGCGGTCGCGTTCCTGGGGACGGTGGCGGCCCTCCCTTCCCGAGACGACGGCGGGCGGCGGCTGCTGGTGGTGGAGGCGGCGGTGCTCCGGCGAGCAATCCGGCGGCGCTCGGTGGTGGTTGCGGCGGAAAAAGCTAGGGTTCTCTCCGCATTTAAAGGCGGAAGACTTGGCGCGGAAATCACGGAGTTCGCTCCGGATTCGCCGGAGACGGTTATCTCTGAGGCGGCGGCGGCGGACGGGGCCGAGCCGGACTCGGCGAGGAGACGGCCGACAATGAGCCCACTTTGTCAGCTCTTGGCCAGTGAGGCCGGGCTCTTGGTTGAAGTTGGCGGTTGGCGGGCGGCGGCCGCTCTGGCCGCTTCCTTCCATGTATAGGGTTCCGGGCTGGCTCGGCGGCCAGGGTTATTCTGATTAGGTTTTTTTTATACTTTTAATAATTTCTGAATTGCTATTTGTTTGATAACTTTTGCAAATGGACTACGAATTAAGCGAAACTTGTTTCTAAAATTTTGTAAAAAGAAGAGGGTTAGGATAGGATTATAAAATAACTCATTTGCAAAGGTTTTGGTAGTTCAAAAGGTTTTACCCCCTTTTGTGTATAATTAGACTATGGGGTTTAAGAAAATACCTGTTGCAGTTTTTGATATGCGATGCCATGATGCAATGATATGAAGCATGCTTACTAGTAACATCTGAAATTACAAAATTTAGGATGTTACAAAGTGTGACCCCCTTCGCAGGCATGCGCTATCTCCTAAAAACAAAGTGTGTGCAATCTGACTATTAGGGGGAAACTCCCTGTTTCGGTGAAACCGGGGTAGATCATGTCACAACATGTTCCCAAACATGGTTTTACATCATCACATAACCTAACCAAGAGCAAAACAAGAGAGGGCTACACCGGGCTACCCCTGTCAGAAGAAAGTCTAGGGGGTAGACGATCTGAGGCCCGTGAATTAGTGTTCCGCAGGAAGAAACGCTTTGGGTCATTGGAACACCTCCAAACCATGCATGTGACCCTAGCATGTGTAATGAAGTGTGGTGGCATGCTCAAACCTCCTAAACCTGGTTACCAAGTGTGACCCCCTTCGCAGACATGCGTTGTCCCCTAAAAACGAAGTGTCTGCAATCTGACTATTAGGGGGGCTCCCTGTTTTGGTGAAATTGAGGTAGATCTTGTCACAACATGTTCCCAAACATGGTTTTACATCAGCACATGACCTAACCAAGAGAAAAACAAGAGAGGGCTACACCGGGCTACCCCTGTTAGAAGAAAGTCTAGGGGGTAGACGATCCGAGACCCGCAGATCAGGGTTCCGCAGGAAGAAGCGCTTCGGGGCATCGGAAGACCTACAAACCATGCATGTGACCCTAGCATATGTAATGAATTGTGGTGGCATGCTCAAAACTCCTAAACCTGTTTACCAAGTGTGACCCCCTTCGCAGACATGCGCTGGCCCCTAAAAACGAAGTGTCTGCAATCTGACTATTAGGGGGAACTCCTTGTATCGGTGAAACTGGGGTAGATCATGTCACAACATGTTCCCAAACATGGTTTTACATCATCACATAGCCTAACCCAGAGCAAAACAAGAGAGGGCTACACCGGGCTACCCCTGTCAGAAGAAAGTCTAGGGGGTAGACGATCTGAGGCCATGGGATCGTGGTTCCAGAAGAAGCGCTTCGGGGCATCGGAACACCTCCAAACCATGCATGTGACCCTATAATGTGTAATGAAGTGTGGTGGCATGCTCAAACCTCCTAAACCTGGTTACCAAGTGTGACCCCCTTCGCAGACATGCGTTGTCCCCTAAAAACGAAGTGTCTGCAATCTGACTATTAGGGGGGCTCCCCGTTTTGGTGAAATCGAGGTAGATCTTGTCACAACATGTAACCAAACATGGTTTTACATCATCACATGACCTAACCAAGAGCAAAACAAGAGAGGGCTACACCGGGCTACCCCTGTTAGAAGAAAGTCTAGGGGGTAGACGATCCGAGACCCGCAGATCAGGGTTCCGCAAGAAGAAGCGCTTCGGGGCATCGGAAGACCTACAAACCATGCATGTGACCCTAGCATGTATAATGAATTGTGGTGGCATGCTCAAAACTCCTAAACCTGGTTACCAAGTGTGACCCCCTTCGCAGACATGCGTTGTCCCCTAAATACGAAGTGTTTTCAATCTGACTATTAGGGGGAAATTCCACGTTTCGGTGAAACCTGGGTAGATCTTGTCACAACATATTCCCAAACATGGTTTTACATCATATCATGACCTAACCAAGGGCAAAACAAGAAAGGGATACACCGGGTTACCCCTGTCAGAAGAAAGTCTATGGGGGTAGACGATTCGAGGCCCGCGGATCAAGGTTCCACAGGAAGAAGCGCTTCGGGGCATCGAACCAGCTCCAAACCATGCATGTGACCCTATCATGTGTAATGAAGTCTGGTGGCATGCTCAAAACTCATAAACCTGGTTACCAAGAGTAACCCCCTTAGTAGACATCCGCTGTCCCCTAAAAACAAAGTGTCTGCAATCTCACTATTAGGGGATACCCCTGTCAGAAGAAAGTCTAGGGGGTAGATGATCTGAAGCCCGCAGATAAGGGTTCCGCCGGAAGAAGCGCTTCGGGGCATCGGAACACCTCGAAACCAGGCATCTGACCCTAGTATGTGTAATGAAGTGTGGTGGCATGCTCAAACCTCCTAAACCTGGTTCCCAAGTGTGACCCCCTTCGCAGACATGCGCTGTCCCCTAAAAACAAAGTGTCTGCAATCAGACTATTAGGGGGAAACTCCCCCGTTTCGGTGAAACCAGGGTAGATCTTGTCACAACATGTTCCCAAACATGGTTTTACATCATCACATGACCTAACCAAGAGCAAAACAAGAGAGGGCTACACCGGGCTACCCCTTTCAGAAGAAAGTCTAGGGGGTAGACGATCCGAGATCCGAGGATCAGGGTTCCGCAGGAAGAAGCGCTTTGGGGCATCGGAACACCTCCAAACCATGCATGTGACACTAGCATGTGTAATGAAGTGTGGTTTTAATGCTCAAACCTCCTAAACCGGGTTACCAAGTGTGACCCCCTTCGCAAACATGCGCGGTCCCCTAAAAACGATGTGTCTGCAATCAGACTATTAGGGGGACTCTGCTTTGGTGAAACAGGGTAGATCTTGTCACATGTTCCCAAACATGGTTTTACATCATCACATGACCTAACCAAGAGCAAAACAAGAGAGGGCTACACCGGTTACCCTTTCGGGAAGAAAGTCTAGGAGGTAGACGATTCAAGACCCATGGATCAGGGTTCCGTAGGAAGAAGCGCTTCGGGGCATCGGAACACCTCCAAACCATGCATGTGACCCTAGAATGTGTAATGAAGTGTGGTGGCATGCTCAAAACTCCTAAACCTGGTTACCAAGTGTGACCCCTTCGCAGACATGCGATGTCCCCTAAAAACGAAGTGTCTGCAATCTGACTATTAGGGGGAAACTCCCCGTTTCGGTGAAACCGGGGTAGATCTTGTCACAACATGTTCCCAAACATGGTTTTACATCATCACATGAACTAACCAAGAGCAAAACAAGAGAGGGCTACACCGGGTTACCCGTGTCATCAGAAAGTCTAGGGGGGTAGACGATTCGAGGCTCGCGGATCAGGGTTCCGAAGGAAGAAGCGCTTCGGGGCATCAGAACACCTCAAAACCATGCATGTGACCCTATCATGTGTAATGAAGTGTGGTAGCATGCTCAAACCTCCTAAACCTGGTTACCAAGTGTGACCCCCTTCGCAGACATGCGTTGTCCCCTAAAAACGAAGTGTCTGCAATCTGACTATTAGGGGGAAACTCCCCGTTTCGATGAAACCGGGGTAGATCTTGTCACAACATGTTCCCAAACATGGTTTTACATCATCACATGACCTAATCAAGAGAAAAACAAGAGAGGGTTACACCGGAGTACCCCTATCAGAAGAAACTCTATGGGGTAGACGATCCGAGGCCCGCGGATCAGGGTTTCGCAGGAAGAAGCACGTTAGGGCAACGGAACACCTCCAAACCATGCATGTGACCCTAGCATGTGTAATGAAGTGTGGTGGCATGCTCAAACCTCCTAAACGTGGTTACCAAGTGTGACCCCCTTCGCAGACATGCGTTGTCCCCTAAAAACAAAGTGTCTGCGATCTGACTATTAGGGGGGAAACTCCCCGTTTCGGTGAAACCGGGGTAGATCTTGTCACAACATGTTCCTAAACATGGTTTTACATCATCACATGAACTAACCAAGAGCAAAACAAGATAGGGCTACACCGGGCTATCTCTGTTAGAAGAAAGTCTAGGGTGGTAGATGGTCCAAGGCCCGCAGATCAGGGTTCCGTAGGAAGAAGCGCTTCGGGGCATCGGAACACCTCCAAACCATGCATGTGACCCTAGCATGTGTGATGAAGTGTGGTGGCATTCTCAAAACTCCTAAACCTGGTTACCAAGTGTGACCCCCTTCGCAGACATGCGTTGTCCCCTAAAAACGAAGTGTCTGCAATCTGACTATTAGGGGGAAACTCCCCGTTTCGGTGAAACCGGGGTAGATCTTGTCACAACATGTTCCCAAACATGGTTTTACATCATCACATGAACTAACCAAGAGCAAAACAAGAGAGGGCTACACCGGGTTACCCGTGTCATCAGAAAGTCTAGGGGGGTAGACGATTCGAGGCTCGCGGATCAGGGTTCCGAAGGAAGAAGCGCTTCGGGGCATCAGAACACCTCAAAACCATGCATGTGACCCTAGCATGTGTAATGAAGTGTGGTGGAATGCTCAAAACTCCTAAACCTGGTTACCAAGTGTGACCCCCTTCGCAGACATGCGCTGTCCCGTAAAAACGAAGTGTCTGCAATCTGACTATTAGGGGGAAACTCCCCGTTTCGGTGAAACCGGGGTAGATCTTGTCACAACATGTTCCCAACCATGGTTTTACATCATCACATGACCTAACCAAGAGAAAAACAAGAGAGGGATACACCGGGCTACCCCTGTCAGAAGAAAGTCTAGGGGGTAGACGATCCGAGATCCGAGGATCAGGGTTCCGCAGGAAGAAGCGCTTCGGGGCATCAGAACACCTCCAAACCATGCATGTGACCCTAGCATGTGTAATGAAGTGTGGTGGCATGCTCAAACCTCCTAAACCTGGTTACCAAGTGTGACCCCCTTCGCAGACATGCGCTGTCCCCTAAATACGAAGTGTTTGCAATCTGACTATTAGGGGGAAACTCCCCGTTTCGGTGAAACCGGGGTAGATCTTGTCACAACATATTCCCAAACATGGTTTTACATCATCACATGATCTAACCAAGAGCAAAACAAGAGAGGGCTACACCGGGCTACCCCTGTCAGAAGAAAGTCTAGGGGGGTAGACGATCCGAGACCCGCGGTCCGCAGGAATAAGCGCTTCGGGGCATCAGAACACCTCCAAACCATGCATGTGACCCTAGCATGTGTAATGAAGTGTGGTGGCATGCTCAAAACTCCTAAACCTGGTTACCAAGTGTGCCCCCCTTCGCAGACATGCGTTGTCCCCTAAAAACAAAGTGTCTGCAATCTGACTATTAGGGGGAAACTCCCTGTTTCGGTGAAACCGGGGTAGATCTTGTCACAACATGTTCCCAAACATTGTTTTAAATCATCACATGACCTAACCAAGAACAAAACAAGAGAGGGTTACACCGGGCTACCCCTGTCAGAAGAAAGTCTAGGGGGTAGACGATCCGAGACCCGTGGATTAGGGTTTCGCAGGAAGAAGCGCTTCGGGGCATCGGAACACCTCCAAACCATGCATGTGACCCTAGCATGTGTAATGAAGTGTGGTGGCATGCTCAAACCTCCTAAACCTGGTTCCCAAGTGTGACCCCCTTTGCAGACATGCGTTGTCCCCTAAAAACGAAGTATGTGCAATCTGACTATTAGGGGGAAACTCCCTGTTTCGGTGAAACCGGGGTAGATCTTGTCACAAAATGTTCCCAAACATGGTTTTAAATCATCACATGACGTAACCAAGAGAAAAACAAGAGAGGGATACACTGGGCTACCCTTGTTAGAAGAAAGTCTAGGAGGGTAGACGATCCGAGGCCCGCGGATCAGGGTTCCGCAGGAAGAAGCGCTTCGGGGCATCGGAACACCTCCAAACCATGCATGTGACCCTAGCATGTGTAATGAAGTGTGGTGGCATGCTCAAACCTCCTAAACCTGGTTACCAAGTGTGACCCCCTTCGCAGACATGCGTTGTCCCCTAAAAACGAAGTGTCTGTAGTCTGACTATTAGGGGGGCTCCCCGTTTAGGTGAAATCGGGGTAGATCTTGTCACAACATGTTCCCAAACATGGTTTTACATCATCACATGACCTAACCAAGATCAAAACAAGAGAGGGCTACACCGGGCTACCCCTGTCAGAAGAAAGTCTAGGGGGGTAGACGATCCGAGACCCGCGGATCAGGGTTCCGCAGGAAGAAGCGCTTTGGGGCATCAGAACACCTCCAAACCATGCATGTGACCCTAGCATGTGTAATGAAGTGTGGTGGCATGCTCAAAACTCCTAAACCTGGTTACCAAGTGTGACCCCCTTCGTAGACATGCGCTGTCCCCTAAAAACAAAGTGTGTGCAATCTGACTATTAGGGGGAAACTCCCTGTTTCGGTGAAACCGGGGTAGATCTTGTCACAACATGTTCCCAAACATGGTTTTACATCATAAAATGACCTAACCAAGAGAAAAACAAGAGAGGGCTACACCGGGCTACCCCTGTCAGAAGAAAGTTTATGGGGGTAGACGATCCGAGACCCGCGGATTAGGGTTCCGAAGGAAGAAGCGCTTCGGGGCATCGGAACACCTCCAAACCATGCATGTGACCCTAGCATGTGTGATGAAGTGTGGTGGCATGCTCAAAACTCCTAAACCTGGTTACAACTGTGACCCCCTGTGCAGACATGCGATGTCCCCTAAAAACGAAGTGTCTGCGATCTGACTATTAGGGGGGAAACTCCCTGTTTCGGTGAAACCGGGGTAGATCTTGTCACAACATGTTCCTAAACATGGTTTTACATCATCACATGAACTAACCAAGAGCAAAACAAGATAGAGCTACACCAGGCTATCTCTGTTAGAAAAAGTCTAGGGTGGTAGACGGTCCAAGGCCCGCAGATCAGGGTTCCGCAGGAAGAAGCGCTTCGGGGCATCGGAACACCTCCAAACCATGCATGTGACCCTATCATGTGTGATGAAGTGTGGTGGCATGCTCAAAACTCCTAAACCTGGTTACCAAGTGTGACCCCCTTCGCAGACATGCGATGTCCCCTAAAAACGAAGTGTCTGCAATCTGACTATTAGGGGGAAACTCCCCGTTTCGGTGAAACAGGGGTAGATCTTGTCACAACATGTTCCCAATCATAGTTTTACATCATGACATGAACTAAACAAGAGCAAAACAAGGGAGGGCTACACCGGTCTACCCGTGTTATAAGAAAGTCTAGGGGGTAGACGATTCGAGGCCGCGGATCAGGGTTCCGAAGGAAGAAGCGCCTCGGGGCATCAGAACACCTCAAAACCATGCATGTGACCCTAGAATGCTCAAAACTCCTAAACCTTGTTACCAAGTGTGACCCCCTTCGCAGACATGCGTTGTCCCGTAAAAACGAAGTGTCTACAATCTGACTATTAGGGGGAAACTCCCCGTTTCGATGAAACCGGGGTAGATCTTGTCACAATATATTCCCAAACATGGTTTTACATCATCACATGACCTAACCAAGATCAAAACAAGAGAGGGCTACACCGGGCTACCCATGTATGAAGAAAGTCTAGGGGGATAGACGATCTGAGGCCCGCGGATCATGGTTCCGCAGGAAGAAGCGCTTCGCTGTATCGGAGCACCTCCAAACCATGCATGTTACCCTAGGATGTGTAATGAAGTGTGGTGGCATGCTCAAACCTCCTAAACCTGGTTACCAAGTGTGACCCCCTTCGCACACATGCGCTGTCCCCTAAAAACGAAGTGTCTGCAATCTGACTATTAGGGGGAAACTCCCTGTTTCGGTGAAACCAGGGTAGATCTTGTCACAACATATTCCCAAATATGGTTTTACATCATCACATGACCTAACGAAGAGCAAAACAAGAGAGGGATACACCAGGCTACCCATGTAAGAAGAAAGTCTAGGGGGATAGATGATCTGACGAGCGCAGATCAGGGTTCCGCAGGAAGAAGCGCTTCAGGGTATCGGAACACCTCCAAACCATGCATGTGACCCTAGCATGTGTAATGAAGTGTGGTGGCATGCTCAAACCTCCTAAACCTGGTTACCAAGTGTGACCCCCTTCGCAGACATGCGCTGTCCCCTAAAAACGAAGTGTCTGCAATCTGACTATTAGGGGGAAACTCCCCGTTTCGGTGAAACAGGGGTAGATCTTGTCACAACATGTTCCCAATCATGGTTTTACATCATCACATGAACTAGCCAAGAGCAAAACAAGAGAGGGCTACACCGGGCTACCCGTGTCTGAAGAATGTCTAGGGGGTAGACGATTCGAGTCCGCGGATCAGGGTTTCGAAGGAAGAAGCGCTTCGGGGCATCAGAACACCTCAAAACCATGCATGTGACCCTAGAATGCGTAATGAACTGTGGTGGCATGCTCGAACCTCCTAAACCTGGTTACCAAGTGTGACCCCCTTCGCAGACATGCGTTGTCCGGTAAAAACGAAGTGTCTGCAATCTGACTATTAGGGGGAAACTCCCCGTTTCGGTGAAACCGGGGTAGATCTTGTCACAACATGTTCCCAAACATGGTTTTACATCATCACATGACCTAACCAAGAGCAAAACAGGAGAGGGGTACACCGGGCTACCCCTGTCAAAAGAAAGTCTAGGGGGGTAGACGATCCGAGGCCCGCGGATCAGGGTTCCGCAGGAAGAAGCGCTTCGGGACATCGGAACACCACCAAACCATGCATGTGACCCTAGCTTATGTAATGAAGTGTGGTGGCATGCTCAAACCTCCTAAACCTGGTTAACAAGTGTGACCCCCTTCGCAGACATGCGCTGTCCCCTAAAAACGAAGTGTGTGCAATCTGACTATTAGGGGGAAACTCCCAGTTTCGGTGAAACCGGGGTAGATCTTGTCACAACATGTTCCCAAACATGGTTTTACATCATCACATGACCTAACCAAGAGCAAAACAAGAGAGGGCTACACCGGGCTACCCCTGTCAGAAGAAACTCTAGGGGTAGACGATCCGAGGCCCGCGGATAAGGGTTCCGCAGGAAGAAGCACTTCGGGGCAACGGAACACCTCCAAACCATGCATGTGACCCTAGATTGTGTAATGAAGTGTGGTGGCATGCTCAAAGCTCCTAAACCTGGTTACCAAGTGTGACCCCCTTCGCCGACATGCGCTGTCCCCTAAAACAAAGTGTCTGCAATCTGACTATTAGGGGGAAACTCCCCGTTTCGGTGAAACCGGGGTAGATCTTGTCTCAACATGTTCCCAAACATGGTTTTACATCATCACATGACCTATCCAAGAACAAAACAAGAGAGGGCTACACCTGGCTACCCCTGTCAGAAGAAAGTCTAGGGGGGTAGACGATCCGAGGCCCGCGGATCAGGGTTCCGCAGGAAGAAGCGCTTCGGGGCATCGGAACACCTCCAAACCATGCATGTGACCCTAGCATGTGTGATGAAGTGTGGTGGCATGCTCAAATCTCCTAAACCTGGTTACCAAGTGTGACCCCCTTCGCAGACATGCGATGTCCCCTAAAAATGAAGTGTCTGCAATCTGACTATTAGGGGGAAACTCCCCGTTTCGGTGAAACAGGGGTAGATCTTGTCACAACATGTTCCCAATCATCATCACATGAACTAACCAACATCAAAACAAGAGAGGGCTACACCGGGCTACCCGTGTCTAAAGAAAGTCTAGGGGGTAGACGATTCGAGGCCGCGGATCAGGGTTCCGAAGGAAGAAGTGCTTCGGGGCATCGGAACACCTCCAAACCATGCATGTGACCCTACCATGTGTGATGAAGTGTGGTGGCATGCTCAAAACTCCTAAACCTGGTTACCAAGTGTGACCCCCTTCACAGACATGCGTTGTCCCCTAAAAACGAAGTGTCTGCAATCTGACTATTAGGGGGAAACTCCCCGTTTCGGTGAAACCGGTGTAGATCTTGTCACAACATATTCCTAAATATGGTTTTACATCATCACATGACCTGACCAAGAGCAAAACAAGAGAGGGATACACCAGGCTACCCATGTAAGAAGAAAATCTAGGGGGATAGATGATCTGAGGCCCGCAGATCAGGGTTCCGCAGGAAGAAGCGCTTCAGGGTATCGGAACACCTCCAAACCATGCATGTGACCCTATCATGTGTAATGAAGTGTGGTGGCATGCTCAAACCTCCTAAACCTGGTTACCAAGTGTGACCCCCTTCGCAGACATGCGATGTCCGCGAAAAACGAAATGTCTGCAGTCTGACTATTTGGGGGAAACTCCCCGTTTTGGTGAAACCTGGGTAGATCTTGTCACAACATGTTCCCAAACATGGTTTTACATAATCACATGAACTAACCAAGAGAAAAATAAGATAGGGCTACACCGGGCTACCCCTGTCAGAAGAAAGTCTAGGGGGATAGACGATTCGAGGCCCGCGGATCAGGGTTCCGAAGGAAGAAGCGCTTTGGGGCATCGGAACACCTCCAAACCATGCATGTGACCCTAGCATGTGTAATTAAGTGTGGTGGAATGCTCAAACCTCCTAAACCTGGTTACCAAGTGTGACCCCCTTCGCAGACATGCGCTGTCCCCTAAAAACAAAGTGTCTGCAATCTGACTATTAGGGGGAAACTCCCTGTTTCGGTGAAACCGGGGTAGATCTTGTCACAACATGTTCCCAAACATAGTTTTACATCATCACATGACCTAACCAAGAGCAAAACAAGAGAGGGCTACACCGGGTTACCCCTGTCAGAAGAAAGTCTAGGGGGTAGACGATTCGAGGCCCGCGGATCAGGGTTCCGCAGGAAGAAGCGCTTCGGGGCATCGGAACACCTCCAAACCATGCATGTGACCCTAGCATGTGTAATGAAGTGTGGTGTAATGCTCACAACTCCTAAACCTGGTTACCAAGTATGACCCCCTTCGCAGACATGCGATGTCCCGTAAAAACGAAGTGTCTGCAATCTCACTATTAGGGGGAAACTCCCCGTTTCGATGAAACCGGGGTAGATCTTGTCACAATATATTCCCAAACATGGTTTTACATGATCACATGAACTAAACAAGATCAAAACAAGAGAGGGCTACACCGGGCTACCCATGTATGAAGAAAGTCTAGGGGGATAGACGATCTGAGGCCCGCGGATCAGGGTTCCGCAGGAAGAAGCGCTTTGCGGTATCGGAGCACCTCCAAACCATGCATGTGACCCTAGGATGTGTAATGAAGTCTGGTGGCATGCTAAAACCTCCTAAACCTGGTTACCAAGTGTGACCCCCTTCGCAGACATGCGCTGTCCCTTAAAAACGAAGTGTCTGCAATCTGACTATTAGGAGGAAATTCCATGTTTCGGTGAAACCGGGGTAGATCTTGTCACAACATATTCCCAAATATAGTTTTACATCATCACATGACCTAACCAAGAGAAAAACAAGAGAGGGATACACCAGGCTACCCATGTAAGAAGAAAGTCTAGGGGGATAGATGATCTGAGGCCCGCGGATCAGGGTTCCGCAGGAAGAAGCGCTTCAGGGTATCGGAACACCTCAAAACCATGCATGTGACCCCAGCATGTGTAATGAAGTGTGGTGGCATGCTCAAAACTCCTTAACCTGTTTACCAAGTGTGAACCCCTTCGCAGACATGCGATGTCCCCTAAAAACGAAGTGTCTGCAATCTGACTATTAGGGGGAAACTCCCCGTTTCGGTGAAACCGGGGTAGATCTTGTCACAACATGTTCCCAAAAATGGTTTTACATAATCGCATGAACTAACCAATAACAAAACAAGAGAGGGCTACACCGGGCTACCCCTGCCAGAAGAAAGTCTAGGGGGGTAGACGATTCGAGGCCCGCGGATCAGGGTTCCGAAGGAAGAAGCGCTTCGAGGCATCAGAACACCTCAAAACCATGTATGTGAACCTATCGTGTGTAATGAAGTGTGGTGGCATGCTCAAACCACCTAAACCTGGTTACCAAGTGTGACCGTCAGACATATGCACATGCTTGTCCCCTAAAAACGCAAGTGTCTGCAATCTGACTATTAGGGGGAAACTCCCCGTTTCGGTGAAACCGGGGTATATCTTGTCACAACATGTTCCCAAACATGGTTTTACATCATCACATGACCTAACCAAGAGCAAAACAAGAGAGGGCTACACCGGGCTACCCCTTTCAGAAGAAAGTCTAGGGGTAGACGATCCGAGATCCGAGGATCAGGGTTCCGTAGGAAGAAGCGCTTTGGGGCATCGGAACACCTCCAAACCATGCATGTGACACTAGAAAGTGTAATTAAGTGTTGTGGAATGCTCAAACCTCCTAAACCTGGTTACCAAGTGTGATCCCCTTCGCAGACATGCGCTGTCCCCTAAAAACAAAGTGTCTGCAGTCTGACTATTAGGGGGAAACTCCCTGTTTCGGTGAAACCGGGGTAGATCTTGTCACATGTTCCCAAACATACTTTTACATCATCACATGACCTAAACGAGAGCAAAATAAGATAGGGCTACACCGGGCTACCCCTGTCAGAAGAAAGTCTAGGGGGTAGACGGTCCAAGGCCCGCAGATCAGGGTTCCGCAGGAAGAAGCGCTTCGGGGCATCGGAACACCTCCAAACCATGCATGTGACCCTAGCATGTGTGATGAAGTGTGGTGGCATGCTCAAAACTCCTAAACCTGGTTACCAAGTGTGACCCCCTTCGCAGACATGCGATGTCCCCTAAAAACGAAGTGTCTGCAATCTGACTATTAGGGGGAAACTCCCCGTTTCGGTGAAACCGGGGTAGATCTTGTCACAACATGTTCCCAAACATGGTTTTACATCATCACATGAACTAACCAAGAGCAAAACAAGAGAGGGCTACACCGGGTTACCCGTGTCACAAGAAAGTCTAGGGGGTAGACGATTCGAGGCCCACGGATCAGGGTTCCGAAGGAAGAAGCGCTTCGGGGCACCAGAACACCTCAAAACCATGCATGTGACCCTAGGATGTGTAATGAAGTGTGGTGGAATGCTAAAACCTCCTAAACCTCGTTACCAAGTGTGACCCCCTTCACAGACATGCGCTGTCCCGTAAAAACGAAGTGTCTGCAATCTGACTATTTGGGGGAAACTCCGCGTTTCGGTGAAACCGGGGTAGATTTTGTCACAACATGTTCCCAACCATGGTTACATCATCACATGACCTAACCAAGAGCAAAACAAGAGAGGGCTACACCGGGCTACCCCTGTCAGAAGAAAGTCTAGGGGGTAGACGATCCGAGATCCGAGGATCAGGGTTCCGCAGGAAGAAGCACTTCGGGGCATCAGAACACCTCCAAACCATGCATGTGACCCTAGCATGTGTAATGAAGTGTGGTGGCATGCTCAAACCTCCTAAACCTGGTTACCAAGTGTGACCCCCTTCGCAGACATACATCTGTCCCTAAAAACGACGTGTCTGCAATCTGACTATTAGGGGGAAATTCCCCGTTTCCGTGAAACTGGGGTAGATCTTGTCACAACATGTTCCCAAACATGGTTTTACATCATCACATGACCTAACCAAGAGAAAAACAAGAGAGGGGTACACCGCGATACCCCTGTCAGAAGAAAGTCTAGGGGGGTAGACGATCCGAGACTCGCGGTCCACAGGAATAAGTGCTTCGGGGCATCAGAACACCTCCAAACCATGCATGTGACCCGAGCATGTGTAATTAAGTGTGGTGGCATGCTCAAAACTCCTAAACCTGGTTACCAAGTGTGGCCCCCTTCGCAGACATGCGTTGTCCCCTAAAAACAAAGTGTATGCAATCTGACTATTAGGGGGAAACTCCCTGTTTCGGTGAAACCGGGGTAGATCTTGTCAAAACATGTTCCAAAACATTGTTTTATATCATCACATGACCTAACCAATAACAAAACAAGAGAGGTTTACCCCGGGCTACACCTGTTAGAAGAAAGTCTAGGGGGTAGACGATCCGAGACCCACGGATTAGGGTTTCACAGGAAGTGGCGCTTCGGGGCATCGGAACACCTCCGAACCATGCATGTGACCCTAGCATGTGTAATGAAGTGTGGTGGCATGCTCAAACCTCCTAAACCTGGTTCCCAAGTGTGACCCCCTTTGCAGACATGCGTTGTCCCCTAAAAACGAAGTATGTGCAATCTGACTATTAGGGGGAAACTCCCTGTTTCGGTGAAACCGGGGTAGATCTTGTCACAACATGTTCCCAAACATGGTTTTACATCATAACATGACCTAACCAAGAGCAAAACAAGAGAGGGATACACCGGGCTACCCCTGTCAGAAGAAAGTCTAGGGGGGTAAACGATCCGAGACCCGCGGATCAAGGTTCCGCAGGAAGAAGCGCTTCGGGGCATCGAACCACCGCCAAACCATGCATGTGACCCTAGCATGTGTAATTAAGTGTGGTGGAATGCTCAAACCTCCTCAACCTGCTTACCAAGTGTGACCCCCTTCGCAGACATGCGCTGTCCCCTAAAAACGAAGTGTCTGCAATCTTATTAGTGGGGGGGGACTGCCCGTTTCGGTGAAACCGGGGTAGATCTTGTCAGAACATGTTCCCAAACAAGGTTTTACATCATCACATGACCTAACCAAGAGAACAACAAGAGAGGGCTACAGCGGGCTACCCCTGTCAGAAGAAAGTCTAGGGGGGTAGACGATCCGAGGCACGCGGATCAGGGTTCCGCAGGAAGAAGTGCTTCAGGGTATCGGAACACCTCTAAACCATGCATGTGACCCTAGAATGTGTAATGAAGTGTGGTGGCATGCTCAAACCTCCTAAACCTGGTTACCAAGTGTGACCCCCTTCGCAGACATGCGATGTCCGCGAAAAACGAAATGTCTGCAATCTGACTATTAGGGGGAAACTCCCCGTTTCGATGAAACCGGGGTAGATCTTGTCACAACATGTTCCCAAACATGGTTTTACCTAATCACATGAACTAACCCAGAGCAAAACAAGAGAGGGCTACACCGGGCTACCCCTGTCAGAAGAAAGTCTAGGGGGTAGACGATTCGAGGCCCGCAGATCAGGGTTCTGAAGGAAGAAGCGCTTTGGGGCGTCGGAACACCTCCAAACCATGCATGTGACCCTAGCATGTGTAATTAAGTGTGGTGGAATGCTCAAACCTCCTAAACCTGGATACCAAGTGTGACCCCCTTCGCAGACATGCGCTGTCCCCTAAAAACAAAGTGTCTGCAATCTGACTATTAGGGGGAAACTCCTTGTTTCGGTGAAACCGGGGTAGATCTTGTCACAACATGTTCCCAAACATTGTTTTACATCATCACATGACCTAACCAAGAGCAAAACAAGATAGGGCTACACCGGGTTACACCTGTCAGAAGAAAGTCTAGGGAGTAGACGATTCGAGGCTCGCGGATCAGGGTTCCGCAGGAAGAAGCGCTTCGGGGCATCGGAACACCTCCAAACCATTCATGTGACCCTAGCATGTGTAATGAAGTGTGGTGTAATGCTCACAACTCCTAAACCTGGTTACCAAGTGTGACCCCCTTCGCAGACATGCGTTGTCCCCTAAAAATAGTGTTTGCAATATGACTATTAGGGGGAAACTCCCCGTTTCGATGAAACCGGGGTAGATCTTGTCACAATATATTCCCAAAAATGGTTTTACATCATCACATGACCTAACCAAGATCAAAACAAGAGAGGGCTACACCGGGCTACCCATGTATGAAGAAAGTCTAGGGGGATAGACGATTTGAGGCCCGCGGATCATGGTTCCGCAGGAAGAAGCGCTTCGCTGTATCGGAGCACCTCCAAACCATGCATGTGACCCTAGGATGTGTAATGAAGTGTGGTGGCATGCTCAAACCTCCTAAACCTGGTTACCAAGTGTGACCCCCTTCGCAGACATGCGCTGTCCCTTAAAAACGAAGTGTCTGCAATCTGACTATTAGGGGGAAATTCCATGTTTCGGTGAAACCGGGGTAGATCTTGTCACAACATATTCCCAAATATGGTTTTACATCATCACATGACCTAACCAAGAGCAAAACAAGAGAGGGATACACCAGGCTACCCATGTAAGAAGAAAGTCTAGGGGGATACATGATCTGAGGCCCGCAGATCAGGGTTCCGCAGGAAGAAGCGCTTCAGGGTATCGGAACACCTCCAAACCATGCATGTGACCCTAGCATGTGTAATGAAGTGTGGTGGCATGCTCAAAACTCCTAAACCTGGTTACCAAGTGTGACCCCCTTCGCAGACATGCGATGTCCCCTAAAAACGAAGTGTCTGCAATCTGACTATTAGGGGGAAACTCCCCGTTTCGGTGAAACCGGGGTAGATCTTGTCACAACATGTTCCCAAAAATGGTTTTACATAATCACATGAACTAACCAAAAGCAAAACAAGAGAGGTCTACACCGGGCTACCCATGTCAGAAGAAAGTCTAGGGGGGTAGACGATTCGAGGCCCGCGGATCAGGGTTCCGAAGGAAGAAGCGCTTCGAGGCATCAGAACACCTCAAAACCATGTATGTGAACCTATCGTGTGTAATGAAGTGTGGTGGCATGCTCAAACCACCTAAACCTGGTTACCAAGTGTGACCGCCTTCGTAGACATGCGCTGTCCCCTAAAAACGAAGTGTCTGCAATCTGACTATTAGGGGGAAACTCCCCGTTTCGGTGAAACCGGGGTATATCTTGTCACAACATGTTCCCAAACATGGTTTTACATCATCACATGACCTAACCAAGAGCAAAACAAGAGAGGGCTACACCGGGCTACCCCTTTCAGAAGAAAGTCTAGGGGGTAGACGATCCGAGATCCGAGGATCAGGGTTCCGCAGGAAGAAGCGCTTTGGGGCATCGGAACACCTCCAAACCATGCATGTGACACTAGAAAGTGTAATTAAGTGTGGTGGAATGCTCAAACCTCCTAAACCTGGTTACCAAGTGTGATCCCCTTCGCAGACATGCGGTGTCCCCTAAAAACAAAGTGTCTGGAGTCTGACTATTAGGGGGAAACTCCCTGTTTCGGTGAAACCGGGGTAGATCTTGTCACATGTTCCCAAACATATTTTTACATCATCACATGACCTAAACGAGAGCAAAACAAGAGAGGGCTACACCGTGTTACCCCTTTCAGAAGAAAGTCTAGGGGGTAGACGATTCAAGGCCCGCGGATCAGGGTTCCGCAGGAAGAAGCGCTTCGGGGCATCGGAACACCTCTAAACCATGCATGTGACCCTAGCATGTGTGATGAAGTGTGGTGGCATGCTCAAAACTCCTAAACCTGGTTACCAAGTGTGACCCCCTTCGCAGACATGCGATGTCCCCTAAAAACGAAGTGTCTGCAATCTGACTATTAGGGGGAAACTCCCCGTTTCGGTGAAACCGGGGTAGATCTTGTCACAACATGTTCCCAAACATGGTTTTACATAATCACATGAACTAACCAAGAGCAAAACAAGAGAGGGCGACACCGGGCTACCCCTGTCAGAAGAAAGTCTAGGGGGGTAGACAATTCGAGGCCCGCGGATCAGGGTTCTGAAGGAAGAAGCGCTTCGGGGAATCAGAACACCTCAAAACAATGCATGTGTGCTAGCATGTGTAATGAAGTGTGGTGGCATGCTCAAACCTCCTAAACCTTGTTACCAAGTGTGACCCCCTTCGCAGACATGCGCTGTCCCCTAAAAACGAAGTGTCTGCAATCTGACTATTAGGGGGAAACTTCCCGTTTCGGTGAAACCGGGGTAGATCTTGTCACAACATGTTCCCAAACATGGTTTTACATCATCACATGACCTAACCAAGAGCAAAAAAAATAGAGGGCTACACCGGGCTACCCCTTTCAGAAGAAAGTCTAGGGGGTAGACGATCCGAGATCCGAGGATCAGGGTTCCGCAGGAAGAAGCGCTTCGGGGCATCAGAACACCTCCAAACCATGCATGTGACCCTAGCATGTGTAATGAAGTGTGGTGGCATGCTCAAACCTCCTAAACCTGGTTACCAAGTGTGACCCCCTTCGCAGACATGCGCTGTCCCCTAAAAACGAAGTGTCTGCAATCTGACTATTAGGGGGAAATTCCCCGTTTCCGTGAAACTGGGGTAGATCTTGTCACAACATGTTCCCAAACATGGTTTTACATCATCACATGACCTAACCAAGAGAAAAACAAGAGAGGGGTACACCGCGATACCCCTGTCAGAAGAAAGTCTAGGGGGGTAGACGATCCGAGACTCGCGGTCCACAGGAATAAGTGCTTCGGGGCATCAGAACACCTCCAAACCATGCATGTGACCCGAGCATGTGTAATTAAGTGTGGTGGCATGCTCAAAACTCCTAAACCTGGTTACCAAGTGTGGCCCCCTTCGCAGACATGCGTTGTCCCC
Source organism: Avena insularis (assembly GCA_023614405.1). Classification (NCBI taxonomy): domain Eukaryota; kingdom Viridiplantae; phylum Streptophyta; class Magnoliopsida; order Poales; family Poaceae; genus Avena; species Avena insularis. The sequence continues at coordinate 332,156,210 of CM042696.1, forward strand.
TAAAAACAAATTGTATGCAATCTGACTATTAGGGGGAAACTCCCTGTTTCGGTGAAACCGGGGTAGATCTTGTCAAAACATGTTCCAAAACATTGTTTTATATCATCACATGACCTAACCAAGAACAAAACAAGAGAGGTTTACCCCGGGCTACACCTGTTAGAAGAAAGTCTAGGGGGTAGACGATCCGAGACCCACGGATTAGGGTTTCACAGAAGTGGCATCAGAACACCTCCAAACCATGCATGTGACCCTAGAATGTGTAATGAAGTGTGGGGGCATGCTCAAACCTCCTAAACCCGGTTCCCAAGTGTGACCCCCTTTGCAGACATGCGTTGTCCCCCAAAAACGGAGTATGTGCAATTTGACTATTAGGGGGAAACTCCCTGTTTCGGTGAAAACGGGGTAGATATGGTCACAACATGTTCTAAGACATGGTTTTACATCATCACATGACCTAACCAAGAGCAAAACACTAGAGGGATACACCGGGCTACCCCTGTCAGAAAAAAGTCTAGGGGGTAGACGATCCGAGACCCGCGGATCAAGGTTCCGCAGGAAGAAGCGCTTCGGGGCATCGAACCACCTCCAAACCATGCATGTGACCCTAGCATGTGTAATTAAGTGTGGTGGAATGCTCAAACCTCCTAAACCTGCTTACCAAGTGTGACCCCCTTCGCAGACATGCGTTGTCCCCTAAAAACGAAGTGTCTGCAATCTGACTATTAGTGGGGGGGGGGACTCCCCGTTTCGGTGAAACCAGGGTAGATCTTGTCAGAACATGTTCCCAAACAAGGTTTTACATCATCACATGACCTAACCAAGAGAACAACAAGAGAGGGCTACAGCGGGCTACCCCTGTCAGAAGAAAGTCTAGGGGGGTAGACGATCCGAGACCCACGGATCAGGGTTCCGCAGGAAGAAGCGCTTCGGGGCATCAGAACACCTCCAAACCATGCATGTGACCCTAGCATGTGTAATGAAGTGTAGTGGCATGCTCAAAACTCCTAAACCTGGTTACCAAGTGTGACCCCCTTCGTAGACACGCGCTGTCCCCTAAAAACGAAGTGTGTGCAATCTGACTATTAGGGGGAAACTCCCTGTTTTGGTGAAACCGGGGTAGATCATGTCACAACATGTTCCCAAACATGGTTTTACATCATCACATAACCTAAACAAGAGAAAAACAAGAGAGGGCTACACCGGGCTACCCCTGTCAGAAGAAAGTCTAGGGGGTAGACGATCCGAGACCCGCGGATCAGGGTTCCGCAGGAAGAAACGCTTCGGGGCATCGGAACACCTCCAAACCATGCATGTGACCCTAGCATGTGTAATTAAGTGTGGTGGAATGCTCAAACCTCCTAAACCTAGTTACCAAGTGTGAGGCCCTTCGCAGACATGCGTTGTCCCCTAAACACGAAGTGTCTACAGTCTGACTATTAGGGGGGCTCCCGTTTTGGTGAAATCGGGGTAGATCTTGTCACAACATATTCCCAAACATGGTTTTACATCATCAAATGAACTAACCAAGAGAAAAACAAGAGAGGGCTACACCGGGCTACCCCTGTAGAGAAAGTCTAGGGGGTAAACGATCCGAGACCCGCGGATCAGGGTTCCGGAGGAAGAAGCGCTTCGGGGCATCGGAACACCTCCAAACCATGCATGTGACCCTAGCATGTGTGATGACATGTGGTGGCATGCTCAAAACTCCTAAACATGGTTACCAAGTGTGACCCCCTTCGCAGACATGCACTGTCCCCTAAAAACGAAGTGTCTGCAATCTAACTATTAGGGGGAAACTCCCTGTTTTGGTGAAACCGGGGTAGATCTTGACACAACATGTTCCCAAACATGGTTTTACATCATCACATGAACTAACCAAGAGAAAAACAAGAGAAGGCTACACCGGGCTACCCGTGTCAGAAGAAAGTCTAGGGGGTAGACGATTCGAGGCCCGTGGATCAGGGTTCCGAAGGAAGAAGCGCTTCGGGGCATCAGAACACCTCAAAACCATGCATGTGACCCTAGAATGTGTAATTAAGTGTGGTGGCATGCTAAAACCTCCTAAACCTGGTTACCAAGTGTGACCCCCTTCACGAACATGCGCTGTCCCGTAAAAACGAAGTGTCTACAATCTCACTATTAGGGGGAAACTCCCCGTTTCAGTGAAACCGGGGTAGATCTTGTCACAACATGTTCCCAAACATGGTTTTACATAATCACATGACCTAACCAAGAGCAAAACAAGAGAGGGATACACCAGGCTACCCCTGTCAGAAGAAAGTCTAGGGGGTAGACGATCCGAGATCCGAGGATCAGGCTTCCGCAGGAAGAAGCACTTCGGGGCATCAGAACACCTCAAAACCATGCATGTGACCCTAGCATGTGTAATGAAGTGTGGTGGGATGCTCAAACCTCCTAAACCTGGTTACCAAGTGTGACCCCCTTCGCAGACATGCGCTGTCCCCTAAAAACGAACTGTCTGCAATCTGACTATTAGGGGGAAACTCCCTGTTTCGGTGAAACCGGGGTAGATCTTGTCACAACATGTTCCCAAACATGGTTTTACATCATCACTTGACCTAACCAAGAGCAAAACAAGAGAGGGCTACACCGGGCTACCCCTTTCAGAAGAAAGTCTAGGGGGTAGACGATCCGAATCTGAGGATCAGGGTTCCGCAGGAAGAAGCGCTTCAGGGCATCGGAACACCTCCAAACCATGCATGTGACCCTAGCATGTGTAATGAAGTGTGGTGGCATGCTCAAACCTACTAAACCTGGTTACCAAGTGTGACCCTCTTCGCAGACATGCCCTGTCCCCTAAAAATGAAGTGTCTGCAATCTGACTATTAGGGGGAAACTCCCCGTTTCGGTGAAACCGGGGTAGATCTTGTCACAACATGTTCCCAAACATGGTTTTACGTCAGCAAATGACATAACCAAGAGCAAAACAAGAGAGGGGTACACCACGATACCCCTGTCTGAAGAAAGTCTAGGGGGTAGACGATCCGAGGCCCGCGGATCAGGGTTCCGCAGGCAGAAGTGCTTCGGGGCATCGGAACACCACCAAACCATGCATGTCTCCCTAGCTTATGTAATGAAGTGTGGTGGAATGCTCAAACCTCCTAAACCTGGTTAACAAGTGTGACCCCCTTCGCAGACATGCGCTGTCCCCTAAAAACGAAGTGTGTGCAATCTGACTATTAGGGGGAAACTCCCTGTTTCAGTGAAACCGGGGTAGATCTTGTCACAACATGTTCCCAAACAGGGTTTTACATCATCACATGACCTAACCAAGAGGAAAACAAGAGAGGGCTACATCGGGATACCCCTATCAGAAGAAACTCTAGGGGTAGACGATCCGAGGCCCGCGGATTAGGGTTCCGCAGGAAGCAGCACCTCGGGGCAACAGAACACCTCCAAACCATGCATGTGTAATGAAGTGTGGTGGCATGCTCAAAACTCCTAAACCTGGTTACCAAGTGTGACCCCCTTCGCAGACATGCGTTGTCCCCTAAAAACGAAGTGTCTACAATCTGACTATTAGGGGAAAACTCCCCGTTTCGGTGAAACCGGGGTAGATCTTGTCACAACATGTTCCTAAACATGGTTTTACATCATCACATGAACTAACCAAGAGCAAAAAAAGATAGGGATACACCGGGCTACCTCTGTCATAACAAAGTCTAGGGGGGTAGACAATCCGAGGCCTGCGGATCAGGATTCTGTAGGAAGAAGCGCTTCGGGGCATCGGAACACCTCCAAACCATGCATGTGACCCTAGCATGTGTGATGAAGTGTGGTGGCATGCTCAAAACTCCTAAACCTGGTTACCAAGTGTGACCCCCTTCGCAGACATGCGCTGTCCCCTAAAAACGAAGTGTCTGCAATCTGACTATTAGGGGGAAACTCCCTGTTTTGGTGAAACCGGGGTAGATCTTGCCACAACATGTTCCAAAACATGGTTTTACATCATCACATGACCTAACCAAGAGCAAAACAAGAGAGGGGTACACCGCGATACCCCTGTCAGAAGAAAGTCTAGGGGGGTAGACGATCCGAGGCCCGCGGATCAGGGTTCCGCAGGCAGAAGCGCTTCGGGACGTCGGAACACCACCAAACCATGCATGTGACCCTAGCTTATGTAATGAAGTGTGGTGGCATGCACAAACCTCCTAAACCTGGTAAACAAGTGTGACCCCCTTCGCAGACATGCGCTGTCCCCTAAAAATGAAGTGTGTGCAATCTGACTATTAGGGGGAAACTCCCTGTTTCAGTGAAACCGGGGTAGATATTGTCACAAAATGTTCCCAAACAGGGTTTTACATCATCACATGACATAACCAAGAGGAAAACAAGAGAGGGCTACATCGGGATACCCCTATCAGAAGAAACTCTAGGGGTAGACGATCCGAGGCCCGCGGATCAGGGTTCCGCAGGAAGAAGCACTTCGGGGCAACGGAACACCTCCAAACCATGCATGTGTAATGAAGTGTGGTGGCATGCTCAAAACTCCTAAACCTGGTTACCAAGTGTGACCCCCTTCGCAGACATGCGTTGTCCCCTAAAAACGAAGTGTCTACAATCTGACTATTAGGGGAAAACTCCCCGTTTCGGTGAAACCGGGGTAGATCTTGTCACAACATGTTCCCAAACATGGTTTTACATCATCACATGAACTAACCAAGATAAAAACAAGAGAGGGCTACACCGGGCTACCCGTGTCAGAAGAAAGTCTAGGGGGTAGAGGCGATTAGCCCAGCGGATCGTGGTTCAAAAAAGAAGCGCTTCGGGGCATCAGAACACCTCAAAACCATGCATGTGACCCTAGAATGTGTAATGAAGTGTGGTGGCATGCTAAAACCTCCTAAACCTGGTTACCAAGTGTGACCCCCTTCGCAGACATGCGCTGTCCCATAAAAACGAAGTGTCTGCAATCTGACTATTAGGGGGAAACTTCCCGTTTCGGTGAAACCGGGGTAGATCTTGTCACAACATGTTCCCAAACATGGTTTTACATCATCACATGACCTAACCAAGAGCAAAAAAATAGAGGGATACACCGGGCTACCCCTGTCAGAAGAAAGTCTAGGGGGTAGACGATCCGAGATCCGAGGATCAGGGTTCCGCAGGAAGAAGCGCTTCGGGGCATCAGAACACCTCCAAACCATGCATGTGACCCTAGCATGTGTAATGAAGTGTGGTGGCATGCTCAAACCTCCTAAACCTGGTTACCAAGTGTGACCCCCTTCGCAGACATGCGCTGTCCCCTAAAAACGAAGTGTCTGCAATCTGACTATTAGGGGGAAACTCCCCGTTTCGGTGAAACTGGGGTAGATCTTGTCACAACATGTTCCCAAACATGGTTTTACATCATCACATGACCTAACCAAGAGCAAAACAAGAGAGGGCTACATGATACCCCGCCGAAGAAAGTCTAGGGGGTAGACGATCCGAGACTCATGGTCCACGAGAATAAGTGCTTGGGCATCGAAAGACCTCCAAACCATGCATGTGACCCTAGCATGTGTAATGAAGTGTGGTGGCATGCTCAAAACTCCTAAACCTGGTTACCAAGTGTGACCCCCTTCACAGACATGCGTTGTCCCCTAAAAACAAAGTGTCTGCAATCTGACTATTAGGGGGAAACTCAAGCTTTGAAACCGGGGTAGATCTTGTCAAAACATGTTCCCAAACATTGTTTTATATCATCACATGACCTAACCAAGAACAAAACAAGAGAGGTTTACCCCGGGATACACCTAATAGAAGAAAGTCTAGGGGGTAGACGATCCGAGACCCACGGATTAGGGTTTCACAGGAAGTAGCGCTTCGGGGCATCGGAACACCTCCAAACCATGCATGTGACCCTAGCATGTGTAATGAAGTGTGGTGGCATGCTCAAACCTCCTAAACCTGGTTCCCAAGTGTGACCCCCTTTGCAGACATGCGTTGTCCCCTAAAAACGAAGTATGTGCAATCTGACTATTAGGGGGAAACTCCCTGTTTTGGTGAAACCGGGGTAGATCTTGTCACAACATGTTCCCAAACCTGGTTTTACATCATCACATGACCTAACCAAGAGCAAAACAAGAGAGGGATACACCAGGCTACCCCTGTCAGAAGAAAGTCTAGGGGGGTAAACGATCCGAGACCCGCGGATCAAGGTTCCGCAGGAAGAAGCGCTTCGGGGCATCGAACCACCTCCAAACCATGCATGTGACCCTAGCATGTGTAATTAAGTGTGGTGGAATGCTCAAACCTCCTCAACCTGCTTACCAAGTGTGACCCCCTTCGCAGACATGCGCTGTCCCCTAAAAAACGGCGTGCAATCTTATTAGTGTGGGGGGGACTCCCCGTTTCGGTGAAACTGGGGTAGATCTTGTCAGAACATGTTCCCAAACAAGGTTTTACATCATCACATGACCTAACCAAGAGCACAACAAGAGAGGGCTACAGCGGGCTACCCCTGTCAGAAGAAAGTCTAGGGGGGTAGACGATCCGAGACCCACGGATCAGGGTTCCGCAGGAAGAAGCGCTTTGGGGCATTAGAACACCTCCAAACCATGCATGTGACCCTAGCATGTGTAATGAAGTGTACTGGCATGCTCAAAACTCCTAAACCTGGTTACCAAGTGTGAGCCCTTCAGAGACATACTGTCCCTAAAAACAAAGTGTGTGCAATCTGACTATTAGGGGGAAACTCCCTGTTTCGGTGAAACCGGGGTAAATCATGTCACAACATGTTCCCAAACATGGTTTTACATCATCACATAACCTAACCAAGAGCAAAACAAGAGAGGGCTACACCGGGCTACCCCTGTCAGAAGAAAGTCTAGGGGGTTGACGATCTGAGGCCCACGGATCAGGGTTCCGCAGGAAGAAACGCTTCGGGGCATCGGAACACCTCCAAACCATGCATGTGACCCTAGCATGTGTAATTAAGTGTGGTGGAATGCTCAAACCTCCTAAACCTAGTTACCAAGTGTGAGGCCCTTCGCAGACATGCGTTGTCCCCTAAACACGAAGTGTCTGCAGTCTGACTATTAGGGGGGCTCCCCGTTTTGGTGAAATCGGGGTAGATCTTGTCACAACATATTACCAAACATGGTTTTACATCATCAAATGACCTAACCAAGAGAAAAACAAGAGAGGGCTACACCGGGCTACCCCTGTAGAGAAAGTCTAGGGGGTAGACGATCTGAGACCCGCGGATCAGGGTTCCGGAGGAAGAAGCGCTTCGGGGCATCGGAACACCTCCAAACCATGCATGTGACCCTAGAATGTGTGATGACATGTGGTGGCATGCTCAAAACTCCTAAACCTGGTTACCAAGTGTGACCCCCTTCGCAGACATGCACTGTCCCCTAAAAACGAAGTGTCTGCAATCTAACTATTAGGGGGAAACTCCCCGTTTTGGTGAAACCGGGGTAGATCTTGTCACAACATGTTCCCAAACATGGTTTTACATCATCACATGAACTAACCAAGAGAAAAACAAGAGAGGGCTACACCGGGCTACCCGTGTCAGAAGAAAGTCTAGGGGGTAGACGATTCGAGGCCCGCGGATCAGGGTTCCGAAGGAAGAAGCGCTTCGGGGCATCAGAACACCTCAAAACCATGCATGTGACCCTAGAATGTGTAATGAAGTGTGGTGGCATGCTAAAACCTCCTAAACCTGGTTACCAAGTGTGACCCCCTTCACGAACATGCGCTGTCCCGTAAAAACGAAGTGTCTACAATCTCACTATTAGGGGGAAACTCCCCGTTTCAGTGAAACCGGGGTAGATCTTGTCACAACATGTTCCCAAACATGGTTTTACATAATCACATGACCTAACCAAGAGCAAAACAAGAGAGGGATACACCGGGCTACCCCTGTCAGAAGAAAGTCTAGGGGGTAGACGATCCGAGATCCGAGGATCAGGGTTCCGCAGGAAGAAGCGCTTCGGGGCATCAGAACACCTCAAAACCATGCATGTGACCCTAGCATGTGTAATGAAGTGTGGTGGCATGCTCAAACCTCCTAAACCTGGTTACCAAGTGTGACCCCCTTCGCAGACATGCGCTGTCCCCTAAAAACGAAGTGTCTGCAATCTGACTATTAGGGGGAAACTCCCCGTGTCGGTGAAACCGCGGGAGATCTTGTCACAACATGTTCCCAAACATGGTTTTACATTATCACATGACCTAACCAAGAGCAAAACAAGAGAGGGATACACCGGGCTACCCCTTTCAGAAGAAAGTCTAGGGGGTAGAAGATCCAAGATCCGAGGATCAGGGTTCCGCAGGAAGAAGCGCTTCGGGGCATCGGAACACCTCAAAACCATGCATGTGACCCTAGAATGTGTAATGAAGTGTGGTGGCATGCTCAAACCTCCTAAACCTGGTTACCAAGTGTGACCCCCTTCGCAGACATGTGCTGTCCCCTAAAAACGAAGTGTCTGCAATCTGACTATTAGGGGGAAACTCCCCGTTTCGGTGAAACCGGGGTAGATCTTGCCACAACATGTTCCAAAACATGGTTTTACATCATCACATGACCTAACCAAGAGCAAAACAAGAGAGGGGTACACCGCGATACCCCTGTCAGAAGAAAGTCTAGGGGGGTAGACGATCCGAGGCCCGCGGATCAGGGTTCCGCAGGCAGAAGCGCTTTGGGACGTCGGAACACCACCAAACCATGCATGTGACCCTAGCTTATGTAATGAAGTGTGGTGGCATGCACAAACCTCCTAAACCTGGTAAACAAGTGTGACCCCCTTCGCAGACATGCGCTGTCCCCTAAAAATGAAGTGTGTGCAATCTGACTATTAGGGGGAAACTCCCTGTTTCAGTGAAACCGGGGTAGATATTGTCACAAAATGTTCCCAAACAGGGTTTTACATCATCACATGACCTAACCAAGAGGAAAACAAGAGAGGGCTACATCGGGATACCCCTATCAGAAGAAACTCTAGGGGTAGACGATCCGAGGCCCGCGGATCAGGGTTCCGCAGGAAGCAGCACTTCGAGGCAACGGAACACCTCCAAACCATGCATGTGTAATGAAGTGTGGTGGCATGCTCAAAACTCCTAAACCTGGTTACCAAGTGTGACCCCCTTCACAGACATGCGTTGTCCCCTAAAAACGAAGTGTCTACAATCTGACTATTAGGGGAAAACTCCCCGTTTCGGTGAAACCGGGGAAGATCTTATCACAACATGTTCCTAAACATGGTTTTACATCATCACATGAACTAACCAAGAGCAAAAAAAGATAGGGCTACACCGGGCTACCTCTGTCATAACAAAGTCTAGGGGGGTAGACGATCCGAGGCCTGCGGATCAGAGTTCCGCAGGAAGAAGCGATTCGGGGCATCGGAACACCCCAAACCATGCATGTGACCTTAGCATGTGTGATGAAGTGTGGTGGAATGCTCAAAACTCCTAAACCTGGTTACCAAGTGTGACCCCGTTCGCAGACATGCGCTGTCCCCTAAAACGAAGTGGCTGCAATCTGATTATTAGGGGGAAACTCCCTGTTTCGGTGAAACAGGGGTAGATCTTGTCACAACATGTTCCCAAACATGGTTTTACATCATCACATGAACTACCCAAGAGCAAAAGAAGAGAGGGCTACACCGCCATACCCCTGTCAGAAGAAAGTCTAGGGGGGTAGACGATCCGAGGCCCGCGGATCAGGGTTCCGCAGGCAGAAGCGCTTCGGGACGTCGGAACACCACCAAACCATGCATGTGACCCTAGATTATGTAATGAAGTGTGGTGGCATGCACAAACCTCCTAAACCTGGTAAACAAGTGTGACCCCCTTCGCAGACATGCGCTGTCCCCTAAAAATGAAGTGTGTGCAATCTGACTATTAGGGGGAAACTCCCTGTTTCAGTGAAACCGGGGTAGATATTGTCACAAAATGTTCCCAAACAGGGTTTTACATCATCACATGACATAACCAAGAGGAAAACAAGAGAGGGCTACATCGGGATACCCCTATCAGAAGAAACTCTAGGGGTGGACGATCCGAGGCCCGCGGATCAGGGTTCCACAGGAAGCAGCACTTCGGGGCAACGGAACACCTCCAAACCATGCATGTGTAATGAAGTGTGGTGGCATGCTCAAAACTCCTAAACCTGGTTACCAAGTGTGACCCCCTTCGCAGACATGCGTTGTCCCCTAAAAACGAAGTGTCTACAATCTGACTATTAGGGGAAAACTCCCCGTTTCGGTGAAGCCGGGGTACATCTTGTCACAACATGTTCCCAAACATGGTTTTACATCATCACATGAACTAACCAAGATAAAAACAAGAGAGGGCTACACCGGGCTACCCGTGTCAGAAGAAAGTCTAGGGGGGTAGACGATTCGAGGCCCGCGGATCAGGGTTCCGAAAAAAGAAGCGCTTCGGGGAATCAGAACACCTCAAAACCATGCATGTGACCCTAGAATGTGTAATGAAGTGTGGTGGCATGCTAAAACCTCCTAAACCTGGTTACCAAGTGTGACCCCCTTCGCGAACATGCGCTGTCCCGTAAAAACGAAGTGTCTGCAATCTGACTATTAGGGGGAAACTTCCCGTTTAGGTGAAACCGGGGTAGATCTTGTCACAACATGTTCCCAAACATGGTTTTACATCATCACATGACCTAACCAAGAGCAAAAAAATAGAGGGATACACCGGGCTACCCCTGTCAGAAGAAAGTCTAGGGGGTAGACGATCCGAGATCCGAGGATCAGGCTTCCGCAGGAAGAAGCACTTCGGGGCATCAGAACACCTCCAAACCATGCATGTGACCCTAGCATGTGTAATGAAGTGTGGTGGCATGCTCAAACCTCCTAAACCTGGTTACCAAGTGTGACCCCCTTCGCAGACATGCGCTGTCCCCTAAAAACGACGTGTCTGCAATCTGACTATTAGGGGGAAATTCCCCGTTTCCGTGAAACTGGGGTAGATCTTGTCACAACATGTTCCCAAACATGGTTTTACATCATCACATGACCTAACCAAGAGCAAAACAAGAGAGGGGTACACCGCGATACCCCTGTCAGAAGAAAGTCTAGGGGGGTAGACGATCCGAGACTCGCGGTCCACAGGAATAAGTGCTTCGGGGCATCAGAACACCTCCAAACCATGCATGTGACCCGAGCATGTGTAATGAAGTGTGGTGGCATGCTCAAAACTCCTAAACCTGGTTACCAAGTGTGGCCCCCTTCGCAGACATGCGTTGTCCCCTAAAAACAAAGTGTATGCAATCTGACTATTAGGGGGAAACTCCCTGTTTCGGTGAAACCGGGGTAGATCTTGTCAAAACATGTTCCCAAACATTGTTTTATATCATCACATGACCTAACCAAGAACAAAACAAGAGAGGTTTACCCCGGGATACACCTGTTAGAAGAAAGGGGGTAGACGATCCGAGACCCACGGATTAGGGTTTCACAGGAAGTAGCGCTTCGGGGCATCGGAACACCTTCGAACCATGCATGTGACCCTAGCATGTGTAATGAAGTGTGGTGTCATGCTCAAACCTCCTAAACCTGGTTCCCAAGTGTGACCCCCTTTGCAGACATGCGTTGTCCCCTAAAAACGAAGTATGTGCAATGTGACTATTAGGGGGAAACTCCCTGTTTCGGTGAAACCGGGGTAGATCTTGTCACAACATGTTCCCAAACCTGGTTTTACATCATCACATGACCTAACCAAGAGCAAAACAAGAGAGGGATACACCAGGCTACCCCTGTCAGAAGAAAGTCTAGGGGGGTAAACGATCCGAGACCCGCGGATCAAGGTTCCGCAGGAAGAAGCGCTTCGGGGCATCGAACCACCTCCAAACCACGCATGTGACACTAGCATGTGTAATTAAGTGTGGTGGAATGCTCAAACCTCCTCAACCTGCTTACCAAGTGTGACCCCCTTCGCAGACATGCGTTGTCCCCTAAAAACGAAGTGTCTGCAATCTTATTAGTGGGGGGGGGACTCCCCGTTTCGGTGAAACCGGGGTAGATCTTGTCAGAACATGTTCCCAAACAAGGTTTTAAATCATCACATGACCTAACCAAGAGCACAACAAGAGAGGGCTATAGCGGGCTACCCCTGTCAGAAGAAAGTCTAGGGGGGTAGACGATCCGAGACCCACGGATCAGGGTTCCGCAGGAAGAAGCGCTTTGGGGCATCATAACACCTCCAAACCATGCATGTGACCCTAGAATGTGTAATGAAGTGTGGTGGCATGCTCAAACCTCATAAACCTGGTTCCCAAGTGTGACCCCCTTCGCAGACATGCGTTGTCCCCTAAAAACGAAGTGTGTGCAATCTGACTATTAGGGGGAAACTCCCTGTTTCGGTGAAACCGGGGTAGATCATGTCACAACATGTTCCCAAACATGGTTTTACATCATCACATGACCTAACCAAGAGCAAAACAAGAGAGGGCTACACCGGGCTACCCCTGTCAGAAGAAAGTCTAGGGGGTAGACGATCCGAGGCCCGCAGATCAGGGTTCCGTAGGAAGAAACGCTTCGGGGCATCGGAACACCTCCAAACCATGCATGTGAACCAAGCATGTGTAATTAAGTGTGGTGGAATTCTCAAACCTCCTAAACCTGGTTACCAAGTGTGACCCCCTTCGCAGACATCCGCTGTCCCCTAAAAACGAAGTGTCTGCAATCTGACTATTAGGGGGGGACTCCCCGTTTTGGTGAAATCGGGGTAGATCTTGTCACAACATGTTCCCAAACATGGTTTTACATCATCACATGACCTAAACAAGAGCAAAACAAGAGAGGGCTACACCGGGCTACCCCTGTCAGAAGAAAGTCTAGGGGGGTAGACGATCCGAGACCCGCGGATCAGGGTTCCGCAGGAAGAAGCGCTTCGGGGCATCGGAACACCTCCAAACCATGCATCTGAACCTAGCATGTGTAATGAAGTGTGGTGGCATGATCAAAACTCCTAAACCTGGTTACCAAGTGTGACCCCCTTCGCAGACATGCGCTGTCCCCTAAAAAGAAGTGTCTGCAATCTGACTATTAGGGGGAAACTCCCCGTTTTGGTGAAACCGGGGTAGATCTTGTCACAACATGTTCCCAAACATGGTTTTACATCATCACATGAACTAACCAAGAGAAAAACAAGAGAGGGCTACACCGGGCTACCCGTGTCAGAAGAAAGTCTAGGGGGGTAGACGATTCGAGGCCCGTGGATCAGGGTTCCGAAGGAAGAAGCGCTTCGGGGCATCAGAACACCTCAAAACCATGCATGTGACCCTAGCATGTGTAATGAAGTGTGGTGGCATGCTAAAACCTCCTAAACCTCGTTACCAAGTGTGACCCCCTTCGCAGACATGCGCTGTCCCGTAAAAACGAAGTGTCTGCAATCTGACTATTAGGGGGAAACTCCCCGTTTCGGTGAAACCGGGGTAGATCTTGTCACAACATGTTCCCAAACATGGTTTTACATCATCACATGACCTAACAAAGAGCAAAAAAAGAGAGGGATACACCGGGCTACCCCTGTGAGAAGAAAGTCTAGGGGTTAGACGATCCGAGGCCCGCGGATCAGGGTTCCGCAGGAAGAAACGCTTCGGGGCATCGGAACACCTCCAAACCATGCATGTGACCCTAGCATGTGTAATTAAGCGTGGTGGAATACTCAAACCTCCTAAACCTGGTTACCAAGTGTGAGGCCCTTCGCAGACATGCGTTGTCCCCTAAACACGAAGTGTCTGCAGTCTGACTATTAGGGGGGCTCCCCGTTTTGGTGAAATCGGGGTAGATCTTGTCACAACATATTCCCAAACATGGTTTTACATCATCAAATGACCTAACCAAGAGAAAAACAAGAGAGGGCTACACCGGGCTACCCCTGTAGAGAAAGTCTAGGGGGTAGACGATCCGAGACCCGCGGATCAGGGTTCCGGAGGAAGAAGCGCTTCGGGGCATCGGAACACCTCCAAACCATGCATGTGACCCTAGCATGTGTGATGACATGTGGTGGCATGCTCAAAACTCCTAAACCTGGTTACCAAGTGTGACCCCCTTCGCAGACATGCACTGTCCCCTAAAAACGAAGTGTCTACAATCTAACTATTAGGGGGAAACTCCCCGTTTTGGTGAAACCGGGGTAGATCTTGTCACAACATGTTCCCAAACATGGTTTTACATCATCACATGAACTAACCAAGAGAAAAACAAGAGAAGGCTACACCGGGCTACCCGTGTCAGAAGAAAGTCTAGGGGGTAGACGATTTGAGGCCCGTGGATCAGGGTTCCGAAGGAAGAAGCGCTTCGGGGCATCAGAACACCTCAAAACCATGCATGTGACCCTAGAATGTGTAATTAAGTGTGGTGGCATGCTAAAACCTCCTAAACCTGGTTACCAAGTGTGACCCCTTTCACGAACATGCGCTGTCCCGTAAAAACGAAGTGTCTGCAATCAGACTATTAGGGGGAAACTCCCCGTTTCGTTAAAACCGGGGTAGCTCTTGTCACAACATGTTCCCAAACATGGTTTTACATAATCACATGATCTAACCAAGAGCAAAACAAGAGAGGGATACACCGGGCTAACCCTGTTAGAAGAAAGTCTAGGGGGGTAGACGATCCGAGGCCCGCGGATCAAAGCCCGCAGGAAGAAGCACTGGGCATCGAACACCTCAAAACCATGCATGTGACACTAGAATGTGTAATGAAGTGTGGTGGGATGCTCAAACCTCCTAAACCTGGTTACCAAGTGTGACCCCTTCAGACATGCTGCATGTCCCCTAAAACGAAGGCTATGCAATGTGACTATTAGGGGGAACTCCCTGTTTCGGTGAAACCGGGGTAGATCTTGTCACAACATGTTCCCAAACATGGTTTTACATCATCACATGACCTAACCAAGAGCAAAACAAGAGAGGGCTACACCGGGCTACCCCTTTCAGAAGAAAGTCTAGGGGGTAGACGATCCGAGATCCGAGGATCAGGGTTCCGCAGGAAGAAGCGCTTCGGGGCATCGGAACACCTCCAAACCATGCATGTGACCCTAGAATGTGTAATGAAGTGTGGTGGCATGCTCAAAACTCCTAAACCTGGTTACCAAGTATGACCCCCTTCGCAGACATGTGTTGTCCCCTAAATACGAAGTGTCTGCAATCTGACTATTAGGGGGAAACTCCCCGTTTCGGTGAAACCGGGGTAGATCTTGTCACAACATGTTCCCAAACATGGTTTTACATCATCACATGACCTAACCAAGAGCAAAACAAGAGAGGGCTACACCGGGATACCCCTGTCAGAAGAAAGTCTAGGGGGGTAGACGATCCGAGGCCCATGGATCGAGGTTCACAGTGTAAGCGCCAGACGCCTGAACACCTCCAAACCATGCATGTGACCCTAGCTTGTGTAATGAAGTGTGGTGGCATGCTCAAACCTCCTAAACCTGGTTACCAAGTGTGACCCCCTTCGCAGACATGCGCTGTCCCCTAAAAACGAAGTGTGTGCAATCTGACTATTAGGGGGAAACTCCCTGTTTCAGTGAAACCGGGGTAGATCTTGTCACAACATGTTCCCAAACATGGTTTTACATCATCACATGACCTAACCAAGAGCAAAACAAGAGAGGGCTACACCGGGATACCCCTATCAGAAGAAACTCTCGGGGTAGACGATCTGAGGCCCGCGGATCAGGGTTCCGCAGGAAGAAGCACTTCGGGGCAACGGAACACCTCCAAACCATGCATGTGTAATGAAGTGTGGTGGCATGCTCAAAACTCCTAAACCTGGTTACCAAGTGTGACCCCCTTCGCAGACATGCGCTGTCCCCTAAAAACGAAGTGTCTACAATCTGACTATTAGGGGGAAACTCCCCGTTTCGGTGAAACCGGGGTAGATCTTGTCACAACATGTTCCTAAACATGGTTTTACATCATCACATGAACTAACCAAGAGCAAAACAAGATAGGGCTACACCGGGCTACCTCTGTCAGAAGAAAGTCTAGGGGGGTAGACGATCCAAGGCCCACGGATCAGGATTTTGCAGGAAGAAGCGCTTCGGGGCATCGGAACACCTCCAAACCATGCATGTGACCCTAGCATGTGTGATGAAGTGTGGTGGCATGCTCAAAACTCCTAAACCTGGTTACCAAGTGTGACCCCCTTCGCAGACATGCGCTGTCCCCTAAAAACGAAGTGTCTGCAATCTGACTATTAGGGGGAAACTCCCCGTTTCGGTGAAACCGGGGTAGATCTTGCCACAACATGTTCCCAAACATGGTTTTACATCATCACATGACCTAACCAAGAGCAAAACAAGAGAGGGGTACACCGCGATACCGCTGTCAGAAGAAAGTCTAGGGGGGTAGACGATCCGAGGCCCGCGGATCAGGGTTCCGCAGGCAGAAGCGCTTCGGGACGTCGGAACACCACCAAACCATGCATGTGACCCTAGATTATGTAATGAAGTGTGGTGTCATGCACAAACCTCCTAAACCTGGCAAACAAGTGTGACCCCCTTCGCAGACATGCGCTGTCCCCTAAAAATGAAGTGTGTGCAATCTGACTATTAGGGGGAAACTCCCTGTTTCAGTGAAACCGTGGTAGATATTGTCACAAAATGTTCCCAAACAGGTTTTTACATCATCACATGACCTAACCAAGAGGAAAACAAGAGAGGGCTACATCGGGATACCCCTATCAGAAGAAACTCTAGGGGTAGACGATCCGAGGCCCGCGGATCAGGGTTCCGCAGGAAGCAGCACTTCGGGGCAACGGAACACCTCCAAACCATGCATGTGTAATGAAGTGTGGTGGCATGCTCAAAACTCGTAAACCTGGTTACCAAGTGTGACCCCCTTCGCAGACATGCGCTGTCCCCTAAAAACGAAGTGTCTACAATCTGACTATTAGGGGGAAACTCCCCGTTTCGGTGAAACCGGGGTAGATCTTGTCACAACATGTTCCTAAACATGGTTTTACATAATCACATGAACTAACCAAGCGCAAAATAAGATAGGGCTACACCGGGCTACCTCTGTTAGAAGAAAGTCTAGGGGGGTAGACGATCCGAGGCCCGCGGATCAGGGTTCCGCAGGAAGAAGCGCTTCGGGGCATCGGAACACCTCCAAACCATGCATGTGACCCTAGCATGTGTGATGAAGTGTGGTGGCATGTGCAAAACTCCTAAACCTGGTTACCAATTGTGACCCCCTTCGCAGACATGCGCTGTCCCCTAAAAACGAAGTGTCTGCAATCTGACTATTAGGGGGAAACTCCCCGTTTCGGTGAAACAGGGGTAGATCTTGTCACAACATGTTCCCAATCATAGTTTTACATCATCACATGAACTAACCAAGAGCAAAACAAGAGAGGGCTACACCGGGCTACCCGTGTCTGAAGAAAGTCTAGGGGGTAGACGATTCGAGGCCGCGGATCAGGGTTCCGAAGGAAGAAGCGCTTCGGGGCATCAGAACACCTCAAAACCATGCATGTGACCCTAGAATGCGTAATGAAGTGTGGTGGCATGCTCGAACCTCCTAAACCTGGTTACCAAGTGTGACCCCCTTCGCAGACATGCGTTGTCCGGTAAAAACGAAGTGTCTACAATCTGACTATTAGGGGGAAACTCCCCGTTTCGGTGAAACCGGGGTAGATATTGTCACAACATGTTCCCAAACATGGTTTTACATCATCACATGACCTAACCAAGATCAAAACAAGAGAGGGATACACCGGGCTACCCCTGTCAGAAGAAAGTCTAGGGGTAGACGATCCGAGATCCGAGGATCAGGGTTCCGTAGGAAGAAGCGCTTCGGGGCATCGGAACACCTCCAAACCATGCATGTGACCCTAGCATGTGTAATTAAGTGTGGTGGCATGCTCAAACCTCCTAAACCTGGTTACCAAGTGTGACCCTCTTCGCAGACATGCGCTGTCCCCTGAAAACAAAGTGTCTGCAGTCTGACTATTAGGGGGAAACTCCCAGTTTCGGTGAAACCAGGGTAGATATTGTCACAGCATGTTCCCAAACATGGTTTTACATCATCACATGACCTAACCAAGAGAAAATAAAGAGAGGGCTACATCGTGCTACCCCTGTCAGAAGAAATTCTAGGGGGGTAGACGATCTGAGGCCCGCGGATAAGGGTTCCGCAGGCAGAAGCGCTTCGAGGCATCGGAACACCTCCAAACCATGCATGTGACCCTAGATTGTGTAATGAAGTGTGGTGTCATGCTCAAAGCTCCTAAACCTGGTTACCAAGTGTGACCCCCTTCGCAGACTTGCGCTGTCACCTAAAAACAAAGTGTGTGCAATCTGACTATTAGGGGGAAACTCCCCGTTTCGGTGAAACCGGGGTAGATCTTGTCACAACATGTTCCCAAACATGGTTTTACATCATCACATGACCTAAACAAGAACAAAACAAGAGAGGGCTACACCGGGCTACCCCTGTCAGAAGAAAGTCTAGGGGGGTAGACAATCCGAGACCCGCGGATCAGGGTTCCGCAGGAAGAAGCTCTTCGGGGCATCAGAACACCTCCAAACCATGCATGTGACCCTAGCATGTGTAATGAAGTGTGGTGGCATGCTCAAACCTCCTAAACATGGTTACCAAGTGTGAACCCCTTCGCAGACATGCGCTGTACCCTAAAAACGAAGTGTCTGCAATCTGACTATTAGGGGGAAACTCCCCGTTTCGGTGAAACCGGGGTAGATCTTGTCACAACATATTCCCAAACATAGTTTTACATCATCACATGACCTAACCAAGAGCAAAACAAGAGAGGGCTACACTGACCCTGTCAGAAGAAAGTCTAGGGGGTAGGCGATCCGAGACTCGCGGTCCACAGGAATAAGTGCTTCGGGGCATCAGAACACCTCCAAACCATGCATGTGACCCGAGCATGTGTAATGAAGTGTGGTGGCATGCTCAAAACTCCTAAACCTGGTTACCAAGTGTGGCCCCCTTCGCAGACATGCGTTGTCCCCTAAAAACAAAGTGTATGCAATCTGACTATTAGGGGGAAACTCCCTGTTTCGGTGAAACCGGGGTAGATCTTGTCAAAACATGTTCCCAAACATTGTTTTATATCATCACACGACCTAACCAAGAACAAAACAAGAGAGGTTTACCCCGGGCTACACTTGTTAGAAGAAAGTCTAGGGGGTAGACGATCCGAGACCCACGGATTAGGGTTTCACAGGAAGTAGCGCTTCGGGGCATCGGAACACCTCCGAACCATGCATGTGACCCTAGCATGTGTAATGAAGTGTGGTGGCATGATAAAACCTCCTAAACCTGGTTCCCAAGTGTGACCCCCTTTGCAGACATGCGTTGTCCCCTAAAAACGAAGTGTGTGCAATCTGACTATTAGGGGGAAACTCCCTGTTTCGGTGAAACCGGGGTAGATCTTGTCACAACATATTCCCAAACATGGTTTTACATCATCACATGACCTAACCAAGAGCAAAACAAGAGAGGGCTACACCGGGCTACCCCTGTCAGAAGAAAGTCTAGGGGGTAGACGATCCGAGACCCGCGGTCCGCAGGAATAAGCGCTTCGGGGCATCAGAACACCTCCAAACCATGCATGTGACCCTAGCATGTGTAATGAAGTGTGGTGGCATGCTCAAAACTCCTAAACCTGGTTACCAAGTGTGCCCCCCTTCGCAGACATGCGATGTCCCCTAAAAACGAAGTGTCTGCAATCTGACTATTAGGGGGAAACTCCCTGTTTCGGTGAAACCGGGGTAGATCTTGTCACAACATGTTCCCAAACATTGTTTTAAATCATCACATGACCTAAACAAGAACAAAACAAGAGAGGGTTACACCGGGCTACCCCTGTCAGAAGAAAGTCTAGGGGGTAGACGATCCGAGACCCGCGGATTAGGGTTCCACAGGAAGAAGCGCTTCGGGGCATCGGAACACCTCCAAACCATGCATGTGACCCTAGCATGTGTAATGAAGTGTGGTGGCATGCTCAAACCTCCTAAACCTGGTTCCCAAGTGTGACCCCCTTTGCAGACATGCGCTGTCCCCTAAAAACGAAGTATGTGCAATCTGACTATTAGGGGGAAACTCCCTGTTTCGGTGAAACCGGGGTAGATCTTGTCACAACATGTTCCCAAACATGGTTTTACATCATCACATGACCTAACCAAGAGAAAAACAAGAGAGGGATACACCAGGCTACCCCTGTCAGAAGAAAGTCTAGGGGGGTAGACGATCCGAGGCCCGCGGATCAGGGTTCCGCAGGAAGAAGCGCTTCGGGGCATCGGAACACCTCCAAACCATGCATGTGACCCTAGCATGTGTAATTAAGTGTGGTGGAATGCTCAAACCTCCTAAACCTAGTTACCAAGTGTGAGGCCCTTCGCAGACATGCGTTGTCCCCTAAAAACGAAGTGTCTGCAGTCTGACTATTAGGGGGGCTCCCCGTTTTGGTGAAATCGGGGTAGATCTTGTCACAACATGTTCCCAAACATGGTTTTACATCATCACATGACCTAAACAAGAGCAAAACAAGAGAGGGCTACACCGGGCTACCCCTGTTAGAGAAAGTCTAGGGGGTAGACGATCTGAGACCCGCGGATCAGGGTTCCGGAGGAAGAAGCGCTTCGGGGCATCGGAACACCTCCAAACCATGCATCTGAGTCTAGCATGTGTAATGAAGTGTGGTGGCATGATCAAAACTCCTAAACCTGGTTACCAAGTGTGACCCCCTTCGCAGACATGCGCTGTCCCCTAAAAAGAAGTGTCTGCAATCTAACTATTAGGGGGAAACTCCCCGTTTTGGTGAAACCGGGGTAGATCTTGTCACAACATGTTCCCAAACATGGTTTTACATCATCACATGAACTAACCAAGAGAAAAACAAGAGAGGGCTACACCGGGCTACCCCTGTCAGAAGAAAGTCTACGGGTGATTTATCGAGGCCCGTGGATCAGGGTTTCGAAGGAAGAAGCGCTTCGGGGCATCAGAAAACCTCAAAACCATGCATGTGACCCTAGCATGTGTAATTAAGTGTGGTGGCATGCTAAAACCTCCTAAACCTGGTTACCAAGTGTGACCCCCTTCGCGAACATGCGCTGTCCCGTAAAAACGAAGTGTCTACAATCTCACTATTAGGGGGAAACTCCCCGTTTCAGTGAAACCGGGGTAGATCTTGTCACAACATGTTCCCAAACATGGTTTTACATAATCACATGACCTAACCAAGAGCAAAACAAGAGAGGGATACACCGGGCTACCCCTGTCAGAAGAAAGTCTAGGGGGTAGACGATCCGAGATCCGAGGATCAGGGTTCCGCAGGAAGAAGCACTTCGGGGCATCGGAACACCTCAAAACCATGCATGTGACCCTAGCATGTGTAATGAAGTGTGGTGGCATGCTCAAACCTCCTAAACCTGGTTACCAAGTGTGACCCCCTTCGCAGACATGCGCTGTCCCTTTAAAACGAAGTGTCTGCAATCTGACTATTAGGGGGAAACTCCCTGTTTTGGTGAAACCGGGGTAGATCTTGTCACAACATGTTCCCAAACATGGTTTTACATCATCACATGACCTAACCAAGAGCAAAACAAGAGAGGGCTACACCGGGCTACCCCTTTCAGAAGAAAGTCTAGGGGGTAGACGATCCGAGATCCGAGGATCAGGGTTCCGCAGGAAGAAGCGCTTCGAGGCATCGGAACACCTCCAAACCATGCATGTGACCCTAGAATGTGTAATGAAGTGTGGTGGCATGCTCAAACCTCCTAAACCTGGTTACCAAGTGTGACCCCCTTCGCAGACATGTGTTGTCCCCTAAAAACGAAGTGTCTGCAATCTGACTATTAGGGGGAAACTCCCCGTTTCGGTGAAACCGGGGTAGATCTTGTCACAACATGTTCCAAAACATGGTTTTACATCATCACATGACCTAACAAAGACCAAAACAAGAGAGGGGTACACCGCGATACCCCTGTCAGAAGAAAGTCTAGGGGGGTAGACGATCTGAGGCCCGCGGATCAGGGTTCCGCAGGCAGAAGCGCTTCGGGACGTTGGAACACCACCAAACCATGCATGTGACCCTAGCTTATGTAATGAAGTGTGGTGGAATGCACAAACCTCCTAAACCTGGTAAACAAGTGTGACCCCTTTCGCAGACATGCGCTGTCCCCTAAAAATGAAGTGTGTGCAATCTGACTATGAGGGGGAAACTCCCTGTTTCAGTGAAACCGGGGTAGATATTGTCACAAAATGTTCCCAAACAGGGTTTTACATCATCACATGACCTAACCAAGAGGAAAAAAAGAGAGGGCTACATCGGGATACCCCTATCAGAAGAAACTCTAGGGGTAGACGATCCGAGGCCCGCGGATCAGGGTTCCGCAGAAAGCAGCACTTCGGGGCAACGGAACACCTCCAAACCATGCATGCGTAATGAAGTGTGGTGGCATGCTCAAAACTCCTAAACCTGGTTACCAAGTGTGACCCCCTTCGCAGACATGCGTTGTCCCCTGAAAACGAAGTGTCTACAATCTGACTATTAGTGGAAAACTCCCCGTTTCGGTGAAACCGGGGTAGATCTTGTCACAACATGTTCCTAAACATGGTTTTACATCATCACATGAACTAACCAAGAGCAAAAAAAGATAGGGCTACACCGGTCTACCTCTGTCATAACAAAGTCTAGGGGGGTAGACGATCCGAGGCCTGCGGATCAGGATTATGTAGGAAGAAGCGCTTCGGGGCATCGGAACACCTCCAAACCATGCATGTGACCCTAGCATGTGTGATGAAGTGTGGTGGAATGCTCAAAACTCCTAAACCTGGTTACCAAGTGTGACCCCGTTCAGACATGCATGTCCCCTAAAACGGAGTGTCTGCAATCGACTATTAGGGGAAACTTCCGCTTCGTGAAACTGGGTAGATCTTGCCACAACATGTTCCAAAACATGGTTTTACATCATCACATGACCTAACCAAGAGCAAAACAAGAGAGGGGTACACCGCGATACCCCTGTCAGAAGAAAGTCTAGGGGGGTAGACGATCCGAGGCCCGCGGATCAGGGTTCCGCAGGCAGAAGCGCTTCGGGACGTCGGAACACCACCAAACCATGCATGTGACCCTAGATTATGTAATGAAGTGTGGTGGCATGCACAAACCTCCTAAACCTGCTAAACAAGTGTGACCCCCTTCGCAGACATGCGCTGTCCCCTAAAAATGAAGTGTGTGCAATCTGACTATTAGGGGGAAACTCCCTGTTTCAGTGAAACCGGGGTAGATATTGTCACAAAATGTTCCCAAACAGGGTTTTACATAATCACATGACCTAACCAATAGGAAAACAAGAGAGGGCTACATCGGGATACCCCTATCAGAAGAAACTCTAGGGGTAGACGATCCGAGGCCCATGGATCGTGGTTCCGCAGAAGCAAAGACTGGGCAACGGAACACCTCAAAACCATGCATGTGTAATGAAGTGCGGTGGCATGCTCAAACCTCCTAAACCTGGTTACCAAGAGTGAGCCCCTTCGCACACACGCGCTGTCCCCTAAAAACGAAGTGTCTACAATCTGACTATTAGGGGGAAACTCCCCGTTTCGGTGAAACCGGGGTAGATCTTGTCACAACATGTTCCCAAACATGGTTTTACATCATCACATGACCTAACCAAGAGCAAAAAAAGATAGGTCTACACCGGGCTACCTCTGTCATAACAAAGTCTAGGGGGGTAAACGATCCGAGGCCTGCGGATCAGGGTTCTGTAGGAAGAAGCGCTTCGGGGCATCGGAACACCTCCAAACCATGCATGTGACCCTAGCATGTGTGATGAAGTGTGGTGGCATGCTCCAAACTCCTAAACCTAGTTACCAATTGTGACCCCCTTCGCAGACATGCGCTGTCCCCTAAAAACGAAGTGTCTGCAATCTGACTATTAGGGGGAAACTCCCCATTTCGGTGAAACAGGGGTAGATCTTGTCACAACATGTTCCCAATCATGGTTTTACATCATCACATGAACTAGACAAGAGCAAAACAAGAGAGGGCTACACCGGGCTACCCGTGTCTGAAGAATGTCTAGGGGGTAGACGATTTGAGGCCGCGGATCAGGGTTCCGAAGGAAGAAGCGCTTCGGGGCATCAGAACACCTCAAAACCATGCATGTGACCCTAGAATGCGTAATGAAGTGTGGTGGCATGCTCGAACCTCCTAAACCTGGTTACCAAGTATGACCCCCTTTGCAGACATGCGTTGTCCGGTAAAAACGAAGTGTCTACAATCTGACTATTAGGGGGAAACTCCATGTTTCGGTGAAACCAGGGTAGATCTTGTCGCAACATGTTCCCAAACATGGTTTTACATCATCACATGACCTAACCAAGATCAAAACAAGAGAGGGCTACACCGGGCTACCCCTTTCAGAAGAAAGTCTAGGGGGTAGACGATTCGAGATCCGAGGATCAGGGTTCCGTAGGAAGAAGCGCATCGGGGCATCGGAACACGTCCAAACCATGCATGTGACCCTAGAATGTGTAATGAAGTGTGGTGGCATGCTCAAACCTCCTAAACCTGGTTACCAAGAGTGACCCCCTTCGCAGACATGCGCTGTCCCCTGAAAACAAAGTGTCTGCAGTCTGACTATTAGGGGGAAACTCCCAGTTTCGGTGAAACCAGGGTAGATATTGTCACAGCATGTTCCCAAACATGGTTTCACATCATCACATGACCTAACCAAGAGAAAAACAAGAGAGGGCTACATCGGGCTACCCCTGTCAGAAGAAAGTCTAGGGGGGTAGACGATCAAGGTTCATGGATAAGGGTTCCGTAGGCAGAAGCGCTTCGGGGCATCGGAACACCTCCAAACCATGCATGTGACCCTAGATTGTGTAATGAAGTGTGGTGGCATGCTCAAACCTCCTAAACCTGGTTACCAAGTGTGACCCCCTTCGCAGACATGCGCTGTCCCCTAAAAACAAAGTGTCTGCAATCTGACTATTAGGGGGAAACTCCCCGTTTCGGTGAAACCGGGGTAGATCTTGTCACAACATGTTCCCAAACATGGTTTTACATCATCACATGACCTAAACAAGAACAAAACAAGAGAGGGCTACACCGGGCTACCCCTGTCAGAAGAAAGTCTAGGGGGGTAGACAATCCGAGACCCGCGGATCAGGGTTCCGCAGGAAGAAGCTTGAGGGCATCGAACACCTCAAACCATGCATGTGACCCTAGCATGTGTAATGAAGTGTGGTGGCATGCTCAAACCTCCTAAACCTGGTTACCAAGTGTGACCCCTTCAGACATCTGTGTCCCCTAAAAACAAAGTGTCTGCAATCTGACTATTAGAGGGAAACTCCCTTTTTCGGTGAAACCGGGGTAGATCTTGTCACAACATATTCCCAAACATATTTTTACATCATCACATGACCTAACCAAGAGCAAAACAAGAGAGGGGTACACCGCGATACCCCTGTCAGAAGAAAGTCTAGGGGGGTAGACGATCCGAGACTCGCGGTCCACAGGAATAAGTGCTTCGGGGCATCAGAACACCTCCAAACCATGCATGTGACCCGAGCATGTGTAATGAAGTGTGGTGGCATGCTCAAAACTCCTAAACCTGGTTACCAAGTGTGGCCCCCTTCGCAGACATGCGTTGTCCCCTAAAAACAAAGTGTATGCAATCTGACTATTAGGGGGAAACTCCCTGTTTCAGTGAAACTGGGGTAGATCTTGTCAAAACATGTTCCCAAACATTGTTTTATATCATCACATGACCTAACCAAGAACAAAACAAGAGAGGTTTACCCCGGGCTACACCTGTTAGAAGAAAGTCTAGGGGGTAGACGATCCGAGACCCACGGATTAGGGTTTCACAGGAAGTAGCGCTTCGGGGCATCGGAACACCTCCGAACCATGCATGTGACCCTAGCATGTGTAATGAAGTGTGGTGGCATGCTCAAACCTCCTAAACCTGGTTCCCAAGTGTGACCCCCTTTGCAGACATGCGTTGTCCCCTAAAAACGAAGTATGTGCAATGTGACTATTAGGGGGAAACTCCCTGTTTCGGTGAAACCGGGGTAGATCTTGTCACAACATGTTCCCAAACCTGGTTTTACATCATCACATGACCTAACCAAGAGCAAAACAAGAGAGGGATACACCAGGCTACCCCTGTCAGAAGAAAGTCTAGGGGGGTAAACGATCCGAGACCCGCGGATCAAGGTTCCGCAGGAAGAAGCGCTTCGGGGCATCGAACCACCTCCAAACCATGCATGTGACCCTAGCATGTGTAATGAAGTGTGGTGGAATGCTCAAACCTCCTCAACCTTCTTACCAAGTGTGACCCCCTTCGCAGACATGCGCTGTCCCCTAAAAACGAAGTGTCTGCAATCTTATTAGTGGGGGGGGACTCCCCGTTTCGGTGAAACCGGGGTAGATCTTGTCAGAACATGTTCCCAAACAAGGTTTTACATCATCACATGACCTAACCAAGAGCACAACAAGAGAGGGCTACAGCGGGCTACCCCTGTCAGAAGAAAGTCTAGGGGGGTAGACGATCCGAGACCCACGGATCAGGGTTCCGCAGGAAGAAGCGCTTTGGGGCATCAGAACACCTCCAAACCATGCATGTGACCCTAGCATGTGTAATGAAGTGTGGTGGCATGCTCAAAACTCCTAAACCTGGTTACCAAGTGTGACCCCCTTCGTAGACACGCGTTGTCCCCTAAAAACGAAGTGTGTGCAATCTGACTATTAGGGGGAAACTCCCTGTTTCGGTGAAACCGGGGTAGATCATGTCACAACATGTTCCCAAACATGGTTTTACATCATCACATAACCTAACCAAGAGCAAAACAAGAGAGGGCTACACCGGGCTACCCCTGTCAGAAGAAAGTCTAGGGGGTAGACGATCCGAGGCCCGCGGATCAGGGTTCCGCAGGAAGAAACGCTTCGGGGCATCGGAACACCTCCAAACCATGCATGTGACCCTAGCATGTGTAATGAAGTGTGGTGGAATGCTCAAACCTCCTAAACCTGGTTACCAAGTGTGACCCCCTTCGCAGACATGCGTTGTCCCCTAAAAACGAAGTGTCTGCAGTCTGACTATTAGGGGGGCTCCCCGTTTTGGTGAAATCGGGGTAGATCTTGTCACAACATGTTCCCAAACATGGTTTTACATCATCACATGACCTAACCAAGAGCAAAACAAGAGAGGGCTACACCGGGCTACCCCTGTTAGAGAAAGTCTAGGGGGTAGACGATCCGAGACCCGCGGATCAGGGTTCCGGAGGAAGAAGCGCTTCGGGGCATCGGAAGACCTACAAACCATGCATGTGACCCTAGCATGTGTAATGAATTGTGGTGGCATGCTCAAAACTCCTAAACCTGGTTACCAAGTGTGACCCCCTTCGCAGACATGCACTGTCCCCTAAAAACGAAGTGTCTGCAATCTGACTATTAGGGGGAACTCCCCGTTTTGGTGAAACCGGGGTAGATCTTGTCACAACATGTTCCCAAACATGGTTTTACATCATCACATGAACTAACCAAGAGAAAAACAAGAGAAGGCTACACGGGGCTACCCGTGTCAGAAGAAAGTCTAGGGGGTAGACGATTCGAGGCCCGTGGATCAGGGTTCCGAAGGAAGAAGCGCTTCGGGGCATAAGAACACCTCAAAACCATGCATGTGACCCTAGCATGTGTAATTAAGTGTGGTGGCATGCTAAAACCTCCTAAACGTGGTTACCAAGTGTGACCCCCTTCACGAACATGCGCTGTCCCTAAAAACGAAGTGTCTACAATCTCACTATTAGGGGGAAACTCCCCGTTTCAGTGAAACCGGGGTAGATCTTGTCACAACATGTTCCCAAACATGGTTTTACATAATCACATGACCTAACCAAGAGCAAAACAAGAGAGGTATACACCAGGCTACCCCTGTGGAAGAAAGTCTAGGGGGTAGACGATCCGAGATCCGAGGATCAGGGTTCCATGAGGAAGAAGCACTGGGCATCAGAACACCTCAAAACCATGCATGTGACCCTAGCATGTGTAATGAAGTGTGGTGGAATGCTCAAACCTCCTAAACCTGGTTACCAAGTGTGACCCCCTTCGCAGACATGCGTTGTCCCCTAAAAACAAAGTGTGTGCAATCTGACTATTAGGGGGAAACTCCCTGTTTCCGGGAAACCGGGGTAGATCTTGTCACAACATGTTCCCAAACATGGTTTTACATCATCACATGACCTAACCAAGAGCAAAACAAGAGAGGGCTACACCGGGCTACCCCTTTCAGAAGAAAGTCTAGGGGGTAGACGATCCGAGATCCGAGGATCAGGGTTCCGCAGGAAGAAGCGCTTCGGGGCATCGGAACACCTCAAAACCATGCATGTGACCCTAGAATGTGTAATGAAGTGTGGTGGCATGCTCAAACCTCCTAAACCTGGTTACCAAGTGTGACCCCTTGAGACATGTCTGTCCCTAAAACGAAGTGTCTCTAATCGACTATTAGGGGAAACTCCCCGTTTCGGTGAAACCTGGGTAGATCTTGTCACAACATGTTCCAAAACATGGTTTTACATCATCACATGACCTAACCAAGAGCAAAACAAGAGAGGGATACACCGGGCTACCCCTGTCAGAAGAAAGTCTAGGGGGTAGACGATCCGAGGCCCACAGATCAGGGTTCCGCAGGCAGAAGCGCTTCGGGAAGTCGGAACACCACCAAACCATGCATGTGACCCTAGCTTATGTAATGAAGTGTGGTGGCATGAACAAACCTCCTAAACCTGGTAAACAAGTGTGACCCTTATGAGACATCATTGTCCCTAAAATGAAGTGTGCAATCGACTATTAGGGGAAACTCCTGTTCAGTGAAACTGCAGATATTGTCACAAAATGTTCCCAAACAGGGTTTTACATCATCACATGACCTAACCAAGAGGAAAACAAGAGAGGGCTACATCGGGATACCCCTATCAGAAGAAACTCTAGGGGTAGACGATCCGAGGCCCGCGGATCAGGGTTTCGCAGGAAGAAGCACTTCGGGGCATCAGAACACCTCCAAACCATGCATGTGACCCTAGCATGTGTAATGAAGTGTGGTGGCATGCTCAAACCTCCTAAACCTGGTTACCAAGTGTGACCCCCTTCGCAGACATGCGCTGTCCCCTAAAAACAAAGTGTCTGCAATCTGACTATTAGAGGGAAACTCCCTGTTTCGGTGAAACCGGGGTAGATATTGTCACAACATATTCCCAAACATATTTTTACATCATCACATGACCTAAACAAGAGCAAAACAAGAGAGGGATATACCGCGTTACCCCTGTCAGAAGAAATTCTAGGGGGTAGACGATTCGAGGCACGCGGATCAGGGTTCCGCAGGAAGAAGCACTTCGGGGCATGGGAACACCTCGAAACCATGCATGTGACCCTATCATGTGTAATGAAGTGTGGTGGCATGCTCAAAACTCCTAAACCTGGTTACCAAGTGTGACCCCCTTTGCAGACATGCGCTGTCCCCTAAAAACAAAGTGTCTGCAATCTGACTATTAGGGGGAAACTCCCTGTTTCGGTCAAACCGGGGTAGATCTTGTCACAACATGTTTCCAATCATGGTTTTACATCATCACATGAACTAACCAAGAGCAAAAAAATAGAGGGATACACCAGGCTACCCGTGTCTGAAGAAAGTCTAGGGGGTAGACGATTCGAGGCCACGGATCAGGGTTCCGAAGGATGAAGCGCTTCGGGGCATCAGAACATCTCCAAACCATGCATGTGACCCTAGCATGTGTAATGAAGTGTGGTGGCATGCTCAAACCTCCTAAACCTTTTTACCAAGTGTGAGCCCCTTCGCAGACATGCGTTGTCCCGTAAAAACGAAGTGCCTACAATCTGACTATTAGGGGGAAACTCCCCGTTTCGATGAAACCGGGGTAGATCTTGTCACAACATATTCCCAAACATGGTTTTACATCATCACATGACCTAACCAAGATCAAAAAAAAGAGAGTGATACACTGGGCTACCCATGTAAGAAGAAACTCTAGGGGGATAGACGATCTGAGGCCCGCGAATCAGGGTTCCGCAGGAAGAAGCGCTTCGGGGTATCGGAACACCTCCAAACCATGCATGTGACCCTAGGATGTGTAATGAAGTGTGGTGGCATGCTCAAACCTCCTAAACCTGGTTCCCAAGTGTGACCCCCTTCGCAGACATGCGTTGTCCCCTAAAATAAAGTGTCTGCAATCTGACTATTAGGGGGAAACTCCCTGTTTCGGTGAAACCGGGGAAGATCTTGTCACAACATGTTCCCAAACATGGTTTTACATAATCACATGAACTAAACAAGAGCAAAACAAGAGAGGGCAAGACCGGGCTACCCCTGTCAGAAGAAAGTCTAGAGGGATAGACGATTCGAGGCCCGCGGATCAGGGTTCCGAAGGAAGAAGCGCTTCGGGGCATCAGAACACCTCAAAACCATGCATGTGACCCTAGAATGTGTAATGAAGTGTGGTGGCATGCTCAAACCTCCTAAACCTGGTTACCAAGTGTGACCCCCTTCGTAGACATGCGCTGTCCCCTAAAAACGAAGTGTCTGCAATCTGACTATTAGGGGGAAACTCCCAGTTTCGGTGAAACTGGGGCAGATCTTGTCACAACATGTTCCCAAACATGGTTTTACATAATAACATTAACTAACCAAGAGCAAAACAAGAGAGGGAAACACCGGGCTACCCCTGTCAGAAGAAAGTCTAGGGGGGTAGACGATTCGAGGCCCGCGGATCAGGGTTCCGAAGGAAGAAGCGCTTCGGGGCATCATAACACCTCAAAACCATGCATGTGACCCTAGCATGTGTAATGAAGGGTGGTGGCATGCTCAAACCTCCTAAACCTAGTTACCAAGTGTGACCCCCTTTGCAGACATGCGTTGTCCCCTAAAAAGGAAGTGTCTGCAATCTGACTATTAGGGGGAAACTCCTCGTTTCGGTGAAACCAGGGTAGATCTTGTCACAAAATGTTCCCAAACATGGTTTTACATCATCACATGACCTAACCAAGAACAAAACGAAGAGAGGGCTACACCGGGCTACCCCTGTCAGAAGATAGTCTATGGGGGTAGACGATCCGAGACCCGTGGATCAGGGTTCCGCAGGAAGAAGCGCTTCGGGGCATCGGAACACCTCCAAAACATGCATGTGACCCTATCATGTATAATTAAGTGTGGTGTCATTCTCAAATCTCCCAAACCTGGTTCCCAAGTGTGACCCCCTTCGCAGACATACGCTATCCCCTAAAAACGAGAGTGTGCAATCTGACTATTAGGGGGAAACTCCCTGTTTCGGTGAAACCGTGGTAGATCTTGTCACAACATGTTCCCAAATATCGTTTTACATCATCACATGACCTAACCAAGATCAAAACAAGAGAGGGCTAAAGCGGGTTACCCCTATTAGAAGAAAGTCCAGGGAGTAGACGATCCGAGGCCCGCGGATCAGGGTTCCGCAGGAAGAAGCGCTTCGGGTCATCAGAACACCTCAAAACCACCCATGTGACCCTATAATGTGTAATGAAGTGTGGTGGCATGTCAAACCTCCTAAAACTGGTTACCAAGTGTGACCCCCTTCGCAGACATGAATTGTCACCTAAAAACAAAGTGTGCGCAATCTGACTATTAGGGGGAAACTCCCTGTTTCACTGAAACCGGGGTAGATCTTGTCACAACATGTTCCCAAACATGGGTTTACATCGTCACATGACCTATCCAATAGAAAAACAAGAGAGGGCTACACCGGGCTACCCCTATCAGAAGAAACTCTAGGGGGTAGACCATTCGAGGCCCGCGGATCAGGATTCCGCACGAAGAAGCACTTCGGGGCAACGAAACACCTCCAAACCATGCATGTGACCCTAGAATGTGTAATGAATTGTGGTGGCATGCTCAAACCTCCTAAACCTGGTTACCAAGTGTGACCCCCTTCGCACACATGCGTTGTCCCCTGAAAACTAAGTGTCTGCAATCTGACCATTAGGGGGGGAACTCCCTGTTTCGGTGAAACCAGGGTAGATCTTGTCACAACATGTTACTAAACATGGTTTTACATCATCACATGAACTAAACAAGAGCAAAACAATATAGCGCTATACCGGTCTACCTCTGTCAGAAGAAAGTCTAGGGGGTAGACGATCCGAGGCCCGCGGATCAGGGATCCACAGGACGAAGCGCTTCGGGGCATCGGAACACCT
Source organism: Avena insularis (assembly GCA_023614405.1). NCBI lineage: Eukaryota > Viridiplantae > Streptophyta > Magnoliopsida > Poales > Poaceae > Avena > Avena insularis. The sequence goes on from CM042696.1 coordinate 332,188,426, forward strand.
CCAAACCATGCATGTGTCCCTAGCATGTGTGACGAAGTGTGGTGGCATGCTCAAAACTCCTAAACATGGTTACCAAGTATGACCCCCTTCGCAGACATGCGCTGTCTCCTAAAAACGAAGTGTCTGCAATTTGGCTAATAGGGGGAAACTCCCCGTTTTGGTGAAACCAGCGTAGATCTTGTCAGAACATGTTCCCAAACATGGTTTTACATCATACATGAACTAAACAAGAGGAAAACAAGAGAGGGCTACACCAGGCTACCGTGTCATAAGAAAGTCTAGGGGGGTAGACGATTCGAGGCCCGCAGATCAGGGTTCCGAAGGAAGAAGCGCTTCGGGGCATCACAACACCTCAAAACCATGCATGTGACCCTAGAATGTGTAATGAAGTGTGGTGGCATGCTCAAACCTACTAAACCTCGTTACCAAGTGTGACCCATTTCGCAGACATGTGCTGTCCCGTAAAAACAAAGTGTCTGCAATCTGACTATTAGGGGGAAACTCCTCGTTTCGGTGAAACCGGGGTAGATCTTGTCACAAAATGTTCACAAACATGGTTTTACATCATCACATGACCTAACCAAGAGCAAAACAAGAGAGGGCTACACCGGGCTACCCATGTCAGAAGAAAGTCTAGGGGGTAGACGATCCGAGATCCGAGGATCAGGGTTCCGCAGGAAGAAGCGATTCGGGGCATCGGAACACCTCCAAACCATGCATGTGACCCTAGCATGTGTAATGAAGTGTGGTGGCATGCTCAAACCTCCTAAACCTTGTTACCAAGTGTGACCCCCTTCGTAGACATGCGCTGTCCCCTAAAAACGAAGTGTCTGCAATCTGACTATTAGGGGGGAACTCCTCGTTTCGGTGAAACCGGGGTAGATCGTGTCACAACATATTCCCAAATATGGTTTTACATCATCACATGACTTAACCAAGTGCAAAACACCGGGTTACCCATGTAAGAAGAAAGTCTAGGGGGATAGACAATCGGAGGCCCGCGGATCAGGGTTCCGCAGGAAGAAGCGCTTCAGGGTATCGGAACACCTCCAAACCATGCATGTGACCCTAGCATGTGTAATGAAGTGTGGTGGCATGCTCAAACCTCCTAAACCTGGTTACCAAGTGTGACCCCCTTCGCAGACATGCGATGTCCGCGAAAAACGAAATATCTGCAATCTGACTATTAGGGGGAAACTCCCCGTTTCGGTGAAACCGGGGTAGATCTTGTCACAACATGTTCCCAAACATGGTTTTACATCATCACATGAACTAACCAAGAGCGAAACAAGAGAGGGCAACACCGGGCTACCCCTGTCAGAAGAAAGTCTAGGGGGGTAGACGATTCGAGGCTCGCAGATCAGGGTTCCGAAGGAAGAAGCGCTTCGGGGCATCATAACACCTCAAAACCATGAATGTGACCCTAGCATGTGTAATTAAGTGTGGTGGCATGCTCAAACCTCCTAAACCTGGTTACCAAGTGTGACCCCCTTCGTAGACATGCGTTGTCCCCTAAAAAGGAAGTGTCTGCAATCTGACTATTAGGGGGAAACTCCCCGTTTTGGTGAAACCGGGGTAGATCTTGTCACAACATGTTCCCAAACATGGTTTTGCATCATCACATGACCTAACCAAGAACAAAACAAGAGAGGTATACACCGGGCTACCCCTGTCAGAAGAAAGTCTATGGGGGTAGACGATCCGAGACCCGCGGATCAGGGTTCCGCAGGAAGAAGCGCTTCGGGGCATCGGAACACCTCCAAAACATGCATGTGACCCTATCATGTATAATTAAGTGTGGTGTCATGCTCAAATCTCCCAAACCTGGTTCCCAAGTGTGACCCCCTTCGCAGACATACGCTATCCCCTAAAAACGAGAGTGTGCAATCTGACTATTAGGGGGAAACTCCCTGTTTCGGTGAAACCGTGGTAGATCTTATCACAACATGTTCCCAAATATGGTTTTACATCATCACATGACCTAACCAAGATCAAAACAAGAGAGGGCTAAAGCGGGTTACCCCTATTAGAAGAAAGTCCACGGAGTAGACGATCCGAGGCCCGCGGATCAGGGTTCCGCAGGAAGAAGCGCTTCGGGTCATCAGAACACCTCAAAACCACGCATGTGACCCTATAATGTGTAATGAAGTGTGGTGGCATGTCAAACCTCCTAAACCTGGTTACCAAGTGTGACCCCCTTCGCAGACATGAATTGTCACCTAAAAACAAAGTGTGCGCAATCTGACTATTAGGGGGAAACTCCCTGTTTCACTGAAACCGGGGTAGATCTTGTCACAACATGTTCCCAAACATGGGTTTACATCGTCACATGACCTATCCAATAGAAAAACAAGAGAGGGCTACACCGGGCTACCCCTATCAGAAGAAACTCTAGGGGGTAGACCATTCGAGGCCCGCGGATCAGGATTCCGCACGAAGAATCGCTTCGGGGCAACGAAACACCTCCAAACCATGCATGTGACCCTAGAATGTGTAATGAATTGTGGTGGCATGCTCAAACCTCCTAAACCTGGTTACCAAGTGTGACCCCCTTCGCACACATGTGTTGTCCCCTGAAAACTAAGTGTCTGCAATCTGACCATTAGGGGGGGAACTCCCTGTTTCGGTGAAACCAGGGTAGATCTTGTCACAACATGTTACTAAACATGGTTTTACATCATCACATGAACTAAACAAGAGCAAAACAATATAGCGCTATACCGGTCTACCTCTGTCAGAAGAAAGTCTAGGGGGTAGACGATCCGAGGCCCGCGGATCAGGGATCCACAGGACGAAGCGCTTCGGGGCATCGGAACACCTCCAAACCATGCATGTGTCCCTAGCATGTGTGACGAAGTGTGGTGGCATGCTCAAAACTCCTAAACATGGTTACCAAGTATGACCCCCTTCAGACATCTGCTATCTCCTAAAAGCGTGTCTGCAATTTGGCTAATAGGGAAACTCCCCGTTTTGGTGAAACCAGCGTAGATCTTGTCAGAACATGTTCCCAAACATGGTTTTACATCATACATGAACTAAACAAGAGGAAAACAAGAGAGGGCTACACCAGGCTACCGTGTCATAAGAAAGTCTAGGGGGGTAGACGATTCGAGGCCCGCAGATCAGGGTTCCAAAGGAAGAAGCGCTTCGGGGCATCAGAACACCTCAAAACCATGCATGTGACCCTAGAATGTGTAATGAAGTGTGGTGGCATGCTCAAACCTACTAAACCTCGTTACCAAGTGTGACCCCCTTCGCAGACATGCGTTGTCCCGTAAAAACAAAGTGTCTGCAATCTGACTATTAGGGGGAAACTCCTCGTTTCGGTGAAACCGGGGTAGATCTTGTCACAAAATGTTCACAAACATGGTTTTACATCACATGACCTAACCAAGAGCAAAACAAGAGAGGGCTACACCGGGCTACCCCTTTTAGACGAAAGTCTAGGGGGTAGACGATCCGAGATCCGAGGATCCGGGTTCCGCAGGAAGAAGCGTTTCGGGGCATCGGAACACCTCTAAACCATGCATGTGACCCTAGCATGTGTAATGAAGAGTGGTGGCATGCTCAAACCTCCTAAACCTGGTTACCAAGTGTGACCCCCTTCGCAGACATGCGCTGTCCCCTAAAAACGAAGTGTCTGCAATCTGACTATTAGGGGGAAACTCCCCGTGTCGGTGAAACCGGGTAGATCGTGTCACAACATATTCCCAAATATGGTTTTACATCATCACATGACTTAACCAAGTGCAAAACACCGGGTTACCCATGTAAGAAGAAAGTCTAGGGGGATAGACAATCGGAGGCCCGCGGATCAGGGTTCCACAGGAAGAAGCGCTTCAGGGTATCGGAACACCTCCAAACCATGCATGTGACCCTAGCATGTGTAATGAAGTGTGGTGGCATGCTCAAACCTCCTAAACCTGGTTACCAAGTGTGACCCCCTTCGCAGACATGCGATGTCCATGAAAAACGAAATATCTGCAATCTGACTATTAGGGGGAAACTCCCCGTTTCGGTGAAACCGGGGTAGATCTTGTCACAACATGTTCCCAAACATGGTTTTACATCATCACATGAACTAACCAAGAGCAAAACAAGAGAGGGCTACACCGGGCTACCCCTGTCAGAAGAAAGTCTAGGGGGGTAGACGATTCGAGGCCCGCAGATCATTGTTCCGCAGGAAGAAGCGCTTCGGGGCATCAGAACACCTCAAAACCATGCATGTGACCCTAGCATGTGTAATTAAGTGTGGTGGCATGCTCAAACCTCCTAAACCTGGTTACCAAGTGTGACCCCCTTCACGGACATGAGCTGTCCCCTAAAAACAAAGTGTCTGCAATCTGACTATTAGGGGGAAACTCCCCGTTTTGGTGAAACCGGGGTAGATCTTGTCACAACATGTTCCCAAACATGGTTTTACATCATCACATGACCTAACCAAGAACAAAACAAGAGAGGGATACACCGGGCTACCCCTGTCAGAAGAAAGTCTAGGGGGGTAGACGATCCGAGACCATGGATCGTGGTTCCATGAGGAAGAAGCAGGGCATCGGAACACCTCCAAACCATGCATGTGACCCTATCATGTGTAATGAAGTGTGGTGGCATTCTCAAACCTCCTAAACCTGGTTCCCAAGTGTGACCCCCTTCGCAGACATGCGCTGTCCCCTAAAAACGAGTGTGTGCAATCTGACTATTAGGGGGAAACTCCCTGTTTCGGTGAAACCGGGGTAGATCTTGTCACAACATGTTCCCAAACATGGTCTTACATCATCACATGACCTAACCAAGAGAAAAACAAGAGAGGGCTACACCGGGTTACCCCTGTCAGAAGAAAGTCTAGGGGGTAGACGATCCGAGGCCCGCGGATCAGGGTTCCGCAGGAAGAAGTGCTTCGGGGCATCGGAACACCTCCAAACCATGCATGTGACCCTAGCATGTGTAATGAAGTGTGGTGGAATGCTCAAAACTCCTAAACCTGGTTACCAAGTGTGACCCCCTTCGCAGACATGCGTTCTCCCCTAAAAACGAAGTGTCTACCATCTGACTATTAGGGGGAAACTCCCTGTTTTGGTGAAACCGGGGTAGATCTTGTCACCACATATTCCCAAATATGGTTTTACATCATCACATGACCTAACCAAGAGCAAAACAAGAGAGGGCTACACCGGGCTACCCATGTAAGAAGAAAGTCTAGGGGGATAGACGATCTGAGGACCGCGGATCAGTGTTCCGCAGGAAGAAGCGCTTCGGGGTATCGGACCACCTCCAAACCATGCATGTGACCCTAGCATGTGTAATGAAGTCTAGTGGCATGCTCAAACCTCCTAAACCTGGTTACCAAGTGTGACCCCCTTCGCAGACATGCGATGTCCCCTAAAAACGAAGTGTCTGCAACTTGACTATTAGGGGGAAACTCCCTGTTTCGGTGAAACCGGGGTAGATCTTGTCACAACATATTCCCAAATATGGTTTTACATCATCACATGACCTAACAAAGAGCAAAACAAGAGAGGTCTACACCGGGTTACCCATGTAAGAAGAAAGTCTAGGGGGATAGACAATCGAAGGCCCGCGGATCAGGGTTCCGCAGGAAGAAGCGCTTTGGGGTATCGGAACACCTCCAAACCATGCATGTGACCCTAGCATGTGTAATTAAGTGTGGTGGCATGCTCAAACCTCCTAAACCTGGTTACCAAGTGTGACCCCCTTCGCACACATGCGTTGTCCCCTGAAAACTAAGTGTCTGCAATCTGACCATTAGGGGGGGAACTCCCTGTTTCGGTGAAACCAGGGTAGATCTTGTCACAACATGTTACTAAACATGGTTTTACATCATCACATGAACTAAACAAGAGCAAAACAATATAGCGCTATACCGGTCTACCTCTGTCAGAAGAAAGTCTAGGGGGTAGACGATCCGAGGCCCGCGGATCAGGGATCCACAGGACGAAGCGCTTCGGGGCATCGGAACACCTCCAAACCATGCATGTGTCCCTAGCATGTGTGACGAAGTGTGGTGGCATGCTCAAAACTCCTAAACATGGTTACCAAGTATGACCCCCTTCGCAGACATGCACTGTCTCCTAAAAACGAAGTGTCTGCAATTTGGCTAATAGGGGGAAACTCCCCGTTTTGGTGAAACCAGCGTAGATCTTGTCAGAACATGTTCCCAAACATGGTTTTACATCATACATGAACCAAACAACAGGAAAACAAGAGAGGGATACACCAGGCTACCGTGTCATAAGAAAGTCTAGGGGGGTAGACGATTCGAGGCCCGCAGATCAGGGTTCCGAAGGAAGAAGCGCTTCGGGGCATCAGAACACCTCAAAACCATGCATGTGACCCTAGAATGTGTAATGAAGTGTGGTGGAATGCTAAAACCTCCTAAACCTCGTTACCAAGTGTGACCCCCTTCGCAGACATGCGCTGTCCCGTAAAAACAAAGTGTCTGCAATCTGACTATTAGGGGGAAACTCCTCGTTTCGGTGAAACCGGGGTAGATCTTGTCACAACATGTTCCCAACCATGGTTTTACATCATCACATGACCTAACCAAGAGCAAAACAAGAGAGGGCTACACCGGGCTACCCCTGTCAGAAGAAAGTCTAGGGGGTAGACGATCCGAGATCCGAGGATCAGGGTTCCGCAGGAAGAAGCGCTTCGGGGCATCGGAACACCTCCAAACCATGCATGTGACCCTAGCATGTGTAATGAAGTGTGGTGGAATGCTCAAACCTCCTAAACCTGGTTACCAAGTGTGACCCCCTTCGCAGACATGCGCTGTCCCCTAAAAACGAAGTGTCTGCAATCTGACTATTAGGGGTAAACTCCCCGTTTCGGTGAAACCGGGGTAGATCTTGTCACAACATATTCCCAAATATGGTTTTACATCATCACATGACCTAACCAAGAGCAACCCATGTAAGAAGAAAGTCTAGGGGGATAGACGATCTGAGGCCCGCGGATCAGGGTTCCGCAGGAAGAAGCGCTTCGGGGTATCGGAACACCTCCAAACCATGCATGTGACCCTAGCATGTGTAATGAAGTGTGGTGGCATGCTCAAACCTCCTAAACCTGGTTACCAAGTGTGACCCCCTTCGCAGACATGCGATGTCCGCGAAAAACGAAATGTCTGCAATCTGACTATTAGGGGGAAACTCCCCGTTTCGGTGAAACCGGGGTAGATCTTGTCACAACATGTTCCCAAACATGGTTTTACATCATCACATGAACTAACCAAGAGCAAAACAAGAGAGGGCTACACCGGGCTACCCCTGTCAGAAGAAAGTCTAGGGGGGTAGACGATTCGAGGCTCGCGGATCAGGGTTCCGAAGGAAGAAGCGCTTCGGGGCATCAGAACACCTCAAAACCATGCATGTGACCCTAGCATGTGTAATTAAGTGTGGTGGCATGCTCAAACCTCCTAAACCTGGTTACCAAGTGTGAGCCCCTTCAGAGACATCTGCATCCCCTAAAAGGAAGTGTCTAATCGACTATTAGAAACTCCCCGTTTCGGTGAAACCGGGGTAGATCTTGTCACAACTTGTTCCCAAACATGGTTTTGCATCATCACATGACCTAACCAAGAGCAAAACAAGAGAGGTATACACCGGGCTACCCCTGTCAGAAGAAAGTCTAGGGGGGTAGACGATCCGAGACCCGCGGATCAGGGTTCCGCAGGAAGAAGCGCTTCGGGGCATCGGAACACCTCCAAAACATGCATGTGACCCTATCATGTATAATTAAGTGTGGTGTCATTCTCAAACCTCCTAAACCTGGTTCCCAAGTGTGACCCCCTTCGCAGACATGCGCTGTCCCCTAAAAACGAGTGTGTGCAATCTGACTATTAGGGGGAAACTCCCCGTTTCGGTGAAACCGGGGTAGATCTTGTCACAACATGTTCCCAAACATGGTTTTACATCATCACATGATCTAACCAAGAGCAAAACAAGAGAGGGCTAAACCGGGTTACCCCTATCAGAAGAAAGTCTAGGGAGTAGACGATCCGAGGCCCGCGGATCAGGGTTCCGCAGGAAGAAGCGCTCCGGGGCATCAGAACACCTCCAAACCATGCATCTGAACCTAGAATGTGTAATGAAGTGTGGTGGCATGATCAAAACTCCTAAACCTGGTTACCAAGTGTGACCCCCTTCACAGACATGCGATCTGAAGCCTAACCAAGAGCAAAACAAGAGAGGGCTACACCGGGCTACCCATGTAAGAAGAAAGTCTAGGGGGATAGACGATCTGAGGCCCGCGGATCAGGGTTCCGCAGGAAGAAGCGCTTTGGGGTATCGGAACACCTCCAAACCATGCATGTGACCCTAGCATGTGTAATGAAGTGTGGTGGTATGCTCAAACCTCCTAAACCTGGTTACCAAGTGTGACCCCTACGCAGACATGCGATGTCCCCTAAAAACGAAGTGTCAGTAACCTGACTATTAGGGGGAAACTCCCCGTTTCGGTGAAACCGGTGTAGATCTTGTCACAACATGTTCCCAAACATGGTTTTAAATAATCACATGAACTAACCAAGAGCAAAATAAGAGAGGCCTACACCGGGCTACCCCTGTCAGAAGAAAGTCTAGGGGGTTGGACGATTCGAGGCCCGCGGATCAGAGTTCCGAAGGAAGAAGCGCTTTGGGGCATCAGAACACCTCAAAACCATGCATGTGACCCTAGCATGTGTAATGAAGTGTGGTGGCATGCTCAAACCTCCTAAACCTGGTTACCAAGTGTGACCCCCTTCGCAGACATGCGCTGTCCCCTAAAAACAAAGTGTCTGCAATCTGACTATTAGGGGGAAACTACCTGTTTTAGTGAAACCAGGGTAGATCTTGTCACAACATATTCCAAAATATGGTTTTACATCATCACATGACCTAACCAAGAGAAAAACAAGAGAGGGCTACAGCGGGCTACCCATGTAAGAAGAAAGTCTAGGGAGATAGACGATCTGAGGCCCGCGGATCAGGGTTCCGCAGGAAGAAGCGCTTCGGGGTATCGGAACACCTGCAAACCATGCATGTGACCCTAGCATGTGTAATGAAGTGTGGTGGTATGCTCAAACCTCCTAAACCTGGTTACCAAGTGTGACCCCCTTCGCAGACATGCGATGTCCCCTAAAAACAAAGTATCTGTAACCTGACTATTAGGGGGAAACTCCCCGTTTCGGTGAAACCGGGGTAGATCTTGTCACAACATGTTCCCAAACATGGTTTTACATCATCACATGATCTAACCAAGAGCAAAACAAGAGAGGGCTAAACCGGGTTACCCCTATCAGAAGAAAGTCTAGGGAGTAGACGATCCGAGGCCATGGATCGGTTCCGCAGAAGAAGCGCCCGGGCATGAACACCTCCAAACCATGCATCTGAACCTAGAATGTGTAATGAAGTGTGGTGGCATGATCAAAACTCCTAAACCTGGTTACCAAGTGTGACCCCCTTCACAGACATGCGCTGTCCCGTAAAAACGAAGTGTCTGCAATCTGACTATTAGGGGGAAACTCCCCGTTTCGGTGAAACCGGGGTAGATCTTGTCACAACATATTCCCAAATATGGTTTTACATCATCACATGACCTAACCAAGAGCAAAACAAGAGAGGGATACACCGGGCTACCCATGTAAGAAGAAAGTCTAGGGGGATAGACGATCTGAGGCCCGCGGATTAGGGTTCCGCAGGAAGAATCGCTTCAGGGTATCGGAACACCTCCAAACTATGCATGTGACCCTAGCATGTGTAATGATGTGCGGTGGCATGTTCAAACCTCCTAAATCTGGTTACCAAGTGTGACCCCCTTCGCAGACATGCGATGTCCCCTAAAAACGAAGTGTCTGCAATCTGACTATTATGGGGAAACTCCCCGTTTCGGTGAAACCAGGGTAGATCTTGTCAGAACATGTTCCCAAACATGGTATTACATCATCACATGAACTCACCAAGAGCAAAACAAGAGAGGGCTACACCGGGCTACCCCTGTCAGAAGAAAGTCTAGGGGGTTAGACGATTCGAGGCCCGTGGATCAGAGTTCCAAAGGAAGAAACGCTAAGGGGCATCAGAACACCTCAAAACCATGCATGTGACCCTAGCATGTGTAATGAAGTGTGGTGGCATGCTCAAACCTCCTAAACCTGGTTACCAAGTGTGACCCCCTTCGCAGACATGCGCTGTCCCCTAAAAACGAAGTGTCTACAATCTGACTATTAGGGGTAAACTCCCCATTTCGGTGAAACTGGGGTAGATCTTGTCACAACATATTCCCAAATATGGTTTTACATCATCACATGACCTAACCAAGAGCAAAACAAGAGAGGGATACACCGGGCTACCCATGTAAGAAGAAAGTCTAGGGGGATAGACGATCTGAGGCCCGCGGATCAGGGTTCCGCAGGAAGAAGCGCTTCGGGGTATCGGAACACCTCCAAACCATGCATGTGACCCTAGCATGTGTAATGAAGTCTGGTGGCATGTTCAAACCTCCTAAATCTGGTTACCAAGTGTGACCTCCTTCGCAGACATGCGATGTCCCCTAAAAACGAAGTGTCTGCAATCTGACTATTAGGGGGAAACTCCCCGTTTCGGTGAAACCGGGGTAGATCTTGTCACAACATGTTCCCAAACATGGTTTTACATAATCACATGAACTAACCAAGAGCAAAACAAGAGAGGGCTACACCGGGCTACCCCTGTCAGAAGAAAGTCTAGGGGGGTAGACGATTCGAGGCCCGCGGATCAGGGTTCCGAAGGAAGAAGCGCTTCGGGGCATCAGAACACCTCAAAACCATGCATGTGACCCTAGCATGTGTAATGAAGTGTGGTGGCATGCTCAAACCTCCTAAACCTGGTTACCAAGTGTGACCCCCTTCGCAGACATGCGCTGTCCCCTAAAAACAAAGTGTCTGCAATCTGACTATTAGGGGGAAACTCCCTGTTTCAGTGAAACCAGGGTAGATCTTGTCACAACATATTCCAAAATATGGTTTTACATCATCACATGACCTAACAAAAAGTAAAACAAGAGATGGCTACACCGGGCTACCCATGTAAGAAGAAAGTCTAGGGGGATAGACGATCTGAGGCCCGGATCGTGGTTCCGCAGAAGAAGCGCTTGAGGGGAACACCTCCAAACCATGCATGTGACCCTAGCATGTGTAATGAAGTTTGGTGGCATGCTCAAACCTCCTAAACCTGGTTACCAAGTGTGACCCCCTTCGCAGACATGCGATGTCCCCTCAAAACAAAGTGTCTACAACTTGACTATTAGGGGGAAACTCCCCGTTTCGGTGAAACCGGGGTAGATCTTGTCACAACATGTTCCCAAACATGGTTTTACATAATCACATGAACTAACCAAGAGCAAAACAAGAGAGGGCTACACCGGGCTACCCCTGTCAGAAGAAAGTCTAGGGGGTAGACGATTCGAGGCCCGCGGATCAGGGTTCCGAAGGAAGAAGCGCTTCGGGGCATCAGAACACCTCAAAACCATGCATGTGACCCTAGCTTGTTTAATGAAGTGTGGTGGCTGCTCAAACCCCCTAAACCTGGTTACCAAGTGTGACCCTTCGCAGACATGCGCTGTCCCCTAAAAACAAAGTGTCTACAATCTGACTATTAGGGGGAAACTCCCCGTTTCGGTGAAACCGGGGTAGATCTTGTCACAACATGTTCCCAAACATGGTTTTACATCATCACATGACCTAACCAAGAGAAAAACAAGAGAGGGCTACACCGGGCTACCCCTTTCAGAAGAAAGTCTAGGGGGTAGACGATCCGAGATCCGAGGATCAGGGTTCCGCAGGAAGAAGCGCTTCGGGGCATCGGAACACCTCCAAACCATGCATGTGACCCTAGCATGTGTAATGAAGTGTGGTGGCATGCTCAAACCTCCTAAACCTTGTTACCAAGTGTGACCCCCTTCGCAGACATGCGCTGTCCCCTAAAAACGAAGTGTCTGCAATCTGACTATTAGGGGGAAACTCCCTGTTTCGGTGAAACCGGGGTAGATCTTGTCACAACATGTTCACAAACATGGTTTTAAATAATCACATGAACTCACCAAGAGCAAAACAAGAGAGGGCAACACCGGGCTACCCCTGTCAGAAGAAAGTCTAGGGGGGTAGACGATTCGAGGCTCGCAGATCAGCGTTCCGAAGGAAGAAGCGCTTCGGGGCATCATAACACCTCAAAACCATGAATGTGACCCTAGCATGTGTAATTAAGTGTGGTGGCATGCTCAAACCTCCTAAACCTGGTTACCAAGTGTGACCCCCTTCGTAGACATGCGCTGTCCCCTAAAAAGGAAGTGTCTGCAATCTGACTATTAGGGGGAAACTCCCCGTTTTGGTGAAACCGGGGTAGATCTTGTCACAACATGTTCCCAAACATGGTTTTGCATCATCACATGACCTAACCAAGAACAAAACAAGAGAGGTATACACCGGGATACCCCTGTCAGAAGAAAGTCTATGGGGGTAGACGATCCGAGACCCGCGGATCAGGGTTCCGCAGGAAGAAGCGTTTCGGGGCATCGGAACACCTCCAAAACATGCATGTGACCCTATCATGTATAATTAAGTGTGGTGTCATTCTCAAACCTCCTAAACCTGGTTCCCAAGTGTGACCCCCTTCGCAGACATACGCTATCCCCTAAAAACGAGTGTGTGCAATCTGACTATTAGGGGGAAACTCCCTGTTTCGGTGAAACTGGGTTGATCTTGTCACAACATGTTCCCAAACATGGTTTTACATCATCACATGATCTAACCAAGAGCAAAACAAGAGAGGGCTAAACCGGGTTACCCCTATCAGAAGAAAGTCTAGGGAGTAGACGATCCGAGGCCCGCGGATCAGGGTTCCGCAGGAAGAAGCGCTCCGGGGCATCAGAACACCTCCAAACCATGCATCTGAACCTAGAATGTGTAATGAAGTGTGGTGGCATGATCAAAACTCCTAAACCTGGTTACCAAGTGTGACCCCCTTCACAGACATGCGATCTGAGGCCTAACCAAGAGCAAAACAAGAGAGGGCTACACCGGGCTACCCATGTAAGAAGAAAGTCTAGGGGGATAGACGATCTGAGGCCCGCGGATCAGGGTTCCGCAGGAAGAATCGCTTTGGGGTATCGGAACAACTCCAAACCATGAATGTGACCCTAGCATGTGTAATGAAGTGTGGTGGTATGCTCAAACCTCCTAAACCTGGTTACCAAGTGTGACCCCCTTCGTAGACATGCGATGTCCCCTAAAAACGAAGTGTTTGTAACCTGACTATTAGGGGGAAACTCCCTGTTTCGGGGAAACCGGGGTAGATCTTGTCACAACATATTCCCAAATATGGTTTTACATCATCACATGACCTAACCAAGAGAAAAACAAGAGAGGGCTACACCGGGCTACCCATGTGAGAAGAAAGTCTAGGGGGATAGACGATGTGAGGCCCGCAGATCAGGGTTCCGCAGGAAGAAGCGCTTCGGGGCATCAGAACACCTCAAAACCATGCATGTGACCCTAGCATGTGTAATGAAGTGTGGTGGCATGCTCAAACCTCCTAAACCTGGTTACCAAGTGTGACCCCTACGCAGACATGCGATGTCCCCTAAAAACGAAGTGTCAGTAACCTGACTATTAGGGGGAAACTCCCCGTTTCGGTGAAACCGGTGTAGATCTTGTCACAACATGTTCCCAAACATGGTTTTAAATAATCACATGAACTAAACAAGAGCAAAATAAGAGAGGCCTACACCGGGCTACCCTGTCAGAAGAAAGTCTAGGGGGTTGGACGATTCGAGGCCCGCGGATCAGAGTTCCGAAGGAAGAAGCGCTTTGGGGCATCAGAACACCTCAAAACCATGCATGTGACCCTAGCATGTGTAATGAAGTGTAGTGGCATGCTCAAACCTCCTAAACCTGGTTACCAAGTGTGACCCCCTTCGCAGACATGCGCTGTCCCCTAAAAACAAAGTGTCTGCAATCTGACTATTAGGGGGAAACTACCTGTTTTAGTGAAACCAGGGTAGATCTTGTCACAACATATTCCAAAATATGGTTTTACATCATCACATGACCTAACCAAGAGAAAAACAAGAGAGGGCTACAGCGGGCTACCCATGTAAGAAGAAAGTCTAGGGAGATAGACGATCTGAGGCCCGCGGATCAGGGTTCCGCAGGAAGAAGCGCTTCGGGGTATCGGAACACATGCAAACCATGCATGTGACCCTATCATGTGTAATGAAGTGTGGTGGTATGCTCAGACCTCCTAAACCTGGTTACCAAGTGTGACCCCCTTCGCAGACATGCGATGTCCCCTAAAAACAAAGTATCTGACACCTGACTATTAGGGGGAAACTCCCTGTTTCGGTGAAACTGGGTTGATCTTGTCACAACATGTTCCCAAACATGGTTTTACATCATCACATGATCTAACCAAGAGCAAAACAAGAGAGGGCTAAACCGGGTTACCCCTATCAGAAGAAAGTCTAGGGAGTAGACGATCCGAGGCCCGCGGATCAGGGTTCCGCAGGAAGAAGCGCTCCGGGGCATCGGAACACCTCCAAACCATGCATCTGAACCTAGAATGTGTAATAAAGTGTGGTGGCATGATCAAAACTCCTAAACCTGGTTACCAAGTGTGACCCCCTTCACAGACATGCGCTGTCCGTAAAAACGAAGTGTCTGCGATCTGACTATTAGGAGGAAACTCCCTGTTTCGGTGAAACCGGGGTAGATCTTGTCACAACATATTCCCAAATATGGTTTTACATCATCACATGACCTAACCAAGAGCAAAACAAGAGAGGGCTACACCGGGCTACCCATGTAAGAAGAAAGTCTAGGGGGATAGACGATCTGAGGCCCGCGGATCAGGGTTCCGCAGGAAGAATCGCTTTGGGGTATCGGAACAACTCCAAACCATGCATGTGACCCTAGCATGTGTAATGAAGTGTGGTGGTATGCTCAAACCTCCTAAACCTGGTTACCAAGTGTGACCCCCTTCATAGACATGCGATGTCCCCTAAAAACGAAGTGTTTGTAACCTGACTATTAGGGGGAAACTCCCTGTTTCGGTGAAACCGGGGTAGATCTTGTCACAACATGTTCACAAACATGGTTTTAAATAATCACATGAACTCACCAAGAGCAAAACAAGAGAGGGCTACACCGGGCTACCCCTGTCAGAAGAAAGTCTAGGGGGTTAGACGATTCGAGGCCCGTGGATCAGAGTTCCAAAGGAAGAAACGCTAAGGGGCATCAGAACACCTCAAAACCATGCATGTGACCCTAGCATGTGTAATGAAGTGTGGTGGCATGCTCAAACCTCCTAAACCTGGTTACCAAGTGTGACCCCCTTCGCAGACATGCGCTGTCCCCTAAAAACGAAGTGTCTACAATCTGACTATTAGGGGTAAACTCCTGTCACAACATATTCCCAAATATGATTTTACATCATCACATGACCTAACCAAGAGCAAAACAATATAGGGATACACCGGGCTACCCATAGAAGAAGAAAGTCTAGGGGGATAGACGATCTGAGGCCCGCGGATCAGGGTTCCGCAGGAAGAAGCGCTTTTAGTATCAACACCTCCAAACCATGCATGTGACCCTAGCATGTGTAATGAAGTGTGGTGGTATGCTCAAACCTCCTAAACCTGGTTACCAAGTGTGACCCCCTTCGCAGACATGCGCTGTCCCCTAAAAACGAAGTGTCTGCAATCTGACTATTAGGGGGAAACTCCCTGTTTTGGTGAAACCGGGGTAGATCTTGTCACAACGTGTTCCCAAACATGGCTTTACATAATAACATGAACTAACCAAGAGCAAAACAAGAGAGGGCTACACTGGGCTACCCCTGTCAGAAGAAAGTCTAGGGTTCCGAAGGAAGAAGCGCTTCGGGGCATCAGAACACCTCAAAACCATGCATGTGACCTTAGCATGTGTAATGAAGTGTGGTGGAATGCCCAAACCTCCTAAACCTGGTTACCAAGTGTGACCCCCTTCGCAGACATGCGCTGTCCCCTAAAAACAAAGTGTCTGCAATCTGACTATTAGGGGGAAACTCCCTGTTTCGGTGAAACCGGGGTAGATCTTGTCACCACATATTCCCAAATATGGTTTTACATCATCACATGACCTAACCAAGAGCAAAACAAGAGAGGGCTACACCGGGCTACCCATGTAAGAAGAAAGTCTAGGGGGATAGACGATCTGAGGCCCGCGGATCAGGGTTCCGCAGGAAGAAGCGCTTCGGGGTATCGGAACACCTCCAAACCATGCATGTGACCCTAGCATGTGTAATGAAGTGTGGTGGCATGCTCAAACCTCCTAAACCTGGTTACCAAGTGTGACCCCCTTCGCAGACATGCGATGTCCCCTAAAAACGAAGTGTCTGCAACTTGACTATTAGGGGGAAACTCCCCGTTTCGGTGAAACCGGGGTAGATCTTGTCACAACATGTTCCCAAACATGGTTTTACATAATCACATGAACTAACCAAGAGCAAAACAAGAGAGGGATACACCGGGCTACCCCTGTCAGAAGAAAGTCTAGGGGGGTAGACGATTCGAGGCCCGCGGATCAGGGTTCCGAAGGAAGAAGCGCTTCGGGGCATCGGAACACCTCAAAACCATGCATGTGACCCTAGCTTGTTTAATGAAGTGTGGTGGCTGCTCAAACCTCCTAAACCTGGTTACCAAGTGTGACCCTTCGCAGACATGCGCTGTCCCCTAAAAACAAAGTGTCTACAATCTGACTATTAGGGGGAAACTCCCCGTTTCGGTGAAACCGGGCTAGATCTTATCACAACATGTTCCCAAACATGGTTTTACATCATCACATGACCTAACCAAGAGAAAAACAAGATATGTCTACACCGGGCTACCCCTTTCAGAAGAAAGTCTAGGGGGTAGACGATCCGAGATCCGAGGATCAGGGTTCCGCAGGAAGAAGCGCTTCGGGGCATCGGAACACCTCCAAACCATGCATGTGACCCTAGCATGTGTAATGAAGTGTGGTTGGATGCTCAAACCTCCTAAACCTTGTTACCAAGTGTGACCCCCTTCGCAGACATGCGCTGTCCCCTAAAAACGAAGTGTCTGCAATCTGACTATTAGGGGGAAACTCCCTGTTTCGGTGAAACCGGGGTAGATCTTGTCACAACATATTCCCAAACATGGTTTTACATCATCACATGACCTAACCAAGTGCAAAACAAGAGAGGTATACACCGGGTTACCCATGTAAGAAGAAAGTCTAGGGGTATAGACAATCGGAGGCCCGCGGATCAGGGTTCCGCAGGAAGAAGCGCTTCAGGGTATCGGAACACCTCCAAACCATGCATGTGACCCTAGCATGTGTAATGAAGTGTGGTGGAATTCTCAAACCTCCTAAACCTGGTTACCAAGTATGACCCCCTTCGTAGACATGCGTTGTCCCCTAAATACAAAGTGTCTACAATCTGACTATTAGTGGGAAACTCCCCGTTTCGGTGAAACCGGGGTAGATCTTGTCACAACATGTTCCCAAACATGGTTTTACATCATCACATGACCTAACCAAGTGCAAAACAAGAAAGGGATACACCGGGTTACCCATGTAAGAAGAAAGTCTAGGGGGATAGACAATCGGAGGCCCGCGAATCAGGGTTCCGCAGGAAGAAGCGCTTCAGGGTATCGGAACACCTCCAAACCATGCATGTGACCCTAGCATGTGTATTGAAGTGTGGTGGAATGCTCAAACCTCCTAAACCTGGTTACCAAGTGTGACCCCCTTCGTAGACATGCGATGTCCGCGAAAAACGAAATGTCTGCAATCTGACTATTAGGGGGAAACTCCCCGTTTTGGTGAAACCGGGGTAGATATTGTCAAAACATGTTACCAAACATGGTTTCACATAATCACATGAACTAACAAGAGCAAAACAAGAGAGGGATACACCGGGCTACCCCTGTCAGAAGAAAGTCTAGGTGGGTAGACGATTTGAGGCCCGCGGATCAGGGTTCCAAAGGAAGAAGCGCTTCGGGGCATCAGAACACCTCAAAACCATGCATGTGACCCTAGCGTGTGTAATGAAGTGTGGTGGCATGCTCAAACCTCCTAAACCTGGTTACCAAGTGTGACCCCCTTCGCAGACATGCGCTGTCCCCTAAAAACAAAGTGTCTGCAATCTGACTATTAGGGGGAAACTCCCCGTTTCGGTGAAACCGGGGTAGATCTTGTCACAACATGTTCCCAAACATGGTTTTACATCATCACATGACCTAACCAAGAGAAAAACAAGAGAGGGCTACACCGGGCTACCCCTTTCAGAAGAAAGTCTAGGGGGTAGACGATTCGAGATCCGAGGATCAGGGTTTCGTAGGAAGAAGCGCTTCAAGGCATCAGAACACCTCCAAACCATGCATGTGACCCTAGCATGTGTAATGAAATGTGGTGGCATGCTCAAACCTCCTAAACCAGGTTACCAAGTGTGACCCCCTTCGAAGACATGCACTGTCCCCTAAAAACAAAGTGTCTGCAATCAGACTATTAGGGGGAAACTCCCCGTTTCATTGAAACCGGGGTAGATCTTGTCACAACTGTTGGGGATATACTTTCCGGGTATCCTCACAGTTCCTCACTGACCAGGGTGGCCCACTTCGGGTTAGAGCATTGCTTCACGGGCGGCCCAGTCAGGGAGATAGATGGAGTCCAATCCGGTTACGGGAAGGCCCAGAAGACTTACCGACTTAGGCCCATAATGTTACTTGTAGTTCAAGATGTACTCTGTAACCGACTCTTAGTCGTAGACTGATAGATCTCTCCTGTAAACCCTAGGCCGGATATCTATATAAGCCGTCCTAGGGAGAGCCTTTAGGGCACACCTCAATAGTCTACAATCTCAACTCGCACAGGCGAAACCCTTGTAACCCATATTTTGTCTCTGCCGTATTACTGGATTGCTAGCAGGAGTAGGATCCGTCCAAAGCCGGCGGATTCGAACCTGGGTAAACTTGTGTGCTCAACGTCCCGGAATACCGTATGTCTCACACGCCTCTCTTTCGCATGCCTTGAGGACCCCCTCATGGTGTACTTGTCATCAATCCGACGATAGTTGCCGCCCACCATGGGGAAAGTGAGCTTCGGATCTGCGTTCCTAGCGGAATCTGCAAGAATCGGAATCGGCGAGACTATCACCGTCGGTCGCATCCTCTACGCTAGTGACATCCCTCTCATCGTCCTCGACGAGACTTGGATTCCGGCTAGGGAGGCCGTGACTGCCTACACAATCATGTCCTTTGGCGAGATCGATGTGTACATCGGTTTCGCTGAACCTGCCCAACCCACCCCATCGGTGATGATAGAGGCAGAAGAATCTTCTGGGTCCCCTTTGTCCACGGAGGCGGTAGAGTTACGGATCTAAGAAAACCCTAATCCCACCCAGCCCGCACCAGTTGCGGAGATAGTGGAGAAATCCGAGCCTGAAGAAGACCTAGCGGTCCAAGTCGAATTTGGAGTGGATCTCCCTGGAGGAGCCGGATCCCAGATCGACCCACCCACGGAAGTCGAAATCCAGGAGGAGCATATCAGTGACACTGATTCCGGCTCTGATGATGCCGGGACAGACAGACCCCTCCTAAGGTACACATTACGACGTATGATACTGCAAGGCGAAAGCGCAGATGCAATTCTCGAAACCATCAAAAGTTTCGACATGGCTGATCGTGAAAGCCGCAGGTACCTCAGGAAGCACGCGTCGCACTTTGTCGGATATGTGGGATCCGGATCCGGCTCTGCCAATGCTGGAGAAAACACCGACTCGGTGCTGGAGGCAATTGGAACAAATGTCGACGTACCCGCATCCTCGGATGAATCGATGACATCAGCAGATTTTCGAAAGTTCTCCGCGGAATATGAAGAGGAGTATAACTCCAAAACTGCAGAAGAAGGAGAAGCCATGGATGAAGGATCCTGGGAACACTCTCCCTAAACGCAAGATGACATGGACGTCGGAGACAATCCCGAGGTCCAGATGTCCGAAAGTACCGATCAGAGCTTGACTCCGGGAAACGGACCCAAAGCCGTCTTTGCTACTAGCGCTGCCAAGAAGGCAAAGAAGAAGAACAAGAAAAACAAGACCCTAGCAAAAGACCCTCTAGCTGAGGAGGTGATTGCCGAGGAATACGAAGAAGACTCGGATGGAGCACTTATCCTAGACGAGCCGAAAAAAGAAGAATCGGTGGATGGACACGTGATCACCGAAGGTGCACGTAAACTCATCGATGCTGCATTAACCACACCTATCCCTACAGCTGCAGAACTTACTGCAGATGAGCTGGATGAAAGGGCCCAAGCCCTAGAAGCGCATCATCAACAACTCCTCGATGAAGCCAAAAACATCGAGGTGGAGAAGAAACGCATGGCAACTAAGGACTACATGTCTTGCACGTAAGACACGGAAACGTCACACCAATGACAACCAGTTCCCAACTGTCCGTGCTGTCCTTTTCGGAGATGAGATGGGGAAGCCACGGAAAGATAGCAAAGGAGATTGGGTATACCCAACCCCAGTACAGAATACCGTGGCAGCCCGAGCAATTCTATCGGCTAATCTAGGACCAGAGGAGATCCGTTTGGGTATCAAGCTACTCAACAAGGGACTGGAGCAGCAAAAGGTCGCCCTGTCCGGAAGTCAAAAACTGGTCTCGGATTCTGACCAATGTCACACAGATCCGGCATGGGTTGACGTAAGACCCCATCACGTCCGGGAGCAGTATCATCGCCCCGAACGTCGGGAAGACAATTATTCAAGAACCGGATCGTCAGGACAGCACTACAAGACCACGCGAATCGAGCAACGCTGCTCCAGTGGCGAAAAGACGCCATTATCGCACCGAATCATTTAACCTCCCAACGAGAATCTAACGATCGAAGGGGAGAAGATAAAGAGAAACAACAGGAGTAGGATCGTCCAAAAGTGCCACCTCCTAAATATACGAGCCGGCGGACGAAGGAACGACGGAAACCACGCTGGAACAAGCCGGCAAGGGGCTCGTCATAGTCAAGATCCTCCCCGGAACCGGAATAATGACGCTCCGGACAGAGGCTGGCGATCAGCCGGAAACTATCCAGCTGCACCACCCTCTCCACCACACAGTCATCACAACGGCTCCCATGGAGGGAAAGGAGGACGACATGGCGGAGGAGGTGGTGGCAGAAGCCGAAGTCTGGCTCCAAGGCACCGTAGCCACAGCCAACATTCGGGACGATCTCTATCCCCGAACGACACAAGGCACAGGATCAATTCCAACATAGAGGCGCGGCGCTATGAAAACGATGACATGTACGTGGGCCCAAAGTGCTTCGGACCACGCATCAAAGCTACAAGATTCTCGGAAGGATTTGCTATCTCAAGGCACATCCAAGCCTACGACAGCATTGCTCGGCCAGACACTTGGTAACAGGATTTTTTCCAAGCTTGCTACATCGCCCAAGGCGGAAACAGCATGGTCGCAACCCGATATCTCCCACTTATGTTGCGGAAGACGGCGCGATCATGGCTCAATGAACTTCTGAAGAACACCATCCATAACTGGTATGACATGCAAAGTGCGTTCTTTCGTAATTTCGAAGGCACATATCGGAGGCCCTGTTCGGTTGGAGACCTACAGCGTTGCACCCAGAAAGCTGGAGAAACTTGCCAAGATTATCTCGGATGATGGATCGACACCAAGAACTCCTATGAAGGAGTAAACGACCAAACCGCGATTGAAGCTTTCATTGCAGGTCTCCCAATTGGTCTACTGCGTCATCGCTTGAAGTGTGACAAGGTCACTGATTTGGGAGAGATGATAGAAACAGCGAGCAAGTATGCAGATGCCGACGATGATGCAGAGGGATTGCTCAATGCCCTAGCTGTACCTCAGTCGGCAAAGACAAAGCAACAAGCTCAGAAACGTAAGAACACCTCGGAGGAAAAACCCAACACGGAAACAGCGGTGGTTACTACTGTTTCTGGGTCTGGAGGACGAGGAGGACGTGGCGGAGGCTGCGGGCATGGCCGTGGGACTTCAAGGGTCCAAGGTAGAGGAGAACAGCAACCAGGCAAAATCTACTCTTGGGCCGACATTGCCAATAACCCATGTGTGCATCACCTAGACGCCAATGGGGGCTCGTCCCACACTAACGCTGAATGTCGTTTCAATGACGACATCAAAAGAGATGACACCGCGGGCTACAAAGCTAAGCGGAAGAAGGGAAAGAAAAATCCCGAAAAGGACAAAGAGACCAAGGAAATTTCCGACATGGAGGAAGCCGATGCTCCAAATCCCAAGTCGGAAGGTAAGAAGACTTTTCCCACCAAAAAGGACACTTATGTCACTTTCCTCGGATCTCAACTAGCAAAGGTCAAGAAAGCAGTTCTACACGAGCTCAATGCAACAGTTCCGGCTGTCCCCTAGTATCTGGACTGGTCGGAAGTGGCAATCCCATTTGACCGCGATGATCATCCGCCTAAGTTACACAGGCGAGGAAAATATGCCTTAATCGTCAACCCACTTATTGACGGCTATGGTTTCTCCAAGACCCTCATGGACGGTGGTAGCAGGATCAATATTCTCTATGTCGAAACGCTACGCCGGATGAAGATCTCGGAGACCCAGCTAAACCATAGCTCTGTGATTTTTCACGGAGTTGTCCCAGGAAGACAAGCTAATTCCCTGGGAGAGATCACTTTGGATGTTACCTTTGGAACTCCAAAGAATTATCGGACGGAGGCACTTTCCTTCGAAGTGGTCCCGTTCAAGAGCGCATACCATGCTATATTTGGACGTCCGGCTTACTGGGCTTTCATGGCGCGTCCATGTTACATTTACAATATGATGAAAATTCCAGGTCCCAACGGTGTGATCACCATCAGGGGAGACCCGAAGAAAGCGCGAGAGTGCGAGGATGGAAATGCCGCCTTTGCCGAAGCCGTGTTGCACGCCCAGGAGTACCAGGAGATCAAGAAGAGCATAGATCTGTCTGAGATACCCGCAACGAAGAAGGAGGTGACCAAGCCAAATTCGGAGTTCAAGGCATCATAAGAGACGAAGAAAGCACCGTTCAAGGATGATGACCCCTCCAAGGTGACCCAGATAGGCGTAGGCCTAGATAGCGCATAGGAAAGCGTGCTCGTCAAGTTCCTCCAAGCAAATCAAGATATCTTCGCATGGCAGCCGTCTGACATGACCGGAGTACCTAGGGAACTTGTCGAGCACTCTCTAAATGTAAACCCGAACGCTAAACCCGTCAAACAGTCCTTACGACGGTTTGGCGACGAAAAGCGTAAGGCAATAGCTAAGGAACTAGCACGGCTCGAGTCAGCCGGATTCATAGAAGAGGTCATCCACACTGAGTGGTCGGCCAATCATGTAATGGTCCCTAAAAAGGACACCACTGATTTAAGGATGTGTGTTGATTATACTGCCTTGAACAAGGCTTGTCCAAAAGATCCATTCGATTTGCCTAGAATTGATCAAGTTATCGATTCTACGACAGGCTCAGAACTCCTCTGTTTTCTCGACGCATATTCCGGTTATCACCAAATCCGGATGAAGGAATCTGACAAAGTCAAAACTTCATTCATAACCCCTTTCGGAACCTTCTATTTTGTTATGATGCCCTTTGGGCTGAAGAACGCAGGATGTACGTACCAGCGCACGATGCAGCATTGCCTCCACGACCAACTCGGACACAATGTACATGCATACGTGGATGATATCGCGGTGATGTCCAAAAAGAAGGAAACACTGATTTCCGACTTGGAGGAAACGTCGTAATCTCTGAAAATACAACATCATGCTTAACCCGAAGAAATGCTTCTTTGGAATACCAGCTGGAAAATTGTTAGGTTTCATCGTGTCTCAAAGAGGCATAGAGGTGAACCGAGACAAAATCAAGGCTATACTTAATATTTCCAGGCCAACTCGCCTGAAGGACGTACAAAGATTAACTGGTTGCATCGCTACGGTCAGTCGATTTGTAAGCCGGCTTGGTGAAAGAGTCATACCATTATACAAACTCCTGAAAAAGACCAAAGATTTTGTTTGGACTGATGAAGCTGAAGCTACACTATAAGACTTGAAGAAAGTACTCTCATCTGCTCCTATCCTTGCAGCGCTGGAACCTAAGGAACCAATGTTACTCTATCTTGCTGCGACAAATAAGGTCGTTAGTATCGTCATGATGGTGGAGAGACTAGAGGAATATCAGGAACACCGGGTGCAGCGTCCGACTTACTCTGTCAGCGAGGTTCTGACAGAATCAAAATAGCGGTATCCGCACTATCACAAGTTGGCTTACAGTGTTTTTCTAGCATCTCGTAAGTTACAACACTACTTTCAGGAGCATCCAATTACCATGGTGAGCACAGCTCCCATGAGAGATATAATCAACAATAGTGACACCACAGGACACGTCGCCAAATGGGGCATAGAGCTTTCAACTTTCGATATTGAGTACAAACCTCGGACAGCAATCAAATCCCAGATCTTTGCTGACTTTGTCGCTGACTAGACAGAGACGAAGGAGAATATGATCCTCCCTGAGTCGGAATACTGGACCCTCTTTTTCGATGGGTCTAAGGCTCAAGGGGGCTGGCATGGTGCTCAAATCACCCCAAGGAGATAAACTTTTATACGTGTTGTAGATCCACTTCACAGCGACAAACAATATTGCCGAGTATGAAGCACTGCTACATGGAATCCGGATTGCTAAGGACATTGGCATCCGACGTTTGATGTGTTATGGAGATTCGGATCTTGTTGCTCAACAAGTGTCGGATATTTGTAATGAAAATACACACATGGCAGCATATAAAGCTATCGTGGATGATCTATATAAATCGTTCGAAGGGTTTGAAGTTCAACACATCCCTCGAGCAGAAAATGAGGAAGCAGATGCACTATCTCGGATAGGTTCTGCGCGGAAAGAGGTCCCGGATGGCGCTTTTTTAGAGCACCTCAAAGTTCCCTCAATAAAGGGAGTAGATGAGGAATATCCGACCAAATCCGACTCACCTTTAATAGCAGTTCTGGCTGTAATTCCCAGCTGGACTCAACCCTACCTCGATTATTTGGTAGATGGCAAATTACCCGAAGACGAGGTGCTGACCCGGCAGATTATCCGACGAGTTAAAGCCTATACTATTGTTAAAGGTGAGCTCTATAAACGGAGTGTTTCTGGGGTTTTTCAGCGTTGTGTATCTCCATAAGAAGGAGTGGAAATCTTAAGGGAAATCCACAAAGGCGAGTGTGGTCACCACGCTGCAGCCAAATCTTTAGTGGCAAAAGCTTTTCAACACGGATTTTTCTGGCTTATAGCTCAGGCAGATGCCGAACGATTAGTCAAGACGTGCAAAGGCTGCCAAAAGTATGCCAAGCAAGCTCATGTTCCGGCTGATCAGTTGCGAACAATACCTATAACATGGCCCTTTGTGGTCTGGGGGCTTGATATGGTAGGACCTTTTAAACGAGCTCCAAGTGGATTTACTCACCTCTTAGTGATGGTGGATAAATTCACCAAATGGATTGAGGCTAAACCCGTCACAAGTTGTGATGGAGCAACAGCCAAAATATTTGTCGAGGATGTTATAATCTGGTATGGTTATCCGCATAGCATTATCACGGACAACGGGAGTAACTTTTCTATGGGGGAATTGGCTGAATTCTGCGACGAGCAAAATATCCGGCTTGACATTGCGTCAGTCGCACATCCACAAGCTAACCGACAAGTCGAAAGAGCAAATGGTTTAATCTTACAAGGCCTAAAACCGAGACTCGAAGCACCACTACGACATGCTGTGGGGGCTTGGGCAGAGGAACTACCCTCTGTAATTTGGAGTTTACGAACAACTCCAAACAGGTCAACAGGATACACACCTTTCTTCTTGGTCTATGGCGCAGAAGCAGTTCTTCCTAGTGATTTGATTCACACTTCTCCTAGAGTGGCACAGATATTGAAGAGGATGCCGAGATTTCTCGACAAAATGATCTCGACTTAGTCAAGAAGTTCGCGTTGCTGTTGAAATGAGATCTACGACCTATCAGCCAGGTTACGCAAATATCATAGCCAGAGAGTCCGAAATAGATCCTTCAATAAAGGTGATTTGGTTCTCCGGCTTGTGCAACAAAGAAAGCACAAACTTTCCCCAGTATGGGAAGGGCCCTTTTTAGTTAGTAGAGTATTGCACAATGGATCGTACTACTTAACTGACATGAGGCCAGTCAAAGAAAGACCTGCTACTAAGAAGAGAAAGAGAGCTGGAGGCAGTACAAATCCGGATGACTTAGACAGACCGTGGAATATTGCTCAGCTACGTCCCCTTTATTCTTAGTTTACCTTTCTTTGTAATCATACATATGTACATGTTTTGTGAGAAATAAAAGTTTTGGTTGCCTCAAATTTTTTCTGAGAAGTTGTTACCATCTTATTTCCGAATGATCATGTCATAGTCAAAAGTCCCAGAATGCTTGAAAGTACTTTATGCTCATGTTCGTTCTGGTTTAGATTTCCGATTCTAAAACTGCTACCTTCGGGTATAACTCTAGAGTTTCTAGTCTTTACTTTGGTTATTTGTCTGATTGCTGGATGCGGGCATTTTCCAAGTAGTGAATTGTTGGTACTGGAAGCCGGCTTTGTTTCCGAGTTTAAACTAGTTTAGCAATTGAGCTCCGTTGCTCGGCAAAGTTTCCGGCGGAAGGTTTAGCCGGCTCACGAAAGGGACGAGCGGAAAGCCAGATAAACGATAAGTAGAGACGAAAAAATACAAGTGCTTATGGAAACATTTCGGGCACACAAAAAAAATTTAAAGTCAAAAAGTGCTGAATAGATCAAAAGCTTAGGACTAGCAAAGTTAAAGTATTACATATTTACAAACGCATCATGTTTTTTCCGGAATAATACATAAGTTTCTGGTCTACGATGCAGGAGGAGATGAAGGAGCTACCGACTCGCTGGTTACTCCGCCTTGATATTGTTCCGAGATGTCCGCATCCGAGTTAGTGCGTTCATCGTCGGAAAATTCTGTTGGTTCTTCCGGAGGAGGAGGCGGAGTATCCACGCGGGTGAAGAAGGGGATCTCGTAGCTGGTCAGGTCAGCCACGTGACACCCATATCCAGCGCAGGAGTGCATGATGGCTTGAAGGTCTTGTTCCTGGCCGTCTTCGTCTACCTTGCAGTACCCTCTGGTTACTTGCCATATTTCCATGTTTCCATGGTGGCTCATGACCATGGTGAGAGCGTTCTGCGCAGCAGTCCACGCGTAAGACATGTTCCAGTCCCGAACAAGTTGCGGCATCTCCTTCGCCTTGTCCCGCACCTGGAAGTCCGAAATGCTTGGCATGTCCGCAATCTTGAGAGCTTCGCCGACGTCCTCAAGGGACTGGCGGAAGTCATGAAGCAGGTCACCGACTTGGGTAAGCCGGTGGGTGCGGGGCTCGGAGGAGGAAGCATCCGTGTAGTTCAGAGGACCTATACACAAAAGAAGTTAAGAAAAATCCGACATTGGTAAAAGTCAAAGAAAGAGACAAGTCAGATAGATGGAACGTACCAAAAATGACGTCGTCAATCTTGGTCTTCTCCTCCCGGAGACTCTGGAGTTCAGCTCGGAGCGCCTGGGACATGTCCTTCTCTCTGTCAAGCTCATTCTTGAGGTCCGAGATTATTTTATCTTGAGCAGCAATCTTGCGATCACGCTCTTCAGAGGCCATGGAGGAGGATTCAAGGACTTGAGCTATGCTCTTTTCATGATTGGCCTTGAGCTGATCCAGCTCTTGGCAAAGCTCCTTGTTCTCCACCACCAGGGTCTTGAGGTTCTCGGCCTCTTCAATCATGGTGATGGATTGTTTCACCAACGCTGTAAGTCAAAAAGAACAAAAGTTCAGAAAAATTCGACATTGAAAATACAAGGACAAGGTTTGAGTCTCGGAATGTTTACCTTCGCCCTCATCCTTGGCAACTTTGAGTTCAGCATTTTTAAGTCGGAGATCTTTGATCTCTCTCTGCTTATCGCAGACATTGGTCAGTAATTCCTGGTTATAGGAACATACTTTCTGTAAGTCAGAATGCTACTTAAGACTCGGGCTAATATTTTTTCTAAAATATCAGCACGAGCCTTGGGGCTACACTAGTTCGTTCTTTGGCATCCTAATAAAGCATAAACCCGGATTGTTTATCCTACTTCATGCTTGGGGGCTAGAGGATATGTTATAAAATACAATAAGGGAAAGTTAGGAGTTGGAAATACGACTTACATATTGTTCACGGGTGAGTTTATCCAAACCCGCGTTCACTTCAGCAGCCACCTTCTCGGCGAGAGTCAGAGGAATCACTGGAGCTATTGGAAGCTCACCGGTCCTAATCCTCTTGTCGCGAAGGCGGACCTGGGCGAGAAGGTCAGAGAACTTGACGTCCTCTGCTTCTTGCGCTTCTTCTTCGAGAGATAGATTGCTTTTCTCCAGGCATTGCCTGGCGAGCCGCTGGATTTCTTCAGCAGATTTCCGAGACAGGCCAAACTTGGCCAGTCCCGGATTGTTGATGAGGTTTTTGGCGAAGGTTTCAGCCGAGGGATCATTACCCGAAGAGGGTTCACCCTTATTTGGATCTGACACACTCGTGGTGACGTCAGTTTGCGATCCAAGGTTCACAGGCCCTGTTGAAGGAGCCGGATCTTCTGCAGCATCCGGCGAGATAACTGGCGTTGCAAAAGGTTGAGGGGCAGGAGTCGGAGGAGCCATGACAGGGGAAGCTATGGTAAGCTTCGTATGCCGTAGTGGCTTCGAAGGAATCCCTTTCACCTTGGCCTTGACGAGCGGTTTTGCTCTGAGAATGTAGTAAAAGTCGGAAAACATTACATCTCGGAAAGAAATTTGAACAAGGTACAAAGGAGGAAGTTGTGATTGAATGTTACCTCTTCATGACAGGCACCTCCTTTGTGCCAACAACCACTGTCGGAGCTTTGCGCTTCTTGAGCGCAAGATCCGGCAATGGAACTACCTCCACCTCCTGAGAGAACTCCAGAGGATATCCTTCGAGCGGAGCAAGTTCTGACTCGGGGAGGTCAGCAAGCTGAAAAGAAGAAAACATATCAGTATTGCAGTATAACTCAAAGAATGAAACACATAAAAAGTATACTGATGGAAGCTTACCGGCACTACGGGGTTGTCCGCCGTGTGCATGTCTAGAGAAACCTCTGGGATTCTCCTCTCAATTCGCTCCTTGATCAGCCACTTAATCTGGCTTATGTAGCCCTGTGTGGTAAAGGCTTTGGAGCTGATACGGAGGGTATCTTTCGGGGACGACGTGATGGAGTGCATTAGTCGGGTTCCGTGGTACTGGATAGGCTGGATCCGATGTGAGACCCAGCACTGAACCAAGTCGGATCCTTTCAGATCCTTGTGTTTGATTAAGTATTCGATCCGCCTCTTAGCGAGGATCAGATCGCCGGTGAGAGCTGGAGCAGCCTCGTCCCAAGAAGGTTGGGCCGTGGCAGCTCCGTCGACAAAATCCGGCAAAGTAGTAGCTTTGTTGGGAGCCGGAATATCCCTATGATAGAAAAACGTGGCCGGCCATTGTTTGACCGAGTCACTAGCTAGAATCTTGGGATAAGCCCGGTCGCGTCTAAGTGAAAAGCTGATAGTGCCGGTGATGTAAGGAACACTGGTAGTAATGGAATTCCTCCGGACATGGAAATAGTACCGGAAGAGAGTCAAACTCGGCCTAATGCCGAGAAAGCCCTCACAAAGCGAAGCATACACACTCATCTCTAAGAGAGAGTTGGAAGGAAGATTGTGGAGTTGAACTCCGAAATGATCTATCACCTCGGAGAAGAACTCCGAGGGAGGAAAGGATAGACCTCTATCGAGGTGGGTGCCGAAGTGGACTCGCTCGCCGTCGCGCGGGTTGGGGACGGTTTCCCCGAAGCCGCTCCGCCAGTCGCCGGTGACGAGAAGCCCCTCCTTCTCCATGTTCTTGAGGCCCTCCTCGTTGAGAGCGCAGGGAATCCAGATCCCGCGGAAGCTCTCTTTCTCCGCTACTGCTTCTGCCGTCGCTGCCGCCGCCGCTGCCGCCAAACAGGAGGAAGAAGATGAAGCCATTGCTCCGGTGATAAGATGACCTAAAAGGGGCAGCGCTGGGAGCTCTGTGGGGGAAGAACGAGGAAGCTCTGTGCGCACAGGAGGATTGGGAGGAAAGGAAATGGCAAAGGACTGGTGGAAGAAACTGGGAAGGACCCACGCGATGATTGTGTCGCCTCGATCTCCACGCACACATTGAAACGGCGCCTCGGTTCCGCGGACCGCGGACCCTGTGATCGTCTTGTGGAATGCTGCCGGATGACGTGACTTGACCATGACTTGTGTCAGGTGGCGTTGAGAACCAAGTTCTGGCTTAGTTTGAAATCGTGCTAGAAAATCCGAGTAACCTACTGATAGGTCCGACTTATTTTTAAGACCTGGATCGTATTTTTGTTGTGAAGTTTCAGGAACCCTTCAAGATTCTGCAACCCGAAGATCAAGCTAGATGATGATAAATCCGACTTTGGATATTGGAGGCCTCCGGGGGCTGCTGTTGGGGATATACTTTCCAGGTATCCTCACAGTTCCTCACTGACCAGGGTGGCCCACTTCAGGTTAGAGCATTGCTTCACGGGCGGCCAGGGAGAGGCAGACGAGTCCAATCCGATTCTGGAAGGCCTGTAAGACTTACCGACTTAGGCCCATAATGTTACTTGTAGTTAAAGATGTACTCAGAATCGACTCTTAGTCGTGGCCGGATAGATCTCTCCGTAAACCCTAGGCCGGATATCTATATAAGCCGCCCTAGGGAGAGCCTTTAGGCACACCTCAATAGTCTACAATCTCAACTCGCAAAGCGAAACCTCGTAACCCATATTCCGCTCGCCAGACATCGATTGCTAGTAGGAGTAGGATCCGTCCAAAGCCGGCGGATTCGAACCTGGGTAAACTTGTGTGCTCACCGTCTCGGAATACCGTACATCTCACACCCCTCTCTTCCGCACGCCTCGAGGACCCCCTCATGGCGTACTTGTCATCAATCCGACGACAACAACATGTTCCCAAACATGGTTTTACATCATCACATGACCTAACCAAGAGCAAAACAAGAGAGGGCTACACCGGGCTACCCCTATCAGAAGAAACTCTAGGGGGTAGACGATCCGAGGCCCGCGGATCAGGGTTCCGCAGGAAGAAGCACTTCGGGGCAACGGAACACCTCCAAACCATGCATGTGACCCTAGCATGTGTAATGAAGTGTGGTGGCATGCTCAAACCTCCTAAACCTGGTTACCAAGTGTGACCCCCTTCGCAGACATGCGTTGTCCCCTAAAAACGAAGTGTCTGCAATCTGACTATTAGGGGGGAAACTCCCTGTTTCGGTGAAACCGGGGTAGATCTTGTCACAACATGTTCCTAAACATGGTTTTACATCATCACATGAACTAACCAAGAGCAAAACAAGATAGGGCTACACCAGGCTACCTCTGTCAGAAGAAAGTCTAGGGGGTAGACGATCCGAGGCCCGCGGATCAGGGTTCCGCAGGAAGAAGCGCTTCGGGGCATCGGAACACCTCCAAACCATGCATGTGACCCTAGCATGTGTGATGAAGTGTGGTGGCATGCTCAAAACTCCTAAACCTGGTTACCAAGTGTGACCCCCTTCGCAGACATGCGCTGTCCCCTAAAAACAAAGTGTCTGCAATCTGACTATTAGGGGGAAACTCCCCGTTTCGGTGAAACCGGGGTAGATCTTGTCACAACATGTTCCCAAACATGGTTTTACATCATCACATGACCTAAACAAGAGCAAAACAAGAGAGGGCTACACCGGGCTACCCCTGTCAGAAGAAAGTCTAGGGGGTAGACGATCCGAGACCCGCAGATCAGGGTTCCGCAGGAAGAAGCGCTTCGGGGCATCGGAACACCTCCAAACCATGCATGTGACCCTAGCATGTGTAATGAAGTGTGGTGGCATGCTCAAACCTCCTAAACCTGGTTACCAAGTGTGACCCCCTTCGCAGACATGCTCTGTCCCCTAAAAACAAAGTGTCTGCAATCTGACTATTAGAGGGAAACTCCCTGTTTCGGTGAAACCGGGGTAGATATTGTCACAACATATTCCAAAACATATTTTTACATCATCACATGACCTAAACAAGAGAGGGCTACACTGGGCTACCCCTATCAGAAGAAAGTCTAGGGGGGTAGACGATTCTAGGCCCGCGGATCAGGGTTCCGAAGGAAGAAGCGCTTCGGGGCATCGGGACACCTCAAAACCATGCATGTGACCCTAGCATGTGTAATGAAGTGTGGTGGCATGCTCAAACCTCCTAAACCTGGTTACCAAGTGTGACCCCCTTCGCAGACATGCGCGGTCCCCTAAAAATGAAGTGTCTCCAATCAGACTATTTGGGGGAGAAACGGTGAAACCGGGGTAGATCTTGTCACAACATGTTCCCAAACATGGTTTTACATCATCACATGACCTAACCAAGAGCAAAACAAGAGAGGGATACACCAGGCTACCCCTTTTAGAAGAAAGTCTAGGGGGTAGACGATCCGAGATCCAAGGATCAGGGTTCAGCAGGAAGAAGCGCTTCGGGGCATCAGAACACCTCCAAACCATGCATGTGACCCTAGCATGTGTAATGAAGTGTGGTGGAATGCTAAAACCTCCTAAACCTGGTTACCAAGTGTGACCCCCTTCGCAGACATGCGCTGTCCCCTAAAAACAAAGTGTGTGCAATCTGACTATTAGGGGGAAACTCCCCGTTTCGGTGAAACCGGGGTAGATCTTGTCACAACATGTTCCCAAACATGGTTTTACATCATCACATGACCTAACCAAGAGCAAAACAAGAGAGGGCTACACCGGGCTACCCCTGCCAGAAGAAAGTCTAGGGGGGTAGATGATCCGAGGCCCGCGGATCAGGGTTCCGCAGGCAGAAGCGCTTCGGGGCATCAGAACACCTCCAAACCATGCATGTGACCCTAGCATGTGTAATGAAGTGTGGTGGCATGCTCAAAACTCCTAAACCTGGTTACCAAGTGTGACCCCCTTCGCAGACATGCGCTATCCCCTAAAAACGAAGTGTCTGCAATCTGACTATTAGGGGGAAACTCCCGGTTTCGGTGAAACCGGGGTAGATCTTGTCACAACATGTTACCAAACATGGTTTTACATCATCAGATGACCTCAACAAGAACAAAACAAGAGAGGGCTACACCGGGCTACCCCTGTCAGAAGAAAGTCTAGGGGGGTAGACGATCCGAGACCCGCAGATCAGGGTTCCGCAGGAAGAAGCGCTTCGGGGCATCGGAACACCTCCAAACCATGCATGTGACCCTAGCATGTGTAATGAAGTGTGGTGGCATGCTCAAACCTCCTAAACCTGGTTACCAAGTGTGACCCCCTTCGCAGACATGCGCTGTCCCCTAAAAACAAAGTGTCTGCAATCTGACTATTAGAGGGAAACTCCCTGTTTCGGTGAAACCGGGGTAGATATTGTCACAACATATTCCCAAACATATTTTTACATCATCACATGACCTAAACAAGAGCAAAACAAGAGAGGGCTACACTAGGCTACCCCTATCAGAAGAAAGTCTAGGGGGGTAGACGATTCGAGGCCCGCGGATCAGGGTTCCGAAGGAAGAAGCGCTTCGGGGCATCGGAACACCTCAAAACCATGCATGTGACCCTAGCATGTGTAATGAAGTGTGGTGGCATGCTAAAACCTCCTAAACCTGGTTACCAAGTGTGACCCCCTTCGCAGACATGCGATGTCCCCTAAAAACGAAGTGTGCGCAATCTGACTATTAGGGGGAAACTCCCCGTTTCGGTGAAACCGGGGTAGATCTTGTCACAACATGTTCCCAAACATGGTTTTACATCATCACATGACCTAACCAAGAGCAAAACAAGAGAGGGCTACACCGGGCTACCCCTATCAGAAGAAAGTCTAGGGGGTAGATGATCTGAGGCCCGCAGATCAGGGTTCCGTAGGCAGAAGCGCTCCGGGGCATCGGAACACCTCCAAACCATGTGACCCTAGCTTGTGTAATGAAGTGTGGTGGCATGCTCAAACCTCCTAAACCTGGTTACCAAGTGTGACCCCCTTCGCAGACATGCGCTGTCCCCTAAAAACGAAGTGTGTGCAATCTGACTATTAGGGGGAAACTCCCTGTATCAGTGAAACCGGGGCAGATCTTGTCACAACATGTTCCCAAACATGGTTTTACATCATCACATGACCTAACAAAGAGCAAAACAAGAGAGGACTACACCGGGCTACCCCTATGTGAAGAAACTCTAGGGGGTAGACGATCTGAGGCCCGCGGATCAGGGTTCCGCAGGAAGATGCACTTCGGGGCAACGGAACACCTCCAAACCATGAATGTGTCCCTAGCATGTGTAATGAAGTGTGGTGGCATGCTCAAAACTGCTAAACCTGGTTACCAAGTGCAACCCCCTTCGCAGACATGCGTTGTCCCCTAAAAACGAAGTGTCTGCAATCTGACTATTAGGGGGGAAACTCCCCGTTTCGGTGAAACCGGGGTAGATCTTGTCACAACATGTTCCTAAACATGGTTTTACATCATCACATGAACTAACCAAGAGCAAAACAAGATAGGGCTACACCGGGCTACCTCTGTGAGAAGAAAGTCTAGGGGGTAGACGATCCAGGCTCGCGGATCAGGGTTCCGCAGGAAGAAGCGCTTCGGGGCATCGGAACACCTCCAAACCATGCATGTGACCCTAGCATGTGTGATGAAGTGTGGTGGAATGCTCAAACTCCTAAACCTGGTTACCAAGTGTGACCCCCTTCGCAGACATGCGTTGTCCCCTAAAAACAAAGTGTCTGCAATCTGACTATTAGGGGGAAACTCCCCGTTTTGGTGAAACCGGGGTAGATCTTGTCACAACATGTTCCCAAACATGGTTTTACATCATCACATGAACTAACCAAGAGAAAAACAAGAGAGGGCTACACCGGGCTACCCGTGTCAGAAGAAAGTCTAGGGGGGTAGAGGATTCGAGGCCCGCGGATCAGGGTTCCGAAGGAAGAAGCGCTTCGGGGCATCAGAACACCTCAAAACCATGCATGTGACCCTAGAATGTGTAATGAAGTGTGGTGGCATTCTCAAACCTCCTAAACCTGGTTACCATGTGTCACCCCCTTCGCAGACATGCGCTGTCCCGTAAAAACGAAGTGTCTCCAATGTGACTATTAGGGGGAAACTCCCCGTTTCGGTGAAACCAGGGTAGATCTTGTCACAACATGTTCCCAAACATGGTTTTACATCATCACATGACCTAACCAAGATCAAAACAAGAGAGGGCTACACCGGGCTACCCCTGTGAGAAGAAAGTCTAGGGGGTAGACGATCCGAGATCCGAGGATCAGGGTTCCACAGGAAAAGCGCTTCGGGGCATCGGAACACCTCCAAACCATGCATGTGACCCTATCATGTGTAATGAAGTGTGGTGACATGCTCAAACCTACTAAACCTGGTTACCAAGTGTGACCTCCTTCGCAGACATGTGATGTCCCCTAAAAACAAAGTGTCTGCAATCTGACTATTAGGAGGAATCTCCCTGTTTCGGTGAAACAAGGGTAGATCTTGTCACAACATGTTCCCAAACATGGTTTTACATCATCACATGACCTAAACAAGAGCAAAACAAGAGAGGGCTACACCGGGCTACCCCTGTCAGAAGAAAGTCTAGGGGGTAGACGATCCGAGATCCGAGGATCAGGGTTCCGCAGGAAGAAGCGCTTCGGGGCATCGGAACACCTCAAAACCATGCATGTAACCCTAGCATGTGTAATGAAGTTTGGTGGCATGCTCAAACGTCCTAAACCTGGTTACCAAGTGTGACCCCTTAGCAGACATGCGCTGTCCCCTAAAAACGAAGTGTCTGCAATCTGACTATTAGGGGGAAACTCCCCGTTTCGGTGAAACCGGGGTAGATCTTGTCACAACATGTTCCCAAACATGGTTTTACATCATCACATGACCTAACCAAGAGAAAAACAAGAGAGGGATACACAGGGCTACCCATGTCAGAAGAAAGTCTAGGGGGTAGGCGATCCGAGGCCAGCGGATCGAGGTTCCACAGAAGAAGCGCTTCGGGGCATCGGAACACCTCCAAACCATGCATGTGACCCTAGATTGTGTAATTAAGTGTGGTGTCATGCTAAAACCTCCTAAACCTGGTTAACAAGTGTGACCCCCTTCGCAGACATGCGTTGTCCCCTAAAAACGAAGTGTGCGCAGTCTGACTATTAGGGGGAACTCCCTGTTTCAGGGAAACCGGGGTAGATCTTGTCACAACATGTTACCAACATGGTTTTACATCATCACATGACCTAACCAAGATCAAAACAAGAGAGGGTTACACCGGGCTACACCTGTCAGAAGAAAGTCTAGGGGGTAGACGATCCGAGGCCCGCGGATCGAGGTTCCATGAGGAAGAAAGGGCATCAGAACACCTCAAACCATGCATGTGACCCTAGCATGTGTAATGAAGTGTGGTGGAATTCTCAAACCTCCTAAACCTTGTTACCAAGTGTGACCCCTTCGAAGACATGCGTTGTCCCTAAAAGCAAAGTGTCTGCAATCGACTATTAGGGGAAACTCCCGTTTGGTGAAACAGGGTAGATCTTGTCACAACATGTTCCCAAACATGGTTTTACATCATCACATGACCTAACCAAGAGCAAAAGAAGAGAGGGCTACACCGGGCTACCCATCGGGAAGAAAGTCTAGGGGTAGGCGATCCGAGGCCATGGATCGAGGTTCCACAGAAGAAGCGCTTGAGGCATGGAACACCTCCAAACCATGCATGTGACCCTAGCATGTGTAATGAAGTGTGGTGGCATGCTCAAACCTCCTAAACCTGGTTACCAAGTGTGACCCCTTCATGAGACATCGTTGTCCCTAAAAACGAAGTGTCTGCAATCTGACTATTATGGGGAAACTCCCCGTTTCGGTGAAACCAGGGTAGATCTTGTCACAACATGTTCCCAAACATGGTTTTACATCATCACATGACCTAACCAAGAGAAAAACAAGAGAGGGCTACACCGGGCTACCCATGTCAGAAGAAAGTCTAGGGGGGTAGACGATTCGAGGCCCGCGGATCAGGGTTCCGAAGGAAGAAGTGCTTCGGGGCATCAGAACACCTCAAAACCATGCATGTGACCCTAGCATGTGTAATGAAGTGTGGTGGCATGCTCAAACCTCCTAAACCTGGTTACCAAGTGTGACCCCCTTCGCAGACATGCGCTGTCCCCTAAAACGAAGTGTCTGCAATCTGACTATTAGGGGGGAGGGACTCCCCGTTTTGGTGAAATCCAGGTAGATCTTGTCACAACATGTTACCAAACATGGTTTTACATCATCACATGACCTAACCAAGAGCAAAACAAGAGAGGGCTACACCGGGCTACCCCTGTCAGAAGAAAGTCTAGGGGGTAGACGATTCGAGGCCCACGGATCAGGGTTTCGAAGGAAGAAGCGCTTCGGGGCATCAGAACACCTCAAAACCATGCATGTGACCCTAGCATGTGTAATGAAGTGTGGTGGCATGCTCAAACCTCCTAAACCTGGTTACCAAGTGTGACCCCCTTCGCAGACATGCGTTGTCCCCTAAAAACGAAGTGTCTGCATTCTGACTATTAAAGGGAAACTCCCTGTTTCGGTGAAACCGGGGTAGATCTTGTCACAACATGTTCCCAAACATGGTTTTACATCATCACATGACCTAACCAAGAGCAAAACAAGAGAGGGCTACACCGGGCTACCCCTTTTAGAAGAAAGTCTAGGGGTAGACGATCCGAGATCAAAGGATCAGGGTTCCACAGGAAGAAGCGCTTCGGGGCATCAGAACACCTCAAAACCATGCATGTGACCCTAGCATGTGTAATGAAGTGTGGTGGCATGCTCAAACCTCCTAAACCTGGTTACCAAGTGTG
This sequence comes from Avena insularis, assembly GCA_023614405.1. Lineage (NCBI taxonomy): Eukaryota > Viridiplantae > Streptophyta > Magnoliopsida > Poales > Poaceae > Avena > Avena insularis. The sequence continues at coordinate 332,226,453 of CM042696.1, forward strand.
ACCCCTTCGCAGACATGCGCTGTCCCCTAGAAACGAAGTGTGCAATCGACTATTAGGGAAACTCCCGTTTCGGTGAAAGCAGGGGTAGATCTTGTCACAACATGTTCCCAAACATGGTTTTACATCATCACATGACCTAACCAAGAGCAAAACAAGAGAGGGCTACAGCGGGCTACCCACATGGGAAGAAAGTCTAGGGGTAGGCGATCCGAGGCCCATGGATCGAGGGTTCATGAGGAAGAAGCGCTTTTGGGCATCGGAACACCTCCAAACCATGCATGTGACCCTAGCTTGTGTAATGAAGTGTGGTGGCATGCTCAAACCTCCTAAACCTGGTTACCAAGTGTGAACCCTTATGAGACATCGTTGTCCCCTAAAAACGAAGTGTCTGCAATCGACTATTAGGGAAACTCCCGTTTGGTGAAACAGGGTAGATCTTGTCACAACATGTTCCCAAACATGGTTTTACATCATCACATGACCTAACCAAGAGCAAAACAAGAGAGGGCTACACGGGCTACCCTGTCGGAAAGAAAGTCTAGGGGTAGGCGATCCGAGACCCATGGATCGAGGTTCCGCGGAAGAAGCGCTTGAGGGCATCGGAACACCTCCAAACCATGCATGTGACCCTAGCATGTGTAATGAAGTGTGGTGGCATGCTCAAACCTCCTAAACCTGGTTACCAAGTGTGACCCCTTCATGACATCGTTGTCCCCTAAAAGCAAAGTGTATGCAATCGACTATTAGGGAAACTCCCGTTGGTGAAAGCAGGTAGATCTTGTCACAACATGTTCCCAAACATGGTTTTACATCATCACATGACCTAACCAAGAGCAAAACAAGAGAGGGCTACACCTGGCTACCCCTGTCAGAAGAAAGTCTAGGGGGGTAGACGATCGAGGCCATGGATCGAGGTTCCGAAGGAAGAAGCGCTTGAGGGGCATGGAACACCTCTAAACCATGCATGTGACCCTAGCATGTGTAATGAAGTGTGGTGGCATGCTCAAACCTCCTAAACCTGGTTACCAAGTGTGACCCCCTTCGCAGACATGCGCTGTCCCCTAAAAACAAAGTGTCTGCAATCAGACTATTAGGGGGAACTCCCCGTTTCGGTGAAACCAAGGTAGATCTTGTCACAACATGTTCCCAAACATGGTTTCACATCATCACATGACCTAGCCAAGTGCAAAAATAAAGAGGGCTACACCGGGCTACCCCTGTCAGAAGAAAGTCCTGGGGGGTAGACGATCCGAGGCCCGCGGATCATGGTTCCGCAGGAAGAAGCGCTTCGGGGCATCGGAACACCTCCAAACCATGCATGTGACCCTAGCATGTGTAATGAAGTGTGGTGGCATGCTCAAACCTCCTAAACCTGGTTACCAAGTGTGACCCCCTTTGCAGACATGCGTTGTCCCCTAAAAACGAAGTGTGTGCAATCTGACTATTAGGGGGAAACTCCCTCTTTCAGTGAAACCAGGGTAGATCTTGTCACAACATGTTCCCAAACATGGTTTTACATCATCACATGACCTAACAAAGAGCAAAACAAGAGAGGTCTACACCGGGATATCCCTATCAGAAGAAACTCAAGGGGGTAGACGATCCGAGGCCCGCGGATCAGGGTTCCCCAGGAAGAAGCACTTCGGGGCAACGGAACACCTCCAAACCATGCATGTGACCCTAGAATGTGTAATGAAGTGTGGTGGCATGCTCAAAACTCCTAAACGTGGTTACCAAGTGTGACCCCCTTCGCAGACATGCGTTGTCCCTAAAAGCAAAGTGTACGCAATCGACTATTAGGGAAACTCCCGTTTCGGTGAAACAGGGTAGATCTTGTCACAACATGTTCCCAAACATGGTTTTACATCATCACATGACCTAACCAAGAGCAAAACAAGAGAGGGCTACAGCGGGCTACCCCTGTCGGAGAAGAAAGTCTAGGGGTAGGCGATCGAGCCCATGGATCAGGTTCCACAGGAAGAAGCGCTTGGGGCATGGAACACCTCAAACCATGCATGTGACCCTAGCATGTGTAATGAAGTGTGGTGGCATGCTCAAACTCCTAAACATGGTTACCAAGTGTGACCCCTTATGAGACATCGTTGTCCCTAAAACAAAGTGTCTGCAATCGACTATTAGGGAAACTCCCCGTTTTGGTGAAACCGGCGTAGATCTTGTCACAACATGTTCCCAAACATGGTTTTACATCATCACATGACCTAACCAAGGGAAAAACAAGAGAGGGCTACACCGGGCTACCCCTGTCGAAGAAAGTCTAGGGGTAGGCGATTCGAGGCCAGCGGATCGAGGTTCATGAAGAAGCGCTTCGAGGCATCAGAACACCTCAAAACCATGCATGTGACCCTAGCATGTGTAATGAAGTGTGGTGGCATGCTCAAACCTCCTAAACCTGGTTACCAAGTGTGACCCCCTTCGCAGACATGCGCTGTCCCCTAAAAACGAAGTGTCTGCAATCAGACTATTAGGGGGAAACTCCCCGTTTCGGTGAAACCAGGGTAGATCTTGTCACAACATGTTCCCAAACATGGTTTTACATCATCACATGACCTAACCAAGAGCAAAACAAGAGAGGGCTACACCGGGCTACCCCTGTCAGAAGAAAGTCTAGGGGGTAGACGATCCGAGATCCGAGGATCAGGGTTCCACAGGAAGAAGCGCTTCGGGGCATCGGAACACCTCCAAACCATGCATGTGACCCTAGCATGTGTAATGAAGTGTGGTGGCATGCTCAAACCTCCTAAACCTGGTTACCAAGTGTGACCCCCTTCGCAGACATGCGCTGTCCCCTAAAAACAAAGTGTCTGCAATCTGACTATTAGGGGGAAACTCCCCGTTTCGGTGAAACCGGGGTAGATCTTGTCACAACATGTTCCCAAACATGGTTTTACATCATCACATGACCTAACCAAGAGCAAAACAAGAGAGGGCTACACCAGGCTACCCCTGTCAGAAGAAAGTCTAGGGGGTAGACGATTCGAGATCCGAGGATCAGGGTTCCGCAGGAAGAAGCGCTTCGGGGCATCGGAACACCTCCAAACCATGCTTGTGACCCTAGCATGTGTAATGAAGTGTGGTGGCATGCTAAAAACTCCTAAACCTGGTTACCAAGTATGACCCCCTTCGCAGACATGTGTTGTCCCCTAAATACGAAGTGTCTGCAATCTGACTATTAGGGGGAAACTCCCTGTTTCGGTGAAACCGGGGTAGATCTTGTCACAACATGTTCCCGAACATGGTTTTACATCATCACATGATCTAACCAAGAGCAAAACAAGAGAGGGCAACACCGGGATACCCCCTGTCAGAAGAAAGTCTAGGGGGGTAGATGATCCGAGGCCCGCAGATCAGGGTTCCGAAGGAAGAGGCGCTTCAGGGAATCAGAACACCTCTAAACCATGCATGTGACCCTAGCATGTGTAATGAAGTGTGGTGGCATGCTCAAACCTCCTAAACCTGGTTACCAAGTGTGACCCCATAGCCGACATCTGTTGTCCCTAAAAGCGAAGTGTGCGCAATCGACTATTAGGGAAACTCCCGTTCGGTGAAACCGGGGTAGATCTTGTCACAACATATTCCGAAACATGGTTTTACATCATCACATGACCTAACCAAGAGCAAAACAAGAGAGGCTTGACCGGGCTACCCCTATTAGAAGAAACTCTAGGGGTAGACGATCCGAGGCCCGCGGATCAGGGTTCCGCAGGAAGAAGCACTTCAGGGCAACGGAACACCTCCAAACCATGCATGTGACCCTAGCATGTGTAATGAAGTGTGGTGGCATGCTCAAACCTCCTAAACCTGGTTACCAAGTGTGACCCCTTTGCAGACATGCGTTGTCCCCTAAAAACGAAGTGTTTGCAATCTGACTATTAGGGGAGAAACTCCCTGTTTCGGTGAAACCGGGGTAGATCTTGTCACAACATGTTCCCAAACATGGTTTTACATCATCACATGACCTAACCAAGAGCAAAACAAGAGAGGGATACACCGGGCTACCCCTGTCAGAAGAAAGTCTAGGGGGGTAGACGATCCGAGGCTCGCAGACCAGAGTTCCGCAGGAAGAAGCGCTTCGGGGCATCGGAACACCTCCAAACCATGCATGTGACCCTAGCATGTGTGATGAAGTGTGGTGGCATGCTCAAAACTCCTAAACCTGGTTACCAAGTGTGACCCCCTTCGCAGACATGCGCTGTCCCAGAAAAAAGAAGTGTCTACAATCTGACTATTAGGGGGAAACTCCCCGTTTCAGTGAAACCGGGGTAGATCTTGTCACAACATGTTCCCAAACATGGTTTTACATCATCACATGAACTAACCAAGAGCAAAACAAGAGAGGGCTACACCGGGTTACCCGTGTCAGCAGAAAGTCTAGGGGGGTAGACGATTCGAGGCCCGCGGATCAGGGTTCCGAAGGAAGAAGCGCTTCGGGGCATCAGAACACCTCAAAACCATGCATGTGACCCTAGCATGTGTAATGAAGTGTGGTGGCATGCTCAAACCTCCTAAACCTGGTTACCAAGTGTGACCCCCTTCGCAGACATGCGTTGTCCCCTAAAAACGAAGTGTCTGCAATCTGACTATTAGGGGGAAACTCCCCATTTCGGTGAAACCAGGGTAGATCTTGTCACAACATGTTCCCAAACATGGTTTTACATCATCACATGACCTAACCAAGAGCAAAACAAGAGAGGGCTACACCGGGCTACCCCTGTCAGAAGAAAGTCTAGGGGGTAGACGATCCGAGATCCGAGGATCAGGGTTCCACAGGAAGAAGTGCTTCGGGGCATCGGAACACCTCCAAACCATGCATGTGACCCTAGCATGTGTAATGAAGTGTGGTGGCATGCTCAAACCTCCTAAACCTGGTTACCAAGTGTGACCCCCTTCGCAGACATGCGATGTCCCCTAAAAACGAAGTGTCTGCAATCTGACTATTAGGGGGAAACTCCCCGTTTCGGTGAAACCAGGGTAGATCTTGTCACAACATGTTCCCAAACATGGTTTTACATCATCACATGACCTAACCAAGAGCAAAACAAGAGAGGGCTACACCGGGCTACCCCTTTCAGAAGAAAGTCTAAGGGGTAGACGATCCGAGATCATGGATCGGGGTTCATGAGGAAGAAGCGCTTCGGGGCAACGGAACACCTCCAAACCATGCATGTGACCCTATCATGTGTAATGAAGTGTGGTGGCATTCTAAACCTCCTAAACCTGGTTCCCAAGTGTGACAACCTTTGCAGACATGTGTTGTCCCCTAAAAACGAGTGTGTGCAATCTGACTATTAGGAAACTCCCGTTTGGTGAAACCTTGGTAGATATTGTCACAACATGTTCCCAAACATGGTTTTACATCATCACATGACCTAACCAAGAGCAAAACAAGAGAGGGTTACACTGGGCTACCCTGTCAGAAGAAAGTCTATTGGGGTAGACGATCCGAGCCCCGCAGATCAGGGTTCCATGGGAAGCGCAGGGCATGGAACACCTCAAACCATGCATGGGACCCTAGCATGTGTAATGAAGTGTGGTGGCATGCTCAAACCTCCTAAACCTGGTTACCAAGTGTGACCCACTTGCAGACATCGTTGTCCCTAAAAAGCGAAGTGTGCAATCGACTATTAGGGAAACTCCCGTTTAGTGAAACCGAGGTAGATCTTGTCACAACATGTTCCCAAACATGGTTTCACATCATCACATGACCTAACCAAGAGCAAAACAAGAGAGGCTTGACCGGGCTACCCCTATTAGAAGAAACTCTAGGGGTGAGCGATCAGGCCATGGATCGGGGTTCAAGGAAGAAGCGCCAGGCATCGGAACACCTCCAAACCATGCATGTGACCCTAGAATGTGTAATGAAGTGTGGTGGCATGCTCAAACCTCCTAAACCTGGTTACCAAGTGTGACCCCCATCGCAAACATGCGTGGTCCCTAAAAACGAAGTGTCTGCAATCAGACGATTATGGGGAAACTCCCGTTTTGGTGAAATCGGGGTAGATCTTGTCAAAACATGTTCCCAAACATGGTTTTACATCATCACATGACCTAACCAAGAGCAAAACAAGAGAGGGCTACACCGGGCTATCTCTGTTAGAAGAAAGTCTAGGGGTAGGCGATCGAGGGCCCATGGATCGAGGGTTCCACAGGAAGAAGCGATTCGAGGCATCGGAACACCTCCAAACCATGCATGTGACCCTAGCATGTGTGATGAAGTGTGGTGGAATGCTCAAAACTCCTAAACCTGGTTACCAAGTGTGACCCCCTTCGCAGACATGCGTTGTCCCCTAAAAACGAGTGTGTGCAATCTGACTATTAGGGGGAAACTCCCTGTTTCGGTGAAACCGGGGTAGATCTTGTCACCACATGTTCCCAAATATGGTTTTACATCATCACATGACCTAACCAAGAGCAAAACAAGAGAGGGCTACACCGGGTTACCCATGTAAGAAGAAAGTCTAGGGGGGTAGACGATTCGAGGCCTGCGGATCAGGGTTCCGAAGGAAGAAGCGCTTCGGGGCATCAGAACACCTCAAAACCATGCATGTGACCCTAGCATGTGTAATGAAGTGTGGTAGCATGATCAAACCTCCTAAACCTGGTTACCAAGTGTGACCCCTTATGAGACATGCTGTCCCTAAAAGCGAAGTGTCGCAATCGACTATTAGGAAACTCCTCGTTTCGGTGAAACCTGGGTAGATCTTGTCACAACATGTTACCAAACATGGTTTTACATCATCACATGACCTAAACAAGAGCAAAACAAGAGAGGGCTACACCGGGCTACCCCTTTTAGAAGAAAGTCTAGGGGGTAGACGATCCGAGATCCGAGGATCAGGGTTCCACAGGAAGAAGCGCTTCGGGGCATCGGAACACCTCTAAACCATGCATGTGACCCTAGCATGTGTAATGAAGTGTGGTGGCATGCTCAAACCTCCTAAACCTGGTTACCAAGTGTGACCCCCTTCATGAACATGTGATGTCCCTAAAAACAAAGTGTCTGCAATCGACTATTAGAGGAAACTCCCGTTTGGTGAAACAAGGGTAGATCTTGTCACAACATGTTCCCAAACATGGTTTTACATCATCACATGACCTAACCAAGAGAAAAACAAGAGAGGCTACACGGGCTACCCTGTCGGAAGAAAGTCTAGGGGTAGGCGATCCGAGATCCGAGGATCGGGGTTCCATGAGGAAGAAGCGCTTGGGGCATGGAACACCTTTAAACCATGGATGTGACCCTTGCATGTGTAATGAAGTGCGGTGGCATGCTCAAACCTCCTAAACCTGGTTACCAAGAGTGAGCCCCTTCCAGACATGTGTTGTCCCCTAAAAGCGAAGTGTCTGCAATCGACTATTAGGAAACTCCCGTTTGGTGAAACCAAGGTAGATCTTGTCACAACATGTTCCCAAACATGGTTTTACATCATCACATGACCTAACCAAGAGCAAAACAAGAGAGGGCTACACCGGGCTACCCCTGTCAGAAGAAAGTCTAGGGGTAGGCGATCAGAGGCCAGCGGATCGAGGTTCCATGAAGGAAGCGCTTCGGGGCATCAGAACACCTCGGAACCATGCATGTGACCCTAGCATGTGTAATGAAGTGTGGTGGCATGCTCAAACCTCCTAAACCTGGTTACCAAGTGTGACCCTCTTCATGAGACATCGTTGTCCCTAAAAGCGAAGTGTGTGCAATCTGATTATTAGGGGGAAGCTCCCCGTTTCAGTGAAACCGGGGTAGATCTTGTCACAACATATTCCGAAACATGGTTTTACATCATCACATGACCTAACCAAGAGCAAAACAAGAGAGGCTTGACCGGGCTACCCCTATTAGAAGAAACTCTAGGGGTAGACGATCCGAGGCCCGCGGATCAGGGTTCCGCAGGCAGAAGCGCTTCGGGGCATCGGAACACCTCCAAACCATGCATGTGACCCTAGCTTGTGTAATGAAGTGTGGTGGCATGCTCAAACCTCCTAAACCTGGTTACCAAGTGTGACCCCCTTCGCAGACATCGTTGTCCCCTAAAAACGAAGTGTCTGCAATCTGACTATTAGGGGGAAACTCCCCGTTTCGGTGAAACCGGGGTAGATCTTGTCACAACATGTTCCCAAACATGGTTTTACATCATCACATGAACTAACCAAGAGCAAAACAAGATAGGGCTACACCGGGCTACCCCTGTCAGAAGAAAGTCTAGGGGGTAGACGATCCGCACGAAGAAGCGCTTCGGGGCATTGGAACACCTCCAAACCATGCATGTGACCCTAGCATGTGTAATGAAGTGTGGTGGCATGCTCAAACCTCCTAAACCTGGTTACCAAGTGTGACCCCCTTCGCAGACATGCGCTGTCCCCTAAAAACGAAGTGTCTGCAATCTGACTATTAGGGGGAAACTCCCTGTTTCGGTGAAACCGGGGTAGATCTTGTCACAACATGTTCCCAAACATGGTTTTACATAATCACATGAACTAACCAAAAGCAAAACAAGAGAGGGCTACACCGGGCTACCCATGTCAGAAGAAAGTCTAGGGGGGTAGACGATTCGAGGCCCGCGGATCAGGGTTCCGAAGGAAGAAGCGCTTCGGGGCATCAGAACACCTCAAAACCATGCATGTGACCCTAGCATGTGTAATGAAGTGTGGTGGCATGCTCAAACCTCCTAAACCTGGTTACCAAGTGTGACCCCCTTCGCAGACATGCGCTGTCCCCTAAAACGAAGTGTCTGCAATCTGACTATTAGGGCCAAACTCCCTGTGTTGGTGAAGCCGGCGTAGATCTTGTCACAACATGTTCCCAAACATGGTTTTACATCATCACATGACCTAACCAAGAGCAAAACAAGAGAGGGCTACACCGGGCTACCCCTGTCAGAAGAAAGTCTAGGGGTAGACGATCCGAGATCCGAGGATCAGGGTTCATGAGGAAAAGCGCTTCAGGGCATCGGAACACCTCCAAACCATGCATGTGACCCTAGCATGTGTAATGAAGTGTGGTGGCATGCTCAAACCTCCTAAACCTGGTTACCAAGTGTGACCCCCTTCGCAGACATGCGCTGTCCCCTAAAAACGAAGTGTCTGCAATCTGACTATTAGGGGGAAACTCCCCGTTTCGGTGAAACCGGGGTAGATCTTGTCACAACATGTTCCCAAACATGGTTTTACATCATCACATGACCTAACCAAGAGCAAAACAAGAGAGGGCTACACCGGGCTACCCCTTTCAGAAGAAAGTCTAGGGGGTAGACGATCCGAGATCCGAGGATCAGGGTTCCGCAGGAAGAAGCGCTTCGGGGCATCGGAACACCTCCAAACCATGCATGTGACCCTAGCATGTGTAATGAAGTGTGGTGGCATGCTCAAACCTCCTAAACCTGGTTACCAAGTGTGACCCCCTCGCAGACATGTGTTGTCCCCTAAAAATGAAGTGTCTGCAATCTGACTATTAGGAAACTCCCGTTTGGTGAAACAGGGTAGATCTTGTCACAACATGTTCCCAAACATGGTTTTACATCATCACATGACCTAACCAAGAGCAAAACAAGAGAGGGCTACACGGGCTACCTGTCGGGAAGAAAGTCTAGGGGGTAGGCGATCAGAGGCCCATGGATCGAGTTCCGCAGGAAGAAGCGCTTCGGGGCATCAGAACACCTCAAAACCATGCATGTGACCCTAGCATGTGTAATGAAGTGTGGTGGCATGCTCAAACCTCCTAAACCTGGTTACCAAGTGTGACCCCCTTCACAGACATGCGTTGTCCCCTAAAAACGAAGTGTGTGCAATCTGACTATTAGGGGGAACTCCCCGTTTTGGTGAAACCGGCGTAGATCTTGTCACAACATGTTCCCAAACATGGTTTTACATCATCACATGACCTAACCAAGAGAAAAACAAGAGAGGGCTACACCGGGCTACCGCTATGAGAAGAAACTCTAGGGGTAGACGATCTGAGGCCCGCGGATCAGGGTTCCGCAGGAAGAAGCGCTTCGGGGCATCGGAACACCTCCAAACCATGCATGTGACCCTAGCATGTGTAATGAAGTGTGGTGGCATGCTCAAAACTCCTAAACCTGGTTACCAAGTGTGACCCCCTTCGCAGACATGCGTTGTCCCCTAAAAACGAAGTGTCTGCAATCAGACTATTAGGGGGAACTCCCCGTTTCGGTGAAACCGGGGTAGATCTTGTCACAACATGTTCCCAAACATGGTTTTACATCATCACATGAACTAACCAAGAGCAAAACAAGAGAGGGCTACACCGGTCAAAAGAAAGTCTAGGGGGTAGACGATCCGAGGCCCGCGGATCAGGGTTCCACAGGAAGAAGCGATTCGGGGCATCGGAACACCTCCAAACCATGCATGTGACCCTAGCATGTGTAATGAAGTGTGGTGGCATGCTCAAACCTCCTAAACCTGGTTACCAAGTGTGACCCCCTTGAGACATCGTTGTCCCATAAAAACAAAGTGTCTGCAATCTGACTATTAGGGGGAAACTCCCCGTTTCGGTGAAACCGGGGTAGATCTTGTCACAACATGTTCCCAAACATGGTTTTACATCATCACATGAACTAACCAAGAGCAAAACAAGAGAGGGCTACACCGGGCTACCCCTGTCAGAAGAAAGTCTAGGGGGGTAGACGATTCGAGGCCCGCGGATCAGGGTTCCGAAGGAAGAAGCGCTTCGGGGCATCAGAACACCTCAAAACCATGCATGTGACCCTAGAATGTGTAATGAAGTGTGGTGGCATGCTCAAACCTCCTAAACCTGGTTACCAAGTGTGACCCCCTTCGCAGACATCATGTCCCTAAAAGCAAGTGTCTCCAATGTGACTATTAGGGGGAAACTCCCCGTTTCGGTGAAACCAGGGTAGATCTTGTCACAACATGTTCCCAAACATGGTTTTACATCATCACATGACCTAACCAAGATCAAAACAAGAGAGGGCTACACCGGGCTACCCCTGTCAGAAGAAAGTCTAGGGGTAGACGATCCGAGATCCGAGGATCAGGGTTCCGCGGGAAGAAGCGCTTCGGGGCATCGGAACACCTCCAAACCATGCATGTGACCCTAGCATGTGTAATGAAGTGTGGTGGCATGCTCAAACCTCCTAAACCTGGTTACCAAGTGTGACCCCCTTCGCAGACATGCGATGTCCCCTAAAAACAAAGTGTGTGCAATCTGACTATTAGGGGGAAACTCCCCGTTTCGGTGAAACCGGGGTAGATATTGTCACAACATGTTCCCAAACATGGTTTTACATCATCACATGACCTAACCAAGATAAAAAGAAGAGAGGGCTACACCGAGCTACCCCTGTCGGAAGAAAGTTTAGGGGTAGATGATCCGAGATCCGAGGATCAGGGTTCCTCAGGAAGAAGCGCTTCGGGGCATCGGAACACCTCCAAACCATGCATGTGACCCTAGCATGTGTAATGAAGTGTGGTGGCATGCTAAAACCTCCTAAACCTCGTTACCAAGTGTGACCCCTTCGCAGACATGTGTTGTCCCCTAAAAACGAAGTGTCTGCAATCTGACTATTAGGGGGAAACTCCCCGTTTCGGTGAAACCGGGGTAGATCTTGTCACAACATGTTCCCAAACATGGTTTTACATCATCACATGACATAACCAAGAGAAAAACAAGAGAGGGCTACACCGGGCTACCCCTGTCAGAAGAAAGTCTAGGGGGGTAGACGATCCGAGGCCCGCGGATCAGGGTTCCACAGGCCGAAGCGCTTCGGGGCATCGGAACACCTCCAAACCAAGCACGTGACCCTAGATTGTGTAATGAAATGTGGTGGCATGCTCAAACCTTCTAAACCTGGTTACCAAGTGTGACCCCTTCGCAGACATGCGCTGTCCCCTAAAAACGAAGTGTCTGCAATCTGACTATTAGGGGGAATCTCCCCGTTTCGGTGAAACCGGGGTAGATCTTGTCACAACATGTTCCCAAACATGGTTTTACATCATCACATGACCTAACCAAGAGCAAAACAAGAGAGGGCTACACCGGGCTACCCCTGTCAGAAGAAAGTCTAGGGGGTAGACGATCCGAGATCCGAGGATCAGGGTTCCGCAGGAAGAAGCGCTTCGGGGCATCGGAACACCTCCAAACCATGCATGTGACGCTAGCATGTGTAATGAAGTGTGGTGGCATGCTCAAACCTCCTAAACCTCGTTACCAAGTGTGACCCCTTCGCAGACATGTGTTGTCCCCTAAAAACGAAGTGTCTGCAATCTGACTATTAGGGGGAAACTCCCTGTTTCGGTGAAACCGGGGTAGATCTTGTCACAACATGTTCCCAAACATGGTTTTACATCATCACATCACATAACCAAGAGCAAGACAAGAGAGGGCTACACCGGGCTACCCCTGTCAGAAGAAAGTCTAGGGGGGTAGACGATCTGAGGCCCGCGGATCAGGGTTCCGCAGGCAGAAGCGCTTCGGCGCATCGGAACACCTCCAAACCAAGCATGTGACCCTAGATTGTGTAATGAAATGTGGTGGCATGCTCAAACCTTCTAAACCTGGTTACCAAGTGTGACCCCTTCGCAGACATGCGCTGTCCCCTAAAAACGAAGTGTCTGCAATCTGACTATTAGGGGGAAACTTCCCATTTCGGTGAAACCGGGGTAGATCTTGTCACAACATGTTGCCAAACATGGTCTTACATCATCACATGACCTAACCAAGAACAAAACAAGAGAGGGCTACACCGGGCTACCCCTGTTAGAAGAAAGTCTAGGGGGGTAGACGATCCGAGACCCGCGTATTAGGGTTCCGCAGGAAGAAGCGCTTCGGGGCATCGGAACACCTCCAAACCATGCATGTGACCCTAGTATGTGTAATGAAGTGTGGTGGCATGCTCGAACCTCCTAAACCTGGTTCCCAAGTGTGACCCCCTTCGCAGACATGCGTTGTCCCCTAAAAACGAAGTGTGTAATGCCAGGGGAGGAACTGACTTTTAGTGAACCTTGGGGGTAGATCTTGTCACAACATGTTCCCAAACATGGTTTTACATCATCACATGACCTAAACAAGAGCAAAACAAGAGAGGGTTACACCGGTCTACCCCTTTCAGAAGAAAGTCTAGGGGGTAGACGATCCGAGGCCCGCGGATCAGGGTTCCGCAGGAATAAGCGCTTCGGGGCATCGGAACACCTCCAAACCATGCATGTGACCCTAGAATGTGTAATGAAGTGTGGTGGAATGCTCAAAACTCCTAAACCTGGTTACCAAGTGTGACCCCCTTCGCAGACATGCGCTGTCCCCTAAAAACGAAGTGTGTGCAATCTGACTATTAGGGGGAAACTCCCCGTTTCGGTAAAACCGGGGTAGATCTTGTCACAACATATTCCCAAATATGGTTTTACATCATTACATGACCTAAACAAGAGAAAAACAATAGAGAGCTACACCGGGCTACCCCAGTAATAAGAAAGTCTAGGGGGATAGACAATCTGAGGCACGCGGATCAGGGTTCCGCAGGAAGAAGCGCTTCGGGGTATCGGAACACCTCCAAACCATGCATGTGACCCTAGCATGTGTAATGTAGTGTGGTGGCATGCTCAAATCTCCTAAACCTGGTTACCAAGTGTGACCCCCTTCGCAGACATGCAATGTCCCCTTAAAACGAAGTGTCTGCAATCTGACTATTAGGGGGAAACTCCCCGTTTCGGTGAAACCGGAGTAGATCTTGTCACAACATATTCCCAAACATGGTTTTACATAATCACTTGACCTAACCAAGAGCAAAACAAGAGAGGGCTACACCGGGCTACCCCTGTCAGAAGAAAATCTAGGAGGGTAGACGATCCGAGAACCGCGGATCAGGGTTTGACCATAGTTTTAAATGACCATAACTAAATCAAAAAAAATGGGAGACCTTCGCGTGGCATCATATTATGTGACTTAGTTGGCAGGAAAAATATTAAACTTGGTATTGATTATGTCTCAAAAAAACGTTCACAAAATGACCTATCTCATTCAAGGTTTTCTAGCTTTTGGTTCAAATGACCAATGCTAAGACCAGAATCGCGACATAATTTGTGATAATATTCCATATTGTGCATGCATGTGTATAATGGGATGGCAAACAATGTTGCAGGAGGAAGTTTTCCTTTTCATCGCACGAAAAAGCCATTTTCTATTTTCGGAGCCCAAAAATCTGGGCGTTTTGTGAAGCAACACCAAACGGTGAATGCAAAAATGCTACCACCCATTTTTCAAAAATAGTACACCACCTTACATGGAAAATTTCCCAACCAGGTATTCGTAAAACTTTCCCGTCCACCCCTCGTGAAAAATACATTTTTTAGCCGAATCGGCAGGAAATGGGTCAGATATGAATTGCAGGTACATGATGTGATGCTCATGTTTTTTTGTAAAAATCATTTTTAGGTTGACAATATGATGTTTCTTCAGAGATCCAATGCAAGTTTAGCCAGCTCAGCCCCGAACTAAGAATCTTCGTACTCATCATTTTGACCATAGATTGAAGGAGGTAAGAAATAAAAAAAGTTCATTTGCCCTGTATGGTGCATAAAGCACACGACAAAGGCAATATCTTTGCCGTGTGTCTAACTGCAGGGACACACGGCAAAGGATCACCATCAGTTGGCTCGCCTGGGTGGGCCGTGGGCCCCACCTCTTTGTCGTGTGACTGGCTTTGCCGTGTGCCTCCTTTTGTCTTTGTCGTGTCTGCTTTCTTTGCCGTGTGTATTGTTTTTGTCTTTGCCGTGTACTTTTTCTTTGCCGTGTGTTTTATCAGGAATGTACCGTGTGGGTTGTCTTTGCCGTGTGCTTCTGGACCCCCTCACAACAGAGAAAATCTTTGCCGTGTTCCTAGACGTTTGGCACACGGCAAAGGATGGGGGCGACGGCAAAGAGAATTTTCCCCTAGTGCTCCTTTCAATTGTGTTGCAAGGACCCTTTCTCAGTGTATCAACTCTTCCGTTTGGACATGTAAGGCCATGTTCGGTACTCCCTCCGTCTCGAAACAAGTGACTTGGATATTTAGATTCATGCTAATATAGACAAATCTAAATCACTTATTTTCGGATGGATGAAGTACGAAATGTCTTTGCCTCTCGCATAAAAAAAAGGATATGCAGGGCAATCACTGATTTGTTCGTCGCGGCAAGCCGCTGATGCTAAAGTTGGTCTGGTCTGCCATGGTGTTCATGGGTGATGACAGATGATTTCAGCCACTGGCTTTCGTCGCCCCGAACAGTCCTTACCCAGGCTATCAAATGGGTGTTGGTCCGCCACTGTCAGAGTGTATTTCTAACCGGAACAATGCATGAACGTCAAAACTGCAGTGCATAGGAAAATATAAGAAAGAAACACGAAAGGAGGCAGTAATGAATGAAACTTTAATCTAGATAAAACAAAATGTACAGAGCCAAGGAGATATCAATACGAAAGAATCATGCCACTAATCCAATGTGCATTCCTTGGGGAACTCCTTCCCCTTGAACTGATTGTCATCATTGCAATAATCGTAGATCATGTGCGTGTCGCGTGCGTTCCGCAAGGCCGCGGCGTCCAGGCCCTGCTCGAACCATGTCGACTCCGGCGGCTCGTCGCCGCACCAGGCTACGCCGGGCGACGGCTGGCACCAGGACACGCGGAGGTTGCGGTAGTTGGCATAGAAAGGCGCCGCCGACCAGTCTGTCTTGATGCGGCCGCCCTGCGTCGCCCAGTCGTCTGCGTTCCACAGGCTCCCTTGCAGCCTCATCTTCTGCCACGTCGGGAACGGCACCCCGTCCTTCTCGTTATTTTTGAAATCCCGGATCGGCACACCGTCCACCAGGATCCTGATCATGTCGCATGTACAGGGATTTGCTTTGATTTGAGCTGTGTTCTGTTGTGTTCATGCAAAGAATAATGCGGGTGTCTGATGGATTAATTTGCTTACGTGATGCGCTTGGGGTTCCAGTCGATGGAGTATGTGTGGAAGTCGGCGGCGGGGTCGAACCAGAGGCGGAACTGTTGCACCCGGTGGCCGACGCCGTTGACGAAGATGTTGGTGTGCAGCGTGTAGGGCTCGCCCGTGGCGTTGCCGAGGAACTCCAGGTCCACCTCGTCATGGTACTCCCACGGCGCATCCTCAGGCATCAGCTACACGCATCAATAAATTCACCAAATCGTGAATAATCACTGAAGGCCAACGTACGCGCATGGCACGGAATGGAAGTGTGGTGGGAAGTGGGTTCTTACGTAGAGCGTGGTGACCGTGCCGGCGGAGTTGTCGGGGACAAGCATGAGGTCGACGTCGAAGCGGGCGTAGAGGTATGCTTCCTTTGTGTGGAAAGCCGAGCCGTGGGTCTTGTCGAGACAGAGCGCGAGGGTCTGGTTGTCGTCGGGGGCATCCGTGTAGAAGAAGCTGTGGTCCTTGCCCCACACCACATCGATATCATCGTACAGGGATGCCATGGCCATCTCATCCATGGCTACCAGCAGGAGGGATAGCAATGGCACCCAATGCCAACAAGAAGATGGCAACGACGCCATGTAATCCCCTCGATCTGCAAACAACAAGAACGATCTAATCTAAATACTTGTAGCCTTCTTTTCTTCTTCCTCTTCTTCGTCTTGATGATTCCATACGATCGGGATTGGAATTTATAACGAGCATGCAAATGTTGAAATGGAGCGGGGCTAGATCGAAGGAACATGCCATGTTCTTTCGAATGTTTCAGCCAGGGACATGGCATGTTAGGATCCATATGGAATGTTAGGCTGGCCAAGCTATACATTCGCTCCATCTTCTCGCTCGCTTAATTGGTCCTAGTTATTGGATAAACACGGTCTTATGCATGCAAGGGGGCTTAATTATCTCCATGGCCTCCCCGCTGATCTCGCTACCTACCAGCATGCGACCCGCTAAATAATTAGCTTCCAGGTTCGTACCACTTCTTTTCAGGAAACACAAGTGGGCGTTCGTTCAGATGCACATGCATGTGGCTAACCTAGATACCTTGTGCCAGCCTGCCAGGTGCGGTTTATTTCTCGGTTGAGCCTTGGCTGGTTCTACGGGATATGCAATCCGGCTTACTGTTTCCTGCAGCTCAATCCATGTTGTGGCCTGCATGTAGCTCAAAGCACCTCTAGGCGACCGGGAAATGCTTGAATCGGGTGTTTTGTGGAGCCAGATCCTAGAGGATGTAAACTGGTTTCGAACTGGTCAACGATTGCACACGTGAAGAACCGCGGGATAGCGGGAGAGAAGTCAATAACTCTCGCTCTATTTTCACCGCCTCCTAGTTACACCCTCTAACCTCTATCTCTACATCCCATCGAGCTCTTCGACCATCGCCTCCTTCTCCTCCACCTCGAATCACCTGACAAAACTCGCACCCGGTAGTGCCCATTCTTCCGTGATGAGGAGCGCATCGGAGTGGATTGACCCCTCTGGCGTGCCCTCGTTCATTCGGTCGTCATCTATTTTGCACCACCCCCGGTAGCACAAAGGGAGCAAGCGATGACAAGGGAGCAAGTGGCGGCAATGATCCTCAAAGAAGGACCACTTTCGTGTTTGAGCTCTAGGGTTGATTTGTGCGCCTCCGGGCTATGCCGCTTGGAGAGCGGCGACCATCGTGGCGAGTGTCACTAGATGTAGCAGGGAGATGGACTACCCGTCGAGATTTAGCCCTTTGCCGGTGTTTGCACCATCTCCGGCTGCACCAACGCCCAGATCGACGGTAGCCATGGCGGTCTCGTGGGGTTTTTAGGCTACTAGAGCAGCCGCCGCGGGATCTTATTTTACACCATCCGCGTGTCAACACCAGGATTTTTAATCCAGATGTCCGTTATGCCATACCTCGCAATCTCAGGATTACCATTTTTGCGAGACATAACGGATTGGATATCACAGTACATCATCCATTATAAACCATACATAAGGTTTTACACAAATAAGGATCTCATGATCCATTCTTTAATACAACAAGCAGCGGAAATAAAAGATAAGCGTAGCGGTGGGGTCCATCTTCAGGGGCACAGGCAATACTGACGAAGGTAGATAGTCCTAGTTATCATAGTCGTCCTGCTGACCATCATCTTGATAATCTCCTTCATAGTCTGGCCATGATAATAGCCAGGGACAAAAGCCATGAGTACTCTTTAAGTACTCGCAAACTACTATTAACAGGTACTATAGTTCTAAATTAAAGTGCTAAATCTAAGTTTAACTATAAAGTTAAGTTTGAAACCTAAGCTGAGTTTAGAAACCAAGAAAGATAAAATAAGCTTCTAGAATCACTTAAGTTGGGAAGCTATTATCATAAACACAAACCTGTTATGGTTAGGTCAAAGTTCATCATTCATTTCAAATTATTTAGAAAACATCTGACAACGAAATAGTACGGCCATTCCAACTGTCCATAACCGCGGACGCGGCTATTTGAATAGTTTGACACTCTGCAGAGGTGGTACACTTTCACCACAAGATTCGATACATCTGTCAGGGATAACCCTAAATCATCATACTTAGTATGCAGATAATCAAACATAACCTTCCGTTTACACACCCTAGTACAAGTATCCCTCCTATGAGCATGGCCTCCCAACCATGACCATCAGTCATCTTGGGCACTGCATAGGTGGACAACATTGATAGGTAGCCTCAGCTCAAACCTCTCCCGTGAGGGAACTAATACTAATGCATATAAATTTCTAGCTAAGCCTTACCCAATTCAGGTAATGTGGTTGTACGGTAAATTTGGAATGGTATCGCATCCGAATCCAACCACAAGTTTTATAAAAGGGTTAAGGCTCATGCCTCATCATTTTCATCATCATAAATCAGTTGTGTCTCTCAACACATGTCAAAACATCTCAATAGAATGACTCATCATTCCAAGGTTTTCACAATTCATTTTTACCAAGTGCTCCCATCTAAAGTGACTCAAGTTTTTGATCTACTCTAAAATACTAAGTTAAGAGTGTTCACTAAGGTGGAAAGATGGGATCAATCTCATGCCATAGAATGACATGTAAAGGTTTCTAAGTAGGTCAAGTTTTATACTTTTTATGCTACCTTCAAAATAAGTAAGGAACTTTGTATACTAAGGGGAGTAAAACATGTAAGTAAGGCTTGGGGTACTAATAGTTAAAAACGGGTGTGATCAAAGAATGCCTAAAGCATCCTTGCTTATTCATCTAGCTTAATTCTAGCCTGCTAACAATAGCTTTCCTTGGTTGGTGCAGTGGTTGAAGTTTTCTTCTTCTTCTTCTTGGTAGAACTCCTCCTCCTCGAAAGCTTGGTTGGTACTAGCGTCTATAAATACATAGGGAGTGCACAATCACCAAACAATACTTAACTAGGCTAAGTAGCATTCTAAAACACACATTTGATGATCTATTATCATCACAAAAATCACAAGTTTTAATTCAATAGTTTCATCCTTTTTATTTTAGAAAAGTAATTTCTACTCATTGAAATATTAACTAAAATTTAATATTCACCACCAAAATATGGGATCATGTGGACACATGTCCTCACCACATATTCTAACATGTGGGAATGAGATTTAAAGGTTGGATCAATATTACTTTGGTTTAAGTTCATTATTTAATGATTTAAAGTGACTAGAAATGCCTATATAGCATTATTTTGGTACTAGTCCAAAGTAACTGCATGTAAACCTTAATATTATTACATATTTAGATAGATATGGTTAAATGTGATTTTTGAGAGTTGGAATCAACTCAAAAGCTAACTTGGTTGATTTTATAAAAATGTTGCAAGTTGCAAAAGCTTCTATTTTGTTATTTTTATTAGGAGAGATCTATAACTCTAATTGAATTAAATCCAACGGGCTTGGATAGATCATTTTAATATCTTTCAGACAAAATTGGTTTCATGCAATTTGGATTTCTAAAACTCTTTGAATTGATTTTCAAACTAGTGGACAGAAACTAGATTTAACTAAAAAAGAAAAATCCAGATTTGAATCAATGGGCTAGCGCGGGAAAAGGAATGGGCCGGCCCAGTGGCGCTCTGCGGCGCGGGGCTCAGCTGACAGGGGGGTCCCACGTGTCAGCGGCACTTAAAACGCGAAACGGTACGTGCGTTGTGGGCCATAGGATTAGAAGCGAGATCAACGGCTGAGGGTCGTCGCCGACGACGAACAGGTCGCCGGCGAGCTCGAACCCTAGCGGCTCGGTGGGGGTCTACTGGGGTGGTACCAGGGCTCCAGCGCGGTCGGCGTGGCGGGCAAACAACGTGGAAGACGATGGCAAGGCGAGGCGCGGTTGCGGCGGAGCTTGGGGTGGTCGCAATCAACGACGCCCTTCTCCTCTTGCCGCGGCTGCTCCGGCTCCAATTCCGGCGAGTTGCTGCTCCACTTGCTCTGGCGAGAGGTGGGTGAGGTTCAGAGAGGTGAGGGGAGTGGAATGGTGTGGAGAGAAGAGGCTGGGGAGGGCTCCTTTTATAGGCCCGACGGTGAGACCGAGCAGGATGGGCAGGCGACGGTGGCGACATGGCTACGGTGAGGTAGAGGCAGGGCTGGGGATGGCGATCGATGGGCGGTTCCCTGGCGGTGCTCTAGGAATTGAATGCGGCCGTAGGGGCGGTGGCACGCGGTCTAGGCAAGGTGGCGCTCTGAGAGGCAGAGGCGGCGGTGTCCACAGGGAGCGGTGGTTGTGAGGCTATGGGCGGCGAACAGGGATGTCTGAGGTGTTCTCTAGGTCGAGGTGGAGCGGCGGGCGCGGGCTGGTGCCAAGAGGCGGTCTGTGCGAGCGGGGACAGAGCACGCTTTGGGGGCGGCACGGGCATGGTGCGGTAGCACTGGGTGCGGTTGGTGCTCGGTGGTCCACTGCTGCTCTGGGCTCGGGCAAGGGACAGGGGGTGGCGGGAGCTCCTGGCTACCTCCTAGACATGGCGAGAGAGGGGGAGATGGTCTGCTGCGGCGGGGCAAAGTTTGGCCGGCGACCATGCCCTCAGGTTGACATGGCAAGAGGGTTAGGGACAAGGGAGAGGGGTGTTAAGTGTCTGGTTAGACTAGGAGGGGACAAAGGAGATAAATGTAGATCATTTGGGGGCCAAACCCTGTTCAAAACAGTGAGCTAGGATTAGAGTAGAGATTATGCATGCCAAGTGTTTGATGAAATAGCCGCATGAAAGAAAGTTTTGAATTTTGGTTTCAAAAATTTTGAGTGATCTCCACTAGTGATAGGTAGTCTCTGGTTGCAAGGGTTTTGAAAATGGAGCTCAAATAGATGGTTTTTGAAATAGGGGTGATCTATGCATATGCATTAGATTCAATTTTAAACTGTCATTTAAAGTAGTTAACAGAATGTTTTTAGCAGATCAAAAGGTGGGCCTTGGTACCTCATTATGTGTACTTGCAAGGGGTGCAAAGATCAAGAATTGTTTCTGTTAAGAATTGAGTACTAGGAATAGCCAAAGTAGGTATGAGAGTTAAATTGGCCAGAATGACTATTCCTTCTTTTTAATTCTTTTTGATTTGATTTTCTTTAGGAAAAGTTTGGGAATGATGTAGATGATGTTTAAATCACCTAAGAAACATTTTACAAGCATTGGATCAAGCAATCATGGCAATTCAAACAACTCCTATTTTAAATGCGTACATATATGAATGCTTTCATTTTAAATTTGGAAAAGTTTTTGTTAACCCTATTTTTGGATAATTTGATCTTGATAACCTTGGATTAAAGTTTTGGGATGTTACAAACCTTCCCCCCTTAAAAAAAATCTCGTCCCGAGATTTACAAATAAAACTAGGAACTAAAGAGATTTGGGAACTCTGTTCTAATGTAATCTTCACGCTCCCAAGTAGCTTCCTCCTCGGTATGGTTGCTCCACTGAATCTTGAGAAACTTGATACTCCTGGTCCTGGTGGTTCTGTAGGCTTCTTCTAAGATACGGATGGGTACTTCCCGATAGGTCAGGTCATTGTTGATTTCCACAGCTCTATGATCGATATTCTTGAAAACTCCAGTCTTCTCGGGCACTTCCAAGCATTTGCGAAGTAACGAGATATGGAACACACTGTGGATGGCTGACATCTCTTCAGGCAGTTCCAGCTGATACGATACTTCTCCTCGGCGGTTCAGAATCTTGAAAGGTCCGATATATCTGGGAGCTAACTTTCCCTTCAGACTAAAGCGTTGAGTTCCCTTCAATGGTGAAACCTTGAGATATACAAAATCTCCGACATTGAAAGTCAGGTCTCTCCTTCTTTTGTCAGCATAACTCTTCTGTCTGGATTGGGCGGTCTTGTGATGCTCACGGACTTTGTTTGAACTTTCTCTTCTGCTTCTCGAAGAATGTCGGGTCCAAAGATCTGACTCTCTCCTACTTGCGACCAATTCAAAGGGGTATGACACTTTCTTCCGTATAGGAATTCAAATGGTTCCATCTGCAAACTAGCTTGATAGCTGTTGTTATATGAGAATTCTGCGAAAGGCAGGCAGTCTTCCCATTTTGATCTGTATTCCAACACACAAGCTCTGAGCATATCCTCTAGGATCTGGTTGACTCTCTCAGTTTGTCCATCTATTTGCGGGTGATAAGCGGTACTGAAGTTCAACTTGGTTCCTAAACCTTCCTGAACTTTCTGCCAAAATCTCGAGGTAAACTGGGTTCCTCGATCTGAGACGATGGTCTTGGGGGTTCCATGCAGACTAACAATCCTAGCAATGTACAGCTCTGCTAGCTTTGCACTCTGGTAGGTTGTCTTGATAGGTATAAAGTGGGCTACCTTGGACAGTCGATCAACTATGACTCAGATTGAGTCATTTCCCCTACTAGAAGTAGGTAAACCGGTGATAAAGTCCATTCCGATGGAATCCCACTTCCATTCCGGAATCTACAATGGTTGCAATAGTCCTGCAGGTCTCTGATGCTCTGCTTTGACTCTTTGACAGATGTCACATTTCACGATGTATCTTCCGATCTCTCTTTTCATCTTGTGCCACCAAAATTGCTCTTTCAAATCCTGATACATCTTTGTTCCTCCGGGATGGATAGAATAAAGAGTATCATGAGCTTCCTTCATGATAATTTCCTTCAGCTCCGAATCTGCTGGCACACAGATACGTCCTTTGTACCACAGTACAACTTCTTCGTCTTCGGTGAATCCAGGTACCTTTCCTGTACCAATACGATGTTTGATTCCGTCTATACTTTCGTTTCCCTTCTGGGCTTCCTTGATTTGGGTAATCAAAGTGGGTTGAAGTTCAATGCTAGCTAGGAATCCTTTGCTAACTAACTCAGTCCTGAACTGCTCCAACTCCTCATACAAACTGGGTTGCTTCTCTTTGATCATGGTGTTAAGACTACACGGCAATCTGCTAAGAGCATCCGCTACCACATTGGCTTTGCCGGGGTGATAGTGAATGTCAAGGTCATAATCCTTGATTAACTCTATCCATCTTCTTTGCCTCATATTCAGATCCTTCTGAGTGAAGATATACTTCAAGCTCTTATGATCTGAGTAAATCTCACAGCGATTACCCATCAAATAATGACGCCATGTCTTCAACGCTAGAACCACGGCTGCTAGCTCAAGATCATGGGTCGGATAGTTCTGCTCATGTTGCTTCAATTGTCGAGACAGATACGCGATGACTTTGCCTTCTTGCATCAATACGCATCCTAGGACAATCTTGGATGCATCACAATACACATCAAATGGCTTCTTGATGTCTGGCATGATCAAAATTGGGGCTGATATCAATCTCTTCTTCAGCTCCTGGAAACTGGCTTCACACTTGTCTGTCCATTCAAACTTCTTGTCCTTCTTCAACAATTGGGTCATTGGTCGGGCTATGCTCGAGAATCCTTCTACGAACTTGCGGTAATATCCCGCTAACCCGAGAAATGAACGAACTTGGGTTTGATTGGTTGGGGCTTCCCATTCCTCGACATCTTTGATCTTGGTGGGATCAACAGAGACTCCTCCGGCAGACACAATATGTCCTAGGAATCCTACTTCTTTCAGCCAAAAGTCACACTTGCTAAACTTGGCATACAACTGATGCTCTCTCAGGGTTTCTAGGATGATTCTCAGATGTTGCTCATGCTCTTCTTCTGACTTGGAGTAGATAACGATGTCGTCGATAAACACAACTACAAACTTATCTAGGAAATTCATAAAGATCTTATTCATGAGATTCATGAAATAAGCAGGGGATTGGTTAATCCAAAAGACATAACCGTATACTCGTATAAACCATAGCGAGTAGTAAAGGCGGTCTTTGGAATATCCGTTGCACGAATCTTAAGTTGGTGATAACCAGTCCTAAGATCAATCTTTGAGAATACCTGAGCTCCAGTCAATTGATCAAATAGATCCTCTATCTTTGGCAAAGGGTACTTGTTCTTGATGGTGACGTCATTCAACTTTCTGTAATCTATACACAGACGATTGCCTCCATCTTTCTTGTCGACGAATAACACTGGTGATCTCCATGGCGATGCGCTTGGCTGAATCAAGCCTGTTGCTAACATGGCATCCAACTACTTCTTCAGTTCTACTAACTCTGAGGGGTTCATGGTATAGGGTCTCTGGGCTATAGGTCCGGTTCCGGGGATTAGTTCGATAATGAACTCAATGTCCCTATCCGGGGGCATACCTGGCAATTCATTTGGGAATACGTCGGGGTATTCACAGACTACTCTGACTTGGTCTATGGTGGGCAGGGCTACACTCTTGTTGCACTTGAATTGACGGGGTAAGGTTTCAGAGATATGCTCTACTGTTACTCCAGAACTACTGGTCATGGTGATGGCTTTCTTAGCACAATCTATTAGTCCTTTATGCCTTGACATCCAGTCCATACCTAGTACTACTTCCAATCCTTTGGTTCCAAGTACAATTAGGTTGGCATAAAAATCTATCCCATGTATTCTGATAGGTACATCTTTGCAAATTTTTCTAGCTTTTGTTGTTGAACCGGGGATTTGAACTATCATGACATGCTTCAGGTTGATTGGGTGAATCTTACTAGTGCATACAAATTCTTCGGTGAAAAATGAATGCGATGCTCCAGAATCTAACAATACTCTTGCTAAAACTGAGTTGACAGAAAACATACCCAGCACTACATCTGGCGCTTCCTGGGCTTCTTCTGCGTTCATGTGGAAGAGACGACCGTTGCGGTTGTGTGGGTTCCCTGGGGCAAATCTTCTTCCTGGTTGAACACGACGCTCCTGCTGAGCTGGGGCATTCACAGGGACATTAGCGGCAGTCTTCTTGGGACACTCATTGGAGTTGTGACCCTTCACTCCACACTCGAAACAAGTGATCTAGGACTTGTCCTTGACTGCGATAGGCACAGCATTGCTGCCAGTTCTAGGTGCAGTGGTGTTGTTATTGTTGTTGCTCTTGGGAGGGGCACGGTTGAAATTGTTGGCATTACCGGAGTTTTGATTGTTTCCTCCGGACTTCACATTACCTCCGCTACGGTTGGGGTAGCTTGGGCGAGAATTTGGGGGTCGGTTGTTCCTTGGTGCATATCCTGGTGAAGGGTTGGGACGGTACTTCTGGTGACTCTCGGATCCAGATCGCTGCATCATCTGACGCTTGCGGTTGTCGTTTTCTGGTTAATCTTCCTTCCATCTGAATGGCGAGTCGACTAGCTCTTGAGATCATCAAACGGATGTTGACGAGATACCTGCATCTCATCATGCAGTCCGTTTAAGAATCTCTCCTTCTTGGCCTCCGTGTTGATCTCATCCGGTGCATATCTGGCAAGTGACAAGAATCTGTCACGGTACTATACCACAGTCATTCTTCCTTGCTTCAATTAGTGGAATTCATCTCTCATCCTGTTGACAAGACCTTGCGGCACGTGGGTGCGGCTGAACTTGACCTTGAATGCTTCCCAGGTCATCACCTGGCCATGGTTCATATTGCGGATGCTATTCCACCAAGCTCTTGCATCCCCCGCCAGATAGTGGGTGGCGAAGAGAACTTTCTCATTCTCATCAACTCTGGCAACCTCTAAGTTGTTTTCCATGGTCTGTAACCAGTCATCAACATCTAATGGGTTTTCAGATTGGTTAAAGATTGGGGGATTGGTGTTCTGAAAGTTTTTGAGTTTGGATCCATGGTGATCCTGATTTCCATGTCCTTGGTTGTTGAGAGCCATTTGGGCGATCTGCTGCAATGTTGCTAAGTTGGCTTGACGCTCGGTCCTGCTTGCTTCACGGTCCACGATGAGATTCTGCAAGATCTGCAGCACTGGGTCCTACGACGAGCTGCTCCCTCCTTGATTTCCACGAGTCATCTGAAGATTGAGATAGATATAGGGGTAAGAGGTAAATTCTAAGGTTCATGGTTTAGGGTTTTCAAAGCTGAAACATTGAGTTAGACTCAGGTTTTTCAACTAACTTCAATTTCATTCATGCAAGCAAGCACCTGATACAACACACACCACAACAAGCAAAGGGGAAAACAAATGGTTTGAAGAACCATTCTGCAAGCTACGATACAATGAGATGATACATCTCATGCTACAACAGTGCTCTAGTGCATCTACTCATCGTCGATGAAGTCGGAGTCTTCATCATCAGTGTAGAAGTCCACAACATCCTCCTCCAGAAAGTCATCATCATTGCTGAGGTAAGAATCCATATCTCCCTGGATGTCTTCACCCTCATCTTCTTCTTCCTTGGCGGCAAGCTGAGCTTCCTGCTCCTTGACGGTCTTCTCGAGGTCGGCCACCTTCTTGCGAAGACGGGTGATGGTGCGATCCTTCTTTGCACGCTGGCGACGAAGAGACTGGCGTTCTTGGACGAGTAGTGCGAAAGTCTGGGCGTTCTGGTCGGCGATGGCACGGTTCTGGTTGGCTAACTCCCTGGCATTGTCCAGTTCCTGTTGTCTGTCATGAAGCAAGAAGTCAAGGTTCTCCACTTGACGCCTCAACTCTGGGTGACTTGGCATCTCCATCGGCATTCCCATGAAGTCACGTCTTGCATAGTGGGCAAAACGGGTTCCTTGGATCTTGTTGACGCTGAGGGCACATAGACGTGCGAGAGCTTCATGCATTGCCCTGGCTAATCCATCTAGCCAGTTGTTCTCCCTTACGGAGAACTAAATTCTCCCGGAAGTTGGTGCTTCGATGCTTCCTCGAAGGTCCATGGTGACTAGCCACTGTAGGTCTCCTCCTGGGGGTCCTGGAAGTTGAGCTCCAAGAAACTCCGGATGTGGGCGTCCCAGTAACTCCGACAGTGAATCCGGATCCCTCTCGAAGATCAGCTGACCTCCGTTTCCCAATTGGTAAAACTTGTTGAACTGAGTCTCCATCTACAAGAATTAAGGGTGAGGAAGTTAGTGAAGTGATCAAGTGTGTCAAATTTTAAGTAGTAATGTAAGAATTTTGAGGAACATGTATTTTTGAGAAAGAATGAGTTCACAAGGGTAAGAGGGGAAATAGTTTTTCATAAATACTCACTTTGGTTTTGAAGCTAATTTTTTGGTTTGGACGTCCATTAACTAGGGTCTCCTATGGTCAGGATGGCTCTGATACCAACTTGTCAACACCCGGATATTTAATCCCAGATGCCCGTTATGCCATACCTCGCAATCCCAGGATTACAATTTTTGCGAGACATAACGGATTGGATATCACAGTACATCATCCATTACAAACCATACATAAGGTTTTACACAAATAAGGATCTCATGATCCAGTCTTTAATACAACAAGCAGCGGAAATAAAAGATAAGCGTAGCGGTGGGGTCCATCTTTAGGGGCACAGGCAATGCTGACGAAGGCAGATAGTCCTAGTTATCATAGTCGTCCTGCTGACCATCATCTTGATAATCTCCTTCATAGTCTGGCCATGATAATAGCCAGGGACAAAATCCATGAGTACTCTTTAAGTACTCGCAAACTACTATTAACAGGTACTATAGTTCTAAATTAAAGTGCTAAATCTAAGTTTAACTATAAAGTTAAGTTTGAAACCTAAGCTGAGTTCAGAAACCAAGAAAGATAAAATAAGGTTCTAGAATCACTTAAGTTGGGAAGCTATTATCATAAACACAACCCTGTTGTGGTTAGGTCAAAGTTCATCATTCATTTCAAATTATTTAGAAAACATCTGACAACGAAACAGTATGGCCATTCCAACTGTTCATAACCGCGGACGCAACTATTCGAATAGTTTGACACTCTGCAAGGGTGTTACACTTTCACCACAAGATTCGATACATCTGTCAGGGATAACCCTGAATCATCATACTTAGTATGCAGATAATCAAACATAACCTTCCGTTTACACACCCTAGTACAAGTACCCTTCCTATGAGCATGGCCTCCCAACCATGACCATCAGTCATCTTGGGCACTGCATAGGTGGACAACATTGAGAGGTAGCATCAGCTCAAACCTCTCCTGTGAGGGAACTAATACTAATGCATATAAATTTCCAGCTAAGCCTTACCCAATTCAGGTAGTGTGGTTGTACGGTAAATTTGGAATGGTATCGCATCCGAATCCAACCATCAGTTTTATAAAAGGGTTAAGGCTCATGCCTCATCATTTTCATCATCATAAATCAGTTGTGTCTCTCAACACATGTCAAAACATCTCAATAGAATGACTCATCATCCCAAGGTTTTCACAATTCATTTTCACCAAGTGCTCCCATCTATAGTGACTCAAGTTTTTTATCTAATCTAAAATACTAAGTTAAGAGTGTTCACTAAGGTGGAAAGATGGGATCAATCTCATGCCATAGAATGACATCTAAAGGTTTCTAAGTAGGTCAAGTTTTATACTTTTTATGCTACCTTCAAAATAAGTAAGGAACTTTGTATACTAAGGGGAGTAAAACTTGTAAGTGAGGCTTGGGGTACTAATAGTTAAAAAGGGGTGTGATCAAAGCATTCCTAAAGCATCCTTGCTCATTCATCTAGCTTAATTCTAGCCTGCTAACAATAGCTTGCCTTGGTTGGTGTAGTGGTTGAAGTTTTCTTCTTCTTCTTCATCTTCTTCTTAGTAGAACTCCTCCTCGAAAGCTTGGTCGGTACTAGCGTCTATAAATACATAGGGAGTGCACAATCACCAAACAATACTTAACTAGGCTAACTAGCATTCTAAAACACACATTTGATGATCTATTATCATCACAAGTTTTAATTCAATAGTTTCATCCTTTTTATTTTAGAAAAGTAATTTCTACTCATTGAAATATTAACTAAAATTTAATATTCACCACCAAAATATGGGATCATGTGGACACATGTCCTCACCACATATTCTAACATGTGGGAATGATATTTAAAGGTTGGATCAATATTACTTTGGTTTAAGTTCATTATTTAATGATTTAAAGTGACTAGAAATGCCTATATAGCATTATTTTGGTACTAGTCCAAAGTCACTGCATATAAACCTTAATATTATTACATATTTATATATATATGGTGAAATGTGATTTTTGAGTGTTGGAATCAACTCAAAAGCTAACTTGGTTGATTTTATAAAAATGTTGCAAGTTGCAAAAGCTTGTGTTTTGTTATTTTTATTAGGAGAGATCTGTAACTCTAATTGAATTAAATCCAACGGGCTTGGATAGATCATTTTAATACCTTTCAGACAAAATTGGCTTCATGCAGTTTGGATTTCTAAAACTCTTTGAATTGATTTTCAAACTAGTGGACAGAAACTAGATTTAACTAAAAAAGAAAAATCCAGATTTGAATCAATGGGCTAGCGCGGGAAAAGGAATGGGCCGGCCCAGTGGCACTTTACGGCGCGGGACTCAGCTGACACGCGCTGTCAGTGGCACTTAAAACGCGAAACGGTGCACGCGCTGTGGGCTGTAGAATTAGAAGCGAGATCAACGGCTGAGGGTCGTCGTCGACGACGAACAGGTCGTCGGCGAGCTCGAACCCTAGAGGCTCGGTGGGGGTCTACTGGGGGCGTACCAGGGCTCCAACGGGGTCGGCGAGGCGGGCAAACGACATGGAAGACGACGGCGAGGCAAGGCGCGGTTGTGGTGGAGCTTGGGGTGGTCGCAATCAACGGCGCCCTTCTCCTGCTGCCGCGGCTGCTCCGGCTCCAATTTCGGCAAGCTGCTGCTCCACTTGCTCCGACTAGAGGTTTGTGAGGTTCAGAGAGGTGAGGGGAGTGGAATGGTGTGGAGAGAAGAGGCTGGGGAGGGCTCCTTTTATAGGCCTGACGGTGAGACCGAGCGGGATGGGCAGGCGACGGTGGCGACATGGCTATGACGAGGTAGAGGCATGGCTGGGGATGGCGATCGATGGGCGGTTCCCTGGCGGTGCTCTAGGAATTGAAAGCGGCTGTAGGGGTGGTGGCACGCGGTCTGGGCGAGGTGGCGCTCTGAGAGGCAGAGGCGGCGGTATCCACGGCGAGCGGTGGCTGTGAGGCTTTGGGCGGCGGACGGGGATGTCTGGGGTGTTCTCCAGGTCGAGGTGGAGCGGCGGGCGCGGGCTGGTGCCAAGAGGCGGTCTGTGCGAGCAGGGATAGAGCGCGCTTTGGGGGCGGCATGGGCATGGTGCGGTAGCACTGGGTGCGGTTGGTGCTCGGTGGTCCACTGCTGCTCTGGGCTCGGGCAAGGGACAGGGGGTGGCGGGAGCTCCTGGCTACCTCCTAGACATGGCGAGAGAGGGGGAGATGGTCTCCTGCGGCGGGGCAAAGTTTGGCCGGCGACCATGCCCTCGGGTTGACATGTCAAGAGGGTTAGGGACAAGGGAGAGGGGTGTTAAGGGTCTGGTTAGACTAGGAGGGGACAGAGGAGATAAATGTAGATCATTTGGGGGCCAAACCCTGTTCAAAATAGTGAGCTAGGATTAGAGTAGAGATTATGCATGCCAAGTGTTTGATGAAATGGCCGCATGAAAGAAAGTTTTGAATTTTGGTTTCAAAAATTTTGAGTGATCTCCACTAGTGTTAGGTAGTCTCTGGTTGCAAGGGTTTTGAAAATGGAGCTAAAATAGATGGTTTTTGAAATAGGGGTGATCTATGCATATGCATTAGATTCAATTTTACTAGCAAGGGGTGCAAAGATCAAGAATTGTTTCTGTTAAGAATTGAGTACTAGGAATAGCCAAAGTAGGTATGAGAGTTAAATTGGCCAAAATGACCATTCCTTCTTTTTAATTCTTTTTGATTTGATTTTCTTTAGGAAAAGTTTGGGAATGATGTAGATGATGTTTAAATCACCTAAGAAACATTTTACAAGCATTGGATCAAGCAATCATGGCAATTCAAACAACTCCTATTTTAATGCATACATATATGAATGCTTTCATTTTAAATTTGGAAAAGTTTTTGTTAACCCTATTTTTGGATGATTTGATCTTGATAACCTTGGATTAAAGTTTTGGGATGTTACACCGCGTCTGTCATCATGGGATTTTCTACATCGGCCGCGCCCTCGCTTGCAGCTTCATCGATGGTAAGTTCTCCAGTCCCCCTCTAACAAATTTTGGGATGTTGGGTTTTTTCATTATGAGTTTTTCATCACTGATTTGTCTATTTAGATGCAGTTAGGATTTATAGATGTTGTTATGGATATAGATGCATAGATCTATTGATTAGAATGCATTTCCCCTCATCACCATCTAGTAATACGTAGCATGCCATGGCGACGGTGATAAGTGGCATGGCGGTGGTGATCATGACCATTTCGACGGTGATTAGAGGCACTACATTAACATGCATGTCAATGCCGTGCCACTAATCATCGTCGACATGGTGTGGTGAGCACATGCATTGGCACTAATCACTACTCTGGTGTGCATTGTGTTCATTGCATTGGCATCCATGTCAATGTAGTGCTGATGATCACTGACAAGGCACAGTGAGCACTGATATTGCACTGACATCCATCTCAGTGAAGTACCACTACTCTCTGAAATGCTTTGTGGTCACTTCCATTGAATGGTAATCACTTCAATTGTATTGTGATATGTTCCATAGAAGTGGCATCCAATGTCATTTGAACAGTTGTGCAAATTTCATTGTCATGGTTCCCAAGTAGGACGGGGACATGCTCTACAACAACACAATAACTTCTTACCTACGCACAAGGACTATATCCCGCAGAACAACCTTGTCTACTTCCCGGTCGTCCATGGCTTGCTGGAGTCAGTGTCCGAAATGGAGAAGAAGGAGCAGATGGGTTGTCCTCCTAAGATGGGTACCAAGATGTCTAGTTGGAACCACACCGAATATATGTCTAGGTGGCTGCAAACAACATGATAGGTTTTCAGTTGCCACCAATCATGAAGACGGTGTTGGCTAAGCACATTCACATTTAGTATGCCGCAATCATAGCCCGACTGAGGTTTGCAACGTTTTATGACTATGGTGTCCAGCTGCAGTTGTTCAATGGGGAGTTGTTCTTATTCAACTGCTAGAAAAAATTCACCAGCAAGAT
The DNA here is from genome assembly GCA_023614405.1 of Avena insularis. Classification (NCBI taxonomy): domain Eukaryota; kingdom Viridiplantae; phylum Streptophyta; class Magnoliopsida; order Poales; family Poaceae; genus Avena; species Avena insularis. The sequence continues at coordinate 332,258,861 of CM042696.1, forward strand.
CGATCTATGAGTTGCTGAAACTCTGTTCTTTAAATTCAAGAACAAGGGATTTAAACTCAAGATCTTCAAGTTCAACACCTTCACAGAGGCACTATTTGTCTGTGACCATCATGGCAGGTGACCTTCTGGAGGTGCATCCTTAGTATGTGTAGTTTGTAATGTTAGTTTGTAGATTGGATGGTGTAGTAGGGGTGTGTACCCCTAACATAATTACTAATCAGGTGGCATGGGATGCAACTCATTCAAACCTAACCACTATGTAGGTCTGATCATGTTATGTAAGCATGTAGTTAATTCAGTTCTCGATGTTCCATAATGTGTGTGCATGTGCTATAATAACCTCACCAACTTTGAAAGAAGTGGCCATATCTTATTGTGTGATCTAGATGCATCAAACTAAACAGCATGTCTTTGCCCTTGCAACGCCTAAAATGGGAAGTGCGGGGAACCAAAATGGTTGCACCTTCATTACCTATAGTGTAACGCAAGCCACAAAATGGGCTACAAAACATGGCCCATACCATTGTTTCGCCTGACTATGAACCATGGTCCTAGCGAACATGGCCTAGATCATTGAAGTGGGGGTAAGAGAACTAGTCTCCTTCTCACGAACAGCTCAAGGAGACCTTGTAGTCCACCATTGATAGAGTGAAGTACAAACATCTATGTGTGGAATCACCACACTATCCCTTTCTCGATTCCTCTAGCGCTCATTGGACCCATCTTTAGCCTATCCATGGCATCTGTCGTGCCACCACCATGTCAGTTGGCGCCCACCGTGGGGCAAGCGGTGCTAGCAGGGGTAAAAATCCGGACTTCAAACATCTTCGGCACCGGCGAGCGCGTCGTCTCTAGGCTCGTTCAGCGCTTTGGAGTGCTAGACTACGTCAGCGACAATGCAGGGAGCTTCGGCAGGAACCCTCCTCTGCACAACGGCCTCTTCATCAATCTTGGCGTGCACAAGATCTACGTTGGCATCGATGAGTCCTGCGTACATCCGCGACACATCATCGAGGGGGGCAAACCGCCTCTTAGCGCGGCTCATAGCGTGCGTACCACTCGCCCCGCAAGCTACGTTGAGGTCATGATGACAGCGCCAGACGCAGGAGCAATCAAGGACCCATCGCCAGAGCCAGAAACAATGCCAAAGCAGGCAAGGTCTAGGTTTCCTCCACTAGAGAGGCCAGAGAATGTATTGCAACCGGCAATAGATAGCTTAGCAACACCCATAGCGCCAGTAGTAGATCCGGCTCAGGAACATGCCGAGTTAGAGGAGACTAGGTAGAAGATGCTAGCTGGTGCGAAAAAGTAGCTGAGATGCAGCAGTCGCTGAACATCACTCTAAGGGAGTATGCAAAGGCAAACCGTATAGATGGACTAAAAATCTGAGGTAGAAACGTGATTACTAAAATTGACAGGGAGTATGTGCCTAGGCCGGGTCAAATAGATACGATAGTAACTGCCGGACTGGAAAGATACATCACTCCAGCTAAGACCCTCAGGGCTGCCAAAGAAGCTGCCTCCGAGTTAGAAGGCTTAACCGGGGAAGCACGAGAAAGGCAACAGGAAAGAGTTAACCACCTGTTGAGGGTAGAGCGTTAGTGGAACAAGGAAATAAACAAGGAAAACCCGGCACAGCTCAGAGCATCTCAGGTGGTTCATTCGGCAAGTAATAACCCGACAAAATCAACTGGAGCCGCGTCGTCTCCGGGTCACGGTCCTAGGAGAGAGGAAGTGGTAACCTCGGGGAGACGAGACAAACAAATGGTCCCATATGACCCGGTAAAGGCACGAAAAGGAAAATCAGTGCAAGTCGATGAGGATCGCCACAGTGCTAGCCGACGTGAAGCTGGCCGAGGTAACCGGGACCAAGGCAATGCCGGTCAAAGGAACATCGTCAAGGGCAATGCCGGACAGCGTAATCTAGCAGAAACAGGGTAAAATGTGCCTCGGCAACACCAATAGCAGTATGTACCTCGGCAAGAGAGAAGTGCAGGTCAAGCAATGCAGCTACAAAACGCTTGTCCGGATCAAGACAGATATAATGATGGTTACTTGGCAATGGTAGAAGCAGGATACCCAAGACCAGAGCACCATGTGATCAGATCAAGATTGGGAAGCAGGAACCTGCAGCCGGATGACACGCGGCTGAAGCTGGACCGACTTTACAGGTCAGAGATGATCAAGGTACAAGGTCCCCCAGGTCTGGCATGCTTTGGACCTCGGATCATGAAAGAACCACCGATGCTGAACTTTCAGTTGGCCAGAGGAACAAAAACATACGATGGTAGCACAAAGCCGGAGGACTGGCTCATTGACTATGCAACGGCAGTTAAGATCACAATAGGAAATTTGAGATGGGCTGTGAGATACGCACCACAGATGCTGGAAGGACCAGCAAGGGTTTGGCTAAACAACTTGCCGCTCGGAACCATCAACTGTTGGCTGGATTTTGAGGAGTTATTTGTCAGCAACTTCTCGAGCACCTACAAGAGGCCAAACAGGCCGCAGACTTTAGCATTATGCAAACAAAGACCAAATGAGCCGGACCGAGAGTTTCTGACTCGATGGTGTAATGTGCACAACTCATGCAAAGGGGTAATTGAATCACAAGCTATCGCATGTTTCGCCCAAGGATGTAGGTATGGTAGTATGTTATGGAAAAGGTTGCAGTGAGATATGCCAACCACGCTAGCTGAGACAATCCGGATCGTAGATTCATATGCCTTGGGAGACCCAACGCAACCCCGGTTAATGTCAAGCGAGTCCAACGAGGAATACTACAATAGAGATGGTTCTGGGTCATCCAGGAGGAATGATTTCCGAGGTAAAAGAAGGGACGGTCATACGGATTACCGGTACAGCTCGCAGCAAGTGGTCGTTGTGGACCGAGATCAGCCCAATGCCAGTGCAAACCAGCATCAGAAAATGGGAGGGCAATAGTGGCAACAAAAGAGTGAAGGAAAGAAGCCCTGGACCCTGGAGCAAAAGAAACAGTGGCAAGAGAGAAAGGACCGTTCGAGGTATATGTTCGAGTCTATGCTGGACCAGCCATGCAAGTTCCATACACCAAGTCCAAATAGTCCGACGAACCACATGACCCGGAAATGTGATTGGATGAGGAAGTTAGAACAAGGTAGTTCATGGAATGCTCAGGTACCTCAGCACGATGCACCTCAGCATGATGGACCTCGGAATGAAGCACCTCGGCAGCAACTGCTCACTAGGGGAAACGAACAATAGCTGATGTTACCTCCACCTCCACTGAGGTATGAAAATTAGGAAAGGAGGGATGATGTGCATCAAGTGAGTAACCAATAGCAACAAGACAAAGGGTATCATGGCAATGAGGGAAGAAACAAGTACGGAGAGCATCATCAAAGTTACTGTGTGTTTACCATGGAAGAGACTGACAGAAAGAGTTTGCAGCGCTGGCATATGGAGGTGAATGCAGTAATGCCGACCATGGTAAGGTATATGTCTTGGTCGGACCAGGAGATTACTTGGAGTATTATGGATCACCCAAAGCTTATGCCAAGTCTAGGGACTTATGCACTGGTACTATATCCGACGTTCATTGGGCCAAATATCAATGTGAGGTTCTCCAAGATGCTAATAGACAACGGCAGTAGCATTATCATCTTGTACAAGGATACCACGCAAAAGTTGGGGATATCAGAGAATATGCTCCAGGCAACAAGGACCACTTTCATGGCATTGTGCCAGGTATCTCCTGTGAACCAATTGGAAAGGTCTGGGTTGATGTGTTATTCGGCACAAGGGGCAATTGCCGAACTGAGAATTTGGAGTTTGAGGGACATATCACGCGTTACCCGGCTGAGCCGCTCTGAACAAATTTATGGCAAGTACTCACATAAGTTACCTGGTGATGAAATTACCCAGACCAATGGGAGTGATTACCATAGTTGGGACTTCATGCGTTCTATCTAATGTGCATCTGCTAGATCTAACCTGGCCAAGTCACTTGTGATTGCTCAAGAGAAGAGGAAAATCATGGAAGTGGATGCACTAGCTCAGTCTGCACAGCATCATATGTCGGCTCTGAGTAACCCGCACGAAAGTGTTTCATTTCAAGCGATGAAGGATACGAAGAAAGTGCCAGTTGATGATCAGTTTTCGGAGCACACCGTAACCATTGGTGTCGGGTTAAGTGACAAATAGGAAAGAGAGTTCGTCAACTTCCTGCGTGAGAATCGGGACATTTTTGCTTGGTCTACACAGGACCTGCAAGGTGTGCCAAGGAAGTTAGCCGATCACTCTTTGAATGTAAGACCCGGGGCAAAGCCGGTGAAGCAACCTCTCCGCCTCTTCGCCGAGGACAGGAGAAAAGCCATTGGAGATGAGATAGCTCGGCTCCTTGCAGACGGATTTATAAGGGAGGTACTTTACCTGGATTGGCTCTCTAATCTGGTGCTCGTGGAGAAAAATAAGGATGATCCGAATGTGGAACTGGTATGGCGCATGTGTATTGATTACACGAATCTGAATAAGGCGTGTACAAAAGACCCATTACCGCTGCCAAGGATAGATCAGATCATAGATTCAACTGATGGGTGTGCGTTGTTGTCATTCATAGATGCATATTCTAGCTTCCACCAGATACCCCTGAACCCGGATGATCAAATAAAGACTGCATTTATAACCCCGTATGGGGCTTATTGCTATCGCACTATGCCGTTCGGATTACGTAATGCCGGAGCTACGTACCAAAGATGCATGCAAAAATGTTTAACCGATCAAATAGGTCGGAATGTGAAGGTTTATGTGGATGATGTGGTGATAAAAACCAAGGAAAGCAAAACGCTACTTGAAGATATCTAGCAAACATTTGCAAACCTAAGGAGGTACCGGATGAAGCTTAACCTAGAAAATGTACATTTGGTGTACCGGAAGGGAAATTGCTCGGTTTCCTCGTCTCAAGCCGAGGTATTGAAGCCAATCACATGAAAATCCGATCTATAGAGAGAATGGAACTGCCGAAGTGCCTTAATGATGTGCAGAAGTTCACTGGTTGCATGGCATCATTGAGCCGGTTTTTAAGTCGGCTGGGAGAGAAGGCCTTGCCCCTCTATCAGTTAATGAAAAAGGTAGATAAATTTACATGGACACTACAAGCTGATAGTGTGTTCCATGAGTTAAAAAAGATGTTGTCCTCTGCACCATATTAGCTGCGCCACTACCCAAGGAGCCAATGATGCTCTATATAGCCGCCACCAACCGAGTCGTAAGTGCAGTAATAGTGGTGGAACACGATGAGGAAGAAAAGTTGGTGCAAAGGCCGGTGTATTACTTGAGCAAGGTATTGTCGGCTTCAAAACAGAATTACCCTCACTATCAGAAGATGGCGTATGGCATGTATATGTCGGCTAAGAAACTCAAGCACTAATTTGAGGAGCACCCCATCAAGGTGGTTTGTGAAGTACCCATATCAGAAATTATGGGTAATAAAGATGCTAGCGGTCGAATCGCAAAATGGGCAATTGAGTTAGCCCCGTATGCACCACAATTTGATAGAAGGGATGCGATCAAGTCACATGCAGTGGCAGATTTCTTTGTGGATTAGGCTGAGATGCAGTATGAACCGCCTTTGCCGAACTCAAATTACTGGCGAATGCACTTTGATGGATCAAAGCTCAAGGAAGGACTGGGGGACGGGGTAGTGCTTACCTCGCCCAAGAAAGACCAGCTGAAATACGTCCTCCAGATCCATTTTAGCACATCAAACAATGTGGCAGAATATGAGGCGCTTGTGCATGGACTCAAAGTGGAAAAGGAAGTAGGCATACGTCGGATACTATGTTTTGGTGACTCGGATCTGGTAGTGCAGCAAGTGTCTGGCAATTGGGACGCTCTGGATGCAAACATGGCACTTTATAGATTTTATGTGTAGAAGATAAGTGGTTTCTTCAAGGGGTGGAATTCCATCACGTACCACGAATTGAAAATGAGGCAGCTAATGTACTGTCCAAGTTGGGGTCATCTCGACAGCCAATCCCGCCAGGCATTGCATTGGAACACTTGAGGAAACCATCTATCACACCATCACCAGAATCCAAGTCAATCTATATCCCGTCCATCTCCAGAACAGAAGCTACTCCTATGGAAATAGACTGGGGAAGCACCTCAACAAACCCGGGGACTGCCTCAAAGAAACCCAAGGAGCTTGAAGAGACCGAGGACTGTCATGCGGAACCGGGATGCTTTCGACAATCCAGCTGGAGTTATGTCGGTAGAGGCAATGGAAGTTGATGAGGACCTTGATGGCTCAAAATATATTCGAGCTTGTTGGGAACCCCAAGAGGAAGGTATGATGAGCACAACAGCAAGTTTTCCCTCAGTTATGAAACCAAGGTTATCGAACCTGTAGGATCAAGGAAACAACTCCAAGGTGTTGGTACCAACTTGGAATCCTGCACAACACAACCACAGAACTTTGCCCCCAACTTATAGTGAGGTTGTCAATCTCACTGGCTTTGTTGAACAAAGGATTAAACATATTGTGTGGAAGATAGTAATTGCTTGCAGAAAGTAAATAGTAAACATTAAATAGATAGTAGATTGATAGTAAAAGAATGGACCGGGGTCTGCTTACTCAATATGTTGAGCTCGTTGGGGAACCCCAAGAGGAAAGTATGATGAGTATAGCAACAAGTTTTCCCTCAGTTAAGAAACTAAGGTTATCAAACCAGTAGGAGCAAGGAAACACCTCCAAGGTGTTGTTTCCAACTTGGAATCCTGCACAACACAATCACAGAACTTTGCCCCCAACTTACATTGAGGTTGTCAATCTCACTGATTTTGCTGAAACAAAGGATTAAACGTATTGTGTGGAAGATAGTAATTGCTTGCAGAAAGTAAACAGAAAATAGTAAATAGAATGTAGATTGATGGTAGAAGAAAGGACCGGGGTCCATAGTTCACTAGTGGTGATTCTCCTTAAGATAGATGACATGTTGGGTGAACAAATTACAGCGGGGCAATTGACAAACACCGAGAAAGCATACATGCATATACTAATCATCTTGAATCCTATGAGATCATTGGGCATTACAACATTATACATAGACCATAATCCAACTGCATCTATGACTAATAATCCACCTTCGGCTTATCATCCGAACCCCTCCAGTATTATATTGCAAGCAACAGATAATTGCATTAAGCATTGTGTGTAAAGTAAACAATGCGATTGTTTTATGAACAAAGGATTGTTATTTTATCCCTACTAGCAACAACACATCTGGTACCTTAGAGATTTCTGTCACTTCCCCAGATTACTAGAGGCATGAACCCACTATCGAGCATAAATACTCCCACTTGGAGTTGCCGGGAAGAGCTTCAGATCCCTCCCGATCTAGGGATGGAGACGACGGTGGCTACAGACTCTTTCGTGGAATTTTGATCGGGTACTTAGGGTTTCTGTATCAGAGGCAATATATAGGCGAAAGGGGAGGCCGAGAGGGTGCCCTAGGCAGCCACACCACCCCCTGGCGCGGGCCAAGCCTAGCCACGTGACTAGGTGGTGTGGCCGGCCACTGGCCCCTCTCCGTCTCGTCTTCTGTCTCCGTGTCCCCCTCGGTGAAATATTGACTTTGGCTTTTGTCCCGTCCAATTCCGAGAATATTCATTTTCTGGCTTTCCTGGAACCCAAAACAGCAGAAAACAGGCGACTAACACTGTGGCATCTTGTTAATAGGTTAGTCCAAGAAAGTGTATAAAAATACTCCAAAGTGTGGATAAAACATAAGAAAGTAGATATAAAGCAAGATGGAACATCAAAAATTATAGGTACGTTTGCAACGTATCAACATCGCCAAGCTTAACTCCTGCTCGTCCTTGAATAGGTAAGTGATAAAAAGAAAGAATAATTTTTGAGGTGACATGCACCATCATAACCTTGATCAAGGTATTTGTAGAACATTGATAGCTGGGATCATAGTACTTTAACATAGCATGAAAGATATAGTTCTAATAATAAGGCATAGCAACTATGTTGTAACATGAAAATGTACAAAAAAATATTCATGAATAACAATGCTTTGCAAGACGTTTGTTTGCTTCACATAAAGAAAACATAATCAGAATGACATTCAGCTTGTCCCTCATGGTGTAGCAAAACATAAATGCATAGGACACCTTCAAAGTTCATAAGGGTGACTAGATACAAATAGTTTAAGAATAAGCAATATCAAAGTTATGCATCAATCAACAAGTCTTGGGACAATGCACATTAAACTAAGAATGGCCACTATGCTCTCTTAATAGGTGCATAAAGATAGAAGATGGAGACTCAACATAAAAGTAAAAGAAAGGCCTTCATAGAAGGAAGCATAGATTCAAGTTTCATAAAGAGCTTCCAAAAATTATGGTACTTATTAGCTTTCAGCTCTCATTAAGCATCTTGAAGTGATTAAGGTTAAAGTGAACAAAATATGGAGTATATGCTTGACAAAGTATAAGTTGGCAATCTCATGTCCCTTGAATACGAGGGCCACTCCTCATGCTACTCAAGTTTAGTTACCGGTAAGTTCTTGTCATAGTAAGTAAATGTGTATCATAGAGAACCGCCAATAGGGTACCCTTGCCCGATGATATGGAAGAATCCCCATATCAAAATGACAAGGAAAGCAGACAATAAGCATCTCAGCAATCTTCTTATTTACCATGGGAAAATGGTGTTTTTTCTCTCTTTCCTCTTTTCTTGTCTCCTTTTTTCTTTTTCTCAATCTATATCTCTTTTTTTATAAGAAGAATGCTTCATAGATTTCTCATTATGGTTACGCTGCAGGTTTCCACCATGATTAGTCATGGATTAGACCAGCGACCCAGGCGTTTCTCTAACACACATACATAACTGCATGGACTTACAAGCTCCCCTTTCATTTCACACCGACGACATCCATAAACAAAAGAGCATGATATCAACTGGGTACAATGTACAAGTGCAATGTTGAAAGCGTTCCCCGTGATAGCATGGTTCTGTTAATCCCCAATATATAAGTGCAAGCATATACAACATAGATGACACAATGGTTCAAGTTTATTAAGGGCAAGAAAAGTGAAGTGTGCCATCAAGTTCGTGAGATCTTTAATCACTATTTTTCTCATAACAAGTTTAATTCGGAAGGTAGATAAAAACATGAATATACTTGGAATAACAAATGCTAATAGGTAGGTATGGTGGACTCTTTTGAATAACTTGGTTTTATTTGGAGTTAGATGCATGAGTGGAACTCATACTTGGTTATGGAGGGTAGCAAAAGACTAGGAGCGACCAACTAAGAGAGCAATAATGGCCATAATCATGCAAAGCGACAAAACATCATTAATTAAAGCATAAAGTGATATTACAAGTCAAAAACTAAGTGATCATAGAGGCTATGGTGACTTGGGATAGTCTTAACATGGTGTGAGCATGCGCCAAGTCAACCCAACTAAAGTATCAAACGAGAATACCACAATACTATGCTTTAATATGCTAAAACAACGCATGATTCTTTCAAGGCGCATTAAGCAATCTCAATTGTTTATAACAAGTCATTCTACAGCAATAATAACTAAGCATAAAGCCAAAATAATATCAAGCATGACATGACAAAGCATAGGCCACAGTCAAAACAAGCTCTTTTTACCTCTTAAGCATGAACTTTACTACTCTTTTCCAATCCAAACCAATCTTATTTGAAAACTAATGTATGAATGAGGGGGTCCAACCAATTTATTCAAGCAAACTAAGCAAACCAAGCAAATGAAAACCAAAAAAAAACGAAGACGCTCCACGAACAACACAACTGTGAATGAAACAATAAAAATGAAGTGTTTGGAAGAAACCTGAAATTTTTATTGATGAAGAAGGGGATGCCTTGGGCATCCCCAAGCTTTGACGCTTGTACTTCTTGGATATTTCTTGGGGTGACACGGGTGGCATCCCCAAGCTTTAGCTTTAGTCCATTCTTCATGTCATTACATCATTCTTTTCCTACACCTAAATTTTTTTCCTTCATACAAAACTTCACGAAAATCTTCATTGGCAACATTAGTGTACTCAAGATAATAAGTCTTTTGGTTTAGTTGAAAAACAAGTAAAAATTCCATTAAAACACAAGCTACTGTAGCACTTCCCTCAAAAAGCTCAATTTCCCCAAAAAGAACCCAAAAAGGAATCAACAAGAGGCAAATGCAAATAATGGCAGAAATCTGTCAAAACAGACCAGCAGTTAAAACCAATTTTTTCGAAGACCTTATGTTGCTCAAATTGAAAAGTGTTGAACTAACGAAAGTTGGATAACAACCAGGGAAGAAGCGCAAAAAATTATAGCTCAAACTGATGTACAGAGATTTTTCACGAACTTTTACAGCGAAGCGCAAAAATCTGTTTCGGGAGAGCAACTTTTCCAAGTCTTACTTCTCTCTCATTAGAGGTTACTCTTGGCACAAAAACCACACAAAAATGATATGGAGAGGTTATTACTGAAGCAATAACTTCCAAGACTCAACTAAAACTTTTGGGTTATCTCCCAATAAGTACTTTTCTTTAACGCCTTTAAGTTAGGCATAAGAAGCAAGAAAAGAATCAAGTGTCCTCAAATGAAGAAGCATTAATAGCAAATTTTGTTTTAATAGGAGAGGCGAAAGGAATCTTCTCTCTCTTCTTAGGGAAGTGTTCTATACCTTTCTTGAGTGGGAGTTGATATTTAATGGTGCCTTCTTTCATATCAATAATGGCACCAACAGTTCTAAGAAAAGGTCTTCCCAAAGTAATAGGACCAGAAGCATTGTATTCAACATCCAAAACATAGAAATCAACAGGGACATAGGCATTATTAACCATAATAAGAACATCATTAATACTCCCCATGAGTTTCTTTTTAGCATTATCATCAAGTGGGACATTTAAATAGCAATCTTCTAATGGTGGCAAATCAAGCATTTCATAAATCTTTCTAGGCATAATAGAAACACTACTATCAAGGTCACATAAAGCTTTGAGATCAAAATCATTCACTTTCATATTAATGATGGGTTCCCAACCATCTTCTAATTTAATAGGAATAGAAGGTTTATGTTTCATCTTTTCTTCTTTAATTTTTATGAGAGCATCAGTAATGTGTTTTCTAAAGGCCATATTCATAGCACTAGCATTAGGACTTTTAGAAAGCTTTTGTAGGAACATGATTACTTCAGAGATATTGTAACCATCAAGATCAAAATCATAATTATCATCTAAAGTAGTGGAGCTATTGTTTCCCATATTTCGAAGAATTTCAACATTTTTATTAGAAAAGGTTCCACTGGGTTTACTAGCTTCAACATTAGTGGTAGTGATAGTAGAAATACTAATATTTCTAGCAATTTCATCTTCTCTTTCCCACTTAGCATGCAATCCAGCTAATAGTCTAACATTTTCATCAATTCTAACTTGTATGGCATTAGTAGTAGCAAAGGGATTTTCAATAGTTTCAAATTTAGCAGCCATTTTATTCAAAGAAGATTGTGCTTCACACAATGATGCTATATTTATTTCAACTTTAGAGAGTTTTTCCTCAATAGTTTTATTGAAAGCTGTTTGTTTACTAATAAAATCTTTAAGCATGACTTCAAGTTCAGAGGGTGCACTTCTATTATTGTTGTAGAAATTTACATAAGCATTACCATTATTGGGAGGATATGGCCTATAGTTATTATTACCAAAGTTATTCCTATAGGCATTGTTGCTAAAATTATTGTTTCTAATAAAGTTCACATCAACTTGCTCTTCTTGAGCAACCAAAGAGGCTAAGGTAACATGATTTGGATCAATATGAGCTTTCCTATTAACAAGCATAGACATAATAACATCAATTTTATCACTCAAGGAGGAGGTTTCTTCAACATAATTTACCTTCTTACCTTGTGGAGCTCTTTCAGTGTGCCATTCAGAATAGTTAACCATCATATTATCTAGAAGCTTTGTTGTAGCACCCAAAGTAATGGTCATAAAGGTACCTCCAGCAGCAGAATCCAGTAGATTTCTTGAAGAATAATTCAGTCCTGCATAAAAGGTTTGGATAATCATCCAAGCAGTCGGTCCATGAGTGGGATAATTCTTTACCAAAGATTTCATTCTTTCCCAAGCTTGAGAAACATTTTAATTATCAGATTGTTTGAATTTCATTATTTCACCTGTCATAGATATAATCTTAGCAGGAGGATAGTATTTTCGAATGAAAGCATCTTTGCATTTAGTCCAAGAATCAATATTATTTCTAGTTAGGTTTTGCAACCATTCTTTATCTTTTCCTCTCAAAGAGAAAGGAAACAATTTAAGCTTAATAATATCCCCATTTATATCCCTATTTTTTTGCATCTCACAAAGTTCAACAAAGGTATTAAGATGAGCAACAACATCTTCAGTACCAATACCAGAAAATTGTTCTCTCATAACAAGATTGAGTAAAGCAGGATTAATTTCAAAGAAAGTAGCTTCAGGAATAGGTGGAGCAATAGGTGTGCACATGAAATCATTGTTGTTGGTGCTAGTGAAGTTACACAACTTAGTGTTTTCAATGGTAGTCATTTTTTCTATTTTTAATATAGAAAGAAAACTAGTACAACTAATTTTTTTGTGTTTTTGATAAAGAAACAAGCTAACAAAGCAGAAATAAACTAAGCAAAATAAATAAAACAAAGTAAAGGGATTGGTTATCAGGGACTCCCGTTGTGAAGATGTCCTTGACTCCTCGGCAACGGCGCTAGAAAAAGTCTTGCTTACTCAATATGTTGAGCTTGTTGGGGAACCCCAAGAGGAAGGTATGATGAGTATAGCAACAAGTTTTCCCTGAGTTATGAAACCAAGGTTATAGAACCAGTAGGAGCAAGGAAACACCTCCAAGGTGTTGTTTCCAACTTGGAATCCTACACAACACAATCACAGAACTTTGCCCCCAACTTACAGTGAGGTTGTCAACCTCACCGGTTTTGCTAAAAACAAAGGATTAAACGTATTGTGTGGAAGATAGTAATTGCTTGAAGAAAGTAAACAGAAAATAGTAAATAGATTGTAGATTGATGGTAAAATAAAGGACCGGGGTCCATAGTTCACTAGTGGTGGTTCTCCTTAAGATAGATGACATGTTGGGTGAACAAATTATAGCAGGGCAATTGACAGACACCAAGAAAGCATACATGCATATACTAATCATTTTGAATCCTATGAGATTTGATTGGGCATTACAACATTATACATAGACCATAATCCAACTGCATCTATGACTAATAATCCACCTTCGGGTTATCATCCGAACCCCCTCCAGTATTATGTTGCAAGCAACAGATAATTGCATTAAGCATTGTGTGTAAAGTAAACAATACGATTATTCTATGAACAAAGGATTGCTGTTTTCTCCCTCGTAGCAACAACATATCTAGTACCTTAGAGATTTTTGTCACATCCCCAGATTACTAGAGGCATGAACCCACTATCGAGCATAAATACTCCCTCTTGGAGTTGCTAGCATCTACTCGGCCAAGATAGATACTAACAATGGAGAGCATGCAAGATCACAAATAACAAAGACTTGATAGAATCAATAATCAATATAAAATAGGATCTCAATATCCATCGGATCCCCGTAAACACAACATGTATGATTACAAATACATGAACGGAGCTCACAAGATCTAAACATGATAACACAAAGGATAAGAATCAACCATCTAGCTACTACATGGACTCGTAGTCCAGGGATGAACTACTCACACATCACACTAGAGGCAGGCATGGTGATGAAGAAGGCCTCAAGGGTGAATTCGCCCCTCCGGCAGGGTGCCGGGAAGAGCTTCAGATCCCTCCCGATCTAGGGATGGAGATGACGGCAGCTACAGACTCTTTCGTGGAATTTTGATCAGGTACTTAGGGTTTCTATATCGGAGGCAATATATAGGCGAAAGGGGAGGCCGAGGGGGTTCCCTAGGCGGCTGCACCACCCCCTGGCACGGGCCAGGCCTGGCCGCATGACCAGGTGGTGTGGCCGGCCCCTGGCCCCTCATCGTCTCGTCTTCTGGCTCCGTGTCCCCCTCGGTGAAATATTGACTTTGGCTTTTGTCCCGTCCAATTCCAAGAATATTCATTTTCTGGCTTTCCTGGAACCCAAAACAGCAGAAAACAGGCAACTATCACTGTGGCATCTTGTTAATAGGTTAGTCCAAGAAAGTGTATAAAAATACTCCAAAGTGTGGACAAAACATAAGAAAGTAGATATAAAACAAGCATGGAACATCAAAAATTATAGATACGTTTGCAACGTATCAGGGTCCATAGTTCACTAGAGGTGATTCTCCTTAAGATAAATGACATGTTGGGTGAACAAATTACAGCGGGGCAATTAACAGACACCGAGAAAGCATACATGCATATACTAATCATCTTGACTCCTATGAGCTTTGATTGGGCATTACAACATTATACATAGACCGTAATCCAACTCCATCTATGACTAATAATACACCTTCAGGTTATCATCCGAACCCCCTCCAGTATTAAGTTGCAAGCAACATATAATTGCATTAAGCAAAGTGTCTAAAGTAAACAATACAATTGTACCATGGACAAAGGATTATTGTTTTCTCCCTAGTAGCAACAGCACATCTAGTACCTTAGAGATTCATGTCACTTCCCCAGATTACTAGAGGCATGAACCCACTATCGAGCATAAATACTCCCTCTTGGAGTTGCTAGCATCTACTTGGCCAAGATAGCTACTAACAACAGAAAGCATGCAAGATCACAAATAACATAGACATGATAGAATCAATAATCAATCTGAAATATCATCTCAATATCCATCGGATCCCCGCAAACACAACATGTAAGATTACAAATAGATGATCTTGATCATGAACGGAGCTCACAAGATCTAAACATGGTAGCACAAAGGAGGAGAACAAACCATCTAGCTAGTACATGGACCCGTAGTCTAGGGATGAACTACTCACGCATCACACCGGAGGCAGTCATGGTGACGAAGAAGGACTCCAGGGTGATCTCTCCCCTCCGGCAGGGTGCCGGGAAGATCTTTAGATCCCTCCCGATCTAGGGATGGAGATGGCGGTGGCTACAGACTCTTTTGTGGAATTTTGATCGGGTTCTTAGGGTTTTCGTCTCGAGGGGAATATATAGGCGAAGGGGCAAGGTTGGGGGAGGCCTGAGGGGCCCACACCACCCCCTGGCGCGGCTTGGCCTGGCCCGTGTCACCAGGTGGTGCGGCCAGTCCCTGGCCCCTCTCCGTCTCATCTTCTGGCTCCGTGAGTCTTCTGGTAAAATATTGTTTTTGGATTTTGTCCGGTCCAATTCCGAGAATATTTCTTTTCCAGCTTTTCTGTAACCAAAAATAGCAGAAAACAGGCAACTGGCACTGTGGCATCTTGTTAATAGGTTAGTTACATAAAATGCATAAAAGCATCTCAAAATTTTAAAAAAAATAAGATAGTTGTGAAGGGTTCGCAGCATAGAAAACAAAAAATTCCTACGATGGGAACTATTATACGCCAAGATCTATCTATTAGATGCAAGCAACGGGTGGATATACATCCATAGAGAACATACCCTCGAAGACAACAAAGCTTTGTTAACAAGATGGAACTCGTGGATGATGTAGTCGTACACTTGTCGATCTCAAGATCGTGATGAAGTCCAGCAGGTCCAGCTCCAGCACGTCCATCAGATCCAGCTCCAGCTAGTCCAACACCACCAAATCTAGCACCATGAAGCAGCGGTGCATCCGTGATCACACACACATCCGATACCCTAACAAACTCCGTCCCTCGCTCTAGCAAAGCAGCGGAAGAAGCTACTCCTTTTCAGATAAAGCCACCGGGAACATGTATCTCGCTAATCCGAAACCATGGGGAAAATACTAGAGGGGGAGAGAGATCCTTCATGAGGAGGTGTGAGTGTGAAGGTGTGAGAGGGGGGCCTTTTATAGGAGGAGGGGAGGGTACCCCTCCCATGGACGGCGCCCATGGAGGGTGTCCCTTCACCTCCCTCATTCATGTGGTGGTAACCCCCTCCACATAAATATGCCCCTTCACATTCTCTATTAAAGTCTCCACTTTAAATGCATTAAATTTCTCCAAATTTAATGCTCTCTCATTTAATAAAACTCTTTTGTTAATTTTATTCAGAATTTTTTTAATTACTTTAATTAACAAACATTCACATAAAACCCCCTGCAACATTTCAATATTACATCCAGAACCAATTTTAGCAATTTCACCCGAAACAGTTTTGGTGTCTATTGAAATAATCCCAGCGCTTTATTAAATCTTTATTTGAAACATATTTGCTCTAAATGGTGTCGGTATCCCTTAAGTGTGTCACCCTACGGTTCGCGAATAATGTAGACATGATCGAGACCCCTCTTAGATCAACAATCAGAAATGGGACCTGGAGATCCATACTGACTCCTACACATTCAACGATAACTTATGTCATTGTGAGAACCTTTAATGCTAGTAACTAAATCCCTTTGTCTCGCGATATATTACATGTCCGAGATTCGATCATAGGTATCCCCATACCTAGTGTGATCTTGTTACTGACATGTACTCTTTTCTCGTTCCCGTGATATAACATTCTTGTGATCTCATCACTTGCTTGCAAGCTAACCAATGTGATATCACCAAGAGGGCCCAGAGTATATCTATCCGTCATCGGGATGGACAAATCCCACTCTTGATCCATGAGCCTCTACATAACACTTTCGTAGCACTGAACCCACCTTTATAATCACCCTTTCACGGTGTGACGTTTGATGTTATCAAGATACTCTTCCAGTGTTAGTGATTAACATTATCTCATGGTCTAAGGACTAGGATTACTTCATATGATGTTATAGCAATATAAAGACAATGACTTTGATCATAATGCTATACTTCGTATGAATGTTCATCACATCATTCACTAATGTTGTGACCTTGTTATTAAGAACATCCAATGTCCAGGATCAGGAAACCTTGATAATCTTGTTAATCAACGAGCTAGTTTATAAGAGAGGCATAACTAGGAACTTTCATTTTGTTTATTAAACACACATGTATTAACATTTCCAAATTAATACAATTGTAGCATGCAAAATAAACATTTATCATAAACAAGGAATAAGATAATAACCACTTTATTATTGCCTCTCGGGCATATTCCCTTCAGTCTCCCACTTGCACTAGAGTCAATAATCTAGTTTGAAAAACTTTGCGTATTGAACACCTATGGCTTTATGGTGTTGCATATACACGATTGCTAGTGGTTAACATAATCTCCGGATCTGACAGTTTCAGGTCCGTGTGTATTTGCATGTCTTTAAGTCTCTACGCATCACTCATTCTCAAATGAGATGGCATTGTATAAATTTGGTCCTTTGGTGAGACCTTTAGTTTGTTCAGGTGAAAATAAGTTGATATTATTGTCATACAATATATCTTCATAGTATTATCCCACTTTGAACCACACCTAGTTTGATAACAAACTACTTAACACAAATGCCCTCCTTTGCTACCACTATAGCATTCATATAATTAGCCTTTTGTTGTAGTATCCGTCACAATGTCTCAACTTTGGAACTCATCCAAATCCACCATGGAACATCCTTTCCATTACATTGTGCCACCCATAGTATAAATTGAGATAAATTTTAATTTGTATCTTGTGATAAAACTAGTATCAATGTAACACTTTACAATGAACTCCCTTTAACTATTTGTCACTTATACATGATATATTCTTAGTTCTTCCAAAGCTCATAAGAATATCTTTACTATCGTCCAATGATCATCTTATGAATCATTTCGGTATGTGCTCGTAACATATTTGGATATATACATATCATGGTATAATCGATCAAAATCTTCATGTGATTTTACTCACCAAGTGTTGAAACACTTGAATCTTGATACAATCCTTTCCATGCAGCAAGAACCTTTCTTGTTGTTTCCATATTGAACCCTTTCAATATCTCATATATGTACGTCTAGCACAACCATATTAGTGCCTCAATCTATCCATATAGACATTGATGCCAAATATTCCGGTTTCGCCCAAGTCTTTCATCGAATCCTATTTTAATGAAATTCTTAACTTGTGTTAATAAAAGATACATCATTTCCAATCAACAATATGTACTCTGCATAATGTATTGGAAATTTGTCTCAGCGCTCCCACTTAATTTCTTGCAAATACAAGCATCTTCATCGTCTCCGATGAATTTAAACTCCTTTAACATTTTCATCATGGTGAAGATTCCAACTCCACTATGCTCACTTCAACTATTGAAGTTTGCATGCCCTTTTAGCACCCTTTGAATTAACAAAACCCTTCGGATCGTGTCTTGTAGATGT
Source organism: Avena insularis (assembly GCA_023614405.1). Classification (NCBI taxonomy): domain Eukaryota; kingdom Viridiplantae; phylum Streptophyta; class Magnoliopsida; order Poales; family Poaceae; genus Avena; species Avena insularis. The sequence goes on from CM042696.1 coordinate 332,277,251, forward strand.
CCTAGGTAACCATTTTATTAGAAGAACATTGTTTTGTTTGTTCAACTACCATACACCAAATTATATGTAGTGGTTGCTACATTAATCCGTCAAGACTAAATATCGCTATGAAAGATCAAATATTGTCATAGTCAACTCCTTGAACATTGCCGTAAACTTCTTTCTAACATGTCGGCTATTTCATAGATGTTAAACATCCATGTCTATTTCTTTATAGATCCAGACATGATTGATAGGCTTCACGCCTTTCCCGAGGGTCTTCCAAGTTTAGAAACTTGATTTCTCGTGTATGGATACTATCACGAATTCTATGACTTCTAGTCATTTCATGGAGTCAAGGACCATCATCGCTTCTTTGCATGTAGTTGGTTCATCATTGCCAAACAATAACGACTTATTTATCAAATCTCACTATTTGATTCTTACCGACCCACACGGTTCAATAGGAACTCTAATCTCTGAGATCACAACCTTTGTAATCACGAGAGCCATGATAATTTTAGCCGCCTCCGGGACACTTTCCGGCGCTGCACTACTTAGCACATGTTGCTTAGGTTCATTAACCTAATCAAAGTTCTATTGTCCCTCCACTTAACTTTTGTGAAAAAATCCTTCTTTAAGAAACTTCACGTTCTAAGCGACAAACTCTTTTGTCTTTGGTGTTATGGAGGAATACCCAACAAATTCTTTTGGATAACCTACAAATACGTGCTTATCCGACTTTGGTTGTAAACATTTCACTTATGCATAGCATACCAAACTTTTAAGAAAAGACAACTCGGGTTTTATCCCAAACCATAACTCATGTGGTGTCATTTCAACGGATCACGATAGTGCTCTTTTCAGTGTAAAAGCGGTAGTCTCTAAAGCTTTAATCCTTAAAACATAATGGCAGTTTTATAAATGACACCTTTGATCTTACCATGTCAAACAAGGTTTGATTTGATCTCTCGAACATACCATACTCCCGTGGTTTATCGGGAAATGCAAATTCATGGAATAATTCCTGAAATTTTAGGTGTTTTGCTAAACCTATAACTCAAATATCTTCCTTTATGATCAAATCATAAACTTTTTAATTTTCTTGTTACAATGATTTTTCACTTCATCTTGAAAGTCTTTGAACAATTTTCAATTTTTTCATACTTCTTCCTTATTAAGTAAATATATAGATATATTCACTCAAATTTCTGGAGAGAGCATTTGAAGCAAAAAGATCCATCGCATATGGCTACACATAATGGACTATGCACATCAGCATGTATAATTTCCAATAAGCTAGTCATCCGTTCCTCTTTGGCCTATGGATGGAGTTTCAATTATCTCGAGGAAAGTATCACAAGCGTCAATTGATCAAAATCAAAGACTCCAAAAATCCATAAACATGGAGTTTCTTCATGTTTTCTTTCCAATATAATTTAAACAGCGATGCCACTTCATAAGTGATCTTTCAATCATTTGTCTTGCGACATTTTAACAATAGTGTTTATGGATGTGATTTCTCCCACTAGACTTGTAAAAGTTCATCCATACTTTATGGAATACGGTAATTATTTGAATAGCCATTGTTCTCGTAATACCGGAACAAAATAAGAATTATTAAAACAAATCTTGAAGGCTAGGTTTGACGACAACGAAAAACACAACAACACTTTATTTGTTTTCGATGAACATCATCACTTATTCTCTTGCTACTTACTTAGGCCATTGCAGTTCATGAACTGTGTTGTTCTGTATGACACTTCACACCAACCAATTTGATATCCAATACCTAAGAACCACATCGTTTAACAAGCAAGGAATGCAACCATAACATGTATATCTTCTATATACCTAAGTTGGACATCTCCAACCTTTTTTTTCCTGCCAAATATTTTATAGATTCTCTTTTAGGAATTCCTTTTCCTTTTAAAAGAATTTATCAACATCAATAGTGGTGTCATTCACATGACACATAGTACAAAGCGTGTATAGTCAAATACTAATACCGTTGGACTTGCACTTTGAAGTGGATCACCATCATCAAATGTTTGTCATTCTTTCAAAAATCCATTCTTTAGTAATCTTTTAGTGTAGTAAACATTTTACTTACATCTTCTATTCATCCTTATCATGAAAACTTTCATGATCAAGCTACTATAGCCTATAAGGATGAATTGTGAGTATAATATCAGTTCCCAAAACCTTTTTGGTAGATTAGGACACTTAGCGTCTCCAAGCTTCACAAATTCTCATACAATATGAGGCGTGCATTTTGTTAAATTATACTCTGTCATATTGCAACCATAAACTTTGTTTCAGATATCACAATATCTTTCACACATGATGGTTTATGAAACAATTGTTTCAGCTCCTAGATAACCTCAATATTAAAACAACTTTTGAATATCAAGAATCATGGAGGCAAACATGATACTTTAGATACTAACATTGGAATTCTTACTCTTGATTTAATACTACTTATTAAACTTCATGGATTAAATATAGTTTGCTAAAAGTTTGCAATAGGACTTCTAAACTTTAAATTGACATTCAAAACAATACAATACCAGTTCGTAAATTAATCCATAATTCTATAGTTCCATTATCTAAATTACAACTAAGCATGAGGTAGTAAACGAATGCCAATGACTACAACAAACTATGCAAATTCACTTTGATTCAGTTTATGATAAAATGAGTTCAACTCTAATCATATTACTACATGAACTCCCACTCAAAAACAACATCGCCCGTGCCTTTTTGGTGATTACATGAACCAAATCTACTACACCAAGTCCGATCATCATGTGAGTCGGTGTAGCTTCTAAGGCGAGCATCAATATGGGCATCATATCAACTATATGACTCATGATTAACCTTTCGGTCTGCATTGCGAGGCCATGTTTGTACATGCTAGGCTCGCCAAGTAAGAACCTTAGTACTCGCGTGTGTAAAGTTGTCTTACACCCATTGTATGAAAGCGCAGAGTCGAGTACACCCGATCATCACGTGATGTCTCGAAACACGATCCATATAGCGATGCATACTAAAGGAAGAACACATTTTTATCTTGATATCTAAATGAGGGATCATCTTATAATGTTACTAAAGGTGCCAAACTAACAATATAAGATGCGAACATCATATGTGTAAAGTGGGATGATATGGTCCATGCATTTGATCACCATCATATGCATCGTGGTATGATCTCTATCATTCCTTTGTGTGTAAGGCCAAGGTCTATGGAACTTACATGTTAGGTTTGTTGTAAGTGTATCAACTATACATCAACTTACAACATTACCATATCATGACACAAGCCCAGCAACGATCTAAACTAGACGCCTCTAATTTATCAATTGCAAGTTTTTACGTATCTTAGGGCTTTCGAAGATAGAACCGGTCTTACCTACGAACATGGAACCACAACAACGATAACTAAGTTATTAGCAACTCCTTGTAAATCAGATATTGACTACAGTAGAAGAGACAGACACCCGCCAGCCACTTATGCAAAACTAGTTGCATGTCAGTCATGGAACCGGTCTCATGTGCGATGACATGTAAAGTTTGTCCGGGCCGCTTCATCCCACTATGCCACCAATATACAAAATACATGAAAGAAGCAATAACATGATCATCATCGCCCACATATAAACATATGTGTACTACCCGTGCAAAGCATCTACTCATAGATCAGGCTCTGATACCAGTGAAGGGTTCGCAACATAGAAAATAAAAAATTCCTATGATGGGAACTATTATACGCCAAGATCTATCTATTAGATACAAGCAATGGGTGGATATACATTCATAGAGAACATACGCTCGAAGACAACAAAGCTTTGTTAACGAGATGGAACTCGTGGATGATGTAGTCGTACACTTGCCGATCTCAAGATCATGATGAAGTCTAGTAGGTCCAGCAAGTCCAGCTCCAACACGTCCATCAGATCTAGCTCCAGCAAGTCCAGCACCACCAAGTCCAGCACCGCAAAGCAGCGGTGCATCTGTGATCGCACACACGTCCGGTACCCCGACAACTTTCGTGCCTCGCTTTGGCAAAGCAGCAGAAGAAGCTACTCCTTTCCATATAAAGCCACCGGGAACATGTATCTCGCTAATCCGAGACCATGGGGAAAAATACTAGAGGGGGAGAGAGATCCTTCATGAGGAGGTGTGAGTGTGAAGGTGTGAGAGGGGGCCTTTTATAGGAGGAGGGGAGGGTACCCCTCCCATGGCCGGCGCCCATGGAGGGTGTCCCTTCACCTCCCTCATTCATGTGGTGGTAACCCCCTCCACATAAATATGCCCCTTCACATTCTGTATTAAAGTCTCCACTTTAAATGCACTAAATTTCTCCAAATTTAATGCTCTCTCATTTAATAAAACTCTTTTATTAATTTTATTCAGAATTTTGTTAATTATTTTAGTTAACAAACATTCACATAAAACCCCCTGCAACATTTCAATATTACATGCAGAAACAATTTCAGCAATTTCACCTAAAACAGTTTTGATGTCTATTGAAATAATCCCAACGCTTTCTTAAATCTTTATCTATAACATATTTACTCCAAATGGTGTCGGTATCCCTTAAGTGTGTCACCCTACGGTTCGCGGATAATGCAGACATGATCGAGACCCCTCTCAGATCAATAATCAGAAGCGGGACCTGGAGATCCATACTGACACCTACACATTCAACGATGACTTATGTGATTGTGAGAACCTTTAACGCTAGTAACTAAATCCCTTTGTCTCACGATATATTACATGTCCAAGATTCGATCATCGGTATCTCCACACCTAGATTGATCTCGTTACCGACATGTACTCTTTTCTCGTTCCCGTGATATAACATTCTAGCGATCTCTTCACTTGCTTGCAAGCTAACCAATGTGATATCACCGAGAGGGCCTAGAGTATATCTAGCCATCATCGGGATGGACACATCCCACTCTTGATCCTTGAGCCTCTACATAACACTTTCGTAGCACTGAACCCACCTTTGTAATCACCCTTTCATGGTGTGACGTTTGATGTTATCAAGATACTCTTCTAGTGTTAGTGATTGATGTGATCTCATGGTATAAGGACTAGGATTATTTAGTATGATGTTATAGCAATATAAACATAATGACTTTGATTGTAATGCTATACTTCGGATGAATGTTCATCTCATCATTCCACTAATGTTGTGACCTTGTTATTAACAACATCCAATGTCCATGATCAGGAAACCTTGATCATCTTGTTAATCAACGAGCTAGTTTATAAGACAGGCATAACTAGGAACTTTCCTTTTGTTTATTAAACACACATGTATTAACGTTTCCAAATTAATACAATTATAGCATGCAAAATAAATATTTATCATAAACAAGCAATAAGATAATAACCACTTTATTATTGCCTCTCGGGCATATTCCCTTCAAGTTGATATAAAACAATCATGGAACATCAAAAATTATAGATACGTTTACGATGTATCAACATCCCCAAGCTTAACTCCTGCTCGTCCTCGAGTAGGTAAGTGATAAAAACAAAAAAAATTGAGGTGATATGCACCATCACAATCTTGGTCAAGGTATTTGTAAAACATTGATAGCTGGGATCATAGTACTCTAACATAGACATGAAAGATATAGTTCCAACAATAAGACATAGTAACTATGTTGTAACATGAAAAGGTACAAACAAAAGATTCATGAATAACAATGCTTTGAAATATGTTTGTTTGTTTCTCATATAGAAAACATAATGAGAATGGTATTCAGCTTGTCCCTCATGGTGTAGCAAAACATAAATGCATAGGATACCTTCAAAGTTCATAAGGGTGGCTAGATACAAATAATTTAAGAACAATCAATATCAAAGTTATGAATCAATCAACAAGTTTTGGGACAATGCACACTAAACTAAGAATGGCCACTATGCTCTCTTAATAGGTGCATAAAGATAGAATATGGAGACTCAACATAAAAGTAAAAGAAAAGCCCTTCATAGAAGGAAGCAGGGATTCAAGTCTCATAAAGAGCTTCCAAAAGTATGGTACTTATTAGCTTTCAGCACCCATTGCCCCTATCATAAGCATCTTTAGGTGATTAAGGATAAAGTGAGCAAATATGAGGATATGCCTGACAAGTTATAAGCTGAAAATCTCATGCCCCTTACTTACGAGTACCGAACCTCATGCTACTGAACTTTAGTCATAGGTAAGTTCTTGTCGTTGTAAGTACATGTGTATCATAGAGAACCGTCAATGGGGTACCCCTTGCCCGATGATACAGAAGCTTTCTCATATCAAAATGACAAGGCAAGCAGACACTGAGCATCTCAGCGATCCTTTTATTTCCTATTTGCATAGCGTTTTTTCCCTATTTGCATAGGTTTTTTTATTGAGGATGCTTCACAGATTGCTCACTATGGTTATGCTACACATTTTCACCATGATTAGGCATGGCTTAGACTAGCCGCCCAGGCGTTTCTCTAACACATATACGAACTCCATGAGCCTTACAAGCTCCCCTTTCATTTCACACCGCCGGGATCCATAAGCAAAAGAACATGATAGCAACTAAATAAAGTGCAATGTTGAAAGCGTTCCCCATGGTAGCTTGGTTCTGCTAATTCACAACTTACAAAATGCAAGCATATACACAACATAGATGGGAACAATGGTTCAAGTTTATTAAGTGCAAGAAAGTAAAGTGTGCCATCAAGTTCGTGAGAGATTTAATCACTAATTTTCTCATAACAAGTTTAATTCGGAAGGTAGATAAAAACATGAATATACTTAGAATAGTAATAATGATAATAAGTAGGTATGGTGGACTCTTTGGAATAACTTGGTTTTATTTGGAGTTGGATGCATGAGTGGAACTCATACTTGGTACATGTGGAGGCTAACAAAAGACTGGGAGCGATCAACTAAGAGAGCAATAATGGGCATAATCATGCAAAGCAACAAAATATTATTAATTAAAGCATAAAGTGATATTACAAGTTGAAAACTAAATGATCATAGAGGCTATGGTGACTTGGTATAGTCTTAACATGGTGTGAGAATGCGCCAAGTCAGCCCAAATAAAGCATCAAAGGAGAATACCACAATATTATGCTTTATATGCTAAAACAACGCATGATTCTTTCAAGGCACATTAAGCAATATTAATTGTTTGTAACAAGTCATGCTACAACAATAATCACTAAGCATAAAGTCAAACCAATATCAAGCATGACATGATAAAGTCTAAGTCACAGTCAAAAACAAGACTCCTTTTATACCACTTATAAGCATGAACTTTCCTACTCTTTTCCAATCCAAATCAACTTATTTGAAACTATGTATGAATGCGGGGGTCCAACCAATTTATTTACGCAAACCAAGCAAATGAAAACTAAGAACAAAAACGAAGATGCTCCAAGAACAACACAAATGTGCATGAAACAATAAAAATGAACTGTGTGGAAGAAACCTGAGATTTTTATTGATGAAGAAGGGGATGCCTTGGGCATCCCCAAGATTTGACGCTTGTACTTTTTGAATATTTCTTGGGGTGACACGGGTGGCATCCCCAAGCTCGAACTTTTTTCCATACTTCATCTTATCACATTGTTCTTCCCTATAGTTTAAAATTTCCTTCATACAAAACTTCACACAATCTTCATTAGCAACATTAGTGTATTCAAGATAATAAGTCTTTAGGTTCAGTTTCAGCACAAGTAAAACTTCCATCAAAACACAGCTACTGTAGCAATTTATTTTAAAAGTTCAAGTGATCAAGGAGAACTCAAAGAGAAAGAGATTAAGAGGCAAATGCAAATAATGGCAGAAATCTATCAAAACAGACGAGCAGGTAAAAACCAATTTTTTCGAAGACCTTCTGTTGCTCAAATCGAAAAGTGTTGAACTAACGAAAGTTATATAACAACCTAGGGAAGAATCACAAAATATTACAGCTCACTCCGATGCATAGAGATTTTTCACGAATTTTTACAGCGAAGCACAAAAATCTGTTTTGGGATAGCAACTTTCCCAAGCATTAGTTCTCTCTTATTAGAGGTTATTCTTGGCTCAAAACCACACAAAAAGGATAAGGAGAGATTATTACTGAGGTAATAACTTCCAAAACTTAACAAAAGAAAACTTACTGAATAAAAATTTGGGTTATCTCCCAATAGTTCTTTCTTTATAGCCATTAAGATAGGCATGATAATTTCGATGATGCTCACATAAGAAACAGGAATTGAAGTAAAAGAGAGCATCAAGAATCAAATTCAAAACACATTTAAGTCTAACCAACTTCCTATCCATAGGAATCTTATACACACATAAATTCACAAAGAACAAAGTGACATGCATAGGAAGATAAAACGAGAGTAACTTCAAAACTTTCAGCAAATAGAGAGGTATTTTAGTACCATGAAAACTTTTACAACCATATTTTCCTCTATCATAATAATTTTCAGTAGCCTCATGAATAAACTCAACAATATAACTATCACATAAAGCATGCTTTTTATGATCTACAGACACATAATTTTTATCAAGCTCAAAAATAGTGGGATTAAAACCTTTAGACCCACTTTTAATAATTTTATAACAAGATGACTGATCAATCTCATTTTCAATAGTAGTACAATTAATATTATCAACCAATATAGAACCATCATCTAGAGCTTTATTATAAACATTTTCAAAAGAATCCATAGGAACATAACATTCATCCTCCTTTAGTAAGCATGGGGGACAATCAAATATTGTAAGGGGTAAAGAGTTACTCTCATTAGAAGGTAGGAATGGGTAGATCCATTCTTCCTCCTCTTGATCATCACTCTCCTCCTATTTTTAATCCAATGAGCTTCCAGTTTCAGTAATTTATTCTTCCATAGGCTCCTGCAAGGCATTAGTCTCTTCTGCTAGTGGAGAGCATCTATTAAGATATTCAAGAATATAGCCATTTTCTTCCTTGTAATTATCAAAGAAAAATTTAAGTATATCATAAACCTCATATTTATAAGGTGCATCGTCAGTATTTTCAAGCAAATAAGCTAGTTCGAATGCACCCTTCCAAGCAATAAATTCTTTAATTTGTTCCACATCATAAAAGTCATAATTTCCCTTAACATAAGAAGATATGGTAACAACATCATTATACTCACATTGAAAACGGGGGTGTTTATACCTCTTACAGCAACAAGATTTATCAAAGAAATAAGTAACATTATAAGTAGAGCACATGTTTCTAGCAATGGTATACAATTTAACAATTTGTTCCCATAAGTGTTTCCCATTTTGTGACAAGCAGTGTTCCTTATAATAATATTTTTGTTCTTCCGTGAACCCACCTTGCCAATTAGATTCAGTTTCAAAGAAACCAACCATTTATAGAAAGCATGATAAAGCAAGACAATAACAAACCAACGAAAATAACAACTATAGTAGGCACTATTTTTTTTATATTTTTGATAAGAAGAACAAGCAAACAAAGTAGAAATAAACTAAGCAAAACAACAACAAAAAAAATTAAAGAGATTGGTTATGAGGGACTCCCCTTGTGAAGTTGTCCTTGACTCCCCGGCAACGATGCCAAAAAAAAGGCTTGATGGCTCAAAATATATTCGAGCTCGTTGGGAACCCCAAGAGGAAGGTATGATGAGCACAACAGCAAGTTTTCCCTCAGTTATGAAACCAAGGTTATCGAACCAATAGGAGCAAGGAAACAACTCCAAGGTGTTGTTACCAACTTGGAATCCTGCACAACACAACCACGGAACTTTGCCCCAACTTATAGTGAGGTTGTCAATCTCACCGGTTTTGCTGAAGCAAAGGATTAAACGTATTGTGTGGAAGATAGTAATTGCTTGCAGAAAGTAAACATTAAACATTAAATAGATAGTAGATTGATGGTAAAAGAATGGACCGAAGTCTATAGTTCACTAGAGGTGATTCTCCTTAAGATAGATGACATGTTGGGTGAACAAATTACAGCGGGGCAATTAACAGACATCGAGAAAGCATTCATGCATATACTAATCGTCTTGACTCCTATGAGATTTGATTGGGCATTACAACATTATCCATAGACTGTAATCCAACTGCATCTATGACTAATAATCCACCTTCAGGTTATCATCCGAACCCCCTCCAGTATTAAGTTGCAAGCAACAGATAATTACATTAAGCAATTAAAAAGTGTGTAGAGTAAATAATACGATTGTCCCATGGACAAAGGATTGTTGTTTTCTCCCTAGTCGCAATAGCACATCTAGTACCATAGAGATTCCTGTCACTTCCCTAGATTACTAGAGGCATGCTCCCACTATCGAGCATAAATACTCTCTCTTGGAGTTTCTAGAATCTACTTGGCCAAGATAGCTAACAACGGAAAGCATGCAAGATCAAAAATAACATAGACATGATAGAATCAATAATCAATCTCAAATAGCATATCAATATCCATCGGATTCACGCAAACACAACATGTAAGATTACAAATAGATGATCTTGATCATGAACAGAGCTCACAATATCTAAACGTGGTAGCACAAAGGAGGATAACCAACCATCTAGCTACTACATGGACCCATTGTCCAGGTATGCACTACTCACGCATCACACCAGAGGCAGTCATGGTGATGAAGAAGGCCTCTAGGGTGATCTCTCCCCTTTGCCAGGGTGCCGAGAAGAGCTTCAGATACCTCCCGATCTAGGGATGGAGATGGCGGTGGCTATAGACTCTTTCATGGAATTTTGATCGGGTTCTTAGGGTTTTCGTCCCAGGGGAATGTATAGGCGAAGGGGCAAGGTCGGTGGAGGCCTGAGGGGCCCACACCACCCCCTGGCGTGGCCTGTCCTGGTCCGCGCTACCAGGTGGTGTGGCCAGCTCCTGGCCCCTCTCCATCTCGTCTTCTGGCTCCATGAGTCTTCTGGTAAAAAATTGACTTTGGCTTTTGTCTGGTCCAATTCTGAGAATACTTCTTTTCCAGCTTTTCTAAAACCAAAAACAGCAGAAAACAGGCAACTGGCACTGTGGCATCTTGTTAATAGGTTAGTTCCAGAAAATTCATAAAAGTATCTCAAAATGTAGACAAAACATAAGATAGTTGATATAAAACAAGCATGGAACATCAAAAATTATAGATACGTTTATGACGTGTCAAAACTTTTTCCCATCCGAGCTGTACCTGCATGGGCAAAGCCGATATTTGAGTTCCTAAAGGAAGGAACTTTGCCGGATGACGAGGTACTCTCAAGGAAAATCCAGAGAAGGGCAAAGGCGTATACTATCATCAACGCCGAGCTATACAAAAGAAGTGTAACCACTGTGCTTCAACGATGCGTAGACCTAGAAGAAGGGCTTGATATACTCCGAGATATCCATCAAGGGGAATGTGGTCATCATGCATCCTCTAGAGCGTTGGTAGGAAAAGCTTTCCGGCATGGATTTTATTGGCCAAGTGCCTTAGAAAAAGCAGAGGATCTGGTGAGAAAATGAAATGGCTGCCCAGGAATATGCCACAAAAACCCACATGCCAATGTCAGAACTCAAAACCATTCCCATTACATGGCCATTTGTTGTGTGGTGCCTAGATATGGTAGGACCATTTAAGCCGGCAGGGGGAGGAATGACCCACATCTTGGTCATGGTGGACAAGTTTACAAAATGGATTGAAGTTAAGCCAATCAGGAAATGTGATGGGGAAATAGCAGTTGCATTGCTCAAAACTATAATCTTGAGATATGGCTACCCCCACAGTATCATAACTGATAATGGCACAAACTTCACTGCAGGGGCATTTGCGAGGTTCTGCCGAGAAAAGAAGATTCGGCTAGACATTGCTTCTGTAGCCCACCATGCGTCGAACGGACAAGTGGAAACATCCAACAGACTAGTATTGTCCGGTATAAAACCCCGGCTTATTGAGCCGCTGCAAAGGTCAATGGGGTACTGGATAGAAGACCTACCAGAGGTACTATGGAGTTTAAGAACAACTCCGAATCGATCAATGGGCTATACGCCATTTTTTGGTATATGGGGCAGAAGCTGTACTACCAGCCGACATAGAGCATGATTCGCTAGGAGTCACCCAATACACAGAAGCCGAAGTACGTGAAGCCCGGAAAAATCACGCTACCATAGCTAGAAAGTAAACCCCCGGGTTTTCCGGGAAGGTGATCTTGTACTTTGGCTGGTGCAGTGCACGGCTGGCATGCATAAGTTATCCCCTCCATGGGAAGGACCTTTCATTGTAAGCAAAGCTTTGCACAATGATTCCTATTATCTTATCGATACACAGCCATAGGAGAAGAACAAGGCAGACATGTCCGGAGAGGAATCCAAGCGTCCATGGAATGTAGCACTACTTCGTCCTTTTTACACCTGAAAAAGAGGTGAATGTATCCGAGTTACTCATAAGTCGGTAGGTATGTCGGCAAGGATTTTATCAATGAAACTTTGGCGCCCCTAGCAGAAACTCGGGGACTGCCTTAATAATTGTCTTTACTGTCTTTATTTTTTATATGTCGGCTAGCTTAAGTTGCTTATACCTTAGTCCGATTAGTAGTGTGTGAGCACCAAAGACCTAACTCTTCGACTTTGTTGTTGTCTAACAAGAATTGGCTTCATGGCAAGCAAGAGAACAAGTTTGGAATCGCAAAGCACATGAAAAACGACTAAGGAAAGGAAAGTAATCGAGCCGACGTTTGTTATTCGGACTAACCCTGTATTTACTTTGTCTATTTTGCGTCGGATTATTTTGAGCTAGTCTCAAAGTTTCAAGTATTTAAGTCAATTTTTTGAACCTCGGACTCGCAAGTAAAAAATCAAATCAAGGTAGGCGGAAGCCGAGCCATAAAATTGGAGGAACAAGGAAAGGAAACTCGGGGGCTTCACCCACGTTAATAAGGCATTAAAAACTTAGTAGCAAAATGAAAGTAATTGTAGAAAACCAAAACATTGTGCATAGATACAACTTCACCCAGCATACCGGGGATCCGACGAATATCGTTAAGTGTTTTTATGCTCATGGAGCAGTAGCTGGAGCCAGATCATCAACAGAGGGAGGAGATACTTCAGCGTCAGTAGGCGGAGCGCTAGTACCAGCCTCATCTTCCGGGTTAGCCTCCTTGTTCTCCAGGTCTTCAATGTCATCGCCGAGCTCGGAGGCTTCCTCCTCATCCTATTCATCTTCACCACCCTCAGAAACATAGCCATCATCGGCTACATCTAGGTAGCTCTGACTCTCATTCCAGCTATGGCAGAAGGAATATTGGATAAGCTTGTTGGCACAAGCTTTGAGTTGAGAGATGCACTCCGGATCATTTGACCATTTAGATCCGGTGCGCATATGATCAAGCAACCCCAAGCATATTCCTTCGTACCATGAAAGAACGAAGTTCAGTGATGTATCAGCTCCGACTCGAGCAGCAGATTCCCGCCACAAATGCACTTGGGTCTCACACTCCATAATTTTTGCTAGAAAAGCAGTGCTTCCTTTGGGGGTGGGCTCAGTAGGCCAGAGAGCGTTGAACATCCAAACTTTTACCGACATTATGTCTGCACCATAGTTCTTCATAACTTCAAGGCGGGCAACAAGGCTAACAAGCAAATCCTCCGTGTCATCAGGAATTGACCCAGCGGCAGGACCTGTTGGAATACCCCGCTGCTGGCGTGACCTAGCCACAGCACCAGAAGCAATAGACTCACTCTCTGGAAAACTTGCCTGCAAGCAAAACGGAAAGCATCAATGAGTAAAAACACTTAACCCGGAGAAACAAACATCGGATGAAGGAAAGGAACTCACGAGCGATCTGGCTAAGAATCCAAGTCAGCTCATTGTGCTCATCTGCTCTCTTGGCCTGGAGTTTCTCATATTCAGAGGTCACTTACTTAAGCTTTATGTCGGTTTCCTACAGCAAGTCCTTGTCCTTGGAGATCTGGGTCTTCAGCCGCCCTTTCTCCTCGGAGAACTCCTGGTCAGCCTTGTCCAGCTCGGATTTGTGGAGGTCCTTGAGCTTCTAGATTTCGGCATTGAGATGAGTAATCTCTGTGTCCTTGAGGCGTAGTTGCGCAATTTCATCGTCCTTCTTCTTCAGCTTGTCCTGGTGCTTCCCTGCTTGTTTGAGAAAATGAGTCATCATGTCATGGATGGGCATGCTATCTTCAAGTGTAACTGCAATAGTGAGTTAACGCGGCAGAGCCGAGGTATAAATATCCGCCGAGCCAAGAAATGAGCATAAAATGGCTAAGTGAACAAGACAAGTTACCTTGGATTTCAGCCAATTTTTTTGCACATGATGACATTTTCAGCCTCGGCCTCGGCTACGTGATCTAGGAAATAAGTTAATACGGATAGCAACAGACTAGAGGGAGCGAAGAAGAAAAGGCATTAAGAAAAGGAATTTACCTTTATTCTGGTGATCAACCAACAACTTGCCGTATCTGGCGCGGAGATCTTTGTATGAGTCCAGCAGACGCTAAAACTCAGCAGTTCGGCGGTTGATGGTGATATGAAACAAACCAATGTTAGTGCGGAAGTATCAAGAAAGATATTCGAAGTCTATAAGATTCTAGCCAAGTGGAACTTAACCCGGCTCTAGGTGTGTGGATATTTGAAGTCTACAAGATCCGGGCCAAGTGGAACTTAACCCGGCTCTAGGTGTGTGGATATTTGAAGTCTGGAACATCCGGTCCAAGTGGAACTTAACCCGGCTCTAGGTGTGTGGATATTCGAAGTATACAAGATTCGGGCCAAGTGGAACTTAACCTGGCTCTAGGTGTGTGGATATTCGAAGTCTACAAGATCCAGGCCAAGTGGAACTTAACCCGGCTCTAGGTGTGTGGATATTCAAAGTCTACAAGATTCGGGCCAAGTGGAACTTAACCCGACTCTAGGTGTGTGGATATTCGAAAGCTACAAGATCCGAGCCAAGAGGAACTTAACCCGACTCTAAGTGTGTGGATATTTGAAGTATATAGGATCCGGGCCAAGTGGAACTTAACCCGGCTCTAGGTGTATGGATATTTGAAAATAACAAGAACTAACGCTAATTCTCTAAGAAGCATCCGACCGAGTAATGAATTACTCCCTCGGAGGCTTGGGGACTAGTGGGTATATCTATAAGTGTTTGCATACATAGAAGACATAGCAGAAAAGTGATTACCTCCATCATCCGGCCAGCAAGGGAGATAGCCTTGGTAGCGGAGTTCATCTGCGCGCTGAACTCCGCCGGACCATACTTCTCCGGCAAATTGTCCTGCGGGTTGATAAACTCGACATCATTCCAATTGTTGACGTATTCAATGACCGCCAGACTGTAGCTCTCCCCGCTGGCTGATTGGGCCGTCACTAGGCCCTTGGCATGGGCCTCCCGCCTCATGGACTGAGCAGCAGCTGGACTAGTATGCAACGTAAGTTGCTTGCTTCTCTTAGATCCGGCTATAGAAGGGCCGGAAGTTGAACCCTTGGCTGGCTCAGTGACCTTCTAGCTTTTGCCAGATGATTTTGGCTGCTGAAGAAGAGCCGAGGCTGCTACTCCGAATTGGGCTTGCGAGGCCGGCTCAAATATATCCTTGATTGACACGGTTGATCCAGAGGCAGCAGATGGAGGCTTCTTCTTGGAAGCTGGCTTTGCCATGGTTGTTGTTGTTGCTAGTGTTGCTGCTGGTGTTGCTATTGTTGGTGTTGTTGGTGCTGCTGGTACTGCTGGTGCTGGTGTTGCTGGTGCTACTGGTACTGACGAAACTAGAATAGAGGAAGAAACTGTCTGGGGCGATGCAGATGAAGCTGGCACCTTAGAACTTGACGGTGGCGGCGGAGCAGAGAAGCTGGGGAGATCCAACATCGCCGTATCCTTGGCCGCTCCACTACCCCCTGCATCGACGTTGCCCTCCTCATGACGAGGTGGGCTCTGATCCGGCGCTACCGCGGAATCCTCTTGAATAGGACTCAACGGACGAACGTCGTCGTCGTGGGGGCGGAGAAGAGCTTCTCCGGATTGGAGAGGAAATGTTGGGGCCACTCTAGGGAATAACCCTAGGAGAGCTACAGAAATGTAAAGCAACAAGTCAAAGGGAGAAAGAAAGGCAAGTAAAAAACATAAACAAAAGAGGCAAGATCCAGAAATGAACAAGGAAAGAAAAATGACTTACTCATCCGAGGTTGGGGGCTACCGGGGTTTGGGCGTTCTCCGGACTGTGCTCTTGACATGGGCTTAGCCGGAGCCTTGACCCCGAACTTCTTTTGCCTCTCCTAGGCAGGGGAACCTTTGAAATTACGGCCGAGGTTGCCATGCACTTCTGGGAGGAGGCAGGAGCCGGATCATCCTTGGCGAGAGGGGGAACCTCGAGGACCTGACTGGCCGGGTTAGCTGAAGATTCAGAGGTAACCGGGAACACGTAAGAGATGGGCACCAGATCAAGTACCTCCATAACCTCAACATTGGAGTCATCGTCATCCGGCCAATCCCTTATAGAAGAGGCCTTACCAGAGGGTCGTTTGGTGCTGTCCGGAGTAGGCAAGAACCTCTCCGAGTTAGGCTCCTCCTCATCCAGCTCTAAATTGTCCGCCACCCATTTGAGGGCCGGCTCCTTGCCGTCCTCAAATGTATGCTGGAGAAACAGCTGAGAGCAAAATTACTAAATGGTTAAGTTAGGAAACTATCCGACATACCGCAAGACTATAAAAGATACCAAGAAAAGAGTTTACCTTAGGAGGAAAGTTGGCCCGGGTGAAGGGTGCAAGCCCCCACTTCCATGCCTCGGAGAACTCCTTCTCCACCTTAAAAATGGCCTTGACATGGCGGAACACCTCGGAGTTGTTAAGCTCGAAGTAGGAGGTCCGATGGGGGTCAAGGGGGGCCACTCAAATGGCAGATCTTGTGGGAGCGCTTCTGAAGGAGGGAGACCCGGCTGCGGACAAATGTGATCATAATGTCCTCGCTGCGCAGCTGTAGCCCAACAAGCTCCTTGATCCGGCTATCTACCTGGTTCGCTAAGGTAGTAGCTCGCTTCGGGATTTTCTCCCACAGAGAGGTGTCCGGGGCACCCATCTTGAAGGGGAGGAGCCGGATCAAGTCTACGTCCGAGTTGTTCCAGACACAGAAGAAGGTCCGGGCCTAGCCTTTGCAAGATTCAAGGCCGATAACCCGGGGAAAGGCAGAATTCTTGCATGGAGAGATTGAGGCTCCACCACACTGGGTCAGATGTTTGTCGGTAGGGGCAAGATGAGGATCTGGGACAACATTTTTCTTGAGACCAAAGAACTTGATCCAAAGTTCTTTGGTAGGCCAGAGGCCGACGTAACCCTCAATGCCGGAGGAGAAAGAGGAAAGAGAGGTAATGGCATTGGTAGGGAGATGGTGCGGCTGAAGTTGATAGGTGGAAATGAAATCATGGAAGAAATCAGAGACCGGGAGGCCGAAACCGCACTGGAAATGGGAGAGAAAGATGACGAACTCGCCGGGATTTGGCGAGGGAGCTATATCCTGGGTGGCGAGGCAGCACGAGACACCCGCAGGGATGCGGCGGGTCGCATACAACCAATCGTTGCCATCCTGGCACACGAACGCGCCCGCCCAGGTGCCACGCTCATGAGCCTCATCTTCTTCCTCCTCCTGAGCGACAGCGACAACCTCCTCCTCAGTCATGGCTAAGTCAAGCTCTTCGAAGAAGTAGTCGGAGAAGGAATAAACGGCGGTGGGAAACTTTGAGGTGAAGGGACCCATGGCGGAAGACTCAAGCAGACAAGGTGGTGCGGTCGTGGAGGAGCGGCAAGGCATGGCAGCGGCGGCGCAGCGCTAAGGCACAAGCAGCGGGAGCGGTGGCGTCGCTGTGGAGAAGAAGGGGCAAAGGGCAGGGGAGCGTGCGAAGCGGGGGAACTTCCCCAAGAGCCGTCCCTGCCCCCTATTTAACCGCGGCTCAGGTGCGCGTAGTGGGATCGTGCGTTGCGGCACAACCGCACGGTATGGTCGTGTATTTTTCGAGCGCACCAATCAGTGTCACGCCACAGCCAGGGCCACAAGGAGCAAAGGATCCGACTACGCAACGTTATGTTACAGTTAACGAGGGGCTGCCACGATGTGACGCGCGCAGCAGTTATTCCTGACAATCAATACAGTAACCGTCATAGTAAACTGGCGCGACCCTTAAAATGAGGCAAAGTGATGATTACCCTCCACGTAAGATGTGGAGAAGCGTATGAGTGAAAGAAGAATAACTCGGATATATGGACAATGACCCGGCCAATGAGAAATAACTCGGACTGAGTCAAGGGAATGACACATCAAAGAGACCGGGATACAGAACAACTCGGCAAAGGAAGTGCAGATCTTGATGACTGGAACCTGCTGTGGCCTTATCAGTTGAAGTTGCTAAGACCGCACTAGCTTCGAGGCCTAACATTGGGGGGATACCCCCGGGTAGGGTCACACCGGGGTATAAAGTCCGAGTTAGTCTAGGTATGACATGGTCAAAGCAAGTGCTGGCCGGGTCTCCTCAAGGTAGGCCGAGTTACGGGGTAACTTGGCCTGGTGAGTATCCACCTAACACTAACCCGGCCGACATAAAATGTATGTCGGCTATACTTGATTTGCCATGTATGCAGGTACCCTCGTAGCCAGGTTAGCCAAGCGCTAGCTGGGCTACCACTTGGCTTTCAAGAGAAGGAAGGAATCTCACATTGATCAAAAGGTAGCATCTATACACTGTAGCGTGAGAGAAGTGAACAGAGGGAAGGACCAGCGGGGCACGATCGACAAAGGTGACGCAGGCAATGTCGGCTGACGTAGCCCGTGTCTTCTGACGCCAAAAGACAAGGGGCTCACAGAGGGTTACGTCCATAGTCCGGACTAGCCATTTAAAGTGAATAAAGAGACATCTAGCTTTAACCAAAGGGCATATTCGAGGAATATGCCTCCACGTATGGTCTAACATTGTAGCATGGGCTCCCCTATATAAGGAGCACCAGGACCTCCATAGCAGGGGATCGACCATTCCGTCTTGGAAGAACTCTAGAGCATTGAAGTGGGGGGGGGGGGGTAAGAGAACTAGTCTCCTTCTCACGAACAGCTCAAGGAGCCCTTGTAATCCACCATTGATAGAGTGAAGTACAAACATCTGTGTGTGAAATTACCACACTAACCCTCTCTGGATTCCTCTAGCGCTTATTGGCCCCATCTTTAGCCTGTCCATGCCATCTGCCGTGCCACCATCACGATAGGGTACTTTGGTGCAAGGCTGATTTTTGGTTACCTTGCATGGAACGAGCTAAAAATCTTCCTTTGGTGCAAGGTCCATTTCTGACTAACTTTCATGGATGAGTTCAAAATCTTCCTTGGTGCAAGGCTGATTTTTGACCGCCTTCCATGAAGGATCCCAATATATGCCATGATGCAAGACCGACTTATGACAGCCTTGCATGGAATAAAGCTTAAAATCTGCCTTCGCGCAAGACCAAAATCTACTGGTCTCGGTGCAAGGAGGAAATCCAGCCACCCTTGCTGCAAGGCCAAATCTGACCTCCATGCTACAAGGCCGAAATCTGGCCACCTTGGCCTAAGACCTGAATATGGATGTCTTGCCCAAAGGAAATATCTAACCGCCTTGACCAAGGCTTGAATCTTGTCATTTTCCTAAAAAATCTGCCTTGCTAAAAGCATAAATCTAACTGCCTTGCCCAAAGATTGGATGATATTTCCTAGATGAGAGTTTGGCCAATTTAAGAACAAAGATAAAAGAAAGTCCTCCTTGGACATCGGAGGACTCTTAGAGACGGCTAAATGGGAGATGGCTTATGCCTAAAGACCAAAATCTAGTTGGCTAAGGCGTGAAGAAAAAGGAAAGTTTGACTCCAACACAGGAGGATCAAGGTGGTTTCACGCAGGAATTATCTTGGAGATTTGGGTTTGGATCCCATACAAAGCTAGATGAAGACTTAACTTGTTTAGAGTTACAGTTAGACTAGAATTACGCCTTGTAAACGTGTAGAATAGCAATCAAAGAAATTATGGGAAGTCTAACTGCCTCATATATATGTGAGAGGTGAAGGCCATTGAAATTAAGCAAACAATCGCTAGACATCAATACGTCTGGTTTTACCTCTACAAACCTTTGTCCCTGCTTCTATTTTTAGGAGACTTTGAAAATTTATTTCATTGAATCAACAACCGATCTAAGAGTGTGAGGCCATCTTAGCTCAAGAAATAGTCGCCAGAATTCCTGATGGGGTCCCTCCTGGAAAACTGAGGCTTCAGGTTTAAACAAGCGCCAGTCGGATTGTCTTGTGATTTTGCTTCCAGCTAGCCTCCTTCAACGTGAGTTATGGCATATCACTCCCATCGTTGAGAGTGCATGAGAACATGCCAGTTTAAGTCAGAAATTAAGCGATCTATTCCTAGGCGGTGTATTTATGAACTAACATACTTTTTTGGCGACTCCGCTAGGATGAAGAATCGAACTATCTCCAACCTGTTTTTGCTACAAGGAATTCATCATCAAGAAGGCTTCAATCTACCATGGTAACATGAATACTCAATTCAAGTACCTAGATATAAAAACCCTTCTCGTCGGTGTTGGTGGGCATACTGTAATAGCTATCCCTAGCTATCTCCCATATAGCAACGAGCAAAAGCCCATAGAGGAGCATCTAACTAATTTACTTAGCGATTATTTTATCCTCACATGAGGAGAGTTTCCGATCCTCATGCACCATCCAACCCAGACCATAGGTTGCCGGTGAATAACATGTTGTGTTTGATTGATGTCGTTGTATTCTTCAACAGATACATCATGTTAGATACCCCTTATGAACAAATGTCGGTTAAGTATATCGTTGAAGAAACTTGACAATTATACATCTGCGACATCTAATGTATAGATCCAAATTACCATCCATCGGCAACCCCTTTCAGCATGCCGGTGAGCGAGACGATGAGTTCAACTGATCAATGCGTCATACCTCACGTGCAAGAGAGTGTCTCACGGTTTTGTCCATCGAAAACCGACTCATATTACGTGGGTTCGTCTTCCGACACGTAGATGGACGGGGAAGTCGACCATGGTACTGGCTATCTTGCCGGCTATTCTCTGTCATAATATTCAATGCCTCATGTGACCACGTGGTCAACACCATATGCGACCAGCGATATTCTTGAATTGTCCCTCCTTAAGGGTTATGGATGACTTAGTGAAAATTTTGCAGAAACACATGTGCCGGCTTATTATATCATAGCATGTGGGACTTCCCACGTGCAATATCAAAATTTCAGCAACTCATAGCCAAAAGAGAGTGAAAGTGTCGGAGGCAATCCCATCGTGAGTGAGTTACTCAAAACATACATGCTTATGAGACATGGAAGAAAAGCGTGAGAACGAGAAAAACACCGATGAATTCACAATGCCCACTTTTGAAGAATTACCAGAAGAACATCGACAAGCATATGAAGTTATCAGAAAGAAGCGCCAAGTGGAATTTAACAAGAAATATGAAGTGCTCACGAAGAAGAGCGACGAAGAGTTAGAGGCGCTCAAGAGCAAGCTTGAGGAAGAAATAAAGTGGACTCCATCACCCGGTAAAAAGATGAAGCTCTATACAGGGCCGGCTCTATGTTTTTCAGGGCCCTCGGCAAAGTCGGCGGCATGAGCCCTTAAGGCTAACGTATATAGAGACATATTAGAAAAAATTATCATATATGTATCTACTGGCACTTTTAAAATAAAAGTTAACATCCAACCAAACATTTTATTCTCAAAATATAATAAATAGTATTTGTTGCTGGTTTGATTACCTCAAATAAGAAATAATTCCAATGATAATAAGTCAGGAGTGAGGATCAGAGCCTGCCGCTGGTGAATTGGTGATCCCCGATAGACGATAGATGACCTGCGAATCTGCGATCGTCGATCGAGTCAGGGAGGTAGGGCCCTAGAGATCGAGGCACGGAGTCCGGCCGATTTTCGAATAGTCGAGGAGAAGAGAAGAGAAGGAAGATCATAAGTTCGCGACGTATTGTAACCCATGCGGCCAGCGTCGTAACGCATTATAACTCGTAAGCCTTGTGCCTCGTGTCGTAGTGAGCCTTTTTGATTTCCTGCTCGACGCGTTGTGTCTGGTTTCCAGGGCCCTACTCGTTTCTCGCGTCGTGGGCACCAGATGTATACCCGTATATATATACATCTTCCGTTCGCAAATAAGTATACGTCTAGCGTTTAGCCAAGTTAAAGTTTATTAAATTTGACTAACTTTATAGATAATATAGCAACATATATTACTCCCTCCGACCCATATTAGTTGGCTCAACTTTGTCTAAATTTGGATGAATCTAGACACTATTTAGTATATAGGTTCATCCAAATTTTAATAAATCCAAGTCAACTAATATGGATCAGAGAGAGTACATCAGATTAACACTAAATTTTAAAACACATCTATTGGTAATAATTTAGAGTCATAAGTATCACTACATTTTTCTATAAAAATTTGTCAAAACATTATTAACTTTGACTTAGAACAAGATTAGAAGTACATTTATTTGTATACAAAGGAAGTACATGATACAAATTTTTGGGCCCCCTCCGGCCGTGGGCCCCTGGCCAATGCCAGGGTGGCGGCCCCTCAGCGCCGGCCCTGGCTCTATAAGCCAACCAACTTAAGATAGTTTAGTCAGATAGTACTGTTGATTCTTCTAAAGACGGATTCAGATAATACGAGTGCCGGGTCCAATCCTCCTCAGGTAAAGTCGTATTCATTACTGAATCAAGTGATTCAGTTGATTCATGTAAGACTAAGGTTGATATACACACTAAGTTTGTCAAGCCGAAAGATGCAAACTTTATCGAGCAGGAGCATGGAAAGCGACGCAAGTCGGCTATGCTCGATTTCTCTGGATGCGAGGGATCTTACGTGCTACCCTACATGTTCTATGCCAAAGAAGTTGATGAGCATCAAGATCAAGAGCCTCTAGATAAACAAAATTTATTTAACAAAAATGATGAGGCCCGAGATCCAGGAGAAGAAGGCATAGTGTTCAATAATTTTCCAAAGAACTCCAGGAGAAGAAGGCGGGGTGTTGAAGAATTATCCAAAGGCGGATCATATCATGGTTCCAACTATGGAAACATCATCTTCCCAACATCTGCAAAAGGTACCCTAGAGAATAATTTATTTGTCTTTTGATATGGTCAAAATTATATTTTAATGATTTTATTAACAAGATATTCATGAATTTTGAAAGACCGATCGAAGTGAGTAATTTATTTGTTAATAAAACTATTTTCACTGAGCATGCCAGCCAACTTATTGTGCCATTCAGAAAAGCCGACCGTGACAAATCTTCAGCCTCAAAGCTTTTCCCGGTCAATTGGCTAAATTCTACATTCAAAGGGATAGCTTTTTTGTTTCATGCCTGGCTAACATTTGTTCTTAGATGATATGTATATGTTGTAATTATTTTGGTTAGAACAACTTGAAGCCAGATGATGAGTGCAATTTTGCAGCATGTTTACCTTATGTTTTTGTACAAGTAGTGATAGAATTTTTGTACTTTACCACCCTTGCTTTTATGCTTATTTCACCAGGATCCCAGAATCGAAGGTGTGGATGAATAAATCAATAAGAGGAGACAATTATGGACAAAAATATGCTACTTGGAAGACATAAAATCCCCATAAATAAATATCCACACACTTGGTAAGAAGGGGAAGCAAAACCACCTTGCAAAGCCACGACCAGAGGCTTTAACGACCACCAATATGGGTAGAGCCCGCCCGACTAGTACGCATGTATGGAGTGGCATTAGAGTCGCCTATTCAAATACCTCCACCCCATGCAGATGGATATAAGACCTGACATTCAGAAACATCAGAGTCCACAGAAACCTCACATCTGGAAGGGATCTAGAGGGGGAATTTCCATCAAGACTTTGATCTTCATCGCTCCAAAGATATTTGAAGGCTTGGGAATCATCTTCATCACCATCTCCATCAACCACTGTAACCCCACCATCACCATGAACCCTCTCATCTCATTTACATTCACCTTGTTGTATTTCCTAGACTTTGTTGTGGATTTGCACGAGTATTCATCAATCCATTTATACTCCATTCATATTACCATGATGATGATGATTTCCTCTATGTGTGAGTATTTTAGCTTGTTCTTGGGGAGTTAAAGAAACCCTAGCATGGTGATGAATTGAAATAAAGATATTCCATAAGTTTGTTCATGAATATGTATTATTTTTTTTCTTAATGTTCTGTGAAGTCTACCACACAATATTTGCCTTCAAGGCAAGGGAGGAAACTACCCTTGGGCATGTGGTGGTGTGAAGGTGGTAAGTGATATATTGCATTTGAGCATTACTAATGTGTTCAAGGGGGAATAAGAGGGGACTTGCAGATCCAGATCCATAACCATGGGGTAACCCTTAATAGTAGGAAATTGCGGATGGCTTGAGATTACTACTATGGTTGTGAGGGGTGAAATAAAAGATGGCTTGTCTTTGATCATCTACTATGGAGCTTCTCCCATGCATATACATGAATGACATTATAGATATATCCTAATCATGACAAAACATAATTGCTAGTGGTGGATCCAACACTCCCTGAGAATGCTTTAGTCCTATTGCAGTTCCAAATAATTTACACCGTGAACCTCTCTCTGTTTACTTTCATTACTTATTATTGTCTTGTTTACACACACCTAAACACCCCCTACTTGAAATCAAAAAAAAGTTCCAAGCACTCTTTGATAAATAGTGGCGAGGGACAATAAGACCTTAACCAATAGCTTTTCGTGGATTTGATAATCTTATTTCAAAACTAGCTACAAACAATCCGTGCTCTTAAAGCCATCACTAGGTGAAGAGGGGTAACCTCGGCAATACCCATAATGATGGACTTAGGGTTTCATGGAAAAGAGAATGCTAGGGATTTTGTCGGCTGATCAGACAAACAATGGAGTAGAAGTCATCGGATTACTTAGGAATAAATCGATTATAGATCGCTCAAGGATTTTTCGGTACCTGACATAGGTACGATTACTCGTGTGCTTATGATTCGTTACCCTAGCTGCATAAAGGCTCACGACCCATGAAGATTCAAGATGATGGCTCAAAGAAGCAACCGATAAAAGCCTTAGTTGTATTAGGGAAGGCAATATGAACCAACATTGTGTTGGTGTTGTAATCATACATATGTAACCTATCCATATACGGCTTTGAGACCCGTCCTATTATATATAGGACAAGAGAAGCCTATGAGGAGGTACCGAAAAAACCCCAAGCGATCTGTAATAGTGTTGTTCATCAAGTAATCAGGCGACTTCGACTCCCTTGTCTGCCTGACATCCGATGAAATCCCCAGCGTTCTCTTTTCCGCAAAACCCTCAGTCCATCACCATCGGCATTGCTGAGGTTACCCCTCGTCAATTGGCATCGTCTGTGGGAAACCTGAACGCTAGAGTCAAGGATTCGGTGGACCCCTTTTCATCAAGCAACAACCCTACGGAAGCGGCACCACGCCAGCCCACCCCTATTTTGGTACCCACCGATTTCAACAGCGGATCCGATCTCATTTTTCAGAAGTTTCCACTTCCAAGTAGAGGATCCCGAAGAACCACAACTCTCGGCTCCGATCTCATCGGAACCATCGGTCGAAAAATCTATGCCTATGATGATAATTGCGTTACCCGTAGGATCATCTGCGGAAGCCACACCGCAGGTGGAGAAAGCCAACAAAAACAATCAAAACACAGTAGATCTAGTGGAGCTTGATGGTCTCTGCGATGATCTCTCCCTTGGGTCAAACCACCAGTCAACCACACTATGAGGATCAAGCTTGGAAAACATGGAACCCGAAGAAAGTAGAGAAAGTATCGACTTTGAAATTAGAAAGGCTAAGATCTACCTAGAACAGAAACCATTGGATTTCATTGACATTGTCTCCTGCAGATCTAACGACAGCGTCACTAGGCCATACATAACACGTCACCAAGTGTGTGTAATCATCGGGGACCCTTCAACACAGCGCGACTCTAACGGTAACCCTATTCTTAACCCCGATGATATTCTATCAGATGACAATGTAGGAAATCACAGCAATGAAGGGAGCCACAGAAACGAAGGAGACCCGACGGACAACCACATAATCGAATGAGGAGGGGAACCACGTGGAGGCGAGAGGCGAACTCTCTGATTATCAGCCGCAGCATGGAAACTAGTAAGGGAATCAATTTCGGGCGCAGTTCCAATGATAGCCGATCCCACACACGATGATTTACTAGCATATCAATACTTGCTTCACACAAGAAGAGAGACTTGCTAAGGATGCAAAGGCAACTCGACGAAACAAAAAGGCTAGCCGACGAATCTAGCCTGAGATGGGCAGGATTAAGCTCTACCAGAGGATCAGGGAGCGTAACCCGGGGAGCACCACCAAAAAGGGTAACATATCAATTGCAGAACATCCCCGAAGCCGAAAGAAATGAACTGATTCGAGACCTCGATCTGTTGTTTATGTCAGTAGATCATGCAGGCAACATCAAAGCAAAAATAACCCAAGCAGCAATCATGGATGCATAAACGTATCTAATCACAACTCAACCCGCACCTGACGATCCCCATGCGGATCTTCATCGCTCGGCTTTAATAAACCTCGGCATGGTAGACGCATCTCTTGCACAAGAAGAACAGGGAATCATGCACCAACCTGACAGATCCCCACGTCGTCGCAGCATCCCTCGGCGGGTGGAGAACACCCGAAGGTCACGGTCACCACATCGGGTGCACTTATCAGGGTCCGAACCATGAAACAACACAAGAAATGATAACACGTAGCACAGGAATGACGGATCAAGGGATGAGAGCTATAGCCGAAGATATCATATCGACAACGGTGAAGATGAGCACGAGTTATGCGGAGCCAGCTGTTTTACCCAACGGATTCGTAAAACTTTAGTGCCCAAGGACTTCAAACTTCCACATGACCGCCAAAAGTACGATAGACTACAGGAACCCAAAACATGGCTAGCAGATTACTTGGACACCGTCAAGCTACAAGGCGGCTCCATAGCCACCGCAATGCAAAGCTTTCAGCTGCACTTAACCGGCACTGCACGGTCATGGCTCAGACAACTACCCGAAGATTCCATCAGTAGCTAGAATGCTATTGAAGATAAGTTCATCTGACATTTTCACTCCACATTTAAATTACCCGCATCTCTAGAGCAATTACGGGCGTGCAAACAGAAACATGGAGAATCAATAAGAGCCTTCATTCAGCAATGGAACATTATCAAGAACTCAGCTGAAACCATATCCGACAAAAGGGCCATTGACGCCTTCAATGACGGCCTCCGCTGCCGAGAGTTCATAGAAGAACTAGGACGGGTCAAACCCAAAACAATCTCACAGCTAATGGACATAGCAAATCGCTGGGCTGATGGAGAGGACGCGTTGCATAAAAAACGAACACGTTCAGCCGAAGAAGACATGGATAAACGCAGCAATGACAAAAGACGTAGGAACAACAACGGACACGCGGGACTAAGTTATGTTGTAGCTAGTTTCTTGGGAGAGGGAAAACATAGGAACAATGATTACAATAGAAGGCACCAGAATAGCAGGGACGACGTCGGAGGTGGCCAATCAATGCAGCGGTATCATCCAAGAGCTCGGGACCCACCTATATACGCAATGCAAATGCTGGAAGGACCCTATAATATGCACTTTTATGTCGACTCAGCGGGAGAAAGACGATCCAACCATCTCATGAAAGACTGCCAAATGTTTTTGAAGATGCAAGAGCTATGCAACATAAAGGAAACCGAAGCAGCAAACCGAGGATACACCACTACACCTGGCACGTGAGCCATTGGTGCACCACTACCACTGGTACACCAGCCAGCAGGACAACCGCAAAACACAACATATCAAGGTAGTGAATATCCTAGGTCAAAGGGAGCAATGTCAATGATTTAGAAAGGGCGCCCATCCAATAGGATCTAGAAGCTAATTACAAGACAAATAAGCATGTCTAAGACGGCTCCACCAGCCACACCCGAGTATCTTCACTGGTCAGAACAGGAAATCACATTCAGCAGAGCTGATCACCCACTTCAAGTACCATGACCGGGTCATTCGGCCTTAATAGTTGAAGCGCAAGTAGGAGGATTCGACATGAGCAGATTTTCATGGATGCAGGAAGCAACATAAATTTCATTTACGCCAAAACACTAAAAGCAATGAACTACTCTTTGGTAAATCTAGCACCAACAGAAACATCCTTCCATGGCATAGTACCACGTAAAGCTGAAATTCCCTTAGGTAAAATATTTCTTGACGTTGTTTTTGGATCCAAAGAAAATTTCAGGAAAGAAAAGCTCGATTTCAAATTCATGGACTGGCCATCACAATATCATGCGATCCTTGGATGCCCAGCTTTTGCATGATTCATGGCAGTCCGGCATTATGCATATCTAGTTATGAAAATGCCAGCACCGAAGGGAATCATAACAGTAAAGAGAAGCTTCACACGATCCAACAATTGCAATCGAGAGTTCAACAAAATTTCTGAATCTTTCGAGATGGCAACTGAGTTTGAGCAGCTAAAAATGTCAGCAACCGCAGAACCTCTAGCAATAGCGCGTGTCAATCCCGATCAGGCTTTTGACACTATGAAAGATACAAAGGAAGTACAGATCCACCCTACTGACCCGAAGAAGAAGACATTTGTGGCCTCCAATCTTGGTCCCGAATAGGAAAACGCATTCATCGAGTTCCTCCGTGAGCACTAGGAGATCTTCGCATGGCTCCCTTCTGACATGTTGGAAATTCCCAGGGAACTCAATGAGCATGCGTTAAACTTGGATCCAAAGATGAAGACAGTAAAACAGTCGCTTCGTAGAGCCAAAATGTAAAGCCATTGGAAAGGAGCTTCATCGCCTTAATGATGCCAAATTCATCAAAAAATTAAAGAAAGCAGAGTGGGTTGCAAACCCAGTATGCGTCCCAAAGAAAAATACAAAAGAGTTATGGATGTGCATTGACTTCACTGCGCTAAACAAACATTGTCCAAAGGATCACTTCCCACTGCCACGAATCGATCAAATAATAGATGCAACCACGGGGTGTAAACGTCTTTCCTTCCTGGACGCGTATTCAGGATACCACCAAATTCGGATGAAGGAGGAAGATCAGGAGAAAACAACATTTATCATACCCTATGGCATATTCTTCTATACAACAATGCCCTTTGGCCTCAAAAACACCGAGGCAACGTATCAGCGGAATATGCAAAATTGACTAGGAAAGCAAATCGGCACAAACATCCAATTATATATTGACAATGTTATAGTTACAAAAAAGCAAGGGTCTTCACTTATCAAATAGGTCCTACCAGAGCGTGTAGACCCTTTGTCTCCTAGGGAGACCATTTTGTAGTAGTAACACCTGAAATGTCAAGAGACAAACACTTAGCGCTTAGCTCCCTGGCAACGGTGCCAGAAAATAGATTGATGCGCTAGTTTTGAAGTATAGATATAGATCCCATAGGGAGCCCAAAGGTAAGTGTTTATGAATGAAATATTTGTCACACTCAAAGTTGTCATAGGTCTTCGAGTGAATTGACTGCAAGTGTGGAAATAAGAATGAAATTTGGATTAAATTGTAAGTATTTAAATAAAACTAAAATGTAAACTTCAGGAATAAAAAGCATAAAAGTAAAGAATGATTGGATTGTTTATGGTTTTTTGCAGATGACAAAGAAGGCTTGAGGAGATACAGTTCATGGTGATAGTGACTGTGCCAGGTGGACGAATGATAAGTGTAACAATTATAATCTTATAAGTATATGTGTAGGCGAGCAACCCATAATTAGCCGGAACTCCTCTTGGTAGATTTCATCCCAACTTCAGTAATCCTACTAGCCTATTACCAAAACCATGGTTAGTCACTAGACGATTAAGATCCTTCAGGTTGCTTAGCAATTAAGCTCCTTGGATCAGACTAATGCAATAAGCACAGTGGTTCCTCGTGATCCTTGAGTTAACTAGTTTCCCATTGATATCCCTGTGTCACTCGGGGGTCGTCGGTCTGCTAGCGAATAAGATCTTATCTATGTAGAACAAAGCATCATGTTGTCTAGGCCCTTAATTGGACAACAAGCAATAGGCATCCCATCGATAGTCAAGCACACATAATATAGTAATTAAAATGAATCACAAACTAATGGAAAATATATGGAGGCAGATCACATCTCACCAATCCCTTTGTCTCCCACGCCCAAGGAACTTACTCACACATGAGAGAAGAAAGCATCATCGATATAATTAAATAAAGGGAGTTCTTCTCGATACTACCATGGAGATCCACAATAAGAATAGAAAAGTAATCCAACACAATTCAAGATAGGAAGAAACAATCTCAAACCCTAATCTTGCAAAGTGAAGATCTCTCTCTCAAGTACAAGTAATGGCTATGAGGGTGTGATGGCTAGGAGGTCGAAGATCATGGAGCGAGATGAAGAACGTCTTCTCCTTGTTCTCCGGATCTCTCCTTTCTCCTATCTGGATGGGATGGCGACTGATGTGTTATGATTTCACGTCTGGCCTCTTCACGAAAGTTGTCCCTTTTGACAAGACGGAGGCGGCGGCGGCTATACAGTAGGAACTATATGGTAGAAAAAACATTTCCATCGTATAGTTGCTCGTTAAAGCTTCTGTATGCTTCCCTTGATTTCTTCCAAAAAGAGACTTTATTGTTTTCGCCTGAATAATGTGTTTCTCTTGTTAAAACCTTCTACTGATGTTCAGAACCTGAATCACATATTAAAAACCAAGTTTTCTTTGCTACCAAAATATTAGTGTTAGGTAAAGCTAGAAAACGATCAAATCCAGAAGAAAACCATCAATAAAAACCATAAAAATATGTCGAATCTCACAGCTATCAGGAGTCCTAGCAGGTCAACTCCTCGGATATCTCGTATCAGCAAGAGGAATCGAAGCGAATCCCGAGAAAATACAGGCGATTCTAACAATGAAAAAACCAGCGAACCTTCGGGGCGCACATCAGCTGGCTGGGCGAATCGCAGCACTCAGCCACTTTATTGCTTGTTTAGGAGAAAAGGCACTACCATTCTACGCCCTCATAAGTAAATCAGATAAATTCGAGTGGACAGAAGAAGCTCAGCGCGCCTTTGAAGATCTCAAAAGGAAACTTTCGACATCTCCCGTTGTCGTGTCTCCGTGCGAGAAAAAGCCATTACTTTTTTACATTGCCGCCACAAATCAGGTGGTCACCATGGTTCTGGTCGTGTAATGACCCGAAGAAGGAAAAACCCATGGTGTTCAGAGGCCAGTTTATTTGTTGAGCGAGGTCCTCTTGCCATCCAAACGAAGGTAACCGCATTATCAGAAACTAGCGTATGGAGTGTTTATGACAGCACGGAAGTTACGGCATTATTTTTCGGAACAACCGATCATAGTGGTCAACGAAGCACCTCTGTCCAATATCCTCAATAATCCAGAGGCAACTGGACGTATCTCTCTATGGGTCATTGAGCTTTCCCCTTGAGATATCACGTACGAGAAGCGTAAAGCAATTAAATCACAATTTCTACCTGATTTTATCACTGAATGGACTAAACTACAATGTGCGGGCCTACCTGACCTTTCTAGCGCATGGACAATGTACTTTGATGGATCGAAAAGAACAGAAGGAGCAGGGGCAAGAGTCATACTAGTATCACCATAAGGTAATAAAATGCGATATATACTTCGGATAAGCTTCGCAAACGCGTCCAATAACGAAGCTAAGTATGAGGCCTTGTTGCATGGTATGCATATGGCTAAAGCGTGCGGTGCAACTCGCCTCAAAATATTTGGTGATTCTAATCGTGTAGCACAACAAGCAATGAAAAAGTATGACGTTATCAGCAATAACATGATTGCCTATCGTGATCTGTATAGAATTATGGAGGCTCAATTTGACAGATGCTAAGTGTCGCACATAGGAAGAGAAAGCAATGAAGAAATCGACAATCTAGCAACATCGGGTCTTTATTCCTACCAGTGCCACCGAGAGTTTTTTTGGGAGGAAATAATTGAGCGCTTTATCAAGACCAAGAAAGTTTATGAGGTCATAGCGCCCAAGGAAGGAAAACGATTAAGCCACGAAAGGACTCGGGGGCTCCACCAGCTAGCATGAGTATAGAGGAAATCCTTGAAGAATAACCAGAAGTTTATGAGGTCATGATAATAGAGCCTACATGGATGCAGCCATACATAGAATATATGGCTCGTGGAGAGCTACCCGAAGATGTGATAGAAGCTCGGCGAATCACTCGAAGATCAAAACCCTTTAGAATCATCAAAGGAGAGTTATACAAAAGAAGTATTCCGGGTGTGCTATAGAGATATGTCACACCCGACGAAGGAAAAATTATAATCAAGGATATACATGAAGGAGTATGTGGCCATCACGCTAGCAGACGAGCAATTTCTGCCAAAGCATTCAGGGCAGGAGTCTATTGGTTCACAGCAGTACAAGATGCAAAGGATATAGTCAGAACATGCAAGGCATGTCAGCGATTCGCAACAAAGCCTAGTGTGCCCACCGCTGAGTTAAACCCCATACCTCTTGCTTGGCCTTTTGCTCAGTGGGGACTCGATATGGTGGTTAAACCTTCGGGAGGACACGTCTTTCTGTTAGTAGCAGTTGACAAGTTCACTAAATGGATTGAAGCAATTCCCATCACTAGCCAGGATGGAACTTCATATGTGAATTTTATTAAATCCATAGTGTTCTGTTTCGGTGTACCAAATAGCATCATCACTGATAATGGAACTAATTTTACTTCCAATAAGTTCAAGGAATACTCTGAGGAGTTGGGTATCAAAGTAAGCTACGTCTTAGTAGCTGATGACTGCAAGTGCACAGATCGTTTGTAGCTAGTTTCGAAATAAAGATATTGATCCCACAGGGAGCAGGAGTCTAAAATCTAATAACTCTTGAAATTAATATTACGATAGAAATGCTAGATTAAGTTCTAAGTAACAAGATAAAATGCGAGTATTGTGTAAAGGTGTTTTTGGGCTTTAGGTATAAGATTAATAATAAAGTAAAGGAAAATAACTTAATACAGAAAGTAAGTATCGCATATGTAAGAAATATTGTAACTGCAATAGGGAAAAAGGCGTTCTTAGGGAGTAGCGGATACACCACTAGTATTATAAGGATCTAAGATAAAGATTGTCATCATGAACATTCTCAACTATGTATGTGTTGGAGGAACTCCGTATTTGAACAATTAGGCAGCAACCACTGCTCACATCATCCTCATAACCACAACAATCAACAATCGACATCAATTGAGTTACTGTGCTATTAACGGACGTAATCTCGTAGGATGTATCCCACGGTGCCATGGATAGTGTTCCGTGAGTTTCCTCGGTTTCCCAAGTTGATATGTAAGGGGTGCCAATAGCTTTGTAGTCACTGTAAGTGCTAGCACGCCTCCATATACCAACTAGTAGTTCCCTCCATTCAGTCCCCATGAGAGGCAAATATTGAGAGGTCGACTTCTCTCAACATCAAGATGTAAAAATCTAACACATGGTCACAGCGATGAATATCATAATAGACTTTATCTTATTTCAATCGCATACTAGGGTTTCTCCATCTTCCCAAGAGCTAAAGATCTACTCAAACATGGAGGCAATCAACATCATGGTAATGGTAATGGAAACAATCATAGATGAATATTATTTGTATAAATCCACAATGAGTACGGGAATTACAACAACATCTAGACAAGATGTAGATGGGATGGATGGAGATGGTGGTGATGCAGTGGTGGTTGATGAAGATCGATGCCTTAGCCTCCCGGATATGAGCAGGGCGAAGATGGATCCCTGGTGGATGAGTTCCCCCTCTAGATGCCTTCCGGAGGTGAGGTTTCTACGATTTCTAGGTGTTCTGTATGTTGTCTCTTCGAACCAATTGCATGGGGTGAAACTATTTGACGAGGCAGAGGTGACGCCAACTATATGGCCAGAGCTATACGGCCGGAAAATGTGCTCCGGTCGTATAGTTGGTCGTTGGACCTTCTGCTTCCCTTATTCGCTTCTGGTTTTATTTTGGTATTATTAATATTTCCCAAATAAGCAATTTACGTTGTTTTTTATTCCTTTTCTCCATAGTACAACTGCTCCAAGAATTGTATCCATTGGATCCATCATTTGTCTGGATCTTGGTGAAAATAGACATAAAATATGCACGCAAGCGCCATAAAATACCAAGATCCTACATTTAGAATGCAAAATTATAATGTAAAACATGATGCAAATATGCACTTATCAGTAGCCCACCCGCAAACCAATGGGAAAGTGGAAAAAGCCAATGGTCTAGTAATGGCTGACCTCAAGAAGAGATTACTAGCACCACTCGACAGGGCAAAAGGAGTATGGGTAGATGAGTTACCATATGTTTTGTGGAGTTTGCACAATACTCCAAATAATTTGACACAAGAAACACCATTCTTTCTAGTCTATGGCACCGAAGCCATCCTTCTAGTCGAAGTATCACACGAATCTCCACAAGTAGCTACATATGATGAAGAGGCATCAAGAGAAGCACTTGAAGACGATGTTAATGCACTTGATGAAGCTCGAGACACCGTCCTACAAAGAGCTACTATATATCAGGAAAACTTGCGCAAGTACCACAGTCGGCAGCTGCGTCCTAGGTCCTTTGTTATAGGGGACCTAGTTCTTCGCCTCAAGCAAGATGGCCACCGTAAATTAGAGTCTCCTTGGGAAGGACCTTACATTGTTACAGAAGTTATTCCCAGAGGAGCATATCGACTACAACACGAGAAGAGATGAGTTAAATACTCCAATCCATGGAACATCACACAACTACGGTGCTTTTACGCATAGAAATTATGTTTTCTCGCAATACTAATTCCAATAAGGCCTATGGCCTGGATTCTTAGACAGAATATTAAGGCCAACGACTCGGCAGCAATCTGCCAAATAATGTATCATTGGCTTTAGCATATAAATAAAAGATAAGTTCTTCACACTCTGAGTCTTTATTTATACCTTTTTCCAGTAAAACAGAGGATCTCTAGTTCTCTATAAACATTTTTCTGATAAAACTAACAATAATTATAAGCCTATGTCCAGATACAGGCATCCAAACATAGCCTCGATGGCTACTCCCATCAGGAGCACTGGCGCGCACCCGATGTGAATCAAATTATGCATACAAAAGAAAGACAATCATCACCTAAACCTATGATTTTTACTTTGGTGTATCCTCAAAAGGTTACTCCCATAGGGATACTCTATAAATTATTAAAACAAAAAGTCTGATAAATTTCAGAAATTCCAGTAGCCAAACAAGGCAGTCGATAAAAACTATACAAACATCTCAGATCGCACCCGACGCAACAAAACTCCGAATGTCGTGTCCAAGACATGAAGGTAAGAACTCGGGATTCGTCCTGTGTGGCCTAGTAATCGCACAAGAATGCTCTATGGTAGTAAAATATTCGTATCAACGATACGATGAAAAATCCCGACAGACGCGTTGGGTACCCGATAAAATAGAACTAGAATTTAGTATTCGATAAGACCTCGGCAGCTCGAACTTGCTTACGCCAATTATAATTCCGAGTTCAGCCCTGGGGACTTGAATTTGATATAGATCAACATTGTTTTTGTCGAGGAGCAATTAACTGATTTCTGATCCGTCGGATGCATTAGGCTTGTTGTACCATATCCCTATAAAAATGAAAACAATAGAAACAATGGAAAGAAAGGAAAAACTGAAAATATCTTTTATAATCAACCAGAATCTACGGTTCAGGTAGAGTCTCGAGGGCTACTAACATAGGTACGATTACTCGGGAGCTTATGATTTGTTACCCTGGCTGCATAAAGGCTCACGACCCATGAAGATTCAGGATGATGGCTCAAAGAAGCAACCGATAAAAGCCTTAGTTGTATTAGGAAAGGAAATGTGAACCTACCTTATGTTGGTGTTGTAATCAAACATATGTAACATATCCGTATACGGCTTTGAGACCCAGCCTATTATATATAGGACGGGAGAAGCCTATGAGGAGATACCAAAAAACCCCAAGCGATCTGTAATAGTGATGTTCATCAAGTAATCAGACGACTTCGACTCCCCTGTTTGCCTGACATCCGAAGAAATCCCCAACGTTCTCTTTTCCGCAAAACCCTAAGTCCATCACCATGGGAATTGCCGAGGTTACCCCTTGTCAGTACCGCTCTGTTGGCTCCTCCCATCCTTTATATAATAGGTTGGGTTGTTAGACCGTATACGAATAGGTTACAAGTTATGATTACAACACTAATACAATGTCAGTTCCTACTCTTTCCTTATCTAGCAAGATATGCCTTCTATCGGATGCTTACGGCACCTTCCTTGGTTCCTTATTGGGCCTTGCGGGATGTAAGCCTAGGGTAACTAATCACAATAACCTGGGTAATCATACCCATGTCAGTATCCCTCGAGACTCCATCCAAATAATAGATTTGGGTTAGGTCACAAATAAAATGCAAGACGAGGTTTTCTTTATAATGTACTTTTACTTTAACTATTTATAGGGATACGATACCATGGGTATAATGCATCCAGCAGAAAGGGAATCAGTTAATTGCTCCTGGGCAAAAACACCGTGAACCTACATCAAATTCAAGTCCCTAGGCCTGAATTCGGTATTTGCTGGCATAATCCAGCTTGATCCATTGAGGTCTTACCTAATACTGAATTCCAGTACTACTAATTTAGGTACCCAACGCATCCGTTAGGATTTTTCATCGTATCATTGATATAGATAATTTACTGGTAGAGCGCATTCGTGTGCGTGTACCAGGCCACACAGGATAAAACATGGGGTCTTACCTTCATGTCATGGACACAACATTCAGACTTTTATCGTGTCAGGCGCGGTCCGAGGATTTTCGAATTTTTGTCGATTGCCTTGTTTGGCTATTGAAATAATTGAAGTTGCTAGTTTTCTCGGATATTGTATTGGTGCTCCCTATGGGAGTAACCATGTGAGGATACAAAAGATGCAATGCTCATAAATTAATAAGTTTTTTCAACCTTGTTTTTGAAGTTTATAAGTTTATCGGATGCGCTTTCGTTGCACGGGGATAAATTTTACTTCGGGTCCTGCTGGACCAAGCTGTTTCTATCGGGTGTGCGACAGCGCTCCCGATGGGAGTATCCCCCTATGCAATATCCGGATGCTTGCATCGGGACATAGGCTCAAAATTTAAGTCTAATCTCTTCAATAATATTTGCCTCCTTAATATTTAAATTGAATACGAAGGACGAAAGTGCACATTATTGACGTAGTTGCCTGGCCATTAGCCTTATTCAATTTAAATTGAAAAAAGGAAAAATCTAAGCATAAAAAACACCGTAGGTGAACAACGTTCCATGGATTGGAGTACTTGACGCTTGTTTTCTTATGTTGAAGCCGATATAAGTCGATATGCTCCTCCAGGGATTACTTGCGTGACAATATAAGGCCTTTCCCATGGCGACTCCAATTTACGATGCCCATCTTGCTTGAGGCGAAGGACCAGATCCCCTACCACGAAGGATCTAGAATGCAGCCGATGGCTGTGATATTTGTGCAAGTTCTTCTGGTATATTGTTGCTCTTTCTAACGAAATATCCCGCGCTTCATCTAGTGCATCGACATCATGTTCAAGTGCCTCCTTGGATGCTTCTTCGTTGTACTCAGTGACCCTTGGAGACTCATGAATTACTTCGACTAGAAGGACAACTTCCACGTTATGGACCAAAAATAAAGGTGTTTCTCGTGTTGCATTGTTTGGTGAGGTGCGTAAGCTCCATAAGACGGAGGGTAACTCATCTACCTAGGCTCCCTTTGCTCCATCGAGTGGAGCTAGCAATCTTTTCTTAATACCATTGGTGATAAGCCCATTTGTTTTTTCTACCTGCATGCATGTTAGTCTACAGGTGGGCAACTAAAGTGTAGCTTGCTTTTATACCCATCTCCTTTGCAGTATTCCTTGAACTCATTGGAGGTGAAGTTAGTTCCATCGTCGGTGATGATATTGTTGGGCACCCCAAATCGGAACACTATTGACTTGATGAAAATCACAGCCAAAGGTCCATCTTGACTGGTAACGGGCATTGCTTCAATCCACTTTGTAAATAGGTCGGCTCCTACTAGCAGAAAAATGTGTGGTTTCCCCACCATATCAAGCCCCCATTGAGCGAACGGCCAAGCCAGAGGTATGGGGCTATGCTCTACGGCTAGTACATTTTGTTTCATTGCGAAGCACTGACAAGCTTTGCATGTTCGTACGATATATTTTTCATCTTGTAATGCCATGAGCCAATAGAATCCTGCCCAAAAGGCCTTGGCTGCAATTGCTCGGTTGCTGGCATGATGACCGCACACACCATCATGGATGTCCTTAAGGATGGATTTTCCTTCTTCGGGTGTAACACATCGCCGCAGTACGCCCGAAATGCTTCTTTCGTACAACTCTCGTCTAATGATCCTAAAAGCCTTAGATTGGCGTGTGATTCATCGTTCTTCAACTACATCTTCGGGGAGCTCTCCTCTCATCATGTATGCCACATATGGCTGCATCCATGTGGGTTCTATTATCATGACTTCGTCGAATTCTAGCTCTTCTTCAAGGTCTTCTTATGCGCTTTCAGGTGTTTGTATAGCCCCGAGTCTTTTGGCGACTTGACCTTCCTGTGTGCTTTTGGCGCTATTACCTCGGAGACCCTTTTGGCTTTGATGGAGCATTTTGTTATTTCTTCCCAACAAACTCTGGGTGATACCGGTAAGCAGAGGTAACCGATGTTTGCCATACTTTCACCTTCCTCGTTGCTTGCCCTTCCTATGTGCGAGACTTCGCACCCATCAAATTGGGCTTCCATGATACCGTACAAGTCACGATAAGCAATCATGTTGTTGCTGATGGTGTCACACTTGTTCATTGCTTGTTGTGCCACAAGATTTGAATCACCAAATATCTTCAATCGAGTTGCACCGCATGCTTTAGCCATACGCATTTCGTGCAACAGGGCTTCAGATTCAGCTTTGTTGTTCGATGCGTGTGCAAAGCTAATCTGAAGTACATAGCACATTTATCACCCTGAGGTGACACCAGTATAACCCCAGCTCCTATCCCTTCTGTCCTCTTGGATCCATCAAAATACATCGTCCATAAGCTAGAGAGGTATGCCGGACCCGTGCATTGTAGTTATGTCCACTCAGTAATGAAATCGGTCAAAACCAGGGACTTGATTGTTTTACGCTTCTCATACGTGATATCTCGAGGGCATAACTCGATGCCCCATAGAGAGACACATCTTGTGGATTTTGGATTGTTCAGGATATTGGAGAGAGGTGCTTCGTTGACTACTATGATCGGATGTTCCAAGAAATAGTGGCGTAACTTGCATGTTGTCATGAAGACTCGGTAGGCTAGGTTTTGGTAGTGCAGATACCATTGTTTGCATGGGGAGAGGACCTTGCTCGGGAAATAAACTGGTCTTTGAACACCGTGAGTTTTTCCTTCTACGGGTCGCTCGACGACCAAGACTGTACGTACCACTTGATTAGGGGCGACAATGTAGAGTAGCGGGGGCTCCTTTTCTCGTGGCGACACAACGACAGGGGATGTCAAAAGTGTTTTCTTTAGGTCTTCAAAGGCTCTATGGGCTTCTTTCGTCCACTCGAATGTATTCAATTTCTTCATAAGGGTATAAAATGGTAATGCTTTTTCACCTAAGAGGGCGATAAACCGACCAAGTGTTGCGACTCGTCCAGCCAATTGTTGCACACCACATAGGTTTTTTGGTTTCTTCATTGTGAGGATTGCCTGTATTATCTCGGGGTTTGCCTCTATTCCTCTTGCTGATACAAGGTATCCGAGGAGTTGCCCCAGAGGGACTCCAAAGGAGCACTTCATTGGGTTGAGCTTGATGTAGTATTTGACGAGGTTATCGAATGTTTCCTGAAGATCATCGATATGGGTCAACCCTTGATTTGTGGTAACTATGACATCGTCCATATACCTGTCATTTGTTCCGATTTGGCTTCCTAGGCAGCTTTGCATCATCCGCTAATATATGGCTCCCGCATTTTTAAGTCCGAAGGGCATTGTTGTGTAGCAGAATACACCATAAGGCGTGATAAATATTGTTTTATCCTAGTCTTCCTCCTTCATCCGAATCTAGTGGTACCCTGAATATGCATCTAGAAAGGAAAGATGTTCGCACCCCACGGTTGCATCAATTATTTGATCGATTCGCGGTAGTGGGAAATGATCCTTTGGACAGTGTTTGTTTAGTGCGGTGAAGTCGATGCACATGCGTAACTCTTTAGTATTTTTCTTTGGGACACATACTGGATTGGCGACCCACTCTGATTTTTTTTATTTCCTTGATAAATTTAGGATCCATTAGGCGATCGAGTTCTTTTACAATGGCCTTGCATTTGGGCTCTACAAAATAGCGAAAAGACTATTTCTCCGGTTTGGCCTCAGCGTTTAGGTTGAGTGCGTGATTAGCGAGTTCCCTAGGGATTCCTGGCATGTCAGCTGGTAACCATGCAAAAATCTCCTAGCGCTCATGGAGGAACTCGATGAGCGCACATTCCTATGCGGGACCAAGGTTGGAAGCCACAAAGGTCGTTTTCTTCGGGTCCGTAGGCTGGACTTGGACTTCCTTTGTATATTTTGTAGTGCCGAAAGCTTGATCAGGATTGACCCGTGCCGTTGTTAAAGGCTTTGTATCCGTTGAGATTCGTAATTGCTCAAATTGTGCTTCCATCCTGAAAGATTTGAAGATTTTGGTGAACTCCCGATCACAGTTGTCGTATCGGGTGAAGCTTCCTTTCATAGTTATAATTCTATTGGGTGCTGGCATTTTCATTACCAGATATGCATAATGCTATACTGCCATGAACCGTGTGAAAGTTGGACGCCCCAGGATCGCGTGGTATTGTGATGGCTAGTCCATGACTTCAAACTCGAGCTTCTCTCATCTGAAAATTTCTCTTGATCCGAAGACAATGTCAAGATAAACTTTGCCTAAAGGAATTTTAGCTTTACCTGAAACTATGCCATGGAAGGATGTGTCCGTTGGGGCCAAATTTATCAAAGAGTAGTTCATTGCTTGTAGGGTCTTGGTGTAGATTAGGTTGATACTTCTTCCCGCGTCCATGAAGACTTTACTCATGTTGAACCCGCCAATTTGGGCTTCCACTATCAGGGCCGAATGCCCAGGTCACGGAACTCGTAGTGTGTGATCTACCCTACTGAATGTAATTTCTTGCTCTAACTAGTGGAGATATTCGGGTGTAGCTGGCGGCATTGTTACTGTCATGTTAACTTGTCGAGTGATAAACTTCTGAATTCTGTTAGACGGGCTCCCTTTTTGGATCATTGACATTGTGCCTTTTGACCTTCGGTACTCATTCTCCTGAGTTTTGTTTATTGCGGGTTGTGGCTGCCCTGCTGGAGGCTATACTGGTGGTGGTGGTGCTGCGCCAATAGTTAGGGCTCTGGGTGTGGTGGCGGATCCTCGATTTGCTGCTTCCGTTCCTTTTGTAGAACATACATGTTGTATTTTTTTAAAGTGCGGAAGTCCTTCATGAGGTGGTTTGATTGCCTTATTCTTGTGGAGTCGACACAGAAGTGTATATTACAGGGTCCTTCCAGCATATGTAGTGGGGACATGGGGGGCTCCCGAGCCCTTGGTTGGTAATGCTGTATAGATTGGCTTCCGCCAGCATATTCTCTATTGCTGCGGTATTCATTGCTACGGTCGTCATTTCTTCGATTGTCTCCTACTAAAAAGCCAGCCGCATTATAGCTCAGACAGCCGTATCCATCATTGCCACATCTTCTCTTATCATTAGAGTGTCTTTCCTGATCTTCTTTGGGTGAGTGCCCTCGCTTGTTGTTCACTGCATCCTCTCCATCTGCCCAGCAATTTTCCATGTCCATTAATTGTGAGATTGTTTTAGGCTTGACCTGCCCCAGTTCCTTAATGAATTCTCTTCGGCAGAGGCCGTCGTTGAATGCATCAATTGCTCTCTCTCATCAGATATAGTTTTGGATGAATTCTTGATGATGTTCCACTACTAGATAAATGCTTGTATCGGCTCTCCAGGTTTCTGCTTGCATGCCCGTAGCTGCTCCAAAGATTCGAGTCACTTAAACGTGGATGTGAAGTTTCGGATGAACTTATCTTCGAGGTTGTTCCAGCTACTGATGGATCTTCTGGGTAGCTTCCTGAGCCATGAGCGGGCAGCGACGCTTAGGTGTAACTGCAAGCTTTGCATTGCGGTAGCCTTGGAGCCGCCCTCTAGTTTAACGGATGCCAGGTAATCTGCCAACCAAGCCTCGGGTTCCTGGAGACAGTCATATTTTTTGCGATCGTGAGGAAGCTTGAAGTCTTTGGGTACTGGGGTCTTGCGAACCCGTCGGGTAAAGCAACTCTCCCTGCATAGATCATACTCGTCCTTACTTTTGCCATCGTGGTATCTTCGGTTTCTACGCTCTTCCCTTGACATATCGGCCTTGCGTTGCTTAATGTCGTTTCATGCGCTATCTTATGGTTTGGAGTTTGGAAAGTGCACCCGATGCGGTGATCATGATCGTCGGGTGTGTCCTTTGTGCTAAGGGTTGTTGCGATAGCGTGGCAATTTATCGAGTTGTCTTGAAGTACCTTGTTCTCCCTACGCGAGGGAGGCCCCCACCAAGCCGAGGTTCATGAGAGTGGCGCGATGGAAAGCCTCCCGTGGATCGTCGGGTGCGGGTTGCGTCATGGGTAGGTAAGTTTGGGAGGTGATAATGGCGGCTTGTGCTATTTTTTCTTTGATGTGTCCTGCTGGATCTACTATCGTGAAGGACAGGTCCAGATTTTGTGTTAGATCGTTTCTCTCGGCTTCCGAAATGTTCTGCAACCGTGCGGTCCTCTTCGTGGTGCGCCTCTAACTATGTTGCGAGATGCACGGGTGGAGATTAATTGTCCTCACCGCATGCTAGATTCATCGGCTAACCTTTTACTTTCATCGAGTTACCTCTGCATCCTGAGCAGGTCCTTTTTCTTGTGGTGGAGCAAGTACTGGTACGCCATTAGGTCCTCGTGCGTGGCTTCGGCTGTCATAGGGACCACACCTGAGATTGCATCCCTCGCTCTTTTCCATGTGTCTTCTGGCAGTCGAAGAGTTATCCGTTCGCCGTCGCTTGTTTCCTCTCTACTTTGTATGATGTGATTGTTGGGTGGATCTCCTTCGTTTCCATTGTTTCCTGCATTATCATCCGATGAAATATAATTAGGATCAAGGATTGGTTTACCGTTAGTGTCGCGTGGTGTGGACGTTCCTTCACCGATAATCATGCACACCTAGATGTGTGTCTTGTATGAGTTGATGTTGTTGTCATCGAATCAATAGGAGATACTATCTGTAAAGCTAGTAAAATCCCATGGGTTCTATTATGGGTAGATCTCATCTATCTTGATTCCAAAGTCGATGTTTTTGTTGCTTTCTTCGGGTTCAGTGTTCGCTGGGCTTAAGCCACGTGGTGGCGTTAGCTTGGATTCTGACCTGAAGGAGAGACCGTCATATATATCGGCCAGATCCCCTAGATCTGTGGAGTTTCCGGAATTTTCTTAGTTGTTTGCCGGCTAGGGCGCGGCTTCTTCTGATGAGCCGATGGAGGATGTAGTTATCACCGTAGTCGCCGCTGTTACGCTAATGGACCCGGAGGTATCTAGGAAGTAGGCTATAGGCGCATGATAGTTAGTAGCGCGCCCCTTTTTCCCCATGCTATAGATATTATTTGTAGTGTTCGAAAAAGTCCCACGCTATAGATAAGCATGGACATTTGAGAAGAACACTACAGGTGTGTGGATCCCACAAGCACGTGAAGTCCAAAAACATCTACAGCATGGGCGAATAAGCGCATGCTACATGTATGAAACTATGTGTAGCACGGACCTTTTGTCGAACGCTTCTGATATATCTGGACCCACATACACGTATAACATACATGATTTGTAGTGTGCTAT
Organism: Avena insularis; assembly: GCA_023614405.1. NCBI lineage: Eukaryota > Viridiplantae > Streptophyta > Magnoliopsida > Poales > Poaceae > Avena > Avena insularis. Next base: position 332,321,355 of record CM042696.1, read on the forward strand.
TATTTCGAACATTGCAGATAGTTTGTTACTTGTAGCATGGGACTTGTAGCGCATGCTACTAACCTCCATGAACTTACCACTTTAATTTCAGCCACCTACCACACTCCCTCTCTTCATTTCACTTTGCTTGTTTTTCTCCCCTCTCCCCTCCTCCCCACATCCCCAACTTCCCTCTCCCCTCTTCATTAATTATACCTAGTGAGATCATTTGAACAACATCTAGCTTAGCTAAATTACTCTCGCACAAGCTACAACAACTAGATCTACTTAGTAAGTACCACAAGCTCCTAGATCTAGAACTAGGTACTTATCACTCTTCTCCATACTCTCTTCTCTTTTCATTAATGATTCATTAATTGTAGCTCTTGCAATATGTTGGTGCCTACACCATACTCTCCATTAGTGCCTTTTGTATGTGTGGGTCGGTGATTATTTGGCATGGCGGAGAGTCGTATGTTTGGATCTAGGAACCGACGAGATGCATAAAATTGTACTATGTGTTTTGATCCGGTGACTCAATTTGAAAATGTGCAGGTTGAGTTGCCTATGTTTAGCAAAGGTCATGCCGAAATTTTTTATGCCCTCGCTTCAACTCTAATAATCTAGCTTATACATTTGTAAGCAGTCATGGATGGAAGGATCATGGAGAGATATTTGGCCTCTGTTGTGGTCGACATGCAAAAAGAGAATTGCACAGACATAAAATATCCTTGTCTAAAATACAAACAAAGGTTCATATTCGACCCTTTGGGGGAACTATGAAGTCGCACCTACTCAGAAATAAGTTCATGGATGGCTTTGTTATTGATGGGTCAAAAAATAAGGAAATGGAAAATAATAACGAGGAGGGGCTAGAAGAAGTATTGAACATAGAGCCTCCCGAAGATGAAGAAGATGATGGGCATGACGAAGGATATTCCATGGATGAAGAGGAGGTTGAACATGGAGAATACGAGGGCACGCAGAGTCAAACAATGAATGCAGTCGTGCATGATACTCAAGTTCAAGATCTGCTTCGCAAGAAGATGACTAACGGTAGAGCTGCTTGTATAGAGGAGGCCAAGCTTGCTCAGTTGCAGCTAGATGCGTAGACTCCGTTGTATCTTAGATGTGATCCCTCAGAGACCTGTTTGACTTACACGTTGAATTTGCTCTAGACGAAGGCAAGATACAAATGGAACGACGCAGGCCTCGATGCACATTTGAATTATCTACAGAAAATACTTCCAAAGAACAACACGTGTCCTACAAGCATCGAGGATTCCAAGAAGATTGTGTGCCCTCTTGATTTGCCGCACATTAAATATCATGCATGCATCAATGATTGCTTGATTTATCGTAACAAGGATGTGAAACAAACCAAATGTCGCGTAAGCAAGAAACCTCGATACAAGCCCAGATGGAAATCTCTTCAAAAGGTTGTATGGTAGTTCCCTCTCAATCCCCGTCTGTAGCGGTATTTCGTAGATCCTAAGTAGGAAAAGCTCATGCGCTGGCACCCAGAGAGGAACAAGGATGAAAATGATCGTCCAGAGTGGAAAGGAACATGGTTGGGACACCCTGCGGATGCTGCTTAGTGGAAGGAATTAGATGCTGAATACTCACTATTCAGGGACGAACCTAGGAACCTCAGGTTGGGCATGAGTACCGATGGACTTAATCCATTTGGCAACCAGAGCAGCACGCACAACACCTGGTGTTGAGGATATGCTATATGGGTATCCTCATAGCATGTCACCAATCCGCCTAACCTGGGTGGCCCATAGTTGGTAGCAAGGCCTATGGCCTGCTGGGCGGCCCAGTTAGACGGATCCTGAAGGGAGGCCCATGCCGAATAAAGGAAGGCTACGCAGGAGTTACCGACATACTCGGAGCCTTGGAGTACAAGACACGGAAGACTAGTCCGTATAGGTGTAGGACTCTTTACCTTGTCCGGCAAGGACCTTTCCTTGTAAACCCTAGGTCTTGGCGCCTTGACAAGCGGGCCTGCGGGAGTCTTTAGGGCACAACTTCCCTGATTGCAGCGTACAACGCGCAACACCTCACATAGCGAACCTATATCTATAACTCAGCGTATTGCCATTATAGTGATTTATAGCAGGAGTAGAGTTCCGCCACCATTGTGGGACTTGAACCTGGGTAAGCTGCGTTGCCTTGTACCTGCCAACTCTCCGCCTTACCCCACGTCTCTAAACACACACTGTGAGGACCCCTCCATGGCGTACTCGTCGGCAATACCACGACAGTTGGCACCCACCATGGGGCAAGAGGCACTTCGAGCTCTACACCGGGCGAGGTCCAATCTCTTTGCGGGAATCGGCGACACCATAGCCATCGGTCGCATTCTCTTCTCCAGCAACGTCCCGATCATCCCTCTAGATGAGTTCCGGGTGCCGGCGGAGACGAACCCCATGTGCTGCTCCGTCATCCCCTTCGGAGACATCCAAATCTTCATCGGCGAAACTGACTCGGGTCTTAGCTCCCAGGAAGTCGGAAACTCACCAAGCCCCGCACGGACTGTAACATCCCAAAACTTTAATCCAAGTTATCAAGATCCAAATCACCTAATTTAGGGTTAACAACAACTTTTTCTTATTTAAATAATTAAGCATGCATATGTGTGTTGCATTAAATAGGAATTGATTTGAATTGCCATGATTCTTTGTGCTAATGGTTGTAAAATGGTTCTAAGATGATTTCCACATCATCTAGATCATCTCCAAGAAAAATCCAAAGAAAAATAATTCAAATAGAATTAATAAATAGAAATGGTCACTTTTGCCATTTTAATCAACTAGCCCACTTTGGGTATTCCTAGCACTCAAATTCAAATAGAAACAATTATGGATCTTTGCACCCCTTGCTAGTACAAGTAAAGATGTACCAAGGCCCACCTTGTGATCTTGCAAAAACATTTAAACCCTAATTAAAACTGACATTTGAAAATGGAATCTATCTCATATGTCTAGAGCACACTTTTTCAAAAACCACTCAAATGACTTCAACTTAACAAATCCCAGCAACCAGAGATGCTCAAGCATCAGACCAACCACCCCACCAAAAATTTCTGAAAAATTCAAATCTTTGTGTCATGCGGCCATTTGGTCGAACACCTGGCATGCACAGATCACACCCTAGTATAGCCTCACTGTTTCTACAGGGATTTGCAATCCCATTGACCCCAATTCACTCCCTCTGTCCCTGTTTGATCTAACCAGGCCATAACCAGCCCACTCCCTAGTCCCTAGCCATAGTGCACCGCCACCCCGAGGCCATGATCGCCGGCCAACCGTGCCCAAGCCACAGGAGCGTGCCCCTCTCTCTCGCGTGCCATGTCTAGGAGGTAGGCGTGGTAGCACCGCCACCCCCTGTCCGCTCCTCAAGCCCAGCAAGCCCCCGAACCACCTCACCTCGCCCTCGCTCTCCGCCTCTATGCCATGCCGATGCCGCCCGCAGTTCACGCACGGTCCCCGCTCAACCAGACCGTGCCTCGCTCCAGCCGCCCGCCTACATGATCACCACCCTCCCAGGAAGCTACCAGACATGCCCGTTCCCCTGACCGTGACCCGTAGCCGCCGGCCGCCACGAAACTCGCTGTCGACAGAGACAGCATGCGTGCACCAACGCTCGGTCTCCCGACCACCTCGCACTGCACGCGCACCTCCGTGACACTCGCCAGGGCACCGCCCATCGTCCTAGCCCACCGCCCAAGCCTCTAGCTCGCTGTGCCGTCGTCACCGACGAGCTCCGCCCATGCTTCTTTGCCGCCTCGACAAGCCTATATAAGGGAGCCTCCCCAGCACCATTTCTTCACAACACCCAGGTCCCCTCTCACCACTGGTCCTTCCCCACCTCTCGCCGGAGCCGCTCGAGCAGCCAGCCGCCGGAATTTCGCCGAAGATAGCCGCAGCAGAGGAGGAGACGCCCCTATCGATTTCGTCCACCCCCGGAGCTGCCGCGACTTCGCCTGAGCCCGCCGTCGTCTCCTCGTTCATTTGCCCGCCTCGCCGCACTCGCTGGAGCCCTGGTACGCCCCCACTGAGCCGCTAGGGTTCCACCTCGCCGGCGACAGGTCCGTCGTCGATGATAAGCCCCAGTCGTAGATCTTAGTTCTAGTCCTACGGTCCACGTTGCCCCGTACTGCTTAGCGTTTAAAGAGCCACTGACAGGCGGGACCCCCTGTCAGCTGTCCTCTGAGCCGCAAAGTGAAACTGGGCCGGCCCATTAGTGTTCCCGCGCAACCCAGTGGATTCAAATTTAGATTTATCTATTTTAGCTGAAACTTAGTTCTGTGATTCCAAAAAGATCTACTGAACCAAATTAAGTGATTCCAATTTTGTTGGAAAGATAATAAAAATATCTATCCAAGCCCGTTGGATTTAAATCAATTAGAGTTATAGATCTCTCCTAGCAAAAATAACAAGACAGAAGCTTTTTCACATTGAAACATTTTTCTAAAATCAACCATAATAGGTTTTGAGTTGATTCCAGCTCTCAAAAATCACATTTTAATATACATACTGAATATGTAATAATATTAAGGTTTGAATGAAGTGACTTTGGACTAGTACCCAAATAATGCTATATAGGCATTTCTAGTCACTTTAAATCATTAAACATTAAACTCAAACTTATTAAAATGTGATCCAACACTTAAATCACATTCCCATGCATTAGAATATGTGGTGATGACATGTGTCCACATGATCCCATATTTTAATTGGAGAATATTAAATCTTAGTTAATTTCAATGAGTAGAAATTACTTTTCTCAAATAAAATAAATGAAACTAGTTTATTAAATCTTGTGATCTTTGTGATGATACTAGATCATCAATTGTGTGCCTTAGTGTTCTAAATAGACTAGTTAAGTATTGTTTGGTGATTGTGTATTCCGTATGTATTTATAGACGATAGTACCAACCAAGTCTACGAGGAGGAGGAGTTCTACCCCGAAGAAGAAGAGGAGAATTTCAACCACTTCACCAACCAAGGCAAGCCATCATTAACAATGCAAGCTAACCCTTGCAAGCTAGATAACCTAAGCAAATGCATTAGGCATGCTTTGGTTATACCCTTTGACTTATACCTACTCCAAGTTTTATTTACAAGCTTTACTTTCTTTTACTTTACCAAAGTTCCTTACTTGTTTATAGATAGCATAAAGAGTATAAAACTTGACCTATCTAGTTATACTTAGATGTCATTCTATGGCATGAGATTGATATTAGCATCTCACATTAGTGAACACTCTTAACTTAGTGATTAGAGCTAAACCAAAAACTTGATCACTTTAGATGGGAATACTTGGTGAAAATGACTTGTGAAAACCTTGGAATGATGAGTCATTCTATTGAAATGTTTTGACATGTGTTGAGAAACACAACTGGTTTATGATGATGAAAATGTTGAGGCATGAGCCTTAGCCCCTTTATAAAAACTGATGGTTGGGTTTGGATGCGATACCATTCCAATTTTACTGTACAACCACAATACCTGAATTGGGTAAGGCTTAGCCGGAAGTTTATATGCATTAGTATGAGTTCCCTCGCGGGAGAGGTCTGAGCTGAGGCTACCTCTCAATGTTGTCCACCTATGCAGTGCCCAGGATGGCAGATGGCCATGCCTGGGAGGCCAAGCTCATAGGAGAGCTGCTTATACTAGAGTGTGTAAAGGAAAGGTTATGTTTGATTATCTGCATACTAAGTATGATGATTCTGGGTTATCCCTGACAGATGTATCAAATTTTGTGGTGAAAGTGTACCGCCTCTGCAGAGCGTCAAACTACTCGAATAGCCGCGTCCGCGGTTATGGACAGTTGGAGTGGCCATACTGTTCCGTTGTCAGATGTTTTCAAAATGACTTATGAAATGAATTGTGACAGGACTTGACCACAACATGGTTATGACAATGACAACTAAGTTCCCACTTAGGTGTTTTCAAACTTTATTTTATCTTTCTTTGTTTCTGAACTCAGCTTAGGTTTCAAACTTAACTTTACAAACAAACTTAGAACTTAGCATTCCTACTAGAACTACTCTACTTGTTAGTGATAGTTTGCGAGTACTTAAAGAGTACTCATGGCTTTGTCACTGGCTATTCCCTTGGCCAGACTATGAGGAGGACTATCCGTAAGAAGGACAGTAGGACGGCTATGACAACTAGGATCATCTCCCATCGTCAGCATTGCCTGTGACACTGAAGATAGAGCCCACCGCTACACTATTTATTCCGCTACTTGTTTGTACTAAGACTAGATCATGAGATCCTTTATTTATGTAAGACCTTATTATAGTTTGTAATGGATGATGTACTGTGATATCCAATCTGTTATGTCTCGCAAAAATGGTAATCCTAGGATTGCGATGTATGGCATAACAGGCATCTGGGATTAAAAATCCGGGTGTTGACAAGTTGGTATCAGAGCCATCCTGACCATAGGAGACCCTATGGACGTCCGAACAAAAACTTAGTTTCCAAAACCAAAGTGAGTATTTATGAAAACCTAATTCCTCTCTTACCCTTCGGATTCTTTCTCTCAAGAAAATACATGTTCCTCAAAAATTCTTACATTACTACATAAAATTTTGACACACTTGATCACTTCACTAACTTTCTCATCCTAAATTCTTATAGATGGAAGTTTAGTACAGCAAGTTCTACCAGTTGGGAAACGGAGGCCAACTGATCTTCGAGAGGGATCTTGATACACTGTCTGAGTACTTGGAGTGCCCACATCCAGAATTCTTTGGAGCTCAACTCAATGGTCCACCAGGAGGAGATATACAATGGCTAGTAGTTGCTGATCTTCGAGGCAAGTTAGAGGCACCAATGTCCGAGAAGATTCAGTTCTCCGTAAGAGAGAACAACTGGCTAGATGGATTAGCCAGGGCAATGCATGAAGCTCTCGCTCGTCTCTGCCCACAGAATGTCAACCTGATCCAAGGAACCCGCTTTGCTCACTATGCAAGGCGTGATTCTACGGGAATGCCTCTAGAGATGCCAAGTCACCCGGAGTTGAAGCGTCAAGTGGAGAACCTCGACTTCCTGCTGTACGACAGACAAAAGGAGTTGGACAATGCTAGAGAGTTCGCCAACCACAATCTTGCCATTGCCGCCCAGAAGGCCTAGACTTTCTTACTGCTCGTCAAGGATCGTCAGTCTCTTCGTCGTCAACGCGCAAAGAAGGATCGCACCATCGACCGTCTTTGCAAGAACGTGGCCGACCTCGAGAAGACCATCAAGGAGCAGGAAGCTCAGCTTGTAGCAAAAGAATAAGAAGAGGAAGGTGAAGACATCCAAGGGGATATTCACTCGTACCTCAACAATGATGATGATTATCTGGAGGATGATGCCATGGACTTCTACACCGACGATGATGACTCCAACTTCATCGATGATGAGTAGATGCACTAGAGAACTATCGTAGGAGTGAGAAGTATCGGTCCCATTGTATCCTAGCTTATAGAATGGTTCTTAAAACCATCTATTTTCCTTTCATGTTGTGGTGTGTGTGTGTTTGTATTGTGTGCCTTGCTTGAATGAATGAAAAGAAGTTAGTTGCAAAACCTGAGTCAAACTCAAAGTTTTAGCTTTGAAACCAAAACCATGAACCTTAGAACTTTCCCTCTTACCCCATTATCTATCTCAATCTTCAGATGACTCGTGGAAACCAAGGAGGGAGCAGCTCATCGCAAGACCCAATGCTGCAGATTCTGCAGACGCTCATTGCAGACCGTGAAGCTAGTAGGGCAGAGCGCCAAACAAATCTGGCCACACTGCAGCAGATCGCTTAGATGGCTCACAATAATCAGAACCATGGAAATTAGGATCATCATGGATCCAAACTCAAAAACTTCTAGAATACCAATCCCTCAATCTTTAGCAAGTCTGAAGACCCACTGGATTTTGATGATTGGTTACAGACCATGGAGAACAACTTAGAAGTCGCATGAGTGGATGCAAACGAGAAAGTTCTGTTTGCCACTCACTATCTGGCAAGAGATGCAAGAGCATGGTGGAACAACACCCGTACGATGAACCATGGTCAAGTGATGACGTGGGAAGCCTTCAAAGTCAAGTTCAGCCGCACCCATGTGCCGCAGGGTTTAGTCACCCACATGAGATATGAATTCAGAGAGCTAAAGCAAGGCAGAATGACTGTAGTGGAGTACCATGACAGATTCTTGTCCGTCACCAGGTATGCACCTGATGAGATCAACACGGAGGCCAAGAAGAAGGAGAGATTCCTGAACGGACTGCATGATGAGATGCATACAGTACTCATCAACATCCGTTTCGAGGATCTCAAAGAGCTAGTCGACTCTGCCATTCAGATGGAAGGGAAGATTAATCAAGCGAACGACAACCGCAAACGTCGCATGATGCACCAAGCTGGATCCAGTAGTCACCAGAAGTACCGTCCCAACCCGTCTGTCGGATCTGCACCGCCGAACAAGCAACCCCCAATGTCTCGCCCAAGCTACCCCAACCATAGCGGAGGAAATGTGAAGTTCGGAGGAAACAACAACCACCTCGGCAACTCCAGCAATTTCAACCGTGCACGTCCCAAGCGCAACAACAACAACAACAACAACAACAACAGCAACAACAACACTGCACCGAGAACTAGAAGCAATGATGTGCCCGTGGCAGCAAAAGACAAGTCTTGGATTACTTGTTTCGAGTGTGTATTGAAGGGTCACTACTCCAATGAGTGTCCCAAGAAGATTGCCGCCACTGCCAATGTGAATGCCCCAGCGCAACAGCAGCATCGTATTCAACCTAGAAGAAGATTCGCCCCAGGGAACCCTCACAACCGCAACAGCCGTCTCTTCCACATGAACGCCGAAGAAGCCCAAGAAGTGCCATATGTAGTGCTGGGTATGTTTTCTGTCAACTCAGTTTTAGCATGAGTGTTGTTTGATTCTGGAGCATCGCACTCATTTTTCACCGAAGAATTTGCATGCACTAGTAAGATTCACCCAACCAACTTGAAGCATGTCATGATAGTTCAAATACCTGGTTCAACTACAGAAGCTAGAAAAAGTCGCAAAGTTGTACCTATCCGAATACATGGGATAGATTTTTATGCCAATCTAATAGTACTCGGAACCAAAGGTTTGGAAGTAGTACTAGGAATGGATTGGATGTCAAAGCATAAAGGATTGATTGACTGTGCCAAGAAATCCATCACCATGACCAATAGCTCTGGAGTATCAGTAGAGCATATATCTGAAACCTTGCCCTGACAATTCAAGTGCAACAAGAGTCTAGCCCTACCCACCATAGACCAAGTCAGAGTAGTCTGTGAATACCCCGACATATTCCCAGATGAATTGCCCGGCATGCCCTCGGATCAGGATATTGAGTTAATTATTGAACTAATCCATGAAATCGGTCCCATAGCTCAGAGACCCTATAGCATGAACCCCTTAGAGTTAGAGGAATTGAAGAAGCAGTTGGATGCTATGCTAGAGAAAGGCTTGATTCAACCAAGCGCATCGCCCTGGAGATCGCCCGTGTTATTCGTCAACAAGATAGATGGAGGCAACCGTTTGTGCACAGATTACAGGAAGCTGAATGACGTCACAATCAAGAACAAGTACCCTTGCCAAAGATAGAGGATCTATTTAATCAGTTGACTGGTGCTAGTGTGTTCTCTAAGATCGATCTTAGGACTGGTTATCACCAACTTAAGATTCGTGCAACGGATATTCCAAAGACCGCCTTTACTACCCGATATGGATTATATGAGTATACGGTTATGTCTTTTGGATTAACCAATGCCCCTGCTTATTTCATGAATCTCATGAATAATATCTTTATGAATTTTCTAGATAAGTTTGTCGTTGTGTTTATCAACGATATCCTTATCTACTCCAAGTCAGAAGAAGAGCATGAGCAACATATGATAATCATCCTTGAAACCCTGAGAGAGCATCAGTTGTACACCAAGTTCAGCAAATGTGAGTTTTGGCTGAAAGAAGTAGGATTCCTAGGACATATTGTGTCTGCCGAAGGAGTCGCTGTTGATCCCGCCAAGATCAAAGATGTCGAAGAATGGGAAGCCCCAACCACCGAAACCCAAGTCTGTGCATTTCTCGAATTAGCGGGATATTACCGCAAGTTCATAGAAGGATTTTCGAGCATCACAAGACCTATGACCCAATTGTTGAAGAAGGACAACAAGTTTGAATGGACCAAAAAATGTGAAGCCAGTTTCCAAGAGCTCAAGAAGAGATTGATTTCAGCCCCAATATTGATCATGCCAGATATCAAGAAGTCGTTTGATGTGTATTGTGATGCATCCAAGATCGGTCTCGGATGTGTATTTGAAGGAAATATGCCCTGAGAGGCAATAATAAAGTTGTTATTAAATATTCCTTATATATGATAGATGTTTATTTTACATGCTAGAATTGTATTGATCAGGAAACATCAATACATGTGTGTTTAATAAACAAAAAGGGTTCCTAGTTATGCCTCTCTTATAGACTAGCTTGTTGATTAACAAGATGATCAAGGTTTCCTAATCATGGACATTGGATGTTGTTAATAACAAGGTCACACCATTGGTGGAATGATGTGATGAACATTCATCTGAAGTATAGCATTACGATCAAGTCGTTATGTTTATATTGCTATAACATCATACGAAGTAATCTTTATCCTTAAACCATGAGATCATGTTAATTGCTAACACTAGAAGAGTATCTTGATAACATCAAATGTCACACCGTAACAGGGTGACTATAAACATGGGTTCAGTACTACAAAGGTGTTATGTTGAGGCTCATGGATCAAGAGTGGAATTTTTCAATCCCGATGACGGATAGATATACTCTGGGCCCTCTCGGTGATATCACATTAAGATAGCTTGCAAGCAAGTGATGTGATCACTAGAATGTTATATCACGGGAACGAGAAAAGAGTGCATGTCAGTAACAAGATCAAACTAGGTATGAAGATACCGATGATCGAATCTCAGACATGTAATATATCGATAGACAAAGGGATTTAGTTATAAGCGTTAAAGGTTCTCACGATCACAGAAGTCATCGTTGAATGTGTAGGAGTTAGTACGGATCTCTAGGTCCCGCTGCTGATTATTGATCGGAGAAGGGTCTCGATCATGTCTGCATTATTCGCGAACTGTAGGGTGGCACACTTAAGAGTTACCGGACACCATTTTGGAGCGCATATGTTTCAGACGAAAGAATTGCAAAGCGCAGGAATTGTTTCAATAGAAACCAGAAATTGTTTCGGGTGAAATTGCAGAAAGTGGTTCTGCATGTGATATTGAAATATTGCAAGGGGTTATATGTGAATGTTTGTTAATTAAAGTAATTAACAAAATTCTGAATAAATTTAATAAAAGAGTTTTATTAAATGAGAGAGCATTAAATTTGGAGAAATTTAATGCATTTAAAGTGGAGACTTTAAAAGGGAATGTGAAGAGGCATTTTAATGTGGAGGGGTTACCACCACATGAATGGGAGAGGTGAGGGGTCACCCCCATGCATGAGCCATGGAGAGAGGGGCACCCCTCCTCCTATAAAGGCCACCCATTCCCTCGTTCATCCTCACACCTCCTTGTGAAGGATCTCTCTCCCCTCTAGAATCATTCCCCATAGTCTCGGATTAGCGAGATACATGTTCCAGTGGCATTTAAATGCGGAAGGAGTTCTGCTCACTGGATCGCTGGGCGAGGAGGTGGAGGTTGTCCGTGGCTTGAACGTGTGTGCAGTGCGGATGGGCTGACTTATGCTCGGACTTCCTCACGATCTTGAGACCGGCAAGTGTACGACTACATCAACGACGAGTTCCTACTCGTTAACAAAACTCGTTGTCTTCAAGGGTAAGTTCTCGTGGGATGTATATTGTAACTACCTCGGACCCTACGCTCTAAGTTCAAGCCTGGATAAACCGGCAGTGGTTAAAATAGTACAGCGGGGGCCCAGGGGCCACCCACGTGTAGACCCGTCGGTCGTCCTAACCACTTCCAAGACATCGGGACAAGAGCGAGCGGCGTAGGTAACAGGCGAAGAGATCAAATACATACACAAGTGAGTATGTATGCAAGCTACCTTACAACAGTTCTCAGAGCCATGCCATCCAAAAGAAATAGAAATATTGCAACGCCATACGGCAAGATCCAAATATCCTAGATAGAGATAATAGTGTAGGATAGCTCCTCATACATCAAACATCAGAGTATCAAGCGAAAGCGGGAAACAAGATCCGAGTATGGACAAGAAGCAAATCGTCATAAGATGCCACATAAGTAAGCACATCCCACCCAAAGATCTCGCGGATTCCCATCCCCGGAATCTCTACACCGCGTGATCGTTGCCAACATCATCTGTCTCCTCCACCCAGTATCCATCTTGCGAATACACCTGTTCATCTGAATCAAACAATTTATCGTGTGAGACCCTAGGGGTCCTCAGCAAGTCTTTATGCCTCTAAAGGGGACATAACCTGGGGTGACGCAATTGCAGCAAAAGATAATACTAACAAGTCTATAGATACTCGCTAACCATCCGCCTAACCAATGATAGACGGATGTCCGTTAATTAGAAACAATAGTTATAACAGTATGAAGTAACAGATCCATCCTCCTTCTCGCTTACCAACGAGAAAGCGGACGAACAACCCATCTGTTGGCAGTATTATTAACCATTCCATGAGTACTGCACTATTTACTTGTTAGGTATTTAGTCAAAATAAAAGCGGTACTTTAGTTATACTTGTCTATGATCGAGAAACTGTGCTCCAAGTCATCCATAACCGCGGACACGGCTTTCAGAAAGATTTACCCTGCAGGGGTGCACAAACAGCAACACACACACGATCGACCTCGGAAAAACCAAATCAAAACCCAACGAGGCTTTCACGACAAAGCAATCACAGGATTCATAAAATATTTCAGGGGACCACCCTAATAAGCTACCATAGCGAAGTTGGCGGCTCGAGACGGACCTGGGGTTTGCGTAGAACGGCTTATTTGGGAACCCGAAAATGTGACTAGGCTTGTCGATACCGCGAGATCATGCTGCGATCCCTAAACAGTACAGGTGCTCCACGCACAATCTTAAATAAAGAAGTAAAGCATGGCATAAGTACATGATAGTAATAAAGCCCCAAACTACTTTGTGGCCCCAAGAAATAAAGTACGAATCAAGCTCTGGCAAAGGGGGATTCATAGAGTCTCCCGTATATGGATAGTGCGAATAGTCAAGGAACAGGAATCAAGTACTCGGGGTCCTACGTGACACAAGTGAGCATGAAAAACCAAATAGCAGATATTGCCCACCGGTGCCTCTTTCATTAGTTATCCCATTACTACTCAGGTTAAGTTGTTTAGGTACCTCGTTATCCATCAGACTCTCACATACCCTACACATGCTGTTCTACGACTCGCATGGCTGAAACAACTCCTGTAGTAATGGCTCATAGGATGGAGGAACAAGCTCGATGGGGTTTAAAAGTTAAAGGTTATGCAGTGCTTGGGATTCAATTTAATGCAATCGCGACTCAATGATGCAAGAATAAGATAGAGGCAATAGGTACTATATGTATGCAAGCATGTGGTAGTGCTTGCCTGGCAGCTCAGTTGAAGCGAGATACGGATCTGGGTAGTACTCCTGGGATTCCTGATATTTCCCCTGCTCGGCGTCTATTCGAAAGAAGAACCAAACAAACAAGGGCCAACGTAAATAAAGTGCAAAAGCATATAAATAAAATGCATCAAGCAAACAAGCATGCCATGATGAATGATGACAATTTACATGGCAATAATGTAGCATGGCATGGGTGAGGTGTGGGGTACAAGAATAAATCATTTTATTAAGTTTTAGTCATGTTTTGCTCCCATAACACTTGTTGTCCACTTAATATTTATATGATGCATGCTGCAATTCAGAATATGGAATGTATAAACAGAACGGGCTCGTCGTGCTGATCGATTTAGACATCTTATTTGTCAAATTTGGAGTTATAGATTTAAAGTTATTAATTAATTAAGAAAAGGCATTTTTAATGCAATTAAACAATTTCGAAAAATTTAAATTGGTCAAACACTATTTTGCATGGCAGATTTGAAATCCTCCCATTTTTCTGATTCAAAAACATATGTTATTTGTCAAATTTGGAAATACCAAGTAAAAGATATTAATTTCTGGATATTAAAAACATATTTGCATTTTCTGAAATTATTTTTATTTGGAAAAGACTCGCAGAACTTTTTGTACTCAGGTGAGTCTAGCCCAAGTCACTGACGAGCGGGGCCAGCGCTGAGTCAACGCCGGTGGCGTGTTTCACTCTCTGAGGGCTTTTCTCACTCGGTGGATCTTACCCACACTCACGACTAGCGGGCCCAGGTGTTGTGGACACACTGCATGCCAGGCGGGCTGGCGGTGACACGTGGGCGATCCAGGAGCACGGGGTGAAGCAAACAAAAGCCCAGGATTAAACTGGAAAAAGCTGGAGCTGAGTGGCTGACAGGTGGGCACGGCAGGGAGCGGCGTGTGATCGACAAAAGGTTAGGGGGGGTTCTGTAAGATAGACGCGCTCTCTGAAGAACGGTCGATGATGGACAGACGACAGAGCCTGGGATTCCGATGGATTGCAACGACGATTCCGACAAAGCTACTGCACGATTCGTGGTGACTCAAAAACAAAAATTGGAGAGGGATGATCACTCTACAGCTTTTGTCAAGGGAGGTTAGTCTAAGGAGGGACGTAGGGTTCGGCGTTCTGCGGGGAAACACAGGGTGAAAAATGGCCCGCTGCCACTGCCATAGCTGGTTCCCAATGGCGGCGAGCGCGATACAGGATGCACAAAACACACAGTGAGAGCGGGAAGGCGACGGGGTGATCCCCTCGCTGGATTCCCGAAGAAAAACGAGGAAGGGGCGGCCGAGGTGACGCTGGCGACGGCGACAGAGACGGGTTCTGCTGGGCTAGACGAGGGGGCTGGTCGGGAGTAGCTCTTGGCGGCCTGGGCTCCTTCCTGGCGAGGCGCTTCGACGCAGATGAAGAAGAGGACACGATCCCACGGCTCAGCTCATCCTGTGGCTAGCCATGGCGGCCTCGCGGTATAGCGTCGGTGGCGTGGAAGAAAAGAAAGGAAGGGGGAAAACTAGGGTTCGAGGAGGCCTCAGGTTGGGGATAAGGAGGAAGGCTGGTGGGGTGCGGTGTGACGAGGGAGACGGAGGTGGACGGGGACCTGCCCGACTGCTGCTTTCCGTTTTCTGCCGAGAGAGAGCAGGGCGAGACAGCGCCAGGCGTAGAGAAGAAGAGGAACAGGGGTGGCGTCGGTATTTGTCTGTCTCGAACCGATACGGTCGGTGAAGGAAGGTTGGGCCGGAGGGTTGGGCTCTTCATTGTTGCTGCTTTGCTTGCCCAGAGGCTAGGCCTGGCTATCTGCTACAAAGCTGAAAACGCCATATGACTGTTGTTTTTAGCAAAGAACAGATGCTTCCCAGGTTAGAATCAAAGGCCAGCACTCGAAACGGAAAAAGGATCGCAAGTTTTAGGGCATAAGATTTCTACACACCAAGATTCAAAAGAGTTCAAAAGAGAGAAAGGAAGAGAGTTTTATGGACTTGCATGAATTAAACTTGGCCTAGTTTGTGAAAACCAACTAGCCTCAAAACGGAGAATTCCAACATCCCTCATATAATTTATGCTACATAGAAACCAAGCCTCAAACAGAGCTTCATTTAATCATGAGGTTATTGAATAGTAAGGTCTATATAGTGTGTATGTTCCACTATGTGTTACATGACCCCATCAAGTCAAATATCCTCACAATTAAACAGAGACATGATTTAAAATATAAATATGGCTTCTACTACCACATAACATGTAAAGGCGACCCGAGAGATTTCCATAGGAATGTTGTGAGAACAACATGTATCAAGGTATGGGAGCATGTAGACAAAAGAGAAGAACCATACCCATTGTCAGGATCTAGAGTTAAATTCCAAAGAAGATTCAAATACTCATGTTTGATTAGCAAGGTGGAGGTGAAGAAGGAAATTAAGTGTTGGTGGTAAAAGTGGA
The DNA here is from genome assembly GCA_023614405.1 of Avena insularis. NCBI lineage: Eukaryota > Viridiplantae > Streptophyta > Magnoliopsida > Poales > Poaceae > Avena > Avena insularis. Next base: position 332,337,425 of record CM042696.1, read on the forward strand.
TGGTGGAGTCTGAGAAAAGAGATGCCCCCATATCCACTTGGGCATTTAACAATTCATCAAGAACCAAATACAATATATCAAGAGGCAAATACAATTAATAAATGCATATGAGATAAGAACCAAATGAAAAGGGTTTTATATGATGCTCAAATGCAAGGTGGCATGATGACATGAGCATGATATAATTATGATGCAACAATTATATGTAGGAAGTGGCATTTTTTTATTAGACCATGTAGCATTATAGATGTTAGATAGATGGGATGCTACAACTCTCCCCCACTAAACAGGAATCTCGCCCCGAGATTCTAGGAAGAAGAAGAAGACACGAAGAGGGTAGGATACTTGGCACGGAGCTCATCCTCACGTTCCCAAGTGGCTTCATCAACGGAATGGTGCGACCACTGCACCTTGCAGAACTTGATGGACTTGTTGCGAGTCCTTCTTTCTGTGACTTCTAGGATTTTTGTGGGGTGTTCTTGATAAGACGGGTCTTCTTGGAGATTGATGAGTTCATGGTCCACGGTCCTGCCGGGATCCTTGAAGCACTTCTTGAGTTGAGAGATATGGAAAACATCATGGACCTTGAGTTTTTCAGGGAGCTCAAGAGCATAAGCAACTTATCATCTTCTTCCACGAACTTTGAAAGGACCGATGTATCTAGGAGCCAGCTTTCCTTTGATACCAAACCGGTGCGTGCCCCTCATGGGAGTGACACGAAGGTAAACGAGATCACCAGGGACATACTCCATGTCCCTGTGCTTTCTGTCATAGTTTCTCTTCTGGCGACTTTGAGCAACCTTCAGGTTTTCAAGAATGATGTGAACCTTCTCCTTCGCTTGAGTTACAATGTCGGGGCCAAACAATGTTCTTTCACCTGCGCCCGACCAACCAATCGGAGTTCTGCATTTGCGGCCATAGAGAACCTCAAATGGTGCCATCTTTAGACTTTTCTGGAAGTTGTTGTTGTAAGAGAATTCAGCATAAGGAAGGCATTCTTCCACTTCATGCCGAAAGAGATGACGCAAGCACGGAGCATATCTTCCAGAATTTGATTGATCCTTTCAACTTGTCCTTGCGACTGAGGGTGGTAAGCTATGCTGAAGTTCAACTTTGTTCCCAAAGCATTTTGGAAACTTCCCCAGAACTTGGAAGTGAAGATGCTTCCATGGTCTGAACTGATCTCAAGAGGAACCCCATACAGAGAGACAATTCTGTTGATATAGAGCTCAGCCAACTGAATTGCAGAAATTGTTTCCTTGACGGGAAAGAAGTGAGCCACTTTAGAAAGCATGTCGATGACAACAAAGATTGCATTGTTGCCCTTCTGCGCCCTTGGAAAACCAGTTAGGAAGTCCATCTCAACTTCTCCCATTTCCATTCCGGAGGCTTCAATGGCTGTAGAAGACCGGAAGGTTTCTGATGGACAGCTTTAACTCTGCGGCAGACATCACACTCCGAGACATACTTGGCACAATCTTGTTTCAGCCCAGGCCACCAGTATTGTGTTTTCAAGTCCATGTACATCTTAGTGCTGCCAGGGTGGATAGAAAGAACAGAATCATGAGCTTCTTTAAGAACTTGCTCTCTCAAACCCGGATACTTCAGAACGAACATCCGGTGCTCAAAGAATAGAGTGCCTTGGTCGTCAAGTTGGAAAGGTTCATACTTCGGAAGCTGAATCTTGGAGATGATGTTTTTAGTGTAAGGATCACCAAGTTGAATGGAGCGAACTTTTTCTTCCAAGACTGGTGTTGCCAGGAGGTTCAGAAGATACCCTTGATCCACAATTTCAAGGTTGAGCTGACGGAATTCCTCGCACAAGAGAGGCTGTTGTTCTTCCACCATGAGGTTGTTGACATAAGCTTTTCGGCTGAGAGCATCGACCATCACATTAGCTTTGCCAGGAGTGTAGTTGATGGTCAGATCGAAATCATTAATTGCTTCAATCCACCTCCTCTGATGAAGGTTGAGATCAGGTTGTGTGAAGATATACTTTAGACTCTTGTGATCAGAAAAGATCTCACAACGGTTGCCAAGAAAGTAGTGCCTCCATACTTTCAAAGCAAAGACCACTGTTGCGAGTTCGAGGTCATGTGTTGGATAGTTGAGCTCGTGAATTTTCAACTGACGAGAGGCATATGCAACGACTTGCTTTTCTTGCATAAGGACCGCACCCAATCCTTGCAAAGAGGCGTCATAGAATATCTGGAAAGGCTTTGATGTATCTGGAGGAATCAAGACTGGTGTGGAAGTGAGCTTCTCTTTGAGTGTTTCAAAGCTTGCTTGACATGCAGGAGACCAAAGGTATTTCTTGCCTTTCTTGAGGAGATCGATAAGAGGCTTCGCAATCTTCAAGAAATTTTGAACGAAGCGACGGTAGTAACTAGCCAAACCAAGGAAACTCCGGACTTCTTTGACATTTTTGGGTGGAAGCCAGTCAACAATTGTCCGAACAGTTTCTGGGTTGACGGCAATGCCCTTGGCAGAGATGACGTGACCAAGGTAGGTGACTTTAGGCAGCCAGAACTCACACTTGGAGAACTTTGCATACAGGCGGTTCTCACGAAGCTTGTTTAGGACACACCGAAGGTGTTCTTCATGTTCTTCCTTTGACTTAGAATAGACTAGAATGTCATCCAGATAGACCACAACAAACTTATCAAGATACTCCATGAAAACCGAGTTCACAAGCCTCGAGAAGGTGGCAGGTGTGTTGGTGAGACCGAAGGACATGACCGTGTACTCGTACAGGCCATAGCGAGTGGTGAAAGCTGTTTTGGGAACATCTTCTTTGCGAATCTTGATTTGATGATATCTACTTCTCAAAACAAGCTTAGAGAATACCACAGCTCCAGCTAGCTGATCGAAGAGATCATTAATCCAAGGAAGGGGATATTTATTCTTGATGGTTTTAGCATTGAGAGCCCGATAGTCAACACAAAGTCTATCAGTCTTGTCTCGCTTCTTCACAAAGATGGTTGGGCTACCCCAAGAAGAAGTACTGTGCTGAATGAAACCCAACTTCTCTTGTTCATCAAGCTGGCGTTTGAGTTCAGCCAACTTAGCGGGACCCATTTTATAAGGCCGCTTGGAGATAGGAGCGGTTCCAGGTTCAAGCTCAATCACAAACTCGACCTCTCGGTCAGGAGGCATACCTGGTAACTCTTCAGGAAAAACATCTGGGAACTCACAGACCACCGGAACACTCTGAATAGCCTCCATGGCATCATCATTCAGAGCCGCCAAAGAGAAAAGCTGAATTGCAGGAGTCAGACTTGGGGAATAGACTATATGGCCTTCAGGAATTTTCAGAGAAACCGAGCGTTCAGCACAATCAATCATAGCTGCATTTGCTATTAGCCAATCCATGCCCAAGATAACATCAATGTCAGAATTGCCCAATTCAATGAGGGATGCCGGAAATTTTTTGTTTCCAATTTCAATTTGGTTCCCATGGCTTATTTGAGAAGCCTTCATAGTTGTCCCCGGTGATTGCACCCTAAGAACCTTGGACAAGGATTGAAGCGGAAGACCTTGTTGCTGAGAGAACCTTTGAGACACAAAAGAATGCGATGCACCAGTATCGAATAACACTCGTGCAGAAACTGAGTTAACAGAAAGCGTACCCAACACAACTCCAGGTGCATGCTCAGCTTGAGCGACGTTGACACAGTTGGCACGAGCAATAGTGGACCTGGGCTTGGTGTTGATGTTGAGAGCCCGAGGTGGAGGTGCACGAACCATAGAAGAACTTGCTGCAGGTCTTGGAGGTGGTGGAGGAAGAGCTTTGTTGTTCATGGGACAACTCCAGTGTTGATGCCCAGTGTTCCCACAAGTGTAACAAGCACCAGGTGGACATGGAGCAGTGTAGCCAAGGACTCCGCCAAGCGCTCTAGGGTAGTTGTGGTTGTAGCCCCTAGGAGCCACGGTGAAGGAGTTTGGTGGCCTTGCCGCTTAGCTTGAAGGTCTTGGTGGAGCCGGGAGCAACGGTGGGGTGTTAGGAACCCACACGCGGCGCTTAGAAGGAGCTGTCATAGCTGAAGAGCTTGCTGCGTCACGGCTATATTTCTTGGACTCCTCAAACACTTGCCTACTTGCTTCCTCCTGTAGAGCTGTATGTTGGAGTTCTAGAAAAGACCCCGGCCTTGCATGAGTGATTGCATACTTGATAGATGCATTGAGCCCTTGCCTGAACCTCTTTTGCTTCTTCTTGTCATCAGAGATCTCATCGCCACCATACCGAGAAATATTCATGAAGTTTATGATATAGGTATTGACATTGTCATTGCCCTGCTTGAGGTTGAGAAACACTTCCTTCATCCTTTCCATGACAATTTCTGACAGATATTGCTCTTTGAAAGCCCCAGTGAACTGCTCCCAAGTAGGCTGAAAACCAGAGTGGTTTCCCTTTAGGTAATTCTCCCACCACAGAGCTGCATCTCCCTTCAGAAGGTGAGTGGCACATTTTACCCATTCTTGCTCAGGAACATCAGCAGTCATCAGCAACCTTGACATCTCACTCAACCAATCATCAGCATCAAGTGGCTGATCAGACACCTCAAAGTGGCGCGGGTTGAACTTTAGAAATCTTTTGATGTCTCCTCGCTTGGGAGGTGGAGGTAGCGGAACAAACTCATTCCTCCTGACACTTTCCTCAAAGCGTTGTTGCTTCTGTTGCATTGCTCCCAAGGCATTAGCAATACTTGCCAACGCAGCCCCCAGTTCAGGTGGTATGTCCTCCTCAGAACGGCGTGGTGGTGCCATCCTGTGATTGATATAAAACTCAAGTCAGTACCATAATGGAGAATAATAATAATCCAAAATAGTACCAAAATGGAATTGACCAAGATTAAGGATACAAATTACTAAGATGATATTAAAATATCAACAAAGTTCAAAGCACCTAGAAGATATTAAGCATATCGCACACAACTGAACAAGGAGTGTGGTACACAAAGCTATCAAAGAAAAAATTTCCGCAAATTTCGGCATTAAAATACCACTATATGCGCAAAACCACTTAACAAATCAAGATTAGTAACTCTACCAATTCAATATACCAGAGCGAATGATAAAAGTAGTGGTATGGTCGCGACTCCATCCCGAACTTAAATCATTACTCCGCACATGAATAAGTAAAACACATATCCCAACCCCTTCTTCTTAAGATGAACCTAAAGATTAGCAACTACGGAAACAAACACCCCAAACAGGATAGCGTCGGATAACAAAGAGTAAGACAGATCGCGTCGGTATACAATGAGTCAGATAGATCGCGTCGGTTTACAAAAACCTGTCGGTATGGAATGTACCAACAGTTGATAACCAAAAGGTAGATAGCGACAAAAAATTGGATGCAACAGATAGACAAAGAATTCAGACACACACACATACAACCTATGGTACTACGGAACCCAGAACACGTGAATCCTAGTTTGAATTTTAGAAGAGGATTGAAAACGTTAGACTTCCTTACCAGAAAAGGGTGGGTGGGTGGGTAAGAAGAAAAATGGAAGCAGTCCTACTCTCACGTTTTGTTTTTCCCTAGTATACATAGCTACCAAAAATATTTGCTAGACTGACAACGACCATTTGGCTGAGACCCTGAAGGGCGGGATGGCTCTGATACCAATTATAACTACCTCGGACCCTACGCTCTAAGTTCAAGCCTGGATGAACCAGTAGTGGTTAAAATAGTACAGCGGGGGCCCAGGGGCCACCCACGTGTAGACCCGTCGGCCGTCCTAACCACTTCCAAGACATCGGGACAAGAGCGACCGGCGTAGGCAATAGGCGAAGAGATCAAATACATACACAAGTGAGTATGTATGCAAGCTACCTTACAACAGTTCTCAGAGCCATACCATCCAAAATGAATAGAAATATTGCAACGCCATACGGCAAGATCAAAATATCCTAGATAGAGATAATAGTATAGGATAGCTCCTCATACATCAAACATCAGAGTATCAAGCGGAAGCGGGAAACAAGATCTGAGTACGGACAAGAAGCAAATCGGCATAAGGTGCCACATAAGTAAGCACATCCCGCCCACAGATCTCGCAGATTCCCATCCCCAGAATCTCTACACCGCGTGATCGTTGCCAACATCATCTGTCTCCTCCACCCAGTATCCATCTTGCGAATACACCTGTTCATCTGAATCAAACAATTTATCGTGTGAGACTCTAGGGGTACTCAACAAGTCTTTATGCCTCTAAAGGGGACATAACCTGGGGTGACGCAATTGCAGCAAAAGATAATACTAACAAGTCTATAGATACTCGCTAACCATCCGCCTAACCAATGATAGACGGATGTCCGTTAATTAGAAACAACAGTTATAACAGTATGAAGTAACAGATCCATCCTCTTTCTCGCTTACCAACGAGAAAGCGGACGAACAACCCATCTGTTGGTAGTTTTATTAAACATTCCATGAGTATTGCACTATTTACTGGTCAGGTATTTAGTCAAATTAAAAGCGGTACTTTAGTTATACTTGTCTATGATCGAGAAACTATGCTCCAAGTCGTCCATAACCGCGGACACGGCTTTCAGAAAGATTTACCCTGTAGGGGTACACAAATAGCAACACACACACGATCGACCTTGGAAAAACCAAATCAAAACCCAACATGGCTTTCACGACAAAGCAATCACAGGATTCATAAATTATTTCAGGGGGGCAGGGTTTGCGAGAACGGCTGTAAACGACTGGGAACCCGAAAATGTGACTGGGCTTGTCGATACCGCGAAATTGTGCCGCGATCCCTAAATAGTACAGGTGCTCCATGCACAATCTTAAATAAAGCAGTAAAGCATGGCATAAGTACAGGATAGTAATAAAGCCCCAAACTACTTGGTGGCCCCAAGAAATAAAGTATGAATCAAGCTCTAGCAACGGGGTATCCATAGAGTCTCCCATATGTGGACAGTGCGAATAGTCAAGGAACATGAATCAAGTACTCGGGGTCCTACGGGACACAAGTGAGCATGAAAAAACAAATAGCATATATTGCCCACCGGTGCCTCTTTCATTAGTTATCCCATTACTACTCAGGTTAAGTTGTTTAGGTACCTCGTTATCCATCAAACTCTCACATACCCTACACATGCTGTTCTACGACTCGCATGGCTCAAACAACTCCTGTAGTAATGGCTCATAGGATGGAGCAACAAGCTCGGTGGGGTTTAAAAGTAAAGGCTATGCAGTGCTTGGGATTCAATTTAATGGAATCGCGAGTCAATGATGCAAGAATAAGATAGAGGCAATATGTACTATATCTATGCAAACATGTGGTAGTGCTTGCCTGGCAGCTCAGTTGAAGCGAGAGACGAATCTGGGTAGTACTCCTGGGATTCCTGATATTTCCCCTGCTCGACGTCTATTCGAAAGAAGAACCAAACAAACAAGGTCCAACATAAATAAAGTGCACAAGCATATAAATAAAATGCGTCAAGCAAACAAGCATGCCATGATGAATGATGCACATTTTACATGGAAATAATGTAGCATGGCATGGGTGAGGTGTAGGGTACAAGAATAAAGCATTTTATTAAGTTTTAGTCATGTTTTGCTCCCATAACACTTGCTGTACACTTAATATTTATATGATGCATGCTGCAATTCAGAACATGGAATGCATAAACAGAACGAGCTTGTCGCGCTGATCGATTTAGACATCTTATTTGTCAAATTTGGAGTTATAGATTTAAAGTTATTAATTAATTAAGAAAAGGCATTTTTAATGCACTTAAACAATTTCGAAAAATTTAAATTGGTCAAACACTATTTTGGATGGCAGATTTGAAATCCTCCCATTTTTCTGATTCAAAAACATATGTCATTTGTCAAATTTGGAAATACCAAGTAAAAGATATTAATTTCTGGATATTAAAAAACATATTTGCATTTTCTGAAATTATTTTTATTTGGAAAAGACTCGCAAAACTTTTTCTACTCAGGTGAGTCTAGCCCAAGTCACTGACGAGCGGGGCCAGCGCTGAGTCAACGCCACCGTGGCAGGACTCTCTGAGGCTTCTCTCACTCGGTGGATCTTACCCACACTCACCGACTAGCGGGCCCGGTGTTGTGGGACACACTCATGTGGGCAGTGAGCGGTGACACGTGGGCAATCCAGGGGCGCGGGGTGAAGCAAACAAAAGCCCGGGATTAAACTGGAAAAAGCCGGAGCTGAGTGGCTGACAGGTGGGCGCGGCAGGGAGCGGCGTGTGATCGACAAAAGGTCAGGGGGGTTTCTGTAAGATAGACGCGCTCTCTGAAGAACGGTCGATGATGGACAGACGGCAGAGCCTGGGATTCCGATGGATTGCGACGATGATTCCAACGAAGCTACTGCACGATTCGTGGTGACTCCAAAACAAAAATTGGAGAGGGATGATCACTCTACAGCTTTCGTCAAGGGAGGTTAGTCTAAGGAGGGACGTAGGGTTCAGTGTTCTGCGGGGAAACACAGGGTGAAAAACGGCCGGCTACCACTGCCATAGCTGCAGCAGCGCGTGCGGCGCTGGTTCCCGGCGGCGGCGAGCGCGATACAGGATGCACAAGGCACAGTGAGAGCCGGAAGGCGATGGGGTGCTCACCTCGCTGGATTCCCGAAGAAAAACGAGGAAGGGGCGGCCGGGGTGACGCTGGCGACGGTGACAGAGACGGGTTCTGCTGGGCTGGACGAGGGGGCTGGCCGGGAGTAGCTCTTGGCAGCGTGGGCTCCTTCCTATCGAGGCGCTTCGACACAGATGATGAAGAGGACACAATCCCGTGGCTCAGCTCCTCCTGTGGCTGGCCATGGCGGCCTCACGGTATAGCGTCGGTGGCGTGGAAGAAAAGGAAGGAAGGGCGAAAACTAGGGTTCGAGGAGGCCTCGGCTTGGGGATAAGGAGGAAGGCTGGTGGGGTGCGGTGTGACGAGGGAGACGGAGGTGGACGGGGACCTGCCCGGCTGCTGCTTTCCGTTTTCTGCCAAGAGAGAGCAGGGCGAGACGGCATCAGGCATAGAGAAGAAAAGAAACAGGGGTGGCGTCGGTGTTTGTCTATGTCGAACCGATATGGTCGGTGGAGGAAGGTTGGGCGGGGGGTTGGGCTCCTTCTGTTGCTGCGGCCTGCTGCTTTGCTTGGGCTGCGAGGCCCAGCTGCTAGCTATCTGCTGCTACAAGCTGAGGCTCAGAAAAAACGCCACAGCTGTTGTTTTTAGCAAAGAACAAATGCTTCCCAGGTTAGAATCAAAGGCCAGCACTCGAAACGGAAAAAGGATCGCAAGTTTTAGGGCATAAGATTTCTACACACCAAGATTCAAAAGAGTTCAAAAGAGAGAAAGGAAGAGAGTGTTATGGACTTGCATGAATTAAACTTGGCCTAGTTTGTGAAAACCAACTAGCCTCAAAACAGAGAATTCCAACATCCCTCATATTATTTATGCCTCATAGAAACCAAGCCTCAAACAGAGCTTCATTTAATCATGAGGTTATTGAATAGTAAGGTCTATATAGTGTGTATGTTCCACTATGTGTTACATGACCCCATCAAGTCAAATATCCTCACAATTAAACAGAGACATGATTTAAAATATAAATATGGCTTCTACTACCACATAACATGTAAAGTTGACCCGGGAGATTTCCATAGGAATGTTGTGAGAACAACATGTATCAAGGTATGGGATCACGTAGACAAAAGAGAAGAACCATACCCATTGTCAGGATCTAGAGTTAAATTCCAAAGAAGATTCAAATACTCATGTTTGATTAGCAAGGTGGAGGTGAAGAAGGAAATTAAGTGTTGGTGGTAAAGGTGGATGGTGGAGTCTGAGAAAAGAGATGCCCCCATATCCACTTGGGCATCTAACAATTTATCAAGAACCAAATACAATATATCAAGAGGCAAATACAATTAATAAATACATATGAGATAAGAACCAAATGAAAAGGGTTTTATATGATGCTCAAATGCAAGGTGGCATGATGACATGAGCATGATATAATTATGATGCAACAATTATATGTAGGAAGTGGCATTTTTTTATTAGACCATGTAGCATTACAGATGTTAGACAGATGGGATGCTACATATATCCACCCGTTGCTTTGTACCTAGTAGATAGATCTTGGCGTGTAGTTCACACCATAGGAAATTTTTTGTTTTCTATGTTGTGGACCCAACAGTGGTATCAGAGCCTGATCTATGCGTAGGTGCTTTGCACGGGTAGTACACATATGTTTAAATGTGGGCAATGATGATCATGTTATTGCATCTTCTATGTATTTTGGATATTGGTGGCATAGTGGGATGAAGTGGCCTGGACCAACCTTACATGTCATCGTACATGAGACCGGTTCCACGACTGACATGCAACTTGTTTTGCATAAGTGGTTGGCGGGTGTCTGTCTCTCCTATTATAGTCAATATCTGATTTACAACGTGTTGCTAATCACTTAGTTATCCTCGTTGTGGTTTATGTTCGTAGGTGAGAACGGTTCTATCTCCGAAAGCCCTAAGCCACGTAAAACTTGCAATTGATAAATTAGAGGCGTCTAGTTTAGATCGTTGCTGGGCTAGTGTATTGATACGGTATTGTTGTAAGTAGATGTATAATAGATACTCTTACAACACACTCAGCATGTAAGTTCCATAGACCTTGGCCTTAATCACAAAGGAATGATAGAGATCATACCACGATGCAAGTGATAGGGATCAAATGCATGGACCATGTCATCTCACTTTACACATTAGATGTTTGCATATTATACTGCTAGTTTGGCGCTTTTGGTAGCATTATAAGACGATCCCTCATTTTGATATCAAGATAAAAATGTGTTCTTCCTTAAGTATGCACCGTTCTGTGGATCGTGTTTCGAGACATCACGTGATGATCGGGTGTACTCGAATCTACACTTTCATACGAACGGGTGTAAGACAGTTTTACACACGTGAATACTAAGGTTCTTACTTGGCAAGCCTAGCATGTACAGACATGGCCTCGGAACACGGTCCGAAAGGTTAAGCATGATTCATATAGTTGATATGATGCCCATATAGATGCTCGCCTTTGAAGCTACATCAACTCACGTGATGATCGGACTTGGTGTAGTGGATTTGGTTCATGTAATCACCAAAAGTACACGAGGGATGTTGTTTTTGAGTGGAGTTCATTAGTAATTTGGATTAGTTGAACTCAATCTATCATAAACTTAGTCTAAATAAACTTTACAAATTCTGTTGTAGATGGCACCACCTGCTTTTAATTTCAATGTGTTCATGGAGAAAGAGAAACTTGCTGCGAATGGTAGCAACTTCACCAACTGGGCTATGAATTTGAGGATTCTCCTCACTTCTGCACAAGAGAAATATGTGCTAGATGCGCCGCTAGGCCCCCCAGCAGCTCCTGATGCCCCTGACGAGGAAAAGAATGTCTATGTGACTTGTCAGGAGGACCACAACTTAGTTCATTGCGGCATACTGTATGGGCTAGAGCCAGAACTTCGAAAGCGTTTCGAAAATGGCAATGCCTTTGATACCATGGGAGAATTGAAAATGATTTTTGATACCCATGCTGCCCTAGAGAGTTATAATGCTACAGAAAAGTTCTTTAGCTGCATGATGGAGGAAAATAGCTCCGTTAGTGAGCACGTACTCAAAATGTCTGGGTACGCCGATAAGCTTGTGTCCTTGGGAATAACGATTCCCATTGACTTAGGCATACATCGTGTTCTCCAATCTCTGCCACCTAGCTACAAGAGCTTCGTGATGAACTATAATATGCAGGGCATGAAGAAGTCTCTTCCGAGCTTCACAATGCTTAAGACTGCAGAAGTGGAGATTAGGAAAGAACATCAAGTGTTGATGATCAATAGGACCACCGGTTTCAAGAAAGACAAGAAAGGCAAGCACAAGGGAAAGAAGGGTGGTAAGTCTTTTGCCACGCCTAAAAAGAAACCCCGAGCTGGCCCTAAGTCTGACACCGAGTGCTACTATTGTAAGGGGACTGGCCATTGGAAGCGCAACTGCCCCAAGTATTTGGCGGACAAGAAGTCCGGCAAGGCAAACAAAGGTATATATGCTATACATGTTATTGATGTGTACTTGACTAGTACTCGCAGTAGCACCTGGGTATTTGATACGGGATCGGTTTCTAATATATGTAACTCGGTTCACGGGCTACGGAACAAGCGACAACTAGAAAGGGATGAGGTCAGGATGCGGGTCGGCAATGGATCAAAAGTTGATGTGATCGCTGTCAGGACGCTACCTCTCCATTTGCCATCGGGATTAGTTATAAACCTAAATAATTGTTATTTAGTGCCTATACTGAGCATGAACATTGTATCTGAATCGTATTTGATGCAAAGTGGTCATTCCTTTAAATCTGAAAACAATGGTTGTCCGATTTATAAGAATGATATCTTTTATGGTCATGAACCTATGTTGAATGGTTTATTTCTGATAGATCACGATAGTAATATTACACAAATTCATAATGTTAATGCTAAAAAGATGAAACTTGATGATGATATGTCTACATATATGTGGCACTGCCATCTAGGTCATATTGGCGTTAAACGCATGAAGAAACTCCATTCTGATGGACTTTTGGAATCACTTAATTTGGAATCATTTGATACATGTGAGCCATGCCTTATGGGCAAGATGACTAGAACGCCGTTTTCCGGTTCAATGGAACGGGCGACAGATCTATTGGAAATCATACATCTTGATGTGTACCAATGAGTGTGTCGGCGCGAGGTGGATATCGTTATTTTGTTACTTTCACGGATGATTTGAGTAGATACGGGTATATCTATTTGATGAAACACAAGTCTGAAAATTTTGAAAAGTTCAAGGAATTTCAGAATGAAGTGGAAAATCATCGTAATAGAAAGATCAAATTTCTATGGTCTGGCCGTGGAGGAGAGTATCTAACTTACGAGTTTAGCACACACATGAAAGAGTGTGGAATAGTTTCACAACTCACGCCTGCCGGAACACCACAATGTAATGGTGTGTCGAAACACCATAATCGTACCTTATTGGATATGGTTCGATCTATGATGTCTCTGACTGACTTGCCACTGTCATTTTGGGGTTATGCACTAGAAACAGCTGCATTCACTTTAAATCGGGCACCATCTAAATCCGTTGAAACGACACCGTATGAATTATGGTTTGGAAACAAACCTAAGCTGTCATTTCTTAAAGTTTGGGGATGCGATGTTTATGTGAAGAAACTTCAACCAGATAAACTCGAACCCAAAGCGGAAAAATGTGTCCTCATAGGATACCCTAAGGAAACAATTGGGTATACCTTCTATCATAAATCCGAGGGCAAGGTTTTTGTTGCCAAGAATGGATCCTTTCTTGAGAAGGAGTTTCTCGCGAAAGGTGTGATTAGTCAGAAGGTAGAACTCGAAGAGGTTATTGAACCTTCTCTTCATGGAATGGCGAGTGGCGCAGCACCGGAAGTTGTTTCGGAGTTGACTTCACCCGATGAAGAGAGAGCTAATGATAATGATCATGAAACTCTGAAAGAGGACACTACCGAACCTCGCAGGTCAAGCAGGACACGTGCAGCTCCTGAACTGTATGGCAATCCTATTGTGAATTTCATGGTTGATGAAATGGATGACCCTGCGACGTATGAAGAAGCGCTGATGAGCCCGGATTCCAACAAATGGCTGGAAGCCATGAAATCCGAGATGGAATCTATGTACGAGAACCAAGTTTGGAACTTGGTGGACTTACCTCACGATCGAAAGGCCGTTGAGAATAAATGGATTTTCAAAGGAAAAACTGATGCTGATGGTAATGTGACCATCTATAAGGCTCGACTTGTCGGAAAGGGGTTTTAAAAAATTCAAGGAGTTGACTACGATGAGACATTCTCTCCCGTAACGATGTTTAAGTCGGTTAGGATTATGTTAGCAATTGCCGCATATTTCGATTATGAAATATGGCAGATGGATGTCAAAACTGCGTTCCTCAATGGTAATATTGAAGAAGAGTTGTATATGATACAACCTAAGGGTTTTGTCAATCCTAAGGATGCTAATAAGGTATGCAAACTTTAGCGAGCCATCTATGGACTGAAGCAAGCATCCCGGAGTTGGAATCTCCGCTTTGATGAGGTGATCAAAGAGTTTGGATTTGTCCAAACTTATGGAGAGGCTTGTATTTACAAGAAAGTGAGTGGGAGCAATGTGGCATTTCTGATATTATATGTGGATGACATATTATTGATTGGAAATGATATAGATCTTTTAAACAGTGTTAAAAGTTATCTAAACAACAAATTTTTGATGAAAGACCTTGGTGAAGCGTCATATATATTAGGCATTAAAATCTATAGAGATAGATCAAGGCGCCTAATTGGGCTATCGCAGAGTACATACCTTGATAAGATATTAAAGAAGTTTAATATGGACGAAAGTAAGAAGGGGTTCTTACCTATGTTGCAAGGCAAGACATTGAGTAAGACTCAAAGTCCGGCTACGGCGGAAGAAAGAGAGATGATGGATAAGATCCCCTATGCCTCGGCCATAGGCTCTATTATGTATGCCATGTTATGTACAAGACCGGATGTGGCACATGCTATTAGTTTGACTAGTAAGTACCAATCTGGTCCAGGTTCGGAACACTGGATAGCGGAAAAGAACATCCTCAAGTACTTGAGAAGAACTAAGGATATGTTTTCTTATATATGGAGGTAGAGAAGAGCTAGTCGCTAAGTGTTATCTCGATGCTAGCTTTGACACCGATCCGGATGACTCTAAGTCTCAATCCGGATACGTATTTCTCTTGAACGGAGTAGCATTTAGTTGGAGGAGTTCCAAACAACCTGTGGTGGCTGGATCAACGACGCAGGCGGAATATGTTGCTGCTTCAGAAGCGGCACAGGAGGCGGTTGGGATGAAACAGTTCATTACGGAACTAGGTGTGGTTCCCAGTGCGTTGGACCCAAAGGTGATCTATTGTGACAACAATGGAGCCATAGCCAACGCAAAGGAACCGAGGTATCACAAGAGTTCCAAACATATTAAATGCTGGTTTCACTCCATCCGCGAGCATGTCAAGGATGGAGATATAAAGATTTGTAAAGTACACACGGACCTAAATGTAGCAGATCCGTTGACTAAAGTTCTCCCTAGGGCAAAACATGATCAACACCAGAACTCCATGGGTGTTAGATTTATCACTATGTGAACTAGATTATTGTCTCTAGTGCAAGTGGGAGACTGAAGGAAATATGCCCTGAGAGGCAATAATAAAGTTGTTATTAAATATTCCTTATATATGATAGATGTTTATTTTACATGCTAGAATTGTATTGATCAGGAAACATCAATACATGTGTGTTTAATAAACAAAAAGGGTTCCTAGTTATGCCTCTCTTATAGACTAGCTTGTTGATTAACAAGATGATCGAGGTTTCCTGATCATGGACATTGGATGTTTTTAATAACAAGGTCACACCATTGGTGGAATGATGTGATGAACATTCATCCGAAGTATAGCATTACGATCAAGTCATTATGTTTATATTGCTATAACATCATACGAAGTAATCTTTATCCTTAGACCATGAGATCATGTTAATTGCTAACACCGGAAGAGTATCTTGATAACATCAAACGTCACACCATAACAAGGTGACTATAAAGATGGGTTCAGTACTACGAAGGTGTTATGTTGAGGCTCATGGACCAAGAGTGGAATTTGTCAATCCTGATGATGGATAAATATACTCTTGGCCCTCTCGGTGATATCACATTAAGATAGCTTGCAAGCAAGTGATGTGATCCCTAGAATGTTATATCACAGGAACGAGAAAAGAGTGCATGTCGGTAACGACATCAAACTAGGTATGGAGATACCGATGATCGAATCTCGGACATGTAATATATCAAGAGACAAAGGGATTTAGTTACAAGCGTTAAAGGTTCTCACGATCACAGAAGTCAATGTTGAATGTGTAGGAGTCACTGCGGATCTCTAGGTCCCGCTGCTGATTATTGATCGGAGAAGGGTCTTGATCATGTCTGCATTATTCGCGAACTGTAGGGTGGCACACTTAAGAGTTACCGGACACCATTTTGGAGCACATATGTTTTAGACGAAAGAATTGCAAAGCGCAGGAATTGTTTCAATAGAAATCGGAAATTGTTTCGGGTGAAATTGCAGAAAGTGGTTCTGCATGTGATATTGAAATATTGCAAGGGGCTATATGTGAATGTTTGTTAATTAAAGTAATTAACAAAATTCGGAATAAATTTAATCAAAGAGTTTTATTAAATGAGAGATCATTAAATTTGGAGAAATTTAATGCATTTAAAGTGGAGACTTTAAAAGGGATGTGAAGATGCATTTTAATGTGGAGGGGTTACCACCACATGAATGGGGGAGGTTAGGGGTCACCCCCCATGCGTCGGCCATGGAGAGAGGGGCACCCCCCCTCCTCCTATAAAAGGGCACCCATTCCCTCCTTCATCCTCACACCTCCTTGTGAAGGATCTCTCTCCCCCTCTAGAATTATTCCCCCATGGTCTCGGATTAGCGAGATACATGTTCCCGGTGGCATTTCGTCTAGAAGAAGTTGCTGCTTCGCTGGATCGCTAGAGCGAGGAGGTGGAGGTTGTCCGGTGGCTTGAACGTGTGTGTGAGTACGGATGCGCTGCTGAGTTGCGGCGCTCGGACTTCCTCACGATCTTGAGATCGGCAAGTGTACGACTACATCAACCACGAGTTCCTACTCGTTAACAAAGCTCGTTGTCTTTGAGGGTAAGTTCTCTATGGATGTATGTCCACCCGTTTGCTTTGTACCTAGTAGATAGATCTTGGTGTGGAGTTCACACTGTAGGAATTTTTTTGTTTTCTATGATGCGGACCCAACAGTATTGATGCAAGAAGGCAAAGTCATCGCATATATGTCTCGACAACTGAAGCAGCATGAGAAGAACTATCCTACCCATGATCTTGAATTAGCAGCTGTAGTTTTGGCACTGAAGACATGGCGTCATTATCTTATGGGTAATCACTGTGAGATTTATTCAGATCACAAGAGCTTGAAGTATATTTTCACTCAGAAGGAGATGAATATGAGGCAAAGGAGATGGATAGAGTTAATCAAGGATTATGACCTTGACATTCACTATCACCCTGGCAAAGCCAATGTGGTAGCGGATGCACTTAGCAGATTGTCGTGTAGGCTAAACACCATGATCAAGGAGAAGCAACCAAGTTTGTATGAGGAATAGGAGCAATTTAGAACTGAGCTAGTTAGCAAAGGATTTTTAGCTAGCATGGAACTTCAACCCACTTTGATTAGCCAAATCAAGGAAGCCCAGAAGGGAAATGCAAGTATCGACGAAATCAAGCATCGTATTGGTACAGGAAAGGTACCTGGATTCACCGAAGACGAAGAAGGAGTTCTGTGGTATAAAGGATGTATCTGTGTGCCAATAGATTCAGAGCTGAAGCAAGTTATAATGCAAGAAGCTCATGATACTCTTTATTCTATCCACCTCGGAGGAACAAAGATGTATCAGGATTTGAAGGAGCAATTTTGGTGGCACAAGATGAAGAGAGAAATCGGAAGCTATATCGCCAAGTGTGATATATGTCAGAGAGCGGAACATCAGAGACCCGCAGGACTGTTGCAACCATTGCAGATTCCGGAATGGAAATGGGATTCCGTCGGAATGGACTTTATCACCGGTTTGCCTACTTCTAGTAGGGGAAATGACTCAATCTGGGTCATCATTGATAGACTGTCCAAGGTAGCTCACTTTATACCTGTCAAGACAACCTATGAGAGTTCGAAGCTAGTAGAGTTGTATATTGCCAGAATTGTTAGTCTGCATGGAACCCCCAAGACCATAGTGTCGGATCGAGGAACCCAATTTACCTCGAGATTTTGGCAGAAAGTCCAAGAAGGATTAGGAACCAAGTTGAATTTCAGCACAGGTTATCATCCGCAAACAGATGGACAGACTGAAAGAGTCAACCAAATCTTAGAAGATATTTTGAGAGCTTGTGTGTTAGAGTATGGATCAAAATGGGAAGATTGCCTGCCTTTCGCAGAATTCTCATATAACAACAGTTATCAAGCCAGTTTGCAAATGGCCCCATTTGAGTTCTTATATGGAAGAAAGTGTTGTACCCCGTTGAATTGGTCACAAGTAGGAGAGAGTCAGATTTTTGGACCCGACATCCTACGAGAAGCCGAAGAGAAGGATCACAAAGTCCGTGAACACCTCAAGACCGCCCAATCCAGATAGAAGAGTTATGCTGACAAGAGAAGGAGAGACCTGACTTTCAATATCAGAGATTTTGTGTATCTCAAAGTTTCGCCATTGAAGGTAACGCAATGTTTTAGTCTGAAAGGAAAGTTAGCCCCCAGATATATCGGACCCTTCAAGATTCTGAATCATCGAGGAGAAGTATCGTATCAACTGGAACTGCCAGAAGAGATGTCTGCCATCCATAATGTGTTCCATATCTCGTTACTTCGCAAATGCCTAGAAGTGCCGGAGAAGACCGAAGTTTTCAAGAACATCGATCACCGAGCTGTTGATATCAACAAGGATCTGACGTATCGTGAAGTGCCCATCCGTATCTTGGAAGAAGCCTACAAAACCACTAGGACCCGGAGTATCAAATTTCTCAAGATTCAATGGAGCAACCATATCGAAGAAGAAGCCACTTGAGAGCGAGAAGATTACATTAGGACTGAGTTCCCAGATCTCTTTAGTTCCTAGTTTTCTTTCTTAAATCTCGGGACGAGATTTTGTTTAAGGGGGGAAGGTTTGTAACATCCCAAAACTTTAATCCAAGTTCTCAAGATCCAAATCACCCAATTTAGGGTTAACAAAAACTTTTTCTTATTTAAATAATTAAGCATGCATATGTGTGTTGCATTAAATAGGAATTGATTTGAATTGCCATGATTCTTTGTGCTAATGGTTGTAAAATGATTCTAAGATGATTTCCACATCATCTAGATCATCCCCAAGCAAAATCCAAAGAAAAATAATTCAAATAGAATTAATAAATAGAAATGGTCACTTTTGCCATTTTAGTCAACTAGCCTACTTTGGGTATTCCTAGCACTCAAATTCAAATAGAAACAATTATGGATCTTTGCACCCCTTGCTAGTACAAGTAAAGATGTACCAAGGCCCACCTTGTGATCTTGCAAAAAAAAATAAACCCTAATTAAAAATGACATTTGAAAATGGAATCTATCTCATATGTCTAGATCACACTTTTTCAAAAACCACTCAAATGATTTCAACTTAACAAACCCCGGCAACCAGAGATGCTCAAGCATCAGACCAACCAATCCACCAAAAATTTCTGAAAAATTCAAATCTTTGTGTCATGCAGCCATTTGGTCAAACACCTGGCATGCACAGATCACACCCTAGTATAGCCTCACTGTTTCTATAGGGATTTGCAATCCCATTTACCCCAATTCACTCCCTCTGTCCCTCTTTGATCTAACCAGGCCATAACCAGCCCACTCCCTAGTCCCTAGCCACAATGCACCGCCACCCCGAGGCCATGATCGCCGGCCGACCATGCCCAAGCCACAGGAGCGTGCCCCTCTCTCTCTCGCCATGTTTAGGAGGTAGGCGTGGTAGCACCGCCACCCCCTGTCTGCTCCTCAAGCCCAACAAGCCCCTGGACCACCTCACCTCGCATGCGCTCTCCGCCTCTGTGCCATGCCGACGCCACCCGCAGTTCACGCACGGTCCCTGCTCAACCAGACCGCGCCTCGCTCCAGCCGCCTGCCTACATGATCACCATCCTCCCAGGAAGCTACCAGACATGCTCGTTCCCCCAACCGTGACCCATAGCCACCGCGCTTCCATCTTCTCTGCCGCACCACGAGCCTATAAGGGAGCCTCCCCAGCACCATTTCTTCACATCACCCAGCTCCCCTCTCACCACTGGTCCATCCCCACCTCTCGCCAGAGCCGCTCGAGCAGCCAGCCGCCGGAATTTCGCTGGAGATAGCCGCAGCAAAGGAGGAGACGCCCCCGTCGATTTCGTCCACCCCCGGAGCTACCGTGAGTTCGCCTGAGCCTTCCGTCGTCTCCTCGTTCATTTGCCCGCCTCGCTGCACTTGCTGGAGCCCTAGTACGCCCCCCTGCACCCCTACTAAGCCGCTAGGGTTCCACCTCACCGGCGATAGGTCCGTCATCGACGATAAGCCCCAGCCGTAGATCTTAGTTCTAATCCTACGGTCCACGTTGCCCCATACCACTTCGCGTTTAAAGAGCCACTGATAGGCGGGACCCCCTGTCAGTTGTCCTTTGAGCCACGGAGTGAAACTGGGCTGGCCCATTAGTGTTCCCGCGCAACCCAGTGGATTCAAATTTAGATTTATCTATTTTAGCTGAAACTTAGTTCTGTCCCTTAGTTCAAAATTCATTTCAAAAAGATCTACCTAACCAAATTAAGTGATTCCAATTTTGTTGGAAAGATATTAAAAATATATATCCAAGCCCGTTGGATTTAAATCAATTAGATTTATAGCTATCTCCTAGCAAAAATAACAAGACAAAAGCTTTTCACATTCAAACATTTTTCTAAAATCAACTATAATAGTTGTTGACTTGATTCCAACTCTCAAAAATCACATTTGAATATACCTATCTGAATATGTAATAATATTAAGGTTTGCGTGCAGTGACTTTGGACTAGTACCCAAATAATGCTATATAGGCATTTCTAGTCACTTTAAATCATTAAAGATTAAACTCAAACTTATTAAAATGTGATCCAACACTTAAATCACATTCCCATGCATTACAATATGTGGTGATGACATGTGTCCACATGATCCCATATTTTAATTGGAGAATATTAAATCTTAGTTAATTTCAATGAGTAGAAATTACTTTTCTCAAATAAAATAAATGAAACTAGTTTATTAAATCTTGTGATCTTTGTGATGATACTAGATCATCAATTGTGTGCCTTAGTGTGCTAAATATACTAGTTAAGTATTGTTTGGTGATTGTGTATTCCGTATGTATTTATAGACGATTGTACCAACCAAGTGTACGAGGATGAGGAGTTCTACCCCGAAGAAGAAGAGGAGAATTTCAACCACTGCACAAACCAAGGCAAGCCATCATTAATAATGCAAGCTAACCCTTGCAAGCTAGATAACCTAAGAAAATGCATTAGGCATGCTTTGGTTATACCCTTTGACTTATACCTACTCCAAGTTTTATTTACAAGCTTTACTTTCTTTTACTTTACCAAAGTTTCTTACTTGTTTATAGATAGCATAAAGAGTATAAAACTTGACCTATCTAGTTAGACTTAGATGTCATTCTATGGCATGAGATTGATATTAGCATCCCACATTAGTGAACACTCTTAACTTAGTGATTAGAGCTAAACCAAAAACTTGATCACTTTAGATGGGAATACTTGGTGAAAATGACTTGTGAAAACCTTGGAATGATGAGTCATTCTATTGAGATGTTTTGACATGTGTTGAGAAACACAACTGGTTTATGATGATGAAAATGTTGAGGCATGAGCCTTAGCCCTTTATAGAAACGGATGGTTGGGTTCGGATGCGATGCCATTCCAATTTTACCGTACAACCACAATACCAGAAATGGGTAAGGCTTAGCCGAAAATTTATATGCATTAGTATGAGTTCCCTCGCGGGAGAGGTCTGAGCTAAGGCTACCTCTCAATGTTGTCCACCTATGCAGTGCCCAGGATGGCAGATGACCATGGTTGGGAGGCCAAGCTCATAGGAGAGGTGCTTATACTAGTGTGTAAAGGAAAGGTTATGTTTGATTATCTACATACTAAGTATGATGATTCAGGGTTATCCCTGACAGATGTATCAAATTTTCTGGTGAAAGTGTACCACCTCTGCAGAGTGTCAAACTATTCGAATAGCGGTGTTCGCGGTTATGCAAAGTTGGAGTGGCCATACTGTTCCGTTGTTAGATGTTTTCAAAATGACTTATGAAATGAATTGTGACATGACTTGACCACAACATGGTTATGACTATGACAACTAAGTTCCCACTTAGGTGTTTTCAAACTTTATTTTAACTTTCTTTGTTTCTGAACTCAGCTTAGGTTTCAAACTTAACTTTACAAATAAACTTAGAACTTAGCATTCATACTAGAACTACTCTACTTGTTAGTGATAGTTTGCGAGTACTTAAAGAGTACTCATGGCTTTGTCCCTGGCTATTCCCGTGGCCAGACTATGAGGAGGACTCTCCGGAAGAAGGGCAGCAGGACGGCTATGACAACTAGGATCATCTCCCATCGTCAGCATTGCCTGTGACACTGAAGATGGAGCCCACCGCTACGCTATTTATTCTGCTACTTGTTTGTACTAAGACTAGATCATGAGATCCTTTATTTGTGTAAGACCTTATTATGGTTTGTAATGGATGATTCACTGTGATAACCAATCTGTTATGTCTCGCAAAAATGGTAATCTTGGGATTGCGATGTATGGCATAACAGGCATCTGGGATTAAAAATCCGGGTGTTGACCCGGACCGCCTTTGAGCAAGACATGTTCACGGAAGGATCTGGGCCGTACCTCTCTTTGGAGTATGGTGGCTCGGATCAGGATTATATCAAGGCCCACCCAAACCGCCCCTGTGCAGGATACAAAGGTGGAAGGACCCTGCAAATCCGCTTGGCTACCCCGAGCGTTAGAGATGCACAGGTCACACTTTGTCAGCATTGTCACCATCTTCGATCTGGCCAGATGCGTTCGAAGGGATGGAGAATCTCCCCGCGAATACCTTGCCAGATGGATGAGGGTGAGGGAAACCCTAGAGGTGAAGGAAATATGCCCTGAGAGGCAATAATAAAGTTGTTATTATATATTCCTTAT
Source organism: Avena insularis (assembly GCA_023614405.1). Lineage (NCBI taxonomy): Eukaryota > Viridiplantae > Streptophyta > Magnoliopsida > Poales > Poaceae > Avena > Avena insularis. Next base: position 332,360,334 of record CM042696.1, read on the forward strand.
ATATGATAGATGTTTATTTTACATGATAGAATTGTATTGATCAGGAAACATCAATACATGTGTGTTTAATAAACAAAAAGGGTTCCTAGTTATGCCTCTCTTATAGACTAGCTTGTTGATTAAAAACATTATCAAGGTTTCCTGATCATGAACATTGGATGTTGTTAATAACAAGGTCACACCATTGGTGGAATGATGTGATGAACATTCATCCGAAGTATAGCATTATGATCAAGTCATTATTTTTATATTGCTATAACATCATACGAAGTAATCTTTATCCTTAGACCATGAGATCATGTTAATTGCTAACACCAGAAGAGTATCTTGATAACATCAAACGTCACACCGTAACAGGGTGACTATAAAGATGGGTTCAGTGCTATGAAGGTGTTATGTTGAGGCTCATGGATCAAGAGTGGAATTTGTCAATCCCGATGACGGATAGATATACTCTGGTCCCTCTCGGTGATATCACATTAAGATAGCTTGCACGCAAGTGATGTGATCACTAGAATGTTATATCACGGGAACGAGAAAAGAGTGCATGTCGGTAACGAGATCAAACTAGGTATGGAGATACCGATGATCAAATCTCGGACATGTAATATATCGAGATTTAGTTACAAGCGTTAAAGGTTCTCACGATCACAGAAGTCATCGCTGAACGTGTAGGAGTCAGTACGGATCTCCAGGTCCCGCTGCTGATTATTGATCAGAGAAGGGTCTCGATCATGTCTGCATTATTCGCGAACCGTAGGTGAAGGGAATATGCCCGAGAGGCAATAATAAAGTGGTTATTATCTTATTCCATGTTTATGATAAATGTTTATTTTGCATGCTATAATTGTATTGATTGGAAACATCAATACATGTGTGTTTAATAAACAAAAAGGGTTCCTAGTTATGCCTCTCTTATAGACTAGCTCGTTGATTAACAAGATGATCAAGGTTTCCTGATCATGGACATTGGATGTTGTAAATAACGAGGTCACAACATTGGTGGAATGATGTGATGAACATTGATCCGAAGTATAGCATTACGATCAAGTCATTATGTTTATATTGCTATAACATCATACGAAGTAATCTTTATCCTTAGACCATGAGATCATGTTAATTGCTAACACCGGAAGAGTATCTTGATAACATCAAACGTCACACCGTAATAGGGTGACTATAAAGATGGGTTCAGTGCTATGAAGGTGTTATGTTGAGGCTCATGGATCAAGAGTGGGATTTTTCCATCCTGATGACGGATAGATATACTCTGGGCCCTCTCGGTGATATCACATTAAGATAGCTTGCAAGCAAGTGATGTGATCACTAGAATGTTATATCATGGGAACAAAAGAGTGCATGTCAGTAACGAGATCAAACTAGGTATGGAGATACCAATGATCGAATCTCGGACATGTAATATATCACGAGACAAAGGGATTTAGTTACTAGGGTTAAAGGTTCTCACGATCACATAAGTCATCGTTGAATGTGTAGGAGTCAGTATGGATCTCTAGGTCCCACTTCTGATTATTGATCTGAGAGGGGTCTCGATCATGTCTACATTATTCGCGAACCATAGGGTGACACACTTAAGGGATACCGACACCATTTGGAGCAAATATGTTTCAGATAAAGGTTTAAGAAAGCGTTGGAATTATTTTAATAGACACCAAAACTGTTTCGGGTGAAATTGCTGAAATTGGTTCTGCATGTAATATTGAAATGTTGCAGGGGGTTTTATGTGAATGTTTGTTATTTAAAGTAATTAACAAAATTCTGAATAAAAATAATAAAATAGTTTTATTAAATGAGAGAGCACTAAATTTGGAGAAATTTAATGCATTTAAAGTGGAGACTTTAAAAGAGAATGTGAAGAGGCATTTTAATGTGGAGGGGTTACCACCACATGAATGGGGGAGGTGAGGAGTCACCCCCCATGCGCCGGCCATGAAGGAGGGGCACCCCCCCTCCTCCTATAAACGGCCACCCTCTTCCTCCTTCTTCCTCACACCTTCGCGTGAAGGATCTCTCTCCCCCTCTAGTATTATTTCCCCATGGTCTTGGATTAGCGAGATACATGTTCTCGGTGGATTTATCTGGAAAGGAGTTGCTGCTTCCGCTGCTTTGCTGGAGCGAGGGACGGAGGTTGTTGGGGTACCGGACGTGTGTGCGATCACGGATGCACCGCTGCTTTGCGGTGCTGGACTTGGTGGTGCTGGAGCTGGATCTGAAGGACGTGCTGGAGCTGGACCTGCTCGGACTTCCTCATGATCTTGAGATCGGCAAGTGTACGACTACATCAACCACGAGTTCCTACTCGTTAAAAAAATCGTTGTCTTCGAGGGTAAGTTCTCGATAGATGTATGTCCACCCGTTGCTTTGTACCTAGTAGATAGATCTTGGTGTGTAGTCCTCATCGTAGGAAATTTTTTGTTTTCTATGCTGCGGACCCAACAGTGGTATCAGAGCCTGATCTATCCGTAGGTGCTTTGCACGGGTAGTACACATATGTTTATATGTGGGCGATGATGATCAAGTCATTGCATCTTATATGTATTTTGGATATTGGTGGCATAGTGGGATGAAGCGGCCCGGACCAACCTTGCATGTCATCGTACATGAGACCGGTTCCACGACTGACATGCAACTTGTTTTGCATAAGTGGTTGGCGGGTGTCTGTCTCTCCTACGATAGTCAATATCTGATTTACAACGAGTTGCTAATAACTTGGTTATCCTCGTTGTGGTTCATGTTCGTAGGTGAGAACGGTTCTATCTCCGAAAGCCCTAAGCCACATAAAACTTGCAATTGATAAATTAGAGGCGTCTAGTTTAGATCGTTGCGTGGCTAGTGTAAGTATATGGTATTGTTGTAAGTAGATGTATGATAGATACTCTTACAACTCACTCAACGTGTAAGTTCCATAGACCTTGGCCTTACACACAAAGGAATGATAGAGATCATACCACGATGCAAATGATAGAGATGAAATGCATGGACCATATCATCTCACTTTACACATAAGATGTTAGCATCTTATACTACTAGTTTGGCGCTTTCTGTAGCATTGTAAGATGATCCCTCATTTAGATATCAAGATAAAAATGTGTTCTTCCTTAAGTATGCACCGTTCTATGGATCGTGTTTCGAGACATCACGTGATGATCAGGTGTACTTGACTCTACGCTTTCATACAAACGAGTGTAAGACAGTTTTACACATGCGAGTACTAAGGTTCTTACTTGGCGAGCCTAGCATGTACAGACATGGCCTCGGAACATGGACCGAAATGTTAAGCATGAGTCAGATAGTTGATATGATGCCCATATAGATGCTCGCCTTTGAAGCTACATCAACTCACGTGATGATCGGACTTGGTGTAGTGGATTTGGTTCATGTAATCACCAAAAGGACACGAGGGATGTCGGTTTTGAGTGGGAGTTTATTTCTAATTTGGATTAGTAGAACTCAATTTGTCATAAAATAAATCAAAGTGAATTTGCATAATTTGTTGTAGTCATTGGCATCTGTTCACTACCTTATGCTTAGTTTTAATTGAGATAATAGAACTATAGAATTCTGGATATTTAATTTACGAACTGGTATCGTATTGTTTTGAATGTCAATTTAAAGTTTATAAGTCTTATTGCAAACTTTCAGCAAACTCCATTTACTCCATGAAGTTTAATAAGAAGTATTAAATCAAGAGTAAGAATTCCAATGTTAGTATCTAAAGTATCATGTTTGCCTCCATGGTTATTGATATTCAAAAGTTATTTTAATATCAAGATTATATTGGAGCTGAAAATTGTTTCAGAAACCATCATGTGTGAAAGATATTGTGATATCTGAAACAATGTTTTTGGTTGTATTATGATAGAGTATAATTTAGCAAAATACATGTTCTGATATTGTATGAGAATTTGTGAAGGATGGAGATGCTAAGCATCCGGATCTCCGAAAAGGTTTTGGGAACTAACATTATACTCGCGATTCTTCCTTACATGCTATAGTAGCTTGATCATGAAAGTTGTCATGATAAGGATGAATAGAAGATGTAAGTAAAATGTTTAATACACTAATAGATTACTAAAGAATGGATTTTTGAAAGAACACCAAACATTTGATGATGGTGATCCACTTCAAAGTGCAAGTCCAAAGGTATTAGTATTTGACTATATACGCTTTGTACTATGTGTCATGTGAATGACACCACAATTGATGTTGATAGATTCTTTTAAAAGGAAAAGGAATTGCTGAAAGAGAATCTATAAAATATTTGGCAGAAAACAAAAGGTTGGACATGTCCAACTTAGGTATATAGAAGATATACATGTTATGGCTGTATTCCTTGCTTGTTAAACAATGTAGTTCTTAGGTATTGGATACCGGTATTGGATACCGAATTGGTTGGTATGAAGTGTCATACAGGACAACGCAATTCATGAACTACAATAGCCTAAAGTAACTAGCAAGAGAATAAGTGATGATGTTCATCGGAAACAAATAAAGTGTTATTGTGTTTTTTCGTTGTCATCAAACCTAGCCTTCAAGATTTGTTTTAATAATTGTTATTTTGTTCCGGTATTATGAGAATAATGGTTGTTCAAATAATTACCATATTCCATAAAAGATGGATGAACTTTTACAAGTCTAGTGGGATAAATCACATCCATAAACACTATTGCTAAAATGTCGCAAGACAAATGATTGAAAGATCACTTATGAAGTGACATCGCTGTTTAAATTATATTGGAAAGAGAACATGAAGAAACTCCATGTTGATGGATTTTTGGAGTCTTTTGATTTTGATCAATTGACGCTGGTGAGACTTTCCTTGAGATAATTGAAACTCCGTCCATAGGCCAAAGAGGAACGGATGACTAATTTATTGGATATTATGCATGTTGATGTATATAGTCCATTATGTGTAGCCATATGCGATGGATCTTTTTGCTTCATATGCTTTATCCAGAAATTTAAGTGAATATATTTGTATATTTACTTAATAAGGAAGAACTATGAAACATTTGAAAATTGTTCAAAGACTTTCAAGATGAAGTGGAAAATCATTGTAACAAGAAAATAAAGAGTTTATGATTCGATCATAAAGGAATATATTTGAGTTACATGTTTAGCAAAACACTTAATATTTGAGGAATTGTTCCATGATTTGTGTTTCCCGATAAACCATAGGAGTATGGCATATTCGAGAGATCAAATCAAACCATGTTTGACATGGTAAGATCAAAGGTGTCATTTATAAAACTGCCATTATGTTTTAAGGATTAAAGCTTTAGAGACTACCGCTTTTACACTGAAAAGAGCACCATCGTGATCCTTGAAATGACACCATATAAGTTATGGTTTGGGATAAAACCTGAATTGTCTTTTCTTAAAGTTTGGTATGCTATGCATAAGTAAAATGTTTACAACCAAAGTCGGATAAGCACGTCTTTGTAGGTTATCCCAAAGAATTTGTTGGGAATTTCTCCATAACACCGAGGGCAAAAGAGTTTGTTACTTGGAATGTCAAGTTTCTTGAGAAGGAATTTTTTGCGAAAAGTTAAGTGGGAGGACAATAGAACTTTGATAAGGTTGTTGAACCTTAGCTATATGTGCTAAATGGCCTTGGCGCCGGAAAGTGTCCCAGTGGCGGCCACAATGCTCATGGCTCACGTGATTACAAAGGGTGTGATCTCGGAGATTAGAGTTCCTATTGAACCGTGTGGGTCGGTAAGAATCAAATAGTGTGATTTGATAAGAAAGTCGTTATTGTTTTGACAATAATGAACCGACTACATGCAAAGAAGCGATGATGGGCCCTCACTCCATAAAATGACTAGAAGTCATAGAATCCGTGATAGTATCCATACACGAGAAATCAAGTTTCTGAACTTGGAAGACCCTCTGGAAAGGCGTGAAACCTATCGGTCGTGTTTGGATCTATAAAGAAATAAGACATGGATGTTTAACATCTATGAAATAGTCAACATGTCGGAAAGAAGTTTACGGCAATGTTCAAGGAGTTTACTATGACAAGATTTGATCTTTCATAGCGATATTTAGTCTTGACGGATTAATGTAGTAACCACTACATATAATTTGATGTATGGTAGTTGAACAAACAAAACAATGTTCTTCTAATAGAATGGTTACCTAGGACGTGTACAAGACACGGTCCGAAGGGTTTTGTTAATTCAAAGGGTGCTAAAAGAGCAGGCAAACTTCAATAGTTGAAGTAAGCATAGCGGAGTTGAAATCTTCACCATGATGAAACTGTTAATAGAGTTTAAATTCATCGGAGATGATGAAGATGCTTGCATTTGCAAGAAATTAAGTGGGAGCGCTGAGAAATATTTCTAATACATTATGTAGAGGACATTTTGTTGATTGGAAATGATGTATCTTGTATTGACACAAGTTAAGAATTTCATTCAAATAAGATTTCGATGAAAGACATGGGCAAAACCTGAATATTAGGCATCAATATCTATATAGATAGATTGAGGCGCTAATATGGTTATGCCAGACATACATATATGAGATATTGAAAGGGTTCAATATGGAAACAACAAGAAAGGTTCTTGCTGCATGGAAGGATTGTATCAGGATTCAAGTGTTCCAACACTTGGTGAGTAAAATCACATGAAGATTTTGATCAATTATACCGTGATATGTATATATCCAAAATGTCCTATGCTCTAAATGTTATGAGCACATACCAGAATGATCCATAAGATGATCATTGGACAATAGTAAAGATATTCTTATGAGCTTTGGAAGAACTAAGAATATATCATGTATAAGTGACAAATAGTTAAGGTAGTTCATTGTAAAGTGTTACATTGATACTATTTTTGTCACAAGATACAAATTAAATTTATCTCAATTTAGACTATGGGTGGCACAATGTAATGGAAAGGATGATCCATGATGGATTTGGATGAGTTCCAAAGTTGAGACATTGTGACGGATACTACAACAAAAGGCTAAGTATATAATTACTATAGTAGCAGCAAAGGAGGGCATTTGTGTTAAGTAGTTTGTTATCAAACTAGGTGTGGTTCAAGGTGGGCTAATACTATGAAGATATATTGTGTGAAAATAATATCAACATATTTTAACCTGAACGAACTAAAGGTCTCACCAAAGGACCAAATTTATACAATGCCATCTCATTTGAGAATGAGTGATGCGTAGAGACGCAAAGACATGCAAATACACACTGACCTCAAACTGTCAGATCCGGAGATTATGTTAACCACTAGCAATAGCGTATATGCAACACCAGAACGCCATAGGTGTTCAATACGCAAAGTTTTTCAAACTAGATTATTGACGTGTAACATCCCAAAACTTCAATCCAAGTTTATCAAAGATCAAATCATCCAAAATTAGGATTAACAAAAACTTTTCCATATTTAAAATGAAAGCATTCATATATGTGTGCATTTAAAATAGGAGTTGTTTTGAATTGCCATGATTGTGTGATCCTTTGCTTCTAAAATGTTTCTTAGGTGATTTAAACATCATCTACATCATTCCCAAACTTTTCCTAAAAGAAATCAAATCAAAAAGAATTAAAATGAAGGAATGGTCATTTGGACAAATTTAACTCTCATGCCTACTTTGGCTATTCCTAGTACTCAATTCTTAACAGAAAAAATTCTTGATCTTTGCACCCCTTGCTAGTACACATAATGAGGGCCCAAGGCCCACCTTTTGATCTACTAAAAACCTTTTGTAAACTATTTTAAATGACAGTTTAAAATTGAATCTAATGCATATGCATAGATCACCCCTATTTCAAAAACCATCTAATTGAGCACCATTTTCAAAACCCGTGCAACCAGAGACTACCTATCACTAGTGGAGATCACCCAAAAATTTTGAACTCAAAATTCAAAACTTTTTCTCTTGCGGCCATTTCATCAAACACTTGGCAGGCAGAATCACACCTCTAATCCTAGCTCACTGTTTTGAATAGAGTTTTGCCCCCAATTGATCTCCATTTAATCTCTTTGTCCCCCTCTGATCAAACCATGCCATTTGCTACCCATCCCCTACACCCTAGTAGCAATGCCATGCCATGCCGAGCACCACCCTGGCTGGCCAAACTTGCCCCACTGCAGCAGACCACCTCCTCGTTCCTCTCCATGTCTAGGAGGTAGCCCGACTGCACCGCCCTCTCATCCCTTGCCCCGGACCACAGGAGAACCAGCGCCCAGTGCCGAACCAACCATGCCGCGCCGCCGCAGAGCGCCCTTGTCCCAGCGTGCACAGCCGCCGCTCGACACCAGCCCGCGCCACCGCCTCGCACAGAGAACACCCCAGACACCCCCGTTCGCCGCCCAATGCCCCACAGCCACCGCTCGCCGTGGACACAGCCACTTCGGCCACGCAGAGCGCCACCTCGCCCCAACCGCATGCCACCGCCCCTACGGCCGTATTGAAGCACTAGAGCACCGCCAGGGAACCGCCCATCGATCGCCATCCCCAGCCATGCCGCTAGCTCGCCGTAGCCATGTCGCCACCGTCGACCGCCCATCCCGCTCGGTCTCAACGTCGAGCCTATAAAAGAAGCCTTCCCCAGCACCAAAGACTCACACCATTCCACTCCCCTCACCTCTCTGAACCTCAACCACCCCTCGCCGGAGCAAGTGGAGCCGCAGCTCGCCGGAATTGGAGCCAGAGCCGCCGCCTCTGGAGAAGAAGGGTGTCGTTGATTCCGGCCACCCCAAGCTCCGCCACGACCACGCCTCGCCTCGCCATCATCTTCCACTTCGTTCGCCCGCATCGACGACCCCGCTGGAGCCCTCGTATGCCCCTAGTAGACCCCCACCGAGCCGCTAGGGTTCGAGCTCGCCGGCGACCCATCCGTCGTCGACGACGACCCTCAGCCGTAGATCTAGCCTCTAATCGCACGACCCACAGCGCGCGTACCGTTTCGCGTTTTAAGTGCCGCTGACAAGTGGGACCCCCCTGTTAGCTGAGCCCCGTGCCGTGTAGCGCCACTGGGCCGGCCCATTTCCCTTCCCGCGCAAGCCCGTAGATTCAAATCTAGGTTTTTCTTTTTAGTTAGAATATAGTTTCTGTCCAGTGTTTCAAAATTTAATTCTGTGAGTTTGACAAATCCAAATTACATGAAACTAATTTTGTCTGAAAGGTATTGAAATGCTCTAACCAAGCCCGTTGGATTTAATTCATTTAGAGTTATAGATTTCTCCTAATAAAAATAATAATACAGAAGCTTTTGCAACTTGAAACATTTTTATAAAATCAACCAAGTTAGCTTTTGAGTTGATTCCAACTCTCAAAAATCACATCTCATCATGTCTATCCAAATATGTAATAATATTAAGGTTTATAGGCAGTGACTTTGGACTAGTACCAAAATAATGCTATATAGGCATTTCTAGTCACTTTAAATCATTAAATAATGAACTTAAACCAAAGTAATATTGATCCAACCTTTAAATCTCATTCCCACATGTTAGAATATGTGGTGAGGACATGTGTCCACATGATCCCATATTTTGGTGGTGAATATTAAATTTTAGTTGATATTTCAATGAGTAGAAATTACTTTTCCAAAATAAAAAGGTTGAAACTATTGAATTAAACTTGTGATGCTTGTGATGATAATAGATCATCAATTGTGTGGTTTAGAATAATACTTAGCCTAGTTAAGGATTGTTTGGTGATTGTGCACTCCCTATGTATTTCTAGACGATAGTACTGACCAAGCCTTCGAGGAAGAGGAGTTCTACCAAGAAGAAGAAGAAGAAGAAGAAAACTTCAACCACTGCACCAACCAAGGCAAGCTATTAGTGGCAAGCTAAACCTTGCAAACATGCTTTAGCAAGCTATTAGTGGCAAGCTAAACCTTGCAAACATGCTTTAGTAAGCTATTGTAGCAAGCTAGAATAAAACTAGATAGTTTAGTAAAGATGCCTTAAGCATACTTTGATCACACCCCTTTAACTCTTAGTACCTCAAGTCTTATTAACAAGTTTTACCCCCTTAGTTACACCAAGTTCTTTAATTAATTTTGAAGGTAGCATAAAGAGTATAAAACTTGACCTACTTAGAAACCTTTAGATGTCATTCTATGGCAAGAGATTGATCCCATCTTTCCACCTTAGTGAACACTCTTAACTTAGTATTTTAGAATAGATCAAAACTTGAGTCACTTTAGATGGGAACACTTGGTGAAAATGAGTTATGAAAACCTTGGAATGATGAGTCATTCTATTGAGATGTTTTGACATGTGTTGAGAAACACAATGGGTTGATGATGATGAAAAAGATAAGGCATGAGCCTTAACACTTTTATAAAACTGATGGTTGGATTCAGATGCAATACGATTCCAAATTTACCGTACAACCACATTACCTAAATTGGGTAAGGCTTAGCTGGAAATTTATGTGCATTAGTATTAGTTCCCTCACGGGAGAGGTTTGAGCTGAGGCTACCTCTCAATGATGTCCACCTATCACGGTGCCCAAGATGGTGATGGTCATGGTTGGGAGGCCATGCTCATAGGAGAGGTGCTTGTACTAGGGTGTGTAAAGGGAAGGTTATGTTTGATTATCTGCATACTAAGTATGATGATTCAGGGTTATCCACAGCGGATGTATCGAATCTTGTGGTGAAAGTGTACCACCTCTGCAGTGTCAAACTATTGAATAGCAGCGTCATGATTATGGACAGTTGGAATGGCCATACTGTTTCGTTGTCAGATGTTTTCTAGATAACTTGAAAAGAATGATGAACTTTGACTTGACACAACAGGGTTGTGTAGATGATAATAGCTTCCCAACTTAAGTGATTCTAGAACTTTAATTTATCTTTTCTTGCTTCAGAACTCAGCTTAGGTTTCAAACTTAACTTGATAGTATTCTTTCAATTCAGCACTTTAACTTAGAATCATAAACCTTGCTAGTAGTAGTTTGCGAGTACTTAAAGAGTACTCATGGCTTTTGTCCCTGGCTATTATCATGGCCAAACTATGAAGGAGAGTATCAAGATGATGGTGTTGAATGGCTATGATAACTAGGACTATCTGCCTTCGTCGACATTACTGTGCCCGAAGATGGACCCCAGCTACGCTATCGTTTAATTCCGCTTGTTGTATTAAACCTTTGGATCATGAGATCCTTATTTGTGTAAAACCTTATGTATGGTTTGTAATGGATGATGTACTGTGATATCCAATCCGTTATGTCTCGCAAAAATGGTAATCCTGGGATTGCAAGGTATGGCATAACAGGCATCTGGGATTAAAAATCCGGGTATTGACATGACGCTAGTGCAAGTGGGAGACTGAAGGGAATATGCCCGAGAGGCAATAATAAAGTGGTTATTATCTTATTCCATGTTTATGATAAATGTTTATTTTGAATGATATAATTGTATTGATCAGAAACATCAATACATGTGTGTTTAATAAACAAAAAGGGTTCCTAGTTATGCCTCTCTTATAGACTAGCTCGTTGATTAACAAGATGATCAAGGTTTCCTGATCATGGACATTGGATGTTGTTAATAACGAGGTCACAAGATTGGTGGAATGATGTGATGAACATTCATCCGAAGTATAGCATTACAATCAAGTAATTATGTTTATATTGCTATAACATCATATGAAGTAATCTTTATCCTTAGACCATGAGATCATGTTAATTGCTAACACCGGAAGAGTATCTTGATAACATCAAACGTCACACCGTAACAGGGTGACTATAAAGATGGGTTCAGTGCTATGAAGGTGTTATGTTGAGGCTCATGGATCAAGAGTGGGATTTGTCCATCCCGGTGAAGGATAGATATACTCTAGGCCCTCTCGGTGATATCACATTAAGATAGCTTGCAAGCAAGTGATGTGATCACTAGAATGTTATATCACGGGAACGAGAAAAGAGTGCATGTCGGTAACGAGATCAAACTAGGTATGGAGATACCAATGATCGAATCTCGGACATGTAATATATCGCGAGACAAAGGGATTTAGTTACTAGCGTTAAAGGTTCTCACATGTAACATATCAAACCTTTAACACTTGTAACTAAATCACTGTCCCGATCTGTCACTACACTAATCTAGTTCACATAGTGATAAATCTAACACCCATGGAGTTCTTGTGTTGATCATGTTTTCCCTAGGAGTACTTTAGTCAGCGGATCTGCTACATTCAGGTCGTGTGCATTTTACAAATCTTTATATCTCCATCCTTGACATGCTCATGGATGGGTGAAACAGCAATATGCTATGAATTCTTGTGAGACCTTGGTTCCTTGGCGTTGGCTATGGCTCCATTGTTGTCACAATAGATCACCATCGGGTCCAGCATATGGGAACCACACCCAGTTCCGTAATGAACTCTTTCATCAAAGCGCTTCTGGCGCGAAGCGACAACATATTCCGTCTCGTTGTTGATCCAGCCACCACCGGAGTTATTTGGAGCTCCTCCAACTAAGCGCTACTCTGTTCAAGAAATCGTGCTCTGGATTGAGACTTACAGTCATTCGGATTAGTGTCAAAGGTAGCATCGACATAACACTTAGCGACTAGCTCTTCTTCACCTCCGTATACAAGAAACATATCCTTAGTTCTTCTCAAGTACTTAAGGATATTCTTGACCGCTATCCAGTGTTCCGAACCTGGATCAGATTGGTACCTACTAGTCAAACTAAAGGATCCATTCTTGGCAACTCCTTTCGCGAGAAACTCCTTCTCAAGAAAGGATCCATTCTTGGCAACAAAAACCTTGCCCTCGGATCTGTGATAGAAGGTATACCCAATCGTTTCCTTAGGGTATCCTATGAAGACGCATTTTTCCGCTTTGGGTTCGAGTTTATCCGGCTGAAGTTTCTTCACATAAACATCGCATCCCAAAACCTTAAGAAATGACAGCTTAGGTTTGTTTCCAAACCATAATTCATACGGTGTCGTTTCAACGGATTTAGATGGTGCCCGATTTAAAGTGAATGCAGCTGTTTCTAGTGCATAACCCCAAAATGACCGTGGCAAGTCAGTCAGAGACATCATAGATCGAACCATATCCAATAAAGTATGATTACGACATTCTGACACACCATTACGTTGTGGTGTTACGGCGTGAGTTGTGAAACTATTCCACGATATTTCATATGTGCTAAACTCGTAACTAAGATACTCTCCTCCACGGTCGGACCAGAAATTTGATCTTTACATTACGATGATTTTCCACTTCATTCTGAAATTCTTTGAACTTTTCAAAAGTTTCAGACTTGTGTTTCATCAAATAGATATAACCATATCTACTCAAATCATCCGTTAAAGTAACAAAATAACGATATCAACCTCGTGAGCACACTCATTGGTCCACACACATCGGTATGTATGATTTCCAATAGATCATCGCTTTGTTCCATTGAGCTGGAAAGCGGCGTTCTAGTCATCTTGCCCATAAGGCATGGCTCACATGTATCAAATGATTCAAAATCAAGTGATTCCAAAAGTCCATCGAATGGAGTTTCTTCATGCGTTTAACGCCAATATGACCTGCGGCGATTGCCACATATGTAGATATATCATTATCAAGTTTAATCCTTTTAGCATCAACATTATGAATATATGTAATACTACTATCGAGATCCAACAGAAACAAACCATTCAACATAGGTGCATGACCATAAAAGATATTATTCATATAAATCGAACAACCATTGTTTTCAGACTTAAATGAATAACCACTTTGCATCAAACACGATCCGGATACAATGTTCATGCTCAGTGCAGGCACCAAATAACAATTATTTAGGTTTATAACTAATCCCGATGGCATATGGAGGCGAGTTAAACGGCGATCACATCAACTCTTGATCCATTGCCGACCCGCATCGTGACCTCATCCCTTGCTAGTTGTCGCTTGTTCCGCAGCCCCTGAACCAAGTTACATATATTAGCAACCGATCCCGTATCAAATACCCAGGTGCTACTGCTAGTACTAGTCAAGTACACATCAATAACATGTATATCACATATACCTTTGTTTGCCTTGCCAGACTTCTTGTCCGCCAAATACTTGGGGCAGTTGTGCTTCCAATGGCCAGTCCCCTTGCAATAGTAGCACTTTTCGGTTAGGACTTAGGGCCAGCTCGGGGTTTCTTTTCAAGCGTGGCAACAGACTTGCCACCCTTCTTTCCCTTGTGCTTGCCTTTCTTGTCCTTCTTGAAACCGGTGGTCCTATTGATCATCAACACTTGATGTTCTTTCCTAATCTCCACTTCTGCAGTCTTAAGCATTGTGAAGCTCGGGAAGAGACTTCTTCATGCCACGCATATTATAGTTCATCCACGAAGCCCTTGTAGCTAGGTGGCAGAGATTGGAGAACACGATGTATGCCTAAGTCAATGGGAATTGTTATTCCCAAGGACACAAGCTTATCGGCGTGCAGGACATTTTGAGTACATGCTCACTAACGGAGCTGTTTTCCTCCATCATGCAGCTAAAGAACTTTTCTGTAGCATTATAACTCTCTACGGAAGCATGGGTATCGAAAATCATTTTCAATTCTCCCATGGTATAAAAGGCATTGCCATTTTCGAAATGTTTTCGAAGTTAAGCTCTAGCCCATACGGTATCCGCAATGAACTAAGTTGTGGTCCTCGATGAGTTATATAGGCGTTCTTTTCCTCGTCGAGGCATCGAGGAGCTGGTGGGGGCCTAGCGGTGCATCTAGCACATATTGCTTTTGTGCTTGTGAGGAGAATCCTCAAATTCATAGCCCAGTTGGTGAAGTTGCTACCATTCGTAGTAAGTTTCTCTTTCTCCATGAACACATTGAAATTAAAAGCAGGTGGTGCCATCTACAATAGAATTTGTAAAGTATATTTAGACTAAGTTTATGATAGATTGAGTTCAACTAATCCAAATTACTAATGAACTCCCACTCAAAAATGACATCCCTCGTGTCCTTTTGGTGATTACATGAACCAAATCCACTACACCAAGTCTGATCATCACGTGAGTCGATTGTAGCTTCAAAGCGAGCATCTATATGGGCATCATATCAACTATATGACTCATGCTTAACCTTTGTCCATGTTCCGAGGCCATATACGTACATGCTAGGCTCGTCAAGTAAGAACCTTAGTATTTGCGTGTGTAAAACTGTCTTACACCCGTTGTATGAAAGCGTAGAGTTGAGAACACCCGATCATCATGTGATGCCTCAAAACACGATCCACAAAACGGTGCATACTTAAGGAAGAACACATTTTATCTTGATATCTAAATGAGGGATCATCTTATAATGCTACCAAACGCGCCAAACTAGCAGTATAAGATGCTAACATCTAATGTGCGAAGTGAGGTGATATGGTCCATGCATTTGATCTCTATCATTTGCATCGTGGTATGATCTCTATCATTCCTTTGTGTGTAAGGCCAAGGTCTATGGAACTTACACGTTAAGTGAGTTGTAAGAGTATCTATCATACATCTACTTACAACAATACCATATCAAAACACTAGCCCAGCAACGATCTAAACTAGACGCCTCTAATTTATCAAATGCAAGTTTTACGTGGCTTAGGGATTTCAGAGATAGAACCTGTCTACCCTACGAACATGAACCACAACAAGGATAACCAAGTTATTAGCAACTCGTTGTAAATCAGATATTGACTATATTAGGAGAGATAGACACCCGCCAGCCACTTATGCAAAACAAGTTGCATGTCGATCGGAACCGGTCTCATGTATGATGACATGTAAGGTTGGTCGGCGCTTCATCCCACTATGCCACCAATATCCAAAGTACATAGAAATGCAATAACATGATCATCGCCCCACATATAAACATATGTGTACTACCGTGCAAAGCACCTACGCATAGATCAGGCTCGATACCCTTTGTTGGGTCCGCAACATAGAAAACAAAAAAATTTCCTACGTGAACTACAGCCAAGATCTATCTACTAGGTACAAAGAAAGCGGGTGGACATACATCCATAGAACTTACCCTCGAAGACAACGAGCTTTGTTAACAGTAGGAACTGCGTGGTTGATGTAGTCGTACACTTGCCGATCTCAAGATCGTGAGGAAGTCCGGCGCCGCAACTCAACAACGCGCATCGCACACTTTGCGTTCAAGCCACGGACAACCTCCACCTCCTCGCTCCGGTGATCCAGCGGAAGCAGCAACTCCTTCGGACGAAATGCCGCCGGGAACATGTATCTCACTAATCCGAGACCATGGGGAATAATTCTAGAGGGAGAGATCCTTCACAAGGAGGTGTGAGGATGAAGGAGGGAATGGGTGGCCTTTTATAGGAGGAGGGGGTGCCCCCTCTCTCCATGGCCGGCGCATGGGGGGGGGGGGTGACCCCTCACCTCCCCCATTCATGTGGTGGTAACCCCTCCACATTAAAATGCCTCTTCACATTCCCTTTTAAAGTCTCCACTTTAAATGCATTAAATTTCTCCAAATTTAATGCTCTCTCATTTAATAAATCTCTTTTATTAAATTTATTCAGAATTTTGTTAAGTACTTTAATTAACAAACATTCACATATAGCCCCTTGCAATATTTCAATATCACATGCAGAACCACCTACGCAATTTCACCGAAACAATTTCGGTTTCTATTGAAACAATTCTGCGCTTTGCAATTCTTTAAATGCGAAACATATGTGCTCCAAAATGGTGTCCGGTAACTCTTAAGTGTGCCACCCTACGGTTCGCGAATAATGCAGACATGATCGAGACCCTTCTCCGATCAATAATCAGCAGCGGGACCTGGAGATCCGTACTGACTCCTACACATTCAACGATGAATCCTGTGATCGTGAGAACCTTTAACGCTTGTAACTAAATCCCTTTGTCTCTCGATATATTACATGTCCGAGATTCGATCATCGGTATCTCCATACCTAGTTTGATCTCGTTACCGACATGCACTCTTTTGTCGTTCCCGTGATATAACATTCTAGTGATCACGTCACTTGCTTGCAAGCTATCCTAATGTGATATATCGAGAGGGCCAGTATATCTATCATCATACGGATTGACAAATTCACTCTTGATCCATGAGCCTCAACATAACACCTTCGTAGCACTAAACCCATCTTTATAGTCACCATTACGGTGTGACGTTTGATGTTATCAAGATACTCTTCCGGTGTTAGCAATTAACATGATCTCATGGTCTAAGGATAAAGATTACTTCGTATGATGTTATAGCAATATAAACACAATGACTTGATCGTAATGCTATACTTCGGATGAATGTCCATCACATCATTCCACCAATGGGGTGATCTTGTTATTAACAACATCCAATGTCCATGATCAGGAAACCTTGATCATCCTGTTAATCAACAAGCTAGTTTATAAGAGAGGCATGACTAGGAACCCTTTTTGTTTATTAAACACACATGTATTGATGTTTCCTATCAATACAATTATAGCATGCAAAATAAACATCTATCATATACAAGGAATACATAATAACAACTTTATTATTGCCTCTTAGGGCATATTTCTTTCAGATTAGTTATAAACCTAAATAATTGTTATTTAGTGCCTGCACTGAGCATGAACATTGTATCTGGATCGTGTTTGATGCAAAGTGGTTATTCGTTTAAATCTGAAAACAATGGTTGTTCGATTTATATGGATAATATCTTTTATGGTCATGCAGCTGTGTTGAATGGTTTATTTATGATGGATCTCGATAGTAATATTACGCACATTCATAATGTTAATGCTAAAAAGATTAAACTTGATGATGATATATCTGCATATATGTGGCACTGCCGTCTAGGTCATATTAATTAAAGCATGAAGAAACTCCATTCTGATGGACTTTTGGAATCACTTGATTTTGAATCATTTGATACATGTGAGCCATGCCTTATGGGCAAGATGACTAGAACGCCGTTTTCCGGTTCAATGGAACGGGCGACAGATCTATTGGAAATCATACATACTGATGTGTGTGGACCAATGAGTGTGTCGGCGCGAGGTGGATATCGTTATTTTGTTACTTTCACTGATGATTTGAGTAGATACGGGTATATCTATTTGATGAAACACAAGTCTGAAACTTTTGAAAAGTTCAAGGAATTTCAGAATGAAGTGGAAAATCATCGTAATAGAAAGACCAAATTTCTACGGTCTGACCGTGGAGGAGAGTATCTAAGTTACGAGTTTAGCACAAATATGAAAGAGTGTGGAATAGTTTCACAACTCACGCCTGCCGGAACACCACAACGTAATGGTGTGTCAGAACATCGTCATCGTACCTTATTGGATATGGTTCGATCTATGATGTCTCTGACTGACTTGCCACTATCATTTTGGGGTTATGCACTGGAAACAGCTGCATTCACTTTAAATCGGGCACCGTCTAAATCCGTTGAAATGACACCATATGAATTATGGTTTGGAAACAAACCTAAGCTGTCATTTCTTAAAGTTTGGGGATGCGATGTTTATGTGAAGACACTTCAACTAGATAAACTCGAACCCAAAGCGGAAATATGCGTCCTCATAGGATACCCTAAGGAAACAATTGGGTATACCTTCTATCATAGATCTGAGGGCAAGGTTTTTGTTGCCAAGAATGGATCCTTTCTTGAGAAGGAGTTTCTCGTGAAAGGTGTGAGTAGTCGGAAGGTAGAACTCGAAGAGGTTATTGAACCTTCTCTTCATGGAATGGCGAGTGGCACAGCACCGGAAGTTGTTTCGGAGTTGACTTCACCTGATGAAGAGAGAGCTAATGATAATGATCATGAAACTCCAAAAGACGACAGTACCGAACCTCACAGGTCAAGTAGGACACGTGTAGCTCCTAAACTGTACGGCAATCCTGTTGTGAATTTCATGGTTGATGAAATGGATGTCCCTACGACGTATGAAGAAGCGATGATGATCCCGGATTCCTACAAATGGCTGGAAGCCATGAAATCTGAGATGGAATCCATGTACGAGAACCAAGTTTGGAACTTGGTGGACTTACCTCACGATCGAAAGGCCGTTGAGAATAAATGGATTTTCAAAAGAAAAACTGATGCTGATGGTAATGTGACCATCTATAAGGCTCGACTTGTCGCAAAGGGGTTTCGACAAATTCAAGGAGTTGACTATGATGAGACATTCTCTCCCGTAGTGATGCTTAAGTCGGTTAGGATTATGTTAGCAATTGCTGCATATTTCGATTATGAAATATGGCAGATGGATGTCAAAACTGCGTTCCTCAATGGTAATATTGAAGAAGAGTTGTATATGATACAACCTAAGGGTTTTGTCGATCCTAAGGATGCAAATAAGGTATGCAAACTTCAGCGATCCATCTAGGGACTGAAGCAAGCATCCCGGAGTTGGAATCTCTGCTTTGATGAGGTGATCAAAGAGTTTGGATTTGTCCAAACTTATGGAGAGGCTTGTATTTACAAGAAAGTGAGTGGGAGCAATGTGGCATTTCTGATATTATATGTGGATGACATATTATTGATTGGAAATGATATAGATCTTTTAAACAGTGTTAAAAGTTATCTAAACAGCAAATTTTCGATGAAAGACCTTGGTGAAGCGTCATATATATTAGGCATTAAAATCTATAGAGATAGATCAAGGCGCCTAATTGGGCTATCGCAGAGTACATACCTTGATAAGATATTAAAGAAGTTTAATATGGACGAAAGTAAGAAGGGGTACTTACCTATGTTGCAAGGCAAGACATTGAGTAAGACTCAAAGTCCGGCTACGGCAGAAGAAAGAGAGATGATGGATAAGATCCCCTATGCCTCGGCCATAGGCTCTATTATGTATGACATGCTATGTACAAGACCGGATGTGGCACATGCTATTAGTTTGACTAGTAGGTACCAATCTGATCCAGGTTCAGAACACTAGATAGCGGTAAATAACATCCTCAAGTACTTGAGAAGAACTAAGGATATGTTTCTTATATATGGAGGTGAAGAAGAGCTAGTCGCTAAGTATTATGTCGATGCTAGCTTTGACACCGATCCGGATGACTCTAAGTCTCAATCCGGATACGTATTTGTCACATCCCAAATTCTAGATTTAGCACTGCATTCATACATGTCATTGCATTCATGATCATATTTGCAATAATTCAGTTTTAAAGGCTTTTGGCCAAAGCGCCACCTATATGTCTTTCCATCTCTTATATGAGATTACTAGGGTTTTTGCCTTGCATCTTTAAAAATGGCCCCTTTTGGACATTCTAGATGCACGGTTGCGTAGAGCTCGTCTCTACGAATCCGTAGAACCTTTTTCGTCCAAATCGGAGCTCGGGATCAAAAGTTATGGCCAATTTACAAAGGCGTAAAAAATTCAGATATCTGAACAATACAGAGTTCATCTCTGTTCAAAAAATGGGGGAAACGCGTCGGCCGGTGGCGCCAGCGCCCTGGAGCCACCCGCTGACAAGCGAGGCGATAGTGGCCGCTTCTAGCATGATGCGTAGCCACCACCACCGACTGCGACCGGCGGACCGGGCCGTGCTCGTGTAGCACCTGACACCGAGGTCGCCAGAATCCCGGATTTGGCGGGGTTCGTTCCGCCTCGTGTTCTCCTTCTCACCCCCCACCCTTAAAGCCCTCGCCAACCCGATCTTTTTCCCCTCTTCGTTTCCGCCTACACCGCCGCCAGCTCCGAGGAATCTCTCGCCGGAGTTCGTCGCCGCCGCCGCCATTAGCTCCGGTGAGGTCGCCGCCGCCGCCCCGAGCCCCCTTGCCCTGCCGCCTAGCCGCCTCGCCTCACCCTCTTCGGTTTTCCCGCGGTCACTCAACAGAACACCGTCGCCGTCATCCCCCGCCGCGCCATGCCGTTCCTACCGCCGGCCGCAAGGTGAGGTGAAGCCACGTCGGCCATTGGATCACCGCGCTGACGTCAACCGCCGCAGTCACCCACCCGTCAGCGGGGAATATTCCCTGGAATATTCCCGGAATATTCCCCGTCGATTTTCTGAGATTATTTAATTTCCAGAAAATAGATCCAACTTCAAAAATTCGTAGGAAAAGATTTACTGGGCCAAATTTTGCAAATAATATGTCGTTGGATTCACTTTTTTGTGTAGATTTTGTTTATAGAATAATATTGCAGGTTTACTGTATGTTTTTCCCTGGGACTTTAAAAAGGCTTAAAACACTATAAAAATTATAGGAAAATTTTTGTAACGCCTTTTTGCGTGTTTTCAATTGCCCCTGGTTTTAAATCACGTTACCTACACAGTAGTATTTTTGCCCAGGTCTTACAACTCTGTTTACTGCAGAGTCTTAGTGTTTTGCCTAAAAGCCTATTAATTGGGTTCACAAATTGCATAGCCTTGTTTTCTTTCCATTAAAGTTTTTCCATGCATCATGCAGTAGTAGTAAACATCAAAGAACACCGAGAGGTTACTGAAAACCTTGTTGAGCTATCATGCATGTATTTTTGCACTTGCTTATGTTTGTTATGTTGTTTATGTGTTGTTTTGTATCGTGTAGATTGTGACGAGTGCAACGCTTGTTTCTGCGAGGATTGTACCCTCGACTCCAACCGCCAAGGAAAGTAGATGCTATTTTGTTCATACCATTGTCCTACTATTTTTCTCTTATGCATGTGTAGTGTATTTCTGTAGTTAATGTGTAGGAACTACTATGCTAAGCTATATCCTATATATTGTGGTAAGATTTTCCTTGTAGTTGAGCCCCACTCAGTAGATGTGCTTAGACTTGCTGTGAAGATGGGGGAAAGGGGATCACACTATGGTGGAATTGTGTTTGCTTCAAACTAAAACAACTTAATGTTAATGAACTACCTGGGCGGAATGGTTGGATGGTCATCGGAGTGTGGTTAATGGTGGGGAATACCGTCCAGGGTACTGAGAAGGATTGGTTATCTTTGTTATGGTAGCTTACGTGTGCAACCATGTGTCAGTAAGAATGGGTGGCTGGTTGGACTTAGTAGGTCGTGGTGATCCGAACCCAGCGTAGCCAGAGATGTAGTAAATGATAGGTTAGGACCGGTGCGCAGTGGGGTTTGGTGATCTACTTCCCGAAAGGTACCATCTTGGACTTCTCCCTACCATTACACAATATGAGTGTGGTGGTACGAGCTGGGTTGGCCAGGTCACATGGGTAAAGTGTACAAACCCCTGCAGGGTGTAAAACTAAGTACTTAGCCGTGTCCCCGGTTACGGACGATTGAGTTGCTTGATCTTGAGGATATGACATATTCTCACTCATCCTTATTTCCTAATTACTAAAACTTGATGGGTGAACTTAATGGGTTGCAGTGAATTAAATGGTTTACGAAAGTATAATCAAAGTTTTTGAAAAGTGCAAGCTAGCCAAAGCTCCACTAGACAAATAAGCATGTAGACTCTAGGTGCATTGTCTCCTTTATCTTAGAGCTACTTGCCATACATTCCATGTATTGATCCTTCGGGGCTTCTACGTTTCTTGTTGCAGGTTATACCGATTCGGAGTGATTCGATATAGGTCGCGGTACTCCACTCAACAA
Organism: Avena insularis; assembly: GCA_023614405.1. Lineage (NCBI taxonomy): Eukaryota > Viridiplantae > Streptophyta > Magnoliopsida > Poales > Poaceae > Avena > Avena insularis. The sequence goes on from CM042696.1 coordinate 332,382,865, forward strand.
TTGTTCCCTTGTGGGCAATTTGAAGATGGAGTAGTATCTTTATTTGTGTTGCTACCTGATTTATGTGTGAGCTAGCCTTCGAGCTAAGCAACTTTTGTAATAAATGAATCTTCTAGATCTTCGTTATTTATGATACACGGATTATTACTTTGTTATTTCACTATGTTCTATGTAAGCCAATGAACTGATCTAGGGATTGGCATGTTGCATAGAAGCTACAGTCTTTTCAGTATTGTAGTGTTACAGATGGTATCAGAGCCATGTGTTGACTGTAGGATCGTGACCTAGGATTGGAATAGGAAGCCTTATGTTTACTTAAGCCTATTTTAAATTCAGTCTTTAATCTTATGCCATTCACTCTAGTAAATTCTTTTCTTTTGTTGTTCTCACTATTTCTTCCTTACAACTGATAGATGGGAGATGCCACCAGAGTTGAGTATGTTGAGCTCCAGTCGCCAAGACCCTTCACAAGACAGCTGGCGGAGCTTTGCCAGACACTAGGCATGCTAATGTTGATGTTCAAAGGGAGAAGGATGAACACCTATGTGCCTGGAGATCTTGTGTGGGAGATCACCGCGATTGTTCTTGCAGATCCCACCGTGCCTGGTATGGAGAACCTGAACCTCACCAAGAAGTACCTTACCTGGGAGCAAGGAGTGGAGTCGGCCATGCATGAGACACTGTCACGCCTGTGCTATCTCCACCGACACTGACTACCAGCTGGCTCACCCTTCCTTGCATTTGGAGGTCGGAATGAGCAAGGGCTTGTGATGGTTACCACAGGTGATTGGAACAACATGCCACTCCAAGTGAAGTAGTTAGAAGACATGGAGATCAAAGCTTGGGAGAGGGAAGAGAAGCTGATGCAGCAAAAGGAGCAGCTGGATTATTTTCAGGGCACGGTGCACTTGCAAGGGTATGAGATGGAAACCTTGCACACTGTCGTGAATACAATGGAGCAAGCCCTCATTGGGAGAGATGCCATGATTGCAGCGCTGAACCAAACCATTGTGCAAAGGAATCAAGTTGTGGCTGATCGTGATCAAACCATTTTGGACATGGCTGCCCAGATTGCTGCCCTTCAAGCACAGCAGAATCCTCCACCAAACAATGGTAACGGTGATGATGGGAACGATGATGATAGTGATGATGATGATGCGGATAATGGTGATGGAGGTAACAATGGTGGAGGAGGTAACAATGATGATGATGGAGGCAGTGATGATGGAGGAAGCGATGACGATGATGGAGGAGATGTAGCGGGCGCTTTTGTTGAAGGAAGTGATGAAGAGGACCCCGAAGAGGTGGAGTTCGAGGACTCAAGTGAAGAATACTCAGGAGAGGTGTACACACCACCACCGTGGCATGCACGAGGATCGAAGCGTCAACGCATGGACTCCAGAACCTACTGCAACCTATTCATCAAATAGCTAGAGATGGTCCTCCAAAACTAGTCTTCGTTAGGGATATTCGTTAGTCTTAGACATCGATCAATGTAAACTTCTGCACGGTTAGCTTATTGTGTTTAGATTTCTCAGTTTAGTACCTTAAAGTTCCAGGAATTTTCGTGAGATTTATTAAATGATTTTTGAACAAGTTTGGGTAATTTTCGTGTTTTTACAGCTGCAGTTTTCTGCCTGACCAGTTTTACCGCGCGATTTTTATTTCCTTACTGGTAACCCGGATTGTGCTCATATTTTAGGATCTGGAGCGTAATTACCTGTATCATCTGCAGAAAAATTGGCTAAAATTCCTGATGAGTATAAGGTGCCCAGAAAAATTCGTGAACAGGACAGAACTGTTCTGCCAGATTTCTGGTTTTTCTTATTTTTGCTGTTTTGCTTTGCCAAACATTGTTACCAGCATTTCTAAACTATTTTTGTAGCTATATACTGTTAATGAAAACCTGGAACGATGGTTGTGTGTGTGTTTGATCATGTGGTGATTGCTTATGATTGTTGTGGCTTGAGCTTGTTGCATGGGTAGAGGGCTATTGCTTATCTGTAGTTGTTTCTTTCTAATCTTACCTGTGCTGAACCGCAGATGTCTCGCCGCCGACCAGATGAGATGGCTCAGCTTATGGCCGCTCAAGCACAGCTGACCCAAGTGATGATGCAGTTCATGGCAACTCAGAACAACAACAACAATAATAACAACAACGGGAACAATCAGCCGCAGGGGGATGCTCTCACTAGGTTCTTGAGGCTGAGGTCAGCTAAGTTCTCCTCTGTACCTGAGCCCATGATTGCTCTCGACTGGCTTCGTTCTGTGAACAAGGACCTGGTGACCGTTGGTTGCACTGATGCTGAGAAGGTAAGGTTTGTTCCTCACCTGCTGGAGGGATCAGCTGCCTCATGGTGGGATGCTTTCCAGATTACTCACCCGCTGGAGACAGTTACCTAGGCTATGTTTGAGGAAGGGTTCAGGACGAACCACGTATCTGCGGGGACCATGAGCCTGAAGAGGAAGGAGTTCTGCAACCTGTGCCAGACCAACCGCACTGTGGCAGATTACATAGAGGAATTCAACAATCTCTCTCGCTATGCCCCTGAAGATGTGGACACTGATGCCAAGAGGAGGGAGAGGTTCCTGGATGGTCTCAGTGATGAGCTCTCACTTAAGCTATCCGTGGTATATTGCCCGACGTTTCAGGAGTTGATGGATAAGGCCAGGATTCTGGAAGGGAAGCAACAGCAGGTGGAGCGACGCAAGAGGAAGAACAACCATCACTCCTCAGGATCACACGACCGCGCACGCGTCTCTTATGATGGACACTCTTGACATTCTAGGCATGGCGGAGACGACCGCAGCCACCGTGGAAGCAATGGACATCGCCACGATGGTCACAGGAGTGACAATCACCACCATGGAGGAAACGACCGCGACCATAATGGTCACAGGAGCCACCACAGCAACTCTGGGAGGAACAATGGACATGACTATGTGAGCAAGAAGGATCTCAGCAATGTGGAGTGCTACAAATGCAAGAAGCTGGGTCACTATGCTAGTACCTGCCCAGAGAAGAACACGGGAGTGGGACCCAAGCTTGGACCCAACCAGAAGGCGAATGTGAACCATGTGAATGTGGAAGAAATCCGTGATGAGCTGAATCTCGTGATTGGTAAGTTTCCAATCGATTCCCATATTGCACTCGTTCTATTTGATACTGGCGCATCGCATTCATTCATATCACGGGCATTTGTGGATAAACATAAGTTAGCCACTAAGTCACTAAAAGTGACTATTAGAGTGAGCTCACCAGGAGGAGAGATGCTAGCTAGTAAGGGATGTCGTGATCTTACTGTAGGAATTGGAGCACACAGCTTCCCAGCACATTTGGTAGTTTTGGAGTCGCAAGGACTAGATGTAATACTGGGCATGGATTGGTTGTCCGAGCATGATGGTCAGATAGATTGTGGACAGCGTGCCATCTCTCTTAGGACACCACGAGGCATAAAGATTAAGTTCAAGTCAGCAACACGTCTTGAGGGTACTAAGGGTGAACTCTCTTAAGGGGGTTAGCATGGACACCGTACCCGTAGTGAAGGAATACCTCGATGTGTTTCCGGAAGAACTACCAGGGATGCCACCTGACAGGGACGTGGAGTTTCTTATTGACTTGATGCCGGGAACAGGACCGATAGCCAAGAGGCCGTACAAGATGGATGTGGATGAGCTAAAGGAATTAAAGAAGCAACTTAGGGAACAGTTGGACAAGGGATTCATTCAACCGAGTTCTTCATCTTGGGGTGCACCTGTTCTATTTGTGGAGAAGAAGGATAGTAGTAAGAGGCTGGTGGTAGACTATCGCTCGCTTAATGAGGTTACCATCAAAAATAAATATCCTCTACCCAATATAAATGATCTATTCGATCAGTTGAAGGGAGCAAAGGTATTTTCCAAGATCGATCTAAGATCAGGATATTTCCAACTGAAGATCCGTGAGCAGGACATACCAAAGACCGCCTTCACCACTAGGTATGGTCTATATGAATATACGGTTATGTCTTTTGGACTAACAAATGCTCCGGCATATTTTATGACCATGATGAACAAGGTATTCATGGAGTACTTGGATAAATTTGTCGTGGTGTTCATCGATGACATATTGATATATTCTAAAGATGACAATGAGCATGAGAAGCATTTGAGCCTAATTATGGAGAAGCTGAGGGAGCATAAGCTATATGATAAGTTTAGCAAGTGCGAGTTTTGGTTGAACACTGTGGGATTCCTAGGACACATAGTGTCAGGAGAAGGAGTTGCAGTTGATCCAAGCAAGGTGGCGTCAGTTATAGAATGGGAGTCACCCAAGAATGTGGGAGATATTAGGAGTTTCTTGGGACTTGCTGGATATTACAGGAGGTTTATAGAAAACTTCTCCAAGGTTGTGAAGCCAATGACTGAGTTACTAAAGAAAGAGAAAAGGTTTGAGTGGACGGAAGAGTGCGAAGCTAGTTTCCAGGAACTGAAGCAACTCCTAGTGACCGCACCTATCCTGTGTTTGCCAGATATACAGAAGGATTTCGAAGTGTATTGTGATGCCTCTCGTCAAGGACTGGGTAGTGTACTGATGCAGGATGGGAGAGTGGTATCCTATGCCTCGCGCCAACTCAAACACTACGAGAGGAACTACCCCACGCATGACTTGGAATTAGCGTCAGCTATGCACGCGCTCAAGGTATGGAGGCACTACCTGATGGGTAAGCATTGTGATGTGTTTACAGATCACAAGAGCTTGAAATACATATTCACACAGAAGGAGCTGAATATGAGGCAAAGAAGATGGTTGGAGCTCATAAAAGACTATGACATGAGTCCGCAATATCATCCCGGAAAGGCTAATGTTGTAGCAGATGCGCTAAGCCGCAAGGTGTATGCTAATGGTTTGACCGTGGGAGAGTTACCCAAGAATTTGTGTGAGCAATTCAAGGATCTTAGATTGGAGATAGTATCTGAGGGATATTTAGCAACAATGGAAATCAAGCCAACACTTCAGGATAAAATTTGTGAAGCTCAGAAGGAGGATACTGAACTTGAAGGAAATATGCCCTGAGAGGCAATAATAAAGTTGTTATTAGGTATTCCTTGTATATGATAGATGTTTATTTTACATGCTATAATTGTATTGATAGGAAACATCAATACATGCGTATTTAATAAACAAAAAGGGTTCCTAGTCATGCCTCTCTTATAGACTAACTTGTTGATTAACAAGATGATCAAGGTTTCCTGATCATGGACATTGGATGTTGTTAATAACAAGGTCACACCATTGGTGGAATGATGTGATGAACATTCATCCGAAGTATAGCATTACGATCAAGTCATTGTGTTTATATTGCTATAACATCATACGAAGTAATCTTTATCCTTAGACCATGAGATCATGTTAATTGCTAACACCGAAAGAGTATCTTGATAACATCAAACGTCACACCGTAACAGGGTGACTATAAAGATGGGTCGATTACGAAGGTGTTATGTTGAGGCTCATGGATCAAGAGTGGAATTTGTCAATCCAGATGACGGATAGATATACTCTGGGCCCTCTCGGTGATATCACATTAGGATAGCTTGCAAGCAAGTGATGTGATCACTAGAATGTTATATCACGGGAACGAGAAAAGAGTGCATGTCGGTAATGAGATCAAACTAGGTATGGAGATACCGATGATCGAATCTCGGACATGTAATATATCGAGATACAAAGGGATTTAGTTACAATCATTAAAGGTTCTCACGATCACAGGAGTCATCGTTGAATGTGTAGGAGTCATTACGGATCTCCAGGTCCCGCTGCTGATTATTTATCGGAGAAGGGTCTCGATCATGTCTGCATTATTCGCGAACCGTAGGGTGGCACACTTATGAGTTACCGGACACCATTTTGGAGGACATATGTTTCAGACGAAAGAATTGCAAAGCGCAGGAATTGTTTCAATAGAAACCGGAAATTGTTTCGGGTGAAATTGCAGAAAGAGGTTCTGCATGTGATATTGAAATATTGCAAGGGGCTATATGTGAATGTTTGTTAATTAAAGTAATTAACAAAATGCTGAATAAATTTAATAAAAGAGATTTATTAAATGAGAGAGCATTAAATTTGGAGAAATTTAATGCATTTAAAGTGGAGACTTTAAATGGGAATGTGAAGAGGCATTTTAATGTGGAGGGGTTACCACCACATGAATGGGGGAGGTGAGGTCACCCCATGCGCGCCATGGAGAGAGGGGCACCCCCTCCTCCTATAAAGGCCACCCATTCCTCCTTCATCCTCACACCTCCTTGTGAAGGATCTCTCTCCCCTCTAGAATTATTCCCCATGGTCTCGGATTAGCGAGATATATGTTCCAGTGGCTTTTAAATGGAAGGAGTTCTTGCTCACTGGATCACCGAGGCGAGGAGGTGGAGGTTGTCCGGTGGCTTGAACGTGTGTGCGAGCACGGATGCGCTGCTGAGTTGCGGCGCTCGGACTTCCTCACAATCTTGAGATCGGCAAGTGTACGACTACATCAACCACGAGTTGTCTTCGAGGGTAAGTTCTCATTGGATGTATGTCCACCCGTTGCTTTGTACCTAGTAGATAGATCTTGGCGTGTAGTTCACACCGTAGGAAAAATTTTGTTTTCTATGCTACGGACCCAACAAGAGGGCGACCGCACCGATGAGCTCATGTACCACTTCGTGGAAGGGCTCACACCTGGAACACTCCTCCGACATACCCTCCGAAGGCGGCAGGCCGCAGGCCCTCTCACCCTTGGTGAGATGGTTGCCATCGTTAATGAATACGCGGACGCCACTGAAGAGGCCAAGGAGGCGATCACCATCAAAGCCGTAGGAGGTAACAACAACAACGGCCCGCCTCCATCATCCTCCACATCTGCCATCGCCAACACCGAAGCCAACTCCGACTCCGTCCTTGATGCGCTCTACGCCAACATCAATATGGATGCCGGTGGCTCGGACGTTAACTCGGAGGAATACGACGCTATTATAAGGGAGATGAAGCAGGAGATCAAGAAGGAGGAGTGCGCTGAGAAGACCAACACCTCCCACCAGGTGCTAGTCGCCATTGGGAGTGTGATGGAAGAAGACGGACATGAACGGGAACGTGTGAGAGCTCCGCCCAGGCCAGCGGTCACCAGAGCAGCAGCAGCTAAAAAGGTCGCCGAGCCTCCGGCTCTGGCCAAGGCTCCGCCTCCTCCGGTTACCCGCCAGCCACCGGCGCAGGAACTTACCACGGCCCCCAATACGACCCGACAATCGAATCAACCGCCAGTGCCACCATCAACGTCAGTAGCTGGCAACCCACTGGCCACCCCCGCCGACAAAGCAATCTACGACACACTCCTCATTGAGCCAATCACCTTCACCCATATCCAGAGTGTTACGGAGCTTGATGAGAAGCATGCGGAAATCTTGGCGAAGGCCAAGTGCATCGCGGAGCAAGGAGCTAAGGTGGACGAAGACATGGCTAAGGCGCAACAATCCATCAAGGCGGCAAGAGCTATGGAGGCTGAATATAAGCAATTGATGTTGAAGCATAAGGCAAAGAAGGTAACAACTCACATCGTCCAAGATCCCGGCGATTGGCGAGGCTTGGGATTTGATGGGTCTAAGCTAACAAAGGACACCCCTTACATAGATTCAGAACGGAGGCAGGTCATGCCAACTCCTGCTCTCAACATCGCCGGAAGCAGTTGCTCAGGTGTATGACCTCATTGCTAAGGCATGCAAGAAACAAGAAAAGGCTGCCTCGCGAAGGCTTGAGTCCAACCCAGAGCTGTGCCAGTCAACCCTAAACAGCCGTAGAAGGCCAAAATCTCCTCGTGACAAAGGATCGCACAAAGCCTCTACAGAGCAGAGGCGGAGGGAGTCACGCAACAGGACTGACGCTATCTCCATATCCTCCAACCATGGAGAAAAGGCTCATCCCCACTGCTCGCCACCTCCACCACCATCTCGACGTCACGAGGAACCAACGCCATGCCACCGCACAAGCATGGCACCTCCAAGGAGGTCACATCCCGGCATCGTCATACGTGATTAGGGTGAACAACCTCGACATGCCAGAGAACGTAGCGGCCATGACGGACACAGGAGCAGGTCCCACAAGGAGCCGCCATGTCTGACAGGCAACCGCGACAGGCGTGAGGAGTCACAGGAGGGGCAGGAGGGGCACAACAAGAGAGCTAAACCACCGCCTCCACCGCCGCCATCGCCACCTAGCAGCCATCATGGCGGAGGGCATGGTGGATCTCATAAATCGTGCCACAACTCCCCTCCCCATGACGGAAAAGGGAAGCAGCCAGAGCCATATGACGCATGATCGTAGCTGGACAAGATCCAAGAAGCTCGGGAGCTCCCATACCTTTGGCCACGGTGTTTTGGACCAGTCATACGGGCGACAACCTACCCCAAGGGCCTCCGAATAGACAAGACCATCAAGCCATACAACGGCACTGCCAGGCCAGCAATGTGGTTGCAGGACTACAGCAAAGCGATCCATATCGCAGGGGGAAACCCCAATATCGCTGTCAAGTACCTCCCACTCATGTTGACCGGCACCGCCCGACAATGGATCGACGACTTACCGAAGAAATCAATATGCAATTGGTTGGACATACATGAAGCGTTCACCAAGAACTTAGAGGGTACGTACAAACGTCCCTGCACTGTCGGAGACCTACATCGGTGTGTGCAAGATAAGGATGAAACCTCCCGTGCCTACCTATCTCGCTGGCTGGATATGAAAAATTCCTGCGCAGGGGTGCATGAACAGACCGCTATGGCCGCCTTCATTGATGGACTAGAGAAGGGAACTTTTCTCCGGCATACGTTGAAGTGCAGGCAAGACAACAATGACCTCAACCTCAACACAATAATCGCCATGGCTAGCAAGTTCGGCGCTGCTGATGACGACACGCGTGGATCATTGCCGGTGATAGCAATCCCTACCCAGGCCAAGATGAACAACAACAACAACAACCGGAAGAATCTGCCCGAAGAGAAGCAAGTAGCCGACATGGTCGCCACAATGTTCACTGGCAGAGGCAATGGCGGACAGCGTGGACATGGTCGGGGAAGTAGAAGTGGCTAGCAGAGGAGTGACACTACACCCTCAGCGCCCCGTGTTCCCCAAACGTACGAAGAGTACCGCGATATGCCGTGTTTTGTCCATCTCGACGCCAATGGCAAATCCACCCACACCAATCGCCAGTGCAACTTTGTAAATGATCTCAAGGAGGACCCTAAGTCCGGCTACAAGCGAAGTCAGAAGAACAGACCCTGCGGAAAGGGCAAAGGGAAGGAGGAAGAACCCAAGGAATCAAGTTATATGGATGAGGATGTGGACCCAAAATCTTTCGACAAGGGAGAGGATAAAGGGAAAACGCCCTTCGAAAATAAGGCTCCATGTTACCACACCTTCCTTGGTAGCCCAACCGTCTGGGCCGAGAAAACTTCTTTGAGGATACTGATGGCTACCCTCCCTCCAGTTCCCCAGTATGTCAGGTGGTCGGAAGTTCCAATTACTTGGGACAGGAAGGATCATCTAGAACTTATCCCAACAGAGAACCAGTATGCCATGGTCATCAACCCTTTGATTAACGACACGGAGTTCACCAAGTGCCACGTGGACGGTGGAAGCAGCATCAACATCATGTACCTGGATACACTGCATAAGATGAACTTGATGGAGACCCAGCTAAGGAAGAGCAACACCGTGTTCCATGGGGTTGTCCCTGCCAGACAAGCAAATTCCCTGGACTGCATCAACCTTCCGGTCGCTTTTGGCGATGTAAACAATTACCGCCAAGAACGCATGACCTTTGAAGTGGTGCCTTTCAAGACATTTACCACGTAATCTTCAGACGCAACATCTTCCACTCCTTCCTCGCAAGGCCATGCTTTGTCTACAACAAACTCAAGATTCCCGGACCAAATGGCGTCATCACCATTGACGGAAGCTTCACCAAGGCACGGGAGTGCGAGCTCAGCGAATCCGTCTTCACCGAAGGAGTCCTCTACGGTGAGGAGTTCAAGGAGATCCAGAACCAGGTCGATGCCTCGGAGATGCCGGCTTCAAAGAAGCAGATCACTGCTGCCGAACCTGCCTTCAAGGCCGCCATCAAGACCAAGAAAGTGGAGCTTGTCGAAGGTGATTCCTCCAAGACCACCTCCATTGGCACGGACCTGGATCCCAAATAGGAAAGCACGCTCATCGAGTTCCTCCGTGAGAATAGGGACATCTTTGCTTGGCAACATGCCGACATGAAAGGTGTACGTAGGGAACTTGCTGAGCACAGCTTGAATATTGATCCTAATGTCAAACCGGTGAAACAACCTCTACGATGCTTTGGTGATGAAAGACAAAGGGCTATAGGCAAAGAAATAGCTAGGTTACTTAAGGCTGGCTTTATCCAAGAAGTTATTCACACCCGATTGGGTGGCAAATCCTATACTTGTCCCCAAAAAGGGAACCAATGAATTAAGAATGTGCGTTGATTACACCGGCTTGAAAAAAACGTGTCCGAAGGATATGTTTGCTTTGCCTCGCATTGACCAAGTCATTGACTCGACGGCTGGCTCAGAACTTCTGTGTTTTATCGATGCCTATTCAGGATACCACCAGATCCGGATGCGAAAGTCGGACCAATTGGCCACTTCATTCACCACACCCTACAGCACGGATTGCTATGTCACGATGCCCTTTGGGTTGGAAAATGTTGGTGCTATGTACCAGCGGACGATGCAACATTGCATGCATGACCAAATAGGTCGCAACATACACGCTTACATGGACGACATCGTGGTAATGTCAAAGAAATCAAATGATCTTATCACTGACTTGCAAGAAACCTTTGACAATCTTCGAAAATACAACATGATGCTGAACCCAAAGAAGTGCGTCTTCAGGGTGCCATCTGGCAAATTGTTGGGCTTCATCGTTTCACATCACAGAATCAAGGTGAACCCGGGGAAAATCAAGGCCATCCTCGACATCAATTGCCCGACATGCCTGAAGGACATACAAAGGATCTCAGGCTGTGTTGCAGTAGTAAGCCGGTCCATCAACCGACTTGGTGAGAAGGCTATGCCTCTCTACAAGTTGCTCAAGAAGGCGGACAGATTAACATGGACGGACAAGGCTGACGCAACACTTCAGGAGTTGAAGAGAATACTCTCCTCCCACCTATTCTTGCAGCATCGGTGCCAAGGGAGCCTATGTTGGTATACATGGTGGCAACCAACCGAGTAATCAACATCGTCATCATGGTGGAGCGCAAGGAACCAACGCATGAATACGGAGTTCAGCGACATGTTTACTATGTGAGCAAGGTCTTGATGGAATCCAAGCAGCGTTACCCGCACTACTAGAAGATAGCTTATGGAGTTTTCCTTGCTTCACACAAGCTAAGGCATTATTTCCAGGAGCACCCTATCACAGTAGTGAGAAAAGCTCCACTGTCTGACATCATCAACAACAGCGACGCTACAGGGAGAGTGGCAAAGTGGGGCATTGAACTTGCCGCCTTCGACATCACCTACAAGCGACGCGACGCTATCAAATCACAAGCATTGGCGGATTTTCTTGCAGACTAGACAGAGCTGCCAGAAGACACTCCTGTGCTAGAGCTAGAGTATTGGGTCATGCACTTTGACGGATCCAAGTTACTCAATGGCTCGGGGGCTGGTGTATTATTGCAATCACCAACACGAGAGAAGTCGCAATACGTCCTGCAGATCCACTTCAACGCTACAAATAACATGGCGGAGTACAAGGCCCTCATTCACGGACTTCACATAGACAAGGATATTGGCATCAAGAACATAGTTTGCTGTGGAGATTCTGACTTGGTTTCCCAGCAAGTAGCTGGCACCTGGAACACGCGGAACCCTATGATAGCGGCATATCGAGACGAAGTATACAAAATAGCCAAGTGCTTCGACAGCTACGAAGTCAAGTATGTCAAGAGGGAGGATAATGAGGCGACATATCTGCCGTCTAAGCTTGGATCAGCTCGTCGACCAATTCCGCCAGGCATTTTCCTGGAGCATTTACGGACTCCATCCATGAAGGGAGCAGACCCCGACAACCCGTATAGAGTGGACTCATTTGTTAACGCAGTAACAATGACCACTCCGGCTTGGAAAAAGCCGTTCATGGATTATCTACAAGTTAGAACTTTGCCCGCCGACGAAGTCGAAAGCCAGCAAATAGTATGCAGAGAAAAAGGTTACGTCATCATTGACGGCCAGCTATACAAAAGAAGTACCACAGGAGTCTTCCTATGGTGCGTCTCCCAGCAGCAAGGTATTGGAATCCTTAGAGAAATACATCTCGAAGATTGCGGGCATCATGTTGCTCCCTGATTATTGGTGGCCAAGGCCTTCCGACAAGGATTCTACTTGATAACTATCAAGGCGGACACTGACAAGTTGGTAAAAACATACCTTGGGTGTCAGTTTTATGCAAGACATTCAAATGTTCTAGCTGAAGAATTGCGAACAATACTAATAACTTGGTCGTTCGCAGTCTGGGGGCTGGACATGGTGGGACCTTTGTAGACAGCACCCTGTGGATTCACACACTTGCTAGTAGTAGTGGATAAATTCACAAAATGGATTGAAGCTAAACCTATTAGAAAGCTTGATGGGTCAACAACCCAAAAGTTTGTCCAGGATATAGTTGTGAGATTTGGTCTCCCACATAGCATCATCACCGACAATGGCAGAAATTTATCTCTCGGAGAAGTTGAGGAGTGCTATCATGAGAAAGGCATCCGCCTTGACCTAGCATTTGTGACACATCTGCAGTCAAATGGGCAAGTTGAAAGGGCCAATGGACTAATTCTGCAGGGAATCAAGCAACGCTTAGAGGCACCGCTACGTAGAGCGGCTGGAGCCTGGGCAGAGGAACTACCATATGTTTTGTGGAGTTTACGATCAACACTCAATAGATCTACTGGCTTGACTCCTTTCTTCATGGTTTATGGAGTAGAAGTAGTTCTCCCATCCGAAATCCTCCACGATGCACCAAGAGTTTTCCCCTACAAGGAAGATGACACTAAAGAATCCAGACGGCTATCTTTGGACCTACTTGAAGAAGATCACGTGCTGGCATGCTAGAGATCTGCCGTCTACCAGCAGAAGCTACACGGATACCATAGTCGTCGTGTAAATCATCACTCGTTTAAAGAGGGGGATCTGGTGCTTAGACTCAAGCGGGAGAAATCACACAAATTATCCCCGCCTTGGGACGGACTTTTCGTCATAAGCAAAGCATTGCTCAATGGTTCCTATTACCTTATCGATATTGGCGAGTTGAAAGATAGGCCAAAAAATCGCAAGCGCAAGCAACGTGACTCCAATGATGATTACCCGGAGACAGATCGGCCATGGAACATAGCACAGCTACGTCCCTTTTACACTTAGCACATTTATATTATGTAATAAGTTTCTTATATGATCAATGAAACAAAGCATTTGGTTCACTCATATTATCTGAGTCTTTTACCTCCTTTGGTTGTTCATTTTTGGATCATATAAAACCTTTATGTGCAAGGTTGCATTTTCCCTTGTGAAAATTCTGCCTACGGGCGTTAGCTTAAGTTTTCTGGTCTACACGTTTTCTGAAGTTTTTATGTGGATTCCGGACTTGTGACTTTTCGGCCAACGATTTTGTTCTTAGGTTCTGGACGGTGCTATTAAGCATCATTGCCTGAGAGCATAGTTCTGTCGGTCATGAGTCTTCGCTTCAATTAAAGGTCAAGCATACGAACCAGAATAATGGATAAGCCAACACTTGCTTAAAAAATATATACACATGCTGGAAATAGATAAGTTGCAGGAAGCTTGAATACAAGTTTTCTGCCTTAGACAAACATAAGTTTTTTTCGCATACATTCTGCAGAGACGCATTTAATACAAATATTGATTTCATGGCTCTACTGTAGGGGACTTCGTGGTGGCATCATGAGGAGAGCCAGGCTGGGAGAGCTCTTCAAACTTTGAAGGAGAAGGGCTAGACTCGGACGAAGTCATGTCGTCATCCAGGATCTCGGAAGGCACAAAGACATCCGCCTTAACCATCTTGGCAAATCTGGTGTCGAAGCTGGCGAGAGAATTCCAAATAGCATCGCTATCAATCTCTCAACCTTCCTCGTCTATCTTGGGAAAGCCGGAGGTCACCGGGTCGATGTCGGCGTTGTCATAGTGCACCTTGACCAAGGACAGGGTCATCCTTGCACCAACCCAGACGCAAGAGGTTTTCCAGTCCTTGACTTTCTCGGGGGCTCGACGCAGGATTTCCGTGAACTTGGCTACTGATTCTACCGCCTTGATATTTATACCCAGAGGTTGAGCTATCTCCTTGGCTTGGGCGATGGCGGTGCTGACGAAGTTGCTGGCAAGAATCATGCATTCCTTGGAACTTGGAGCACCCTCACCCAAGTTGGCTAAGCCAATGGGGGTTGTGGTTTGCACAAAACACAAGGACCATAAGTACAAACAAGTAAAATGGTTGTCCAACTTATAGAAAAGACCGAGTCGGAGAAAGGTTACCAAAGATGCTCGTTTCCGCTTGCATGCATGTCTCCGCCAAGACATCCCGTTCCTTCTGGACTGACTTGAATATCTCAAGACTCCTAGAATTTTGCTCTTTGGCAGCTTGGTTCTGGTCTCTGAGCTGTGCAATCTCATCCTTCAGGTGCTGCATCTCGATGTCTGCAGACTCTTGCTTAGCATTCATCGTTGCTTCATGGCCCTTGACAGCCTCGGCCAGGTCCTTCTTTAGAATCTTGTTTTCATCATCGAGCTCCTGGATATGCTTGGATTGCTCGACGATGCTCTTGGCCTTAGCAATGGCTTCTGTAAGACGGAAATCAGAAAATGCTATCAAAAGACAGAAGAAATGACAACGGGAAAGCAAGGAGCTATCGTAGGAAACAGACTTTGGCTATTTCTGATCTGTTCCTTCAGGAATTTGGTTTTACCCTGTCCAATGTCCATCTCCTTCCGAAGAGCAGCAAACCTCTCATTGGCGGCTATCCTCCATTTATTCTCATTCTGCACATGATATAAGCATGCTTAGTTTCTCTAGAGCATCTAGTTGGAACTATCCAAGTTTCAACTAAACGCTCGGGGGCTACAGTACACGATTTTAAAGTAAGCTAGTTTCTCTAGAGCACCTAGTCGGAACTTTGCAATTTCAACTAAATGCTCGGGGGCTACACAAACAAGTTCTACGCTTAGTTCTTTGGAGCACTCAGGCCAATAACTATTGATTTATCCGCCTAAGAGCTCGGGGGCTACAGTGGGATATACTACACAAAGTAAAGCAAGTGAAGTTCAAAAAACTTACGATGGCAATGATCCTAAGATTGTTGGCTAGATGAGCGTAGGAATCATGAAAGGTCCGAGCATTCTTATAGATTGCGTTGGCCTGCTTGATGAGATCATCTAGGCTCAACGTCAGAGGAGTCGCTGCCAAAGGAGAGGCCGAAGCCGGAGGCATGGATGAAGCCCTAGCTGCCTCCTGCACCTTCAAGGCAGTCGATGGCACGGAGGCTCCCGCCTCAATTGTAGCTTCCACGTCCACCTCTTCCACTTCCTTCCCCTTCTCGGTGGCATCCTTAGCCGGAGCTTCAGCCACTTTAGAAGAGGTGCTCTCCTGAGTCGCCTGGCCACTGGGAGCAACATCTGCCTCGATAGAGCCTGAGACATCAAGGTTTGGATTGATATCTATATCCATGGCGGAGGTCTCAGGGATGACGTGTTGGGTCCATAGCATAGAAAACAAAAAATTTCCTATGGTGTGAACTACATGCCAAGATCTATCTACTAGGTACAAAGCAACGGGTGGAAACGAGAACTTACCCTCGTAGACAATAAGCTTTGTTAACGAGTAGGAACTCGTGGTTGATGTAGTCGTACACTTGCCGATCTCAAGATCGTGATGAAGTCCAGCAGGTCCGGCTCCAGCACGTCCATCAGATCCAGCTCCAGCACCACCAAGTCCAGCACCACAAAGCAGCGGTGCATCCGTGATCGCACACACGTCCGGTACCCCGACAACCTCCATCCTCGCTTCCAAAGCAGCAGGAAGCAACTCCTTTACAGATAAAGCCACGAACATGTATCTCGCTAATCCGAGACCATGGGGAATAATACTAGAGAGGGAGAGAGATCCTTCACAAGGAGGTGTGTGTGAGAAGTGAGGAGGGGGTGGCCTTTTATAGGAGGAGGGGGGTGCCCCTCCTTCATGGCCGGCGCATGGAGGAGGTGACCCTTCACCTCCTCCATTCATGTGGTGGTAACTCCCTCCACATAAATTTGCATCTTCACATTCTCTTTTAAAGTCTCCACTTTAAATGCATTAAATTTCTCCAAATTTAATGCTCTCTCATTTAATAGAACTCTTTTATTAATTTTATTCAGAATTTTGTTAATTACTTTAATTAACAAACATTCACATAAAACCCCCTGCATTATTTCAATATTACATGCAGAACCAATTTCAGCAATTTCACCCGAAACAGTTTCGGTGTCTATTGAAATAATTTCAGCGCTTTCTTAAATCTTTATCTGAAACATATTTGCTCCAAATGGTGTCGGTATCCCTTAAGTGTGTCACCCTATGGTTCGCGAATAATGCAGACATGATCGAGACCCCTCTCAGATCAATAATCAGAAGCGGGACCTGGAGATCCATACTGACTCCTACACATTCAACGATGACTTCTGTGATCGTGAGAACCTTTAACGCTAGTAACTAAATCCTTTTGTCTCTCGATATATTACATGTCTAAGATTCGATCATCGGTATCTCCATACCTAGTTTGATCTCGTTACCGACATGCACTCTTTTCTCGTTCCCGTGATATAACATTCTAGTGATCACATCACTTGCTTGCAAGCTATTTCAATGTGATATCACCGAGGGAGGCCCAGTATATCTATTCATCATCGGGATGGACAAATCCCTCTTGATCCATGAGCCTCAACATAACACCTTCGTAGCACTAAACCCACCTTTATAGTCACCTACATTACGGTGTGACGTTTGATGTTATCAAGATACTCTTCCGGTGTTAGCAATTAACATGATCTCATGGTCTAAGGACTAAGATTACTTTGTATGATGTTATAGAAATATAAACATAATGACTTGACCGTAATGCGATACTTCGAATGAATGTTCATCACATCATTCCACCAATGGTGTGACCTTGTTATTAACAACATCCAATGTCTATGATCAGGAAACCTTGATCATCTTGTTAATCAACAAGCTAGTCTATAAGAGAGGCATAACTAGGAACCCTTTTTGTTTATTAAACACACATGTATTGATGTTTCCGATCAATACAATTATAGCATGCAAAATAAACATTTATCATAAACATGGAGTAAGATAATAACCACTTTATTGTTGCCTCTCGGGCATATTCCCTTCAGTCTCCCACTTGCACTAGAGTCAATAATATAGTTTGAAAAACTTTGCGTATTGAACACCTATGGCTTTCTGGTGTTACATATACGCTATTACTAGTGGTTAACATAATCTTTGGATCTGACAGTTTCAGGTCCGTGTGTATTTGCATGTCTCTGCGTCTCTACGCATCACTCATTCTCAAATGAGATGGCATTGTATAGATTTGGTCCTTTGGTGACACCTTTAGTTCGCTCGGCTCAAAATATGTTGATATTATTCACACAATATATCTTCATAGTATTAGCCCACTTTGAACCACACCTAGTTTGTTAACAAACTACTTAACACAAATGCCTCCTTTGCTGCTACTATAGCAGTCATATACTTAGCCTTTTGTTGTAGTATCCATCACAATGTCTCAACTTTGGAACTCATCCAAATCCATCATGGAACATCCTTTCCATTACATTGTGCCACCCATAGTGCAAATTGAGATAAATTTAATTTGTATCTTGTGACAAAACTAGTATCAATGTAACACTTAACAATGAACTACCTTTAACTATTTGTCACTTATACATTATATATTCTTAGTTCTTCCAAAGCTCATAAGAATATCTTTACTATTGTCCAATGATCATCTTATGAATCATTCTGG
Organism: Avena insularis; assembly: GCA_023614405.1. NCBI lineage: Eukaryota > Viridiplantae > Streptophyta > Magnoliopsida > Poales > Poaceae > Avena > Avena insularis. The sequence goes on from CM042696.1 coordinate 332,400,963, forward strand.
TATATGCTCATAACATTTAGAGCATAGGACATTCTGGATATATACATATCATGGTATAATCGATCAAAATCTTCATGTGATTTTACTCACCAAGTGTTGAAACACTTGAATTTTGATACAATCCTTTCCATGCAGCAAGAACCTTTCTTGTTGTTTCCATATTGAACCCTTTCAATATCTCATATATGTATGTCTGGCACAACCATATTAGCGCCTTAATCTATCCATATAGATATTGATGCCTAATATTCTGGGTTTGCCCAAGTCTTTCATCGAAATCTTATTTTAATGAAATTCTTAACTTGTGTCAATACAAGATACATCATTTCCAATCAACAATATGTCCTCTACATAATGTATCAGAAATATGTCTCAGCACTCCCACTTAATTTCTTACAAATGCAAGCATCTTCATCATCTCCGATGAATTTAAACTCTTTTAACAGTTTCATCATGGTGAAGATTCCAACTCCGCTATGCTTACTTCAACTATTGAAGTTTACATGCCCTTTTAGCACCCTTTGAATTAACAAAACCCTTCGGACCATGTCATGTACATGTCCTAGGTTACCGTTCTATTAGAAGAACCTTGTTTTGTTTATTCAACTACCATATACCAAATTATATGTAGTGGTTGCTACATTAATCCGTCAAGACTGTATATCGCTATGAAAGATCAAATCTTGTCATAGTCAACTCCTTGAACATTGTCGTAAACTTCTTTCCGACATGTCCACTATTTCATAGATGTCAAACATCCATGTCTATTTATTTATAGATCCAAACACGACCGATAGGCTTCACGCCTTTCCGGAGGGTCTTCCAAGTTCAGAAACTTGATTTCTCGTGTATGGATACTATCACGGATTCTACGACTTCTAGTCATTTTATGGAGTCAGGGCCCATCATCGCTTCTTTGCATGTAGTCGGTTCATCATTGTCAAAACAATAACGACTTGCTTATCAAATCTTACTATTTGATTCTTACCGACCCACACGGTTCTATAGGAACTTTAATATTCGAGATCACACCTTCTGTAATCACGAGAGCCATGAGCATTATGGCCGCCACCGGGACACTTTCCGGCGCTGTGCTACTTAGCACATATAGCTAAGGTTCAACAACCTTATCAAAGTTCTATTGTCCTCCCACTCAACTTTTCACAAAAAATTCCTTCTCAAGAAACTTGACGTTCCAAGTAACAAACTCTTTTGTCCTTGGTGTTATGGAGAAATTCCAAGCAAATTCTTTGGGATAACCTACAAAGACGTGCTTATCCGACTTTGGTTGTAAACATTTTACTTATGCATAGCATACCAAAATTTAAGAAAAGACAATTCGGGTTTTATCCCAAACCATAACTCATATGGTGTCATTTCAACGGATCACGATGGTGCTCTTTTCAGTGTAAAAGCGGCAGTCTCTAAAGCTTCAATCTTTAAAACATAATGGTAGTTTTATAAGTGACACCCTTGATCTTACCATGTCAAACATGGTTTGATTTCATCTCTCGAATATGCCATACTCCTATGGTTTATCGGGAAAACACAAATCATGGAACAATTCCTCAAATCTTAGGGGTTTTTTTTGCTAAACATGTAACTCAAATATCTTCCTTTATGATCGAATCATAAACTCTTTATTTTCTTGTTACAATGATTTTCCACTTCATCTTGAAAGTCTTTGAACAATTTTCAAATGTTTCATACTTCTTCCTTATTAAGTAAATATACAGATATATTCACTCAAATTTTCGGAGAAAGGATATGAAGCAAAAATATCCATCACATATGGCTACACATAATGGACTATATACATCAACGTGCACAATTTCCAATAAGCTAGTCATCCGTTCCTCTCTGGCCTATGGACGGAGTTTCAATTATCTCGAGGAAAGTCTCACATGCGTCAATTGATCAAAATCAAAAGACTCCAAAAATCTATCAACATGGAGTTTCTTCATGTTTTATTTCCAATATAATTTAAAACAGCGATGTCACTTCATAAGTGATCTTTTAATCATTTGTCTTGCGACATTTTAGCAATAATGTTTATGGATGTGATTTCTCCAACTAGACTTGTAAAAGTTCATCCATCCTTTATGGAATATGGTAATTATTTGAACAGCCATTGTTCTCATGATACCGGAACAAAATAACAATTATTTAAACAAATCTTGAAGGCTTGGTTTGATGACAACGAAAAACACAATAACACTTTATTTGTTTTCGATGAACATCATCACTCATTCTCTTGCTGGTTACTTAGGCCATTGTAGTTCATGAATTGCGTTGTCCTATATGACACTTCATACCAACCAATTCGGTATCCAATACCGGTATCCAATACCTAAGAACCACATTGTTTAACAAGCAAGGAATATAGCCATAACATGTATATCTTCTATATACCTAAGTTGGACATCTCCAACCTTTTATTTTCTGCCAAATATTTTATAGATTCTCTTTCAGCAATTCCTTTTCTTTTAAAAGAATCTATCAACATCAATAGTGGTGTCATCAACATGACACATGGTACAAATCGTATATAGTCAACTACTAATACCTTTGGACTTGCACTTTGAAGTGGATCACCATCATCAAATGTTTGGTGTTCTTTCAAAAATCCATTCTTTAGTAATCTATTAGTGTAGTAAACATTTTACTTACATCTTGTATTCATCCTTATCATGACAACTTTCATGATCAAGCTACTATAGCTTATAAGGAAGAATCACGAGTATAATATCAGTTCCCAAAACCTTTTTGGTAGATTTGGATGCCTAGCATCTCCATCCTTCACAAATTCTCATACAATATGAGAACATGTATTTTGCTAAATTATACTCTATCATAATGCAACCAAAAACATTATTTCAGATATCACAATATCTTTCACACATGATGGTTTCTGAAACAATTTCCAGCTCCAATATAATCTTGATATTAAAACAACTTTTTGAATATCAATAATCATGGAGGCAAACATGATACTTTAGATACTAACATTGGAATTCTTACTCTTGATTTAATACTACTTATTAAACTTCATGGAATAAATAGAGTTTGCTGAAAGTTTGCAATAGGACTTATAAACTTTAAATTGACATTCAAAACAATACGATACCAGTTCGTAAAGTAAATATCCAGAATTCTATAGTTCTATTATCTCAAATAAAAACTAAGCATAAGGTAGAAAACGAATGCCAATGACTACAACAAACTATGCAAATTCACTTCGATTTAGTTTATGACAAATTGAGTTCGACTAATCCAAATTAGAAATGAACTCCCACTCAAAAACGACATCCCTCGTGCCTTTTTGGTGATTACATGAACCAAATCCACTACACCAAGTCCGATCATCACGTGAGTCGGTGTAGCTTCAAAGGCGAGCATCAATATGGTCATCACATCAACTATATGACTCATGCTTAACCTTCCGGTCTGTGTTCCGAGACCATGTCTGTACATGCTAGGCTCGTCAAGTAAGAACCTTAGTATTTGCGTGTGTAAAACTGTCTTACACCCGTTGTATGAAAGCGTAGAGTTGAGAACACCCGATCATCACGTGATGCCTCAAAACACGATCCACAAAACGGTGCATACTTAAGGAAGAACACATTTTATCTTGATATCTAAATGAGGGATCATCTTATAATGCTACCAAACGTGCCAAACTAGCAGTATAAGATGCTAACATCTAATGTGCGAAGTGAGGTGATATGGTCCATGCATTTGATCTCTATCATTTGCATCGTGGTATGATCTCTATCATTCCTTTGTGTGTAAGGCCAAGGTCTATGGAATTTACACGTTGAATGTGTTGTAAGAGTATCTATCATACATCTACTTACAACAATACCATATCAAGACACTAGCCCGGCAACGATCTAAACTAGACGCCTCTAATTTATCAATTACAAGTTTTACGTGGCTTAGGGCTTTCGGAGATAGAACTAGTCTAACCTACGAACATGAACCACAACGAGGATAACCAAGTTATTAGCAACTCATTGTAAATCAGATATTGACTATAGTAGGAGAGACAGACACCCGCCAGCCACTTATGCAAAACAAGTTGCATGTCAGTCGTGGAACCGGTCTCATGTACGATGACATGTAAGGTTGGTCCGGGCCGCTTCATCCCACTATGCCACCAATATCCAAAATACATAGAAGATGCAATAGCATAATCATCATCGCCCACATATAAACATATGTGTACTACCCGTGGAAAGCACCTACGCATAGATCAGGCTCTAATACCACTGTTGGGTCCGCAGCATAGAAAACAAATATTTTCCTACGGTGTGAACTACACGCCAAGATCTATCTACTAGGTACAAAGCAACGGGTGGAAACGATAACTTACCCTCGTAGACAACGAGCTTTGTTAACGAGTAGGAACTCGTGGTTGATGTAGTTGTACACTTTCCGATCTCAAGATCGTGATGAAGTCCAGCAGGTCCGGCTCCAGCACGTCCATCAGATCCAGCTCCAGCACCACCAAGTCCAGCACCGCAAAGCAGCGGTGCATCCGTGATCGCACACATGTCCGGAACCCCGACAACCTCCGTCCCTCGCTCCAGCAAAGCAGAGGAAGCAGCAACTCCTTTCCAGATAAAGCCACCGGGAACATGTATCTCGCTAATCCGAGACCATGGGGGAATAATACTAGAGGGGGAGAGAGATCCTTCACAAGGAGGTGTGTGTGAGAAGTGAGGAGGGGGTGGCCTTTTATAGGAGGAGGGGGGTGACCCTCCTTCATGGCCGGCGCATGGAGGAGCTGACCCTTCACCTCCTCCATTCATGTGGTGGTAACTCCCTCCACATAAATTCGCCCCTTCACATTCTCTTTTAAAGTCTCCACTTTAAATGCATTAAATTTCTCCAAATTTAATGCTCTCTCATTTAATAAAACTCTTTTATTAATTTTATTCAGAATTTTGTTAATTACTTTAATTAACAAACATTCACATAAAACCCCCTGCATTATTTCAATATTACATGCAGAACCAATTTCAGCAATTTCACCCGAAACAGTTTCGGTGTCTATTGAAATAATTCTAGCGCTTTCTTAAATCTTTATCTAAAACATATTTGCTCCAAATGGTGTCGGTATCCCTTAAGTGTGTCACCCTACGGTTCGCGAATAATGCAGACATGATCGAGAACCCTCTCAGATCAATAATCAGAAGCGGGACCTGGAGATCCATACTGACTCCTACACATTCAACGATGACTTCTGTGATCGTGAGAAACTTTAATGCTAGTAACTAAATCCTTTTGTCTCGCGATATATTACATGTCTGAGATTCGATCATCGGTATCTCCATACCTAGTTTGATCTCATTACCGACATGCACTCTTTTCTCGTTCCCGTGATATAACATTCTAGTGATCACATCACTTGCTTGCAAGCTATTTCAATGTGATATCACCGAGAGGGCCCAGAGTATATCTATCCGTCATCGTGATGGAAAAATCCCACTCTTGATCCATGAGCCTCTACATAACACCTTCGTAGCACTGAACCCACCTTTATAGTCACCCTGTTACGGTGTGACGTTTGATGTTATCAAGATACTCTTCCGGTGTTAGCAATTAACATGATCTCATGGTCTAAGGACTAAGATTACTTCGTATGATGTTATAGCAATATAAACATAATGACTTGATCGTAATGCTATACTTCGGATGAATGGTCATCACATCATTCCACCAATGGTGTGACCTTGTTATTAACAACATCCAATGTCTATGATCAGGAAACCTTGATCATCTTGTTAATCAACAAGCTAGTCTATAAGAGAGGCATAACTAGGAACCCTTTTTGTTTATTAAACACACATGTATTGATGTTTCCGATCAATACAATTATAGCATGCAAAATAAACATTTATCATAAACATGGAATAAGATAATAACCACTTTATTATTGCCTCTCGGGCATATTCCCTTCATGACGGGGATGACAGCCCAGCGGGACCAGTAGAGGGAATGGCTGCAGGAGTAGGGGAGCGGTGGCGGGAGAGGGCTTGGCGGACGGACCCTTTGTCAACATGTCACGAATTTTTTTGACCCTCCAACATCTTTGGAGGATTGCTTCAAACTAACACTGGCTTTCCTCCTGAAACGTGCAAAGTATAAGTACAAGATCTAAAAAAAGGTATGGACTGAAAAGCACAAGTCGGAGAATGAAAGTACTTACTCCATGGCAGGAGCCTTGGTGAGGGGAATGCCGGTGGACTTCTTCTTCTTCTCTGCCTCTAAGGCGGTAGTGGAACGTTTGGAGACTCCACTATTTGGTTTCTTCTTCTTGGCCTCGGCAGCAGCGTTGGAGGTGGAGCTCTTCTGCTTTGGCACTACCGGAGCTAGTTGATCCTTGGAGGCGTCGTCATCGGACACCACCTGGATATCCTTTAGCTTAGGATAAGAGACCTGGGAGGCCATTTGATCTGCTGCCAAGGTCACCAGCTAGGATACATGGAAATATTAGATGGACAAACTTCAAGCCGGAAAAACCTTAGAGCATATAACGAGCAACAAAGGAAACATAAGCTACCTCTGGGCACTTTCTGCAATCGAAGATGTCGAAAGTGATCTTGAAGCCACGCTTCTTGTCCTTCACTGTGACGATGTCCTTTAGCCAGAGCTTGATGGAGTCAGTAGAGAAGTTATCCCACGAAATTCGCATGGGATCCCTCCTGTCTTGGCTATACCTACACATCAGTTGGGTGCGGTGCTGCAGAAGCTGGATCTGCCTAACATACCAGCACATGGCAAGATCCAAGCCCATCAGACCTTCGTCTACTACCATTCGATCTGCCTTACGGTGTGATTGGCTTCGTCATCGGAAGGAATAGAGGCTAGGGTCTGCCATGTGGGCACTTCGGTGGCAGCTCCATCGACGAAGTCGGGGTAGGTCTCAAGGCGGTCTGGCAGAGGGACATCTGGCCCGTAGAAATACGTGCGTTGATAGTTCTTGCCAGACTCGTGCCCTACGATGTTGGGGAAGCGCCAGCTAGGCCGGATCCTAAAGCTAATTATTCCGCAGATCCGCAATTCATCCTTGGAATCTACGGACTCTCTCTTGATGGTAAAGAAATATACAAATAGATCTAATCTAGGTTTGATTCCTAGATGTCCTTCGCACAGAGCTACAAAGTTTCTAAGGACTAGAATATTGTTAGGAGAGAGGTTGTGGGGGAGTACCGGGAAGTACCAGAGGACATCCAAGAAGAAGTCGGAGACTGGCAGGCTAACACCACGTGCCAGCTGAGATTTAAGGTACAACTTCTCTCCGGCTTCGGGAGAAGGGACCACATCGCTGGTCGATGCTGCCCGCCAGACGAACTTATCCGCCGCAGGGAGATACCCCTCGTCGACCAGCTCTTGGAGATCTTCGGTGGAGAGATCAGAACCTCTCCACACCCCCTTATGGGAGTCATTTTCCTCTTCAGCGGCTTCGGGCGCCACTCGTTCTTGGTCATCGCCGGTGGATTCCGTCACGGCGGAGACGGGGACGACCATCCCCTCCGACAGAACGATCACTCCCTGGGATGGCTCCATCGTAGCCTCGAGAGTCGCCACCGTGGAATGAACAGAGCTGCTGGAGGCCATTATGGCGAGGAGTGTGTGGAGGAAGAAAGGGCTCTGGTTAGGGTTTTTCGCAGGAGAGATCGAACAGTCGCGCGGCCGGAGGAAGACTAAGACTGGGAGCGAATGCAGGTAAAAAGAAACAAATTGACTACGATGGAAATATATAAGCCTCGCATCAAGATTCGTGCAAAAAGATCTGATGGATGGAACGTTGCCGACGTGGAAGTGAACGTGCGCGGTAATTTCGCCACGTCCTCTGTCTTTTCCCGCTCCGCCGTTTCGGATTTCGCGTGCATGAAAATAGCTAATGATTCATTCTTTTCTTCTGTGAGTTTCGAGGTAGCGTAGACTGTACCCTACGTCATCCTCCTGACAGTTGTAGTGAAGGGTCATGTCCGAAGATTCCATCAAAGACGGAGATCGTCCGACTCTGGAAATGAAGACTCAAGGAATCTTCGGCTACATTGTGAAGCCGGAGAGGATTGCAGGGTTCTTTGGGAGACCTTTGAGATATTGCTTGACGGATTGCCGGCATCACTTAGATGGGATATTCAGATATCAACGAGCAAGACAGCGCAAGATTTCAATGTCCTCTGGGGGCTACTATTGGGGATATGCTATATGGGTATCCTCATAGCATGTCACCAATCCGCCTAACCCGGATGTCCCATAGTTGGTAGCAAGGCCTATGGCATGCTGGGTGGCCCAGTTAGACGGATCCTGAAGGGAGGCCCATGCCAGATAAAGGAAGGCTACATAGAAGTCACCGACATACTCAGAGCCTTGGAGTACAAGACACGGAAGACTAGTTCGTGTAGGTGTAGGACTCTTTACCTTGTCCGGCCAGGACCTTTCACTGTAAACCCTAGGTCTTGGCGCCTTTATAAGCCGGCATGCGGGAGCCTTTAGGGCACAACTTCTCTGATTGCAGTGTATAATGCGCAACACCTCGCACATCAACCTATCTCTGTAACTCGGCGTATTGCCATTATAGTGATTTGTAGCAAGAGTAATACCACGACACCTGGCATGTGTTCATATGGATGTACACCACCCCCTTGGATGTGCATGAAGAAAAAGTGCATGCACATGAGTATGCTAATTCATGGGCCGGTACAACCAGGGAATGATATTAATTTGTATCTCATGCTATTGAAGCAGGATCTAGATAGATTATGGGTTGAGCCGGGGGTCGAAACTTGGGACGCTTACGCAAAAGAACCTTTTCAGATAAAAGCCACTCTGCTCACGATGGTGCACGACTATCTCGGTTACGGATATGTCGGATGCCAGGTGTGCCATGGACATAAGGCATGTGTTCGGTGCATGGATAAGACAAAACATATCCAACTAAGCACGCCCGGCGGATCTTCTAAAATCGTGTTTCAGGGAAGTCGGAGGTGGATTCCGGCGGATGACGTGTGTAGAAAGCGCAAGGACCTGTTCAATGGTTAGGTTGAGATTGATGAACCTCCACGTAAGAAGAGCGACGCTAAAATCGATAAACTATTGAAAGACTAGAAAGAGTGCCCTAAGTTGGGAAAGAAGCAAAAGGCGTTGAAGCCACTCAAGCAGACCTGGAAAGGGAGATCGATTTTTGGGACTTGCCGTACTAGAAAATCCTCGACACGCCTAATTTCCTTGATGTCATGCATATCACCAAAAATGTGTGCGAGAGTTTGCTTGCCACATTGTTCAACCTTCCCGAGAAGACCAAAGATGGTCCGAAAGCACGAACAGAGCTAGAAAGATTGAATATCAGGAAAGAGCTTCACCGAAGAAACCCATATCAGGAATAGTCGAAGGTAGAGATGAAAGGCAAGGGAAAAAAGGAGGCAACGGAAGGAAAGGGAAAAAGAGGAAGAGGGAAACTATTTATTCCCCCCCGCTTGCTTCACTCTAAATGAGAAGAAAATGGAACAATTTTTCAAATGCATGATGGGAGTCAAAACAAGTTTCGGTTACTCGGGGAAGGCCAAGAGATATCTAGACCCAAAAAAACAAAGTTTCAGCGGGATGAAATGTCATGACTATCATGTGATGATGACAAAGATTCTTCTGGTTGCAATTAGAGGGATAATGGATCCCTGGGTCTGTGAAACACTCTTTAGACTTTGTCCTTTTTTTGACGTTATCTCTCGAAAGTCAATCAGCTTGAACCAACTCCCAAGGCTAAAGGAAGAGATCGTTATCATACTTTGTGAGATGACTATATACTTTTCTCCCGCATTCTTTGACATCATGGTGCATCTATTGATCCATGTTGTGGATGATATAATCGTTCTTCGTCCCACATTCCTGTATAGCATGATGCCTTTAGAAAGGATGAATGAGATCATCAAAGGATACATTCGTAACAGGGCCCATCCAGATGGAAGTATCGTGCAGGGCTTTCTGACCAAAGAGTGCATCTTTTTCTGCACGAATTATCTAGACGTTGAAAAGCCTGTTGGGTTGCCTGTCAACAAACACACTGGTAGAGTACATGGGCAAGGACACAACAATGGGTAGAGAGAATTGCATGTGGACCATGAGTGTTGACGCCATGACTTTGACAAAGCACACTTAGTAGTGCTACAACACCTAGATATCCTTGATCCTTGGGTTGTTGAGCACCAAAGCATGATCGAGCAAAAGTATCTCAAACAGGGACAAGTCACGAGTAAAGAAGATAGAGACAAAGAGCACAACTCCTCTTTTGTCCATTGGTTCAAAAATCGAATCGATTCTAATCCCACGCCACAAACTAAAATTGAAGGAAGACTCATACTGGCCTTGGCACATGGCCCCGCGGTCAACCCCGCGACTTATCAAGCATACGATATCCATAGATACACATTCTACATGGAGGCCAAAGACAATAAGAGTGAGTACTAGAACTCAGGGGTGACGATTGAATCCTATTCTAGGTACGTACAAGGTAGGTACTACAGAAGGATCAAAGACATATGGGAGGTTAACTAGTCTGGAAAGTTCATAGTGGAAATATTCTATTGTAGGTGGGCTAGGAATGTCGTGAAAAAGACCGTTATTTAACTACCATTGTTATACCCGAAGCCAAATCCAAGCCTAACAGTGCGGCCATGACTGCGAGAAATGAGCCATGGGTAATGGTAAGTCACGTGGCTCAATGCTTCTACATAACCGACCCATCGAAGCCAAGCCGTGTTGTCGTGAGGAGAGGAAAAAGGTGCATCGTAGGAATGTACGGAGTCACGCATGTGGATGACTACAACCAATACGGTGACGCAGAGATGGAAGATGATGATGATGATAAAGAAACATACGTTAAAGAAGCAAAAAGACTACGTTACCTAAGACGGGTCATCTGTTCGAGAGAAGAATGCACAATGTTGGCCTAAGTTATTCGCAAGCGAACAAAAAAGGCAAGAAAGGCTATAAGAAACGACACTGAGAAACAATGTATTTTTCTATAATTTATATTTTGTGTAAGCATGATCATGACAAGCACTTTATTTTATGTAAGATTTTTATTTCTATATATGTAAGCACTTTATTCTTAATTAGTTTTTTATTTTATTTCTATATATGTAAGCACATTATTCTTAATTAGATATTTATTTTATGTAAGCTTTTTTATATTTTGTGTAAGTACTTAAATGACTAACAACTAAAACTATATAAAAAGGAAAGACTAAAAAGAATCCCAAGTTACCTGTAGCGTGGGGGGCTCGCTACAGATAACATTACCTATAGCATGGGGGTGGCACGCTACAGATAACCTAGGGATAACCCAGCGAAGACGACCACTCCCATGTTTCTCCTCCCAAACACATGCTTCTTCCTTCACTTCCTCCAACCGCCATCATCGAAGCCGGTCCGCCGCCGCACATGCCTCTCCGCCCGCAGCTCTCCCGGCCGCCCGCACCTCTCCCCGCCCTACTCTGCCTGAGCCACACCTCGCCCCTCTCCACCCAATCATTGCATAGCCCCGCGCCACCCGAGCATCGCCTCTCCCCGCGTTTCCCGAGCCACGCCTCGCCGCGCCTCACACACAGGGGTAATCCCTTCTTCTCCTAGCTAGGGTTAGTTTTTTCCTTAAACTACACACTGATTGTGTTGTTAGCTACTTGGTAATGTTGATAGCTGCTTCGCAATGCTGTTGTGATGATGCAATTTTTTATTAATATGGTGAATGTGGCGAATGTGGTGCATTTGGAGAATGTGGCGCATTTGGCGAATGTGGTGTATTTGGTAATGTGATGAATGTGTCTCGTTTGTGGATATGTGTACTTGTAGGGTGAGTTGCCTATGTTTTGTCGAAACATCGATTCACTTCCTTTTCGGCAAATTTCGGGCACACCATATGTCTTATTTTGAGCAAAGGTCATGCCGAAATTTTCTATGAATTTTGGTATGACTTGCTAAAAATAGGATATATGGAGTGCTCCGAAACCAGTACTAACTATTTTCAAATTTATTGTTAGATGTCGGCACCTCAGGACTCCAGCGAAGCCTGGTGTTCTCGGTTGCTGACTGAAGAGGAGGTGGACAAGTACTGGGTGCACTTCAGGGCGCCGGATCCTTCGACCACCCATGGCAATGAGGGAAGCGATAAAGGCAACGAGGCTAACTCGGAGGAAGTTAGGACTAGTGATCGCGAAACCACTGATGGCAACAAGACCGCTGGTGGGGCCACAGAGCAGACAGATGGTAGCCAAGGCAAGAGGGTGCAGAAGGAAAAACGCCGAAACAAGCTTAGCACTATGAGAGCCATAGTTCATCAAGTGGACGAGACAAATGGTGAGCCTATCAGCCCGAAGAATGTGAAAGCGAGCTACAGCAATGACTACACATGCATCCTTCGGGAAACTGCAAATTGCAACGACACAGACATCAGGTCCAACGAGACGCTCGTCAACCTCCTCCTTACGAAGTTGCACGCGAGATTCGAATTCCCTAAGGAATATAAGAACACCAGAATCAAGGACAATAAGGTGAACAACAAGGCCATCACCAAATTCAACAGGAACTTGAGTTCTTGGAAAATAAGGCTGAGGTCCAGGGTTGATAAAAAATAAACTTTCAAGGAGATCAAAGGACTGGCCAATGATTGCAGAATAGGACTAGGAAAGGTTCAAGAAGGATTGCAATCTTTTTGCAATCATGGAATTGCGAGAATGGGGGAAGACAATGCACGGCAGGAATGTTGGCCACCACAAACTCGGAAGCCATGGTTACGTAGGGAAAGAGGCAATATGGGCCAAGGAGGAAGAGGAAATGCGGGAGAAGGGCATAAGAAACCCCCTTTGATGAATTTCAAGACCCACTGGAATGTCGATTTGTCAGGGCCCGATACACTAAGGACCCCGAAACCAAGGCTTTTGTCATGGATCTAAAGGTCAAGGACTTTGAGAAAGAACTTGTATGTAATTTACCAGCCAAGCTCGACTTCTTATCATGGCATTGACATCATAGTAGTCATCTATCTAAAATGGTTGACACTCCTTAGGCAGGCTAACCAACATAAGATAATGTAGTCTGATAGCTCCTCCCAAGGGTCATCGTGTAGAGCCCCGTGGGACAAGCCTTTGAACCACGCCTTAAACGTTCTCCGGAAAAATCCGGTGACTCGTAGTCCGGTACATGGACGTGTTCACGGGGCCAGATATGGTGTCGGATGGGACCACTATTATAGTGAAGACACCGAGGTGCGGAAGAATATAAGGAAACTTGAAAATGTTTCTATCAACAAGAAACTGCAGGGACATGAGAAGAAGATATACAAAATAGTGGACGAAAGGGTGGCGGTCCAGCTCAACACAATCATACCTTCTCTGTTTTAGTCTTACAAAGCTTGAATTAACACCAGTGGACAAGGAGATTTTGTTATGCCCCTGATCGTCTCCAACACATCAAGCCACAACCCTACTAATGATTCAGCAAGACGGGATAATTCCCCCGCCACCGTTGCTCGTAGCAGCCCCTCCTCCGTCACTCACAACCTCGGAAGCTTATTGGTCATGCCATTGGATGAGCTCAACGCCCTCACGGTAATTAAGCATCACTCAACAATATTCAAGTTCCTTATTTCCTTTGCATTACATAGTTAATGTTCAGTTCTGTGATGCCATACGTGTTTCCCGCAGGTTGACCGTACTCCATGCACTCTCCTAGCCTATGTGAATGATGAGTTGACGCATGTTGCTAGGGGTCATGTCGTCAAACCAAAGGATTTCTTGATACACAACAATATGTCATCCGACGTATACCGGGTTTCCTTGGCTCATGTGTTGTCGAGTTTTGAGACTATGGATCCTCCGTATCAACTAGACGAAGATAACCCGTACATGAACCTTGGAGAATGCAAAGGTTGGCCGATGCTGTGGCCGAAAAGCCTTACTCTTTTTGTAGCGGGCAGCCATCAGATCACACCATCGTTATCTGCCAAGTCCACTCCACCAATACCATGATCTCTCCTTGCCGCTCCAAGCGTTTTGGTGGTTGATGCTGTCGAGACCGGGGCATAGACTAGGAGGATGTCCAACAGGACAATCAGGAGGATGGCCCGCTATATGATGACTTATGTCCTCTTGATAATTATAGAGAAATCGGTGATCTCCACACTCCTATGGATGATGACCTCTCACAAAAAGAACATTTAGTTCCACAAAAGTTGTTCCCCTTCCAATAAACGCCTCCACTACCTGAGATGACCCAGGAACATCAAGCAAAGGTGTTCCTACAAAAGATTCTGAGCCTGAACACATGCCTAGAGGCGGCCGTCGAGGCGTTAAGAAACCCTACACCTGTGGCCAATCCCAAGGAGGTTAGGAAAAGACCTAATAATAAGGAGAAGGCCGCTACCCAGCCGGCAAAGGAGACGAGGCTTGTCGATATGCCCTCGAATGACCGAATATATCATATCACGGGCGAACCGATGCTCTCGAAAGAAAGGCTACATGGCATCACTGGGTTTCTTAGGCATCTTCGCGATCTTGTTTCGGTAACAGAGCAACATCATTGCATCAAAAGAGCCAACATACCCTCTTTTCATGGTTAAGGTGCCATGGGAGTTAGGCTTTGTGGAGACATATCCTGAAGACAGGTTCTACATAAGGTTTGACCAGATTTTTGACATGTATCACATGAAGCAGCTTGATCAATCCTTGGTTCGCCTATTTGCTCTCCATATAGCATTTCTGATAAAAAGAGACAAAATCACGAAGATGGCGGTTGCGGACCCCTATTACATGACCGAGACCAACTTGCTTCAATGAGAGGGCCAGGACAGTACAAGGGAGTACATTGAAGAACTCATGGTGGCCAATAAGGCGGCAGCTGTCGTTCTCGTGCCTTACTATTCTGGGTAAGTCTTCATTCACTAGTATGACATGCTTTCCTGAATTTCCATCATTCTTTCGTAATTTCTCTCTTTGAACTGTTTTGCATAGCGACCAATGAGTCCTCATCGTTTTTTATCTAGAACACTCGCAAGCTATCTACTTGGACTCTTCAAGTCATATACACACAAAGAACTACACTGCAATCAGGAAGGTTCTGAATCAATCTCTCGCCTGCTACTGCATAAGGGAAGGCTACATCAAAAAGGTTGTACAGCTATCTGGCATGATAGGATTCAACCATAAAACAGACTTTTGGTGCCTTAAGCAACTGACAAACAGTACGAGGGATGGATACTACGTCATCCTTCACATCCAGGAGATCAAGCATGAGATTCAAAGACTCCAGCTACACGGCGAAGCACTGAAATGGGGCAAATACTTCTCAAATGCCTCTGATGATGTTCGGAGAAGGGAAATCTATCGAATCTAGCAACTTCTTGCGACCCTCATCTACAAGGATGTCTGCACAGACCACGGGGAGTTGTATAATGGGCCAGAAACTCAAGAAGAAGTAGAAGACCGCTTAAATAATCAAGATGACATCAGGCCATTCAACACATTGGGGGCACTCACCCATTACCTCCTAGGATGACGAGATCTCAGGCTGTGAAATCTCAGCCCGCCTAGTATTACTTTGTCGGTTGTTTAAGTAGTGTGTTGACAAATTTTCTGACTTATCCAAACATTCTTCCAAAACTTGCGATGCTCTAGTTTCATATCGTGAACTTGTGATGTAAAACTTTATTGCATGCTATCGTTTAATTTGTGAGTTGTGGTGCTCTAAATCATGCATCATGCTTTAGTTAATTGTATCGTTTTTATTGCGAGCATTTATTTCTACTCTTTTTCCTTTTGCTGCATTCTCTATCTATGTAATATGACGCATCTACCTTGGTCAATAGATTCAAAGATGCTATGTAGTGTACAGAGGGAGGGTTCCTGGAGTCTACGCCAAGTGTCCAGATGCTCACACACAAGTGAACCGTTTCCCCGACAACATCCATCGATCGTTTCCGAGTGAGGCACTTGCGAGAGCTAGTTACTTGGAGTTTCAAAGGAAGAAGAACAAAAAGATGAAGAACTACATATTTTTCATGTTGTTGATGCTCATGATGATTGCATTTCTCTATGTCATCATTGTTTAGATTATGACTAGATAATTGCATGTTGTAGATGCTACTTGATTGAGATCTACTTGTATTACTTTCATTAGACTTCGCTGTATTTTGAGAATGACTATTATATATAATGGGCAACTACTTTCTACTATGCTCTACTATGTATGTATTTGAATATCTGAGTACCTTATACTTCCTGCAAAATATCTGTTTATACGCTGCCATGACCCCAAAAATACGGCAGAAATGAAAAAGGATTCGCTACAGGAATAAAACATGTGTAGCATGGGTGGGAGCATGTTTTAGGTAAGTACATAATATCAGTAGCGTGTGAGCCATGCTGCGAGTACTCTATTTACCTGTAGCATGGGAGGTGCACGCTTCAGGTAGTCTATATACCTGTAGCATGGGGGTACACGCTACATGTAGTTATTATCAGTGGCGTGATACCTGCAGCGTGGGGAGGGGCACGCTACAAAGTCCAAAAATCTCTCTCTACAGGTGGCGTATTTCCTAGTAGTGGTATTGGGGTTGGTAGGAAAAAATTCCCGGGTTCCTCCACCTAGAAGTGGAAACTCTGATGATAAGATCGGATCTGCTGTTGAAGCTAACAGGAACCAAAATAAGGGTGGGTGGGCGTGGATCTTCCACTGTCAAGCTTTCGCTTGGTGAAGAGGGGGCCACTGAATCCATGACTCCAACATCCATATTTCTCACAGACGGCGCCAATTGACGAGGGGTAACCTCGGCAATGCCCATAATGGACTTAGGGTTTTGCGGAAAAGAGAACCCTGGGGATTTCGTCGACTGATCAGACAAACAAGGTAGTCGAGGTCGTCTGATTGCTTAGGAATTTATCGATTATAGACCGCTCAAGGATTTTTCGGTACCTCTCCGTTGGCTCCTCCCATCCTTTATATAATAGGCTGGGTCCTGAGACCGTATACGGATAGGTTACAAGTTATGATTACAACACTAATATAATACCGGTTCCTACTCTTTCCTTGTCTAAAAAGATATGTCTTCCGTCGGATGCTTCTTGGGTCTTCCTTGGTTCGGGCCTTGCGGGCTGTAAGCCTAGGGTAACCAATCACAATAACCCTGATTATCATACCCATGTCACTAGGTATAAAGTCCTATGAGATATCTGACTCAAGAGAACCAGAAAAGGAGGACAGAAGGTTGTGCACATTTGAGTTGAATGACTGCAATACAACAACGCTTGATTGCTTAATTATAAATCCTACGTCACAATACCGGCTAGAAGATAAATATTTTACTTTCAGCTTGGGGTAGAGTGTTTACTTTGCTACATGCCGACTTACTAAAAAGGGGACACGTACACATTGGAAATGATGGATCCGGCTCTTCAAGCAACAAAATTATTCACGAAAATAATCTCGAAGGTGAATGCCAGAGAACAAATCTCGAAGGCATATGCGTGAGAGCAAATCTCAAAGGCAGACATGTGAGCAAAAATCTTGAAGATGGATATTCCATCAAGGCTGCGCCGAAGAAGTTCAATACTAGGGGCAACACATAAATCCCAAGACTAATGCTGCCAAAATAAAAATCGATAAGGAGCATGATAAGCATAAGGGAAAGAAGATGAAATTTACATTCGCGTGGCTCTTGGTAAAATATCAGAAGATAAGTGATGTGAAGAATGCTTATCAGACGACTAAAGAAAAAGCATCAGAATCGCTCCTAGCAAGGCGTAAGTCTGAGGATCAAGATTAGCTAAAGGAGGAGTCACAAAATCGAAACTAGAAAAGTAATTTGAAATATCAAAGCTATCCAAAGAATCAAAGGCACGAAAAGAAATTAAAAAATTAGAGTCGGTGGATGAGAAGATTTAACAAGCCAGCTCCATACCCTCCTTTTGGGCTGCTAATGCTGAAGTCATGGGTACATCCCTATGCTGAATTCAATACATATCAAACATGGAGTTGGCATACTTCAAGGGTACGCCATCCATATTATGCTAAACCACTTCCCTAGGATTATGCAACTCCGATGAAGTCGTTCAATCAACAATCACCTATCACCTATCGAAGAATGACTTAACAATAGACCAATCTATATCTTACAAGCAAAGGCGGAGGTGGTCAAGCAAGTTTATCAAAGAAAAAGAGATATCCACGAGAATGTTGTTTCATATTCGGCTATAAATAATGAAAATTCAGTTGATGCATTGGCTACTAAGGGAAGAGAAGTGAAGACAGTAACTTTCAAAGACTCGATTGCTGAGTCTGAATAAGCCAAGGAGTATTCCCGAAACCAAGAAAAACTTGCTATCGTGTGAAACAAAGTCGAAACTAGAATGTCCATCCAAATTATCACATTGTCAAGGAATAAAGTTATATCGGTTGATGGCCAAGGAACTGAAGAAAAAAAACATGGCATGGATGCCCAAGGGAAAGTCTCAAGGCGGGAAGGATGTGCAAGTTTCTACTACTATTAGACTAGCAAGCAACAAAGAAAAGATTGAAACTGGTAAACGATCAAGGCGGAATTTTTTGTCATATCATGAGAGAGTTTAGTCATCAAATCAAACATATTCTTGAATGATGTCATTCATTCCTATGCCATGGAGCTTATCCTGAGGTATGACCGGTTACCCTCCATGGGCCTACTTTAATCGATGGACGCAGTGCTATGAAAGGGTCATATAAAAAACGGTACGCCTACGGTTAGCTGGCAATTTTCCGCTATTCCGAAATCCGAAACGGTTGGTCAATTTTTCTATTCAAGCTCTAGTGGATCAAATGCAAATGTCCTCTAGAGTGAAGGTTTGTGGACAATATTTATTCCTGTCCTGAGAATTCATTGTGTTGGTGAGCTAGCATCCGGTTAACTTTGTTCATCACGGTGTATTTCATATTTCCAAAGACAATGCTTAGTTTCACCGATACTACTAAGAACGACTCAACATATTGACTCGGCTACTGATGAAGTAACTAGTGTAGGTAGGAGAGCCGATTCAAGAATTCGATTATTGGTTATTTGCAGGATCCGGGTGAAGCAAGACTGTTTAGTAGACAACTTTGAAATGATTTGAGATAGATGATGTATCATGTCAAATAGTTGCACTATTCCCATAACTTTGTGGGCGTACGAGATATCAAGGAATAGTGTTGCAGCGATACCTACACATGAATAAAGTCTTCTTACCATAGAGGTGAATTTGGCTGCCTTGAGAACATCAAAATAAGTTGCAAATAGACCTAGTATACAATAAAAGAGTCTAACTTACTTCTGAGTCAGTAAGTTGGTCTATGAGATGGACCACTGAGAAGTTTCCCAACAGCTTGTATATGGTGGAATTCATGAAGAGGGGTATGCTTCTTCGAGCTATCAATCACATATCTGAAAAGATTCGATTTGAGCATGTGGCAGACCGCCTAGACACATAAGGCGATCTATATACATATATCACCCTTAGCAGAAATAGAGCCGAATGAGCTTAAGCACCACCCTTAACGCACATATCTGAAAAGATTCGATTTGAGCACGTGGCAGACCGCCTAGACACATAAGACGATCTATATACATATATCACCCTTAGCAGAAATAAAGCCAAATGAGCTTAAGCACCACCCTTAAACAAGCTCTGCACGGATTATTTTCTAGCACGCAAGATCCGTCAGAAAATAGGAGACATATTTATCACCCATTTTGGGTCGCTTGCTGGCTAAGAGAGCAAGGCATGTTGAAGACTAAGGAGCGGGATGGATACATTTGGTTCTAAGCCGGATTCAAGAGGACTCTAGAACAAGCTTACTTAGGAGTGGAAGAGAGAAGGATAAATAAGAAAAAACTAGAAGTCGTGTCAAGATGTCAAGCCAAACCAGAGCTGCTTTAACGTAAGCCTAAATCTGGCTGCTTTGGTGCAAGACTGGTTTCTGGCTGCCTTGCATGGAATGAGCCCGAATCTAGCATATGCAAGACCGATTTCTGGCTGCCTTGCATGAAACGAGTCCAAAATTTGCCTTGGCGCAAGGCTGATTTCTAGCCATCTTGCATGAACGTGCCAAAAATCTTCCATGGTGCAAGGCTGACTTCTTACCGCCTTTCATGGAAAAAAAGCCCCAAATCCATCTTGGTATGAGGCCAACATCTGGTCGCCTTCATGCAAGGCCGAAATCTGGCCGCCCTTGGTGCAAGGTCGAAATCTAGCTGCCTTAGCCCAAGGCCTAAATCTGGCTGCCTTGCCTAAAGAAAAAAATCTATCCGCCTTGTCCTAGGCCTGAATCTAGCCGCCTTGCCGAAGGCATGAATCTGACTGTCTTGCCAAAGGAAAAATTACGACAGTCCTGCTCAAAGGATGAATCTGATAGCCTTGCCCAATGTTCGGCCAATTTTTTCCTAGACGAGAGTTTGGCCAATTTAAGCATGAAGATAAACAAAGTCCGCCTTGGATACCGTAGGACTCTTAGAGAAGGCTAAATGGGAGTTGGCTTATGCCTAAAGAGCTGAATCTTGAGGGCTCAAGTGCAAATACAAAGGAAGGTTTGAATCTTGAGGGCTCAAGTGCAAATACAAAGGAAGGTTTGACTCCAACACGGGAGGAACAATGCGGTTTCACGTAGGAGTTAGCACGGACATTTAGGTCCGGATCTAGTACAAATACGGGCATGGTGGCAGCGGTGTTGGCTCTGCTTGAGTCATCGGAGTCGATCCACTCGTTGTCGGAGCACTCTGAGTCGGTGTGGTTGGGTCCAGGGAGAGGCGGATACGGGTGCCACGGCTCTTCTGCGGGCGGTGGGGGAGGCGGAGGAGCACTGCTGCCAGGCATGGTTGTGCGCCGGCCCTACTGGCGATAGTAGCACCGTCGGTCGATGTCCTAGACATAGTGGGAGAGAGTGCGAGGTGTGGCCATGGTGTAATCTGCAATGGCGATGGCCGCCGGGCCTACATATAGCGAGAAAAGGGTGGGAAGCCCTGGTGGGAAGCGATGGAAAAGGCAGGAAGCGGCAGAAGGGTGTGGAAGGAGAACGCGCTTGCGAGCAATTTCGGCGCCGCGTGGCTGGTGACGGGACGACGCTCGGGAGACGAGCCGTCTCTCCCATTGACAGGGCCAGCCCGCGTCGTTTTCAGCTCCATCCGGCGCCCCTGCTAGCCTCCCGTGGGTTGGGTTCGGCCTGGGGGCGCGAAAATAAGTTTGGGGGCGGGCTGGGCACAGTTTTGGGCGTCGGCAACTCCATAGCCCTTTAGGGGGCTTTAGGGCCCCCGAGTGGAGATGCTCTAGGGTGTGGGAGCACTAGATATGTTCTCCTTAGGGCATCTCCACCGGGTCAACCCAACCCGTCCGAGCGTGTCCAAATGCGTTCGCGCGGGGTGTGTGCGGCCTCCTAGGGGTAAGATCCAACCGGACAGACGTGTCCGGCTCGAGCCATCCGTGCACCTAATTTGGGCCCGGACAGCGCAAGGACCGCGCGGGTGTCCGCCTGTCGGCTGCTTGGGGCCCGTATGTATGTGAAATATTAGTAATTAAACTTGATTTTCATTAGATTAGGCCCTGCCAATTACAAAAAGGCACATTTGAACAAACAAAAAAGGACTACTACTACTGCTGCTGGAGGAGGCTTTTCCTACGGCTAGTCGCCGCCATTGCCACGGCCGCCGTTGTTGTTGCCGCTGGCCCCGTCGATCACTGCCCTAGCCAATCAGATAGCCTCCTGCTGGAGGCGTTCGCGGTAACGGTCGCGCGCTCGGCCACAAGCCTCCTTCTTGCCGGCCCCCTTCGCATGGTCTGCTGCCGCCCGGTTGGCTAGGGCCTTCTCCATCTCGGTCGTCCAGTGGTCCCTCGCGTCTTGGTCGTCCGGCTCTGTCACCGTCGCCGCCCTCGCTGCCAATGGGGCCATCCTCGTCAGAGCTCCGTTGGGGCCGAGGCCCAGGGCCTGCGCGATCTGCAAGGAGACGGTGATCTCCTCCTCCCCCGCCCCTCCTTCGCCAGCACCTGATCCACCTCCTCTCCCTCCTTGTCATCGTCCTCCACATCTGTCTCGTCCTTGTCGATGAGAGCCCACACGCTCGCCACCTCGATGGACGTAGCCACACACAGCTCCTCCACCGCTACTTCGGCGGCGTGCTCCGCCGCTTCCACCGCACTGCGTGTGGCGGTGGTGTGGCGAAGCTCGTGGACAGCCACCTTGGCCGCCTCCTTGGCCACCTCCTCCAACGTGGTCATGGCCGCCTCGTGGCGGATCTCATAGA
This sequence comes from Avena insularis, assembly GCA_023614405.1. Taxonomy (NCBI): domain Eukaryota; kingdom Viridiplantae; phylum Streptophyta; class Magnoliopsida; order Poales; family Poaceae; genus Avena; species Avena insularis. The sequence goes on from CM042696.1 coordinate 332,423,272, forward strand.
GGGCCGCTGATGCGGCCTCCTTGGCCATCGCCTCCTTGGTCACCGCCTCTATCGCCTCCTTGGTGGCGACATGGTGAACCTCAAGCACCGCCCATTGGGCCGCCACCTATGCGGCCGCCTCCACCACCTTCTCCAGCGCCGCCTCAGCCACATGACCTTCCTCCTCGAAGGCCACCACCTCCGCCTCGGCCATGCGTTGGGACAGCAACATGGCTTGGAGGTCGACAACATCGATGTCGGTGTCCTGGAAGCGGGTACGGCACAGCTCCCTGATCTTGGTCCAGTTGGTGATCTTGCGGCGAGGCATGGCTGCTGGTGGTTGGCGTTTTTTCCGGTGGTGGTTGCTCTTGCTTGGGCTTGTTGTCTCAGCCACGCTGCGCGGCCGTCTTTTATAGACCCGGCGAAGGCAGGAAATGGCCAGGGAGGCGCACAGCAGAGGGAACGCGCCGTGCAGGAAATGGAAAGCTACAATGGCGGTGAAAGGGCATTTATGCGCTTCATATTGTTTTGATGTTTGTTGACAATACTTGGATAGGTTTAATCTGTTGTTAAATGTTTCAGGAGATATCAGCTACACTATGGTAAATTGTACCTAAGGAAAAAGGGCTCCCTGGGATCAAATCTATGCAGAGACAAAGTCCTGCCGGATTGTCCGGCAGATGTGCGCTGGAGTGTCCGGCCCCACCGGACTATCCGACCGGTTTCTCTCGGACTGTCCGTCCCTAAGGATTCGTAAGATTTTCTTCGCCCGGTGCAGACAGTATGTATGCCACATTGGACACCACCCGGATAATGGCCGGACTCTGGTCGGAAACTCTGCCAGACCGGAGTGTCCGGTGGTTGTCTCCCGGAGTGTCCGGTTGGGTTGGACTGTCCGACTGCTTTCTGCCGGACTGTCCAGGGTAAGTGGCTCCCAATGGCTCTAATTCCAGGGGCCCTATATAAAGGCCCTTTCTTCTACCTTGGGAGCAGCTCGACCAGTTCAAGAACAACATCACCATTTGAGCCACCAAATCCTCAAGATCTCTTCACTCAACCATCCAAAGTCATTGATCTTTGGAGAATCGAAGGAGCAGGCCTTGATCTATAGCTTCACCAAGAGAAATCTTCATTTTCCCCTCATTCGCTTGAGGGCCCCTTGCTCTAGTGTTTCTTTGGAAACCCTAGCTTTTGATTTGGTTCTTACAAGCTTGTATTTGATTGTTTGATAGCTTTCTTGTATTCGGGAGCCTCCAATTAGGTTGTGGATGTGTGCCTCGAACTTGTTGTAAAGGTGCCAGCTTCGACCTCGAAGGATATAGTGGAAGAGGTGAATTGAACCCGTTGGGGTGAGGTTCATCGGAGAACAAGGGAGGCCTCTCATGGAGTTGGTGGTTTGAAACCACCCCCTCTCCAAACGTAGATGTACTTCCCCTCAAAAGGAAGGAACTACGGGAAACAAACCCTTGTGTCTCCGCGTGATCCACTTTGGTTACTTCTATCCTTTACTGCACTTTAATTATCTTGTTCTTGCTTAGTGTTTGTGCTAGATTGACATATAGGTAAATTCACCATAGTTGCATAATCTAGAGAATTCACCTTTTGTGTCAAACCCTAATTTGAAAAAGAGTAAAATTTGAAGTAGCACCTATTCACACCCCCCCTCTAGGTGCCCATACGATCCTTTCAATTGGTATCAGAGCCTCGACTCTTTATTCGGGATTAACCTCCTAAGAGACTATGGGCAATCCAGGAGATGAGGGAGAGGGTGAGGCTAGCACCTCGATGACCATGGTAGATCTCAAGAATTTGGAAACAAGCTTGAGCTCTACCTTGGGCAACGAAATTCGATAGTTGCATCAACTTGTTGAGTGACTTGTTATGGAAAAGTCAGCCTCACCACCTCTCTATCAAGAGGAATCACCACCTAACCCTAAGGCAAATGCTCCGGCTAAGCCAATAGGTGAAGTGGTGGGGGATGAACATAATTCCACTGACTCCACCACCAAAAAGGGTGATAGGAAGGAAGAGCACCATGCGGTTCCCGGATGGTACTCTCCCAACCCTCCAATCCCTCATCCCCATATAAATAATAGAGGTGACCCACATAAGTTAGCTGCACATACTTTTGCTCAATGGCAAGTTTTAATGAAATCTCATGTGCGCAGCTCTTGCATTGACTTATGGAACATTATTGAAGAAGGACTCAAAATTGAGGATCCAACCAACTTGACTAGAAGAGAAGTGGTCAATAGCCAACTCAATGCGACAGCCTTGCACATGATCCAGCTTGGAGTGGGGCCAAAGGATTTTCCCCATATTGAGCACTACAATGGGCCTGTTCGTTTGTGGTACCAAAGTTCCCAGACGAGTGCACCGCGGTACCTAAGTTGCCTGAAATTGCTGTGTTTTGAAATGTTGAGCCGCTAACTACCGAGAGGGGCCATTTCAAGGCAAACTCATCTCACCCTACCAAATCCAAACATTCTGTGAAACTGCCCCGTGAAGTAGACGGTCGGGACCCCCATGTCAGTAATATTTCAGTGACGCGAGCGCCAACGTGGCGACCACGTAGGCAAAATGAGGGACTAAAGGAGCATGGTGTGTTGACCAAATTCACAAATCCACTCCCTCCCTCCTTTCGCATGAACCCTAGCATCGGTGGCATCGAAATCCCCTCTCCAACCAGAATGATCTCTTCAGGCATTTGACTTCCGGCGCCAAGTTGCTATGCCTACTCGCTGGTACCAAGCTCTAATGCCGAATGTCGTGCCAGCCGTTGCGACGATCTAGCCCGCCTCTACCATTGACGAGCTGAGCAACATGAAGGATGGCAGATCCTATTGCCGAGGAAGAAGTACTTCTGGCTAATTGCGGGTGAGCTACTCTTCTCTTTGCTATTCTCACTACCTATAACTGCTAGCTGGCTATTGGCATTACAGAGATAGATAGAACCTAAAATTGTTTGCTAGCATGACACTGACAAACAATTCTTATCTTTTGTCCCCAATGTTCTGTCAAGTAGGATCTCTGCTGAACCCAAATACACGGTTATGGTCACCCTCTACGGCTACCACATTAAATTAGCAGATGGGAAGAGCAAGTGGAATCAAGCTTGCTGTCTGAAGATGGAAGTAGCGCCTGTGCAGTTATGCACTATCCCTGGTATAGTTGTTGTTGTGCGTGAACTTGCTGAAATGGGGCCAGAGCAGACTGCACGGTTCAGCTTCATTGCTGAACGAGGCTTCATGGTTCCTATAGCGTGTGACAGTCAGCTAATTGGGTTGATGAAACAGTTTGCTAGGCTTCACGTGGTTATGCTGATTTGTAACATACTAGATGTGGAAGCTCCTGCTACTAGCAGTCGCCCAGCTATTATTGGACAGGGTGGTCTAACTCGAACCCCTTCTATTGTTGAGAAAAATGTGGTTCCTCGTCCGCGAAATGCTTCTGTCAGGCAACCTCCTCGTAGGAGTCCCCGTATTGATGTTGTGGAAAACTATGCTCTGGAATCTGCAGGTACTGGTCGTCCCAGTGGTGTTGTTCCTCCGGCTGCTGCTGACCCAATCCATGCCACTGTTGAGCAAACTAAGGCTTCTAGAGGCTTCCCCGATGTTGTTGCCAAGACCACTGCCTTATGTGCTACTCCTCCTTGACCCCGTGCTCAAGTTGCACGAACCCGTTCTCTGGAATCTGCTAGTACTGGTCATCCCCGTGTTGTTGTTGATCTGGCCGTTGTTGACCCAATCCCTGCCGCTATTGAGCAAACTAAGGCTTCCGGAGGCTGCCCCACTGTTGTTGCCAAGACTGATCCCTTGTGTCCTCCTCGAACCCGTGCTTAGGTTCAGCGAGCTGCTGGTCTGGAGCTAGCTCATGGTCTGGACTCTACTAGCACTCGGAACACTGCTGTTGTGGGAACTACTCCTGATCGTCGATGTGGCCTGGCAGCAGCTGATCCTATTGTGGCTGCCATTAGCTAGGCCCTGCCTGTCCACCATGTATTGTAGCTCCCGCTGCCAAGGGCCCTCGCCTTGCTCCTAGTCCTGGTACTTCCACCGAGGTTGATCCAGCTAACGATGACGCTAGTGATGGCGACAGTGGCATTGTGGCTGGGTCTGATGGTGCCGCTCCACCTCTCGAACCTCTCAGAGGTTTCTATCCTGCAGAACCTGATGATGGCAAAGTAATCGTTCGTATTGGTGTCGCGGATTATACTGCAAAATTAGATGATGGCACAGAAAAATTCTATGACGAGTTTGGTGTAATCCTTGGCAGATACGATCCTAAAGTGGTAGATTTATCTGACCTGATGGCATCGTTACATGTGAAGGTGCTATGGAGGTCCTCCCAGGTAGCACGTTTGGTATATTTTGGTAACAGGAGCAAAAAGGATATCAAAGTGAAAGATACTAGGGATTTAGTCACACTGTTTACAAGGAAACATTATAGAGGTGAAGTGTACTTCCACTTGTTAGTGCAAATGGTTGGAGAGGAATTGGATGTCGACAATACAGATGATGGACTTGTAGAAGGCATGCATGACCTGATCCATGGCATCAATGGGGCTGGTGCGACTAAGTGTAGCTTCGAACAGAGGAGAGTCTTACATAGGAGCGTCATAAAGAGGAGCAGGAAGAGCATCCCCAGAAAGGGCACCACGAAGAAGAACATCACCAAGGATACCACGCCAGAGAAGAGGACGCCCAAGAGTCGCACGAAAAAAGGCACCACGCCGCAGAGTACACCCCTGAGATCTAGTCAAAATGCCACACCGAACGGTAGCAGCAAAAACGCTAAGAGGGCTAGCATGGTAGTGAACACTCCAGGGAGTGGTAGCTGATACATTGTAAATGTATCTATAATTTTTGATGTTCCATGCTTGGTTTTATCTATTTAATTATGTTTTGTCCACACTTTGGAGTACTTTTCATATGATTTCTTGGACTAACCTATTAACAAGAGCCACAGTGCCAGCTGCCTGTTTTTTGCTGTTTTTTGTTCTAGGAAAGTCAGAAAATGAATATTCTTGGAATTGGACGGGACAAAAGCCAAAAATCCTATTTCACCAGAAGACTCCCGGAGCCAGAATATGAGACGGAGTGGGGATGGGGCCCAGCCACACCACCTGGGTGCGTGGGCTGGGCCTGGCCGTGCCAGGGTGTGGTCTGGCTGCCCCAGACACCCCCTTGGTCTCCCTCTTCGCCTATAAGATGCCTTCTGACCTAAAAACTCAGGGGGGTCGATGTTTTTCCGGAAGGAGTTCCACTCCGCCGCCACCACCAGATTCCACGAAACAGCACCAGAAACTTTGTTCTGGCACCCTGCCAGGACGGGGAATTGGAGGAGATCATCGCCATCATCATCACCATCGCTTTCCATCGACCATCCATGTCGCCCCATCTATGAGTGAGTAATACCCTGCTATAGGCTATGAGGATGGTAGGGATTGGATGAGATCGTTCATGTAATGGCATCAGATTGTTAGGGCATGGTGCCTAGTATCTTCTATTAGTGCTTTATGACTTTGTTGCGACTTGTTATGCTTAATGCTTGTCACTAGGGCCCGAGTGCCATGATTTCAGATCTGAACATGTTATTGATTCATTATGATAGTATTGTTTATGGTCTTACCTGCAAGTTGTATACACACGTTGTTGTCCAGAATCAATGGCCCCGAAGTGACAGAAATAGGGATAACCGGAGGGAATGGCTTTGATGTGAGGATCACATGTGTTCACGGAGTGTTAATGCTTTGCTCCGGTGCTCTATTAAAAGGAGCACCTTAATTACCAGTAGTTCCCTTCAGGCCCCGTTGCAAACGGGCTGGCGGGACAAAAGATGTTGTGCAAGTTCTCATTGCGAGCATGTATGACTATATATGGAACACATGCCTAGGATTATCTAGTACTTAGATGCTTTATCTTATTTATCTGCAATTGCCCTATGTTCTGATTGCTATGTGAATTGTCTTGTCCATGCAACGTCCGTCCATCTATCCCTATGGCTACCGCACTCGAATCCTACTGTTTACTGCTATTCTTACTGCTATCTTTACTTTACTACTGCTGTTACTTTACTATTGCTACTACAAAACTGTTGCTACTGATAAACTGCTGTGAGCAAGATTGTTTCTAGGTGCAGCTGAATTGGCAACTCAGTTGTTAAGGCTTATAAATATTCTTTGGCTCCCCTTGTGTCGAATCAATAAATTGGGTTTCACTTCCCTCGAAAATACTGCGATACACCCCCTATACTTGTGGGTCATCAAGACTATTTTCTGGCGCCGTTGCCGGGGAGCATAGCTTTATTTATCAAGTTCACTTGGAATCACTATTGTTCAAGCTTAGTTTATTTCCGCCTTGTTTGCTTGTTTCTTTATCAAAAAAAATACAAAAAAATTAGTTCCTACTCTAGTTGTTATTTTCATTGGTCTGTTATTGTCTTGCTTTGTCATGCTCTCTATCAATGGTTGGTTTCTTTGAAACTGAATCTTATTAGCAAGGTGGGTTCACGGAAGATCAAAAATATTATTATAAGGAACACCGCTTATCACAAAAAGGGAAACACTTATGGGAACAAACTGATAAATTGTATACCATTGTTAGAAACGTGTGCTCTACTTATAATGTTACTGATTGGTTGGATAAATCTTGTTGCTGTAAGAGGTATAAACACCTCCCTTTTCAATGTGAGTATAATGATAATGTTACCATATCTTCTTATGTTAAATGAAATTATGACTTTTATGATGTGGAACAAATTGAAGAATTTATTGCTTGGAAGGGTGCATTTGAACTTGCTAGTTTGCTTGAAAATATTGATGATTCACCTTATAAATATGAGGGGTTGATGATATACTTAGATTTTGCTTTGATAATTACAAGGAAGAAAATAGCTATATTCTTGAATATATTCATAGATGCTTTCCACAAATGGAAGAGACTAATGCCTTGCAGGATCCTATGGACGAAGAAATTGATGAACCTGAAAGCTCATTAGATGAAAAAGAGGAGGAGAGTGATGAACAAAAGGAGGAATAATGGATTAGCTACTCATGCTTACCTTCTAATGAGAGTAACTCTTTACCCCTTACATTATTTGATTGTCCCCCATGCTTACCAAAGGAGGATGAATGTTATGCTCATGTTATCTGTGATAATGCTTTATTTGTGCCTAACTTCGAGATGCATGGTACTAAAGAGCTTTGCTTAGAAATTGTTTATGATAAAGCTCTAGACGATGGTCCTATATTGAATGATCAGTCATCTTGTTATAGAATTGCTAAAAGTGGGATTGAAGGTTTTAATCCCACTATTTTTGAGCTTGATAAAAATTATGTGTTTGTAGATCATAAAAAGCATGCTTTATGTGATAGTTATATTGTTGAGTTTATTCATGAGGCTACTGAAAATTATTATGAGAGAGGAAAATATGGTTGTAGAAGTTTTCATGGTATTGAAACACCTCTCTATGTGCTGAAAGTTTTGAAGTTACTCTTGTTTTATCTTCCTATGCATGTCACTTTGTTCCTTGTGAATTTATTTGCATACAAGATTCCTATGCATAGGAAGTTGGTTAGACTTAAATGTGTTTTGAATTTGCTTCTTGATGCTCTCTTTTACTTCAATTCATATTCCTTACGTGAGCATCCTCCCAAACTATCATGCCTAACTTAAAGGCGTTAAAGAAAAGTACTTATTGGGAGATAACCCAAAAGTTTTAGATGAGTCTTGGAAGTTATTACTTCAGTAAGAACTACTCCTTATCCTTTTTATTTTCTTTTTGTGTCAAGAGTAACCTCTAATGAGAGAGAAGTAATGGTTGGGAAAGTTGCTGTCCTGAAACAGATTGTTGTGCTTCACCGTAAAAATTCGTGTAAAATCTCTGTACGTCCTTTTGAGGCGTGAATTTTTGTGCTTCTTCCCCAGGTTGTTATCTAACTTTCGTTAGTTTAACACTTTTCGATTTGAGCTACAGAAGATCTTCAAACAAACTCGTCTTTACCTGCTGCTCTGTTTTGACAGATTTCTGCCATTATTTGCATTTGCTTCTTGTTGGTTCCTTTTTGAGTTCTTTTGGAGAATTGAGCTTTTTGAGGGAAGTGATATAGTAGCTTGTGTTTTAATGGAAGTTTATTGGTGTTAGAACTGAACCTAAAGACTTATTATCTTGAGTGCACTAATGTTGCTAATACAGATTGTGTGAAGTTTTGTATGAAGGAAAATTTTCAGGTGTATGGGTGGAATGAGTAATGAGATGAAGGATGGACTAAAGATCAAGCTTGGGGATGCCAAGCGTGTCACCCCAAGAAATATCCAAGAAGTACAAGCGTCAAAGGTTGGGGATGCCCAAGGCATCCCCTTCTTCATCAATAAAAATCCTAGGTTTCTTCCAAACGCTTCATTTTTTATTGTTTCATGCACTGTTGTGTTGTTCTTGGAGCGTCTTCTTTTTCGTTTTTGTTTTGGTTTTTCGTTTGCTTTGTTTTCTTAGTTTGCTGAATAAATTGGTTGGATCCCCTCTTTCATACATTGGTTTTCAAATAGTTTGGTTTGGTTTGGAAAAGAGTAGGAAAGTTCATGCTTAAGTGGTGAAGAGTGTTTTTGACTGTGGCCTATGCTTTATCATGTCATGCTTGATATTGTTTTGGCTTTATGCTTAGTATTCTTTGCTATAGCATGACTTGTTATAAACAATTGATATTGCTTAATGTGCCTTCGATGAATCATGCGTTGTTTTAGCATATTAAAGCATAGTATTGTGGTATTCTCCTTTGATGCTTTATTTGGGTTGACTTAGCGCATGCTCACACCATGTTATGACTATCCAAAGTCATCATAGCCTGTATGATCCTTTAGTTTTCAACTTGTAGTATCACTTTATGCTTTGATCAATGATGTTTTGTCGCTCTGCATGATTATGGCCATTATTGCTCTCTTAGTTTGTCGCTCCCAGTCTTTTGCTAGCCTCCGTAACCAAGTATGAGTTCCACTCATGCATCCAACTCCCTAAACCAAGTTATTCCAAAGAGTCACCATATCTACCTACTAGCTTAAGCTATTACAAGTATATTCATGCTTTTGTTTATTTCCAAAATAAACTTGTTATGAGAAAACTAGTGATTAAAGCTCTCACGAACTTGATGGCACACTTTACTTTTCTTGCCCTTAATAAACTTGAACCATTGTGTCGTCTATGTTGTATATGCTTGCACTTATTTGTTGGAGATTAGCAGAACCATGTTGTCATGGGGAACGCTTTCAACATTGCACTGGTACTTTGTTACCTAGTTGATATCATGCTCTTTCCTCTATGGATGTCGTCGGTGTGAAATGAAAGGGAGCTTGTAAGTCCATGGAGTTATGTATATGTGTTAGAGAAACGCTTGGGACGCTGGTCTAATCCATGCTGACATGGTGGAAACCTGCAGCGTAACCATAATGAGCTGTCTATGAAGCATTCTTCTTATAAAAAAGAGTCCTATATTGAGAAAAAAGAGAAAAAAAGATTATGAAAAGAGGAAAGAGAGAAAAAAGCACCATATTCCCATGGTAAATAAGAAGATTGCTGAGATGCTCGTTGTCTGCTTGCCTTGTCATTTTGATATGGGGATTCTTTCGTATCATCGGGCAAGGGGTACCCCGTTGGCGTTTCTCTATGATACACATGTACTTACGATGACAAGAGCTTACCGGTGACTAAACTTGAGTAGCATGAGGAGCGGCCCTCGTATTCAAGGGACATGAGAATTCCAACTTATAATTTGTCAATCATATACACCATAGTTTGTTCACTTTAACCTTAATCACTTCAAGATGCTTATGATAGGGGCAATGAGAGATGAAAGCTAAAAGTACCATAATTTTTGGAAGCTCTTTATGAGACTTGAATCCCTGCTTCCTTCTATGAAGGCCTTTCTTCCACTTATATATTGAGTCTCCACCTTCTATCTTTATGCACCTACTTTGAGAGCATAGTGGCCATTCTTAGTTCTATGTGCATTGTCCCAAGACTTGTCGATTGATGCATAGCTTTGATATTGCTTGTTTTAAACTATTTGTATCTAGTCACTCTTATTAACTTTGAAGGTGTCCTATGCATTTATACTTGCTACTCTATGAGGGACAAGCTGAATGCCATTATGCTATGTTTTCTTTATGTGAAACAAGCAAACGTCTTGCAAAGCATTGTTATTCATGAATCTTTTGTTTGTGCATTTTCATGTTCCAACATAGTTTCTTTGTCTTATTGCTAGAACTTTGTCTTTCATGTTATGATTGAAGTACTATGATCCCAGATTTGAATGTTTTACAAATACTTTGATCAAGTTTATGATGGTGCATGTCACCTCAAAAATTATTATTTCTTTTTATCACTTACCTACTCGAGGACGAGCAGGAGTTAAGCTTGGAGATGTTGATACATTGCAAATGTATCTATAATTTTTGATGTTCCATGCTTGGTTTTATCTACTTTCTTATGTTTTGTCCACACTTTGGAGTACTTTTCATATGATTTCTTAGACTAACCTAGCCACAGTGCTAGCTGCCTGTTTTCTGCTATTTTTGGTTCCAGGAAAGTCAGAAAATGAATATTCTCGGAATTGGACAGGACAAAAGCCAAAAATCCTATTTCACCAGAAGACTCCTGGAGCCAGAATATGAGACGGAGTGGGGCTGGGGCCTAGCCACACCACCTGGCCACGCGGGCTGGGCTTGGCCGCGCCAGGGGGTGGTCTGGCCGCCCCAGACGCCCCCTCGGTCTCCCTCTTCGCCTATAAGATGCCTTCTGACCTAAAAACTCAGGGGGGTTCGACGTTTTTCCAGAAGGAGTTCCGCTCCGCCACCACCACCAGATTCCACGAAATAGCACCAGAAACTCCGTTCTGGCACCCTGCCGGACGGGAATTGGAGGAGATCATCGCCATCATCATCACCATAGCTTCTCCATCGACCATCCATGTTTCCCCCATCTATGAGTGAGTAATCCGCCGCTGTAGGCTATGGGGATGGTAGGGATTGGATGAGATCATTCATGTAATTGCATCGGATTGTTAGGGCATGGTCCCTAGTATCTTCTATAAGTGCTTTATGACTTTGTTGTGACTTGTTATGCTTAATGCTTGTCACTAGGGCCCGAGTGCCATGATTTCAGATCTGAACATGTTATTGATCCATTATGATAGTATTGTTTATGGTCTTACCTGCAAGTTGTATAAACACGTTGTTGTCCGGAACAATGGCCCCGAAGTGACAGAAATCGGGATAACTGGAGGGAATGGCTTTGATGTGAGGATCACATGTGTTCACGGAGTGTTAATGCTTTGCTCCGGTGCTCTATTAAAAGGAGCACCTTAATTGCCAGTAGTTCCCTTGAGGCCCTGCTGCAAACGGGCTGGCAGGACAAAAGATGTTGTGCAAGTTCTCATTGCGAGCACGCATGACTATATGGAACACATGCCTAGGATTATCTAGTACTTAGATGCTTTATCTTTTTTATCTGCAATTGCCCTATGTTCTGATTGCTATGTGAATTGTCTTGTCCATGCAACGCCCGTCCATCCATCCCTATGCCTACACTTTTCGAATCCTCTTTTCTTGCTATTGTTACTGCTGTCTTTACTTTACTACTGTTGTTACTTTACTATTGCTACTACAAAATTGTTGCTACTGATAAACTGCTGTGAGCAAGATTGTTTCCAGGTGCAGCTGAATTGACAACTCAGTTGTTAAGGCTTATAAATATTCTTTGGCTCCCCTTGTGTCAAATCAATAAATTGGGTTTCACTTCCCTTGAAAATACTGCGATACACCCCCTATACTTGTGGGTCATCAGTAACAAAAAGGCGAAGAAGGCCAGCATGGAGGCTACCACACCTAGTGGGAGCAGAAAAAATGCTAATTTGGAGCAAAACATGCCGCTGAGGTCAGGCAATAATGCTAGCACGAAGGAGAACACGCCCAATAGTAGCAGCAAAAGGGCTAATTTGGAGCGGAATACGCCGCTGAGGTCAGGCAATAATGCCAGCACGAAGGAGACCACGCCCAATTGTAGCAGCAAAAGGGCTAATTTGGAGGAGAACACGCCGTTGAGGTCAGGAAATAATGCCAGCACGAAGGAGAACACCCCCAATGGTAGCAGCAAAAGGGCTAATTCGAAGAAGAACATGCCACAGAGGTCAGGCAATAATGCCAGCACCCTAGAGCCAACACCCATGAGGGGAGGCAGGAAGGAGATCACACCCAAGAGCGGCAGCAAAAAACCTAGTTCGATGGGGAATGGAACGCAGATGTCAAGCCCTACTGATATCATCAGGAAAGATTACATCAGGAAGGAGGATGTACACAGGAAGAGCAAGAGGGTTCTGTATAGTCAAGATGAAATTGATTCTGACTACCGTTTGTCTACTGAAGTACCTGGGATACGTGCAAACATAAGACCACCCCATGTGGTTCCAGCAGAACAAACCAAGTGTCTTGGAGAAAAAAGAGTTGCCGGTGAGGTAGATTGGGGCAATGTTCTGGTCCATCCGGGTGGAGACGATGGTGCAGCCCCACCCATGGGAGTCAATATGATGTGTGCAGTACTAGGAATTAGAGACGATGGCCAGATTCTAAATAAGACGAAGAAGACACTATAGAGGATCAAGAATCTGGTGATGATGAAATAGACGAGGAACTTAACGATGAGGCTAGTATTCCAATCAATGATTTGGGTGTTGAAGTAGAAGAAATGAAACATGACCACAAGTATCCTATAATTTCGGTCGGCACCGAGTTCAGGACCATGCATGAGTTCAGGATGTCATTCCGGCATTTTTGTATCAAGGGGGAGTTCGACGTTTATCGACTGAAGAACACTTCCCAGAGGTATGAGGCCATTTGCAAGTTATCGTGGATGAATGGACGGGCCAAGGTACATTGTCCATGGAGGATCACAACAAGAGCCTTACCTGCATCGAAGGAAATTAGGGTACTGGGGAAATGAATGCAGCAAACCATTAAAACTTTCTCTCTTTTCACTCTATAACTACAATTGCTGTGTGATATCTTTCTGGCAACTAGTCGACTCTGCTTATCTTTTAAATGAATCTGTGTTGCAGGTGAACAAAATGGGCCCTCCACACATGTGTCCGACAGGCAGCAAACTGAAATCCTCAATGGCTGATACGGAGTGGGTGGCTATACAATCTATGTCCATACTAAAGGATAATGTTGGCTCGTGCTGATATCGAGCTCATTAGGGAACCCCAAGAGGAAGGTATGATGAGCACAACAGTAAGTTTCCCTCAATTATGAAACCAAGTTTATCGAACAAGTAGGAGCAAGGAGACACCTCCAAGGTGTTGTTTCCAACTTGGAATCCTGCACAACACAACCACAGAACTTTGCCCCCAACTTACAGTGAGGATGTCAATCTCACCGGTTTCGCTGAAAACAAAGGTTTAACAAATTGTATGGAAGAAAGTAATAGCTTGCAGAAAGTAAACAGAAAATAGTAAACAATTGTAGATTGATGGTAAAAGAAAGGACCGGGATCCATAGTTCACTAGTGGTGATTCTCCTTAAGATAGATGACATGTTGGATGAACAAATTACAGTGGGGCAATTGACAAACATCGAGAAAGCATACATGCATATACTAATCATCTTGACTCCTATGAGATTTGATTGGGCATTACAACATTATACGTAGACAGTAATCTAACTGCATCTATGACTAATAATCCACCTTTAGGTTATCATTCGAACCCCCTCCAGTCTTAAGTTGCAACCGACAGATAATTGCATTAAGCATTGCGTGTAAAGTAAACAATACGATTGTTATATGAACAAAGGATTGATGTTTTCTCCCTAGTAGCAACATCACATCTAGTACCTTAGAGATTTCTATCACTTCCCCAGATTACTAGAGGCATGAACCCACTATCGAGCATAAATACTCCCTCTTGGAGTTGCTAGCATCTACTCGGCCAAGATATCTACTAACAACAGAGAGCATGCAAGATCACAAATAACAAAGACATGATAGAATCAATAATCAATCTAAAATAGCATCTCAATATCTATCGGATCCCCGCAAACACAACATGTAGGATTACAAATAGATGATCTTGATCATGAACGGAGCTCACAAGATCTAAACATGATAGCACAAAGGAGAAGAACCAACCATCTAGCTACTACATGGACCCGTAGTCCAAGGATGAACTACTCACGCATCACACCGGAGGCTTGCATGGTGATGAAAAAGGCCTCCAGGGTGAATTCTCCCCTCCGGCAGGGTGCCGGGAAGAGCTCCAGATCCCTCCCGATCTAGGGATGGAGATGACGGCGGCTACAGACTCTTTCGTGGAATTTTGATTGGGTACTTAGGTTTTATGTATCGGAGGCATCTTATAGGCGAAAGGGGAGGCCGAGGGGGTGCCCTAGGCGACCACACCACCCCCTAGCGCGGGTCAGGCCTAGTCGTGCGGCCAGGTGGTGTGGCGCCCCCCTGGCCCCTCTCTGTCTCATATTCTGGCTTCGTGTCCCCCTCGGTGAAATATTGACTTTGGCTTTTGTCCCGTACAATTCCGAGAATATTCATTTTCTGACTTTCCTGGAACCAAAAACAGCAGAAAATAGGCAGCTATCACTATGGCATGTTGTTAATAGGTTAGTCCAAGAAAGTGTATAAAAATACTCCAAAGTGTGGACAAAACATAAGAAAGTAGATATAAAACAAGCATGCAACATCAAAATTTATAGATACGTTTGCAACATATCAGATAACCCTAAGGAGACCGCGAAGAATATTCAGACTAGCCTCGGTTCTAAATACAACATTGTCCTACTGTGTTACACGGTTTGGAAAGGTAAAGAGAAAGCTTCGGGGGTCTTGCACGGGGATTGGACCAATAGCTTCAGGATGTTGTACAACTTCAAGGAGGAGGTACAAGCTAGGTGTCCGGGGAGTGTGGTGGAGATTGACACCGAATCTGTACGTGGTAAAATATATTTCAAAAGATTTTTCATGGCGCTTAAACCTTGCATCCAGGGATTCAAGGATGGCAGTAGGCCGTCTCTGAGTGTAGACAACACTGTCCTAACTAGCAAATGGAAAGGCTGCCTGCCATATGCCACAACACTCGATGGTCACAACTGGATGTTCCTAGTGGCATTCGGCTGTTTGAAACAGAAACGAAGGAAAACTGGGTCTGGTTTATGAGGCAGCTCAGGAGATCAATAGGCCACATGGATCCATTGGCTATATCCATGGATGCATGCAAACGGCTGACGGATGCAGTGAAGGAGGTGTTCCCACGAGCTGAAGGTAGAGAATGCCATGCCCATATGATGCTCAACTTGTACTCAGACTACACAGGGAGCGTATTTCATTACATGTTTCCTGCTGCTAGAGCTTACAAACCTAGTAGCAGCGAATATTTCATGAGCAAGATTTTTGTGGAAGCCCCTGAACTTCCAGAGTACTTAGCCATCCATCATTCGCAACTATGGAAGAGGAGTCAATTCAACCCTGACATCAAAGTTGATTACATAAACAACAACCTTGCAGGATGCCTGAATAACTGGGTGAAGGACATAAAAGTGCGTCCTATTCATATTTTAGTGGACAGCATACGTGGTATGATCATGAAGTTGTTAAATATAAGGAGAGAGATCGGTAGGAGACTTAGAGGACATATGCTACCGCCAGTTGTGCAGCAACTGCACAAGAGAAGCCGAGGACTTGCTCATCTTAAGGTTCTCACGTCAACCAGCAGCTGTGAGGTGGTTGATATGTCCAAGAGTGGCAAAAGGGATGTTGTGAACATCCATTTGCGATAATGCACCTACTTAGAGTGGCAGCATACCGGGAAACCTTGTGACCACGCCTTGGCCTTCTTGGTGAAGAAAAGAACTCTACCACATTTGGATCAATATTTGTTAGACTACTACTCTATGGAAAAGTTCAGAGCTGCGTACGCTGGATCTGTCGAGCCATGTACAGACCCATCTTAGTGGCCTCCAGTCCAACTGACTTTCGAGCTTTGCCAGCCAGTTACAAAAAGGGGAAGAGGAAGACCTCAGGTGAATAGGTTTAAGAATTTTCTCGAGAAGAAGGGTTCGGCTTTATGTGCTACCAAGAAGGGCAAAAACAGATGCAAGACCTGCCATCTTATAGGCCATAGATCAGCAGGATGTCCCCTTAATGCTCCCAAACCTAGGTATGAGATGGTACATTCACACAAAAAAATTGTTTATTGTCTATAGATATAAGGTAGTAATCCATGTACTGTTTTTTTACAGTAAGCACAAGGTAAGAAACAAGACAGCCAACTCAGTGATTTTGCTGCGGGAAGAAAACCAAAACAAGTGGAGTGATGATGCTGGACAAGATTCTGGTGCTTATTGGCCTGACTTCCCTCGACCCGGAGACGCAGGGTACGTGAAGGTAAGAAAATTGGCACTCAGGAAGAGGAAGAAGGCAGGAGAGGAAGAAGCTAGTGGACGTGAAGGCAAGAGGAACAAAGTTGGCATCCAAGTAGAAAAAGAAGGCTAGAAGTGTAGAAGCCTCATGATGTACTGAACTTGAACGTATATATGTAGTTCGGTTAAACTCTGGAGCTATGTGCGTGGAACTTGTCGGGCGAAACAATCTGCCTCCCGTACTCTGAGTAAAATGTATCGCGACTTGAGGATTGGATATGGCCGAGGCCACTAGTTGAATCTGAAAATGTGACTGTGCCACTACTATCCGAACAATCGCGATAGCTGAGCTGGTGTGAGATCCAGGCACATGGCTTAATAGGATTGATAGGATACCCATATCAACAAGTTGCAACTTCTTTTCCGGAAGCTCATTCGAAAAGAACTCTAAGGTTAAGCGTGCTTGGCCTAGAGCAATTCTGGGATGGGTGACCGACCGGGAAGTGGGTAACCGGGTGCGCACGAGTGAGGACAAAGTGCGCAGAAAAGACTAGTGTTGGTCTGGGCGATCTAGATATCCTATTAAGATGCGGAGTGACACCCCGGGCCCGGGAGTGGACGGGTGTTACAAGTGGTATCGAGCCGACCCTTGCGATTACGGTGTGTGCGGGTCGATGGACATGTGGAGCATGGCGCGTGTGGCCCGGAGTGGACACGGCATGGCACATGTCGAGACCGACGCATGATGCGCGTGCAAGAGGGAACGTTCTGGTGTGCTTGATCGATGAGGGCATCGATCTTCTAAAGGGTGGGTGTATGTGAGATCCAGCACATGGCTTAATAGGATTGATAGGATACCCATATCAACAAGTTGCAACTTCTTTTCCTAAGCTCATTCGAAAAGAACTCTAAGGTTAAGTGTGCTTGGCCTAGAGCAATTCTAGGATGGGTGACCGACCGAAGTGGGTAACAAGCGCACGAGTGAGGACAAAGTGCACAGAAAAGACTAGTGTTGGTTTGTGGGGCCAGTCTAGATATCCTATTAAGCTGCCAGGAGTGACACCCCCTAGGCCCAGGAGTGGACGGGGTGTTACAGCTGGCTGCTACACTCCACGAAGCAGTAACTTATTTCAGCTGCTGGACAATGACATGGCAATATAAACTGCAAAGGCAACAGATAATGCCCAGATAATGAGGAAATTGTTTCCACTATCTAGCCTAATCTTGAGCCCGTCTGTCCCACCACCTCCCTGCCCCTGCCTCCCCTGCACCTGGCGAAGCTCCTGGATCTCTCGCTCCAATGCACGGATCTCCTCTTTCTTGTCCCACACAGCATCACGCAGATCCTGAATAAGCTCTCTGTGAAAACCTGTCAGTGGCTTTTCGATCCACACAAACTTGTCACAGCCAGTTCCCCTCCCTTCCTGCGAAGTAGATCGAAGGAAACAAAAAAAAAGAATTACATTACGCTTTTCGGATCTGGGTTACCATTGTACCTATAGTACAAACTTACCGCTCTAATGCTGCAGTTGCTGAATTTTCCTACAGTATTTTCGTCGGTCCACGAAATCCATCTCGGCATCTTCTCACTGCACAAACACAACATATCGGGGTAGTAATCGTAGGGCGCCCTCCAGTACCTGATGGGGGCACCCGCCTGACGGCATTGAGACGACCCTAATTTCGCCTAAGACGAACTACATGAGCTGCGAGCCATGAGCGAGGGGAGCGAGGGCAGAGGAAAGAGGAGCCTTTGGGTGTTAGTGTAGTGGCATGGTGATTTATCCCCACTTAATATCTCGGGCAGAATCCTACCGTCCACATTCGGCTGATTGGTGGGGGACCTAGCGTGCGGACTTGTCAACGAAACCTCGCGCCTTCGTGGTTCAAAGGCCCTATCGCACGCATTGGACGAATTTTTTTGGCACCTTGCTCGCACACATATCACTGTGAGGCCTTGCTCGGGAACCAGACACGCCTGGCCCACATTCTTACTCCCTCCTAGGAACTTGTCATGGCTCGCGCTGGCAGATCCATCCGCTCCACCGCTTTCGGTAGGGCTCGCCGTGGCGGATGAACCCCAAGATCCTACCGTCGCAGTATCAAATGGCCATGGTTTCATGAGCGGAGCATCGATGCTACGTCTCCGAGCTCAGTGCCTCCTACCTATAGAAGCACTGATGCGGCGTTGAGCTCGAGCAAGAGCCGCCAGGCGCGACGGGGCTCGGTCCACGCCAACCCCGTCACCTTCGTCATTGTCGATTCTGATGTGGAGGACGACGGGGACGAAGCTGTGTAGAACACCATTGTTGCCTCCTTGGCGAAGGGCAAGTCATAGGCGGGACTGGATGTCGCTGGGAAGGGCACGGTGGTGTCACCAATCGAGGTGGACTCCGACAACAGTGCTGTGATGTGGGTTTAGATGTTGTTTAGGATGGTTGCAATTTCGGTTGTGTTTAGTGTGAGTACAATTATTGTAATGGGTTTGTCGAGCTATATTGAGAAATATGTGCAATAGAAGCGTGTAAGTGCTTCCACTTTCGAAAATGTGTCTGTGCCATTTGCACGTTGCATTATCAACGTAGATTACATGTAAACAATCCAACGAAAATCAGATTACAACCATCAGACGGGAGTGGCAGGATGGAAGAGGAGTGGGGACAGTGGCTTCGAGGGGAAGGAAGAGAAGTAAGGGGGGCGCGACACTGGCAGGTGGGCCCATGGAACATGTGACACTAACATGCGGGAGCGGGAGCATGCAGTATTACCAGTTTGTCCAGAGGAAGCGGACTTTGCAACGTGACAACAGCAAGCTGATTAGACCAATAACTCGTCGAATTATTAAGGAGTACTAAAAAAACTACAACTAGGGTACATTCGCATAACACGTATGCTCTACGCACATGAGAAGCATCGCTTAAGTCTAACAGTAACAATAGCATAAGTACTACATTTCCCTGTCGGTCTTCTTGATACAAATGTAGAAACGCATCTGTCTGTTCGGTTCAACACCGACAAGGTACTGGGATGGCACACATAGGATCGACCTTAGGTCCGCATACTCCACCTCCCATGGCGTCGGGCATCTCGGCGCCTCGGCTAGCACAAGAATGCTATCGGACGACGGCGGCTGGGCGTTTGCCCACATGCGCACCGTGTATAGGGGCCATGCGCATGATACCGACCTGACGCATACCGCACACACGAAGGTGGGCCCAGCTCTGGAAAATTAGCCGGCAGCATGCCGAGTCAGTGAACGACACCTGCTCTTGGAGAAGTTGAGCTTGCCCGTACGAGATCCTAATCACTTCTATCAAGTGCTCCTCTACAAGGTGGACAACGAACTCTGCCGGCGGGCCGACAGAAGCAGACTCGCGGCAGAGCACGCCGCGTCGTGCACGCGAGCTCGTGGAGCGGGAGCTCGTGGTAGGAGTAACGGTGAAAGCATCCTGGGTGGATCACACCAGCGGGAATGTCGTTGCGAAGTTCCACGCGAGGATCTCCACATTCATAGGCTACATCATCTGCCACATCTGAAGTTTGTCGAAAAATCGGAAAAAAGGTTAGCAGTTAGATCGGCGAATATCAAGAATATGTAAGATAAATTCAAAAGCTTGTAAAATGATTTGTTAGCATGAAGGTAGCGACCGAGAATAAGCGGATGTCGTCCGCGCACGGCGCACGAAAGCCGATGGCGTTGTCCGGGTGCACATTGACGTGTGGTGGATGAGGGGAGAGGGGGCTGTGGAGTAGACATGCTCACTCAAGAGCTCGATGATATTACTAGTAGGCTATCGGGGAGTGGAAACAATAGTAATATAAGTGAAAATGTAAGCTCGGCCAATTATCTCGCGGAACAGCTACTCGCGGATCGCTCTTACGAAGAACCATCTTATTCATCCACACGCCCCAATCGAACGTCTGCAACAATCGGATCATACAACTAGTTCTTCAGGGGGGCTTCTAGACGACACGATCTTATGGGGTTTTTCATTACAAGAACAAACATGCCATGACTCTAGTTGATCCATATGTGGGTCATGAAACGAACACACATGCAATGACATTGGTTGATCCATATGTGGTTTGTGACAATAACACACATGCAATGACTTTGGTGGATCCATGTGGTTTGTGGAAAAAACAGACATGCAATGACTCTGGTGGATCCATATGTGGTTTGTGGAAAGAACACACATGCAATGACTCTAGTGGGTCCACATGTGGTTTGTGAAAAGAACACACATGCAATGACACCGGTGGATCCATATGTGGTTCATTACAAGAACACACATGCAATAACATTGGTTGATCCATATGTGGTTTGTCATTACAAGAACACACATGCAATGACTCTGGTGGATCCATTTGTTGTTTATCATTACAAGAACACATATGCAATGACTCTGGTGGATCCATATGTGGTTCACACATGCAATGACTCTAGTGGGTCCATATGTTGTTTGTGAAAATAACACACATGCAATGACACTGGTGGATCCTTATGTAGTTTGTCATTACAAGAACACACATGCAATGACTCTGGTGGATCCATATGTGGTTTGTGGAAGGAACACACATGTAATGATATTGGTTGATCCATATGTGGTTTGTGGAAAGAACACACATGCAATGACACTGGTGGATCCATATGTGGTTTGTCATTACAAGAACACGCATGCAATGACACTGGTGGATCCATATGTGGTTTGTGGAAAGAACACACATGCAATGACTCTGGTTGATCCATATGTGGTTCAAGAAAAGAACACACATGCAATGACATCGGTTGATCCATATGTGGTTTGTCATTATAAGAACACACATGCAATGACTCTGGTGGATCCATATGTGGTTTGTGGAAAGAACACACATGCAATAACACTGGTGGATCCATATGTGGTTTGTGGAAAGAACACACATATAATGACTCTAGTGGATCCATATGTGGTTTGTTGAAAGAACACACATGCAATGACTCTAGCTATGGTTAACTAAAAGAACAGACCTACAATGACTCTAGCTGTGGATTATTAAAACAACACACATGCAATGACACTGGTGGATCCATGTGGTTTATGAAAGGAACACACATGCAATGACATTGGTGGACCCATATGTGGTTTGTGAAAAGAACATACATGCAATAACACTGGTGGATCCATATGTGGTTTGTGGAAAGAACACACATGCAATGACTCTCGTGGATCCAGATGTGGTTTTGAAAAGAACACACATGCAATGACATTGGTGGATCCGTATGTGGTTTATTAAAAGAACACACATGCAATGACATTGGTGGATCCATATATGGTTTGTGAAAAGAACATACATGCAATGACACTGGTTGATCCATATGTGGTTTGTGGAAAGAACACACATGCAATGACACTGGTGGATCCATATATGGTTTGTCATTACAAGAACACACATGCAATGATACTGGTGGATCCATATATGGTTTGTGGAAAGAACACACATGCAAAGACTCTGGTGGATCCATATGTAGTTCATGAAAAGAACACAGATGCAATGACATTGGTTGATCCATATGTTGTTTGTCATTACAAGAACACACATGCCATGAATCTGGTGGATCCATATGTGGTTTATGGAAAGAACACACATACAATGACTCTACTGGGTCCTTATGTGGTTTGTGAAAAGAACACACATGCAATGACACTAGTGGAGCCATATGTGGTTTGTCATTACAAGAACACACATGCAATGACTCTGGTTGATCCATATGTGGTTTGTGAAAAGAACAAACATGCAATCACTCTGGTAGATCCATATGTGGTTCATGAAAAGAAAACACATGCAATGACATTGGTGGATCCATAGGTGGTTTGTGGAAAGAACATACATGCAATGACTCTAGTGTATCCATATGTGGTTTGTGAAAAGAACAAACATGCAATGACTCTGGTTGATCCATATGTGGTTCATGAAAAGAATACACATGCAATGACATTGGTTGATCCATATGTGGTTTTTCATTACAAGAACACACATGCACTGACACTGGTGGATCCATATGTGGTTTGTGGAAATAACACACATGCAATGACATTGGTTGATCCATATGTGGTTTATGGAAAGAACACACATGCAATGACACTGGTGGATCTCCATATGTGATTTATCATTACAAGAACACACATGCAATGGCTCTAGTGGATCCATATGTGGTTTAGGACAATAACACACATGCAATGACATTGGTGTATCCATGTGTGGTCTGTGGAAATAACACACATGCAATGAACACTGGTGGATACATATGTGGTTTGTGAAAAGAACAAATATGCAATGACTCTGGCTGATCCATATGTGGTTTATGAAAAGAACACACATGCAATGACATTGGTTGATCCATATGTGGTTTGTCATTACAAGAACACACATGCAATGACACTGGTGGATCTCCGTATCTGGTTTGTGGAAAGAAAACACATGCAATGACACTGGTGGATGCATATGTGGTTTGTGGAAAGAACACACATGCCATGACTCTAGTGGATCCATATGTGGTTTGTCATTACAATAAAACACATGCAATGACATTGGTTGATCCATATGTGGTTCATGAAAATAACACACATGCAATGACACTAGTTGATCCATATGTGGTTTGTGAGAAGAACACACATGCAATGACTCTGGTGGATACATACGTGGTTTGTGGAAAGAACACACATGCAATGACTCTAGTTGTGGTTAATCAAAAGAACAGACATGCAATGTGTAACACTACAGTACTGAAAAGACTGTAGCTTCTATGGAACATGCCAATCCCTGGATCGGTTCATTGGCTTACATATAACATAGATGAAATAACAAAGCAATAATCCGTGTATCATAAATAACGAAGATCTAGAAGATTCAATCATACAATATTCGCTTAGCTCCAAGGATAGCTTACACATTATTCAAGTAGCAACATAAATAAAGATAACTACTCCATCTTCAAATTGCCCACAAGGGAACAAGTGTCAAGTGGAGTACCGCGACCTATTCGATCACTCGGAATCGGAATAACCTGCAACATGAAACGTAGCAGCCCCAAAGGGTCAATACATGGAATATATGGCAAGTAGCGCTAAGGTAAAAGAGACAATGCACCTAGCATCTACATGCTTATTTGGCTAGTGGACTTTGGCTAGCTTGCACTTTTCAAACACATTTATCCTACTTCCATAAACCGTTTGATTCACAGCAACCCATTAGGTTCACCCATCAAGTTTTAGTAATTGGGAAAAACGATGAGTGAGAATATGTCATAGTCTCAAAGTCAAGCAACTCAATCATCCGTAACCGGGGACACGGCTAAGTACTTAGTTTTACACCCTGCAGGGGTTTGTACACTTTACCCATATGACCTGGCCAACCCAGCTCGTACCACCACACTCATATTGTGTGATGATAGGGAGAAGTCCAAGATGAGACCTTTCGGGAAGTAGATCTCCAAACCCCAGTGCGCACCGGTCCCAACCTACCATTCACTACATCTCTGGCTACGCTGGGTTTGGATCACCACGACCTACTAAGTCCAACCAGCCACCCATTTCTTACTGGCACATGGTTGCACACGTAAGCTACTTTAACAAAGAGAACCAATCCTTCTCAGTACCCTGGGCAGCATTCCCCACCATTATCCACACTCCGTTGAAATGCAACCACTCTGCCTAGGTAGTTCATTAACATTATGTTGTTTTAGTTTGAACAAACACATACTGCACCATAATGTGATCCCTTTCCCCCGTCTTCACAGCAGGTCTAAGCACAATACTGAACGGGGCTCAACTACAAGGAATTCCTAACACAAATATATAGGACATAGCATAGCATAGTAATACCTACACATAATCTACAGAAATACACTACACATGCATAAGATAAAAATAGTAGGACAAGGTATGATCAGAATAGCATCTACTTGCCTTGGTGGTAGGAGTTGAGAGTACAATCCTCGTAGAAACAAGCGTTGCACTCGTCACAATCTACAGGATACAATTGCAACGCATGAACAAACATACACAAACATAGACAAGTGCACAAATGCATGCATGATAGCTTAATAAAGGTTTCAATAGCACTTTTGTGTTCTCTGATGTTAATTACTACTAAATGCATTCATGGAAAACCTTTTGTGCATTAAAACTAAAACATGCAATTTGTTATTCCAATTAATTGGCCTGTAGACAAGAAAAACTAAGCCACGTTTGTAAACAGTGTTGTAAAACCTGGGCAAAAATACTACTATGTGGACAATCCAAAATAAAACCAGGGGCAATTGGAATCACGCAAAAAGGTGTTACAGATCTTTTTCTACAATGTTTTTAGTACAATAAGCCTTTACTTAAACTCAAACATATTAGTACAGTAAAACTGTAATTTTAATTCATAAACTTGGTCTACACTTCCTTGTGATTTCATAGACACCTTATTTGCAATTTTTTGATTAGTAATTATTTTCTTATGAATTTATTACTTCAAAAAGGGTATTAAACCATTTAAGTAATCATGACAAATACTTGGAGTACATGTCTGATACAGTTACAGATTAATATTCTTCACAAAATTTTGAATCCAAAGGTATATTATTTGCTATTTTTGGATCTATAAATATTTTCTATGAATTTTACAAGTTAAACACAATTTCTGAAATTTTAATCTATTTCAAATAACAAGGGAATATTCCCTAGGAATATTCTGTGTTGACTAGTCTATGCCTACGTGGCGCTGACTGGGCCTTTGACCGGTCAGCGGTCCACCGCAGGGGTCATCCTCTGATCTGGGCCGTTGGCCACAGATCGAAGGGCTGGCGTTAGCCGTCCTGGGTGCTCACCGGCGTGGTCGTCGAAGGTGGGCGGCGACGGCTCTCTAGTGATATTCGGCGGCAGCGATGCGGTCTACAAGATGCGACGGCCGGTGGTGGTCCTAGGGGTGGCTTTGGCATGGACAGGGGCGACCTCGGGCGATGGCGACTCACGGATGGAGCGACGCGACGGGCGGCGCACTCCGGCGAGCTTCGCCGATGATGGTCTGGTGGCTGTAAGAGAGAAAAAAGGTCAGAAAAGTGGAGGTGCGGCACTACGGTGGTTCTAGCAAGGAGATAGGGCGCGGAAACTCGAGCTGGAGCTCGTACCGACGTCAATGGCGACGGCGGCTCCGGGAACTCCGGCGAGCAATTGCGGAGGCTGGCGGCAGCATAGATGGGTTTTTGGGAGGGGTTTTTGCATAGGGGAGAAGGGCTTTATGGGGCGTACTCGGTTGGGGCCGGGGTAAGGATCTCCGAACGGAATCAGGGTCTTCCCCGTGGAAATCGGTGACGGCGGGCAGAGCTCGTGTCGAGCACGGTCTGCTCGAGGTGCAGGGGCTGACGGGTAGGGTCCGCTTGTCGGCCATGCGAGGCGGGTCATTGCCAGCGTCTGCTACTGCGCCGTCATTGCTATTTGGCGCCTTCATTAGTGAGACCAGGTGGGCATTGGGCCGCTAGCTGGCGGTCCGGCTGGCCAGCGTGGTTCTTTTTTTTCTCTCTCTCTTTTTCCTAATCTGTTAACTGAATATTATCTGAACTTTGTCTGTTTTCTGAATTCTGAAATTAAGTCTGAACTATTTTGGCCATAATTTCTGTTTTAGAGCTCCGTTTCGAGTGAAACAAAATCCTACAGTTTTGTATTGGAATACTCTATGCATCTATTCACCCTGAATGTTTATATAATACCATTCTAGCATATGCGAGGTAAAAACCCTAGTGGTCACTTCATATGAATGCACAAGCAATTGTGTGGTGTTTTAGCAAAAGTCTTTTAAAACTGAATTTTTGCAAAGATGAACATGAGGCAATGCCATGTATGATATGCAGTACCAATTCTAGAAATTCGGATGTGACACAATGACTCTAGTTGTGGTTTGTGAAAAGAACACACATGCAATGACATTGGTTGATCCATATGTGGTTCATGAAAAGAACACACATGCAATGACATTGGTTGATCCATATGTGGTTTGTGAGAAGAACACACATGCAATAACTCTGGTGGATACATACGTGGTTTGTGGAAAGAACACACATGCAATGACTCTAGCTGTCGTTAATGAAAAGAACAAACATGCAATGACTCTAGCTGTGGTTTTTGAAAAGAACACACATGCAATGACATTGGTTGATCCATATGTGGTTCATGAAAAGAACACACATGCAATGACATTGGTTGATCCATATGTGGTTTGTGAGAAGAACACACATGCAATGACTCTGGTGGATACATACATGGTTTGTGGAAAGAACACACCTGCAATGACTCTAGCTGTGGTTAATAAAAAAACAGACATGCAATGACTCTTGCTGTGGTTTGTGAAAAGAACACACATGCAATGACATTGGTTGATCCATATGTGGTTCATGAGAAGAACAAACATGCAATGGCTCTAGTTGATCCATATGTGGTTCATGAAAAGAACACACATGAAATGCCATTGCTTTATCCATATGTGGTTTTTCATTACAAGTACACACATGCAATGACACTGGTGGATCCATATGTGGTTTATGGAAAGAACACACATGCAATGACACTGGTGGATCCATATGTGGTTTGTCATTACAAGAACACACATGCAATGACACTGGTGGATCCATATGTGGTTTATGGAAAGAACACACATGCAATGACACTGGTTGATCCATATGTGGTTTGTGGAAAGAACACACATGCAATGACACTGGTGGATCTTCATATGTGGTTTGTCATTACAAGAACACACATGCAATGACTGGTGGATCCATATGTGATTTGTGGAAAGAACACACATCCAATGACTGTAGTGGGTCCACATGTGGGTTGTGAAAAGAACACACATGCAATGACATTGGTTGATCCATATGTGGGTTGTGGAAAGAACACACATACAATGACTCTGGTGGATCCATGTGTGGTCTATGAGAAGCACATGCATGCAATGACTCTAGTGGATCCATATGTGGTTTGTGAAAAGAACAAACATATAATTACTCTGGTTGATCCATATGTGGTTCATGAAAAGAACACACATGCAATGACATTGGTTGATCCATATGGGGTTTGTCATTACAAGAACACACATGCAATGACTCTGGTGGGTCCTGATGGCTCGTGATTGATGAGCTCGTTGGGGAACCCCAAGAGGAAGGTATGATGAGCACAGAAGTAAGTTTCCCTCAATTATGAAACCAATATTATCGAACCAGTAGGAGCAAGGAAACACCCCAAAGGTGTTGCTAGCTGAGCCTTGGCAGGGCACACTACCGGTGCTAGTAGCAACGTGGAGACCTGCACAACACAACCACAGAACTTTGTCCCCAACTTGCGATGAGGTTGTCAATCTCACCGGTTTTGCTGAAAACAAAGGATTAAACGTATCGAATGGAAGGAAGTAATAGTTTGCAGAAAGTAAACACAAAGCAGTAAACAGTTTGTAGATTGTATGTAAAAGAAAGGACCGGGGTCCATAGTTCACTAGAGGTGGCTCTCCTTAAGATAGATGGGTGAACAAATTACAGCGGGGCAATTGACAAACATCGAGAAAGCATACAAGCATATACTAATCATCTTGACTCCTTTGAGACTTGATTGGGCATTACAACATTATACATAGACCGTAATCCAACTGCATCTATGACTAATAATCCACCTTCAGGTTATCATCCGAACCCCCTCCATTATTAAGTTGCAAGCAACAGATTATTGCTTTATGAATTGCGTGTAAAGTAAACAATACGATTGTTCTATGAACAAAGGATTGTTGTTTTCTCCCTAGTAGCAACAACACATCTAGTAACTTAGAGATTTCTGTCACTTCCCCAGATTACCAGAGGCATGAAACCACTATCGAGCATAAATACTAACTCTTGGAGTTGCTAGCATCTACTTGGCCAAGATAGCTACTAACAACGAAAAGCATGCATGATCACAAATAACAAAGACATGATAGAATCAATAATCAATCTGAAATAGCATCTCAATATCCATCGGATCCCCGCAAACACAACATGCAGAATTACAAATAGATGATCTTGATCATGAACAGAGCTCACAAGATCTAGACATGAAAGCACAAAGGAGGAGAAACCAGCCATCTAGCTACTACATCGACCCGTAGTCCAGAGATGAACTACTCACGCATCACACCGGAGGCTTACATGATGATGACGAAGGCCTCTAGGGTGAATTCCCCTCTCCGGCAAGGTGCCGGGAAGAGCTTCAGATCCCTCCCGGTCTAGGGATGGAGATGACGGCGGCTACAGACTCTTTCGTGGATTTTTGATTGGGTACCTAGGGTTTTGGTCCCGAAGGCAATATATAGGCGGAAGGAGAGGCCGAGGGGGTGCTGGGGTCGGCCAGACCACCCCCTGGCGCGGGCCAGGCCTAGCCGTGCGGCCAGGTGGTGTGGCCAGGCCCCAGCCATTCTCCGTCTCGTATTCTGTCTCTAGATGTCTTCCGGTAAAATAGCGACTTTGGCTTTTGTCCCGTCCAATTCCGAGAATATTCATTTTCTGACTTCCTGGAACCAAAAATAGCAGAAAACAGGCAGCTGGCACTGTGTCTCTTGTTAATAGGTTAGTCCAAGAAATCATATGAAAAGTACTCCAAAGTGTGGACAAAACACAAGAAAGTAGATAAAACCAAGCGTGGAACATCAAAAATTGTAGATACATTTGCAATGTATCAACACCCCCCAGCTTAACTCCTGCTCGTCCTCGAGTAGGTAAGTGATAAAAAGAAAGAATAATTTTTGAGGCGACATGCACCATCATAAACTTGATCAAAGTATTTGTAAAACATTCAAAGCTGGGATCATAGTACTTCAATCATAACATGAAACACAAAGTTCTAGCAATAATACAAAGAAACTATGATGCAACATGAAAAGGCACAAACAAAAGATTCATGAATAACAATGCTTTGCAAGACGTTTGTTTGTTTCACATAAAGAAAACATAGCATAATATTTTTCAGCTTGTCCCGCATTGAGTAGCAAGTATAAATGCATAGGACACCTTCAAAGTTTGTAAGAGTGACTAGATACAAATAGTTTAAAGCAAGCAATATCAAGTTATGCATCAATCAACTAGTCTTGGGACAATGCACATAGAACTAAGAATGGCCACTATGCTCTCAAAGTAGGTGCATAAAGGTAGAAGGTGGAGACTCAATATAATGGTGGAAGAAAGGCCTTCATAAAAGGAAGTAGGGATTCAAGTCTCATAAAGAGCTTCCAAAAATTATGGTACTTATAGCTTTCATCTCTCATTGCCCCTATCATAAGGATCTTGAAGTGATTAAGGTTAAAGTGAACAAACTATGGTGTACATGCTTGACGAAGTATAAGTTAGAAATCTCATGTCCCTTGAATACGAGGGCCTCTCCTCATGCTACTCAAGTTTAGTCACCGGTAAGTTCTTGTCATCGTAAGTACATGTGTATCATAGAGAACCGCCAATGGGGTACCCCTTACCCGATGATACGGAAGAATCCCCATATCAAAATGACAAGGTAAGCAGACAACGAGCATCTCAGCAATCTTCTTATTTACCATGGGAATATGGTGCTTTTTCCTCTCTTTCCTATTTTCATAATCTATTTTTTTTCTCTTTTTTCTCAATATAGGACTCTTTTTTTATAAGAAGAATGCTTCATAGACAACTCATTAT
Source organism: Avena insularis (assembly GCA_023614405.1). Classification (NCBI taxonomy): domain Eukaryota; kingdom Viridiplantae; phylum Streptophyta; class Magnoliopsida; order Poales; family Poaceae; genus Avena; species Avena insularis. The sequence goes on from CM042696.1 coordinate 332,453,365, forward strand.
GGTTACACTGCAGGTTTCCACCATGTCAGCATGAATTAGACTAGCGGCCCAGGCGTTTCTCTAACACATATACATAACTCCATGTACTTACAAGCTCCCCTTTCATTTCACACCGACGACATCCATATACAAAAGAGCATGATATCAACTAGGTACAAAGTACCCGTGCAATGATGAAAGTGTTCCCCATGACAGCATGGTTCTGCTAATCCCCAACAACTAAGGGCAAGCATATACAACATAGACGACACAATGGCTCAAGTTTATTAAGGGCAAGAAAAGTAAAGTGTGCCATCAAGTTCGTGAGAGCTTTAATCAATAGTTTTCTCATAACAAGTTTAATTTGGAAGGTAAACAAAAACATGAATATACCTAAAATAGCATATGCTAGTAGGTAGGTATGGTGGACTTTTTGGAATGACTTGGTTTAGGGAGTTGGATGCATGAGTGGAACTCATACTTGGTTGCGGAGGCTAGCAAAAGACTGGGAGCGACAAACTAAGAGAGCAATAATGGCCATAATCATGCAGAGCGACAAAACATCATTGATCAAAGCATAAAGTGATACTACAAGTTGAAAACTAAAGGATCATAAAGGCTATGGTGACTTGAGAGTCATAAGATGGTGTGAGCATGCGCCAAGTCAACCCAAATAAAGCATCGAAGGAGAATACCACTATACTATGCTTTAATATGCTAAAACAACGCATGATTCATCCAAGGCACATTAAGCAATCTCAATTGTTTATAACAAGTCATGCTACAGCAAAGAATACTAAGCAAAAATCCAAAACAATATCAAGCATGGCATGACAAAGCATAGGCCACAGTCAAAAACAAGCTCTCTTTACCACTTAAGCATGAACTTCCTACTCTTTTCCCAACCAAACCAAACTATTTGAAAACCAATGTATGAAAGAGGGGGTCCAACCAATTTATTCAGAAAACTAAGCAAACAAAGAAAACAAAAAACCAAAACGAAAACGAAAAAGAAGACGCTCCAAGAACAACACAACTATGCATGAAACAATAAAAATGAAGCGTTTGGAAGAAACCTGGGATTTTTACTGATGAAGAGGGGGATGCCCAAGGCATCCCCAAGCTTTGAAGCTTGTACTTCTTGTATATTTCTTGGGGTGACATGCGTGGCATCCCCAAGATTGAGCTTTAGTCCATCCTTCATCTCATTACTCATTCCTTCCATACACCTGAAATTTTTCCTTCATACAAAACTTCACACAATCTTTATTAGCAACATTAGTGCACTCAAGATAATAAGTCTTTAGGTTCAGTTCTAACACCAATAAACTTCCATTATAACACTAGCTACTGTAGCACTTCTCTCAAAAAGATCAATTCCCCAAAAGAACTCAAAAAGGAACCAACAAGAAGCAAATGCAGAAAATGGCAGAAATATGTCAAAACAGACCAGCAGGTAAAGACGAATTTTTTCGAAGACCTTCTGTTGCTCCAATCAAAAAGTGTTGAACTAACTAAAGTTAGATAACAAACTGGGGCAGAAGCACAAAAATTCACGCCTCAAAAGGCCGTTCAGAGATTTTACTCGAATTTTTACGGTAAAGCACATAAATCTGTTTCGGGACAGCAACTCTCCCAATCATTACTTCTCTCTCATTAGAGGTTACTCTTGGCACAAAAAGCAAATAAAAAGGATAAGGAACGGTTATTACTGAAGTAATAACTTCCAAGACTGAACTAAAACTTTTGGGTTATTTCCCAATAAGTACTTTTCTTTAACGCCTTTAAGTTAGGCATAAGAAGCAAGAAAAAGAATCAAGTGTTCTCAAATGAAGAAACATTAAGACCAAATTTTGTTTTCATAGGAGAGGCAAAAGAAAGCTTCTCTCTCTTCTTAGGGAAGTGTTCTATACCTTTCTTGAGTGGGAGTTGATATTTAATGGTGCCTTCTTTCATATCAATAATGGCACCAACAGTTCTAAGAAAAGGTCTTCCCAAAGTAATAGGACAAGAAGCATTGCAATCAACATCCAAGACATAGAAACCAACAGGGACATAGGCATTGTTAACCATAATAAGAACATCATTAAGACTCCCCATGAGTTTCTTTTTAGCATTATCATCAAGTTGGACATTCAAATAACAATCTTCAAGTGGAGGCAAATCAAGCATATCATAAATCCTGTAGGCATAATAGAAACACTACTATCAAGATCACATAAAGCTTTAAAATCAAAGTCATTCACTTTCATATTAATAATGGGTTCCCAACCATCTTCTTGTTTTATAGGAATAGAAGCTTTATGTTTCATCTTTTCTTCTTTAATCTTTATGAGAGCATCAGTAATGTGTTTTGTAAAGGCCATGTTCATAGCACTAGCATTAGGACTTTTCGCAAACTTTTGTAGTAATTTAATAACTTCAGAGATATTGCAACCATCAAGATCAAAATCAAATTATCATCTAAAGTAGTAGAACTATTACTAGCCTCAACACTAGTGGTGGTGATAGTAGAAACACTAATGTTTCTAGCAATTTCATCTTCTCTTTCCCACTTAGCATGTAATTCAGCTAATAGTCTAACATTTTCATCAATTCTTACTTGTATAGCATTAGTAGCTGCAAAGGGATTATCATTAGTTTCGGGTTTAGCAGCCATTTTATTAATCAAAGAGGATTGAGCTTCAGACAAAGATGATATATTTCTTTCAGCATTAGAAAGTTTCAGTTGTAAACTAGGAATTTCCCTATTTAAACTCTCAAGTTGATGGCTAATGTTCTTCAAAATGATAGATTGTTCCTCCATAGTTTTAGTAAATAGTTGATTTTGCTCATATTGCATTTGCATGAAGTTCTTAGTGGCTCTTTCAACTTCTAAAATTCTTCCTTCACTAGGTAATCCAGGTTTACCATTATAACCATAAGTATTGTTAGAAGGGTAGGGCCTATAATTGTTATTACCATAAGCATTGTTGCCAAAATTATTATTTCTTATAAAGTTCACATCAACTTGCTCTTCTTGAGCAACCAAATAAGCTAAAGGGACATTATTTGGATCAATATGGGCTTTCCCATTAACAAGCATAGACATAATAACATCAATCTTATCACTCAAGGAGGAGGTTTCCTCAACAGAATTTACCTTCTTACCTTGTGGAGCTCTTTCAGTATGCCATTCGGAATAGTTAACCATCATATTATCCAAAAGTTTTGTTGCAGCACCCAAAGTGATGGTCATAAAGGTACCTCCAGCAGCAGAATCCAATAGGTTCCTTGAAGAATAGTTCAATCCTGCATAAAAAGTTTGGATGATCATCCAAGCATACCCATGAGTGGGACAATTCTTTACCAAAGATTTCATTCTTTCCCAAGCTTGAGCAACATGTTCATTATCAAATTGTTTAAACTTCATTATTTCACTTCTCATAGATATAATCTTAGCAGGGGATAGTATTTTCCAATGAAAGCATCTTTGCACTTAGTCCAAGAATCAATACTATTCCTAGTTAAGGAATTCAACCATTCTTTAGCTTTTCCTCTCAAAGAGAAAGGAAACAATTTTAGCTTAATAATATCACCATGTATATCCCTATGCTTTTGCATCTCACAAAGTTCAACAAAGTTATTTAGATGGGCACCAGCATCTTCATTACCAATACTAGAAAATTGTTCTCTCATAACAAGATTGAGTAAAGCAGGTTTTATCTCAAAGAAAGTAGCTTTAGGCACAGGTGGAGCAATAGGTGTGCTCATAAAATCATTGTTGTTGGTGCTAGTGAAGTCACACAACTTAGTGTTTTCAAGAGTAGTCATTTTTTTGTGTTTTCAATAAAGAAAGCAAACTTGTAAAACTAATCTTTTTGTGTGTTTTTGATAACAAAACAAGCAAACAAAGCAAAAAGAAACTAAGCAAAACAAAAATAACAAAGTAAAGAGATTGGTTATGAGGGACTCCCCTTGTGAAGATATCCTTGACTCCCCGGCAACGGCGCCAGAAAAATACTTTGATGGCTCGTGATTAATGACCTCGTTGGGAAACCCCAAGAGGAAGGTATGATGAGCACAGAAGTAAGTTTCCCTCAGTTATGAAACCAAGGTTATCGAACCAGTAGGAGAAAGGAAACACCCCAAAGGTGTTGCTAGCTGAGCCTTGGCAGGGCGCACTACCGGTGCTAGTAGCAACATGGAGACCTGCACAACACAACCATAGAACTTTGTCCCCAACTTGCGATGAGGTTGTCAATTTCACCGGTTTTGCTAAAAACAAAGGATTAAACGTATCGAATGGAAGGAAGTAATAGTTTGCAGAAAGTAAACCCAAAGCAGTAAACAGTTTGTAGATTGTATGTAAAAGAAAGGACCGGGGTCCATAGTTCACTAGAGGTGGCTCTCCTTAAGATAGATAACATGATGGGTGAATACATTACAGCGGGGCAATTGACAAACATCGAGAAAGCATACAAGCATATACTAATCATCTTGACTCCTTTGAGACTTGATTGGGCATTACAACATTATACATAGACCGCCATCTAACTGCATCTATGACAAATAATCCACCTTCAGGTTATCATCCAAACCCCCTCCAGTATTAAGTTGCAAGCAACAGATTATTGCTTTACAAATTGCGTGTAAAGTAAACAATATGATTGTTCTATGAACAAAGGATTGTTGTTTTCTCCCTAGTAGCAACAGCACATCTAGTACCTTAGAGGTTTCTCTCACTTCCCCAGATTACCAGAGGCATGAACCCACTATCGAGCATAAATACTAACTCTTGGAGTTGCTAGCAGCTACTTGGCCAAGATAGCTACTAACAACGGAAAGCATGCAAGATCACAAATAACAAAGACATGATAGAATCAATAATCAATCTGAAATAGCATCTCAATATCCATCGGATCCCCGCAAACACAACATGCAGAATTACAAATAGATGATCTTGATCATGAACGGAGCTCACAAGATCTAGACATGAAAGCACAAAGGAGGAGAACCAGCCATCTAGCTACTACATGGACCCGTAGTCCAGAGATGAACTACTCACGCATCACACCGGAGGCTTGCATGATGATGAAGAAGGCCTCCAGGGTGAATTCCCCTCTCCGGCAGGGTGCCAGGAAGAGCTTCAGATCCCTCCCGATCTAGGGATGGAGATGATGGCGGCTACAGACTCTTTCGTGGATTTTTGATTGGGTACCTAGGGTTTTGGTCCCAAAGGCAATATATAGGCGGAAGGAGAGGCCGAGGGGGTGCTGGGGTCGGCCAGACCACCCCCTGGCGCGGGCCAGGCCTGGCCGCGCGGCCAGGTGGTGTGGCCAGGCCCCAGCCCTTCTCCGTCTCGTATTCTGGCTCCAGATGTCTTCCGGTAAAATAGCGACTTTGGCTTTTGTCCCGTCCAATTCCGAGAATATTCATTTTCTAACTTCCTGGAACCAAAAATAGCAGAAAACAGGCAGATGGCACTATGGCTCTTGTTAATAGGTTAGTCCAAGAAATCAAATGAAAAGTACTCCAAAGTGTGGACAAAACACAAGAAAGTAGATAAAACCAAGCATGGAACATCAAAAATTATAGATACATTTGCAATGTATCAGGTCCACGTGTGGTTTGTGAGAAGAACACACATGCAATGACACCGGTGGATCCATATGTGGTTCATGAAAAGAACACACATGCAATGACATTGGTTGATCCATATGTGGTTTGTGATTACAATAAAACACATGCAATGACATTGGTTGATCCATATGTGGTTTGTCATTACAAGAACACACATGCAATGACTCTGGTGGATCCATATGTGGTTCACAAATGCAATGACTCTAGTGGGTCCATATGTGGTTTGTGAAAAGAAGACACATGCAATGACACTGGTTGATCCTTGTGTGGTTTGTCATTACAAGAACACACATGCAATGACTAGTTGATCCATAAGTGGTTTGTGGAAAGAACACACATGCAATGACATTGGTTGATCCATATGTGGTTTGTGGAAAGAACACACATGTAATGACACTGGTTGATCAATATATGGTTTGTCATTACAAGAACACACATACAATGACACTGGTGGATCCATATGTGGTTTGTGGAAAGAACACACATGCAATGACTCTGGTTGATCCATATGTGGTTCATGAAAAGAACACACATGCAATGACATAGGTTGATCCATATGTGGTTTGTCATTACAAGAACACACATGCAATGACTCTGGTGGATCCATATGTGGTTCACACATGCAATGACTCGAGTGGATCCATATGTGGTTTGTGAAAAGAACAAACATGCAATGACTCTGGTTGATCCATATGAGGTTTCTGAAAAGAACACACATGCAATGACACTGGTGGATCCATATGCGGTTTAGGAAAAGAACACACATGCAATGACTCTGGTGGATCCATATGTGGTTTGTGGAAAGAACACACATGTAATGACTCTAGTGGGTCCATATGTGGTTTCTCATTACAAGAACACACATGCAATGACACTGGTGGATCCATATGTGGTTTGTCATTACAAGAACACACATGCAATGACTCTGGAGGATCCATATGTGGTTTGTGAGAAGAACACACATGCAATGACTCTGGTGGATCCATATGTGGTTTGTGAAAAGAACAAACATGCAATGAACACTGGTGGATCCATATGTGGTTCATGAAAAAAAAAATGCAATGACATTGGTGGATCCATATGTGGTTTGTGGAAAGAATATACATGCAATGACTCTAGTGGATCCATATGTGGTTTGTGAAAAGAACAAACATGCAATGACTCTGGTTGATCCATATCAGGTTTCTAAAAAGAACACACATGCAATGACACTGGTGGATCCATATGCGGTTTAGGAAAAGAACACACATGCAATGACTCTGGTGGATCCATATGTGGTTTGTGGAAAGAACATACATGCCATGACTCTAGTGGGTCCATATGTGGTTTGTCATTACAAGAACACACATGCAATGACAATGGTGGATCCATATGTGGTTTGTCATTACAAGAACACACATGCAATGACTCTGGTGGATCCATATGTGGTTTGTGAGAAGAACACACATGCAATGACTCTGGTGGATCCGTATGTGGTTTGTGAAAGAACAAACATGCAATGAACACTGGTGGATCCATATGTGGTTCATGAAAAGAACACACATGCAATGAAATTTGTGGATACATATGTGGTTTGTGGAAAGAATATACATGCAATGACTCTAGTGGATCCATATGTGGTTTGTGAAAAGAACAAACATGCAATGACTTTGGTTGATCCATATGTGGTTCATGAAAAGAACACACATGCAATGACATTGGTTGATCCATATGTGGTTTGTCATTACAAGTACACACATGCAAGGACACTGCTGGATCCATATGTGGTTTGTGGAAAGAACACACATGCAATGACATTGGTTGATCCATATGTGGTTTGTGGAAAGAACACACATGCAATGACACTGGTGGATCTGCATATGTGGTTTGTCATTACAAGAACACATGTGCAATGACTCTGGTGGATCCATATGTGGTTTGTGGAAAGAACACACATGCAATGACTCTGGTTCATCCATATGTGGTTCATGAAAAGAACACACATGCAATGACATTGGTTGATCCATATGTGGTTTGTCACTACAATAATACACATGCAATGACTATGGTGGAACCATATGTGGTTTGTGGAAAGAACACACATGCAATGACACTGGTGGATCCATATCTGGTTTGTGAAAAGAACACACATGCAATGACTCTAGTGGGTCCACATGTGGGTTGTGAAAAGAACACACATGCAATGACATTGGTTGATCCATATGTGGGTTGTGGAAAGAACACACATGCAATGACTCTAGTGGATCCATGTGTGGTCTGTGAGAAGCACATGCATGCAATGACTCTAGTGGATCCATATGTGGTTTGTGAAAAGAACAAACATATAATGACTCTGGTTGATCCATATGTGGTTCATGAAAAGAACACACATGCAATGACATTGGTTGATCCATATGGGGTTTGTCATTACAAGAACACACTTGCAATGACTCTGGTGGGTCCACATGTGGTTTGTGAGAAGAACACACATGCAATGACACTGGTGGATCCATATGTGGTTCATGAAAAGAACACACATGCAATGACATTGGTTGATCCATATGTGGTTGATCATTACAAGAACACGCATGCAATGACATTGGTTGATCCATATGTGGTTTGTCATTACAAGAACACACATGCAATGACTCTGGTGGATCCATATGTGATTCACACATGCAATGACTCTAGTGGGTCCATATGTGGTTTGTGAAAAGAAGACACAAGCAATGACACTGGTGGACCCTTATGTGGTTTGTTATTACAAGAACACACATGCAATGACTCTGGCGGATCCATATGTGGTTTGTGGAAAGAAGACACATGCAATGACATTGGTTGATCCGTATGTGTTTTGTTGAAAGAACACACATGCAATGACACTGGTGGATCCATATGTGGTTTGTCATTACAATAACACACATGCAATCACACTGGTGGATCCATATGTGGTTTGTGGAAAGAACACACATGCAATGACTCTGGTTGATACATATGTGGTTCATGAAAAGAAAACACATGAAATGACATAGGTTGATCCATATGTGGTTTGTCATTACAAGAACACACATGCAATGCCTCTGGTGGATTCATATGTGGTTTATGGAAAGAACACACATGCAATGACACTGGTGGATCCATATGTGGTCTGTGGAAAGAACACACATGCAATGACTCTGGTGGATCCTTATGTGGTTTGTGAAAAGAACAAACATGCAATGACTCTAGCTCTAGTTAATGAAAAGAGGAGACCTGCAATGACGCTAGCTGTGGTATATTAAAAGAACACATATGCAATGACATTGGTGGATCCATGTGGTTTATGAAAAGAATACACATGCAATGACTCTGGTGGATCCATATTTGGTTTGTGAAAAGAACACACATTTCAATGACACTGGTGGATCCATATGTGGTTCGTGAAAAGAACACACATGCAATGAGATTGGTTGATCCATATGTGGTTTTTCATTACAAGAACGCACATGCAATGACACTGGTGGATTTATATGTTGTTTGTGGAAAGAACACACATGCAATGACATTTGTTGATCCATATGTGGTTTGTGGAAAGAACACACATGCAATTACACTGGTGGATCTCCATATGTTGTTTGTCATTACAAGAACACACATGCAATGACTCTGGTGGATCCATATGTGGTTTGTGGAAAGAACACACATGCAATGACTCTGGTGGATCCTTATGTGGTTTGTGAAAAGAACAAACATGCAATGACTCTAGCTCTGGTTAATGAAAAGAAGAGGACTGCAATGACTCTTGCTGTGGTATATTAAAAGAACACATATGCAATGACATTGGTGGATCCATGTGGTTTATGAAAAGAACACACAAGCAATGACTCTGGTGGATCCATATGTTATTTGTGAAAAGAACATAGATGCAATGTCTCTGGTGGATCCATATGTGTTTTGCGAAAAGAACATACATGCAATGACACTGGTGGATCCATATACGGTTTAGGAAAAGAACACACATGCAATGACTCTGGTGGATCCGTATATGGTTTGTGGAAAGAACACACATGCAATGACTCTGGTGGATCCATATTTGGTTTTTAAAAAGAACACACATTTCAATGACACTGGTGGATCCATATGTGGTTCGTGAAAAGAACATACATGCAATGAGATTGGTTGATCCATATGTGGTTTTTCATTACAAGAACGCACATGCAATGACACTGGTGGATCTATATGTTGTTTGTGGAAAGAACACACATGCAATGACATTTGTTGATCCATATGTGGTTTGTGGAAAGAACACACATGCAATTACACTGGTGGATCTCCATAAGTTGTTTGTCATTACAAGAACACACATGCAATGACTCTAGTGGATCCATATGTGGTTTGTGGAAAGAACACACATGCAATGACTCTGGTGGATCCTTATGTGGTTTGTGAAAAGAACAAACATGCTATGACTCTAGCTCTGGTTAATGAAAAGAAGAGACCTGCAATGACTCTAGCTGTGGTATATTAAAAGAACACATATGCAATGACATTGGTGGATCCATGTGGTTTATGAAAAGAACACACATGCAATGACTCTGGTGGATCCATATGTTATTTGTGAAAAGAACATACATGAAATATCTCTGGTGGATCCATATGTGTTTTGCGAAAAGAACATACATGCAATGACACTGGTGGATCCATATACGGTTTAGGAAAAGAACACACATGCAATGACTCTGGTGGATCCGTATATGGTTTGTGGAAAGAACACACATGTAATGACACTGGTGGATCCATATGTGGTTTGTCGAAAGAACATACATGCAATGACTCTGGCGAATCCATATGTGGTTTGTGAAAAGAACAAACATGCATTGACTCTAGCTGTGGTTAATGAAAAGAACAGACATGCAATGACTCTAGTTGTGGTTTATTAAAAGAACACGCATGCAATGACACTAGGGGATCCATGTGGTTTATGAAAAGAACACACATGCAATGACTCTGGTGGATGCATATGTGGTTTGTGAAAAGAACAAACCCGCAATTACTCTTGTTGATCCATATGTGGTTCATGAAAAGAACACACATGCAATGACATTGGTTGACCCATATGTGGTTTGTCATTACAATAACACACATGCAATGACTCCGGTGGATCCATATGTGGTTTATGGAAAGAACACACATGCAATGACATTGGTTGATCCATATGTAGTTTGTCATTACAAGAACACCACATGCAATGACACTGGTGTGTGGTTCATGAAAAGAACACACATGCAATGAGATTGGTTGATCCATATGTGGTTTTTCATTACAACAACGCACATGAAATGACGCTGGTGGATCTATATGTGGTTTGTGGAAAGAACACACATGCAATGACATTTGTTTATCCATATGTGGTTTGTCGAAAGAACACACATGCAATTACACTGCTGGATCTCCATATGTTGTTTGTCATTACAAGAACACACATGCAATGACTCTGGTGGATCTATATGTGGTTTGTGGAAAGAACACACATGCAATGACTCTGGTTGATCCATATGTGGTTCATGAAAAGAACACACATGAATGACATTGGTTGATCTATATGTGGTTTGTCATTACAAGAACACACATGCCATGACACTGGTGGATCCATATGTGGTTCACACATGCAATGACTCTAGTGGGTCCATATGTGGTTTGTGAAATGAAGACACAACAAATGACACTGGTGGATCCTTATTTGGTTTGTCAATACAAGAACACACATGCAATGACTCTGGTTGATCCATAAGTGGTTTGTGGAAAGAACACACATGCAATGACTTGATCCATATGTGGTTTGCCATTACAAGAACACACATGCAATGACTCTGGTGGATCCATATGTGGTTTGTCATTACAAGAACACACATGCAATGACATTGGTGGATCCATATGTGTTTTGTGGAAAGAACACACATGCAATGACTCTAGTTGATCCATATGTGGTTCATAAAAAGACAACACATGCAATGACATAGGTTGATCCATATATGGTTTGTCATTACAAGAACACACATGCAATGACTCTGGTGGATCCATATGTGGTTTGTGGAAAGAACACACATGCAATGACACTGGTGGATCCATATGTGGTTTGTGGAAGGAACACACATGCAATGACTCTCGTGGATCCATATGTGGTTTGTGAAAAGAACAAACATGCAATGACTCTCGCTCTGGTTAATGAAAAGAAGAGACCTGCAATGACTCTAGCTATGGTTTATTAAAAGAACGCATATGCAATGACATTGGTGCATCCATGTGGTTTATGAAAAGAACACACATGCAATGACTCTGGTGGATCCATATGTGGTTTGTGAAATGAACATACATGCAATGTCTCTAGTGGATCCATATGTGGTTTGTGAAATGAACATACATGCAATGTCTCTGGTGGATCCATATGTGGTTTGTGAAAAGAACATACATGCAATCACACTTGTGGATCCATATGCGGTTTAGGAAAAGAACACACATGCAATGACTCTGGTGGATCCGTATGTGGTTTGTGGAAAGAACACACATGCAATGACACTGGTGGATCCATATGTGGTTTGTCGAAAGAACACACATGCAATGACTCTGGTGAATGCATATGTGGTTTGTGAAAAGAACAAACATACATTGACGCTAGGTGTGGTTAATGAAAAGAACAGACATGCAATGACTCTAGTTGTGGTTTATTAAAAGAACACACATGCAATGACACTGGGGGATCCATGTGGTTTATGAAAAGAACACACATGCAATGACTCTGGTGGATCCATATGTGGTTTGTGAAAAGAACAAACATGCAATGACTCTTGTTGATCCATATGTTTTTCATGAAAAGAACACGCATGCAATGACATTGTAAGATCCATATGTGGTTTGTCATTACAAGAACACACATGCAATGACTCCGATGGATCCATATGTGGTTTGTGGAAAGAACACACATGCAATGACATTGGTTGATCCATATATGGTTTATCATTACAAGAACACACATGCAATGACACTGGTGGATCCATATGTGGTTCATGAAAAGAACACACATGCAATGACATTGGTTGATCCATATGTGGTTTGTCATTACAAGAACACACATGCAATGACACTTGTGGATCTATATGTGGTTTGTGGAAAGAACACACATGCAATGACATTGGTTGATCCATATGTGGTTTGTGGAAAGAACACACACGCAATGACACTGGTGGATCGCCACATGTTGTTTGTCATTACAAGAACACACGTGCAATGACTCTGGTGGATCCGTATATGGTTTGTGGAAAGAACACACATGCAATGACTCTCGTTGATCCATATGTGGTTCATGAAAAGAACACACATGCAATGACTCTGGTGGATCCATATGTGGTTCACACATGCAATTACTCTAGTGGGTCCATATGTGGTTTGTGAAAAGAAGACACAAGCATTGACACTGGTGGATCCTTATGTGGTTTTTCATTACAAGAACACACATTCAATGACTCTGGTGGATCCATATGTGGTTTGTGGAAAGAACACACATGCAATGACATTGGTTGATCCATATGTGGTTTGTGGAAAGAACACACATGCAATGACACTGGTCGATCCATATGTGGTTTGTCATTACAAGAACACACATGCAATTACACTGGTGGATCCATATGTGGTTTGTGGAAAGAACACACATGCAATGACTCTGGTTGAACCATATGTGGTTCATAAAAAGAACACACATGCAATGACATAGGTTGATCCATATGTGGTTTATCATTACAAGAATACACATGCAATGACTCTGGTGGATCCATATGTGGTTTGTGGAAAGAACACACATGCAATGACACTGGTGGATCCATATGTGGTTTGTGGAAAGAACACACATGCAATGACTCTGGTGGATCCGTATATGGTTTGTGGAAAGAACACACATGGAATGACCCTCGCTCTGGTTAATGAAAAGAAGAAACCTGCAATGACTCTAGCTGTGGTTTATTAAAAGAACTCATATGCAATAAGATTGGTGGATCCATGTGGTTTATGAAAAGAACACACATGACTTTGTTGGATCCATATGTGGTTTGTGAAAAGAACATACATGCAATGTCTCTGGTGGATCCATATGTGGTTTGTGAAAAGAACATACATGCAATGACAATGGTGGATCCATATGCGGTTTACGAAAAGAACACACATGCAATGACTCTGGTGGATCCGTCTGTGGTTTGTGGAAAGAACACACATGCAATGACACTGGTGGATCAATATGTGGTTTGTCGAAAGAACACACATGCAATGACTCTAGTGAATGCATATGTGGTTTGTGAAAAGAACAAACATACATTAACTCTAGGTGTGGTTAATGAAAAGAACAGACATGCAATGACTCTAGTTGTGGTTTATTAAAAGAACACATATGCATTGACTTTGGGGGATACATGTGGTTTATGAAAAGAACACACATGCAATGACTCTTGTTAATCCATATGTAGTTCATGAAAACAACACACATGCAATGACATTGGTTGATCCATATGTGGTTTGTCATTACAAGAACACACATGCAATGACTCCGATGGATCTATATGTGGTTTGTCAAAAGAACACACATGAAATGACATTGGTTGATCCATATGTGGTTTGTCATTACAATAACATACATGCAATGACATTGGTGGATCCATATGTGGTTCATGAAAATAACACACATGCAATGACATTGGTTGATCCATATGTGGTTTGTCATTACAAGAACACACATGCAATGACTCTAGTGGATCCATATGTGGTTTATGGAAAGAACACACATGCAGTGACATTGGTTGATCCATATGTAGTTTGTCATTACAAGAACACCACATGCAATGACACTGCTGGATCCATATGTGGTTCATGAAAAGAACACACATGCAATGAGATTGGTTGATCCATATGTGGTTTTCATTACAAAAACGCACATGCAATGACACTGGTGGATCTATATGTGGTTTGTGGAAAGAACAAACATGCAATGACATTGGTTGATCCATATGTGGTTTGTGGAAAGAACACACATGCAATGACACTGGTGATCTCCATATGTTGTTTGTCATTACAAGAACACACATGCAATGACTTTGGTGGATCCATATGTGGTTTGTCGAAATAACACACATGCAATGACTCTGGTTGATCCATATGTGGTTCATGAAAAGAACATACATGCAATGACATTGGTTGATCCATATGTGGTTTGTCATTAAAAGAACACACATGCAATGATTCTGGTGGATCCATATGTGGTTCACATGTGCAATGACTCTAGTGGGTCCATATGTGGTTTGTGAAAAGAAGACACAAGAAATGACACTGGTGGATCCTTATGTGGTTTGTCATTACAAGAACACTCATGCAATGACTCTGGTGGATCCATATGTGGTTTGTGGAAAGAACACACATGCAATGACATTGGTTGATCAATATGTGTTTTGTGGAAAGAACACACATGCAATGACACTAGTGGATCCATATGTGGTTTGTCATGACAAGAACACACATGCAATGACACTGGTGGATCCATATGTGGTTTGTGGAAAGAACACACATGAAATGACTCTGGTTGATCCATATGTAAATCATGAAAAGAACACACATGCAATGACATAGGTTGATCCGTATGTGGTTTGTCCTTAGAAGAACACACATGCAATGACTCTGGTAGATCCATATGTGGTTCACACGTGCAATGACTCTAGTGGGTCCATATGTGGTTTGTGAAAAGAAGACACAAGAAATGACACTAGTGGATCCTTATGTGGTTTGTCATTACAAGAACACACATGCAATGACTCTGGTGGATCCATATGTGGTTTGTGGAAAGAACACACATGTAATGACATTGGTTGATCCATATGTGGTTTGTGGAAAGAACACACATGCAATGATATTGGCTGATACATATGTGGTTTGTCATTACAAGAACACACATGCAATAACACTGGTGGATCCATATGTGGTTTGTCGAAAGAACACACATGCAATGACTCTGGTTGATCCATATGTGGTTCATGAAAAGAACACACATGCATTGACATAGGTTGATCCATATGTGGTTTGTCATGACAAGAACACACATGCAATGACTCTGGTGGATCCATATGTGGTTTGTGGAAAGAACACACATGCAATGACACTGGTGGATCCATATGTGGTTTTTGGAAAGAACACACATGCAATGACTCTGGTGGATCCAAATGTGGTTTGTGAAAAGAACAAACATGCAATGACTCTAGCTCTGTTTAATGAAAAGAAGAGACCTGCAATGACTCTAGCTGTGGTTTATTAAAAGAACTCATATGCAATAACATTGGTGGTTCCATGTGGTTTATGAAAAGAACACACATGCTATGACTCTGGTGAATGCATATGTGGTTTGTGAAAACAACATACATGCAATGTCTCTGGTGGATCCATATGTGGTTTGTGAAAAGAACATACATGCAATGACACTGGTGGATCCATATGCGGTTTAGGAAAAGAACACACATGCAATGACTCTGGTGGATCCGTATGTGGTTTGTGGAAAGAACACACATGCAATGACACTGGTGGATGCATATGTGGATTGTCGAAAGAACACATATGGAATGACTATGGTGAATCCATATGTGGTTTGTGAAAAGAAAAAACATGCATTGACTCTAGCTGTGGTTAATGAAAAGGATAGACATGCAATGACTCTAGTTGTGGTTTATTAAAAGAACACACATGCAATGACACTAGGGGATCCATGTGGTTTATGAAAAGAACACAAATGCAATGATTCTGGTGGATC
Source organism: Avena insularis (assembly GCA_023614405.1). Taxonomy (NCBI): domain Eukaryota; kingdom Viridiplantae; phylum Streptophyta; class Magnoliopsida; order Poales; family Poaceae; genus Avena; species Avena insularis. The sequence continues at coordinate 332,469,755 of CM042696.1, forward strand.
CATATGTGGTTTGTGAAAAGAACAAACATGCAATGACTCTTGTTGATCCATCTATGGTTCATGAAAAGAACACACATGCAATGACATTGGTTGATCCATATGTGGTTTGTCATTACAATAACACACATCCGGTGGATCCATATGTGTTTTGTGGAAAGAACACACATGCAATGACATTGGTTGATCCATATATGGTTTGTCATTACAAGAACACACATGCAATGCCACTGGTGGATCCATATGTGGTTCATGAAAAGAACACACATGCAATGACATTGGTTGATCCATATGTGGTTTGTCATTACAAGAACAAACATGCAATGACACTGGTGGATCTGTATGTGGTTTGTGGAAAGAACACACATGCAATGACATTGGTTGATCCATATGTGTTTTTTGGAAGGAACACACATGCAATGACACTGGTGGATCTCCATACGTGGTTTATCATTACAAGAACACACATGCAATGACTCTGGTGGATCCATATGTGGTTTGTGGAAAGAACACACATGCAATGACTCTGGTTGATCCATATGTGGTTCGTGAAAAGAACACACTTTCAATGACATTGGTTGATCCATATGTGGTTTGTCATAACAAGAACACACATGCAATGACTCTGGTGGATCCATATGTGGTTTGTGGAAAGAACACACATGCAATGACACTGGTGGATCCATATGTGGTTTGTGGAAAGAACACACATGCAATGACTCTGGTGGATCCATATGTGGTTTGTGACAATAACACACATGCAATACCATTGGTTGATCCATGTGGTTTGTGGAAAAAACAGACATGCAACGACTCTGGTGGATCCATGTGTGCTCTGTGAGAAGGACATGCATGCAATGACTCTAGTGGATCATATGTGCTTTGTGAAAAGAACAAACATATAATGACTCTGGTTATCAATATGTGGTTCATTAAAAGAACACATATGCAATGACACTGGTGGATCTCCATATGTGGTTTGTCATTACAAGAACACACACGCAATGACATTGGTTGATCCATATGTGGTTTTTCATAACAAGAACACACATGCATTGACTCTGGTGGATCCATATGTGGTTCACACATGCAATGACTCTAGTGGGTCCATATGTGGTTTATGAAAAGAAGACACATGCAATGACACTGGTGGATCCTTATGTGGTTTGTCATTACAAGAACACACATGCAATGACTCTGGTGGATCCATATGTGGTTTGTGAAAAGAAAGAACATGCAATGACTATAGCTCTGGTTAATGAAAAGAAGAGACCTGTAGTGACTCTAGCTGTGGTTTATTAAAAGAACATACATGCAATGTCTCTGGTGGATCCATATGTGGTTTGTGAAAAGAACATACATGCAATGACACTGGTGGATCCATATGTGGTTTAGGAAAAGAACACACATGCAATGACTCTGGTGGATCCGTATGTGGTTTGTGGAAAGAACACACATGCAATGAAACTGGTGGATCCATATGTAGTTTGTCGAAAGAACACACATACAATAACTCTGGTGAATCCATATGTGGTTTGTGAAAAGAACAAACATGCACTGACTCTAGTTGTGGTTAATGAAAAGAACAGTCATACAATGACTCTAGTTGTGGTTTATTAAAAGAACACACATGCAATGACACTCGGGGATCCAAGTGGTTTTTGAAACGAACACACATGCAATGACTCTGGTGGATCCATATGTGGTTTGTGAAAAGAACAAACATGCAATGACTCTGGTTGATCCATATGTGGTTTGTGAAAAGAACAAACATGCAATGACTCTGGTTGATCCATATGTGGTTCATGAAAAGAACAAACATGCAATGACATTGGTTGATCCATATGTGGTTTGTCATTACAAGAACACACATGCAATGACTTTAGCGGATCCATATGTAGTTTGTGGAAAGAACACACATGCAATGACACTGGTGGATCCATATGTGGTTTGTGGAAAGAACACACATGCAATGACTCTGGTTGATCCATATGTGGTTAATGAATAGAACACACATGCAATGATATTGGCTGATTCATATGTGGTTTGTCATTACAAGAACACCCATGAATGACTCTGCTGGATCCATATGTGGTTTGTGGAAAGAACACACAAGCAATGACTCTAGTGGGTCCGTATGTGGTTTGTGAAAAGAACAAACATGCAATGACTCTAGCTCTGGTTAATGAAAAGAAGAGACCTACAGTGACTCTAGCTGTGGTTTATTAAAAGAACACATATGCAATGACATTGGTGGATCCATGTGGTTTATGAAAAGAACACACATATAATGACACTGGTGGATCCATATGTGGTTTGTCATTACAAGAACACACATGCAACGACATTGGTGGATCCATGAGATTTGTGAAAAGAACACACATTTCAATGACACTGGTGGATCCATATGTGGTTTGTGAAAAGAACACACATGCAATGACTCTGGTGGATCCATATGTGGTTTGTGGAAAGAACACACATGCAATGACACTGGTAGATCCATATGTGGTTTGTGGAAAGAACACACATGCAATGACTTTGGTGGATCCATATGTGGTTTGTCTAAAGAACAAACCTGCAATGACTATGGTTGATCCATATCTGGTTCATGAAAATAACACACATGCAATGGCATTGGTTGATCCATATGTGGTCTGTCATTACAAGAACACACATGCAATGACTCTAGCGGATCCATATGTGGTTTGTGGAAAGAACACTCATGTAATAACACTGGTGGATCCTTATGTGGTTTGTCATTACAAGAACACACAAGCAATGATTCTTTTGGATCCGTATGTGGTTTGTGGAAAGAATACACATGCAATGATATTGGTTGATCCATATGTGGATTGTGAAAAGAACACACATGCAATGACACTGGTGGATCCATATGAGGAAAAGAACACACATGCAATGACTCTTGTGGATCCATATGTGGTTTGTGGAAAGAACACACATGCAATGACACTGGTGGATCCATATGTGGTTTGTGGAAAGAACACACATGCAATGACTCTGGTGGATACATATGTGGTTTGTCTAAAGAACAAACATGCAATGACTATGGTTGATCCATATCTGGTTCATGAAAATAACACACATGCAATGGCATTGGTTGATCCATATGTGGTCTGTCATTACAAGAACACACATGCAATGACTCTAGCGGATCCATATGTGGTTTGTGGAAAGAACACTCATGCAATAACGCTGGTGGATCCTTATGTGGTTTGTCATTACAAGAACACACAAGCAATGACTCTTTTGGATCCGTATGTGGTTTGTGGAAAGAATACACATGCAATGATATTGGTTGATCCATATGTGGTTTGTGAAAAGAACACACATGCAATGACACTGGTGGATCCATATGTGGTTTGTCATTACAAGAACACACATGCAATTACACTGGTGGATCCATATATGGTTTGTGGAAAGAACACACATATAATGACTCTGGTGGATCCATATGTGGTTTGTGAAAAGAACATACATGCAATGTCTCTGGTGGATCCATATATTGTTTGTGAAAACAACATACATGCAATGACACTGGTGGATCCATATGTGGTTTAGGAAAAAACACACATGCAATGACTCTGGTGGATCCGAATTTGGTTTGTGGAAAGAACACACATGCAATGAAACTGGTGGATCCATATGTGGTTTGTCAAAAGAACACACATGCAATAACTCTGGTGAATCCATATGTGGTTCGTGAAAAGAACAAACATGTAGTGACTCTAGCTGTGGTTAATGAAAAGAACATACATGCAATGACTCTAGTTGTGGTTTATTAAAAGAACACACATGCAATGACACTCGGGGATCTATGTGGTTTATGAAAAGAACACACATGCAATGACTCTGGTGGATCCATATGTGGTTTGTGAAAATAACTAACATGCAATGACTCTGGTTGATGGATCAATGGGTTCATGAAAAGAAGACACATGCAATGACATTGGTTGATCCATATGTTGTTTGTCATTACAAGAACACACATGCAGTGACTTCGGCGGATCCATATGTGGTTTGTGGAAAGAACAGACATGCAATGACACTGGTGGATCCATATGTGGTTTGTGAAAAGAACACACCTACAATGACTCTGGTTGATCCATATGTGGTTAATGAATAGAACACACATGCAATGATATTGGCTGATCCATATGTGGTTTGTCATTACAAGAACACACATGCAATGACTCTGCTGGATCCATATGTGGTTTGTGGAATGAACACACATGCAATGACTCTAGTGGGTCCATATGTGGTCTGTGAAAAGAACACACATGTAATGACACTGGTGGATCCATATGTGGTTTGTCATTATAAGAACAAGCATGCAATGACATTGGTGGATCCATGAGGATTGTGAAAAGAACACACATTTCAATGACACTGGTGGATCCATATGTGGTTTGTGAAAAGAACACACATGCAATGACTCTGGTGGATCCATATGTGGTTTGTGGAAAGAACATACATGCAATGACTCTAGCTGTGGTTTGTGAAAATAACACACATGCAATGACACTGGTTGATCCATATCGGGTTTGTCATTACAAGAACATACGTGCAATGACTCTGGTGGATCCATATGTGGTTTGTGAAAAGAACATACATGCAATGTCGCTGGTAGGTCCATATGTGGTTTGTGAAAAGAACACACATGCAATGACACTGGTGGATCCATATGCGGTTTAGGAAAAGAACACACATGCAATGACTCTTGTGGATCCATATGTGGTTTGTGGAAAGAACACACATGCAATGACACTGGTGGATCCATATGTGGTTTGTGGAAAGAACACACATGCAATGACTCTGGTGGATCCATATGTGGTTTGTCTAAAGAACAAACATGCAATGACTCTGGTCGATCCATATCTGGTTCATGAAAATAACACACATGCAATGGCATTGGTTGATCCATATGTGGTTTGTCATTACAAGAACACACATGCAATGACTTTAGCAGATCCATATGTGGTTTATAGAAAGAACACTCATGCAATAACACTGGTGGATCCTTATGTGGTTTGTCATTACAAGAACACACAAGCAATGACTCTAGTGGATCCATATGTGGTTTGTGGAAAGAATACGCATGCAATGACATTGGTTCATCCATATGTGGTTTGTTAAAAGAACACACATGCAATGACACTGGTGGATCCATATGTGGTTTGTCATTATAAGAACACACATGCAATTACACAGGTGGATCCATATCTGGTTTGTGGAAAGAACACACATATAATGACTCTGGTGGATCCATATGTGGTTTGTGAAAAGAACAAACATGCAATGACTCTGGTTGATGGATCAATGGGTTCATGAAAAGAAGACACATGCAATGACATTGGTTGATCCATATGTGGTTTGTCATTACAAGAACACATATGCAGTGACTTTGGCGGATCCATATGTGGTTTGTGGAAAGAACATACATGCAATGACACTGGTGTATCCATATGTGGTTTGTGGAAAGAACACACATGCAATGACTCTGGTTGATCCATATGTGGTTAATGAATAGAACACACATGTAATGATATTGGCTGATCAATATGTGGTTTTCCATTACAAGAACACACATGCAATGACTCTGGTGGATCCATATGTGGTTTGTGGAATGAACACACATGCAATGACTCTAGTGGATCCATATGTGGTTTGTGGAAAGAACACACATGTAATGACATTGGTGGATCCATATGTGGTTTGTCATTACAAGAACACACATGCAATGACATTGGTGGATCCATGTGGTTTGTGAAAAGAACACACATTTCAATGACACTGGTGGATCCATATGTGGTTTGTGAAAAGAACACACATGCAATGACTCTGGTGGATCCATATGTGGTTTGTGAAAAGAACATACATGCAATGACTCTAGCTGTGGTTAATGAAAAGAACAGACATGCAATAACTTTAGCTGTGGTTTGTGAAAATAACACACAAGCAATGACATTGGTTGATCCATATCTGGTTTGTCATTACAAGAACACACATGCAATGACTCTGGTGGATCCATATGTGGTTTGTGAAAAGAACATACATGCAATGTCTCTGGTAGGTCCATATGTGGTTTGTGAAAAGAACACACATGCAATGACACTGGTGGATCCATATGCGGTTTAGGAAAAGAACACACATGCAATGACTCTGGTGGATCGATATGTGGTTTGTGGAAAGAACACACATGCAATGACACTGGTGGATCCATATGTGGTTTGTGGAAAGAACACACATGCAATGACTCTCGTGGATCCAGATGTGGTTTTGAAAAGAACAAACATGCAATGACTCTGGTTGATCCATATGTGGTTCATGAAAATAACACACATGCAATGGCATTGGTTGATCCATATGTGGTTTGTCATTACAAGAACACACATGCAATGACTCTAGTGGATCCATATGTGGTTTGTGGAAAGAACACTCATGCAATAACAATGGTGGATCCTTATGTGGTTTGTCATTACAAGAACACACAAGCAATGACTCTGGTGGATACGTATGTGGTTTCTGGAAAGAATACACATGCAATGTCATTGTTTGATCCATATGTGGTTTGTGGAAAGAACACACATGCAATGAAACTGGTGGATCCATATGTGGTTTGTCAAAAGAACACACATGTAATAACTCTGGTGAATCCATATGTGGTTCGTGAAAAGAACAAACATGCAGTGACTCTAGCTGTGGTTAATGAAAAGAACATACATGCAATGACTCTAGTTGTGGTTTATTAAAAGAACACACATGCAATGACACTCGGGGATCTATGTGGTTTATGAAAAGAACACACATGCAATGACTCTGGTGGATCCATATGTGGTTTGTGAAAATAACTAACATGCAATGACTCTGGTTGATGGATCAATGGGTTCATGAAAAGAAGACACATGCAATGACATTGGTTGATCCATATGTTGTCTGTCATTACAAGAACACACATGCAGTGACTTCGGCGGATCCATATGTGGTTTGTGGAAAGAACAGACATGCAATGACACTGGTGGATCCATATGTGGTTTGTGGAAAGAACACACCTGCAATGACTCTGGTTGATCCATATGTGGTTAATGAATAGAACACACATGCAATGATATTGGCTGATCCATATGTGGTTTGTCATTACAAGAACACACATGCAATGACTCTGCTGGATCCATATGTGGTTTGTGGAATGAACACACATGCAATGACTCTAGTGGGTCCATATGTGGTCTGCGAAAAGAACACACATGTAATGACACTGGTGGATCCATATGTGGTTTGTCATTATAAGAACACGCATGCAATGACATTGCTGGATCCATGAGGTTTGTGAAAAGAACACACATTTCAATGACACTGGTGGATCCATATGTGGTTTGTGAAAAGAACACACATGCAATGACTCTGGTGGATCCATATGTGGTTTGTGGAAAGAACACACATGCAATGACTCTAGCTGTGGTTTGTGAAAATAACACACATGCAATGACACTGGTTGATCCATATCGGGTTTGTCATTACAAGAACATACATGCAATGACTCTGGTGGATCCATATGTGGTTTGTGAAAAGAACATACATGCAATGTCGCTGGTAGGTCCATATGTGGTTTGTGAAAAGAACACACATGCAATGACACTGGTGGATCCATATGCGGTTTAGGAAAAGAACACACATGCAATGACTCTTGTGGATCCATATGTGGTTTGTGGAAAGAACACACATGCAATGACACTGGTGGATCCATATGTGGTTTGTGGAAAGAACACACATGCAATGACTCTGGTGGATCCATATGTGGTTTGTCTAAAGAACAAACATGCAATGACTCTGGTCGATCCATATCTGGTTCATGAAAATAACACACATGCAATGGCATTGATTGATCCATATGTGGTTTGTCATTACAAGAACACACATGCAATGACTTTAGCGGATCCATATGTGGTTTGTAGAAAGAACACTCATGCAATAACACTGGTGGATCCTTATGTGGTTTGTCATTACAAGAACACACAAGCAATGACTCTAGTGGATCCATATGTGGTTTGTGGAAAGAATACGCATGCAATGACATTGGTTCATCCATATGTGGTTTGTTAAAAGAACACACATGCAATGACACTGGTGGATCCATATGTGGTTTGTCATTATAAGAACACACATGCAATTACACTAGTGGATCCATATCTGGTTTGTGGAAAGAACACACATATAATGACTCTGGTGGATCCATATGTGGTTTGTGAAAAGAACAAACATGCAATGACTCTGGTTGATGGATCAATGGGTTCATGAAAAGAAGACACATGCAATGACATTGGTTGATCCATATGTGGTTTGTCATTACAAGAACACACATGCAGTGACTTTGGCGGATCCATATGTGGTTTGTGGAAAGAACATACATGCAATGACACTGGTGTATCCATATGTGGTTTGTGGAAAGAACACACATGCAATGACTCTGGTTGATCCATATGTGGTTAATGAATAGAACACACATGCAATGATATTGGCTAATCAATATGTGGTTTTCCATTACAAGAACACACATGCAATGACTCTGGTGGATCCATATGTGGTTTATGGAATGAACACACATGCAATGACTCTAGTGGGTCCATATGTGGTTTGTGGAAAGAACACACATGTAATGACATTGGTGGATCCATATGTGGTTTGTCATTACAAGAACACACATGCAATGACATTGGTGGATCCATGTGGTTTGTGAAAAGAACACACATTTCAATGACACTGGTGGATCCATATGTGGTTTGTGAAAAGAACACACATGCAATGACTCTGGTGGATCCATATGTGGTTTGTGAAAAGAACATACATGCAATGACTCTAGCTGTGGTTAATGAAAAGAACAGACATGCAATAACTTTAGCTATGGTTTGTGAAAATAACACACAAGCAATGACATTGGTTGATCCATATCTGGTTTGTCATTACAAGAACACACATGCAATGACTCTGGTGGATCCATATGTGGTTTGTGAAAAGAACATACATGCAATGTCTCTGGTAGGTCCATATGTGGTTTGTGAAAAGAACACACATGCAATGACTCTAGTGGATCCATATGTGGTTTGTGGAAAGAACACTCATGCAATAACAATGGTGGATCCTTATGTGGTTTGTCATTACAAGAACACACAAGCAATGACTCTGGTGGATCCGTATGTGGTTTCTGGAAAGAATACACTTGCAATGTCATTGTTTGATCCATATGTGGTTTGTGGAAAGAACACACATGCAATGACACTGGTGGATCCATATGTGGTTTGTCATTACAAGAACACACATGCAATTACACTGGTGGATCCATATGAGGTTTGTGGAAAGAACACACATATAATGACTCTGGTGGATGCATATGTGGTTTGTGAAAAGAACAAACATGCAATGACTCTGGTTGATGGATCAATGGGTTCATGAAAAGAAGACACATGCAATGACATTGGATGATCCATATGTGGTTTGTCATTACAAGAACACACATGAAGTGACTTTGGCGGATCCATATGTGGTTAGTGGAAAGAACATACATGCAATGACACTGGTGGATCCATATGTGGTTTGTGGAAAGAACACACATGCAATGACTCTGGTTGATCCATATGTGGTTTGTGGAAAGAACACACATGTAATGACATTGGTGGATCCATATGTGGTTTGTCATTACAAGAACACACATGCAATGACATTGGTGGATCCATGTGGTTTGTGAAAAGAACACACATTTCAATGACACTGGTGGATCCATATGTGGTTTGTGAAAAGAACACACATGCAATGACTCTGGTGGATCCATATGTGGTTTATGAAAAGAACATACATGCAATGACTCTAGCTGTGGTTAATGAAAAGAACAGACATGCAATAACTTTAGCTGTGGTTTGTGAAAATAACACACAAGCAATGACATTGGTTGATCCATATCTGGTTTGTCATTACAAGAACACACATGCAATGACTCTGGTGGATCCATATGTGGTTTGTGAAAAGAACATACATGCAATGTCTCTGGTAGGTCCATATGTGGTTTGTGAAAAGAACACACATGCAATGACACTGGTGGATCCATATGCGGTTTAGGAAAAGAACACACATGCAATGACTCTGGTGGATCGATATGTGGTTTGTGGAAAGAACACACATGCAATGACACTGGTGGATCCATATGTGGTTTGTGGAAAGAACACACATGCAATGACTCTCGTGGATCCAGATGTGGTTTTGAAAAGAACAAACATGCAATGACTCTGGTTGATCCATATGTGGTTCATGAAAATAACACACATGCAATGGCATTGGTTGATCCATATGTGGTTTGTCATTACAAGAACACACATGCAATGACTCTAGTGGATCCATATGTGGTTTGTGGAAAGAACACTCATGCAATAACAATGGTGGATCCTTATGTGGTTTGTCATTACAAGAACACACAAGCAATGACTCTGGTGGATACGTATGTGGTTTCTGGAAAGAATACACATGCAATGTCATTGTTTGATCCATATGTGGTTTGTGGAAAGAACACACATGCAATGAAACTGGTGGATCCATATGTGGTTTGTCAAAAGAACACACATGCAATAACTCTGGTGAATCCATATGTGGTTCGTGAAAAGAACAAACATGCAGTGACTCTAGCTGTGGTTAATGAAAAGAACATACATGCAATGACTCTAGTTGTGGTTTATTAAAAGAACACACATGCAATGTCACTCGGGGATCTATGTGGTTTATGAAAAGAACACACATGCAATGACTCTGGTGGATCCATATGTGGTTTGTGAAAATAACTAACATGCAATGACTCTGGTTGATGGATCAATGGGTTCATGAAAAGAAGACACATGCAATGACATTGGTTGATCCATATGTTGTTTGTCATTACAAGAACACACATGCAGTGACTTCGGCGGATCCATATGTGGTTTGTGGAAAGAACAGACATGCAATGACACTGGTGGATCCATATGTGGTTTGTGGAAAGAACACACCTGCAATGACTCTGGTTGATCCATATGTGGTTAATGAATAGAACACACATGCAATGATATTGGCTGATCCATATGTGGTTTGTCATTACAAGAACACACATGCAATGACTCTGCTGGATCCATATGTGGTTTGTGGAATGAACACACATGCAATGACTCTAGTGGGTCCATATGTGGTCTGCGAAAAGAACACACATGTAATGACACTGGTGGATCCATATGTGGTTTGTCATTATAAGAACACGCATGCAATGACATTGCTGGATCCATGAGGTTTGTGAAAAGAACACACATTTCAATGACACTGGTGGATCCATATGTGGTTTGTGAAAAGAACACACATGCAATGACTCTGGTGGATCCATATGTGGTTTGTGGAAAGAACATACATGCAATGACTCTAGCTGTGGTTTGTGAAAATAACACACATGCAATGACACTGGTTGATCCATATCGGGTTTGTCATTACAAGAACATACATGCAATGACTCTGGTGGATCCATATGTGGTTTGTGAAAAGAACATACATGCAATGTCGCTGGTAGGTCCATATGTGGTTTGTGAAAAGAACACACATGCAATGACACTGGTGGATCCATATGCGGTTTAGGAAAAGAACACACATGCAATGACTCTTGTGGATCCATATGTGGTTTGTGGAAAGAACACACATGCAATGACACTGGTGGATCCATATGTGGTTTGTGGAAAGAACACACATGCAATGACTCTGGTGGATCCATATGTGGTTTGTCTAAAGAACAAACATGCAATGACTCTGGTCGATCCATATCTGGTTCATGAAAATAACACACATGCAATGGCATTGGTTGATCCATATGTGGTTTGTCATTACAAGAACACACATGCAATGACTTTAGCGGATCCATATGTGGTTTGTAGAAAGAACACTCATGCAATAACACTGGTGGATCCTTATGTGGTTTGTCATTACAAGAACACACAAGCAATGACTCTAGTGGATCCATATGTGGTTTGTGGAAAGAATACGCATGCAATGACATTGGTTCATCCATATGTGGTTTGTTAAAAGAACACACATGCAATGACACTGGTGGATCCATATGTGGTTTGTCATTATAAGAACACACATGCAATTACACTGGTGGATCCATATCTGGTTTGTGGAAAGAACACACATATAATGACTCTGGTGGATCCATATGTGGTTTGTGAAAAGAACAAACATGCAATGACTCTGGTTGATGGATCAATGGGTTCATGAAAAGAAGACACATGCAATGACATTGGTTGATCCATATGTGGTTTGTCATTACAAGAACACACATGCAGTGACTTTGGCGGATCCATATGTGGTTTGTGGAAAGAACATACATGCAATGACACTGGTGTATCCATATGTGGTTTGTGGAAAGAACACACATGCAATGACTCTGGTTGATCCATATGTGGTTAATGAATAGAACACACATGCAATGATATTGGCTGATCAATATGTGGTTTTCCATTACAAGAACACACATGCAATGACTCTGGTGGATCCATATGTGGTTTATGGAATGAACACACATGCAATGACTCTAGTGGGTCCATATGTGGTTTGTGGAAAGAACACACATGTAATGACATTGGTGGATCCATATGTGGTTTGTCATTACAAGAACACACATGCAATGACATTGGTGGATCCATGTGGTTTGTGAAAAGAACACACATTTCAATGACACTGGTGGATCCATATGTGGTTTGTGAAAAGAACACACATGCAATGACTCTGGTGGATCCATATGTGGTTTGTGAAAAGAACATACATGCAATGACTCTAGCTGTGGTTAATGAAAAGAACAGACATGCAATAACTTTAGCTATGGTTTGTGAAAATAACACACAAGCAATGACATTGGTTGATCCATATCTGGTTTGTCATTACAAGAACACACATGCAATGACTCTGGTGGATCCATATGTGGTTTGTGAAAAGAACATACATGCAATGTCTCTGGTAGGTCCATATGTGGTTTGTGAAAAGAACACACATGCAATGACTCTAGTGGATCCATATGTGGTTTGTGGAAAGAACACTCATGCAATAACAATGGTGGATCCTTATGTGGTTTGTCATTACAAGAACACACAAGCAATGACTCTGGTGGATCCGTATGTGGTTTCTGGAAAGAATACACTTGCAATGTCATTGTTTGATCCATATGTGGTTTGTGGAAAGAACACACATGCAATGACACTGGTGGATCCATATGTGGTTTGTCATTACAAGAACACACATGCAATTACACTGGTGGATCCATATGAGGTTTGTGGAAAGAACACACATATAATGACTCTGGTGGATGCATATGTGGTTTGTGAAAAGAACAAACATGCAATGACTCTGGTTGATGGATCAATGGGTTCATGAAAAGAAGACACATGCAATGACATTGGTTGATCCATATGTGGTTTGTCATTACAAGAACACACATGAAGTGACTTTGGCGGATCCATATGTGGTTAGTGGAAAGAACATACATGCAATGACACTGGTGGATCCATATGTGGTTTGTGGAAAGAACACACATGCAATGACTCTGGTTGATCCATATGTGGTTAATGAATAGAACACACATGCAATGATATTGGCTGATCCATATGTTGTTTGCCATTATAAGAACACACATGCAATGACTCTGGTGGATCCAAATGTGGTTTGTGGAATGAACACACATGCAATGACTCTAGTGGGTCCATATGTGGTTTGTGAAGAGAACACACATGTAATGACACTGGTGGATCCATATGTGGTTTGTCATTACAAGAACACACATGCAATGACATTGGTGGATCCATGTGGTTTGTGAAAAGAACACACATTTCAATGACACTGGTGGATCCATATGTGGTTTGTGAAAAGAACACATATGCAATTACTCTGTGGATCCATATGTGGTTTGTGAAAAGAACATACATGCAATGACTCTAGCTGTGGTTAATGAAAAGAACAGACATGCAATAACTCTAGCTGTGGTTTGTGAAAATAACACACATGCAATGACATTGGTTGATCCATATCTGGTTTGTCATTACAAGGACACACATGCAATGACTCTGGTGGATCCATATGTGGTTTGTGAAAAGAACATACATGCAATGTCTCTGGTAGGTCCATATGTGGTTTGTGAAAAGAACACACATGCAATGACACTGGTGGATCCATATGCAGTTTAGGAAAAGAAGACACATGCAATGACTCTGGTGGATACATATGTGGTTTGTGGAAAGAACACAGATGCAATAACTCTGGTGGATCCATATGTGGTTTGTGAAAAGAACAAACATGCAATGACTCTGGTTGATCCATATGTGGTTCATGAAAATAACACACATGCAATGGCATTGGTTGATCCATATGTGGTTTGTCATTACAAGAACACACATGCAATGACTCTAGCGGATCCATATGTGGTTTGTGGAAAGAACACTCATGCAATAACATTGGTGGATCCTTATGTGGTTTGTCATTACAAGAACACACAAGCAATGACTCTGGTGGATCCGTATGTGGTTTGTGGAAAGAATACACATGCAATGACATTGGTTGATCCATATGTGGTTTGTGGAAAGAACGCACATGCAATGACACTGGTGGATCCATATGTGGTTTGTCATTACAAGAACACACATGCAATTACACATTCTGGATCCATATGTGGTTTGTGGAAAGAACACAGATACAATGACTCTGGTGGATCCATATGTGGTTCATGAAAAGAACACACATGCAATGACATTGGTTGATCCATATGTGGTTTGTCATTACAAGAACACACATGCAATGACTCTGGTGGATCCATATGTGGTTTGTGGAAAGAACACACATGCAATGACACTGGTGGATCCATATGTGGTTTGTGGAAAGAACACACATGCAATGACTCTGGTAGATCCATATGTGGTTTGTGAAAGGAAAAACATGCAATGACTCTAGCTCTGGTTAATGAAAAGAAGAGGACTGCAATGACTCTAGCTGCGGTTTATTAAAAGAACACATATTCAATGACATTGGTGGATACATGTGGTTTATGAAAAGAACACACATCCAATGACTCTGGTGGATCCATATGTGGTTTGTGAAAAGAACATACATGCAATGTCTCTGGTGGATCCATATGTGGTTTGTGAAAAGAACATACATGCAATGACACTGGTGGATCCATATGCGGTTTTGGAAAAGAACACACATGCAATGACTCTGGTGGATCCATATGTGGTTGTTCATTACAAGAACACACATGCAATGACATTCGTGGATCCATATGTGGTTTGTCGAAAGAACATACATGCAATGACATTGGTGAATCCATATGTGCTTTGTCAAAAGAACAAACATGCATTGACTCTAGATGTGGTTAATGAAAAGAACAGACATGCAATCACTCTAGTTGTGGTTTATTAAAAGAACACACATGCAATGACACTGGTGGATCCATATGCGGTTTATGAAAAGAACACACATGCAATGACTCTGGTGGATCCATATGTGGTTTGTGAAAAGAACAAACATGCAATGACTCTGGTTGATCCATATGTGGTTCATGAAAAGAACACACATGCAATGACATTGGTTGATCCATATGTGGTTTGTCATTACAAGAACACACATGCAATGACTCTAGCGGATCCATATGTGGTTTGTGGAAAGAACACACATGCAATTACACTGGTGGATCCATATGTGGTTTGTGGAAAGAACACACATGCAATGGCTTTGGTTGATCCTTATGTGGTTCATGAAAAGAACACACATGCACCGATATTGGTTGATCCATATGTGGTTTGTCATTACAAGAACACACATGCAATGACTCTGGTGGATTCATATGTGGTTTATGTAAAGACCACACATGCAATGACTCTAGTGGGTCCATATGTGGATTGTGAAAAGAACACTCATGCAATGACACTGGTGGATCCATATGTGGTTTGTCATTACAAGAACACACATGCAATGACATTGGTGGATCCATGTGTATTTTGAAAAGAACACACATTTCAATTACACTGGTGGATCCATATGTGGTTTGTGAAAAGAACACACATGCAATGACTCTGGTTGATCCATATGTGGTTAATGAATAGAACACACATGCAATGATATTGGCTGATCAATATGTGGTTTTCCATTACAAGAACACACATGCAATGACTCTGGTGGATCCATATGTGGTTTATGGAATGAACACACATGCAATGACTCTAGTGGGTCCATATGTGGTTTGTGGAAAGAACACACATGTAATGACATTGGTGGATCCATATGTGGTTTGTCATTACAAGAACACACATGCAATGACATTGGTGGATCCATGTGGTTTGTGAAAAGAACACACATTTCAATGACACTGGTGGATCCATATGTGGTTTGTGAAAAGAACACACATGCAATGACTCTGGTGGATCCATATGTGGTTTGTGAAAAGAACATACATGCAATGACTCTAGCTGTGGTTAATGAAAAGAACAGACATGCAATAACTTTAGCTATGGTTTGTGAAAATAACACACAAGCAATGACATTGGTTGATCCATATCTGGTTTGTCATTACAAGAACACACATGCAATGACTCTGGTGGATCCATATGTGGTTTGTGAAAAGAACATACATGCAATGTCTCTGGTAGGTCCATATGTGGTTTGTGAAAAGAACACACATGCAATGACTCTAGTGGATCCATATGTGGTTTGTGGAAAGAACACTCATGCAATAACAATGGTGGATCCTTATGTGGTTTGTCATTACAAGAACACACAAGCAATGACTCTGGTGGATCCATGTGGTTTTGGAAAGAATACACTTGCAATGTCATTGTTTGATCCATATGTGGTTTGTGGAAAGAACACACATGCAATGACACTGGTGGATCCATATGTGGTTTGTCATTACAAGAACACACATGCAATTACACTGGTGGATCCATATGAGGTTTGTGGAAAGAACACACATATAATGACTCTGGTGGATGCATATGTGGTTTGTGAAAAGAACAAACATGCAATGACTCTGGTTGATGGATCAATGGGTTCATGAAAAGAAGACACATGCAATGACATTGGTTGATCCATATGTGGTTTGTCATTACAAGAACACACATGAAGTGACTTTGGCGGATCCATATGTGGTTAGTGGAAAGAACATACATGCAATGACACTGGTGGATCCATATGTGGTTTGTGGAAAGAACACACATGCAATGACTCTGGTTGATCCATATGTGGTTAATGAATAGAACACACATGCAATGATATTGGCTGATCCATATGTTGTTTGCCATTATAAGAACACACATGCAATGACTCTGGTGGATCCAAATGTGGTTTGTGGAATGAACACACATGCAATGACTCTAGTGGGTCCATATGTGGTTTGTGAAGAGAACACACATGTAATGACACTGGTGGATCCATATGTGGTTTGTCATTACAAGAACACACATGCAATGACATTGGTGGATCCATGTGGTTTGTGAAAAGAACACACATTTCAATGACACTGGTGGATCCATATGTGGTTTGTGAAAAGAACACATATGCAATTACTCTGGTGGATCCATATGTGGTTTGTGAAAAGAACATACATGCAATGACTCTAGCTGTGGTTAATGAAAAGAACAGACATGCAATAACTCTAGCTGTGGTTTGTGAAAATAACACACATGCAATGACATTGGTTGATCCATATCTGGTTTGTCATTACAAGGACACACATGCAATGACTCTGGTGGATCCATATGTGGTTTGTGAAAAGAACATACATGCAATGTCTCTGGTAGGTCCATATGTGGTTTGTGAAAAGAACACACATGCAATGACACTGGTGGATCCATATGCAGTTTAGGAAAAGAAGACACATGCAATGACTCTGGTGGATACATATGTGGTTTGTGGAAAGAACACAGATGCAATAACTCTGGTGGATCCATATGTGGTTTGTGAAAAGAACAAACATGCAATGACTCTGGTTGATCCATATGTGGTTCATGAAAATAACACACATGCAATGGCATTGGTTGATCCATATGTGGTTTGTCATTACAAGAACACACATGCAATGACTCTAGCGGATCCATATGTGGTTTGTGGAAAGAACACTCATGCAATAACATTGGTGGATCCTTATGTGGTTTGTCATTACAAGAACACACAAGCAATGACTCTGGTGGATCCGTATGTGGTTTGTGGAAAGAATACACATGCAATGACATTGGTTGATCCATATGTGGTTTGTGGAAAGAACGCACATGCAATGACACTGGTGGATCCATATGTGGTTTGTTATTACAAGAACACACATGCAATTACACATTCTGGATCCATATGTGGTTTGTGGAAAGAACACAGATACAATGACTCTGGTGGATCCATATGTGGTTCATGAAAAGAACACACATGCAATGACATTGGTTGATCCATATGTGGTTTGTCATTACAAGAACACACATGCAATGACTCTGGTGGATCCATATGTGGTTTGTGGAAAGAACACACATGCAATGACACTGGTGGATCCATATGTGGTTTGTGGAAAGAACACACATGCAATGACTCTGGTAGATCCATATGTGGTTTGTGAAAGGAAAAACATGCAATGACTCTAGCTCTGGTTAATGAAAAGAAGAGGACTGCAATGACTCTAGCTGCGGTTTATTAAAAGAACACATATTCAATGACATTGGTGGATACATGTGGTTTATGAAAAGAACACACATCCAATGACTCTGGTGGATCCATATGTGGTTTGTGAAAAGAACATACATGCAATGTCTCCGTGGATCCATATGTGGTTTGTGAAAAGAACATACATGCAATGACATGGTGGATCCATATGTGGTTCTTGAAAAGAACACACATGCAATGACTCTGGTGGATCCATATGTGGTTGTTCATTACAAGAACACACATGCAATGACATTCGTGGATCCATATGTGGTTTGTCGAAAGAACATACATGCAATGACATTGGTGAATCCATATGTGCTTTGTCAAAAGAACAAACATGCATTGACTCTAGATGTGGTTAATGAAAAGAACAGACATGCAATCACTCTAGTTGTGGTTTATTAAAAGAACACACATGCAATGACACTGGTGGATCCATATGCGGTTTATGAAAAGAACACACATGCAATGACTCTGGTGGATCCATATGTGGTTTGTGAAAAGAACAAACATGCAATGACTCTGGTTGATCCATATGTGGTTCATGAAAAGAACACACATGCAATGACATTGGTTGATCCATATGTGGTTTGTCATTACAAGAACACACATGCAATGACTCTAGCGGATCCATATGTGGTTTGTGGAAAGAACACACATGCAATTACACTGGTGGATCCATATGTGGTTTGTGGAAAGAACACACATGCAATGGCTTTGGTTGATCCTTATGTGGTTCATGAAAAGAACACACATGCACCGATATTGGTTGATCCATATGTGGTTTGTCATTACAAGAACACACATGCAATGACTCTGGTGGATTCATATGTGGTTTATGTAAAGACCACACATGCAATGACTCTAGTGGGTCCATATGTGGATTGTGAAAAGAACACTCATGCAATGACACTGGTGGATCCATATGTGGTTTGTCATTACAAGAACACACATGCAATGACATTGGTGGATCCATGTGTATTTTGAAAAGAACACACATTTCAATTACACTGGTGGATCCATATGTGGTTTGTGAAAAGAACACACATTCAATGACTCTGGTGGATCCATATGTGGTTTGTGAAAAGAACATACATGCAATGACTCTAGCTGTGGTTAATGAAAAGAACAGACATGCAATGACTCTAGATGTGGTTTGTGAAAATAACACACATGCAATGGCATTGGTTGATCCATATGTGGTTTGTCTTTACAAGAACACACATGCAATGACTCTGGTGGATCCATATGTGGTTTGTGAAAAGAACATACATGCAATGTCTCTGGTGGGTCCATATGTGGTTTGTGAAAACAACACACATGCAATGACATTGGTGGATCCATATGCGGTTTAGGAAAATAACACACATGCAATGACTCTCGTGGATCCATATGTGGTTTGTGGAAAGAACACACATGCAATGACACTGGTGGCTCCATATTTGGTTTGTGGAAAGAACACACATGCAATGACTCTAGTGGATCCATATGTGGTTTGTGAAAAGAACAAACATTCAATGACTCTAGCTATGGTTAATGAAAAGAACAGACATGCAATGATTCTAACTGTGGTTTATTAAAAGAACACACATGCAATGGCACTAGGGGATCCATGTGGTTTATGAAAAGAACGCACATGCAATGACTCTAGTGGAGCCATATGTGGTTTTTGAAAAGAACAAACATGCAATGACTCTGATTGAGCCATATGTGGTTCATGAAAAGAACACACATGCAATGACATTGGTTGCTCCACATGTGGTTTGTCATTACAAGAACACACATGCAATGACTCTGGTGGATCCATATGTGGTTTGTGGAAAGAACACACATGCAATGACACTGGTGGATCCATATGTGGTTTGTGGAAAGAACACACATGCAATGACTCTGGTAGATCCATATGTGGTTTGTGAAAGGAACAAACATGCAATGACTCTAGCTCTGGTTAATGAAAAGAAGAGGACTGCAATGACTCTAGCTGTGGTTTATTAAAAGAACACATATTCAATGACATTGGTGGATACATGTGGTTTATGAAAAGAACACACATCCAATGACTCTGGTGGATCCATATGTGGTTTGTGAAAAGAACATACATGCAATGTCTCTGGTGGATCCATATGTGGTTTGTGAAAAGAACATACATGCAATGACACTGGTGGATCCATATGCGGTTTTGGAAAAGAACACACATGCAATGACTCTGGTGGATCCATATGTGGTTGTTCATTACAAGAACACACATGCAATGACATTCGTGGATCCATATGTGGTTTGTCGAAAGAACATACATGCAATGACTTTGGTGAATCCATATGTGGTTTGTGAAAAGAACAAACATGCATTGACTATAGATGTGGTTAATGAAAAGAACAGACATGCAATCACTCTAGTTGTGGTTTATTAAAAGAACACACATGCAATGACACTGGTGGATCCATATGCGGTTTATGAAAAGAACACACATGCAATGACTCTGGTGGATCCATATGTGGTTTGTGAAAAGAACAAACATGCAATGACTCTGGTTGATCCATATGTGGTTCATGAAAAGAACACACATGCAATGACATTGGTTGATCCATATGTGGTTTGTCATTACAAGAACACACATGCAATGACTCTAGCGGATCCATATGTGGTTTGTGGAAAGAACACACATGCAATTACACTGGTGGATCCATATGTGGTTTGTGGAAAGAACACACATGCAATGGCTTTGGTTGATCCTGATGTGGTTCATGAAAAGAACACACATGCACCAATATTGGTTGATCCATATGTGGTTTGTCATTACAAGAACACACATGCAATAACTCTGGTGGATTCATATGTGGTTTATGTAAAGACCACACATGCAATGACTCTAGTGGGTCCATATGTGGATTGTGAAAAGAACACTCATGCAATGACACTGGTGGATCCATATGTGGTAGGTCATTACAAGAACACACATGCAATGACATTGGTGGATCCATGTGGATTTTGGAAAGAACACACATTTCAATTACACTGGTGGATCCATATGTGGTTTGTGAAAAGAACACATATTCAATGACTCTGGTGGATCCATATGTGGTTTGTGAAAAGAACATACATGCAATGACTCTAGCTGTGGTTAATGAAAAGAACAGACATGCAATGACTCTAGACGTGGTTTGTGAAAATAACACACATGCAATGGCATTGGTTGATCCATATGTGGTTTGTCTTTACAAGAACACACATGCAATGACTCTGGTGGATCCATATGTTGTTTGTGAAAAGAACATACATGCAATGTCTCTGGTGGGTCCATATGTGGTTTGTGAAAACAACACACATGCAATGACATTGGTGGATCCATATGCGGTTTAGGAAAAGAACACACATGCAATGACTCTGGTGGATCCATATGTGGTTTGTGGAAAGAACACACATGCAATGACACTGGTGGCTCCATATTTGGTTTGTGGAAAGAACACACATGCAATGACTCTAGTGGATCCATATGTGGTTTGTGAAAAGAACAAACATGCAATGACTCTAGCTATGGTTAATGAAAAGAACAGACATGCAATGATTCTAACTGTGGTTTATTAAAAGAACACACATGCAATGGCACTGGGGGATCCATGTGGTTTATGAAAATAACGCACATGCAATGACTCTAGTGGAGCCATATGTGGTTTTTGAAAAGAACAAACATACAATGACTCTGATTGAGCCATATGTGGTTCATGAAAAGAACACACAAGCAATGACATTGGTTGCTCCATATGTGGTTTGTCATTACAAGAACACACATGCAATGACTCTGGTGGATCCATATGTGGTTTGTGGAAAGAAACACATGCAATGACACTGGTGGATCCATATGTGGTTTGTGAAAAGAACAAACATGCAATGACTCTGGTTTATCCATATGTGGTTCATGAAAAGAAGACACATGCAATGACATTGGTTGATCCATATGTGGTTTGTCATTACCAGAACACTCATGCAATGACTCTGGTGGATCCATATGTGGTTTGTGGAAAGAACACACATGCAATGACTCTAGTGGGTCCATATTCGGTTTGTGAAAAGAACACACATGCAGTGACACTGGTGGATCCATGTGTGGTTTTTCATTACAAGAACACACACGCAATGACATTGGTGGATCCATGTGGTTTGTGAAAAGAACACACATTTCATTGACACTGGTGGATCCATATGTGGTTTGTGAAAAGAACACACATGCAATGACTCTGGTGGATCCATATGTGGTTTGTGAAAAGAACATACATGCAATGACTCTAGTTGTGGTAAATGAAAAGAACAGACACGCATTGACTCTAGCTGTGGTTTGTGAAAAGAACACACATGCAATGACATTGGTTGATCCATATGTGGTTTGTCATTACAAGAACACACATGCAATGACTCTGGTGGATCCATATGTGGTTTGTGGAAAGAACACACATGCAATGACATTGGTTGATTCATATGTGGTTTGTGGAAAGAACACACATGCAATGACACTGGTGGATCTCCATATGTGGTTTGTCATTACAAGAACACACATGCATTGACTCTGGTGGATCCATATGTGGTTTAGGACAAGAATACACATGCAATGACATTGGTGGATCCATGTGTGGTTTGTGGAAAGAACACACATGCAATGAACACTGGTGGATCCATATGTGGTTTTTGACAATAACACACATGCAATGACTCCGGTGTATCCATATGTGGTTTATGAGAAGAACACACATCCAATGAACTCTAGTGGTTCTATCTTGGCATAATGTATGCCACGAAGTATTTCATTGTAAGAGACACTCACTTTCCATTTTTATACTACTCAGCTCTGCATTTGGTTTTTGACACTACTCAGTTTTCCCCCTCTTTCTCTATCGTAGAAGCCCAAACCTGTGCCCATTCTGTCTGCTACACCCTGATTGGTTTGCACAGTTGTGACACAAATCGTGTGCACCAACCGTTGATCCTGTGTGATCCAACAAGGCTTGTTGCACACGTCGTGCCCTTCACAGTATAGCATGAGATAGCACAGACGTCTCCCTCAGCGGGACTTCTACAAGAAGGAACATGATGTCGTCCATGGAAAAAGTCATGGAGTGGTCATGTCACGTTTAATATAGTCTGCAAAGGCTACAAGTCTACTACACGGCAACTGGTCATCCACGGCCCACGGGCTATACCATTTTTACTACGTAGCGCACCTGCACTCTCACTTCCGATAGGCCCCCACCACACGAACCTTCCACGCGGAAGCCGCAGCCAGAAGAGCTGCCTACCTAGGCCCTCGAGGAGGCCTAAACGTCCCCGCATTTAAAACCTAGCCTATCGGGTCCTCCATTCGCACTCATCCACTCCTCTCTCTTCCCTATCTAGCAAAATCCCACAATCTTCAACGTACAGGCACGAACCTTCTCCATGAAACCGGTGCGTGGGGGTGAGTGTGCGGGCATCGCCACCAGGGTGGTGCTTCATGTGGCAGATCTGGAGGAGCATCACGCGGCACAAGGCGAGGAGGATGTGCAGTTCAACCCCTCGGGGGACCATGTGCTCGCCGGTGCTGACGACTTTGGAGGCCCCGATGAGGACGTGGGATTCGACGAACATGCTCCGCTTGTGTACCCGGAGGTACATCTATTTCTACACGTTTCATATTTTCTGCTCGAGCTTAATCTATCCTGGCTTCATAAAAAAATCTAGTCCTAATGATTAGATGCACCATACGAATCGGTACATGGAGAGATCTAGTCTGTTCTGAATGAATCCACATTATTTATTTATTAATAAGTTATCAAGAACACAAACCACATTAATTTAGGAGCGAGCTAGGGAGACAGCCGTAATGAACTGCTGAACCTGTATAGATATATACATTACAGGTATATTCAAGTGAGATGGACTCTGACAAGGAGAACAGGGACAACAAGAGCCGCCATGTCATGAAGAAGCTCAAGAGCGGGATAATCCCTTTCCGCACTCGACTTGGGGAGCTTAGGTGCCCTTTCGGTAAGAAAGGAGTCAACCCAAGGATTGCTAGCTTGATTCTGCATGCGGTTGACATCGATAAAAGCCTGGCTAGTAAACACAAGTCGGCGACCAAGGCTAAGCATGCTGCTTATGGAAAATTCCTGAGGGAGTATGTCAAGACCGGCCTGGTGTCCCCTTACTTAGGAATCAGCAACTTCTAGCCGACCAACCCGTCACTGTGCTGGCCCGGCCACTAATAATATTTAATTCTGTTACCATTTCTAGACCCTTGAACTATGGAGATTTCTATTTTCGTACCCTTGGTTTGTTAGTTGTACTCGGTTTTCCCCAGCCGCTTAGTTTTTCCTCACTTTTGCCCATCTCCTTGTCGGAAACTCTCACATGGTCTGAAACTCGCCGTACGTCAACCTTGCCGTTACGTGCTGACAAGTGGGTCCGCATCATGATAATGTTGTGCTAATAAAATCCTGATCATATATCATTTCCGTGTAGTGGAATGTAATGCATAAACTTGCATATATGAAAATTACACACATTCCAACTCTTTGAAATCGCACTTAATACGTGATAATATTGTGCTAAGAAAATCTTGAGAGATTATCGTGTTCATAGAGTGTAATGTAATGCACAAATTATACACCTTAGAACACGTTCCCTTCAAATTATATTCAAGTTCATCTGTTTATGGAGTTAAAGTTCTGGTGGCATACTCGTTATTTTGCATGGATAGAGGGGTGTCCTCCGACAGATATAAGGGTTATCATGTTCGCCAGATCACAGAGGATCAACGGTTGGTGGGCACGATCTGTGTGACAACTGTCTTGACCAATCAGAGCGTAGCACTTAAGAACCAAGGGCAAAACTGAGTAGAACTTAAAAACCAAGGGCAAGACTAACAAAGGGATTCAAATAGAAAATAGAAAATGATTTTAAAAATGGAACCAAAATTCCAATGTTACGCTCGAGGGAAAAACTGAGTACAACTGAATCGCCAGGGTTAGACACGAGGGAAAAATATGACTCATGGTACGCGTGTGCGGTGCACGGGGCGATAGCGGACACGTGTGGCCATGCACGGTGCAGTAGCATATGCGGTGCACGGTAGTGCAACGAAACGTCGCTTCCCTTCTCCTTTAATAGAGACCTCCCCACTCTCACTCATCACGCACTCGCTCACTCAATCGTCTCCATTGTCCCATCACCTTCTACAAACCCCCAAGAAAACCCCAACCATGCTGGCGATGGAGAAGAACGGTGCGGTGGCCATTGGCGCCTCCAAGGCCGCCGGCGAGGAGCCCCCCGTCCCTGTATAGGCCCCCGTCCCCGTACATGCCCCCGTCCCCGTCCCCGTCCCCGCATCTGCCATAGCCACCGGCGAGGAGGCCCCCACCGGTCTCGGACAGATCCCCCTCGGCTGGGACCCCTACGAGGAGGTTGTATACATAAGGCCGGAGAACCCCTACGACACCAGCATCGCTGACCCATGGTCGGAGGTTACCAGGGTTTTCTCCCCTTCCCTTGTTCTTCCCCCGTTCCCATCGTTGGATGCTAGATCGTATGTTATTAGGGCTCAACTGTTCGTATTTTTACAGTAGCTAATCCTCTTGTGTTAGATCTCAAATTTTGATGAATCCCCTGTTCATAGTTGGGATCAGTATTCGATTTGGTTTGAGATTTGGGGAATAATCGGGAGATCTCAATCGGTTAATTTATGCAAACAATCAATCCCGATAATCAAAGTATCTCAATCATGTCCCTATTGCACTCTACTGTTTTTTTTCCAACAGGAGGATAGCAGCGACGTCCGCAGTGACGACGAGTCCAAGGACACCAAGACTCGTCATGTGATGAGGAGGCTAAAGTCTGGACAGTACAACAACTTCTTCGCTGGTGGCGTGTACAGGTGCCCCTTCTGCCCCACCAGGAGGCTCCACGCCACGGACTTCAACTCCCTCGTGAAGCGTGCCGAGGACGTGAGGACCTGCGGCGAGTTCGTGAACATCCACGGCTTCATAGCCAAGCACCAGGCACTCGGTCTTCACCTCCGCAACCTCCAGAAGGTGGCTATCGAGGAGGGTCGCATGCCCCTGATCAAACCCAAGGCACCCAAGGTCAAGGGACTGGGAAGCAAGAAGTTGAGGAGGCGACAGAGGTAGGAGGCGGAGGCCCTCCTGGCAGAGGCCACGAGGGGCCACTGATCTGCTACTGCTGCTATAAAGCAACTTCTTTTGTCTCGTCTGTGTTGAACTTGTCAGCTGCTGCTGCTGAGCACCCTAATTGTCGAACCTCGTTAAGTATCATACTATATAACCTATATTAGTTGCTTTATCTACATCTGCCCTGTTTACTGAATTTATTTATGGTGCTGGTTAGTTTTGCTGTTCTAGATTTGCTACCAGATTAGGGAAAAACGAGGGCAAAAGGAACAATAAATGAAGAGAGAAGCTGCTCTAGATTCGCTACCTTTTTGGGCAAAAAAACACAACTGTTAGCGATAGAGGGGAAAAGGCGCTCTTAAAAAGGCCAAATAACAAAAAAAACTTCCAATTTAGGCGTCAGGGCGCACGTAACGGTCAAGCCTTTGACCAGATGACACCCCCCTCCGAGTGCATGTGAGGGCTTCGGAATGGAGGGAGGGCAAAAGTGAGGACAAACTAAGGCAGCCACAATGTTGCTATAGCTAAATCTGACAAAAAGCTGAATTTGGATTTACCATGCAATTTGGCTAGAGCTCCACAATGTAGCTATCTAAATTCCTGCACCATGCGGTCCCACCGCTGACAAGAATAGCTTATTTTTTGTCTAAGATATGAGAGCAGAGGACACATGTCACACACAGGTTGGCGAATCAATTTGGAACCACATTTGGCATCGGAGCACCCTCTTGCTCCGGTTCCCTCTTTTGCTCAATTTGGAACCACCTCCATAGTGTAGGGAACTAGTTCCAAAAGCCATAAAGTAAATATGGAACCACTTTTGCTGGGGAAAATAGAAATCCCTAAACTATGTGGTGCATTGAAACCTCATGCTTTTCCACCGACACGTGTGTTGAAAAGTTGCTTGATCGTGCATGCTTACACAAGTGGCCTACACAAAAACTTATAGAAGCATGGGTAAACGAGCTTCAATTTGGCAAATTCTGGACAAAATCACCAAATTAAAGAAAGGAAATTGCAAGCTTTGCACGATCGATAGGCCTGAGCAGATGGGCGGCTGCCCCGGGGTGCAGGGATGCTAGGTCCCTGTCTATGCTTACACTTCTTAAACTTGTTGGGAATAATAATCAGAAATAGCTGTACACTTCCTTCTGTCCTGTCATGTTACGTCGTGTCAGCACTGTGCACCCGCTGTGGATCGGCAATGGGACGGTGGTCTCCGTGACCGGTCTCTACCACGCCAAAGCCACGTCGCACACCCGTCCCATCGCCTACCGGGACGGTCACCGAATTTAATCGCTAGGATTGGAAACCAACGGTGCTTGCCTGGTCAAACTTGCTCCCGCTTGGGTATGACCGGAATATTGGTAAACGCAATTTAAGCATCACCTTCCGTCTCCACAACACATCACTGTGCAAAAATCCCCAACTCCTTCCTTCCGCTGCCGCCACAACCACCGCAAGAACCATCGACGCTGCCGCAGGCACCGCTTCCGCCGGGCCATACCACCGCAATAGATCACTCCATCGCCACGCCCAGTCCCAGCCACCGCTACCAACCCTAGGCCACCGCCGCCGCATTAGCTATTGCCATGGACGCAGAGTACGGCGTGTTCAGCGACGGGAGCGACTTCACCGACGACTACATCGTCACCGCCCATGGCACCACCAAGCTGACGGTCGTCCACACAAATGCGTCAGCGGAGGTCGCCAAGGTCATCGCAATGTACGAGAGGTGGCTACAGGAGCCGATGGACAGGTACAAGATCGTCGGCCTTGACCTCGAGTATACCGGAGATAGGAAGAGGGTTTTGCAACTGTCCATGCGCAACCACTGCCTCCTATACCACGTATGTAGGTCCAAATATGTATGCTCGGAGCTTCGCGAGTTCCTACATAGAAGGGAGATCTACTTCGCCAGCGTCAACATCAAGAATGACACTCCGAAGCTAGAGCGGGATCTCCTCGTTCATGTCATCAATTACGTCGATCTCCAACGTTTGTGGAGGTATCCGGATGGCGATACAGGGAAAGACAGCATGTCTAGACTCGCTGTCGACATCATCGACCACGAGTACACCGTCATGAAAGTCGAGTTCCCGAAGCACATGCACGAGCGATGGGAGTGGAGGCACCTGAATTATGATGCGATCAAGTACGCAGCCAGGGACGCGTAAGTCTGCTACGAGATGCTCAACAGGATCTAGCGGGTGGGTGAGTGTGTTGTTTACCACTACTAGTTTCGCATTTTGTTCCTAGTTTTATCTCGAATGTATTTTTTAAGCATTCTGTGTGTAAGAACCGAGCTCGTATGATCCTTGTGCTATTAGGTAGTTAACCTGTATGAATTACATTTTCCCCCTTTTGTATGCTCAACATTCATACTTACAAATCCTGTATGTGCCATTTGCATGCGGCAGAATCCCGGACTGACATGCATAAGGTGTGATACAGTCATAAGTCATAACCAAACCCAGATTATAGCGAAAGATACTGTCATAACCAAACCTAGATTATAGTTCGACAAAGGTAATACACAGCAGTTCGTAATTGCTCACATTGTGTAGTTCTAAAATAACATGTTTTAATAAACATAACAAGCCCCATACAAACACAACAATCATGCACTAAAAGTCTACATCCCAGCCTGTTGGAGAAGGCAACCGATCCTAGGATGCCTTCGGTCGCTTGCCCCGGCTTGTAGATTCATCTACACTCCGGCATCTGGGGCAAACAACTTGCCTTGGTGGTGGTTCAACGATGTGATGCCTAGAACGAAAATTTACAATCTAGCGGTACAGCTCGTGGCTAACATACCTGTCAATTGCATTGTACTTCAGATTAGGTTTAGAAAGCGGCTTATCCTCCCAGTAATCGTGCCCTAAACGCCTCCACCAACATCTCGGCAATTTTCCCTTCATGTCAGCGTACCACGGGTCGATGAGTTCAGCGGCAAGATCGTCCATCCCGGTCCTGCCGCCCTTCGTTCCTAGGATCAAGTAAATTTTCTAGATGTCCACTCTGCACTCCTTTGGGATTTTAATGTTGATAGTCGGGCTTTCAAGAAATTTAGTGTCATTTGTGATGTCAACGCTAGTAAACGTTATATGCTGGTTCACGAGAAAGTCATGAAACAGCAACCTAATCCTTTCGCCCCACCTGCATCAAAATGAATTCAGACAAATAATATAGCAATAACTTTTGCAAACAGACGGTTCGGGAACAAAAAGACAGCAAAGTCTACCTGTTCCCGTCAGCCCCCACCTCGCAAAAAGGCTGGTATACGAGGACGTGCCCCTTCATGGAGAGTTGCACCACGGCGATCCTACGGTGATCGTGGCTGTACTCGAGGTCGAGACCTACGAACCTGTTTTCTTCGAACCGCAGCCAACTTGTGTAATTATTCAGAGTGTTCCTCACCATCCGAGGGTCGGTGGTGTAGATGACATCGATCTTGTTCCCGCCATGTACTTCTATGTCGAAGTATGCAGTCACTAGCCTATCGTCGTTTTGGACATCCGACAAGTCCATGACTACAGGCAAGAGGGAAAGTATACGGAGGAAGAGGGTGATGCCGTGGCGGAGGAAATGGATGAGGTCGTGGAGGAGAAAGACGATGAGGACGTGGAGGAGAAAGACGATGAGGACGTGGAGGAGGAAATGAGATGGAGAAGTGAAACTGCTTACTGCAAGATTAGAACCGCCCTTACTAATATATGGAATGGTGCACAACTGTTCGTAGTAGGGGGAAGGTGGAGAAAAACGGCAGTTTTACACGTCGACGCTAGCGTTGCCTAAAATTTGTTCTGCGCCACTTGCATGCAGTGGAATCGAGGTCTGCCATGCACGATCTAAGTCAAAGGTAGTCACGTTTGCGCGTGCCGACCTTCACTCACTAACAGGCGAGCCGCACATTTTTCTCTTTTATGCTTTATTTTTTTACTTCCTCTAGACGGTTCCGGTGCGCGCCCTCAATAATTACGCCCCCCTTCCTTGTCTTCCATGCGGACGAGAACCAGCGGCGGCAGCAGTTCCTCACTGGGTCACTCCCTACTCGAACAACTGCCCATATCCTTGATTCCATCCCCTCTCGAATCCATCCGCCTCCTTATCACAACGCCTCTATTAACCTACCGGATTCAAGCCTCCATTTGCCGCTATGGGTAGAGCTTGGGGTAGCAGCAGGCTGAAGCGAAAGGCATGCAACGACAATGCGGATGGCTAGGGCGACCGCCATCGCGAGGATTGGGGATGGCCGAACCTCAGCACCGCTAACGTGCACAAGATCGCCATGGGGTTGGACATCATCTCTGCCGACCGCCTCGCTCGATGCATCCTTGGCTACCGCTTCATGATGCGGGACATGGATGAAAAACCATTCGGCACGCCAAGCCTTCTTTACCCCGATACCAGCAAATGGCCAAACGACCGCGATGGCCATGTAAGTTCCAGTATCTTGCTTATTGGTTCAGTCATATTGTTGATTCATATGTGCCGAACTATCATCGGAATCCTATGTTCCTTTCGTCGAACGTGTTGTGTGCACGTGCAGTTTGAACAAATTGAACCATTTAAGAATATTCTGTACCGCGGAAGCTCTGCTCGTACCTGATATTCTGGTATTTTCGTAGTGACACGGTCTTACTTTAGGTGATAGACGAGTTGTCAATTTCGATTTGCAACGGAATGCCTGCTAGGTGATATTCTGTTTCCTAAAATAAAAACAAACAGATTAGACAATTTAAGGCTATTATGCCCCAAGTTGTTTATGATCATCGTCAGGAGTTTGTTCTGGGGGGCTCTGCTCCTACTCCATATATTGGGTATCTTCGTAGTGACACAGGCACAATTTAGGCGATATCTGAGGAGACACTCGTATTTAGGCAATATTTTGGGTACTTTAATCTGAAGGTCCAGTTGTCAAATTGTATTTGCAATGGAATCCATGCTGGGTGATTGTACCAACTGACAACAAACTCTGCAGAATATTCATGCAAAATTGATGCTGCTAGATAAGTGGTCGGAATCAGTAGTGGTGAATATCAAGGAGGAAGGAGAGACGGAAATGGGAGATGACCAGAACTGGGTGGGTGGCAACAGCGAGTGGCTGGTCCTTTTGTCCCAGGATGGGAGTACTTGGACTCTAAAAAATGGCTACAGATCATTGAGATTTACATTGCCATCTTTGGAGGGTGTCGGCATTACTGCATTCAACAACGGGTGGCTGCCGCCCATTTCTGAATTCGTTTACAGGTTCAACATGGCAGAACTTGAGCTCCTGAAGGTACAGCTCCCACATAGGAGAATATCATTTTGTGGCCCGAAAGTTGGGGCGCCCAGCCAACGCGGTACCCAAGTTCCCTGAAATCAGCCGCGATGACTACAGTTGGTGTGCCAAATACTCAGAGGGTCTTTTTCGGCACGAATTCAACTTTACGTTTCAATACAAAATACCAGGCTAACGGCCGTCAAGTTGGGCCCCTCTGTCAGTTCTCGCCGTTATGTCGCTCTCGTCGCTTAGGTGTCAATTAGGCTTGCAGCGTTGGCGCCTGCATCCATTACGCGTCTTCTTCTTCCCTGGAGCGGCAATCTATGGGACGTCGCAGCCATTGCGCAGAGCTGGGATGTGGACGAACCTTCTCGGCCCCTCTCTCCTCCCTGTAGGCTTGCAGCATTGGCGCCTGCATCCATTACACGTCTTTTTATTCCCCGGAGCGGCAATCTGTGGTCGCGGCCATGGTGCAGAGCTGGCACGTGACGAACCTGCTCAGCCCCGCTCTCCTCCCCATCCTGAGTCGGAGCTCGCCCTCACCATGGACGTACCCATGGCACGATGTGGGGATGAGAATTGGTTTCCGGTGAGATCTGTCACCGTGTCGACCATGCTCGGTTCTGTTTTCCTCCTCTAGAATCCGAGCTCGCCGTCACCGTGGTTGCACCCGCACCAATTCTACCACCTCTGCCGAGGTCTCTGTGGTAGCTCAAGTTCTGCCGTGTTGGACCTGTAAGTGAATTCGGAGCTGGGCGGCGGCAACCCGTTGTTTAACCTGTAAGGAATTTGCTGAAGACTGCATGCCGCTCCAACGTCTTTAGCTGATGTCTTCGGCTTCTGCCAATGTCCACCGCCGATGTGAGATCATTTAGTTACTTCAATACAAAATTTCGATCAATTTAACGTGTTGATGTATTCCTTGACAATTATAATATAATCGAGCACTAGAAATATTTTGTAGTGTGCATGAGCATGATTAGTAATATAACTGAACACTAGAAATTTTAAGGCACTCCATATAAAGGAGTAGATTAATATAGAAGGTTCACCAGAGACACCACGGATATATTGTCTTACATGCCACACATAGGTAATAATTAACTAAAACAAAATAAAAGCAGGGCGGCAGCAGGAGGCCGGGACATGGAGACGCCTAGCAGCGCAGTGACATTAGCAGGAGGCAGGGACAGCCTAGTCGATGGGATACAGGCTAGTCTTGACATAATCCTGGAGGAATTTGCCGAAGGCTGCGTGCCGTGCCAAGGTAATCGGCCTATGGCTTCTGCCTCCGCCTCTGGCAATGCCCACCGCGTGCTGGATCATGCTGTCGAGGTCCACGTTGATTGCTCTGCCATAGAATGGGCAAAACAGTCTCCCCATAAGATAGAAATGGATTAGCCCACACTGTAACCGTCTCAGCACGTAGTGTCTCTTGTTGTCCCTGGATTCCTTGCTACCGTCCACTTCATCATCATCATCCTGTTGATTTTTAAGAACATAAATTAGAACTCATACATATGATTAAATTGTATTACAACTCAAGAATTAACAACATTTACATGTAAGACAATATATACATGGATATCAAAGAGAAAGCATCTCAACTATAGTTTGATCGGTTCATATATCATTTTATCTCAACACAATGACAAATAATTGCATCAGAGTGTATGTAGAATAAAGATTGCAGCCTCATAAGTTTCTTCAGGGATGGCGTGAGTGAACCAAGTAACCATTGCAGAACCTATATTGTTCTTGTACATCGCCCCAGGTTCACTAACTCATCCCTAAAAAATCTGACACCAATGTGTCTGCCTCTCTTTTGGGACAAATTTGAATCACTGGCCACAATAAGAAATTGAAATGTAATCGTACAAAACAATATTCAAGGATATACATAGTCAGGTACAAAAACAAGCCTAAATATTGTAATTATAAATAAAAAACCAAACAATTAATCTTCAGGTACATGTTAAAAATACTTATGATCAAAACCATTCATATACATATGCATCATACGAATCATTAAAAGATCAGAAACAATTCAAGGATCATATATGTAGTTGATGGCCCAAAATATATCGAGCTCATTGCGGAACCCCAAGAGGAAGGTATGATGAGCACAGCAGCAAGTTTTCCCTTAGATATGAAACGAAGGTTATCGAACCAGTAGGAGCAAGGAAACACCTCCAAGGTGTTGTTGCCAACTTGGAATCCTGCACAACCCAACCACAGAACTTTGCCCCCAGCTTACAGTGAGGTTGTCAATCTCACAGGTTTTGCTGAAAACAAAGGATTAAACGTATTGTGTGGAAGAAAGTAAAAGCTTGCAGAAAGTAAATAGAAAGCAGTAAATAGTTGTAGATTGATGATAAAAGAAAGGACCGGGGTCCATAGTTCACTAGTGGTGGTTCTCCTTAATATAGATGACATGTTGGGTGAACAAATTACAGCGGGGCAATTGACAAACATCGAGAAAGCATACATGCATATACTAATCATCTTGACTCCTATGAGATTTGATTGGGCATTATAACATTATACATAGACCATAATCCAACTAAATCTATGACTAATAATCCACCTTCAGGTTATCATCCGAACCCCCTCCAGTATTAAGTTGCAAGCAACAGATAATTGCATTACGCATTGCGTGTAAAGTAAACAATACGATTTTTCTGTGAACAAAGGATTGTTGTTTTCTCCCTAGTAGCAATAGCACATCTAGTACCTTAGAGATTTTTGTCACTTCCCCAGATTACTAGAGGCATGAACCCACTATCGAGCATAAATACTCCCTCTTGGAGTTGCTAGCATCTACTCGGCCAAGATATCTACTAACAACGGAGAGCATGCAAGATCACAAATAACAAAGACATGACAGAATCAATAATCAATCTGAAATAGCATCTCAATATCCATCGGATCCCCGTAAACACAACATGTAGGATTACAAATAGATGATCTTGATCATGAACAGAGCTCACAAGATCTAGACATGGTAGCAAAAAGGAGAAGAACCAACCATCTAGATACTACGTGGACCCGTAGTCCAGGGACGAACTACTCACGCATCACACCGGAGGCTTGCATGGTGATGAAGAAGGCCTCCAGGGTGAATTCTCCCCTCCGGTAGGGTGCCGGGAAGAGCTTCAGATCCTTCCTGGTCTAGGGATGGAGATGACGGCGGCTACAAACTCTTTCGTGGAATTTTGATCGGGTATTTAGGGTTTCTGTATCGGAGGCATCTTATAGGCGGAAGGGGAGGCCAAGGGGGTGCCCTAGGCGGCCACCCCTCGGCACGGCCAGCCTGGCCGCTGGCCAGTGGTGTGGCGGCTTTCTGGCCCCTCTCCGTCTCGTATTCTGGCTCCGTGTCCCCCTCAGTGAAAAACTGACTTTGGCTTTTGTCCCGTCCAATTCCGAGAATATTCATTTTCTGACTTTCCTGGAACCCAAAACAGCAGAAAACAGGCAGTTGGCACTGTGGCATCTTGTTAATAGGTTAGTCCAAGAAAGTGTATAAAAAGTACTCCAAAGTGTGGACAAGACATAAGAAAGTAGGTAAAAAGCAAGCATGGAACATCAAAAATTATGGATATGTTAGCAACGTATCAACATACCCAAGATTAACTCCTGCTCGTCCTCGAGTAGGTAAGTGATAAAAAGAAAGAATAATTTTTGAGGTGACATGCACCATCATAAACTTGATCAAAGTATTTGTAAAACATTGATAGCTGGGATCATAGTACTTCAACATAGCATGAAAGATAAAGTTCTAGCAATAAGACATAGCAACTATGTTGCAACATGAAAAGGCACAAACAAAAGATTCATGAATAACAATACTTTGCAAGACGTTTGTTTGTTTCACATAAAGGAAACATAGTATAGTGGTATTCAGCTTGTCCCTCATAGAGTAGCAAACATAAATGCATAGGACACCTTCAAAGTTCATAAGAGTGACTAGATACAAATAGTTTAAGAACAAGCAATATCAAAGTTATGCATCAATCAACAAGTCTTGGGACAATGCACATAGAACTAAGAATGGCCACTATGCTATCAAATTAGGTGCATAAAGATAGAATGTGGAGACTCGACATAAAAGTAAAAGAAATGCCTTCATAGAAGGAAGTAGAGATTCAAGTTTCATAAAGAGCTTCCAAAAATTATGGTACTTATTAGCTTTCAGCTCTCATTGCCCCTATCATAAGCATCTTTAGGTGATTAAGGTTAAAGTGACACAACTAAAAGGATATGCTTGACAAGTTATAAGTTGAATTCTCATGCCCCTTACTTACGAAGACCGAACCTCGTGCTACTCAACTTCAGTCACAAGTAAGCTCTTTTCATTGTAAATACATATGTATCAGAGAGAACCACCAACGGGGTACCCCTTGCACATGATACGGGAGCTATCCCATAATCAAAATGACAAGACAAGCGGACAATGAGCATCTCAGCTATCTTTTTATTTGCTATTTGCATAGGTTTTTATTGAGGATGCTTCATAGAGTGCTCATTATGGTTATGCTGCAAGTTTCCACCATGATTAGGCATGGCTTAGGCTAGCGGCCCATGCATTTATCTAACACACATACAAACTCCATGATCTTACAAGTTCCCCTTTTATTTCACACCACTGGGATCCATAAGCAAAATAACATGATATCAACGGGGTACAATGTACAAGTGCAATGTTGAAAGTGTTCCCCATGATACATGGTTGTGCTAACTTCAACTTATAAAGCGCAAGCATATACGCAACAAAGATGGATGCAATGGTTCAAGTTTATTAAATGCAAGAAAGTAAAGTGTGTCATCAAGTTTGTGAGAGCTTTAATCACTAATTTTCACATAACAAGTTTAATTCGGAAGGTAGATAAAAACATGAATATAGTTCGAATAGCAAATGCTAATAGGTAGGTACGGTGGACTCTTTGTAATAACTTGGTTTTAGGAGTTGGATGCATGAGTGGAACTCACACTTGGTTATGGAGGCTAGCAAAAGACTGGGAGCGACCAACTAAGAGAGCAATAATGGCCATAATCATGCAAAGAGACAAAACATCATTAATCAAAGCATAAAGATACTACAAGTCGAAAACTAAAGGATCATAAAGGCTTATGGTGACTTGTGATAGACATAAAATGGTGTGCGCATGCGCCAAGTCAACCCAAATAAAGCATCAAAGGAGAATACCACAATACTATGCTTTAATATGCTAAAACAACGCATGATTCTTCCAAGGCACATTAAGCAATCTCAATTGTTTATAACATGTCATGCTACAAAAAAGATCACAAAGCATAAAGCCAAAACAATATCAAGCATAGCATAACAAAGCATAGGCCACAGTCAAAAACAAGCTCTCTTTACCACTTAAGCATGAACTTTCCTACTCTTTTCCAATCCAAACTAAACCATTTGAAAACCAATGCATGAAAGAGGGGGTCCAACACATTTAAGTCTAACCCACTTCCTATGCATAGGAATCTTATACGCAAATAAATTTACAAAGAACAAAGTGACAGGCATAGGAAGATAAAACGAGAGTAACTTCAAAACTTTCAGCAAATAGAGAGGTGTTTCACTATCATGAAAACTTTTACAACCATATTTTCCTCTCTCGTAATAATTTTCAGTAGCCTCATGAATAAAATCAACAATACAAATATCACATAAAGCATGCTTTTCATGATCTACAAATACATAATTTTTATCAAGCTCAAAAATAGTTGGATTAAAACCTTCAAACCCACTTTTAACAATTTTATAACAAGATGACTGATCAATATCATCTTCAATAGTAGTACAATTAATATTATCAAACAATATAGGACCATCATCTAGAGCTTTATTATAAACATTTTCAAAAGAATCCACAGGAACATAACATTCATCCTCCTTTGGAAAAATGGGGGACAATCAAATAACGTAAGGGGATCTAGACATGGTAGCACAAAGGAGAACACCCAACCATCTAGCTACTACATGGACCCGTAGTCCAGGGATGAATTACTCACGCATCACACTGGAGGCTTGCATGGTGATGAAGAAGGCCTGTGGTGAATTCTCCTCCGTGGTGCCGGAAGAGCTTCAGATCCCTCCCGATCTAGGGATGGAGATGACGGTAGCTACAGACTCTTTCATGGAATTTTGATTGGGTACTTAGGGTTTCTGTATTAGAGGCATCTTATAGGCGAAAGGTGAGTTCGAGGGGGTGCCCTAGGCAGCCACACCACCCCCTTGCGCGGGCCAGGCCTGGCCGCGTGGCCAGGTGGTGTGGTAGCCCTCTGGCCCCTCTCCGTCTCGTATTCTGGCTCTGTGTCCCCCTCGGTGAAAAACTGACTTTGGCTTTTGTCCCGTCCAATTCCGAGAATATTCATTTTCTAATGTTCCTGGAACCAAAAACAGCAGAAAATAGGCAGTTGGCACTGTGGCATCTTGTTAATAGGTTAGTCCCAGAAAGTGTATAAAAAGTACTCCAAAGTATGGACAAGACATAAGAAAGTAGATAAAAACCAAGCATGGAACATAAAAAATTATGGATACGTTAGCAACGTATCAGTAGTTCCATATGAGAATAAATCTAGGGCCTCATAATTTGTTTCAGAGATGGAGTTGGAGAACCAAAGTACCAACAGCACAACCTATATTGTTTGTGTGCATTGCTACCTCAGGTTTACCAACCCATCCCTAAAACACGACAACATTATATGTGTCTCCCCTTGAACTCTTTTGGGGCAAATTTCAATCATCAGCCTCGGTGACAAACTGAAATGTAATTCTTATACACTATGAATGCATGGAATAGATAATTCAAATATCATAGTTCTATGAATGTAGAATAAAGATTGCGGCCTCATAAGTTTCTTCAGGGATGGCGTAAGCGAACTAAGTAACAATTGCACAACTTATATTGATCTTGTACATGGCCCCAGGTTCGCTAACTCATCCCTGAAAAAATCTAACACCAATGTGTCTGCTGGGCCAAATTTGAATCATTGGCCACAATAAGAAATTGAAAGATAATCGTACAAAACAATATTCAGGGATATACATATGCATCATACGACGCATTCATAGATCAGAAACAATACACAGATTATATATATAGGCTCCATATGAGAAAAAATTAGGGCCTCATTTTTTTAGAGATGGAGTCGGAGAACCAAAATACCAACAGCACAACCTATATTGTTTATGTGCATTGATGCCTCAGGTTCACTAACCATCCCTAAGAAAACGACACCATCAGATGCCCTTACACTATTTTGGGGAAAAATTGAATTATTGGGATCAATAAGGAATAGAAATGTAATGTTGTGGGCATGTTGTGTATCGAAATCAACACTCAACTAGATGCCAGATGAGCAGATTGGGGTTTTGTGACTAGACGGATTGGGGTTTTGTGACTAGATGGCAGATGCATCAATCGACCGATCGAACCATATATATACTATCCTACTTCAAGAGCAAAAGAATCTGTACACGATTGAGCAAATCCTATGTATGAACAGTGAAATCTGCGGCTGCGACTAGAGAAGCTAGCAATGTAGTACCTCGGACTCCTCATCGGGGACCTCCTCCTCGAACTCATCATTCTCCGTGATTGCGTCGAAGATTTCTTGGACGGTGATGGGGTCGTTGATGTAGAGCACCGAATGCCCTCCGCCTGCCGCCTGCCCCCCATCCAGATCAGCCGCTGGCACCACAACATTGTCGGCCACCTGCTGCTCGGCGGTGAAGGCTACTGGCTGGACGGATGAGCTCGAACCCTCGACAGCATGGCGACGAGAGGCATTCATGCCCGGAGAAGACGCCTCCGCCTGCTTGGCGACGACCGAGCCATCTGTTTCTACGCCTTCAACTGGCTTCACCTACGGCTCGTCTCCACACGTACGTTTCATGGCGCACCTAGGGAAGGAGTTACTGCAAGCGAGGGAGCTTCGACGCGCGTGGTAGGTGCAGATTGGGGTCTTGGGACTAGACAGACTGGGGGGAAATGACACGAGCACATGGAAGAAGAAGGTCGAGCGGGTTTATAGAAACCGGACCGTTCGTAGTCCTCGAGTAGACACGTGTGATGGGCAGGGGGCGAGGGCTACCATGATCTCCACCTTTTTTTGGGTTCCTTTTTTTGAAACAGCCACGATCTCCACTTTAGAGCGGCATTGAAAACACGCTCATGGAAGACCTCGATTCCACTACATGCAAGTGGCGCTGAACCAATTTCTAGCAACGTTAGATCTACTCGAGGGGGCCCTTGACTGATGGAAGTTACTAGCGGTAGGACCCAGTTGGAAGTGAGATTGAGAGCGCTGCGTAAAAATGGGATATGTCTTATTAAAATCAAGTGGCAATAAATTGCAGCGTCCCGTCGACAACCGTGCACTCGATGACCCTGTTGCCCTGTGCATGTGTTGTAGTAGCAGTAGTAGCCTTTGCAGACTAGATTAAACATGACATGACCACTTGACGACTTTTTCCATGGATGGCATCGTGTTCCTTCTTGTAGAGGGAGACATCTGTGCTGTCTCACGCTGAGGGAGACGTCCGTGCTGTCTCACGCTGTACTATGAAGGGCACGACATGTGCAACAATCATCGTTGGATCACATAGGATCAACGGTTGGTGCGCACGATCCGCGTGACAACTGTGACAACCAATCAGGGTGTAGTAGACAGAGTGAGCACAGGTTTGGGCTTCTACGAAAGAGAGAGGGGGAACCAAGGACAAAACTGAGTAGTATCAAAAAACCAAGGGCAAAACTGAGTAGTATAAAAATCGAAAGTGAGTGTCTTGTACAATGAAATACATCGTGGCATACATCAAATTATGCCAAGATAGATCCACTAGAGTTTATTGCATGTGTGTTCTTCTCATAAACCACATATGGATCAGCCTGAGTCATTGCATGTCTGTTCTTCTCACAAACCACACATGGATCCACCAATGTCATTGCATGTCTGTTATTTTCATGAACCACACCCAGTGTCATTGCATGTGTGTTCTTCTCACAAACCACACATGGATGTGTGTTCTTTTCATGAACCACAACTAGAGTCATTGCATGTCTATTCTTCTCACAAACCAAACATGGATCCACCAATGTCATTACATGTCTATTATTTTCATGAACCACACCTAGTGTCATTGCATGTGTGTTCTTCTCACACACCACACATGGATGTGTGTTCTTTTCATGAACCACACCCAGAGTCATTGCATGTCTGTTCTTTTCACAAACCACATATGGATCCACCAGTGTCACTGGATGTGTGTTCTTTTCATGAACCACAACTAGAGTCATTGGATGTGTTTTTTTCATGAACCACAGCTAGAGTCATTGCATGTGTGTTCTTCTCACAAACCACAGCTAGAGTCATTGCATGCCTATTCTTCTCACAAACCACACATGGATCCACCAATGTCATTGCATGTCTGTTCTTTTCATGAACCACACCCAGTGTCATTCCATGTGTGTTCTTCTCACAAACCACACATGGATCCACTAGTGTCACTGCATGTTTGTTCTTTTCATGAACCACACCCAGTGTTATTGTATGTGTGTTCTTCTCACAAACCACACATGGATGTGTGTTCTTCTCACAAACCACACATGGATGTGTGTTCTTTTCATGAACCACAGCTAAATTCATTGGATGTGTGATCTTTTCATGAACCACAGCTAGTGTCATTGCATGTGTTTTCTTTTCATGAACCACATCCAGTGTCATTGTATGTCTGTTCTTCCCACAAGCCACACATGGATCCACTAGTGTCATTGCATGTGTTTTATTTCATGGACCACACCCAGTGTCATTGCATGTGTGTTCTTTCCACAAACCACACATGTATCCACTAGAGTAATTGCATGTGTGTTCTTTTCACAAACCACACATGGATCAACCAATGGCATTGCATGTGTGTTCTTTTCACAGACCACATATGGATCAACCAATGCCATTGCATGTGTGTTCCTGTCATGAACCACACATGGATCCACCAATGTCATTGCATGTGTGTTCTTTTCACAAACCACACATGGATCAACCAATGGCATTGCATGTGTGTCTTTTCATGAACCACAACTAGAGTCATTGGATGTGTGTTCTTTTCATGAACCACACCCAGTGTCATTGCATATCTGTTCTTTTCACAAACCACATATGGATCCACCGGTGTCATTGCATGTCTGTTATTTTCACAAACCACAGCCAGAGGCATTGCAATTTCTGTTCTTTCCACAAACCACATATGCATCCACCAGTGTCACTGGATGTGTGTTCTTTTCATGAACCACAGCTAGAATCATTGGATGTGTGTTCTTTTCATGAACCACAGCTAGAGTCATTGGATGTGTGTCCTTTTCATGAACCACAGCTAGAGTCATTGCATGTGTGTTCTTCTCACAAACCACAGCTAGAGTCATTGCATGTCTGTTCTTCTCACAAACCACACATGGATCCACCAGTGTCACTGGATGTGTGTTCTTTTCATGAACCACACCCAGAGTCATTACATGTCTGTTCTTTTCACAAACCACATATGGATCCACCTAGTGTCACTGGATGTTTGTTCTTTTCATGAACCACAGCTAGACTCATTGGATGTGTGTTCTTTTCATGAACCATAGCTAGAGTCATTGGATGTGTGTTCTTTTCATGAACCACAGCTAGAGTCATTGCATGTGTGTTCTTCTCACAAACCACTTCTAGAGTCATTGCATGTCTGTTCTTCTCACAAACCACACATGGATCCGCCCAGTGTCATTGCATGTGTGTTCTTCTCACAAACCACACATGGATCCACCAGTGTCACTGCATGTCTGTTATTTTCATGAACCACACCCAGTGTCATTGCATGTGTGTTCTTCTCACAAACCAACACATGGATCCACCAGTGTCACTGGATGTGTGTTCTTTTCATGAACCACACCTAGAGTCATTGCATGTCTGTTCTTTTCACAAACCACATATGGATCCACCTAGTGTCACTGGATGTGTGTTCTTTTCATGAACCATATCTAGAGTCATTGGATGTGTGTTCTTTTCATGAACCACAGCTAGAGTCATTGGATGTGTGTTCTTTTCATGAACCACATCTAGAGTCATTACATGTGAGTTCTTCTCACAAACCACAGCTAGAGTCATTGCATGTCTGTTCTTCTCACAAACCACACGTGGATCCACCCAGTGTTATTGCATATGTGTTCTTTTCATGAACCACACCCAGTGTCATTGCATGTGTGTTCTTCTCACAAACCACACATGGATGTGTGTTCTTCTCACAAACCACACATGGATGTGTGTTCTTTTCATGAACCACAGCTAGAGTCATTGCATGTCTGTTCTTCTCACAAACTAAACATGGATCCACCAATGTCATTGCATGTCTATTATTTTCATGAACCACACCTAGTGTCATTGCACGTGTGTTCTTCTCACACACCACACATGGATGTGTGTTCTTTTCATGAACCACACCTAGAGTCATTGCATGTCTGTTCTTTTCATAAACCACATATGGACCCACCAGTGTCACTGGATGTGTGTTCTTTTCATGAACCACAGCTAGAGTCATTGGATGTGTTTTTTTTCATGAACCACAGCTAGAGTCATTTCATGTGCGTTCTTCTCACAAACCACAGCTAGAGTCATTGCATGCCTCTTCTTCTCACAAACCACACATGGATCCACCAATGTCATTACATGTCTGTTCTTTTCATGAACCACACCTAGTGGCATTGCATGTGTGTTCTTCTCACAAACCACACATGGATCCACTAGTGTCACTACATGTTTGTTCTTTTCATGAACCACACCCAGTGTCATTGCATGTGTGTTCTTCTCACAAACCACACATGGATGTGTGTTCTTTTCATGAACCACAGTTAAAGTCATTGGATGTGTGATCTTTTCATGAACCATAGCTAGTGTCATTGCATGTTTTTTCTTTTCATGAACCACATCTAGTGTCATTGTATGTCTGTTCTTCCCACAAGCCACACATGGATCCACTAGTGTCATTGCATGTGTTTTCTTTTCATGGACCACACCCAGTGTCATTGCATGTGTGTTCTTTCCACAAACCACACATGTATCCACTAGAGTAATTGCGTGTGTGTTCTTTTCACAAATCACACATGGATCAACCAATGGCATTGCATGTATGTTCTTTTCACATACCACATATGGATCAACCAATGCCATTGCATGTGTGTTCCTGTCATGAACCACACATGGATCCACCAATGGCATTGCATGTGTGTTCTTTTCACAAACCACACATGCATCAACCAATGGCATTGCATGTGT
Source organism: Avena insularis (assembly GCA_023614405.1). Classification (NCBI taxonomy): domain Eukaryota; kingdom Viridiplantae; phylum Streptophyta; class Magnoliopsida; order Poales; family Poaceae; genus Avena; species Avena insularis. Next base: position 332,514,236 of record CM042696.1, read on the forward strand.
GTATTTTCATGAACCACATCTAGAGTCATTGGATATGTGTTCTTTTCATGAACCACACCTAGTGTCATTGCATATCTGTTCTTTTCACAAACCACATATGGATCCACCGGTGTCATTGCATGTCTGTTCTTTTCACAAACCACAGCTAGAGGCATTGCATGTCTGTTCTTTCCACAAACCACATATGGATCCACCAGTGTCACTGGATGTGTGTTCTTTTCATGAACCACAGCTAGAGTCATTGGATGTGTGTTCTTTTCATGAACCACAGCTAGAGTCATTGGATGTGTGTTCTTTTCATGAACCACAGCTAGAGTCATTGCATGTGTGTTCTTCTCACAAACCACAGCTAGAGTCATTGCATGTGTGTTCTTCTCACAAACCACAGCTAGAGTCATTGCATGTCTGTTCTTCTCACAAACCACACATGGATCCACCAGTGTCACTGGATGTGTGTTCTTTTCATGAACCTCACCCAGAGTCATTACATGTCTGTTATTTTCACAAACCACATATGGATCCACCCAGTGTCACTGGATGTTTGTTCTTTTCATGAACCACACCTAGACTCATTGGATGTGTGTTCTTTTCATGAACCATAGCTAGAGTCATTGGATGTGTGTTCTTTTCATGAACCACATTGCATGTGTGTTCTTCTCACAAACCACTTCTAGAGTCATTGCATGTCTGTTCTTCTCACAAACCACACATGGATCCGCCCAGTGTCATTGCATGTGTGTTCTTCTCACAAACCACACATGGATCCACCAGTGTCACTTCATGTTTGTTATTTTCATGAACCACACCCAGTGTCATTACATGTGTGTTCTTCACAAACCACACATGGATCCACCAGTGTCACTGTATGTGTGTTCTTTTCATGAACCACACCTAGAGTCGTTGCATGTCTATTCTTTTCACAAACCACATATGGATCCACCTAGTGTCACTTGATGTGTGTTCTTTTCATGAACCATAGCTAGAGTCATTGGAGGTGTGTTCTTTTCATGAACCACAGCTATAGTCATTGGATGTGTGTTCTTTTCATGAACCACGGCTAGAGTCATTGCATGTGTGTTCTTCTCACAAACCACAGCTAGAGTCATTGCATGTATGTTCTTCTCACAAACCACACATGGATCCACCCAGTGTTATTGCATATGTGTTCTTTTCATGAACCACACCCAGTGTCATTGCATCTGTGTTCTTCTCACAAACCACACATAGATGTGTGTTCTTCTCACAAACCACACATGGATGTGTGTTCTTTTCATGAACCACAGCTAGAGTCATTACATGTGTGTTCTTCTCACAAAACACAGCTAGAGTCATTGCATGCCTGTTCTTCTCACAAACCACACATGGTTCCACCAATGTCATTGCATGTTTGTTCTTTTCATGAACCACACCCAGAGTCATTGCATGTATGTTCTTCTCACAAACCAAACATGGATCCACCAATGTCATTGCATGTCTGTTCTTTTCATGAACCACACCCAGTGTCATTGCATGTGTGTTCTTCTCGCAAACCACACATGGATGTGTGTTCTTCTCACAAACCATACATGGATGTGTGTTCTTCTCACAAAATATACATGGATGTGTGTTCTTTTCATGAACCACAGCTAGAGTCATTCGATGTGTGTTCTTTTCATGAACCACAGCTAGAGTCATTCGATGTGTGTTCTTCTCACAAACCACAGCTAGAGTCATTACATGTCTGTTCTTCTCACAAACCACACATGGATCCACCAGTGTCATTGCATGTGTGTTCTTTTCTTGAACCACACCCAGTGTCATTGCATGTCTGTTCTTCTCACAAACCACACATGGATCGACCAGTGTCACTGGATGTGTTTTATTTACATGAACCACACCTAGAGTCATTGCATGTTTGTTCTGTTCACAAACAACACATATGGATCCACCAGTGTCACTGGATGTGTGTCCTTTTCATGAACCAGAGCTAGAGTCATTGGATGTGTGTTCTTTTCATGAACCATAGCTAGATTCATTGGATGTGTGTTCTTTTCATTAACCACAACTAGAGTCATTGCATGTGCGTTCTTCCCACAAACCACACATAGATCCACCAGTGTCATTGCATGTGTTTTCTTTTAATGAACCACACCTAGTGTCATTGCATGTGTGTTCTTCCCACAAACCACACATGGATCCACCAGTTGTATGTTATTTTCACAAACCACACATGGATCAACCAATGCCATTGCATGTGTGTTCTTTCCACAAACCACATGGATCAACCAATGTCATTGCATGTGTGTTCTTGTCACAAACCACATGGATCAACCCTAATGGCATTGCATGTGTGTTTTTGTCACAAACCACATATGGATCAACCAATGTCATTGCATGTGTTTTACTGTAATGAACCACATATGGATCCACCAGTGTTCATTGCATGTGTGTTCTTTCCACAAACCACATATGTATCCACTAGAGTAATTGCATGTGTGTTCTTTCCACAAGCCACATATGGATCAACCAATGGCATTGCATGTGTGTTCTTTTCACAAACCACACATGGATCAACCAATGGCATTGCATGTGTGTTCTTTTCACAAACCACATATGAATCAACCAAATCCATTGCATGTGTGTTCTTTTCACAAACCACATATGGATCAACCAATGGCATTGTATGTGTGTTTTTGTCACAAACCACATATGGATCAACCAATGTCATTACACGTGTGTTCCTGTCATGAACCACATATGGATCCACCAGTGTTCATTGCATGTGCCTTCTTTCCACAAACCACACATGTATCCACTAGAGTAAATGCATGTGTGTTCTTTTCACAAACCACGCATGGATCAACCAATGGCATTGCATGTGTGTTCTTTTCACAAACCACATATGGATCAACCAATGCCATTGCATCTGTGTTCCTGTCATGAACCACACATGGATCCACCAATGGTATTGCATGTGTGTTCTTTTCACAAACCACACATAGATCAACCAATGGCATTGCATGTGTGTTCTTTTCATGAACCCACATATGGATCAACCAATGTCATTGCATGTGTGTTCTTTCCACAAACCACATATGGATCCACCAGAGTCATTGCATGTATGTTTTTTCCATAGACCACATATGGACCCACCAGAGTCATTGCATGTGTGTTCTTATACTAAAACCAGCACTAGAGTCATTGCATGTGGATTCTTTTCACAAACCACACATGGATCCACCAGAGTCATTGCATGTGTTTTCTTTCCACAAACCACACATGGATCCACCAATGTCATTGCATGTGTGTTCTTTCCACAAACCACATATGGATCAACAAATGTCATTGCATGTGTGTTCTTTTCATGAACCACATATGGATCCACTAGAGTCATTGCATGTGTGTTATTTTCACAAACCACATATGGACCCACTAGAGTCATTGCATGTGTGTTCTTATACTAAAACCAGCACTAGAGTCATTGCATATGTGTTCTTATCACAAACCACACATGCATCCACCAGAGTCATTGCATGTGTGTTCTTTCCACAAACCACACATGGATCCACCAGAGTCATTGCATGTGTGTTCTTTTCACAAACATCATATGGATCAGCAAATGTCATTGCATGTGTGTTCTTTCCACAAACCACATATGGATCAACCAATGTCATTGCATGTGTGTTCTTTCCACAAACCACATATGAACCACACCCAGTGTCATTGCAAGTCTGTTCTTTTCCGCAAACCACATATGGATCCACCAGTGTCACTGGATGTGTGTTCTCTTCATGAACCACAGCTAGAGTCATTGCATGTGTGTTCTTCCCACAAACCACACATGGATCCACCAGTGTCATTGCATGTGTTTTATTTTCATGAACCACACCCAGTGTCATTGCATGTGTGTTCTTCCCACAAACCACACATGGATCCACCAGTGTCATTGCATGTGTGTTCTTTTCACAAACCACACATGGATCAACCAATGCCATTGCATGTGTGTTCTTTCGACAAATCACATGGATCAACCAATGTCATTGCATGTGTGTTCTTGTCACAAACCACATGGATCAACCCCAATGTCATTGCATGTGTGTTTTTGTCACAAACCACATATGGATCAACCAATTTCATTGCATGTGTGTTCCTGTCATGAACCACATATGGATCCACCAGTGTTCATTGCATGTGTGTTCTTTCCACAAACCACATATGTATCCACTAGAGTAATTGCATGTGTGTTCTTTCCACAAACCACATATCACCAGTGTCATTGCATATGTGTTCTTCTCATAAACCACATATGGATCCTAACCTTAGGAGAGCCCTAACCTTAGCGCCCCAATGGTGGCCGTTAGACCGAGTCTTCTAGAAGGCACGCCCTAACACAGTTGTTCTGCTTGACCATTGTTACATATCGTTCGATCGGGGCGCTTGGACGATTGGGATGGTCTTCGTGAGAGCGATCCGCGAGTAGGCTGTCCTGCGGCATGATTGGCCATGCTTGCTGCCCGCTTTCTCTAGACAAACTAGCAACACCTGGAGCTCCCCTGTTGCGAGTGTCATGACTCACGAGTTCAGTGGGCCATATCCCAGTGTCACGTCCCTGTTACGTCTCTTCCTCCCCGTACTTCTCTTCCTTCCCCTCGAAGCCACTTTCCCCACTTCACTCACATCCTGCCAGAGTCAGAGGCGACGGCACCTCCATCAATCCCTCTCCGAGCCCCTCCCCTCTCACCATGGGTTCAAGGGAGATGGCGAGGAAACGCCGTGATTTATTGTGGACGGTGATTTCGATGTGAGTCGTCTCATCTCTATCTCTATCATCTGTGGCCAGTTATCTATTTTCTGAGCTAGATCTACTATGTTTACTCATGTGCGTTTGATGTGTTAGGCCAACCAGACGATGTATGACTCCGACTATCACGGTTTAGAAGATGAAGACAGTCCTCTACTATGTAAACATGGATATGTTCCCGCTAAATTTGTAGCGTTCGAAGGACGAAACGCATGCAGGAGGTTTCTACGGTGTCAAGGACATCGTGCAATGATGCAAGATGGAAGTTGCGGTGTTGCCAAATGGGTAGATCCAGAGTGGCCCAAATTGATGCAGAAAACGCTGGACAAACTATGGGAAATGAATGTTGAGTTGAAAGAATCCGTATTCATCTCACTTCTTGGCAGTGTTGAGATAAAGCTATGGGAACCAGTTGACACGACCAAGATTAAGCGAGATCTCAGGAGGGTGCAAGATAAGGTTAGCAAAGTCGAGAAGGAGAGGGACACAGCGTTGGCCCTGAAGGCTAAAGCAGAGCAAGAACAGACTCAAGCAAGGAATGATCTTCACCAGGCCAAAGTCCTGCAGTTCACAACTATGAGTATTGACAAGTGCATGAGGAAAAATGTAGAGAAACAATTGAAGCTGTGCAAGGAAGATGCTAAAAGGAAGGAGCAGACAATTCGATACTTGCTCTCGCAGGAAGATGCACATCGATCTAAGATTAGGAAGATCAAGGAGATGTGTGATAACTAGTTCTATTTAGCTTGAGCTCCGTGCCTTTTAAAGTTGTAATAGTTGTACTTGTTGACCTAGCAGTCTGAACTAGTGGTCCCGGAGTCCTGGGAGGAAAAAAATTGGTCGCCCGTTAATTTGTCTTAACCCTGCATTACTTCCTTTTGTCTGATCATGGTGGTATTCTGACATTGGTGGTTTGTTTAAACGTAATCTACATATATTGTGCCGCATGCAAATGACACAACCACAATTTATAAAGTGGAAGCACATACACCCGGTTACTGGAGATCCGGGAGCTTCGCCAGATGTAGGGGATGCAGGAGCAGGGAGGCGGTGAGATAGACGGGCTCAAGATTAGGCCATAAAGTGGTATCGATTTCCTCCTCAGCTAGGCATTATCGGTTTCCATTGCTGTTTATGTTGCCATGTCGTTGTGTGCAGTAGCTGAAATAAGTTGCTGCTTCGTGGAGTGTAGCAGCTTAAATAATTTATTTCTGTGCCACTTACATTTTGTCGTATTTGGAGACATCCTACCCCTCAGCAATCGTGGAACCGGTGCTGCGTGTTTTCGGATATTAGTGGCACAATCACAATTTCGGATTCAACTACTGACTCGGGCGTTTCCAAACCCTAAGTCGTGGTACATTTTACTTAGAGAACGTAGGTAGATTGTTTCGCCCAGCAAAGTTCCACACACAGAGCTCCAGAATTTAACCGAATTACATATATAGGTTCAAGTTCAACACATTACTATGCATCTTCATTGCTAGCAGCCTTCTTCCGCAGCCTAGGTACCAAGCCTTCATGTCCACTGGCTTCTTCATTTCCTGCCTTCTTCCTCTTCCTCGGTGCCAATTTTCTTAGCTTCACGTACTCTACATCACCGGGACAATGGGCACCAGAATCGTGTCCAGCATCATCTTTCCACTCATTTTTAATTTCTTCGGGCAGAAAAATAACTGACCCAACAGTCATATTTCTAACCTTTCGACGCTTCCTGTCAAAGAAACAAGACTGTTGCATAACTGCCCAATATCTACAGAGTAAATAAAACAAAATTTACAATTCAGCACAAACATGCGAACCCCAAGAGACTTTTGCTTACTAGGAGCTAATTGGGTTCGAGCAACCACCCTGTCCAAGAATAGAAGGGCGACTCCCAGTTGCAGCAGCTTCCACATCCAGTACATCACAATTGAGCTCAAACATGCAAGCCGAAGCATACCTTTTCATCAACCCAATTAGCTGACTGTCACACGTTAGAGGAACCATGATGCCACGTCATCCATGAAGCTAAACTTTGCAGTTTTCTTCGGCCATAATTCATCATGATTACGCAGAGCAGCAACCATACCAGATATAGTGCAGATCTGTGCAGGAACTTCTTCCATCATGATACAATGGTGTCCATACCACTTTCCCTTAGAGTCGTACCTGAAGAGGACTACCGTAACCAGGTAAGGGTGGTCCATGGAGATCCCACTTGACAGAAAACTATGGACAAAATATTTTTGTCAGCGTTGGGCTAACAAACAATTTTAGGTTCAGTAGCTAGCTAGCAGTTATAATTAGTGTGAATAACAAAGAGAAGGGTAGCTCACCCGCTTGTAGCTAAAACTTCTTCTTCCTTGGTAGTAGGATCTGCCATCCTCCGAGCTGCTCGGCTTGTTGGCGGCAGAGGCGAGCTAGAGCCTCGCAACGGCAGCTACGGCATGCGCCATTGGAGATCGGGATCAGCGACTGGGCGTAGCAACTGGGTGCAGCAACTTGGCGCCGGAAGTCAAATGTCCAAAGGGATCGTCCTGCCTGGAGGGTGGATTCCGACACCGCCGGTGCTAGGAGAAAGGTGGGAATGGATTTGTGAAATTGGTCAATGCATCCAATCCACTTAGTTCCTCAATTTTCCTAAGAGGTTTCCGTGTTGGCGCTCGCGTCACGAATAGATGACCGACATGAGGGTCCCGACCGTCTACTTCACGGGGCAGTTTCACGGAAGGTTTGAATTTGGCAGGGGTGAGATGAGTTTAGCTCGAAATGGCCCCTCTCGGTAGTTGGCAGCTCAACTTTACAAAACTCGGCAATTACAGGGAACTTGGGTACCTCCATGCGCTTGCCCGGGAACTTTGGTACCGCAAACGAACATTCCCCCCATATAGACCGCAGGAGGTGTGGAAGACCTGGGAGTACGACCTCTTAGCGGTGTTCGACAAGGCAATCACATTGATTAGATGCCCAGAAGACAAGGAATGGACAGTCTTGCGTGACGACTTCCTGTGGCCAGAGAAGTATGTCGATGTCGTCTTCACCTCCAGCTACCATTCGAACAAACCGCAACACATTTATGCGGTCACTGAACCTAGCGGCGATGTGCGTGTTTGGGAGCCGTCCATCTGGGTGAGTCATGGTGTCATATAGCATGTAAAATCCCATGCAAAATTCTGCTTACTGACTGTAAGTAACACGCAGGTACCCACGCAACCCTGCGCATCATTCCAGCTCCTGTGATCGAAGATGCAGTAGCAGATGCTGAACTTGGGACACGGCGCTGGTTCCTAGCACCTCTCGGAGGCAACACGAAACATGATGTTGAACTCATGTGGTTTCATATCAGGGGAGCACTAAACAGTGTTGGTGACACAATAGAACATATGGGGACACAACTTTCTTCATACCCATCGCTGTGGTGTCACGTTTTTTGAGGTCCGCATGCCCATCCAAAGACCCAGTAGAGCAAGTCTAGAGCAGAGTCGACAATCTTAAGGGACAATCTGTGTTTCTTGGGATCAACTACCCTTTTCTTTGTCGGAGCCCCTGGAGCTGTTGAACCTGTAATTGCTCAGGCAGCCCTGGCTCTTGATGCTGCTCCTGCTGGTGGTCGTGGAGCTGATGAAGAACTAGCTACTGCTGCTCCTGGTGAAGCTGACGAAATACTTGGTGATGCTACTGCTGGTGAAGCTGACGAAATACTTGCTAATGTTGCTGCTGGTGAAGCTAATGAAATACCTGCTGAGGTTGCTGCTGGTGAAGCTGACGAAATACCTGTTGAGGCTGCTACCAGAGTCTAGGAAGAACATGCTGGTGTTGTTGCTGAGGTGCTAGCACTTCCAGTGTTGATAGCAGACTGTGTGTTTGCTGCACACTCACGAGCCTATCATGTTGACACTCCAGATCCGACCTGGAGCCGAATCCACGTCAAAAGTAAGGAGACCTACAATTGGCTCATCACTGGGGTCGTACGATTTGATGGAGAATGACAGATGGCCAAACGCAGCATTCTGGTTCATTCCGACGATACCACCAGCTCCAGGGACCTAGTGCTCATACTGGCAGATCTGATGAACCATGTGTCTTTATCTTTATCTTTAGTTACGATTATTTGTGTAAAGACTAAGCTGTGCTTATTTGTGTAAGACTAAGTTAGGCCTAACTGCGTAATATTCAGTGAAGCCCAACTTTTCTTTCCACGCCCATAACAGCAAAATTGCAGCATAGAATAGACAAAGGTAATGTGCATACTAGGTTTTTTTGCTCAGGATAACAACCACTTCAAGTAAATGATACATGGTGTATGCATTTTGAACGCATCACTAGAATGTGCCACCTATTGATGATTGATGACATGGATCTAGCTTTTCTGCGCGTATTTGCATTGAATCGCTCATTGATTTGTTCATATATTTTTGGCAATGGCTGATGAACTCCACTCTCTTGGTAACATGCTTCATTAGCGAGCACTTGTTGATGCAATGCAAAGTACAGAACATGGTCTTCATCATTGTTCCATTTAGGTTCCCTATGTTTCGTCATCACGGAGCTACTAATTTCAAATGAAAATCTAGTAAACAACATATGTGTACATTGTTAGAGTATGATACGGACACGGTACATACATGTTTTTCTACAATCACAAGAAGAAAACTTGATGTATTTTCATCTTGTTAGCGTTGTGCCGAACTAGGTGGATGTGGCTTTGGGGTTCGGAGAGGAAGGCGTCGTGGCTAATGTGTGTGCAACCATGGCGACGGAGAGCTTGGATTCTGGAGGTGGACAACAGGACTGAGCATGGTCGGCTTGGTGACAGATCACATCCGGGAATGAATTCTCGTCCCCGTGCCATGCCATGGGTGTGGCCATGGTGAGGGAGAGCTCCGATTCGGGATGGGGAGGAGAGTGGGGCCGAGCAGGTTCGTCCATGTCCTAACTTCGCGCCATGGCCACGACCATAGATTGCCGCCCCGGGGAATAAGAAGACGCATAAAGGATGCAGGCGCCAACGCTGCAAGCCTACATGGCAGCCACGACGGCAGCGACATAATGGCGAAAACTGATAGGGGGCCAACTTGACGGGTGTTAGCCTGATATTTTTTATTGAAACATAAAGTTGAATTCCGTTGGGTCCGCAGCATAGAAAACAAAAAAATTCCTACGGTGTGAACTACACGCCAAGATCTATCTACTAGGTACAAAGCAACGGGTGGACATACATCCAACGAGAACTTACCCTCGAAGACAACGAGTTTTGTCAACGAGTAGGAACTCGTGGTTGATGTAGTCGTACACTTGCCGATCTCAAGATCGTGAGGAAGTCCGAGCGCCGCAACTCAGCAGCACATCCATACTCGCACACATGTTCAAGCCACCGAACAACCTCCACCTCCTCGCTATAAGCGATCCAGCGGAAGCAGCAACTCCTTCCAGATGAAATGCCACCGGGAACATGTATCTCACTAATCCGAGACCATGGGGGAATAATTCTAGAGGGGGAGAGAGATCCTTCACAAGGAGGTGTGAGAATGAAGGAGGGAATGGGTGGCCTTTTATAGGAGGAGGGGGTGCCCCCTTTCTCCATGGCTGGTGCATGGGGGTGACCCCTCACCTCCCCCATTCATGTGGTGGTAACCCCTCCACATTAAAATGCCTCTTCACATTCCCTTTTAAAGTCTCCACTTTAAATGCATTAAATTTCTCCAAATTTAATGCTCTCTCATTTAATAAATCTCTTTTATTAAATTTATTCAGAATTTTGTTAATTACTTTAATTAACAAACATTCACATATAGCCCCTTGCAATATTTCAATATCACATGCAGAACCTCTTTCTGCAATTTCACCCAAAACAATTTCCGGTTTCTATTGAAACAATTCCTGTGCTTTGCAATTCTTTCGTATGAAACATATATGCTCCAAAATGGTGTCCGGTAACTCTTAAGTGTGACACCCTATGGTTCACGAATAATGCAGACATGATCGAGACCCTTTTCCGATCAATAATCAGCAGCGGGACCTGGAGATCCGTACTGACTCCTACACATTCAACGATGACTTCTGTGATCGTGAGAACCTTTAATGCTTGTAACTAAATCCCTTTGTCTCTCGATATATTACATGTCCAAGATTCGATCATCGGTATCTCCATACCTAGTTTGATCTCATTACCGACATGCACTCTTTTCTCGTTCCCATGATATAACATTCTAGTGATCACATCACTTGCTTGCAAGCTATCTTAATGTGATATCACCGAGAGGACCCAGAGTATATCTATCCGGTATCGGGATTGACAAATTCCACTCTTGATCCATGAGCCTCCACATAACACCTTCATAGTACTGAACCCATCTTTATAGTCACCCTGTTACGGTGTGACGTTTGATGTTATCAAGATACTCTTCCGGTGTTAGCAATTAACATGATCTCATGGTCTAAGGATAAAGATTACTTCGTATGATGTTATAGCAATATAAACATAATGACTTGATCGTAATGCTATACTTCGGATGAATGTTCATCACATCATTCCACCAATGGTGTGACCTTGTTATTAACAACATCCAATGTCCATGATCAGGAAACCTTGATCATCTTGTTAATCAACAAGCTAGTCTATAAGAGAGGCATAACTAGGAACCCTTTTTGTTTATTAAACACACATGTATTGATGTTTCCTGATCAATACAATTCTAGCATGTAAAATAAACATCTATCATATATAAGGAATATATACTAACAACTTTATTATTGCCTCTCAGGGCATATTTCCTTCAGTCTCCCACTTGCACTAGAGACAATAATCTAGTTCACATAGTGATAAATCTAACACCCATGGAGTTCTGGTGTTGATCATGTTTTGCCCTAGGGAGAACTTTAGTCAATGGATCTGCTACATTTAGGTCCGTGTGTACTTTACAAATCTTTATATCTCCATCCTTGACATGCTCGCGGATGGAGTGAAACCGGCGCTTAATATGCTTGGAATTCTTGTGAGACCTCGGTTCCTTTGCGTTGGCTATGGCTCCATTGTTGTCACAATAGATCACCATTGGGTCTAACACACTGGGAACCACACCTAGTTCCATAATGAACTCTTTCATCCAAACCGCCTCCTGCGCCGCTTCTGAAGCAGCAACATATTCCGCCTCCGTCGTTGATCCAGCCACCACAGGTTGTTTGGAACTCCTCCAACTAACTGCTGCTCTGTTCAAGAGAAATACGTATCCGGATTGAGACTTAGAGTCATCTAGATCGGTGTCAAAACTAGCATCGACATAACACTTAGCGACTAGCTCTTCTTCACCTCCGTATATAAGAAACATATCCTTAGTTCTTCTCAAGTACTTGAGGATGTTCTTTACCGCTATCCAGTGTTCCAAACCTGGATCAGATTGGTACCTACTAGTCAAACTAATAGCATGTGCCACATCTGGTCTTGTACATAGCATGGCATACATAATAGAGCCTATGGCCGAGGCATAGGGGATCTTATCCATCATCTCTCTTTCTTCCGCCGTAGCCGGACTTTGAGTCTTACTCAATGTCTTGCCTTGCAACATAGGTAAGAACCCCTTCTTACTTTCGTCCATATTAAACTTCTTTAATATCTTATCAAGGTATGTACTCTGCGATAGCCCAATTAGGCGCCTTGATCTATCTCTATAGATTTTAATACCTAATATATATGACGCTTCACCAAGGTCTTTCATCGAAAATTTGCTGTTTAGAAAACTTTTAACACTGTTTAAAAGATCTATATCATTTCCAATCAATAATATGTCATCCACATATAATATCAGAAATGCCACATTGCTCCTACTCACTTTCTTGTAAATACAAGCCTCTCCATAAGTTTGGACAAATCCAAACTCTTTGATCACCTCATCAAAGCGGAGATTCCAACTCCGGGATGCTTGCTTCAGTCCATAGATGGATCGCTGAAGTTTGCATACCTTATTAGCATCCTTAGGATCGACAAAACCCTTAGGTTGTATCATATACAACTCTTCTTCAATATTACCATTGAGGAACGCAGTTTTGACATCCATCTGCCATATTTCATAATCGAAATATGCAGCAATTGCTAACATAATCCTAACCGACTTAAGCATCACTACGGGAGAGAATTTCTCATCGTAGTCAACTCCTTGAATTTGTCGAAACCCCTTTGCGACAAGTCGAGCCTTATAGATGGTCACATTACTATCAGCATCAGTTTTTCTTTTGAAAATCCATTTATTCGCAATGGCCTTTCGATCGTGAGGTAAGTCCACCAAGGTCCAAACTTGGTTCTCGTACATGGATTACATCTCGGATTTCATGGATTCTAGCCATTTGTTGGAATCCGGGGTCATCATCGCTTCTTCATACGTCGCAGGGTCATCCATTTCATCAACCATGAAATTCCTAAGATTGTAAATGGGTTCAGGAGAGCTGCACGTGTCACCTTAACTGCGAGGTTGAGTTTCCTCTTCGGAGTTTCATGATCAATATCATTAGCTCTCCTTCATTAGGTGAAGTCAACTCCAAACAACTTCCGGTCTTTGTGCTACTCACCATTTCATGAAGAGAAGGTTCAATAACCTCTTGAGTTCTACCTTCCGACTACTCACACCTTTCGTGAGAAACTCCTTCTCAAGAAAGGATCCATTCTTAACAACAAAACCTTGCCCTCGGATCTATGATAGAAGGTATACCCAATTGTTTCCTTAGGGTATCCTATGAAGACGCATTTTCCGCTTTGGGTTGAGTTTATCTGGTTGAAGTTTCTTCACATAAACATCGCATCCCAAACTTTAAGAAATGATGCTTAGGTTTGTTTCCAAACCATAATTCATACGGTGTCGTTTCAGCGGATTTAGATGGTGCCCGATTTAAAGTGAATGCATTGTTTCTAGTGCATAACCCCAAAATAGCGGTGGCAAGTCGATCGGAGACATCATAGATCGAACCATATCCAATAAGGTACAATTACGACGTTCCGACACACCATTACGTTGTGGTGTTCCGGCAGGCGTGAGTTGTGAAACTATTCCATACTCATTCGTGTGTGTGCTAAACTCGTAACTTAGATACTCTCCTCCACGCTCAGACCGTAGAAATTTGATCTTTCTATTAGGATGATTTTACAATTCATTCTGAAATTCCTTGAACTTTTCAAAAGTTTCAGACTTGTGTTTCATCAAATAGATATACCCGTATCTACTCAAATCATCCGTGAAAGTAACAAAATAACGATATCCACCTCGCGCCGACACACTCATTGGTCCACACACATCAGTATATATGATTTCCAATAGATCTGTCGCCCGTTCCATTGAACCGGAAAACGGCGTTCTAGTCATCTTGCCCATAAGGCATGGCTCACATGTATCAAATGATTCAAAATCAAGTGATTCCAAAAGTCCATCAGAATGGAGTTTCTTCATGCGTTTAACGCCAATATGTCCTAGACGGCAGTGCCACATATATGTAGACATATCATCATAAAGTTTAATCTCTTTAGCATTAACATTATGAATGTGTGTAATATTACTATCGAGATCTATCAAAAATAAACCATTCATGACCATAAAATATATCATTCTTATAAATCAAACAACCATTGTTTTCAGATTTAAAGGAATGACCACTTTGCATCAAACACGATCAAGATACAATGTTCATGCTCAGTGCAGGCACTAAATAACAATTATTTAGGTTTATAACTAATCCCGATGGCAAATGTAGAGGTAGCGTCCCGACGGCGATCACATCAACTTTTGATCCATTGTCGACCCGCATCCTGACCTCATCCCTTGCTAGTTGTCGCTTGTTCCGTAGCCCCTGAACCGAGTTACATATATTAGGAACCGATCCCGTATCAAATACCCAGGTGCTACTGCGAGTACTAGTCAAGTACACATCAATAACATGTATATCACATATACCTTTGTTTGCCTTGCCGGACTTCTTGTCCGCCAAATACTTGGGGCGATTCGCCCAATGGCGATCCCCTTACAATAAGCCTTTTCGGTGCGGACTTAGGGCCAGCTCGGGGTTTCTTTTTAGGTGTGGCAACAGACTTGCCACCCTTCTTTCCCTTGTGCTTGCCTTTCTTGTATTTCTTGAAACCGGTGGTCCTATTGATCATCAACACTTGATGTTCTTTCCTAATCTCCACTTCTGCAGTCTTAAGCATTGATATAAGCTCGGGAAGAGACTTCTTCATGCCCTGCATATTATAGTTCATCATGAAGCTCTTGTAGCTAGGTGGCAGAGATTGGAGAACACGATGTATGCCTAAGTCAATGGGAATCGTTATTCCCAAGGACACAAGCTTATCGGCGTACCTAGACATTTCGAGTACGTGCTCACTAACAGAGCTGTTTTCCTCCATCATGCCGCTAAAGAACTTTTCTGTACCATTATAACTCTCTACGGCAGCATGGGTATCGAAAATCATTTTCAATTTTCCCATGGTATCAAAAGCATTGCCATTTTTGAAACGCTTTCGAAGTTTTGGCTCTAGCCCATACAGTATGCCGCAATGAACTAAGTTGTGGTCCTCCTGACGAGTCACATAGACATTATTTTCCTCGTCAGGGGCATCAGGAGCTGGTGGGGGGCCTAGCGGCGCATCTAGCACATATTGCTTTTGTGCGGTGAGGAGAATCCTCAAATTCATAGCCTTGGTGAAGTTGCTACCATTCATGACAAGTTTCTCTTTCTCCATGAACACATTGAAATTAAAAGCAGGTGGTGCCATCTACAACAGAATTTGTAAAGTTTATTTAGACTAAGTTTATGATAGATTGAGTTCAACTAATCCAAATTACTAATGAACTCCCACTCAAAAACGACATCCCTCGTGTCCTTTTGGTGATTACATGAACCAAATCCACTACACCAAGTCCGATCATCACGCGAGTTGATTTAGCTTCAAAGGCGAGCATCTATATGGGCATCATATCAACTATATGACTCATGCTTAACCTTTCGGTCCGTGTTCCGAGGCCAAGTCTGTACATGCTAGGCTCGCCAAGTAAGAACCTTAGTATTCGCATGTGTAAAACTGTCTTACACCCGTTCATATGAAAGCGTAGATTCGAGTACACCCGATCATCATGTGATGTCTCGAAACACGATCCACAGAATGGTGCATACTTAAGGAAGAACACATTTTTATCTTGATATCTAAATGAGGGATCATCTTATAATGCTACCAAAAGCACCAAACTAGCAGTATAAGATGCAAACATCTAATGTGTAAAGTGAGATGATATGGTCCATGCATTTGATCTCTATCACTTGCATCGTGGTATGATCTCTATCATTCCTTTGTGTGTAAGGCCAAGGTCTATGGAACTTACACGTTGAGTGTGTTGTTAGAGTATCTATTATACATCTACTTACAACAATACCATATCAATACACTAGCCCAGCAACGATCTAAACTAGACGCCTCTAATTTACCAATTGCAAGTTTTACGTGGCTTAGGGCTTTCGGAGATAGAACCGTTCTCACCTACGAACATGAACCACAACGAGGATAACTAAGTTATTAGCAACTCATTGTAAATCAGATATTGACTATAGTAGGAGAGACACCATTGCCACTTATGCAAAACAAGTTGCATGTCAGTCGTGGAACCGGTCTCATGTACGATGACATGTAAGGTTGGTCCGGGCCGCTTCATCCCACTATGCCACCAATATCCAAAATACATAGAAGATGCAATAACATGATCATCATCGCCCACATATAAACATATGTGTACTACCCGTGCAAAGCACCTACGCATAAACCAGGCTCTGAAACCGCTGTTGGGTCCGCAGCATAGAAAACAAAAAATTTCCTATGGTGTGAACTACACGCCAAGATCTATCTACTAGGTACAAAGCAACGGGTGGACATACATCCAACGAGAACTTATCCTCGAAGACAACGAGTTTTGTTAACGAGTAGGAACTCGTGGTTGATGTAGTCGTACACTTGCCGGTCTCAAGATCGTGAGGAAGTACGAGCGCGGCAACTCAGCAGCGCATCCGTACTCGCACACACGTTCAAGCCACCGGACAACCTCCACCTCCTCGCTCCAGCGATCTAGCGGAAGCAGCAACTCCTTCCAGATGCAATGCCAGCGGGAACATGTATCTCGCTAATCCGAGACCATGGGGGAATAATTCTATAGGGGGAGAGAGATCCTTCACAACGAGGTGTGAGGATGACGGAGGGAATGGGTGGCCTTTTATAGGAGGAGGGGGTGCCCCCTCTCTCCATGGCTGGCGCATGGGGGTGACCCCTCACCTCCCCCATTCATGTGGTGGTAACCCCTCCACATTAAAATGCCTCTTCACATTCCCTTTTAAAGTCTCCACTTTAAATGCATTAAATTTCTCCAAATTTAATGCTCTCTCATTTAATAAAACTCTTTTATTAAATTTATTCAGAATTTTGTTAATTACTTTAATTAACAAACATTCACATATAGCCCCTTGCAATATTTCAATATCACATGCAGAACCTCTTTCTGCAATTTCACCCGAAACAATTTGGTTTCTATTGAAACAATTCCTGCGCTTTGCAATTCTTTCGTCTGAAACATATGTGCTCCAAAATGGTGTCCAGTAACTCTTAAGTGTGCCACCCTATGGTTCGCGAATAATGCAGACATGATCGAGACCCTTTTCCGATCAATAATCAGCAGCGGGACCTGGAGATCCGTACTGACTCCTACACGTTCAACAATGACTTCTGTGATCGTGAGAACCTTTAACGCTTGTAACTAAACCCCTTTGTCTCTCGATATATTACATGTCCGAGATTCGATCATCGGTATCTCCATACCTAGTTTGATCTCGTTACCGACATGCACTCTTTTCTCGTTCCCGTGATATAACATTCTAGTGATCACATCACTTGCTTACAAGCTATCTTAATGTGATATCACCGAGAGGGCCCAGAGTATATCTATCCTTCATCGGGATTGACAAATTCCACTCTTGATCCATGAGCCTCAACATAACACCTTCGTAGTACTGAACCCATCTTTATAGTCACCCTGTTATGGTGTGACGTTTGATGTTATCAAGATACTTTTCCGGTGTTAGCAATTAACATGATCTCATAGTCTAAGGATAAAGATTACTTCATATGATGTTATAGCAATATAAACATAATGACTTGATCATAATGCTATACTTCGGATGAATGTTCATCACATCATTCCACCAATGGTGTGACCTTGTTATTAACAACATCCAATGTCCATGATCAGGAAACCTTGATCATCTTGTTAATCAAGCTAGTCTATAAGAGAGGCATAACTAGGAACCCTTTTTGTTCATTAAACACACATGTATTGATGTTTCCTGATCAATACAATTCTAGCATGTAAAATAAACATCTATCATATATAAGGAATATATAATAACAACTTTATTATTGCCTCTCAAGGCATATTTCCTTCAAATTCGTGCCGAAAAAGACCCTCTGAATATTTGGCACGCCAAGTTTGGGCAACACAGCTGATTGCAAGCAACTTGGTTACCGTGTTGCCTGGACGCCTCAACTTTCGGGCCGCAAAATGATATTCTCCACTACAATACGACCAAGGAAGCTTGGGATGCTCTCATTGACTTGTTTGTTGGCAATGAGAGCATGAGAAGAAATAGGTATGATGCCTTAAGCAATGAGGCTGAAGGTTTCTTTATGAAGGATGGTGAGGATCATGAAGACATGTATCGAAGACTCAAATGCACAGCCACCGCCTTCAGGAATGTTGGTACCTCTCACATTGATGATGCTTGGATCAAGAGGATGTATGTGAGCGCACCCATGCCTTTCGAGCCCACTAACTTGAAGAGTCTCCAAGGAAGACACAACTACCATCTCATGACCTCCAATGGAGTTATGCAAGAGATGGCCGCCTTCAAGGTTGCTTCCAAGAATGCCAAAGACGCCCGTGCTTGTGCTATTGGAATGAGTAGTGGTGTCAATCTCGCCTTGAAGGCCAAGGTTGTGGAGTATGATGAAGAAGAAGGGAGTGATGATGCACTTTCAATGAGCCACCCCGATGATGTCAAGGTTGCTCATGGTGAATACATGGCCTTCTATGCAAGAAACTTTTGGAAAGACCCCGCCAAGGCCAAGATGGAGATGCAACAAAGAAGCAACCCTAGTGGGAGAAGAGATAATGGGTCTAAATTGAGAACTTGCTTCAATTGTGGTGACCGCTATCACTTTGTTGCCGGTTGTCCCTATGAGAAAAGATAAGATCATGGGGGAAAACTTGTGATGAAGAAAACCTCCAAAGCTCCTTTCAAGGAACCCTTCATCAAGAAGAATCCCACCAACAAGAAGTAGGGTGAAATTGTCTTGATAACACATGAAGAATTCTCCTTCGACAATGATGATGATGAAGATGAAGAAGAGGAAACATCAAGTGGTGTGGCTGCTCTTGTCACTACTTCTACACCTTCCTTCTCCCTCTTCGACTCTCCAAATGAGAATATCTCCAACAAGAACATCACTTGCCTTATGGCAAGAGGAACAGAGGTATTATCATCATCACACCCCACCTCCTTGGTTGATGATGAATTTGATGATGAGATATCTCTTGAAGTCAAAAAGGAATTAGTTGCATTTGATGTGTTTATGACTAACATTGTGTGGACCTCTTAAATCAACTTTCCCACACACAAGATCTTCTTGATGAGAGATGCAAATTAGGCATAGAGCACATGATTGAGGTAGAAGCTCTAAGTAATGCTCTAGAAGAAGAACAAGAGACTAGGATGTCTCTTGAAACTAAACTTGAAGGGCTTGATGAAGCAAATCACCTAATTATTAATAAACTCATTAAGGAACATGACCATACTATTGATAAATATAAAAATGCTAAAAAGGACAAGATTGAGTTTGGTGTTGTTCATGAAAAACTTGCCGAGGACTTTAGGATGCTTGACAAGGCTCACAAGGCCTTGGAGAGTGAAATCTTGTTACTCACAAAGTCTCCTGAAAAGCTTCAAACTCAATTGACCAATATTTCTTCACCTAGTACTTTCATTCCTTCTAGTTGTACAAATATACTTGAAGAAAATGCTAGGTTGAAGGGGGAGCTAGCCAAGGCCACCTTTCCCAAAGGAAACAAGTCAATTGATGACATCTTGAGTAAGCAGAGGCCAAATGGTGAGAAAGGGGGCATTGGCTTTGTCTCCAAAGCCAAGAAGAACAACAACAAGAAGAAGGCCAAGCCCGCACAAGAAAAATACAATGCTAGTGTGGGTAGTAAGACCACAAATGGCAAAACTATGTCTCATGATGACTTTACAGGAAGTGCTAACCCTCACTATGTTTTAAATCGTGATTATTATGGTGATGTGTATGCACAATATGTTGGCCCATTTGATGGTTATATTGCTTGGTCTATTTGGGTTCCCAGGACCCTTGTTTCTAACAAAAGAGGACCCATTGAAAATGGGTACCTAAAAACTAGTTTGATCTTTTGTAGACATATGCTTCCGGAGGGTCAAAATGGGTGCTTGATAGTGGATTCACAAGTCATATGACCAGAAGCACATCTATTGTCAAGGAGTTGAGACCAAATGATGATCAAATATCCGTGACATATGCCGACAAGTCAAAGTCTAAGGTAATGGGTTTCGGCAATGTTGTGGTTTCCCACGATATTACTCTCGTGGACATCCTGCTTGTTGAGACCCTTGGCTATAATTTATTTTCAGCCCATGCTCTTGGAAAGATGGGCTTTGCCATATTTATTGATAATGATGTTGTGGTCCTCATGTGGAGAAAGTCTCTAAAGGTCGCTTTCGTTGGGTACGTCAAAAATGACTTGTATGTGGTGGACTTTTCGGGGAAAACCACTACAAGTGCGATGTGCTTATTCAGAAAGGCCAATGTGGGTTGGTTATGGCATCGCCGTCTAGCCCATGTCAACATGAGAACTTTGCAAAGTCTCCACAAGGATGGCCATATTGTTGGACTAAAACAAAATGTTTGTTTTGCCAAAGGTCATGTATGTAGGGCTTGTGTTGAAGGAAAGATGCATGATTCTCCCCACAAGCCTAAGAACTACATCAAGGCCAAGAGGATCTTGGAGATCCTTCATGTGGATCTCTTTGGTCCTCCATCTCATGCAAGTCTTGGAGGGAAGAAATATTGTTTGGTGATTGTTGATGACTACTCAAGATTCACATGGGTATATTTCTTCAAGCTAAAAAGTGAGACCCAAGAAAACTTCATTGACTTCATCAGCATGGCTCAACGTCAACATAATGTCCCTGTGTTGATGATAAGGAGTGACAACGGCACCAAGTTCAAGAACTACACCTTGAATGGATTTCTTAGTGATGAGGGGATAAAACACCAATATTCCGCTGCATATACCCCTCAACAAAATGGTGTAGCTGAGAGGAAGAACCGAACTATTATTGATATGTCAAGGACCATGTTGGCGGAGTTTAAATCTCCATACAATTTTTGGGCTGAAGCAATCTCCACCGCATGTCAAGCATCAAACCGGCTCTACCTCCGCAAAGAATTGATCAAGACTCCATATGAAATTCTTACTGGTAACAAGCCCAAAGTTTCATACTTCCGGGTGTTCAGTTGTAAGTGTTTCTATCACATGAAGGGTGTTCGTTTGTCCAAATTTGATTCCAAAGCATTAGAGGGTATTTTTGTTGGTTATGGTCTCGAATCCCACACTTATAGAATCTATGACAAGTTCTCTAGAACTATCATAGAATCTTGTAGTGTGGTTTTTAAAGAATATGATGGTCCCCAAGGGGGGCGTGTTGATGTTTGTGATGTAGATGATGAAATGCCTCAGGGTGACATAGGAAGAATGGGTGCGGGATTCATCCGCCCCGTTGAGGAACCCCTTATGGCGGATCGAGAAGAACTATGCTCTACTCAAGTGGAGCCCTCATCTTCACAACATCAACAAGCTCCTATCGAGGAGGACAATGACCCAAGCCAAAGACAAGATGTGGACCCTCAACAAGTTGATCAGGGAGAAACCTCTAGCCACGAGGAACTTGAGTCTCCATTTTCTAGAATGTCCAGCGCTGCTAAGGCTATTACACAAATAAGATCTGTACAATCTCCCATAAGATCATCTCAATGACTGTCTAGAAGTGTGCCTGATCAAGACCAAGGTTAATTTGTGCCTCTTGATGAAGAGAATGATTCTGATGATGATCAAGGTCATGTTAATGGTCAAGACAAGGACCAAAATGATGAAGAGATCCCCACAAGAAACAACAAGGAGATCGAAACTCGTTGCCAAGCTAGAGTGGATAGAATGTTGGAATTAAGAGACCATACTTTAGAGAATGTGGTAGGGGATCTAAGAAGAGGGATGTCCACTAGAGCTCAGTTGAATAGTTTTGGTGAACACCAAGAACACATTTCCATGGTGGAACCAAAGAAAGTATGGGAAGCTCTTGAAGATCCGGATTGGTTGGAAGCAATGCGCAAAGAGCTCAACAACTTTGAGAGAAACAAAGTATGGAAGTTAGTTGAAAAGCCAAAAGATTGCCGCAATGTTATAGGCACCAAGTGGATATTCAAGAACAAGCAAGATGAGCATGGAATTGTTGTGAGGAACAAGGCAAGATTGGTTGCACAAGAGTTCTCTCAAATTGAAGGCTTTGATTATGGAGAGACATATGCACCCGTGGCTCGCCTTGAGTCCATATGTATCCTTCTTGCTTATGTGGCACATCATAACTTTAAATTACAACAAATGGATGTAGAAAGTGCATTTCTTAATGGTCCATTGCATGAGTTGGTATATGTAAAGCAACCCCCAGGGTTTGAGGATCCCAACTTCCCAAACCACGTCTACAAACTTGATAAGGCTCTCTATGGGCTCAAACAAGCCCCACGCACGTGGTATGAGCACATTAGAGAGTTGTTGTTAGACCGTGGCTTTGAGGTTGGGAAAATCGATCCCACTCTTTTTACTAAGAAGGTCAATGGGGAGCTTTTTGTATGCCAAATATATGTTGATGATATTATCTTTGGCTCATCTAATAAAGCTTTTAATGATGAATTATCAAAGCTTATGACTAATAGGTTCTAGATGTCTATGATGGGGGAATTGAGAATATTTCTTGGTTTTCAGATCAAGCAAGTAAGAGGAGGAATATTCTTCAACCAAGCCAAGTATACTCAAGATATGCTCAAGAGATTCAACATGAAAGATCTAAACGGAGCTCCTACTCCCATGGCAACAAAGACTCATCTTGAATTAAAACCAAATGGTAAAGATGTGGATCAAAAGGTATACCGGTTTATGATTGGTTCTTTGCTTTACCTTTGTGCATCTAGACCCGATATTGTGTTGAGTGTGTGTGCAAGATATCAAGCGGCTCCTAAAGAAAGCCATTTGATGGCGGTCAAGAGAATCTTTCGATATTTGGTCCATACCCCAAACTATGATATTTGGTATCCTAGGGGCTCAACTTTGTCTCTCTGTGGATACACGGATGTGGATTGGGATGGTGATAAGGATGATAGAAAATCAACCTCTAGGGCTTGCCAATTCCTTGGAAGGTCCTTGGTGTGTTGGTCTTCTAAGAAGCAAAATTGTATATCTCTCTCCACCGCCGAAGCCGAGTATGTGGCAGCTGCTAGTGCTTGTACTCAATTGCTATGGATGAGGCAAACTTTAAAGGAATACAATGTCCATTATGACAAAGTGCCTCTTCTGTGTGACAATGAAAGTGATATCAAGATTTCCTACAACCCAGTGGATCATACAAGGACAAAGCATATTGAGATTCGTCATCACTTCATTAGAGACCATGTTGCTCGAGGTGATATTGAGCTATCTTATGTATCAACCAAAGACCAACTTGCCGACATTTTCACGAAGCCATTTGATGAAGAAAGGTTTTGTTATTTGAGGACTGAACTAAATATCATAGATTCAAGGAGCTTGACTTGATTACCTTGCATACTCACCTATGTCTTGACTCTTATTTGGTTTAGGTGCAGGCATGGAGATAGGGGGAGTGCGGTCCTAAGGGTGTGTTCGGTAATCCTCTAGCTTCCCAAAATCCATCGATCCAGCTTCCCATGACCGCTTCTAGCTTCTTGCATGGAACAGAAAACGTTCGGCACAGCTCTGTAGTTTGGATGGGCTAGAAGCGCATAGTCGGCTGGGCTAGCCTACTAGGAGGAGTGGAACCAGCCTGGTTGTCCTCATTTGGGACCATATGGGAGTAAGATGCCTATTCTTTTTCAGCGATTCTGACAGAAAAGAGAAACTTTGGTTGCCGGAGGAGGTTGCGGCTTTGGTCGCCGGGCCTACAGCCGGAGCAGGAGGTCGTGGTAGTGGCTGAAGAAGGTTGGGAATGTCGCCGCCGGATGTGGAGCCCCGCTAAAACCACTACTAGAAAATCGCTGTGTTTTTGTGCATTGCATCATCATGACCGCATGCTCATGTCATCATTCCATATTGCATTTGAGCATCGTCATCATCTTGCATGGTTTTATCTAAAACTATTTTCGAAAAGCCTATATTTGTTTTCTAAATATCCCCTGTCTTTATTTCAAATCAAAACCCTCGGTCCACCCAGATCTTTTATTTGTCTAAAACCTATCTGCATAAGTCTTTTAAAAATAAAACTTCGAAATAAAAATATTTTTAGGGGAGGCAGCCGGCCAGGCCCAAAGGCCCAGCCAGCTGGCCTACTACCCCAAACACTAGAAAAACCTACCCTAATCCCTCCCTCTCTCTTTTCCTCAGCCGCCGCCACACTCCCGCCTCACTTCACGTTTTCCCGCCCAGCCGCACGCTCCCCAACTCCACCTGGGCGCGCCTCCCGCCCATAACGCCAATTCGCCGCACACGCACTTGACGCGACGCCAACCACCCAAGGCTCAGCGACCAGTCCACCGCACTTGCCGCTCCCTGGCCCCACCCCAGCCCGCGTCGGCCTTCTCCCTCCTCTCTCTTCTCACCAACCTCGTGGTCCCCTCTCTCTCTCCTCCGCTCGTCCCCACGATTCCCCACCTTGCCCGTAACGCCCGCTTGAGCTCACCCGATCCCTCGCTCGCCTGATCCACCCCGCGGCGTCGCTTCTGCCCCGCATTGCCGCTTCCACCGTCAAGCAACTGAGGCCTCTCCTATTCCGGGACGTCAACCGTCGCTGAGCCGCCTCGTCTCCAGCACCCCTCCGCCACCGCCCCGATCCAACCTCGCTGTCGATGCCGCCCTCCGCCCCGTTGCACGGCCCCGAGCCCTAGGGCCAGCAGCCTCTACCTCGACGTACCGCCGCTGAACCGCCACGTCCGCTCGCAGATCCCCATCACCGCCAAGCTCCACCTCGACCCCGTGCGCCTCCGTCTGCCGCCAGAACCTCTGTCGCGTTGTGGCCCGGCCCACGCGCCACCCGTGACGCCCCTGCTCTGGCTGCCTACGCCAACCTCGTCCTCCTGCGCATCGTCTGCCTGCGACTTCCCCGAGTGTCGCCTTTCTTTCTGCATCCCAACACCGCCGGGGACCTCCTCCTCACCTACCTCCAGTGCCGCCTTCCCTGTCTGCGGCCCCTGCACCGCATTTCTGTCCTAGCCGACGAGCCTTCTTCACGGCCTCCGTCATCCCTATAGCGTCATCAGCAGTACGCGACTAAGCTCGACTCGGTGTAACTGTCGTGGCGCGCCATTCTTTTGAACCTCCCAGGGGTGTTTGTGTGGTGGAGACTGTGTGGTCATCGACGTCTCTGCTTAGTCGCACATGCCGCCAAGACCATCGTTCGGTAATGGGCCGGCGACAAGCACGACTACATGGACAAGTACGCTGACAACATCTTTGGCTACAGGCAAGTCGGGATACCTGGCTGGACCAATGACGAATGACCACAAGCTCTACTTCCGCTACATGACCAATTGATGCGAAATGCCTACATTGGAGGATATGTGGTGTGGTGTGGCTATATGTTGCTGCGACACCCGAGAAGATGGACAGAGTGTGGTGAAGACCCCGAAGATGATCGGATTGCAACGACAAGATCGACCTCATGACGACAAGATCTCCTTCCCGGAACCTCAAGATCTTCTGGCGCCGAGACCCAAGACCGACATCATCACTCGAGGACTTCGACAAGAACACCAAGTACGCCGATATGGAACCGAGAAGTTCTACATCATGAAACTGAAGGACGACGAACGCCAAGGTCTTCTTCTTGGCCCCGATGACCGCCAAGACCGAACCCTGGCGCGCCAAGTTCTTCATCCCGGACGCCATGACCGTCTACACGGACCCGAAGACCACCGGTACCCGATCCATTCAAGTTCGCCATCGATGACAAGGTCGACCGCTTGGAACCCAAGTTCTCTATCACGACACGACAAGTTCTCCATCTTGTATCCGAACCTCGCCATCCCCGTCGAACCCCGAGACCGAACCCCGGACCCCCGGAGCCCAAGATCTTCTGAACCCAGATGTGTGACCCTAAGCCCCTATTTTTATAATATGACATTATCAACTATCGCATATTAAATTGTTCATGCATGCATACCTGTCTATGGTTTGGGGGCATTATGCCGATTCACCGCATAATTAAATATGGAGTGTTTATGCGGGATACTTTTGTCTTATTCCGGACTCTGTTTAAATTTGCCTAGCGAACCGATGCCATGTTTTATCCTATTAAGCCAACATTTAAATTGCGGGGTTGTTAAATAACTCGAACCTATTAATTAATTGTCGGGACTCCGGTTCCGCTTAAAATTGCCTAATTGCACCGCATCTGTGCCATGCCATGCATCATATCATAATCATGCTGGATCTTTTGCCGTAGTATTAAATATTGCATCCGGTGTTTCTCCTAGTGTTTGCTTCTTCGCAGATTAGGCCGATGAGTTGATGCGAGTATCAACAAGTTCTCCAGATATGATTCTTCGGTAGTGTTTCCCAGGCGAGCATTCTCCCCCTTTCTACCTATTTTGCATTTATAGTCTTTATTTCCTCCTATTGATCTATTGATATCCGTGTCGCGATGCTTTACTTTCCGAACACCAGTTATATCCCGTGCAGCCTCTATATTGCCTTGGACACCTCCTATTACCTGTGTTTGGTAGATAGCTGGCCTTGTGAGTCGTAGTTGCTTGCTCAGGTGCGATCTCGTGTTGTCAAGTACCACAGTTGTTGGAAGGTTGGCAGATGCTTAATGGTGGAGATGATCATGTCTTTAATTACAACTATTAAATTGCTAGATATAACTAATGCAGAGGCATCGGTGGGCAATAGATGTTATTTGGTTCTTCCATGCTCACTTGTGTCCCGTAGGACCCCGAGTACTTGATACCTGTTCCTTGACTATTCGCACTATCCACATCCGGGAGGCCTTATGGATCCCCCTGAGCCAGAGCTTGATTCATTTCTATTTCTTGGGGCCACAAACTAGTTTGGGGTTTTATTACTATCCTGTACTTATGCCATGCTTTACTGCTTTATTTAAGATTGTGGAGCACTGTATCTTTTAGGATTGCGAGTGTTTTCATGTATCAACAAGCCAGTCACACTTTCGGTTCCCGATCGTTTCTGCCATTGGCAAACCTTGGGTCCGTCTCGAGCCGCCAACTTCGCTATGGTAGCTTAATGGGGTGGCCCCCTAAAATATTTATGAATCCTGTGATTGCTTTGTCCTGAAAGCCTCGTTGGGTTTTGAGTTGGTTTTTCTGAGGTTGATCGAGTGTGTGTTGCTATTTGTGCACCCCTGCAGGGTAAAAATTTCTGAAAGTTGTGTCCGCGGTTATGGACGACTTGAAGCACAATATCTTGATCATAGACAAGCATAACTAAAATAGTGCTATAAATTTGACTTAATATGTGACTAGTAATCAGCTCAATTATAACGGAATGGATATTAAAAATGCCAACAACTGGTGGATCTTGGTCGTATCGTGTTCTGATATACTTGCCTAGTAAGTATTGCAACTCCAATGGAATGTGATAAAAGTGTCAACCAATGCTGGGTTTTTGGGATTCCTTAGGACAAATACATCTGACTAGTAAATGTTCCAACTACAACGGAATGGTGATTAAAACTGCCCACTACTTATGCTATCAGGATGACTCATGAAATCTATATCTGACTAGTAAGTGTTTCAACTATAATGAAATAAATAAAACTGCCAACTATGTGAGTTCCTCGGTTTGACTTCCTCGTTTGGTCTCGAGGGGGAAAGCCAGGATGGGTATGATTGGTGTTAGTATCAGGTTGGATCCGAATAGGTCTTTCTTATCCCTCTCTAATAGCCGACAGTTGTACTGAGTCTCTATAGGTTGTTTAGTGCATGCTGCGCTGCCGCTTCAGCCCACCATACCTATGTAGGCGAGAGCCGCCGAATTCTAGCCTCGCTGTCTTGGCCTCGATCGACGCTCCTCTTTTTCCTTTGCCCTTTGTCGGCACCCCTTTTTTTTAGCAGGTTTGAGATCGACGTCGTTAGCAGGGTTACCCTTCCGGCTTGGCCTGGGCAGGGTTATGGACGCCATTGGTTATCCTTCAGGGCTCTTAGCCCCATTTGCATCTTGTCGATAGTTAGACGCTCTATCGTTTTCAAGGTGATTTGGATATTTGTACTGTATATCTGTATTCTTGACTCAGTGAGTCCTTGTTGTATATATATCTGTTTTGTGGGTCCCATCGAGGACTGTTGTGTAATGGTATTACTTCGTTTTCCACCCGCACGAAAGTGCCTGGTGGGCGTCCTTGAATCGTTTCTATGCGGGTTTGGCGGAAAGGGCTAAAACTTGCATAGGGCCGATTCGAGGGTGTTACACCGGAGCACCAGCAGCTAGAGGAGGCAAACGCAGGGGCAACGCCTCGATCTACCCTAGGTCAGGACCTCGATCTGGGAGCAGGCGGGGCTGCGATTCAGGCTCGCCAGAGTCAGGAAGGTGGCCGGAGGAGAGGAGGGATGCGACTAGAGGAGAGTGGGAGGTCATGGTAGCGGCTGAAGAAGGTCGGGTACGTCATCGCCGGAGCACCCACAGTTGGAGGAGGCAAACACGGAGGTGGCGCCTCGATCTAGCCAAGTTCGAAACCTCAATCTGGGAGTAGGCGGGCTGCGATTCGGACTCGCCGGAGTCGGGGAGGTCGACGGAGGAGAGGAAGGAGGCAGCAGTTGCAAGTCAGAACGACGGTAGCCGGGGAAGCCAGGCATCTGTTCCAGCAAGGAAGCAATAGAACGATTATGTGCAAACTTTTTTCACCTCGTGGTGGCAATCGTCCGTAATTTGATGCTGCTCCCTAGTTTGTTGTTTCGGGAATCTCCATAATACTCGCTCTGCCTTTTACATAGCAAAATGGCACGGCTTCATAGATCTAGCTTCTTGGAGCTGGTCTGTTCGGCACTGCTCCGAGCTAGAGTTTGGAGAAGCCGGAAGCCGGCGGATTACCGAACACGCCCTAATACATTGGACTATCCCTCCCCCATAATGCCAACATTAAGAAATTCAATTCTCTTAATATCATTTTGTGATATGTGAGCATCATTGATGAGTAGTGGCTATGAACCCAAGGATAATTCTTCGCGGTGTCATGCCACAAACTCTCACATGGTGACCTCATCCACCGCCCTCTTCTTATTGAAGAGTTGGTCTTGGTTCATTTGATTTGAAACTTAATTTGTCATCTTCTTGAATATCTACGTTTTCTTGGTTCTTCATAGTACATCTTCTAAATCAAAGGCCTATTATCACCTTTAAACATGCTCCTCTTGCCACACATTTGTACATTACTTGAAATTGGGCTTTCTGGTCGCAGGGGGCTAGACTGTCCGCCCTGAACCAACCGGAGTGTCCAGCAAGACCGGACTCTCCGCTTGATTCACCCTTGACATTCTGGCTGGGCCGGACACTCTGGTGCATTACACCCGGACACTCTGGTGCATTACACCCGGACACTTCGGCCCCAGTAGTTCCGAACTCGTAAAAGGGGTCGGGGATAAGTGGACGGTTCAGTCCTCCTTCTCCTCCCTAACTCCCTCTTGCACACAGTCTGCTGCCCCCGACCAAGAGCACCACCGGGAGGGCTCCTCCACCTCGGATCCTGCCGTTGCTGCCGGCCATTGCCTTCCCTTGGCCGTTGGGATCCTTTCCCCTCCGGTGAAGGTCTCCATGGATGTTGGTATTGTGCCCCTCTCCTTCTTCATCTCTAGGGTTTGCTCTAGATAAAGTCTTGAGGGCAATGTTTTACCTAGATCCATGGGTACACCATATTTGCGTGCAATACTCGTCCTTGTAGTGGTTCTAGCAATCCCGATATGTTCCGGTTGAACACTCACGAACTACCCAAAAATCATCAAGGCTCCAGCCGGAATGTCCGGCGTGTACGGGTCAGACACTCCGGTCCAGCCGGAATGTCCGACTCGTACGCACCGGAATGTCCGGGCACGGCGGAGTCTCTGGGGTGGTTTTTCTAGATAGTCCGGGTGTTTTCAGCAAGACCAGCTCTTGTATTACTTTGACTACTTCTATGTGTTTGTATTTCTAGGACAAATGTGCTTAACCCCTATGCTATCCTTCTACTCTGATCTCACAGGTGGCTCTCGCCCTCATCAGTCTTAGGCTTCTAAAAAGCCACGTCCTCGCAGGTTCCATTATGATGAAGAGAGAGACATTCATATAGATCCTTCTATGGTCAGACATGCTACTTGTGACCGTGCTGCAGCAAAGCAAGAAAAGATTAGACAACTGAAAAGGGATGAAGCCAAGCGCATGAAGTTTGAAGCATTGACCACTCTGGAAGATTTGGGTACCGAGGAGTTTGTGGAGATGAGAATCCAGCAGTTCTATTCTCTGCCACGCACCTCGGCTAATGATCGCTTCTAGAGAAATGAACAAGCCCTACTCTGTTGTGAGTTGTTTTGTGGGTTCAAGACTCCTGTGTGCCCCATGTAGTGGTTGGATCTAGAGAAGCTCCAAGCTCACAGCTACTTTGAGGATGCTCTTTGGGTGACTGAGAAGATGGTGTTGCACACCATCTTTCAAGTAAAAGAAGACTTCTATGCCACAGTGGTCTTTGGGGACACTACAGATATTCCCCTTGAGTGGATGTCTGGCACTACTAGGTGTCATCCCAGTGGTCTCCGAATGCATGTACATGGTCAGGCATATGACAAGCAGAGGCTGGCCCCGATTTACTCTCAATATGGTGTGGTTGACCAAACCACCAACATCAAGCTCATCTACAACATTCTGCTTCGCATGTTTCACCACACACTCACTCCCAAGGCGGGCAACAAGGATGAGATGAGAGGTATAGAAATCAATCTTATGGCCCATGCTCACTCAGTGTATACTCATGGTCCAGACCATCCAGGTGGTGTTATAGATGTCATGGATTTCATCTATCAAGACTTATACAAGTGCATCACAGACAAGAAGTGTCCTCTGTTTGCTCCTTATGTGATGAAGCTCATTGTTGCTCAGGCTCTAGCAACTCCATTGCTCTACAATGATCTTGTTCCACACCTTGCTGCCAAGCTTTAGAGGAAGGGTGCCCCTACCACCAAGGCTCCTCGAGGCTACCCCCTGCTTAGGACATATTTGAGGATGATGTGATGGATGTAGATGCTTCTGATAGTGATGATAGGTCTGAGGAGGGGCAGGAGGTTGTGACCCGTGGCCCTCGCATGAAGCATGCTAGCAACGCATATCACTTCAACACCTCTAAGGAGGAAGTGCACAAGAAGATGAAGAAGGCCTCTTGGTGGAAGAAGCTTCTCCTATACCAGAACATTGACATTCACCATGGACAGTATGATGCATACAAGGATAACCGGAATGTCATGAAGGAACTCAAGCGGATCAACTAGCCCATGGATGTTGATCCTTCTCAGCAGCAGGCATCAGATGTCACTCTTTCCTATGGTCACTAGAGTCAGGGACGTGTGGACTGGTCCATGTTTGAGGACGTGACTTCCTCTTCTCGCCCTCATGGCCAGAGCTCGACTCAGGATGATTATGATGATGTGGATGGCGATGAGGATGGCGATGAGGATGAGGATGAGGACGAGGATGAGGATGAGGATGACGACGACGACTTCCGTGGCTAGAGTTGACTTGGGGTCACTTTCGTTGTGCTCTTTTCCCTTTTTGGTGTCTCGATGCCAAAGGGGGAGAAGTAGCCTTTTTATTAGGTTGCTACCGGGGATTTGCATGGGTACATGAGCTTCACGTTATTTTCATTTGCCTCTTTGAAGCTTCGTTTCTTTATCTTATTTGTTTGAGTACTGTGTTGTGATATGTTGTGTTGAACTCTCTTATGTGTGTTAAGACAGGCGTACCCGGTTACATTAAAGACTATGTTATGCCTAGCTTATTTATCTAGTCTTTATTATATCATGTCATAACCTGTTACCTACAAAATCTAGTGAGGATGTAATCCTAGGGTGTGTGGTCTTGTTCAAATGCAAAGCTAAATTGGTCACACATCTAGGGGGAGCCTTACTATATTTTGTAAAATTCCTATTGTGAAAATTATTACCTATCCTATATGCAAATCCTTGGGTTGTCATCAAACACCAAAAATGGGGAGATTGAAAGGGCATTTATGGCCTTCATAAAGTTTTGATGTTTGTTGACAACACTTGGATAGGTTTAATCTGTTGTTAAATGTTTTAGGAGATATCAGCTACACTATTGTAAATTGTACCTAAGAAAAAAGGGCTCCCCAGGATCAAATTTGTGTAGAGACAAAGTCCTGCTAGACTGTCCGGCGGATGTGTGTCGGAGTGTCCGGCCCCACCGGACTATCCGGTCGGTTTCTGCCGGACTGTCTGGCCCTGAGGATTCACAAGATTTTCTTCGCCCAGTGCGGACAGTCTGTATGCCACATCAGACACCACCCAGATACTGGTCGGACTCTGTCCGGAAACTATGCCAGACCGAAGTGTCTGGTGGTTGTCTCCCGAAGTGTCCGGCTACTTTTTGCCGGACTGTCCGGGGTAAGTGGCTCCCAACGGCTCTAATTCCAGAGGCCCTATATAAAGGCCCCTTCTTCTACCTTCAGAGCGGCTCGACCAGTTCAAGAACAACATCACCATTTGAGCCACCAAATCCCCAAGTTCTCTTCACTCAACCATCCAAAATCATTGATATTTGAAGAATCGAATGAGCAGACCTTGATCTATAGCTTCACCAAGAGAAATCTTCATTTTCCCCTCATTCGCTTGAGGGCCCATTGCTCAAGTGTTTCTTTGGAAACCCTAACTTTTGATTTGGTTCTTACAAGCTTGTCTTTGATTGTTTGACAGTTTGCTTGTATTCAGGAGCCTCCAATTAGGTTGTGGATGTGTGCCTCGAACTTGTTGTAAAGGTATCGGCTTCCACCTCGAAGGTTGCTGATATAGTGGAAGAGGTGAATCGAACCCGTTGGGGTGAGGTTCATCGGAGAACAACGGAGGCCTCTCGTGGCGTTGGTGGTTTGAAACCACCCCCTCTCCAAACGTAGATGTACTTCCCCTCAAAAGGAAGGAACTACGGAAAACAAACCCTTGCGTCTCCGTGTGCTCCACTTTGGTTAGTTCTATCCTTTACCACACTTTACTTATCTTGTTTTTGCTTAGTTTTTGTGCTAGATTGACATATAGGTAAATTCACCATAGTTGTATAATCTAGAGAATTTACCTTTTATGTCAAACCCTAATTTGAAAAAGAATAAAATTTAAAGTAGCACCTATTCACCCCCCCCCCCCCCCCGCCCCTCTAGGTGCAAATACGATCCTTTCAGGCGGAAAATGTCGGTCGCGCGGGAAGCCACCGGCGCTGATAGGCGACGTCGCGTCGCCATTAACGTCCCATCGCTGAGGGTGTCAAGCAGTGACGACGGGGAAGACGGACAGATGGGTCGGGCCGCTGGGCGTGGATGGCCGGACCACGAACGAAAAACGACCGCAGCCCGACCCCAACGGATAGAAACGAACTGTTTCGGTCACCCGTTTGGACGGCCTGGTGGAGATGCCCTTAGTTTCGTGGGACGGTGAGAGAAGGTGACGGGCAGGACTTCGTATATAAGCAATAAGTAGGGTAAAAAATAAAAACGTACATATCAATTGGCTGTTCGAATTGTGGCTCATTGGAAATCCTTAATGCGACGTGCGTATCAGTAACTTAAAGCGACAAGTAGGTGCACACATGTTGGTCACGGACTCACCCGGTAATGCCGGGTTCCCCTATACGACACCTTCAGCGTTTTGTATGGACATTGGACACCTTCAGCGCACCCTTTTCTTTTTTATCGGGTTCAGCACATTTTGTTTGCTCTGAGTATCACTGGTTCGGTTAGTTTTTGTTTGTACTGGTTATTTTTTTCGCTCACGTTTTGCAGCCGCTGGTCCACTTAGGAAAATATTTTAGATTTTTTTAAAAAAGTGAGATTTAGACAAATATTTAGATATAAAAAATTTACAAATTAAAAAAATGTTCAAATACGATAAAGTTCAATTTTTATTTTTTTAAATATTTAGATTTAGAAGTGTTTAAATCTGAAAAAAACTTCAGACTTTAAAAAATTAAAGGAAAACAAAAAAGGAAAATGGAAAAATTAAAAGGAAAAATAAAGGGGAAACAAGAAAATAGAAAAAAAAAAGGACCAGAAAAACTATATAAAAACCTACGGGAACCCTCCCAAAGCCTGAAAAAACCAAGTCACTGGAGATCCCTACTTAGTCGGCCCGCTTAGAATCGCTAGCGAAGGAGGGGTACGCGTTCTCCCTTAATAAATGTAACAGACCTCAAATAGGATCACCAGTAATGCCTCGTTTGATTATTCCAACTGCCGCTAAGAACCACAAGTCTAGCAGATTCATGAGTCCAACCTCATCATATTGTGAAGCCTATAAAACCTTCTCGTTCCAACTACGATATTATAGTGCTTCTAAGAAAAATCTGACCAGATTAGTTGCACAGAAAATTCTCTAGAATAATTGCACCGAAATACATTTTCACTAAGTTACATTGGAAAGAAAAACTAAATCAAGTAATGACTTGGTAGCGCAGATTAAAATCAAACCGGATACAAAGTTTTGGTTAAAACTCTTAAACATTTGCCACAAATCTAGATTATTAACTATTTTTGATTATATATATTCTCTTAAAATTTAAGCTTTTATCACTTAATATATGAGAATAGTTATACATGTAAACAATGGCACCTGTGACAAGGAAAATCTTAGGTTTGACAGTATACCATGGTGACGTCGAAGCTATTATCATACGAACACGGAAAACCACGGTTATCTCATATGTCGGTCATCACGCAACTCTTCACGTGCATACCTAGAGCACCACAAACCAGCCTACTGAGACGAGAACTCTGCTAGCTCAAGGGTGTGTTTGGTTGCTTGTAGCCTTTTTAGGCGTTTCAGCATCATGGCCTAGGAGCCTTGATGGGCTAGACCAACTATACTTTTTGTGGCATGTTTGACTGCCTGCATTGCATTTTGTGCTCATATCATACCGATTGTTCGGTTGGTATCATGTAGCGATAAATGTTGTGAGGATCCACATACAACATATTTGGTTGATTGTTGTCGTGATGGTGTCACGGCAGATGCCATGGATAGGCTGAAGGTGGGGACTAATATGCGCTAGGGGAATCCAGGGAGGGATAGTAGAGTGATTCTCTACGCAGAAACTTCGCATTGATGTTCAGTCTCCAAGATTACAAGTGCTCCTCGAGCTGTATTGACAAGAGGAGGAAGAAGAAACTCTCTTACTCTTGCCTATTAACTAGCCCAAGAACCCTAGACCCACAAGTGTATTCCTTGTTATGTATCTGAAAAGACCCAACCTCCAAAAATCTAACCCCCTTACCAGAACCCCAACCCCCCCTTATATAGAGGTGGTTCGGTCCTGGCCTAGGGCATACGTGGAGACATATTCCCAGAATATGCCTCCTCCCAAAGTGGTAACCCGACAAGGATGCTTTTCCCCCGCGTCACTCTTGCTTTAACGACGTTGTTCTCAAGGGCGCCTCACGCACCGACGTGAGCATCGTCACCCTTGTCGGCCACGATCGGTGGTCCTGCCCTTGCTTTATTCGCTCATCCAGTACGCACCGGGCCTTCTTATTGACCAGAGAGATTCCTTCCTTTTCCTAGAAGCCAAACGAGGATCTGGATCACAGTTGATCCGGCCACACCTGTTCCTGCATATGAGCTAGACAAGTGTCTCCGACTCACTCCTTGAGTCGGATGAGACAATGTTAGACGACCTCCTGGTCCGGGTTACTCCGTGATCCGGCCTGCCTTGAGGTGACTCGGCCAGCATCCGCTTTGACCTTACCGACCCTCGGCTAACTCGGCCCTTATACCCCGGAGTGACCCTACCCGGGGTTATCCCCCCAACATTAGTCCCCGAAGCTGGTGCGGCCTCGGCGGCCTTGGTCGCTAAGGCCACATCAGGTTCATTCGTATCTAACCTTCGGATGTTTATTTTCGGGTTAACTTTTTGTCTCGGAGTATATGGATTTACGTTCCCTTTGCACAGTTCAAGTTTTCACTCGCCGGCCGGGTTACCTTCGTGTCTCGGATCCGGGCCTTGCTTCCTTCTCTCGTACGCCAACCCACGTAACGATTAATCATTACGTTGCCTTATTTTAAGGGCCTGAGTAGTAACCGCCGCAGTAAATATCAGTGATTACTGTGCGGGGGTTACGTCACGTGTCTCGTTTACCGCAATCGCACGCCGTGTCATGGGATCACATTTACTCTGCGGCCCCTATGTGGCTTCTCTACGATTGGTCAGCTGGCGATACGGCCACACCGTGTGGTTTTCCGACAAAGACGATCCCACTCGTTGATGATCGGGGCGGTTAAATAGGGAAGGGGCACTCTCCTTAGAACTTTTCCATCTCCGCGCCCCCTCGCCCGTTCCTCTTCTTCTTCCTCGCAAGCGCCGCGCCTTGCCCGTTCATGCAGCGCGCCCGCCACTTTCTTCGTTTCTCCGCACGCAATCACCGCACGCCTCTGTTTAGCCACGGGTCCTCGTCGGTCTAGACGCGAGCCCCGCCGCCAGCTCAGCGAGACATCGGAATTGAGATGACGGAGGAGGAGCTCATCGTCATTGAACAGGAGATGGAGGAGGGCGCTTGGCTGGGCGGATCGGCGCGTGGGCGGCTCTGGGTCTGCGAGGGCGACATCGCTGGCTCTACGGACCGGCGCATTCTCTTGGCGTCGCCGCTCGTCTCCCTCCTCGGAGTTGGCCCCCTCACCCAATCCGGGTGAATTTGTTGTTTTCTTATCCCATTTCCAATGAGGATTTGGGCTTCCGGTGAGTGATTTCTTCCGGGACTGGATCCGGACCTATCACCTGCAACCAAATCATCTCCGTAACGCCATCACCTCTCTGTCGCTTCGTTTCTTGATCGAGGCTACACGGGCTATAGCCTCTGAAGGAGCTGTGGATCCGGTTCTTGCCTCCGCCAATAGCGTCCCCAACATCCACGTCGAGTCGGAGGACAAGTAGCTAACTCAGTTCGAGCTGCCTCGATCTCGCCGGAGGTATTCAATCTTTCCCGGGTCACGGGCTTGACTCTGCAAAGGTGGGCCCGGACCTTCTTCTACATCCGGAGCGAAGGCACGGAAGATTTGATCCGGTTCGCCCTACGCCCGGGTCCCCCTGACACGGATTTCTGGGAGGATGTTGCCAGGAAACCTACAGCCCTGGCCAACCAAGTGAACAAAAGGTTTGCGGAGCTAAAGAAGCTCGGATTGCGCAATGAGGATGCCATGATCACATTCGTGCGCAACCGAATCTCTCCCCTTCAGTGGCGCACTCACAAGTTGTGCCAAATGAGCTTTAGTCGCGACCCCAACCGAACCTCCTCATTCGAGTTGAGCAATACGGAGATCTTCCGCCGGGTCAAGGCTCTTTTCACCACCCATAAGGACTTCTCCGCCGAATGGACGTGGGGAATCGAGCATTACTGTCGTGACAGGCTCCCTCCCGCGGTAAGCTTCGCGGGGTAAACTTGTTTCGGATCAATTTCATGTCGGCTCTTATCACATTCTTGACTTTGCTGCTTGTGCTTCTTTCTCAGCTGTTTCTCCAGCAAACCCTCGAGGATGGCCCGGATCCGACCCTTAAGTGGGCCCCGGACCGAGAAATTCCGGATGAGGAGGAGCCGGATCAGGAGATGTTCCTCCCCACGCCCGATGCCACCAAACGACCCAGCGGTAAATTCTCTTCTCTTAGAGATTGGCCCGACGATGAGGATGACTCGGATATCGATGTGATTGAACCCGTTGAGGCTGTCCCTCTTTCTTTTGCCTACCCGGCATCAGCTAACCCCGGTGGGCACATCCACGAGGATCCTCCCCTTGCCACGGGCGAGCCTGTTCCGGTGGCGTCAAAGAAGAAGCACGGATCCGCGTCGAGTTCTTCTTCCAAACCTTCTCAGCCTTCCAAAAGGCAAAAGAAGGCCGGAGACAAGACTGCCTCCAAACGGGTAGGCAAAGCCCCGGCAAGGAGGGCCCGGAAACCTAAGGAGGCCGAGACCTCGGATGCGTAAGTTCTTTTTTCTCTGCGCAACACATTTCTCCCTGCTTCAGGGTAATTTCACTCCTGACATTATTTTCTCTTGCAGGGCTCCTGTGGAGGTCCCTCAGAGCGGATCGAGCATCTCCTCTCCTCTTCGCTCCAGTCCTTCCCCTCCCCGTGACGACGAGTCACGCCCGTTGAGCCCTAGTCCGGAGGGCTCTGCGGCCGCTCCGGGTTCCGCAGTACCTCCTTCAGAGGGATGCAACC
This sequence comes from Avena insularis, assembly GCA_023614405.1. Lineage (NCBI taxonomy): Eukaryota > Viridiplantae > Streptophyta > Magnoliopsida > Poales > Poaceae > Avena > Avena insularis. Next base: position 332,552,780 of record CM042696.1, read on the forward strand.
TCGGATCGGGAGGGGTCGGATTGGCCGAGGCAACGGCGTCCGGCACTTCAGCATTGCTGCAACCAGCAACAATTAAGTCTACCGCAACTCCAGCACCAGCAGTAGCTCCAGCACCAGCCACCGAACCAGCGCCTGTCCCGGTTCCGAAGAAACCAACAGCAGCTCCAGCGCTAGCCACCAAAGCTCCTGCGCCAAGTTCATCTGCCTCGTCCGAGTCATCTCAGGCTCGGCGAGGACCTACTCCAGCGGTTTCCAAGGGCAAATCCACCATGGTCACTTCCTCCCAGCAGGCCAAAGGCAAGTCCACCTCCGTCGAGGCTGGGCAGCGGACCTTGTCTTCGATGCTTCCAAAGAAGTCACCAGCAGCGACGGATCCTCCCGCCGAGCCAGCTGATTCGCAGCAGATGGTTCTTCACACTAGCCCGGCTCTTGCCCTGATTGAAAGGAAAGAAGCTCACGCCAAGGGCTTGGTGGCACCTCACATGCCCACCGGGCGGTATCCTCCGAGCCTCATCGAGTTTGTCATGAGCGGAATAAGGCGGAGTTCGTCTACAACGACGATCTCCGGAAAAAGTTCGCCCAGCTGAATTTTCGCTCAGATGAATACCGCCAAGGCCATTAACCTCGCTGGGCGTATGATGGAGGTACGTTTCTTCTTTACATGCTGTAGATAATAACCATTAGTCCCCGAGCCTCCGTGAGTAACTTGTTACTCGGCGGATGCTCCTAGAAGATCAACGAGGTGCATGTAAACTTCAAATATGCACACACCTAGAGCGGGTTAAGTTCCGCTGGCGGATCTCATATACTTCGAATATGCACACCTAGAGCGGGTTAAGTTCCGCTTGGCCCGGATCTTGTACACTTCGAATATGCACACACCTAGAGCCGGGTTAAGTTCCGCTTGGTCCGGATCTTGTACACTTCGAATATGCACACACCTAGAGCCGGGTTAAATTCCGCTTGGCCCGGATCTTGTACACTTTGAATATGCACACACCTAGAGCCGGGTTAAGTTCCGCTTGGCCCGGATCTCGTACACTTCGAATATGCACCGAACTAACTTTACACGCCCGTGCCTTTGTCAGGTAACTACCAACCGTCGGAGCGCCGAGTTTCAGCGCCTGCTTGATACCCATAAGACCTTGCGCGCAAAACACGTTGCCCTTGGCACGGAAAAAAAAGGAGCATAAAAAGAGGGGTAATTTCCTCTCTTGACACCTCACCGTTTCGTTTGTTTCTGCCGGACTAACCCCCTTATTCGGTTTCTTGCAGCTGGGGTGGAGGCTGAAAACAAGATTGTGCGGAAAAACTTGGAGAAAATCCGAGGTATGTCCTCTTTCGGCCAACGTCGCTGTGTTTTCCATTCTTTCTTTTTCTTGGATCGGCAAACATTCACTCCTCGGCTTTGCCGGGTCAACACACTATTTCAGCATCGCTTGAGGATAGTGTGCCCGTGCCTGATATGATGCTGCATTTTCTCGAACAAGCAGGACAGCATCAAGCCGAGCTGAAGAAGAAGGACGATGAGCTCGCCCTCCTCCGGACCAAGGACGGCGAGATAGCCAAACTCAAGGCCGAGATGGAGAAGATGAAGGCCCAACACAAAACCGAGCTCCAGAAAGTTGGCCAGAACTTCACCGAGGAGCGTGAGCGCTTTACCCTTCAGATCTCCAAGGACCAGGATCTGCTCAAGGAATCCGAAGTCCGGCTTGGGTCGGCGCTTGCCGAGCTTGAACAACTTCACCAGAGACGCGATAGTTGTATCAAGGAGTTGACCCGGATCCATCACCATATCTCACGTAAGTTTCTTCTCCTTGCCCGACGCAGTTTTCCGGGTTAGCTCATATGCCTTTGCTTCAGCATCCTCCCTTTCCTTATTTTCAGATAACTTTCCGGAGGGTACTGCTATTGCTAGTGCTGCCGTTGCCAAATTTCGCCAAGAGAGGGGTACTCCCATCGCTCCTGATGGTGAGAGCATCCCCTTAGACCTGGAGGACCTATTGGTTAGCGTGCCAGCCCAGGTGGAAACTATCAAGAACTATGGAAAAGATCTCCTCGACGTTGCGGTCCGGATCTTCAACGCATTCTGGCCAAGCGAGGACGCTCCGGAAAGGATCACACTTCTTGCGGAAAAGCTAATGGAGATTGAGATTCAACTTGACCTCTGGAGGGAATCCGCCGGGCGTGTCGCGGCAGATACCCTTCTCCATCATATCCTTTCATGGTACGAGAAAATTGATCTGAGCCTCCTCACCCGTCGGTGCACCGGATCCAAATGGACCGATGATCCGGAGTGGGTAGCTCGGCGCTAGGCTTGCGCCTACAGCCTCATCAAATATTCTCCAGTCCATGACTAGGTTGAGGGGCCGAGCTTTTTGGAATCCGGCGAGGACGAACAGATGGAGAACATGGAGGATGGGTCGGGCGATGATAGATAAGATGCTGCTTCAGATATTGAAGACAGTGATGATGACGCCGGACTTCCTCCTCCTGCCATTCCTTAGTTGAAAAAACTTGAAAATTTATCAGATCCCCGGTATGCCGGGTGCAATTATATGCTGAATACATAATATTTTGCTACTATGCTTGTATGCCGGATTAACTTGGGCGTAGTCCTCGAGTTTCATTTTCTTGTTCGTCCAATTCTCCGCCTCGATCCGTGTCTACCTTGATTCGGTTTTACGACTTACGAACCCGAGCCTCAAGAATCGTTTTAACAATACTAAGAAACTTTGAGGCTTGGCTCAAAATAATTCAACATAATAGCTTGAAAGTAAATACGGGGTTAGTCGAAAAAAAAACGTTAGCTGGAATAGGATCGTTTCCTTAGTAGTTTTTCATGTGCTACGCAATTCTAAACTTGTTCCCTTGCTTGCCATGAAGCCAATTCTTGTTGGACAGCAGCAAGTCGAAGGGTTGGGTTTTTGGTGCTCACATATTACTAATCCGGGTTAAGCGAAACGAGTCATTCCAGCTAACGCATAAAAAGTAACAACAATCATTTATTAAGGCAGTCCCGATTCTCGCCGGCTCGCTATTTCATTGATAAGCTCATTGCCGACATACATACCGACATATGAGGATGACTCGGTACATACACTCTTTGGCTAAGTGTAGAAGGGGCGTAGTGCTACATTCCACGGTCGCTTGGATTCCTCTCCGGACCTGTCTGCCTTGTTCTTTTCCTGTGGCTTTGCATCTATGAGATAGTAAGAGTCATTGTGCAATGCTTTGCTCACAATAAATGGTCCTTCCCATGGGAGGGATAATTTATGCATGCCAGTGGTACGCTGTACCAACCGGAGCACCAGATCGCCTTCCCGGAAGACTCGGGGGCACACTTTCCAGCTATGATAGCGTCGGAGGTTTTGCTGATATATGACGGATCTGGACAGTGCCAGTTCTCTCGCTTCTTCCAGCAGATCAACATCATTTTGCTGGGCTTCTTGCACTTCGGCTTCTGTGTATTGGGTGACCCTAGGCGAATCATGCTCTATGTCGGCTGGTAATACAGCTTCTGCCCCATATACCAGAAAAAACGGCGTGTAGCCTGTTGATCGATTCGGAGTTGTTCTTAAACTCCACAATACCGCTGGTAATTCTTCTATCCAGCACCCCGCTGATCTTTGCAGCGGCTCAATGAGCCGGGGTTTGATCCCGGATAGCACTAATCCGTTGGATCTTTCCACTTCTCCATTCGATGCAGGGTGGGCTACCGAGGCTACGTCGAGTCGGATTTTCTTGTCTCGGTAAAGCGCGCAAATGCTCCTTCCGCGAAATTCGTTCCATTGTCAGTTATAATGCTGTGTGGATAACCGTATCTCAAGATGATGTCTTTGAGAAATGTCACGGCCGTAGCTCCGTCACATTTTCTTATAGGCTTCACTTCGATCCATTTTGTAAACTTGTCCACCATGACCAGAATGTGCGTCATGTTCCCTTTTGCTGGTTTGAACGGACCAACCATATCCAAGCACCACACAGCAAATGGCCATGTAATTGGTATGGTCTTGAGTTCCGACATAGGCATATGTGTCTTGGCGGCGTACCTTTGGCAACCATTGCATTTTCTCACCAGATCTTCTGCTTGCTCCAAAGCGCTTGGCCAGTAAAATCCATGTCGGAATGCCTTTGCCACTAAGGCTCGGGATGAGGCGTGATGCCCGCATTCTCCTTGGTGTATATCTCGGAGGATGCCAAGTCCTTCTTCCAGATCAACACACCGCTAGAGGATACTGGTTACACTCCATTTGTACAGCTCGGAATTGATGATTGTGTAAGCTTTGGCTCTCCTCTGAGTTTGCCTGGCCAGCACTTCCTCAGTGGGTAACGTTCCATCTTTCAAGAACTGGTATATAGGCAGTGCCCAAGTTGGTACTGCTTTAGCGAGGAACATCTCCTCATCAATTTCCATCCGATCCACCGGCATAACTTCAGCCGGATCACGCTGAACAGTCCCCGGGTCTGGCGAGGTAGTCCCCGGGGTTGCCGAGGTAGTGCCCGGGTTCGGCGTACTACCTCCCATGTCAATGTCCATGGGCTCAGCTCCGGGTTCCACGTTTTCTGGGATAAGAAATGATAGGGTTTAGGTCGCTCTTACTTTCTTAGCGCTTACCAGATATAAATTCGGGCAAGCGCCGATGTCTGGAGCAGGAGATGGAAGCTTGGGTTGAGGAGAGAGTCTTGTTGTCAATGAAAGCAATGAGACTATGTCACATAAATTGAGTCGGTTCCTGGGGACGGCCTGATAGATGGCTTTCTGAGGTGCTCCAATGCAACACCCGGTGGAATTGCCTGTCGGGTCGAGCCGAGCTTCGACAGCATGTCGGCAGCTTCGTTTTCCACCCGAGGTACATGATGAAATTCACATCCCTCAAAGTAACCCGAGATTTTCTGCACATGAAATCTGTATAGTGCCATGTTTGGATCCAGGGCGTCCCACACTCCGGAGACTTGCTGTATTACTAGATCCGAGTCGCCAAAGCAGATTATCCGACGTATACCAATTTCCTTTGACACTTTGAGACCATGCACAAGAGCCTCGTATTCTGCGACATTGTTCGATGCCACGAAATGGATCTGCAATACGTACTTGAGCTGATCCTTCTTTGGCGAGATCAGCACAACCCCGGCACCTAATCCGGTTTTGGTCTTCGATCCATTAAAATGCATCCTCCAATAGTTCGGATCCGGTGGCGGTGGTTCGTATTGTACCTCGGCCCAATCCACGAAAAAGTCCGCTACAGCCTGGGACTTGATCGCTTCTCTTCTGTCGTACTGGGGCACGTATGGTGCTAGCTCAATTGCCCATTTCGCAATTCTGCCGCTCGCATCTTTGTTACCCATTATCTCGGATATGGGGGCTTCGCATATCACTTTGATGGGATGCTCCTCAAAGTAGTGCTTTAGCTTCTTTGCCGCCATATAAACTCCGTATGCCACCTTTTGAAAATGCGGTAGTTACATTTCGAGGCGCACAATACCTCGCTCAAGTAATACACGGTCTCTCTGACCGACTTACCTTCTTCATCTCATTCCACTACAATCACTGCACTTACAACTCGGTTGGTTGCGGCTATGTAGAGCAACATTGGCTCCTTCGACAGCGGAGAAGCTAACACTGGTGCAGTGGCCAACATCTTTTTCAAGTGGGCAAAAGCTTCATCGGCCTGCGGCGTCCAAACGAATTTATCTGATTTTTTCATGAGTTGATAGAGAGGCAGTGCCTTTCCCCTAGCCGACATACAAACCGACTCAACGACGCCAGGCATCCAGTAAACTTCTGGACGTCATTGAGACACTTCGGCAGCTCCATTCGTTCGATGGCTCGGATCTTTGTTGGATTGACCTCGATACCTCGGCTGGAGACAAGAAATCCGAGTAATTTCCCAGCCGGGACACCGAAGGTACATTTCTTCGGGTTAAGCTTCATTCGGAATCTCCTCAAGTTCACGAATGTTTGCCTTATGTCGTCAAGGAGCGTTGCGCTTTCCTTGGTCTTGATAACCACATCATCCACGTAGACTTGTACATTTTGACCTATTTGATCGTGCAAACATTTTTGCATACACCTTTGGTACGTTGCTCCTGTGTTTCGTAAACCAAATGGCATAGTGCGATAGCAATAAGCCTCGTACGGGGTAATAAAGGCAGTTTTTATTTGATCATCCGGGTTCAGGGGTATCTGGTGGAAACCAGAATAGGCGTCAATAAACGACAATAGTTCACATCCCGCGGTAGAGTCGATGACCTGATCTATCCTTGGCAGCGGAAATGGATCCTTTGGACACGCCTTGTTCAGGTTCGTGTAATCGATACACATACATCAAACCACTGCCACGTTCGGATCATCCTTCTTCTTTTCTACCAGCACCGGATTAGAGAGCCAATCCGGATATAGCACTTCCATGATAAATCCTGCTGCTAGCAACCGAGCTATCTCCTCACCAATGACCTTTCTCCTATCCTCGGCGAAGCGTCGGAGAGGCTGCTTCACCGACCTTGCTCCGGGTCTCACGTTCAAAGAGTGCTCGGCCAACTCCCTCGGAACACCTTGCAAGTCTTGTGTGGACCAAGCAAAAATATCCCGATTCTCACGGAGGAAGTTGACGAGCTCGCTTTCCTATTTGTCAGTTAACCCATCCCCAATTATCACGGTACGCTCCGGAAACATGCTATCCACCGGGATCTTCTTGGTGTCCTTCGCGGCTTGAAATGAAACGCTTCCATGCGGGTTGCTTAACACCGGCATATACTGCTGCGCTGACTGAGCTAATGCCGCCACCTCTTGGATTTTTCTTTTCTCTTGGGCAATTACGAGTGATTCGGCTAGGTTAGACCCGGCTGAGGCGCACTCAATAGAACGTCGGAAATCCCCAGCAATAGTAATTTCCCCATTTGGCCCGGGCAACTTCATCTTGAGATAACCAACGTGGCAACTTGCCATGAATTTGCTCAGTGCTGGTCTCCCGAGTAATGCATGATACACGCTTTCCAGGTTTACCACCTCGAACTCCAGATTTTCGGTTCGGCAGTTATCCCTCGTACCGAATAGCACGTCGACCCGAACTTTGCCTATGGGTTCGCAGGATATGCTAGGCACGATACCGTGAAAAGTTGTTCTCGTATCCTGGAGCATGTTCTCCGAGATGCCCAACTTGCGCATTGTATCCGCATACATGATGTTAATGCTACTGCCATTGTCGATCAGTACCTTGGAGAATCTTACATTAATATTTGGTCCAATGAACATCGGATCTAACACTAGTGCATACGAGCCCGGACTTGGCATAAGCTTGGGATGATCTTTGACGCTCCAGGTAATTTCCTGGTCCGACCAAGGCATATACCTCGTCACTGTAGGCATAACCGCGTTAACCTCCATATGTCGGCGCTGCAAGCTTTTCCTATCCGTTTCCTCTGTTGTGAACACACAATAGCTCTGGTGATGTTCCCTATACTCATTCCTTCCCTCATTTCCGGAATACCTCTGATCCGGTTGTTGCTGGATTTCTACCTGATGCACTGCATCCCTTCTCTCACTGTTGTCATACCTCGGCAGAGGAGGAGGCAACATCAGTTGCTGCGTGTTTGCTCTGGAGAGTAATTGCTGCCGGGGTAACTCCTGCCGAGGTTGATCATTCCGAGGTGATTGAGCATTCCCCGAACCACCTTGTTCTATCTTGCGCATCCACTCACATTGTCTCGTCGTGTGACCAGCCGGGCTGTTCGGATTTGGCGTGTGAAACTTGCACGGCTGGTCCAACATTGACTCGTAGGTATACCTCGGACGATCCTTCTTTTCTTGCCATTGCTTCTTCTGCTCCGGAGTCCAAATTTTCTTGCCATCGTTTCGAGGAGTCCATTGCCCTCCCGTTCTCTGGCGTTGGTTGCTCCCTGCCCCGGGCTGATCTTGATTCACGGCCGCAACTTGTTGCGAACCATACCTATGGTCCGGTCTATCGTCTCTCCTTTTTCCCCTGTAATCGTTCCTCGGATGACCGGATCCGTCCCTCGGATAGTACTCCTATTTGACTCGCTCGACGCGATCCTGGGTTGAGTCGGATCTCCCAAAGCATAAGAATCATGATTCGGATCATTTCTGCCAATGTGACTGGCATTTTCCTTTGCAATTTCATCCACAACTCGCTGCCATATCTGCATCCTTGTGCGAACCATGCTATAGCCTGTGACTCTATGACTCCCTCACATGAGTTTCTCACGGTACACCACCGGGTCAAGAATTCACGGTCCGTTTTGTTAGATCTCTGCTTGCACATTGCCAGGGTCTGCGGTCTATTCGGTCTCTCGTATGTACTTGAGAAGTTGCTGATAAACATTTCTTCAAAGTCTATCCAGCAATTGATGCTTCCAGTGGCAAATTGTTCAGCCACACCTAGCCGGACCTTCCAACATTTGGGGTACATATCGATACCCATCTCAAGTTGCTACACAATTTTCACAAATTGTTGTGTAGTTTATCAGCCAATCCTCCAGCTTTGTACCGCCATCGTCTTCGTGCCTGGGTAACTGGAAATTGGGTCGGTGGTTCCTTCATGATCCGGGGCCCAAAGCATGCTGGACCCGGAGGACCTTGACATTCTATTTGTTCCGACCTATACAGGCGATCCAGTTTCAATCTTGCGTCATCCGGCATCAAATCTCTGTTTCCCAATCTCGACCCTATCACATGATAGTCCGGTCTTGCGTATCCCGCATTCATCATCTCCGAGTCTCCATCATTGTATCGGTCTTGCTCTCGTTGTGCTCCTCTCTGTTGCATACCACGGCCGGCACTTTGCTCTTGTTTTGTGTGGCCAATGCGCAATTGACCCGCTCCTAAGGGGTTTGTTGTCTGCATTGCCGTTATAGCATTCCTTGACCGCATTGCCTTGGTCGTGGGTTACCTCGGCTCATGCTTCGTCGATCGTCGCTTTTCTGCATCTCCTTTTCCTTTCCCAAGACGCGTTGGGTCGCATTTAACGATACGCTTGTTCCGTCTGGCCGAGGTTACTACCTCTTCTCTTCTAGGGCCACCATGAGGCGATGATGCGGCTCCAGCGGATTTCTCCGGGTTACCTCTCAACAGCTCCTCATTCTGCATGTTCGCGATCCGAACCAACTCGTTAACCCGGTCTTGCTGTCTTTGGCGGGCTTCACCCGTCAGACCCTCTAGCTCGGATGCCGCGGCATCTGCTGCTCTGAGGTTCTTCGCCGGGGTACTATACTTCGGCAACCCCATAGACAGATAGTTTTCCGACCCTTCTGGTCCCTCATCACCTTCTCTGTTCATCTCGCTTGTGAGATTTTTTCCTTTTACCCTCACTGCATCAACCTTGTTCGCCAGATATTCAGAGCGTCATGTTCAACGCATCGCTGAGCCGCTGCTATTTTCTTTTGCGCCTCTAGTATCTTTCGCGGGTCTCCTCTAGCTCGGCATGTGCTCGAGCTGGATCTACCAAGGTTGTCACCGTTAGCCAAGCTATCCATAGCTTCCTCGGACGCTCAGCCTCTCAAATGAGGACCCCTAGCTTTCCTCGGTGCCTTGGGTGTTACCTCCGGTTTGGCGTTGATCCTTCACGCCCGGCGCTGGGCGTCATCATCACCTCTGCCTGGTCCGGGGAGCGGGCGATACGTGCCCCGCGAGCCACGGTGAGGGGTGGTTCCCCCGCATCTACGACGCGACGCGGATGAACGCAATACACGTCCATGGCAACATAGACCCTGTGCGCGCCGAGCTTGACGAAGACGCTGCGGCGGAAGGGGTCAAGCAACCAACGTTGTCGCCGACGTAGTCCAGCGATCAAAGCCTGAACGAGCCCGAGACGATGCGCTCAGCGGTCGATGAAATTTCCCGTCCGGATCTTCACCCCTGCTAGCGCCGCTAGCCCCACGGTGGGCGCCAACTGTCGTGGTGGTGTCACGGCAGATGCCATGGATAGGCTGAAGGTGGGGACTAATATGCGCTAGGGGAATCCAGGGAGGGATAGTAGAGTGATTCTCTACGCAGAAACTTCGTATTGATGTTCAGTCTCCAAGATTACAAGTGCTCCTTGAGCTGTATTGACAAGAGGAGGAAGAAGAAACTCTCTTACTCTTGCCTATTAACTAGCCCAAGAACCCTAGACCCACAAGTGTATTCCTTGCTATGTATCTGAAAAGACCCAACCTCCAAAAATCTAACCCCCTTACCAGAACCCCAACCTCCCTTATATAGAGGTGGTTCGGTCCTAGCCTAGGGCATACGTGGAGGCATATTTTCAGAATATGCCTCCTCCCAAAGTGGTAACCCGACAAGGATGCTTTTCCCCCGCGTCACTCTTGCTTTAACGACGTTGCCTCTGCGGCGCCTGTATCAGCCGACGTGAGCATCGTCACCCTTGTCGGCCATGATCCGGTGGTCCTGCCCTTGCTTTATTCGCTCATCCAAGACACCGGCCTTCTTTTGACCAGAGATTCCTTCCTTCTCCTAGAAGCTAAACGAGGATCCGAATCATGCTTGATCCGCCACACTGTTCCTGCATATGAGCTAGACAAGTGTCTCCGACTCACTCCTTGAGTCGGATGAGACAATGTTAGACGACCCCCGGTGCAGGTTACTCGTGATCCGGCCTGCCTTGAGGTGACTCGGCCAGCATCCGCTTTGACCTTACCGACCCTCGGCTAAATCGGCCCTTATACCCCGGAGTGACCCTACCCGGGGTTATCCCCCCAACAATTGTTGTGGTCACATCTTCTCGCAACTGGTAACTTAACCATACACTACGATGCATATACATTAACATCATCGAATTATCCTCGGTTTTAGCCCTAGCTACTAAACAAATCTCAGTACGATATGGCAGTTATAAAAACCAATTTATCCTAAGATGGGTAGTTCATAGAACATGCTGACATCACCATCTTGTTCTTGTTCTTCTTCATCGTCGTCTTCTTCTTCTCCAGATCATATGCTATGACATATGGATTCCCACAACGTCAGCCCACTCCTGCCTCTTACACTTCCAATCTTCATTATCATAAAGACCGACACAGGCCCGATCCTGGGGCAGGGCTGGAGGGGCAGCTGCCCCGGGCCCGTGAAACTGGGGGCCCAAACTGGATATGCAGCTATGGTCGTACAGGAGGGCTTGGTCACTTACACACTAACGAAAAACTAACGCAACATAGGTGTGGGCCTCTCTAGCGGCCTTGCGCACTACGCACACGAGGGTCTGGTCGTTTGGAGGATAGCGAAAATAGATTGCCGATGATTGATCTCCAATCCCGATTGCATCTTATAATTATTATGGCAGCTAGCCGGCTGGAGAGATCGCCGAGGTCAACTCGCCGACGCTGGATGAACCATTCTGTTTCCAATCAAGTAAAACATGCAGATACTACCAGCTCCAACTCAAGAACGACAAGGAACAACTCCTTTCCGTACATAATGCTCATCTCTCTCCACTGTTGTTGGTAAATAGAACATGTAGATGTAAAAATTAGGAAACCATCGGACTTTAACCGAAGAGGAAAATAAGAGGCACAAATGTAGACCAGTAGAGAGATCTCATCTTGGTGCTATGCGATCAAAGCAGGTATGATTCTCCATTGATTTAGATGGTGTGTTTCGTTGAGTTTAGAGCAGAGAGAGTAGGGAAGAATAAATCCTAATGTTTTGCGGTATGGTGGTTCCCAACAACAAATGTCACACATTTGAGCAAAACGTTTACAGTTCCCAGATACTACTCCCTCGGTTTAGAAATATAAGACATTTTAGCTTTATGAAATGAATGTATCTAGACTTTTTTAGTCTAGATTCACTTCGAACCTATACACTAAGAAACGTCTAGATACATTCCATTCACAAAACTAAAACGTTTTATATCTCAGAACGGATGGAGTAATTCTGTTGACCAGTTAAACCTGAAATTGTCCAAGTTTTGTTAATAAAGTAGATTAGTTGGTTGAAAATAAGCAAACCTCCTTTTCAACACAACATGGGGATTATAGAGAAGGTATGGTTCTAACTTGTCTCTGACCTATGCGATTTTACCACCATGACGTGGTACCTTTATCATGAAAATCAGCGTAGCATGCATATAAACATGAATTCTTATATGAATATTGTTTTTTAATGCTTAGGTGTTTACTGAAAACATTACATATTTAATTTTCAAAAAATCTAATCTAATATTTTAGTTATTAACTGATGTTTATAATAAAGGGCCCTAGTTTCTAGATTCGCCCTAGGCCCCAAAATTCTCAGGATCGGGCTTGGGCCGACACCATGGCCATTGTCATTGTTAACGTTCTCACCCGACAAATCATCTGCGCCCAGGGCAAACTCATTAAGACCAAACACTAAAATCTAGTTATAAAGAATTTAACAAGCCTAACTAGGTGGGGAAAAGACATAATGACTTTTGATCAAGGAGCTTAAATCTATTCTTCAAAGCAGCAAATGCCCTCTCAGTTGTATCTCTGAAACTAGAGTGTCAGATATTTAACAGTTTAATGGTTGTCCTGGGATAGTTCCTTGTATATAACTCAATAAAATGGTACCTGGTTTCCTAAAGTGTGGAAGAATACTAGGACAACAAGAATATTCTTCATCTTCTAGGTACAACTTACCTTCGGGGATATTGATTCCATCAAGTCGATCCATAATGTCAGCAACAAGGCTTGAACCAGCTAGCACATATGTAAACTTCATGTCCAAAAAACAATAGCGGCAATCACATTCTGGCTAGTTTTGTGTGTTCTCCCCATGAATGATAAAGTTTGTCATCTAGGAACTCTCGCTATTACATCTATATCAGTACCATCAACTGTTCTAATATAATCATGTGTTGCCATGGACAAACTGTTACGTCTCACAACAATACAATCATGTCATCAACTACCATCTAGATTTGTTGATAACCCCCATGAAAAGGGGATCAATATCACTACAATATCTCTGAATGTGGTAGTATAGGTCGAGTCGCAGGAGTAAGAAGGAAAAATTATTTACTCTTTCCAACTAAAGTGTCATAAGTATAGTTGTTTATCTATACCTAATAATAAAGAACGGATTGTTTCTTCCGGTCCAACATTTTTTGGGACCGTTTTATCCTCCCACTAATAACCCACCGTCACAACAAGTAAATCCAGCTGACTCGATCGATTGTTGTGCCCTGCTGGGGCTTTCTTATGGGCCGAGAGAATTACTTCTAATCCAATCTACAAGGTTTTGATCAATCAGTGACAGTGCCTGCTAGGGTCTATTATGTTGGGCTCTTTTATGGGCCGCTAGCGAGACTTTTGAGGTTTTGTTTACCGGTAATCGAGAAAGCAGTTAGATAGATTGTACTGAATAGTCCCACATTGCTACCTTAAACCGAATTTCACCGATTTATAATCCTCGAAAATTGACAGGAATCAGACTCCTCTGAAATAAACGAGCAGCACCATCTGCAAATATAATTATCGGATCAAGTGGGAAGAGAGGGCTTGGGAGCTCCCTGTAGACTATGGGTGCGCAGAAATTTGGCAGACAGATACCGAGATCTTGCACAACTTGGCGAGGCGGACTGAGGTCGATATCTTGTATGCGGCCGCAAGCAGGGCATGTCTCAAGGCGTCGAGCACACACGGACGGCGAGGCTCGGGAACAGAGATACCGAGATCTTGCACAACTTGGAGGCGGCACAGCGAGGCTCGGGAACACGCTGTTAGTTGGCCATGGTCTGGGGACGAGCCGTCGTCGGGGTACAGAGGCGCGCGCGGCGCCGTGGAGCAAAATGGGGCGGCACTGGAGCGGGCGGGGAAGCGAATAAGAAAGGATGGCGGCTCCAGGCGAGAGAGAGAGAGCTTGCTCGGGCTCCTGGCGGCGGACGGTGGTTGGGGATTATATCGAGCGATGGGTGTGTGCGTGCGGTGTGTTTTTTTTAGGGGAGTCCGTGTTGTTTCTTGGGCCGGCTGGTACAACGAAATTTGCTCTTTTTTCTTTTTTTTTCTCTTTGGAAACAAAGGATGAGGTTATTATTATGCATAAATTAAATTAAAGGCAGTTCGTTCCTTTCTTTTCAACAACTTGCAATTGCATTTGTTTATAACGAATCAGTATTTGTTTGAACAAATTTGCTTCTTCATCATATAAGGACCATACTTATATTTAATTTGCAAACATCACATAAATTATAGTTGATAATATCAAAATCAGGTGAGCACGAGCTCATACTCTTTTCAAACAGAACAATTGTGCAATATTTGTAAATTATAAATTCAATATTATGTCGCAACACATGAGTCGAATGTTTTCACTGAAGGGGCTTTCTATCCCGTTGCAACGCACGGGCCTTTTTGCTAGTAATAAAAAACGTAAGGTTTATATCCACCGTCCGTCTGGAAATTAAGGTTTTGCCCTTGCTGATTCAGAAGTATTACAAGCTTGCCACCGGTTAGTCAACTGGATGGTTAGTTCGCTTCGGTGTCGATAGGCTCGGGCGCGAGCTCGCCATCGCCATCCCCGCCTAGAGCTCAGTCGGCACCCCGTCCTATCCTTCGGTCCCCATCGACCGCCTCCCTTGCCACTCCCGGGGTTCTGAGACCCCGAGATCCTCACCGTTGTCGAGTCGCCATGGTGCGTGTGCCTCATCGAACAGGGATTCCGCTCCCGCCGGAATCTCGTCGGGCTTTCGAGCACCTCTCCCCCAAATCCCCAGCGCCGCCGTGCTGATTGGTCGGCCTCTTGCCGGTAGACTCGCCGTGGCGCTGGTTCCCCACTGCTCCGTGCTACGGAACGACCATGAATCTACATCTGCGCCGTCTCCTAGCTCCTCCCAGCCAACACATCGGATGGCGGCCGATCTAAACGCTGGTTTGACTTGGAGGCTGGAGTGCTACCGACGTTGATGTATGGGAGGGTGTGGCCAGGGCCTGATGTGGAGCCATGAAGAAGGTTGGGAGCAGATGCCATGGGGTGGGCTTGAGAGGTGCAGGCATGGCATGCAAGGAGGTAGGGGACATGGCAGTTAGAAAGTATAGTTCATTCTCTGAGATGCAGCAGGCAGAGGTAATCTTCCTGGTATTTCATCAAGTGAAGAAGGCATTTAGTATCATATCATCATAGCGTTATTGTGTTCTGAAACTTGATTAATTCGCATGATATCTGCACCTTTGGTCATCCATGAATTGACCCTTTCAAGAACATATTTTTGTCCAAATTCATGGCTGGTATATTACCAGAATCTGTTGGACTAGAGTTTGAGCATAAACTCGAACCAATACTCTATCCAAACTTTGTAATATGGTCCGGGATAGTATCATGTGTAGGCAGTAGTTGACAGCAATATAATCTAGATGGACCCTCGAAATATTGTTGTGAATCGTGATGCACTGATTTTTATCGTTTGGTAACCATGGTAGATATTATAATGAGTGGATTCCACTTTCTACCCCGTAGTTATGCATTTGTGACACTAATTACCACATTTAGTGGAAATAAAACAGAAATATCTCATTTAAGGTTCTTTGAACACATTTTTATCCCAATTTAGCACTTTTTGCATGTTTTTGTTACATAGAGCTGGCATGTTATGCCGAGGTGAGGCGGTAAAATGTGTAAAGGTCGTAGGGCATGATCGACAATCATGTTCATACTTCTTGTATCCATATTTTCAATTCCACATCATCGTCTTGATACATTTAAACTCCGGTCAACACCTTACACCTTGCCTAATAGCCACACATCAGAAAATGAGGGATCAAAACTTTTAAAAGAGGGTAATCCAGACAATATTTCACTCGACAGGGTAATTAGTGTCACAAATGCATAACTAGGGGGTAAAACATGGAATTCACTCTATTATAATTTAAGACAGTTCCAAGGGTGCACACTAGCCATGATACCTATTTAATCTTCAAACTTTGTTACTATACCAGTAAAACACAACTTAGGTCTTATGATTCGTGGGTGAGTAACTGAGTATAGATTACTGAAATAGCTCAAGTTCATCGTGGCCCATGTTGGTATCACATGTTTGTTTAGTTTTTCTATCAATGGAAATATTGGTCAGTTTTTACTACTACATACATTTTACTATACCAATTACGGATATCCATATTCTTCAATGTATGCAAATAGAAGACATTAGTTTTTTGGTGTGCGTGTCAGTGAGAACGAGGAGTTCGATCAGTAAATGTTTATGTATGCTACCTTGTGTACAACATATTTCTGGTTGAAAGCCTCCCTTTTAAACTTTTGAATGCATTCTGAAATTATGCAAGAAAATTTAACTTCATCACTTGATGGATTTTCAGAAGATGCAACCCCCCTGCACCACTGAAGAGGAGCAATCCCCTACTCTACATACTGATTGCAAAATCCTGGGACTAAGTGTGGTGCTTCAGGCTGATCTAAATATGCACATGTTGGAGAGGGTTGGTACTGTACTTCCCCTACTCCACTTTTTTTTTTGCTCAGCTCCAAGATGTTATTTACGATTCGATTTGGTGTGATGTTCCTGCTAATGCCCCAGGGATGGTTACCATCTGTGGGTATGTGTATAATTCTTTAGATCCTCGAGTCGGGTCATTGGACTATTGATGCTCCTATGCTTTTCTTAGATATGCACTAGAATAACCAAGTTGATAATATTGTCATATATGTGTTGGATATTTCTCTCACTACCTTTACACTTCTAACGAACCAGGGAACATGCAACAACATGGCTGAAATGGCAGTGACGTGAGTGCGGTTGTTCGGTTTGTGGGAGAAGACGTAGGCAGGCAATGCGGGACGAGGGCTTGTGCTCCGTTGGTACTGCTTTCTTGCTGTAGCTTAGGAAATTTTTGGGTCTTTTCAGGTTGCTTAATGTCCTTATCAGATCTACTTCCATGTGTTTCTTAACTGATTAGTGTTTGGTTCTTATGTCATTGTTCCATCTCTTTTTGGTGAGAAATGAAATTTCTTGGCTGACTAAATTTTGGTTCAGATTCAAAACACGAGTAAGGTGCCTTTTGTTTTCGCTAAACTTCAGTTTTTTAGTGTGCTTCACTTTGGTTCAGATTTAGAGAATATATTGACTAAGTTTTCCTATATATGTTGGCAATGCTGCCGTGAAGCGTTGTTTCTGTTAATATTTGACATCCTCTGCGGTGAGATGAATTCAAAAGGGCTGCACAAGTTGGATAAATTTGTTGACCTGGGGTGGTCAACTCAATCCCCTCAGCTGATTGATGGCAGCGACAACGACGAGCTGCTGCATGTTTTGCTTGACCTGACCGATCAGTGTAGGTGCCTAAAGAAAATGAAAAAGGCTGGAAGAATTAAACACCGCCAACATACCAGCATACCGATTCCCGCCGCTGATCTGATCACTCCCTAACTGTGACATGGGCAGGCAAGCGAACGAGCCAGGTTGTCGGCTACATGTACCGTTCACCCATGGTGCAACTTCGACCGTCTCAATTAACAGCTATACACGTGCGTGAAGCCCTGGTATGGCTCTTGGTTAGAGCATTTCCACTCGGCTTCCCAGCACGCCGTTTTCAGGGCGTATTTTTGGTCCGGACGCCGAAAATCGGTCCAGTCGCGTCCTTAGAACCCCGTTTTCGTCCGGATTTGGCCCAAAATACGTCCGAACTTCCCAGGCCGTTCCCGTGGCGCCGGGAACATGCTGGGAACGCCGGACGAAACGATTTCGACGGGAAAAGAGCCATTCGCCGTGTGGACCCGCCCAGTCAGCGGCAGAAGCCGGTCCGTCGTCGTCCTCCTGCATCGGAACACCGCGAGGACCGCCGGGAATTAACTCCCCGTCGCCGTCGCCTCGGCTCCCGCGAAGGACCGGCGGGAATTAACTTCTCGTCCTCGCCGCTACACCCCTCCCGCCCCTCGCCGCCTATATAGGCCGCCTGCCCAGCCGGTGTTGTCGGATTAATGACAAGTACGCCATGAGGGGTCCTCGAGGCGTGCGGAAGAGAGAGGTGTGAGACGTACGGTGTTCCGGGATGGTGAGCACAAGTTTACGTGTTCAATCACGCTTTGGACGGATCCTACTCCTGCTAGCAATCCAGTAATACGGCAGAGCCAGAATATGGGTTACAAGGGTTCGCCTGTGCGAGTTGAGATTGTAGACTATTGAGGGGTGCCCTAAAGGCTCTCCCTAGAACGGCTTATATAGATATCTGGCCTAGGATTTACAGGAGAGATCTATCCGGCTACAACTAAGAGTCGGTTACAGAGTATATCTTGAACTACAAGTAACACTATGGGCCTATATCGGTAAGTCTTCTGGGCCTTCCCGTAGCCGGATTGGACTCCGTTTCTTCTCCCTGACTGGGCCGCCCGTGAAGCAAAGCTCTAACCCGAAGTGGGCCACCCTGGTCAGTGAGGAACTATGAGGATACCCAAAAATTATATTCCCAACAGCAGCCCCCGGAAGTCTCCAAGATCCAAAGTCGGATTCATCATCGTCTAGCTTAATCATCGGCTTGCAGAATCTTGAAGGGTTCCTGAAACTTCAAAACAAAAGATACGATCCGGGTCTTAAAAATAAGTCAGACCAATCAGCACGTTACTCGGATTTTCCAGCTTAACATTCAAACTAAGCCGGAACTTGGTCTCTGACGTCATCTGATACTAGTCATGGTCAAGTCACGTCATCTGACAAACATCCTGTCATCACGACCGTTGGTGGGTCCACCGTTCGTGGAACCGAGGCGCCGTTTCAATGCATACGCGGAGATCGAGGCGACGTAATCATCGCATGGGACCTTTCCAGTTCCTTCCACGACGCGTGGCGTTTACACAGTGCCGTTTGCACGAATCTTGGCGCGGTTAGGTGGTTATAAGGGGTGAGGATTTCCCTTTCCTCTTCTTCACCTATTCCCTTGCCATTTCTTCTCCTCCACTTCTCCCCCGCGCATAGAGTTCTTTTGCCACCCAGATTCCCAGCGCCGCCCATCCAAGGTCACCGGCGCACCGGAGAAATGGCTTCCTCTTCATCATCCGGCTTGGCTGGCTTCACAGCGGCGGCGACGGCGGCGGAGAAAGAGAGCAACCGTGGGGTTTGGATCTCGTGTCTCCTCGACGACGAGAAGCTCCGTGGCGTGGAGAATGAAGGGCTCCTCCGTGCCGGCGACTGGCGGAGTGGTTTCGGCGAAACCATCCCCTACCCGCACGCCGACAAGCGGGTACACTTCGGCACCCACCTCAACAGAGGTTTGTCTTTCCCTCCCTCGGATTTCTTTTCCGAGGTGATAGACCATTACGGTGTTCAACTCCACCATCTTCCTCCCAACTCCATCTTAGAGATGAGCGCTTATGCGACTTTGTGTGAGGGATATATCGGCATTAGGCCGAGCCTCACTTTATTCCGTTTCTACTTTCATGTCCGTACAAACTCCATCACTGCCGGTAATCCTTATATTACCGACACTATTAGCCTTTCAGTTAGACGCGAGCGTAGTTATCCTCGCATTTCAGCTAGTGAGTCGGTCAAACAATGGCCGGCCATTTTCTTTTACCATAAGGATATTCCTGCTCCCGGCAAAGCTACTACTTTGCCGACTTTCATCGACGGAGCTGCCATGGCCCTAGCGTCTTGGGACGAGGCTCCTCCGGCTCTCAGTGACGATCTGATCCTTGCTAAGAGGCGGATCGAATACCTGATAAAACACAAGGGCCTGCGAGGGTCCGATTTAGTCCAGTCTTGGGTCGCACGTCGGATCCAGCCTCTCCAGCGCCACGGCGACCGTCTGATGCATTCCATCACGGCGTCGAAGAATGACTCCCTCTGCATCAGTCCTAAGGCTTTAAAGCCACAGGATTACATAAGCCAGATCAAATGGCTGATCAAGGAGCGGATTGAGAGAAAGATTCCGGACTTGTCTCTGGACATGCACACAGTGGAAGACCCTGTAGTGCCGGTAAGTTTTTAATAATAAACCCTTTTTTATGTGTCTCATCTTTAAATTATTTCGCAATACTGAGATATTATCTTCTTTTCAGCTTGTCGACCTCCCCGAGTCAGAACTGGCTCCTATCGAGGGATATCCTCCGGAGTTTTCTCAGGAGGAGGAACTGGTTCCACTGCCGGACGTTGTGCCTAGGAAGCGCAAGGCTTCGACAGTGGCCGTCGGCACAAAGGAAGTGTCAGTCGTGAAGAGGTAACTTTCCACACAACTTCCGCCTTTGTACTTTACTCGTAATTTCTTCCGAGATGTAATGTTTTCTATTCTATCACATTCTCAGAGCTAAACAACTCATCAAGGGCAAGGGGAAGGGAACTTCTTCGAAGCCCCTGCGGCAGACGAAGCTGAGTATGACTTCTCCTGCCGCAGCTCCTCCGACTCCTGCCCCTTAACCTTCCGCAACGCCGGTGATTATTCCATCGCCAGTTGTCGCAGAAGATCTGGCTCCCTCAACAGGGCCAGCGACCCTTGAGTCGCAGACTGACGCCACCATGTGTCAACACCCGGATTTTTAATCCTAGATGCCCGTTATGCCATACCTCGCAATCCCAGGATTACCATTTTTGCGAGACATAACGGATTGGATATCACAGTACATCATCCATTACAAACCATACATAAGGTCTTACACAAATAAGAATCTGATAATCCAGTCTTTAATACAACAAGCAGCGGAAATAAAAGATAAGCGTAGCGGTGGGGTCCATCTTCAGGGGCACAGGCAATGCTGACGAAGGCAGATAGTCCTAGTTATCATAGCCGTCCTGCTGGCCATCATCTTGATAGTCCCCTTCATAGTTTGGCCATGAGAATAGCCAGGGACAAAAGCCATGAGTACTCTTTAAGTACTCGCAAACTACCTCTAACAAGTAATATAGTTCTAAGTCAAGTACTAACTCTATGTTAACTATAAAGTTAAGTTTGAAACCTAAGCTGAGTTCTGAATCAAAGAAAGATAAAGTAAAGTTCTAGAATCACTTAAGCTAGGAAGCTAGTATCATAAACACAACTCTGTTGTGGTCAAGTCAAGATTCATCATTCATTTCAAGTTATTTGGAAAACATCTGGCAACGAAACAGTATGGCCATTCTAACTTTCCATAACCGCGGACACGACTATTCGAATAGTTTTACACTCTGTAGAGGTGGTACACTTTCACCACAAGATTCGATACATTTGTCAGGGATAACCCTGAATCATCATACTTAGTATGCAGATAATCAAACACAACCTTCCCTTTACACACCCTAGTATAAGCACCTCTCCTATGAGCATGGCCTCCCAACCATGACCATCAGTCATCTTGGGCACTGCATAGGTGGACATCATGAGAGGTAGCCTCAGCTCAAACCTCTCCCGCGAGGGAACTAATACTAATGCATATAAATTTCCAGCTAAGCCTTACCCAATTCAGGTAGTGTGGTTGTACGGTAAATTTGGAATGTATCGCATCCGAATCCAACCATCAGTTTTATAAAAGGGTTAAGTCTCATGCCTCATCATTTTCATCATCATAAACCATTTGTGTTTCTCAACACATGTCAAAACATCTCAATAGAATGACTCATCATTCCAAGGTTTTCACAATTCATTTTCACCAAGTGTTCCCATCTAAAGTGACTCAAGTTTTGATCTACTCTAAACTACTAAGTTAAGAGTGTTCACTAAGCTGGAAGTGATGGGTTCAATCTCATGCCATAGAATGAGATCTAAAGGTTTTTTAAATAGGTCAAGTTTTATACTTTTTATGCTACCTTCAAAACAAGTAAAGAACTTTGTGTAAACTAAGGGAGGTAAAACTTGTAAACAAAGACTTGGGGGTAACTAATAGTTAAAAGGGTGTGATCAAAGCATGCCTAAAGCATCTTGGATCAAGTTAACTAGCCTAAATCCAGTTTACTACAATAGCTTGCACTGTTCATGGTGGCTTGCCTTGGTTGGTGCAGTGGTTGAAGTTTTCTCTTCTTCTTGGTAGAACTCCTCCTCGTAGACTTGGTCGGTACTATCGTCTATAAATACATATGGAACACACCATCACCAAACAATACTTAACTAGTCTAATTAGCATTCTAAGACACACCTTTGATGATCTATTATCATCACAAGTATCACAAGTTTAATTCACTAGTTTCATTCTTTTTAATTTAGAAAAGTAATTTCTACTCATTGAAAAATTAACTAAGATTTAATATTCACCACTCAAAATATGGGATCATGTTGACACATGTCATCACCACATATTCTAACATGTGGGAATGAGATTTAAAGGTTGGATCATAATTACTTTGGTTTAAGTTCATTATTTAATGATTTAAAGTGACTAGAAATGCCTATATAGCATTATTTTGGTACTAGTCCAAAGTCACTGCATGTAAACCTTAATATTATTATATATTCAGATAGATATGGTGAAATGTGATTTTTGTGAGGTGGAATCAACTCAAAAGCTAACTTGGTTGATTTTATAAAAAATGTTGTAAGTTGCCAAAGCTTATGTTTTGTTATTTTTATTAGGAGAGATCAATAACTCGAATTGAATGAAATCTAACGGGCTTGGATAGATCATTTCAATACCTTTCAGAAAAAATTAGTTTCATGCAATTTGGATTTATAAATCTCTCTGAATTGATTTTCAAACTAGGGGACAAAACTAATATTTAAACTAAAAAGAAAAATCCAATTTTGAATGGCTGGGCTAGCGTGGGAACGAACATGGGCTGGCCTAGTGGCGCTCCGCAGCGCGAGGATCAGCTGACATGCGGGCTCTACCAGTCAGCGGCACAAAAATACCGAAACAGTATCTAGCAATCTAGGTCGCACGATTAAAAAGGGATCTAACGGTGGGGGTTCATCGTCGTCGATAGATTACTCCGGCGAGAACTTGACCTAGACGCGGCGGTGGGGGTCGACTGGGGGCGTACCAGGGCTCTAGCAAGGTTGGCAAGGCGGGCAAACAAACTGGAAGATGACGGCGAGGCGAGGCGCGGTTGTGGCGGAGCTTGGGGTGCCCTAAATCGCAGGCGCCCTTCTCCTCTTGCGGGCGGCCCGGCTCCAATTCGAGGCGAGCTCGAGCGGCTCGTCAGAGAGGTGGGTGAGGTTCAGTGAGAGGTGGGGAGTGAGTGAGTGTGGAGAAATGAGGCTGGGAGGCCGGTTTATATAGGCCCGGTGAGATCGGCGGCGGTATGGGCCGACTCGGCGAGGGCAGGGCTAGCGGCGTGGCTCGAGGTAGGAGACGGTGGCATGTCTCCTGGTGGTGCGCTGAGGCTTAAAGGCGCTGCAAGGCGAGCTCCGTGCTGGTCGGGAGCGTCACGCGCTCTGGGTGGCAGAGGCTGTGGGTTTGACGGCGAGTGGTGGCTGGGATGCGTTGGGCGGCCAGCGGGGGTGTCTGGGGTGTTCCCTAGGTCCTGGCGGAGCGGTAGGCGCGGGCTACGGCTGAGGGGCGGTTTGTGCACGCGGGGACAGGGTGCGCTCTGCGGGCGGCGGCGGCATGGTCGACCAGCTCCGGGCGTGGTGGTTCTTGGACGTTCTGGTCTCTGGCTCTAGGCTGGGGCTGGTTGGACTGTGGAGGTGGACCACGGGCGACGTGCTAGACAAGGTGAGAGAGGCTGCCGGCTGCTGTAGCGCGATGTCGCCGGTGAGGGTGCTCAAGGTGCTCGGCCTTAATGGCCATGACCATTTGGTCGTGTG
Source organism: Avena insularis (assembly GCA_023614405.1). Classification (NCBI taxonomy): domain Eukaryota; kingdom Viridiplantae; phylum Streptophyta; class Magnoliopsida; order Poales; family Poaceae; genus Avena; species Avena insularis. Next base: position 332,576,408 of record CM042696.1, read on the forward strand.
CACAGGGCTTGGCCGGGCTAACAAGGGATAGGGGTTGCACTGGGGGGACAAGGGGACCGAGTTAGGCACAAATGGTGACCAAAATTACTGCTCCAAATAGTGTTTTGAATTTGGCCAGATTTGTGCCTGCCACCTGTTTGATGAAATGGCCGCATGAACTAAACTTTTGAATTTTGGTTTCAAAAATTTTGGGTGATATACACTAGTGCTAGGTAGTCTCTGGTTGCAAGAGTTTTGAAAGTGGAGCTCATTTTGATGGTTTTTCAAATAGGGGCGATCTATGCATATGCATTGAATTCAATTTTCACGTGCCATTTAAAATAAGCAAAAGAATGTTTTTAGCAGATCAAAAGGTGGGCCTTGGTACCTCATTATGTGTACTAGCAAGGGGTACAAAGATCATGAATTGTTTCTGTTAAGAAATGAGTGCTAGGAACACTCAAAGTAGTGTAGTGGATTAAAATGGCCAAAATGACCATTCCTCCTTTTTAATTGTTTTTGATTTGATTTTCTTTAGTAAAAGTCTGGGAATGATGTTTAAATCACCTAAGAAACATTTTACAACCAAAGAATCATAGAACCATGGCAATTCAAATCAATTCCTAATTTAAATGCACATACACATGAATGCTTTCGTTTTTAATTTGGAAAAGTTTTTGTTAACCCTAAATTTTGATGATTTAGATCTTGATAAGCTTGGATTGAAGTTTTGGGATGCTACAAACCTTCCCCCCTTAAACAAAATCTCGTCCCAAGATTTACAAAGAGAACTAGGAACTAAAGAGATCTGGGAACTCTGTCCTCATGTAATCTTCGCGCTCCCAAGTGGCTTCCTCCTCGGTATGGTTGCTCCACTGAATCTTGAGAAACTTGATGCTCCTGGTTCTGGTGGTTCTGTAGGCTTCTTCTAAGATACGGATGGGTACTTCCCGATAGGTCGGGTCATTCTTGATTTCCACAGCTCTGTGATCGATGTTCTTGAAAACTTCAGTCTTCTCAGGCACCTCCAAGCATTTGCGAAGTAACGAGATATGGAACACATTGTGGATGGCTGGCATCTCTTCAGGCAGTTCCAGCTGATACGATACTTCTCCTCGACGGTTCAGAGTTTTGAAAGGTCCGATATATCTGGGGGCTATCTTTCCCTTTAGACTGAAGCGTTGAGTTCCCTTCAATGGTGAAACTTTGAGATATACAAAATCTCCGGCATTGAAAGTCAGGTCTCTCCTTCTGTTGTCAGCATAACTCTTCTGTCTGGATTGGGCGGTCTTGAGGTGCTCACGGACTTTGTGAACTTTCTCTTCTGCTTCTCGGAGAATGTCGGGTCCAAAGATCTGACTCTCTCCTACTTGCGACCAATTCAAAGGGGTACGACACTTTCTTCCGTATAGGAATTCAAATGGGGCCATCTGTAAACTAGCTTGATAACTGTTGTTATATGAGAATTCTGCGAAAGGCAGGCAGTCTTCCCATTTTGATCCGTATTCCAACACACAAGCTCTAAGCATATCCTCTAGGATCTGGTTGACTCTCTCAGTCTGTCCATCGGTTTGCGGGTGATAAGCGGTACTGAAGTTCAACTTGGTTCCTAATCCTTCCTGAACTTTCTGCCAAAATCTTGAAGTAAACTGGGTTCCTCGATCGGATACGATGGTCTTGGGGGTCCCATGCAGACTAACAATCCTAGCAATGTACAGCTCTGCTAACTTTGCACTCTGGTAGGTAGTCTTAACAGGTATGACGTGAGCTACCTTAGACAGTCTATCAACTATGACCCATATTGAGTCATTTCCCCTACTGGAAGTAGGCAAACCGGTGATAAAGTCCATTCTGACGGAATCCCATTTCCATTTCGGAATCTGCAATGGTTGCAACAGTCCTGCAGGTCTCTGATGCTCTGCTTTGACTCTTTGACAGATGTCACACTTGGCGATGTAGCTTCCGATCTCTCTCTTCATCTTGTGCCACCAAAATTGCTCTTTCAAATCCTGATACATCTTTGTTCCTCCGGGGTGGATAGAATAAAGAGTATCATGAGCTTCCTTCATGATAACTTCCTTGAGCTCCGAATCTGCTGGCACACAGATACGTCCTTTGTACCACAGTACTCCTTCTTCATCTTCAGTGAATCCAGGTACCTTTCCTGTACCAATACGACGTTTCATTCCGTCGATACTTTCATTCCCCTTCTGGGCTTCCTTGATTTGGCTAATCAAAGTGGGTTGAAGTTCAATGCTAGCCAAGAATCCTTTGCTAACTAATTCAGTCCTGAATTGCTCCAACTCTTCATACAAACTTGGTTGCTTTTCCTTGATCATGGTGTTTAGCCTACACGGCAATCTGCTAAGAGCATCCGCTACCACATTGGCTTTGCCGGGGTGATAGTGAATGTCAAGGTCATAATCCTTGATTAACTCTATCCATCTCCTTTGCCTCATATTCAGCTCCTTCTGAGTGAAAATATACTTCAAGCTCTTGTGATCTGAGTAAATCTCATAGCGATTACCCATCAGATAATGACGCCATGTATTCAATGCTAGAACAACAGCTGCTAGCTCAAGATCATGGGTCGGATAGTTCTGCTCATGCTGCTTCAGTTGCCGAGACAGATACACGATGACTTTGCCTTCTTGCATCAATACACATCCTAGACCAATCTTAGATGCGTCAAATACACATCAAACGGCTTCTTGATGTCTGGCATGACCAATATTGGGGCTGATATCAATCTCTTCTTCAACTCTTGAAAACTGGCTTAACACTTGTCAGTCCATTCAAACTTCTTGTCCTTCTTCAACAATTGGGTCATGGGTCTGGCGATGCTTGAGAATCCTTCTACGAACTTGCGGTAGTATCCCGCTAATCCGAGAAATGCACGGACTTGGGTTTGAGTGGTTGGGGCTTCCCATTCTTCGACATCCTTGATCTTGGTGGGATCAACAGAGACTCCTCCGGCAGACACAATATGTCCTAGGAATCCTACTTCTTTCAGCCAAAACTCACACTTGCTGAACTTGGCATACAACTGATGCTCTCTCAGGGTTTCTAGGATAACTCTCAGATGTTGCTCATGCTCTTCTTCTGACTTGGAGTAAATAAGGATGTCGTCGATAAACACAACTACAAACTTATCTAGGAAATTCATAAAGATCTTATAAGCAGGGGCATTGGTTAATCCAAAATACATAACCGTATACTCGTATAAACCATAGCAAGTAGTAAAGGCGGTCTTCGGAATATCCGTTGCACGAATCTTAAGTTGGTGATAACCAGTCCTAAGATCAATCTTTGAGAATACCTGGGCTCTAGTCAACTGATCAAATAGATACTCTATCTTTGGCAAGGGGTACTTGTTCTTGATGGTGACGTCATTCAACTTTCTGTAATCTGTACACAGACGGTTGCCTCCATCTTTCTTGTCGACGAATAACACCGGTGATCTCCATGGCGATGCGCTTGGTTGAATCAAGCCTTTCTCTAACATGGCATCCAACTGCTTCTTTAGTTCCACTAACTCTGAGGGGTTCATGCTATAGGGTCTCTGGGCTATGGGTCCGGTTCCAGGGATTAGTTCGATAATGAACTCAATATCCCTATCCGGGGGCATACCTAGCAATTCATCTGGGAATACGTCGGGGTATTCACAGACTACTCTGACCTGGTCTATGGTGGGAAGGGCTACACTCTTGTTGCACTTGAATTGACGGGGTAAGGTTTTAGAGATATGCTCTACTATTACTCCAGAACTACTGGTCATGGTGATGGCTTTCTTAGCACAGTCTATCAGTCCTTTATGCCTTGACATCCAGTCCATACCTAGTACTACTTCCAATCCTTTGGTTCCAAGTACAATTAGGTTGGCATAAAAATCTATCCCATGTATTCTGATAGGCACAGCTTTGCAAATTTTTCTAGCTTTAGTTATTGAGCCGGGGATTTGAACTGTCATGACATGCTTCAAGATGGTTGTATGAATCTTACTAGTGCATGCAAATTCTTCGGTGACAAATGAATGCGATGCTCCCGAATCAAACAATACTCTTGCTAAAACTGAGTTGACAGAAAACATACCCAGCACTACATCTGGCGCTTCCTGGGCTTCTTCTGCGTTCATGTGGAAGAGACGGCCGTTGCGGTTGTGAGGGTTCCCGGGGGCAAATCTTCTTCCTGGTTGAACACGACGTTGCTGCTGAGCTGGGGCATTTACAGGGGCATTGGTGGCAGTCTTCTTGGGACACTCATTGGAGTAGTGACCCTTCACTCCACATTCAAAACAAGTGATCTGGGACTTGTCCTGACTTCTGACAGCAGATCATTCTTGGCGCAGTGCAGTGTTGTTGTTGTTGTTGTTGCTCTTGGGAGGGGCACGGTTGAAATTGTTGGCATTGCCGGAGTTGTGATTGTTTCCTCAGGACTTCACATTGCCTCCGCTATGGTTGGGGTAGCTTGGGCGAGACATTGGGGGTCGGTTGTTCCTTGGTGCATATCCTGGTGAAGGGTTGCGACGGTACTTCTGGTGACTGCTGGATCTAGACTGCTGCATCATACGACGCTTGCGATTGTCGTTTTCCTGGTTAATCTTCCCTTCCATCTGAATGGCAGAGTCGACTAGCTCTTCGAGATCCTGAAAACGGATGTTGACGAGGATAGTTTGCATCTCATCATGCAGTCCGTTCAAGAATCTCTCCTTCTTCTTGGCCTCCGTGTTGATTTCATCCGGTGCATATCTGGCAAGTGATGTGAATCATCACGGTACTCCTACGATCATTCTTCCTTGCTTCAATTCGCGGAATTCATCTCTCATCCTGTTGACAAGACCTTGCGGCACGTGGGTGCGGCTGAACTTGACTTTGAATGCTTCCCGTGTCATAACCTGACCATGGTTCATATTACGGATGCTATTCCACCAAGCTCTTGCATCTCCCGCCAGAAAGTGGGTGGCAAAGAGAACATTCTCATTTTCATCAACTCCTACAACTTCGAGGTTGTTTTCCATGGTCTGTAACCAGTCGTCAGCATCTAATGGATTTTCAGATTGGTTGAAGAGTGGGGGATTGGTATTCTGATTTTTTTTGAGTTTGGATCCATGGTGATCCTGATTTCCATGCCCTTGGTTGTTGAGAGACATTTGGGCGATCTGTTGCAATGTTGCTAAGTTGGCTTGGCGCTCGGCCCTGCTTGCTTCACGGTCTGCGATGAGATTCTGCAAGATCTGCAGCATTGGGTCTTGCGATGAGCTGCTCTGTGGCGCCCCGCAAAAACCACTACTAGAAAATCGCGGTGTCTTTGTGCATTGCATCATCATGACCGCATGCTCATGTCATCATGCCACATTGCATTTGAGCATCGTCATGTCATCTTGTTTGTTTGCATAAAACTATTTTCGAAAAGTCTGTTTTCGTTTTCTAAACGCCCCGTTATTTTTGTTTTCAAATCAAAACCCGGGTCTCCGGAATATTTTATTTTGTCTACCCACGGTTTGCAAAAGCCCCGTTTTAAATAAATAAAAAATTTAAATTGTTTTTAGGAGGCAGCCCGCCAGGCCCGAAAGCCCGGCCGGCCACCTCCAAACCCTAGTCTAAAATATCTAGCCCTTTTCCTACCTAACCATAACCTACCCAGCCCCCCTCCACCTCACCCCGTCCTATCGCAAACCGCCACCTCATCCCCTCCACATCTCCTCACCAATCTCAGCCCGCCACCTAACCACCCCTGGCCCACTCCCCTGTCCACCCAACACACACGCACACACACGCAGCTGCACATGCACCAGCCCCGCTCCCGCCCTCCTGGGCACGCCACCCCCGCCCGACAGGCCGACCGCCTCGGGATCTCCCCCGCGCGGCCCCCACCACCACACCTGCACGCCTCCCAACCGCCCATCCCCACTCCCCGGTCCCACCGGCCGCCCCGCCCCTCTCTCCCCCCTTCGTCTCCATCCTCACAGCCTTGTGCTGCCGCTCGCCTCCTCGCTGCTCGACCTCCCCGTCGGCCGCCCCCGCGCCAACCTCACCACCAGCGAGCTCCCCGGCCGCCGCCAAGAGCTCGAGGCCCCGCCAGCGCCGCCGCCCTCTCCGCTACCTCCCCCGCTCGCCGGTGGCCCGCCGCCTCCTTCCCGCCCCGCTCGGCCGCGACCCGGATCTCCCCGAGCCCCGCGAGGCCCCTCCTCGTCGACCCCCTCCTCCATGTCGCCGCCATCGGCCTCCTCCGCCTCGACCTCGCCGGCCAGCCATTGCTGCCGCCTTGCGGCCGTTCTGCTGGCCCAGGCGTCTCCTCGCCGAGGCCCTTCTCCCGGTGCTCCGCCGTCGCACACATCGCCTCGTCCACGGAAGCCTTCCCCGAGCCCGTCCCGCGCCTTCCTCTCTGCCGCGTCCGGCCGTCGCCCCGGAGCCGAGCGCCTCCTCCGCCTCTGCCCCACAAGCTCGTCGCCCTCCCGCTGCTTATGTTGTTCGAGATGTACGCGCCCAAGCCTGCCGTGATCTTGTCCGTGGTGAGTTGAGGTGGTTTTGTTGAAGGTGATGTGACCGGGGAACAACGTGATTGCAAGGCGAGGTTTCATCGTGTACCGGGTGTTGCCCCTGATAAGATACCTGCTGTTGTGTTGCTAACCCCGCCAAGTTCTACATAGTTGACCGAGATGGAACATCAAGTACTCCTACATGGACACCAAGTTCTCCTTCCCAGATTCGAAGACCCGAACCCTAGCAAAGCCAAACCCCCAAGATCTTCTTCCGAGACCAAGATCGCCTTCCTAGACCTCCTGGATCGCCAAGACCTCCTTCATGGACACCGAAGAACGGACCCCGGCGCGTCAAGCTCTCCTTCCCGGACGCCAAGGTCATTGACATGGATACGCCAAGTTCGCCGAGAACCCGGATGCCAAGGTCACCGACACGGAACGACAAGACCTCCTTCCCGCACCGATGCCGACGACGTCGCACGCCAAGATCTTCATCCCGAACGACAAGACCGATGGCATGGCCCGACGACCGAGGACCCGACAAGATCTTCGTGACGACAAGATCGGCACCGACCAGGGCGGATCCGATTTGACCCTGATGCCAACCAAGTTCTTCTTCTCGGATGCGACAAGATCGACTTCCGTTGTCCGAGACCGATCTCGTCGAGCCGTTCTCCCATCAAACCCTGAGACCGACCCCGAACCCCTCGGAGCCCAAGTTCGCCGAACCCTAATGTGTGACCCCTTTCTCGAGCCCTATTTTATAAATGTAATATCAAACTGTTGCATGTTTAATTGTCATACTCGCATGCATATTGGAGTGGTTTGGGGGCCTTATGCCGTTTCACCATATAATTAAATATGGGGTCATATGCAGGCTTATCTAGTCTAATATTGGCTCTATTTAAATTGGTGTAGCGAACCGGTGCTATCTTTTGCCATGTTAAGACAACATTTAAATTGTGGGGTATCTAAACAATTTGAACCATCTAAATAATTGTCGGGACCCCGGTTCCGCTTAAATATGATCTAATTGCATCGCATCTTAGCCATGTCATACATCATACACGCATCATGCCCGATCTTTTGCCATAGTATTAAATAGTGCATCCGGTGTTTATTCTAGTGTTTTGCTTCTTCGCGGACAAGGCCGTTGAGTTGATGTGAGCTTCGCCCCGATCTTCGGATGAAACTTCGGCAATGTTTTTCAGGCGAGCATCTTCCCCTTTCTACCTATCTTACTTTTATAGTATTTCTTCCCTCCGGTTGATCTATTGCTATCGGTGTTGCGATGCTCTAGTTTTCGTGCCCGTGATATCCCTTGCAGCCTTATATTGCCATGGACACATCCTATTACCTGTTGTTTGGTAGATAGTTGGACTTGCGCGTCGTAGTCGCTTGCTCAAGTGCTGTTGCGTGTCGTCAAGTACCACAGTTGTTGGAGTATTGCCGTGTGCTTTATGTTGGAGGTGATCATGGCTTTAACTACTGTTTAATAACTAAAATTGAAGTAGGTAAATGCAGAGGCACCGGTGGGTGATAGACAATATTTGGTTTCCAACCGCTCACTGGTGTCCCGTAGGACCCCGAATTCTTGACACCTGTTCCGAGATCGAGCGCGCTAACCAAGGTGGGGTGTGTGGGCACCCCCATCGATTAGTACCTTATTCCAAGTATTGTACTGGGGGCCACAAGTAGTTTGGGGCTTTATTACTACCCTGTACTTATGCCATGTTTTACTGCTTTATTTAAATTGTGCGAGTCTTCGCATTAATCGCTTTAGGGAAGCGGAGTGTTTTCGCGGTATCGACAAGCCCAGTCACATTTTCGGGTTCCCAGTCGTTTACAGCCACTGACGTCAAACCCTGAGTCCGTCTCGGAGCCCGGCCGACTTCGTTGCGGGTAACTTAGTGGGGTGGCCCCCATGTACTTGCTTTGGATCTGGGAAACGTCATGACTTAGGCCCCGCCGACATACCGATGGGTGTATGTTAACTGATCTGGCAAAAAGGGTCGAAGTGCGTGTGGATACTTTGGTGCACCCCTGCAGGGTTAAATATTTTCGAAAAGCCGTGTCCGCGGTTATGGACGACTTGGAGCACAGTTCTCGATCATAGACAACTATAACTAAAGTTACTGTTATAAATTTGACTTGTATCCGGTATGACTAGTAATCAGCTTGACTGCAACGGAATGGCTAAATAAAAGTACCAACAACTGCTGGGTTTGGGATATCTCATGCTAAATGTATCTGACTAGTAAGTGTTGCAACTAAAACGGAATGGTTAACTAAAAGTTCCCACTGCTTATTATATCAGGATGACTATCTATACCTGACTAGTAATTGCTGCAACGATAACTGAATAAATAAAACTGCCAACGGTGTGAGTTTCCTCGGTTGACTTCCTCGATTGGTCTCGAGGGGGAAGTACCAGGATGGGTATGTTTGGTGGTAGCATCAGGTTGGTTCCGAATAGGTATTTCTTATCCCTCTCTGATAGCCGATAGTTATATCGAGTCTCTATAGGTTGTTTAGTGCATGCTGCGCTGCCGCTTCAGTCCACCATACCTATGTAGGCGAGGACCGCCGAATTCTAGCCTCGCCGTGTACTGGCCTCAGTCCTGACCGCTCTCTCTTTTTCCTTTGCCCTTTGTCGGCACCCCTTTGGTTTAAGCAGGTTTTGAGATCGCCGTCGTTAGCAGGGTTACCCTTCCGGCTTGGCCTGGGCAGGGTTATGGACGCCATTGGTTATTCTTCAGGGCTCTTAGCCCCATTTGCATCTTGTCCGTAGTCGGACGCTCTATCATTTTCAAGGTGATTTGGATCTTTGTAATGTATATCTGTATTTTTGACTCATTGAGTCGCTGTTGTATATATATCCGTTCTGTGGGTCCCATCGAGGACGGTTGTGTAATGTTATTACTTCGTTTTCCACCCGCACGAAAGTGCCTGGTGGGCATCCTTGAATCGTTTCTATGCGGGTTTGGCGGGAAGCGCTAAAACTTGCATAGGGCCGATTCTGAGGGTGTTACAGAGTGGTATCAGAGCCCAGCAGTTGCGATACCCCACAAGTCCAGCCTGTAGGATAACCTAGCTAACGGCCGAAGTAGAGTGTCAAAACTATTTTTGCAAAAATCGGTTGGATAGTTATGATTAGGTCTGATTTTACTCCTTACCCCTCTGCTGCTCTCCTCTCACCTCTGCGTGTTTTGAATCCACTCTCTTCTCTCTCTTCGAGTCCAGGATTTCTCGTGGTTGGGTTCCATCGTACCTTCAGGGTTTCGCTTCCTCTTTTGGTAACGATGCTTCTACATCCGGTCTTCATGCTATCCGAGGAATCCTTCGTCTGGTGGACTTCTCTTGGTTCCTTCTCGTGCCTTCCGGTGTTTTTCGACGCGACGACATCATCTACGCCAGATCCGATGCAGAGTCTGCATCACTCCTTTGTTTCTGCACCTCGATTGTCGAGATCTTCAGTCTGATTCCGAGAAGGGTTGCACGCTTTTCTCTTGACAGCGGAGTAATAGTTTGGGTGCGTGATGGATTGGCCCCCATGCCGACTACCCCTTCTATTCGCTTTTGTACATTGAAGTGGATGAGAATGCATCGGTTCCCTCTTTCTATCGAAGCTAGAGGTGGCTTTAGTTGTTGATACCTCCACCTTCGACCTTTTGTTCCCAGAGTGTTCTCTCGACGATCGCGGACAACGACCTCTTGTTAGTGGTGTCGCGAGGATCTACACGAAGCGAGAAGATTCAGATCGCCGCCCTTCTTCCCGGTACCATGAGGCGGATCTCGAGGACGAGATCCATTGTTAGTGGTGTCGAATTGTATACCGCAAAACCACTACTAGAAAATCGCGGTGTCTTTGTGCATTGCATCATCATGACCGCATGCTCATGTCATCATGCCACATTGCATTTGAGCATCGTCATGTCATCTTGCATTTGTTTGCATAAAACTATTTTCGAAAAGTCTGTTTTCTAAACGCCCCGTTATTTTTGTTTTCAAATCAAAACCCGGGTCTCCGGAATATTTTATTTTGTCTACCCACGGTTTGCAAAAGCCCCGTTTTAAATAAATAAAAAATTTAAATTGTTTTTAGGAGGCAGCCCGCCAGGCCCGAAAGCCGGCCACGTCCAAACCCTAGTCTAAAATATCTAGCCCTTTTCCTACCTAACCATAACCTACCCAGCCCCCCTCCACCTCACCCCGTCCTATCGCAAACCGCCACCTCATCCCCTCCACATCTCCTCACCAATCTCAGCCCGCCACCTAACCACCCCTGGCCCACTCCCCTGTCCACCCAACACACACACGCACACACACGCAGCTGCACATGCACACACTAGCTCCCGCCCGCCTCCACTGGCACGCCCCCGACAGCCGACCTCCAGATCTCCCCTGCCCCCACCACCACACCTGCACGCCTCCCAACCGCCCATCCCCACTCCCCGGTCCCACCGCGCAGCCTGCCTCGCCTCCAGCGCTGCTCGACCTCCCCGTCGGCCGCGCCCGCGCCAACCTCACCACCAGCGAGCTCCCCGGCCGCCGCCAAGAGCTCGAGGCCCCGCCAGCGCCGCCGCCCTCTCCGCTACCTCCCGCTGCGGTGGCCCCGCCTCCTTCCGCCTGGCGTGACCCGGATCTCCCCGAGCCCCGCGAGGCCCCTCCTCGTCGACCCCCTCCTCCATGTCGCCGCCATCGGCCTCCTCCGCCTCGACCTCGCCGGCCTCCGCGCGCTGCCGCCGCCGCCCGGCCGTTGCTGCGCTGGCCCCGGGCGTCTCCTCGCCGACGCCCTTCTCCCGGTGCTCCGCCATCGCACACATCGCCTCGTCCACGGAAGCCTTCCCGAGCCCGTCGCGCGCCTTCCTCTCTGCCGCGTCCGGCCGTCGCCCCGGAGCCAAGCGCCTCCTCCGCCTCTGCCCCACAAGCTCGTCGCCCTCCCGCTGCTTATGTGTTCGAGATGTACGTGCCCAAGCCTGCCGTGAACTTGTCCGTGGTGAGTTGAGGTGGTTTTGTTGAAGGTGATGTGACCGGGGAACAACGTGATTGCAAGGCGAGGTTTCATCGTGTACCGGGTGTTGCCCCTGATAAGATACCTGTTGTTGTGTTGCTAACCCCGCCAAGTTCTACATAGTTGACCGAGATGGAACATCAAGTACTCCTACATGGACACCAAGTTCTCCTTCCCAGATTCGAAGTCCCGAACCCTGGCAAAGCCAAACCCGCAAGATCTTCTTCCCGAGACCAAGATCGCCTTCCTGGACCTCCTGGATCGCCAAGACCTCCTTCATGGACACCGAAGAACGGACCCCGGCGCGTCAAGCTCTCCTTCCCGGACGCCAAGGTCATTGACATGGATACGCCAAGTTCGCCGAGAACCCAGATGCCAAGGTCGCCGACACGGAACGACAAGACCTCCTTCCTGCACCGATGCCGACGACGTCGCACGCCAAGATCTTCATCCCGAACGACAAGACCGATGACATGGCTCGACGACCGAGGACCCGACAAGATCTTCGTGACGACAAGATCGGCACCGACCAGGGCGGATCCGATTTGACCCCGATGCCAACCAAGTTCTTCTTCTCGGATGCGACAAGATCGACTTCCCGTTGTCCGAGACCGACCTCATCGAGCCGTTCTCCCGTCGAACCCTGAGACCGGACCCTGACCCCTCGGAGCCCAAGTTCGCCGAACCCTAATGTGTGACCCCTTTCTCGAGCCCTATTTTATAAATGTAATATCAAACTGTTGCATGTTTAATTGTCATACTCGCATGCATATTGGAGTGGTTTGGGGGCCTTATGCCGTTTCACCATATAATTAAATATGGGGTCATATGCAGGCTTATCTAGTCTAATATTGGCTCTATTTAAATTGGTGTAGCGAACCGGTGCTATCTTTTGCCATGTTAAGACAACATTTAAATTGTGGGGTATCTAAACAATTTGAACCATCTAAATAATTGTCGGGACCCCGGTTCCGCTTAAATATGATCTAATTGCATCGCATCTTAGCCATGTCATACATCATACACGCATCATGCCCGATCTTTTGCCGTAGTATTAAATAGTGCATCCGGTGTTTATTCTAGTGTTTTGCTTCTTCGCGGATAAGGCCGTTGAGTTGATGTGAGCTTCGCCCCGATCTTCGGATGAAACTTCGGCAATGTTTTTCAGGCGAGCATCTTCCCCTTTCTACCTATCTTACTTTTATAGTATTTCTTCCCTCCGGTTGATCTATTGCTATCGGTGTTGCGATGCTCTAGTTTTCGTGCCCGTGATATCCCTTGCAGCCTTATATTGCCATGGACACATCCTATTACCTGTTGTTTGGTAGATAGTTGGACTTGCGCGTCGTAGTCGCTTGCTCAAGTGCTGTTGCGTGTCGTCAAGTACCACAGTTGTTGGAGTATTGCCGTGTGCTTTATGTTGGAGGTGATCATGGCTTTAACTACTGTTTAATAACTAAAATTGAAGTCGGTAAATGCAGAGGCACCGGTGGGTGATAGACAATATTTGGTTTCAATCGCTCCTTTGGTGTCCGTGGGACCCGAGTTCTTGACACCTGTTCCGAGATCGAGCGCGCTAACCACAGGTGGGGTGTGTGGGCACCCCCATCGATTAGTACCTGATTCCAAGTATTGTACTGGGGGCCACAAGTAGTTTGGGGCTTTATTACTACCCTGTACTTATGCCATGTTTTACTGCTTTATTTAAATTGTGCGAGTCTTGCACTGCTGTCTTTATTTAGGGAAGCGAGTGTTTTAGCGGTATCGACAAGCCCGATCACATTTTCGGGTTCCCGATCGTTTCTGACCGACGCAAACCGAGTCCGTCTCGAACCCGGCCGATTTCGCGGGTAGCTTAGTGGGTGGCCCCATGTACTTGCTTTGGATCTGGAAGCGTCATGACTTAGGCCCACGACATACCGATGGGTGTATGTTAACTGATCTGGCAAAAAGGGTCGAAGTGCGTGTGGATACTTTGGTGCACCCCTGCAGGGTTAAATCTTTTCGAAAAGCCGTGTCCGCGGTTATGGACGACTTGGAGCACAGTTCTCGATCATAGACAACTATAACTAAAGTTACTGTTATAAATTTGACTTGTATCCGGTATGACTAGTAATCAGCTTGACTGCAACGGAATGGCTAAATAAAAGTACCAACAACTGCTGGGTTTGGGATATCTCATGCTAAATGTATCTGACTAGTAAGTGTTGCAACTAAAACGGAATGGTTAACTAAAAGTGCCCACTGCTTATTATATCAGGATGACTATCTATACCTGACTAGTAATTGCTGCAACGATAACTGAATAAATAAAACTGCCAACGGTGTGAGTTTCCTCGGTTGACTTCCTCGTTTGGTCTCGAGGGGGAAGTACCAGGATGGGTATGTTTGGTGGTAGCATCAGGTTGGTTCCGAATAGGTCTTTCTTATCCCTCTCTGATAGCCGACAGTTATATCGAGTCTCTATAGGTTGTTTAGTGCATGCTGCGCTGCCGCTTCAGTCCACCATACCTATGTAGGCGAGGACCGCCGAATTCTAGCCTCGCCGTGTACTAGCCTGAGTACTGACCGCTCTCTCTTTTTCCTTTGCCCTTTGTCGGCACCCCTTTGGTTTAAGCAGGTTTTGAGATCGTCGTCGTTAGCAGGGTTACCCTTCCGGCTTGGCCTGGGCAGGGTTATGGACGCCATTGGTTATTCTTCAGGGCTCTTAGCCCCATTTGCATCTTGTCCGTAGTCGGACGCTCTATCATTTTCAAGGTGATTTGGATCTTTGTAATGTATATCTATATTTTTGACTCATTGAGTCGCTGTTGTATATATATCCGTTCTGTGGGTCCCATCGAGGACGGTTGTGTAATGTTATTACTTCGTTTTCCACCCGCACGAAAGTGCCTGGTGGGCATCCTTGAATCGTTTCTATGCGGGTTTGGCGGGAAGCGCTAAAACTTGCATAGGGCCGATTCTGAGGGTGTTACATGCTCCCTCCTTGGTTTCCACGAGTCATCTGAAGATTGAGATAGATATAGGGGTAAGAGGGAAATTCTAAGGTTCATGGTTTTGGGTTTTCAAAGCTAAAACTTGGAGTTAGACTCAGGTTTTTCAACTAACTTCATTTTAATTCATGCAAGTAAGCACACGATACAACACACACCACAACAAACAAAGGAAAGCAGATGGTTTGAAGAACCATTCTGCAAGCTACGACACAGTGGGACCGATACAACTCATGATATGATAGTGTATCTACTCATCGTCAATGAAGTCAGAGTCCTCATCATCAGTGTAGAAGTCCACAGCATCCTCCTCCAGAAAGTCATCATCGTTGCTGAGGTAAGAATCCATGTCTCCCTGGATGTCTTCACCCTCATCTTCTTCTTCCTTGGCGGCAAGCTGAGCTTCCTTCTCCTTGATGGTCTTCTCGAGGTCGGCCACCTTCTTGCGAAGACGGGCGATGGTGCGATCCTTCTTGGCACGCTGGCGGCGAAGAGACTGGCGATCCTGGACTAGCAGTGTGAAAGTCTGGGCCTTCTGGTCGGCAATGCCACGGTTCTAGTTGGCTAACTCCCTGGCATTGTCTAGTTCCTGCTGTCTGTCGTGAAGCAAGAAGTCAAGATTCTCCACTTGACGCCTCAACTCTGGGTGACTTGGCATCTCCATCGGCATTCCCATGAAGTCACGTCTTGCATAGTGAGCAAAACGGGTTCCTTGGATCTTGTTGATGCTGAGGGCACATAGACGTGCGAGAGCTTCATGCATTACCCTGGCTAATCCATCTAGCCAGTTGTTCTCTCTCACAGAGAACTGAATTCTCCCGGAAGTTGGTGCTTCGATGCTTCCTCTAAGATCTGCGGTGACTAGCCACTGTAGGTCTCCTCCTGGGGGTCCTGGAAGTTGAGCTCCAAGAAACTCCGGATGTGGGCGTCCCAAGAACTCCGACAGTGAATCCAGATCCCTCTCGAAGATCAGCTGACCTCCGTTTCCCAACTGGTAAAACTTGCTGAACTGAGTCTCCATCTACAAGAATTAAGGATGAGGAAGTTAGTGGAGTGATCAAGTGTGTCAAATTTTAGGTAGTAATGTAAGAATTGGAGGAACATGAATTTTTGAGAAAGAATGAATTTCCAAGGGTAAGAGAGGAAATAGTTTTTAGAAATACTCACTTTGGTTTTTGAAACTAAGTTTTTGTTCGGACGTCCATTCTAACTAGAGTCTCCTATGGTCAGGATGGCTCTGATACCAACTTGTCAACACCCGGATTTTTAATCCCAGATGCACGTTATGCCATACCTCGCAATCCCAGGATTACCATTTTTGCGAGACATAATGGATTGGATATCACAGTACATCATCCATTACAAACCATACATAAGGTCTTACACAAATAAGGATCTCATGATCCAGTCTTTAATACAACAAGCAGCGGAAATAAAAGATAAGCGTAGTGGTGGGGTCCATCTTCAGGGGCACAGGCAATGCTGACGAAGGCAGATAGTCCTAGTTATCATAGCCGTCCTGCTGGCCATCATCTTGATAGTCCCCTTCATAGTCTGGCCATGAGAATAGCCAGGGACAAAAGCCATGAGTACTCTTTAAGTACTCGCAAACTACCTCTAACAAGTAATATAGTTCTAAGTCAAGTACTAACTCTATGTTAACTATAAAGTTAAGTTTGAAACCTAAGCTGAGTTCTGAAGCAAAGAAAGATAAAGTAAAGTTCTAGAATCAATTAAGCTAGGAAGCTAGTATCATAAACACAACCCTGTTGTGGTCAAGTCAAGATTCATCATTCATTTCAAGTTATTTGGAAAACATCTAACAACGAAACAGTATGGCCATTCCAACTATCCATAATCGCGGACGCGGCTATTCGAATAGTTTGACACTCTGTAGAGGTGGTACACTTTCACCACAAGATTCGATACATCTGTCAGGGCTAACCCTGAATCATCATACTTAGTATGCAGATAATCAAACATAACCTTCCCTTTACACATCCTAGTATAAGCACCTCTCCTATGAGCATGGCCTCCCAACCATGACCATCAGTCATCTTGGGCACTGCATAGGTGGACATCATGAGAGGTAGCCTCAGCTCAAACCTCTCCCGCGAGGGAACTAATACTAATGCATATAAATTTCCAGCTAAGCCTTACCCAATTCAGGTAGTGTGGTTGTATGGTAAATTTGGAATGGTATCGCATCCGAATCCAACCATCAGTTTTATAAAAGGGTTAAGGCTCATGCCTCATCATTTTCATCATCATAAACCATTTGTGTTTCTCAACACATGTCAAAACATCTCAATAGAATGACACATCATTCCAAGGTTTTCAAAATTCATTTTCACCAAGTGTTCCCATCTAAAGTGACTCAAGTTTTTGATCTACTCTAAACTACTAAGTTAAGAGTGTTCACTAAGGTGGAAGTGATGGGTTCAATCTCATGCCATAGAATGACATCTAAAGGTTTTTAAATAGGTCAAGTTTTATACTTTTTATGCTACCTTCAAAACAAGTAAAGAACTTTGTGTAAACTAAGGGAGGTAAAACTTGTAAACAAAGACTTGGGGGTAACTAATAGTTAAAGGGGTGTGATCAAAGCATGCCTAAAGCATCTTGGATCAAGTTAACTAGCCTAAGTCTAGTTTACTACAATAGCTTACACTGTTAATGGTGGCTTGCCTTGGTTGGTGCAGTGGTTGAAGTTTTCTTCTTCTTCTTGGTAGAACTCCTCCTCCTCGTAGACTTGGTCGGTACTATCCTCTATAAATACATACGGAACACACCATCACCAAACAATACTTAACTAGTCTAATTAGCATTCTAAGACACACCTTTGATGATCTATTATCATCACAAGTATCACAAGTTTAATTCACTAGTTTCATTCTTTTTAATTTAGAAAAGTAATTTCTACTCATTGAAAAATTAACTAAGATTTAATATTCACCACTTAAAATATGGGATCATGTTGACACATGTCATCACCACATATTCTAACATGTGGGAATGAGATTTGAAGGTTGGATCATAATTACTTTGGTTTAAGTTCATTATTTAATAATTTAAAGTGACTAGAAATGCCTATATAGCATTATTTTGGTACTAGTCCAAAGTCACTGCATGTAAACCTTAATATTATTATATATTCAGATAGGTATGGTGAAATGTGATTTTTGAGAAGTGGAATCAACTCAAAAGATAACTTGGTTGATTTTATAAAAATGTTGTAAGTTGCCAAAGCTTCTGTTTTGTTATTTTTATTAGGAAAGATCTATAACTCGAATTGAATTAAATCCAACGGGCTTGGATAGATCATTTCATTACCTTTCAGACAAAATTAGTTTCATGCAATTTGGATTTATAAATCTCTCTGAATTGATTTTCAAACTAGGGGACAAAACTAATATTTAAACTAAAAAGAAAAATCCAATTTTGAATGGCTGGGCTAGCGCGGGAACAAACATGGGCCGGCCCAGTGGCGCTCCGCGGCGCGGGGCTCAGCTGACATGCGGGCTCCACCAGTCAGCGGCACAAAAATACTGAAACAATATCTAGCATTCTAGGTCGCACGATTAAAAGGGGATCTAATGGTGGGGGTTCATCGTCGTCGACGGATTACTCTGGTGAGAACTTGACCTAGACGCGGCGGTGGGGTCGACTGGGGGTGTACCAGGGCCCCAACAAGGTTGGCGAGGCGGGCAAACGAACTGGAAGACGACAACGAGGCGAGGCGCGGTTGCAGCGGAGCTTGGGGTGCCCTAAATCGCAGGCGCCCTTCTCCTCTTGCTGCGGCGGCTCCGGCGAGGCGTGTCGTCTAGAGGTGGGTGAGGTTCAGTGAGAGGTGGGGAGTGAGTGAGTGTGGAGAAATGGGGCTGGGGAGGCCGGTTTATATAGGCCCGACGGTGAGACCGAGCGGTGTGGGTAGGCGACTCCGGCGAGGGCGGCTCAGGGGGCTAGCAGCGTGGCTCGAGGTAGGGAACGATGGCCTGTCTCCTAGTGGTGCGCTAAGGCTTAAAGGCGCTGCAAGGCAAGCTCCGTCCTGGTCGGGAGCATCACACGCTCTGGGCGGCAGAGGCTGCGGGTTCGACGGCGAGCGGTGGCTGGGGCGCATGCTGGGTGTCTGGGGTGTTCCCTAGGTCCTGGCGGAGCGGTAGGCGCGGGCTGCGGCCGAGGGGCGGTTTGTGCATGCGGGGACATGGCACGCTCTGTGGGTGGCGTCGGCATGGTCGACCAGCTCCGGGCGTGGCTGTTGGGGGGATACCCCCGGGTAGGGTCACTCCAGGGTATAAGGGCCGAGTTAGCCGAGGTTCGGCAAGCTCAAAGCGGATGCTAGCCGAGTCACCTCAAGGCAGGCCGGATCACGGAGTAACCCGGGCCAGGGGGGACGCCTAACGTTGTCTCGTCCGACTTAAGGAGTAAGTCGGAAATGCTTGTCTAACTTATATGCAGGAACAGGTGTGGCCGGATCTACTGTGATCCGGATCCTCGCTTGGCTTCCAGGAGAAGGAAGGAATCTCTCTGGTCAAAAAAGAAGGTCTGGTGCGTACTAGATGAGCGAATAAAGCAAGGGCAGGACCACCGGATCGTGGCCGACAAGGGTGACAACGCTCGCGTCGGCTGACGCGGGCGCCGCAGAGGCTACATCGCTAAAGCAAGTGTGACACGGGGGAAAAGCACCCCTGTCGGGTTACTATTTTGGGAGGGGGCATATTCTTAGGAATATGCCTCCATGTATGCCCTAGGCCAGGACCGAACCACCACTATATAAGGGGGGTTAGGGTTCTGGTAGAGGGGTTGGGTTTTTCTGGAATACCGAGTGGGCAGAATTCTAGTTGGTTGAGCACTAGTGGATATAGGGTTCTTGGGCTAGATAGGAGGCAAGAGTAAGAGAGTTTCTTCTTCCTCCTCTTGTCAATACAGCTCGAGGAGCACCTGTAATCTTGGAGTTAGAACATCAATACAAAGCTTCTGTGTAGAGAATCACTCTACTATCCCTCCCTGGATTCCCCTAGCACATATTAGTCCCCACCTTTAGCCTATCCATGGCATCTTCCGTGACACCACCACGATAGTTGGCGCCCACCGTGGGGCTAGCGGCGCTAGCAGGGGTGAAGATCCGGACGGGAAACCTCATCGGCACCGGCGAATGCATCGTCTCCGGGCTCGTTCAGTGCTTTGGAGCGCTGGACTATGTCAGCGACAACACTGGCTGCTTCGGCACGCACCCCCTTCCGCGCAACGGCATCTTCGTCAAGCTCGGTGCGCACAAGGTCTATGTTGATGTGGACGTGTCTTGCGTTCATCCACGTCGCATCGTCGATGCAGGAGAACCACCCCTCACTGTGGCTCGCGGGGCGCGCATCGCTCGCTCCCCGGACCATGCAGAGGTGATGATGACTGCGCCAGGCGCGGGCATAAGCAAGGATCCAGCGCCAGACCCGGAGGTGACGCCTAAGGCACTGAGGAAAGCTAGGGGTCCTCCGCTGGAGAGGCCTGAGAACGTGCTGAGGGAAGCTATGGATAGCTTGGCAAACCCGGTGGCAGCAGTGGTAGATCCGGCTCAGGCACAGGCCGAGCTAGAGGAAACCCGACAAAAGATACTAGAGGGTGCGAAGAAAATAGCCGCGGCTCAGCAGTCGCTGAACATGACGCTGCGCGAGTACGCAAAGGCAAACAAGGTTGATGCGGTAAGGGTAAAAGGAAAAAATCTCATGAGTGAGATGAACAGAGAAGGGGATGATGGACCAGAAGGGTCGGAAAACTATCTGTCTGTGGGGTTGCCGAGGTACAGCACACCGGTGAAGAACCTCAGGGCAGCAGACGCCGCTGCATCCGAGCTAGAGGGTCTGACGGGTGAGGCCCGTCAAAGACAACAAGACCGGGTTAACGAGCTGGTTCGCATCGCGAACAGGCAGAACGAGGAGCTGCTGAGGGGTAACCCGGAGAGAGTTGGAGCTTCTAAGATCGTCCATTCGGCGATGGGTAACCCGGAGAAATCCGCTGGAACCGCATCGTCGCCTCATGGTGGCCCAAGGAGAGAAGAGGTAGTAACCTCGGCCAGACGGAACAAGCAGATCGTTCCGCATTTACCCAAGCGTCGGGAAAAGAAAGAGATGCGGAAAACGACGATCGACAAAGTGTGAGCGAGGTGAAGCTGGCGAGGTAATCACGACCAAGGCAATGAGTCAAGGGAATGATGCCAACGGCAATGCGGACAACGAAACTTCGGCAGAGTGGTGTCAACCGCAGCAGCGGAATATACCAAGGCAAGAGCAAAGTGCCGGCCGAGGTATGCAACAGAGAGGAGCACAACGAGAGCAAAACCGATACAATGACGGAGACTCGGAGATGATGAATGCGGGATACGCAAGACCGGACTATCATGTGATAGGGTCGAGATTGGGAAGCAGGGATTTGATGCCGGATGACGCCAGGTTAAAGCTGGATCGCCTGTATAGGTCGGAACAGATCGAATGTCAAGGTCCTCCGGGTCCAGCGTGCTTTGGACCCCGGATCATGAAGGAACCGCCAGTACCCAACTTCCAATTACCCAGGGGCACGAAGACGTATGACGGCAGTACAAAGCCGGAGGATTGGCTGATAAACTACGCAACAGCTGTGAAAATTGCAACTGGCAACTTGAGATGGGCTGTACGATACGTACCCCAGATGTTGGAAGGTCCGGCTAGGGTATGGCTGAATAATTTGCCACCCGGAAGCATCAATTGCTGGATAGATTTTGAAGAAATGTTTATCAGCAATTTCTCAAGTACATATCAGAGACCGAATAGACCGCAGACCCTGGCGATGTGCTAGTAGAGATCTAACAAAACGGATCGTGAATTCTTGACCCGGTGGTGTACCGTGAGAAACTCGTGTGAGGGAGTCATAGAGTCACAGGCCATAGCATGGTTCGCACAAGGGTGCAGGTATGGCAGCGAGTTGTGGATGAAATTGGAAAGGAAAATGCCAGTCACATTGGCAGAGATGATCCGGATTGCAGATTCATATGCTTTGGGTGATCCGACTCAACCCAGGATCGCGTCGAATGAGTCAAATGAGGAGTACTATCCGAGGGACGGAGCCGGTTCATCCCAGAGGAACGATTACAGGGGAAAAAGAAGAGACGATAAACCGGATCATCGGTACAGTTCGCAACAAGTTGCAGCTGTGAATAAAGATCAACCCGGAGCAGGGAGCAACCAACGCCAGAAAACGGAAGGGCAATGGACTCCTTGAAACGATGGCAAGAAAACGTGGATTCCGGAGCAGAAGAAGCAATGGCAAGAAAAGAAAGACCGTCCGAGGTATACCTATGAGTCAATGTTGGACCAGCCGTGTAAATTTCACACGCCAAATCCGAACAGCCCAGCGGGTCACACAACGAGGCAATGTGAGTGGATGCGTAAGATAGAACAAGGTGGTTCGGGGAATGCTCAGGCACCCCGGAACGATCAACCTCGGCAGGAGTTACCCCGGCAGCAATTGCTCTCCAGAGCAAACACGCAACAACTAATGTTGCCTCCCCCTCCGCCGAGGTATGACAACAATGAGAGAAGGGATGCAGTGCATTAGGTGGAAAACCAGCAACAACCGGATCAGAGATACTCCGGAAACGAGGGAAGGAATGAGTACAGGGAACATCACCAGAGCTATTGTGTGTTCACAACAGAGGAAACAGATAGGAAGAGCTTGCAGCGCCGACATATGGAGGTTAACGCGGTTATGCCTGCAGTGACGAGGTACATGCCTTGGTCGGGCCAGGAAATCACCTGGAGCGTCAAAGATCATCCCAAGCTTATGCCAAGCCCAGGCTCGTATGCACTAGTGTTAGATCCGACGTTCATTGGACCAAACATTAATGTGAGGTTCTCCAAGGTACTGATCGACAATGGCAGTAGCATTAACATCATGTATGCGGATACGATGCGCAAGTTGGGCATCTCGGAGAACATGCTCCAGGCTACAAGAACAACTTTCCATGGCATCGTACCAGGCATCTCCTGTGAGCCCATAGGCAAAGTCCGGATCAACGTCTTTGTTGACGAGGATAACTGCCGAACTGAGAATCTGGAGTTTGAGGTGGTGAACTTGGAAAGCGCGTATCATGCATTACTCGGGAGACCAGCACTGAGCAAGTTCATGGCAAGTAGCCACGTTAGTTATCTGCAGATGAAGTTGCCCGGGCCAAATGGAGCAATTACTATCGCTGGGGATTTCCGACGTTCTATTGAGTGCGCCTCAGTCGGGTCCAACCTAGCCGAGTCACTCGTAATTGCCCAAGAGAAAAGAAAAATCCAAGAGGTGGCGGCATTAGCTCAGTCCGCGCAGCAGTATATGCTGGCGTTAAGTAACCCGCATGGAAGCGTTTCGTTTCAAGCCGCAAAGGACACCAAGAAGATTCCAGTGGATAACATGTTCCGGAACGTACCGTAACAATTGGTGCCGGGTTAACTGACAAATAGGAAAGCGAGCTCGTCAACTTCCTCCGTGAGAATCGGGATATTTTTGCTTGGTCCACACAGGACTTACAAGGTGTTCCGAGGGAGTTGGCTGAGCACTCTTTGAACGTAAGACCCGGAGCAAGGCCGGTGAAGCAACCTCTCCGACGCTTCGCCGAGGATAGGAGAAAGGTCATTGGTGACGAGATAGCTCGGTTGCTAGCAGTAGGATTTATCATGGAAGTGTTGTATCCGGATTGGCTCTCTAATCCGGTGCTAGTAGAAAAGAAGAAGGATGATCCGAACGTGGCAGTGGTTTGGCGTATGTGTATCGATTACATGAACCTGAACAAGGCGTGTCCAAAAGATCCATTTCCACTGCCAAGGATAGATCAGGTCATCGACTCTACCGCGGGATGTGAACTGTTGTCATTCATTGACGCCTATTCTAGTTTCCACCAGATACCTCCGAACCCGGATGATCAAATAAAAACTGCCTTTATTACCCCGTACGGGGCTTATTGCTATCGCACTATGCCGTTTGGTGTATGAAATGCAGGTGCAACGTACCAAAGATGTATCCAAAAATGTTTGCACGATCAAATAGGTCAAAACATACAGGTCTACGTGGATGATGTGGTTATTAAGACCAAGGAAAGCACAACGCTCCTTGACGACATAAGGCGAACATTCGCGAACTTGAGGAGATTCTAGATGAAGCTTAATCCGGAGAAATGTACCTTTGGTGTCCCGGCTAGGAAATTACTCAGATTTCTCGTCTCTAGCCGAGGTATCGAGGTTAATCCGACTAAGATCCGAGCCATCGAACGAATGGAGCTGCCGAAGTGTCTCAACGATGTCCAGAAGTTCACTGGGTGCCTGGCCTCGTTGAGTCGGTTTGTATGTCGGTTGGGAGAAAAGGCACTACCTCTCTACCAACTCATCAAAAAATCAGATAAATTCGTTTGGACGCCGCAGGCCGATGAAGCTTTTGCCCACTTAAAAAAGATGTTGGCCTTGCACGGTGTTAGCTTCTCCACATCAAAGGAGACAATGTTGCTCCACATAGCCGCAACCGAGTTGTAAGTGCGTGATTGTAGTGGGCGTGATGAAGAGGGTAAGTCGGTGCGAGGCGGTGTATTACTTGAGCAAGGTATTGTGCGCCTCAAAACAGAACTACCGCATTTTCAAAAGGTGGCATACGGTGTTTATATGGCGGCAAAGAAGTTAAAGCACTACTTTGAGGAGCATCCCATCAAAGTGATATCTGAAGCCCCATATCCGAGATAATGGGTAACAAAGATGCGAATGGCAGAATTGCGAAATGGGCAATTGAGCTAGCACCTTCGCACCCGGTATGATAGAAGAGAAGCAATCAAGTCTCAGGCTGTGGCGGACTTTTTCGTAGATTGGGCCGAGGTGCAATACGAACCACCGCCACCAGATCCGAACTACTGGAGGATGCACTTTGACGGATCGAAAACCAAAACCGGGTTAGGTGCCAGGGTTGTGCTTACCTCGCCAAAGAAGGATCAGCTCAAGTACGTATTGCAGATCCATTTCGCGGCATCGAACAATGTCGTTGAATACGAGGCTCTGGTGCATGGTCTCAAAGTGGCAAAGGAGATTGGCATACATCGGATAATATGCTTTGGCGACTCGGATCTAGTAATACAACAAGTGTCCGGAGTGTGGGACGCCCTGGATCCAAACATGGCACTATACAGATTTCATGTGCAGAAGATCTCGGGTTACTTTGAGGGATGCGAATTTCACCATGTACCTCGCGTGGAAAATGAAGCTGCCGACATGCTGTTAAAGCTCGGATCGACCCGACAGGCAATTCCACCGGGCGTAGCATTGGAGCACCTCAGAAAACCTTCTATCAGGCCGTCCCCAGGAATCGACTCAATCTTTGTCCTGGAAAACGCGGAATCCGGAGCTGAGCCCATGGACATTGACATGGGAGGTAGCACGCCGAACCCGGGGACTACCTCGGCAAACCCAGGGACTGCCTCAGTAAACCCGGGGACTACCTCGCCAGACCCGGGGACTGTTCA
Organism: Avena insularis; assembly: GCA_023614405.1. Lineage (NCBI taxonomy): Eukaryota > Viridiplantae > Streptophyta > Magnoliopsida > Poales > Poaceae > Avena > Avena insularis. The sequence goes on from CM042696.1 coordinate 332,601,385, forward strand.
GCGTGATCCGGCTGAAGTTATGCCGGTGGATCAGATGGACATTGATGAGGAGATGTTCCCTGCGCGAGCAATACCAGCTTGGGCATTGCCTATATACCAATTCTTGAAAGATGGAACGTTACCCACTGAGGAAGTGCTAGCCAGGCAAACTTAGAGGAGAGCCAAAGCTTACACAATCATCAATTCCGAGCTGTACAAACAGAGTGTAACCAGTGTCCTCTAGCGGTGTGTTGACCCGGAAGAAGGACTTAACATCCTCCGAGATATACACCAAGGAGAATGCGGGCATCATGCCTCATCCCGGGCCTTAGTGGCAAAGGCGTTCCGGCACGGATTCTACTGGCCAAGTGCCTTGGAGCAAGCAGAAGATCTGGTGAGAAAATGCAATGGTTGTCAAAGATACGCCACCAAGACACATATGCCTATGTCGGAACTCAAAATCATACCAATTACATGGCCATTTGCTGTGTGGTGCTTGGATATGGTTGGCCCGTTCAAACCTGCGAGAGGAAACATGACACACATTCTAGTCATGGTAGACAAGTTTACAAAATGGATCAAAGTGAAGCCTATAAGAAAATGTGATGGAGCTACGGCCATGACATTTCTCAAAGACATCATCTTGAGATACGGTTATCCACACAGCATTATAACTGATAATGGAACGAATTTCGCGGAAGGAGCATTTGCGCGCTTTACCGAGACAAGAAAATCCGACTCGACGTAGCCTCGGTAGCCCACCCTGCATCGAATGGAGAAGTGGAAAGATCCAACGGATTAGTGCTATCCGGGATCAAACCCCGGCTCATTGAGCCGCTGCAAAGATCAGCGGGGTGCTGGATAGAAGAATTACCAGCGGTATTGTGGAGTTTAAGAACAACTCCGAATCGATCAACAGTTACGCCGTTTTTTCTGGTATATGGGGCAGAAGCTGTATTACCAGCCGACATAGAGCATGATTCGCCTAGGGTCACCCAATACACAGAAGCCGAAGTGCAAGAAGCCCAGCAAAATGATGTTGATCTGCTAGAAGAAGCAAGAGAACTGGCACTGTTCAGATCCGCCATATATCAACAAAATCTCCGACGCTATCATAGCCGGAAAGTGTGCCCCCGAGTCTTTCGGGAAGGCGATCTGGTGCTCCGGTTGGTACAACGTACCACTGGCATGCATAAATTATCCCCCCCCATGGGAAGGACCATTTATTGTGAGCAAAGCATTGCACAATGATTCCTACTATCTTATAGATGCGAAGCCACAGGAAAAGAACAAAGCGTATGTGTCCGGAGAGGAATCCAAGCGACCGTGGAATGTAGCACTACTTCGTCCCTTCTACACTTAGCTAAGAAGTGTATGTATCCGAGTCATCTCATATGTCGGTATGTATGTCGAACTTATCAATGAAATAGCAGAGCCTCGAGCAGTAACTCGGGGACTGCCTTAATAAATAGTTGTTGTTACTTTTTATGCGTTAGCTGGAATGACTCATTTCGCTTAACCCGGATTAGTAATGGGTGAGCACCAGAAACCCAACCCTTCGACTTGCTGCTGTCCAACAAGAATTGGCTTCATGGCAAGCAAGGAAACAAGTTTGGAATTGCGTAGCACGTGAAAAACCACTAAGGAAACGATCTTATTCCAGCTAACGTTTGCTTTTTCGGACTAACCCCGTATTTACTTTCAAGTTATTATGTTGGATTATTTTGAGCCAAGCCTCAAAGTTTCTCAGTATTGTTAAAACGATTCTTGAAGCTCGGATTCGTAAGTCGTAAAACCGAATCAAGGTAGACACGGATCGAGCCAGAGAATTGGACGAACAAGAAAATGAAACTCGGGGACTACGCCCAAGTTAATCCGGCATACAAGCATAGTAGCAAAATATCATGTATTCAGCATACAATTGCACCCGGCATACCGGGGATCTGATAAATTTTCAAGTTTTTTCCACTAAGGAGCGGCATGAGGAGGAAGTTCGGCGTCGTCATCACTATCTTCAATATCTGAAGCAGCATCTTCTCCATCCTCACCCGATCCATCCTCCACGTTCTCCATATGCTCCTCCTCACCGGACTCCAGAAAGCTCGGCCCCTCAACCCAGTCATGGATGGGAGAATATTCGACAAGGCTATAGGCGTAAGCCTGGCACCGAGCTACCCACTCCGGATCATCGGTCCATTTGGATCAGGTGCGCCGGCGTGTGAGGAGGCTCAGGTCGATCTTCTCGTACCATGTAAGGATATGATGGAGGAGGGTATCTGCTGCGGCATGCCCGGCGGATTCTCTCTAGAGATCAAGCTGTGTCTCGATTTCCAATAGCTTCTCAGCAAGGAGTGTGATCCTTTTCGGAGCGCTCTCGCTTGTCCCGAAAGTGTTGTAGATTTGGACCGCAATGTCGAGGAGATCTTTCCCATACTTCTTGATGGTTTCCACCCGAGCTGACACGCTGACCAACAGGTCCTCCATGTCTAAGGGGACGCTCTCACCATCAGGAGCGACGGGAGTACCCCTCTCTCAGCGGAATTTGGCAACGGCAGCACTGGCGATGGGAGTACCCTCCAGAAAGTGATCTGAAAATAAGGAAAGGGAAGATGCTGAAGCAAAGGCATCTGAGCTAACCCAGAAAACTATGTCGGACAAGGGGAAGAAACTTACGTGAGATATGGCAATGGATCCGGGTCAACTCCTTGATACAACTGTTGCCTCTCTGGCGAAGTTGTTCAAGCTCAGCAAGCGCCGACCCAAGCTAGACCTCAGATTCCTTGAGCAGGTCCTGGTCCTTGGAGATCTGGAGGGTAAAGCGCTCACGTTCTTCGGTGAAGTTTTGGCCAACTTTTTGGAGCTCAGTTTTGTGTTGGGCCTTCATCTTCTCCATCTCGGCCTTGAGTTTGGCTATTTTGTCGTCCTTGGTCCGGAGGAGGGCAAGCTCATCATTCTTCTTCTTCAGCTCGGCTTGATGCTGTCCTGCTTGTTCGAGAAAATGCAGCATCATATCTGGCACGGGCACACTATCCTCAACCGATGCTGAAATAGTATGTTGACCCGGCAAAGCCGAGGAGTGAATGTTTGCCGAGCCAAGGAGAAGAAGAAATGGAAAACACAACAAGGTTGGGCGAAAGAGGACATACCTCGGATTTCCTCCAAGTTCTTCTGCATAATTTTGTTTTCAGCCTCCACCCCAGCTGCAAAAAACCGAATGAGGAGGTTAGTCCAGCGGAAACAAGTGAAACGGAGAGGTGTTGAGGGAGGAAATTACCCCTCTTTTCATGCTCCGCGCCAAGTGCAACATGTTTTGCACGCAAGATCTTGTGGGTATCAAGCAGGCGCTGAAATTCGGTGCTCCGGTGATTGGTAGTTACCTGACAAAGGTACAAGAGTGTAAAATTAGTTCGTTGCATATTTGAAGTGTACAAGATCCGGGCCAAGCGGAACTTAACCCGGCTCTAGGTGCGTGCATATTTGAAGTGCACAAGATCCGGGCCAAGCGGAACTTAACCCGGCTCTAGGTGTGTGCATATTTGAAGTGTACAAGATCCAGGCCAAGCGGAACTTAACCCGGCTCTAGGTGTGTGCATATTCGAAGTATACAAGATCCGGGCCAAGCGGAACTTAACCCGGCTCTAGGTGTGTGCATATTCGAAGTGTACAAGATCCGGGCCAAGCGGAACTTAACCCGGCTCTAGGTGTGTGCATATTCGAAGTGTGCAAGATCCAGGCCAAGTGGAACTTAACCCGGCTCTAAATGTGTGCATATTTGAAGTTTACATGCAGCTACGTTGATCTTCTAATGAGCATCCGGCCGAGTAACAAGTTACTCCGCCGGAGGCTCGGGGACTAATGGTGATTATCTACAGCATGTAAAGAAGAAACGGCGTACCTCCATCATTCGCCCAGCGAGGTTAATGTCCTTGGTGGCGGTATTCATCTGAGCGGAAAATTCAGCGGGGCCGAACTTTTCCGGGAGATCGTCGTTGTAGACAAACTCCGCCTTATTCCAGTTCATGACGAACTCGATAAGGCTCGGAGGGTACCATTCGCCAGTGGGCATGTGGGGTGCCACCAAGACCTTTGCGTGAGCTTCCTTCCTCTCAATCAGGGCAAGAGCTGGGCTGGTGTGAAGAACCATCTGCTGCGAATCGGTTGGCTCGGCAGGAGGATCCGTCGCTGCTGGTGACTTCTTCGGAAGCATTGACGACAAGATTCGCTGCCCGGCCTCGACGGAGGTAGACTTGGCAGCATCCGAAGCCTTCTTTCCTTTAGCTTGCTGGGAGGATGTGACCACAGTGGATTTGCCCTTGGAAGCTGCTGGAGTGGTTCCTTGCCGAGCTTGGGATGACGCGGACGAGGCAGATGAACTTGGCACGGGAGCTTTGGTAGCAGGACTGGGAGCTGCTGTTGGTTTCTTCGGAGCCGGGACAGGTGCTGGTTCGGTGGTTGGTGCTGGAGCTGCTGCTAGTGCTAGAGTTGCGGTAGACTTGGTGGTTGCTGGTTGCGGCAATGCCGAAGTGGCGGACGCCGTTGCCTCGGCCGATCCGACCCCTCCAGATCCGAGGTCGCGTTCCTCTGGAGGAGGTACTGCAGAATCCGGAGCGGCCGCAGAGCCCTCCGGAATAGGGCTCCGGAGGCGTGGTGCGTCACGAGGAGGGGAAGGACCGGACCGAAGGGGAGAAGAGATGCTCGATCCGCTCTGAGGGACCTCCACGGGAGCCCTGCAAAATAAAATGATGTCAGGAGTGAAATTACCCCGATGCAGGAGGAAGTGTGTTGCGCAGTGAAAAATGACTTACGCATCCGAGGTCTCGGCCTCCTTAGGTTTCCGGGCCCTCCGTGCCGGGGCTTTGCCTGCCCGTTTGGAGGCAGTCTTGTCTCCGGCCTTCTTTTGCCTTTTGGTAGGCTGAGAAGGTTCGGAAGAAGAACTTGACGCGGATCCGTGCTTCTTCTTCGACGCCACCAGAACAGGCTCGCCCGTGGCAAGTGGAGGATCCTCGTGGATGTGCCCACCGGGGTTAGCTGATGCCGGGAAGGCAAAAGAAAGAGGGACAGCCTCAACGGGTTCAATCATGTCGATATCCGAGTCATCCTCATCGTCGGGCCAATCTCTAAGAGAAGAGAATTTACCGCTGGGTCGTTTGGTGGCATCGGTCGTGGGGAGGAACATCGCCTCGTCCGGCTCCTCCTCATCCGGGATTTCTCGGTCCAGGGCCCACTTAAGGGTCGGATCTGTACCATCCTCGAGGGTTTGCTGGAGAAACAGCTAAGAAAAAAGCACAAAGAGCAGAGTCAAAAATATGATAAGAACCGACACGTAATTGATCCGAAATAAGTTTACCCCGCGAAGCTTACCGCGGGAGGGAGCCTGTCACGGCAGTAATGCTCGATTCCCCATGTCCATTCGGCGGAGAAATCCTTATGGGTGGTGAAAAGAGCCTTGACCCGGCGGAAGATCTCCATATTGCTCAACTCGAACGAGGAGGTTCGGTTGGGGTCGCGGCTGAAGCTCATGTGGCACAACTTGTGAGTGCACCGCTGGAGGGGAGAGATTCGGTTGCGCATGAATGTGATCATGGCATCTTCGTTGCGCAATCCGAGCTTCTTCAGCTCCGCGAACCTTTTGTGGACTTGGTTGGCCAGAGCTGTAGGTTTTTTGGCGACCTCCTCCTAGAAATCCGTGTCCGGGGGACCCGGAGCGTAGGGCAGCAACCGAATCAAGTCTTCGGTACCCTCGTTCCGGACGTAGAAGAAGGTCCGGGCCCATCCTTTGCAGGAATCAAGCCCGGTGACCCGGGGAAAGATTGAAAATCTCCGGGGCGAGATCGAGGCAGCTCCGAACTGAGTGAGCTGCTTGTCCTCCGACTCAACGTGGATGTTAGGGACGACGTTATGATGGAGGCCGAAGAACCGGATCCACAGCTCCTTCGTGGGTCATAGTCCGGTGTAGCCCTCGATCGTAGAGACGAAAGCGGACAGAGAGGTGATGGCATTCGCCGAGAGATGATGTGGTTGCAAGTGATAGGTCCGGACCCAGTCCCGGAAGAAATCACTCACCGGAAGACCAAATCCCTGTTGGAAATGGGATAGGAAAACAACGAACTCACCTGGATTGGGTGAGGGGGCCAATTTCGAGGAGGGGAGACGAGCAGCGACGCCGGCGGGAATACGCCGGGTCCGGTAGAGCCAGTCGATGTCGTCCTGGCAGATCCACGAACCAGCCCATGCGCCGCGGTCCGCCGCGCCGGCGTCCTCCTCCATCTCCTGCTCGACGACGATGAGCTCCTCCTCCGTCATCTCGAATCCGCTGTCCTCGCTGGAGCTAGCGGCGGCGGGGCTCTGCGGTCTAGATTGACGAGGACCCGTGGCTAAGCAGTTGTGCAGCGGTGGCTGCGGTGCGGAGGCACGGAGAAGGTGCGGCGGCGCGGTCGCGAGGAAGAAGAAGAGGAACGGGCAAAGGGGCGTGGAGATGGAAAAGTGCTAAGGGACGAGCCCCTCCCCTATTTAACTGCCCCCAGTGATCGATGAGTGGGATCGCGCTGCGCCGGAGAGCCACACGGTGTGGCCGTGTATCACCGGCACCAGCCAATCAGAGAGAAGCCACACCATGGGCCGCAGAGTAAATATGATCCCATGACACGACATGCAGTTGCGGTAAACGAGGAGACAGGCGTGACGTAACCCACGCATAGTAATCAGCGGCGATTCTTGCGGCGATTCTTGCGAGCCCTTAAAATGAGGCAGCGTAATGATTAACCTTTACGTGGGTTGGCGTATGAGAGAAGGAAGCAAGGCCCGGATCCGAGCCACAATGGTAACCCGGCCGGCAAGTGAAAACTTGAAATGTGCAGAGGGAAAGTAAAACCATAGGATCCGAGCCGAAGTGGTGACCCGCCAGCAAGTGGAAACTTGAAGCGTGCGAAGGGAACGTAAATCCATGTAATCCGAGACAAGAAGTTAACCCGGAACTAAACATCCGAGGCTCGAATCTGAATGAACCTGATGTGGCCTTAGCGACCAAGGCCGCTAAGACCGCACCAGCTTCGGGGACTAATGTTGGGGGGATACCCCCGGGTAGGGTCACTCCGGGGTATAAGGGCCGAGTTAGCCGAGGTTCGGCAAGCTCAAAGCGGATGCTGGCCGAGTCACCTCAAGGCAGGCCGGATCACGGAGTAACCCGGGCCAGGGGGACGCCTAACGTTGTTTCGTCCGACTTAAGGAGTAAGTCGGAAATGCTTGTCTAACTTATATGCAGGAACAGGTGTGGCCGGATCTACTATGATCCGGATCCTCGCTTGGCTTCCAGGAGAAGGAAGGAATCTCTCTGGTCAAAAAAGAAGGTCCGGTGCGTACTGGATGAGTGAATAAAGCAAGGGCAGGACCACCGGATCATGGCCGACAAGGGTGACAACGCTCGCGTCGGTGGCACGGGCGCCCTTGAAGGCTACGTCGCTAAAGCAAGTGTGACACGGGGGAAAAGCACCCCTGTCGGGTTACTATTTTGGGAGGGGGCATATTCTTAGGAATATGCCTCCACGTATGCCCTAGGCCAGGACCGAACCACCACTATATAAGGGGGGTTAGGGTTCTGGTAGAGGGGTTGGGTTTTTCTGGAATACAGAGTGGGCAGAATTCTAGTTGGTTGAGCACTAGTGGATCTAGGGTTCTTGGGCTAGATAGGAGGCAAGAGTAAGATAGTTTCTTCTTCCTCCTCTTGTCAATACAGCTCGAGGAGCACTTGTAATCTTGGAGTTAGAACATCAATACAAAGCTTCTGTGTAGAGAATCACTCTATTATCCCTCCCTGGATTCCCCTAGCGCATATTAGTCCCCACCTTTAGCCTATCCATGGCATCTGCCGTGACACCACCACGACAGCGGCGGTTCTTGGCAGTTCTGGTCTCTGGCTCTGGGCTGGGGCTGGTTGGACGGTGGAGGTGGACCACGGGCGACGTGCTGGACAAGGTGAGAGAGGCTGGCGGCTGCTGTAGCACGATGTCGTCGGTGAGGGTGCTCAAGGTGCTCGGCCTTAATGGCCATGACCATTTGGTCGTGTGCACAGGGCTTGGACGGGCTAGCAAGGGGTAGGGGTTGCACTGGGGGGACAAGGGGACCGATTTAGGCACAAATGGTGACCAAAATTACTGCTCCAAATAGTGTTTTGAATTTGGCTAGATTTGTGCCTGCCACCTGTTTGATGAAATGGCCGCATGAACTAAACTTTTGAATTTTGGTTTCAAAATTTTTGGGTGATCTACACTAGTGCTAGGTAGTCTCTGGTTGCAAGGGTTTTGAAAGTGGAGCTCATTTTGATGGTTTTTCAAATAGCGGTGATCTATGCATATGCATTGAATTCAATTTTCACATGCCATTTAAAATAAGCAAAAGAATGTTTTTAGCAGATCAAAAGGTGGGCCTTGGTACCTCATTATGTGTACTAGCAAGAGGTACAAAGATCATGAATTGTTTTTGTTAATAAATGAGTGCTAGGAACACTCAAAGTAGTGTAGTGGATAAAATGGCCAAAATGACCATTCCTCCTTTTTAATTGTTTTTTATTTGATTTTCTTTAGTAAAAGTTTGGGAATGATGTAGATGATGTTTTAAATCACCTAAGAAACATTTTACAACCAAAGAATCACAGAACCATGGCAATTCAAATCAATTCCTAATTTAAATGTGCATACACATGAATGCTTTCATTTTTAATTTGGAAAAGTTTTTGTTAACCCTAAATTTTGATGATTTAGATCTTGATAAGCTTGGATTGAAGTTTTGGGATGTTACACCATGGGTGGCTCAGGTTTTAATAAGGGTGAACCCTCTTTGGGTAATGATCCCTCGGTAGAGACTTTCGCCGAAACCCTCCTGAACAATCCGGGACTTGCGAAATTTGGCCTGTCTCAGAAATCTGCGGAAGAAATCCAGCTTCTGGCCCGGCAATGCCTGGAGAGCCGAAATCTCTCTGCCGAAGAAGAAGCACAAGAGGTGGAGGACATCAAGGACTCCGACCTTCTTGAAAAAGTCCGCCTTCGCGACAAGGTACTAAGAGCTGGTGTGCATCCACCACCTCTGATTATTCCACTCACCCTCGCCGAGAAGGTTACCACCGAGGTGAACATGTGCCTGAGCAAGCTCACACATGAACATCATGTAAGTCGGAATTCCAACTCACGTTTTTCTTTATTGTACTTTAGATCATATCCTCTAGCCCCCAAGCATGAAGTTGGATATACAATCCGGGTTTATGCTTCCTTGGGATGCCAAAGAATGAGCTAGTGTAGCCCCCAAGGCTCGCGCTGATATTATTTACAATATTAGCCTGAGTCTTCAGTAGACTTCTGACTCTGGCTATTCTGACTTACAAAAAGTTAATTCATATAACCAGGATTTGTTGAAAAATGTCTGCAATAAGCGGAGAGAGATCAGAGCTCTCCGACTTAAGAATGCTGAGCTGAAGGTTTCCAAGGATGAGGCCGAAGGTAAACATTCCGAGACTCAAACCTTGTCTTGTGTTTTCATAGTCGAATATTTTTTGCTGAACTGTTGTTCTTTTTTGACTTATAGCACTGATAAAGCAGTCATGTGCTATGATCGAAGAGGGAGAGAACCTCAAAACCCTGGTGGTGAAGAATAAAGAACTTCGCCAAGAGCTGGATAAGCTCTAGGAAAATCATGAGAAGAGCATCGGTCAAATTCTCGAATCCTCCTCCATGGCTACTGATGAACGTGATCGTAAGATTGCGGTTCAAGATCAGAAAATCTTGGATCTCAACAATGAGCTCTACAGAGAGAAGGATCTTTCCGAAGCGCTCCGGGCCGAACTCCGGAGTCTTCGAGAAGAGAAGACCAAAGTTGATGACGTCATCTTCGGTATGTTTCCATCTTTCTGACTTGTCTACATTCTTCGACTCTTTCAATGTCGGATTTACTTAACTGTTTCACGTTATGTGCATAGGTCCTCTGAACTTGACGGACTCCACCTCTGCCGAGCCTCGCACCCACCGGCTTACCCAAGTCGGTGATCTGCTTCATGACTTCCGCCAATCCATTGAGGATATTGGTGAAGCTCTCAAGGTTCCAGACATGCATAGCATGTCCGACTTTCAGGTACGGGACAAAGCAAAGGAGATGCCGCAACTTGTCCAGGACTAGAACATGTCCTACGCGCGATCCGTGGAGCAGAATGCTCTTACCATGGTCATGAGCCACCATGGAAGCATGGAGATATGGCAAGTGACCAGAGGGTATTTTACTGTGGATGAAGACGGACAGGAGCAAGACATCAAGGACATCATGGACTCCTGCACCGGATATGGGTGTCACGTAGCTGACTTAACCAGCTATGACACTCCCTTCTTCACCCCCGTGGACACGTCGCCTCTGCCTCCCGAAGAAGCAGCCGAAGTTTCCGACGATGGCCAAACCATATCGGATTTGGACATCTCGGATCGTTATCAGGGCGCGGCTGATGTGTCCAGCGAGCCGGAAGCTCCTACCTCCTCTCCTGCATCATAGATTATCATAAACAAATGTATTATTCTGAGAAACATTATGGGTCTGTAAATATGCAGTACTATAATTTTGCTAGTGCTAAGCTTTTATCTATTCAGCACTTTTGGCTTTTAAACTTTGTGTGCCTGAAATGTTTGCATAAGCACTTATACTTTTTTGTCTATACTTATCGTTTATCTGGCTTTCCGCCTCGTCACTTTTGTGAGCCGGCTAAACTTTCTGCACGGAAATTTTGCCGAGCAACGGAGCTCAATTGCTAAACCAGTTTAAACTCGAAAACAAAGCCGGCTTCTAGTACCAACAATTCACTACTCAGAAATGCCCGCATCCGGCAATCATACAAATAACCAAAGTATAGACTAGAAACTTTAGAGTTATACCCGAAGGTAGCATTTTTAGAATCGGAAATCTAAACCAGAACAAACATGAGCATAAAGTACTTTCAAGTATTCTGGGATTTTCGACTATGATATGATCATTCAGAAATAAGATGGTAAAAACTTCTCAGAAAAAACTCGAGGCAAGCAAAACTTTAATTTCTCGTAGAACATGTACATATGTATGATTACAAAGAAGGATAAACTAAGAATAAAAGGAACGTAGCTGAGCAATATTCCATGGTCTGTCTAACTGATCCGGATTTGTACTGCCTCCATCTCTTTTTCTCTTCTTAGTAGCAGGTCTTTCTTTGACTGGCCTCATATCAGCTAAGTAGTACGAACCATTGTGCAATACCCGACTAACTAAAAAGGGCCCTTCCCATACTGGGGAAAGTTTGTGCTTTCTTTGTTGCACAAGCCGAAGAACCAAATCGCCTTTATTGAAAGATCTGTTTCTGACTCTTTGGCTATGATACTTACATAACTTCTGCTGATAGGCTGTTGATCTTATTTAAGCAATGACGCGAACTTCTTCGACTAAGTTGAGATCATTTTGTCGAAAAATCTCGGCATCCTCTTCGATATACGCGGACACTCTAGGAGAAGTGTGAATCAAGTCACTAGGAAGAACTGCTTCTGCGCCATAGACCAAGAAAAAAGGTGTGTATCCGGTTGACCTGTTTGGAGTTGTTCGTAAACTCTATATTACAGAGGATAATTCCTCTGCCCAAGCCCCCGCAACACGTCGTAGTGGTGCTTCGAGTCTTGGTTTTAGGCCTTGTAGGATTAAACCATTTGCCCTTTCGACTTGTCCATTAGCCTGTGGATGTGCGACTGACGCAATGTCAAGCGTAATATTTTGTTCATTATAGAATTCGGCCAATTCTCCCATAGAGAAATTACTTCCGTTGTCCGTGATAATACTATGCGGATAACCATACCGGATTATAACATCCTCGACAAATCTTTTGGCTGTTGCTCCATCAGAACTGGTGATGGGTTTAGCCTCAATCTATTCGGTGAATTTGTCCACCATCACTAAAAGGTGAGTAAATCAACTTGGAGCCCGTCTAAACGGTCCTACCATGTCAAGCCCCCAGACCGCAAAAGGCCATGTTATAGGTATTGTTCGCAGCTGATCAGCCGGAACATGAGCTTGTTTGGCGTACTTTTGGCAGCCCTTGCACGTCTTGACCAGCCGTTCGGCATCTGTCTTGGCTGTAAGCCAGAAAAAACCATGTCTGAAAGCTTTTGCCACTAAAGATTTGGCTGCAGCATGGTGACCACACTCGCCTTCGTGGATTTCTCTTAAGATTTCCACCCCTTCTTCCGGAGATACACAGCGCTAAAAGACCCCAGACACACTCCGCTTATAGAGCTCACCTTTAACTATAGTATATGCTTTCACTCGTCGGATAATCTGCCGGCTCAGAACCTCGTCTTCGGGTAATTTGCCATCTACCAGATAATCAAGGTAGGGTTGAGTCCAACTGGGAATTACAGCCATAACTGCTATTAGAGGTGAGTCGGATTTGGTCGGATATTCCTCATCCACTCCCTTTATTGAGGGAACTTTGAGGTGCTCTAAAAAAGCGTCATCCGAGACCTCTTTCCGTGCAGAGCCTATCCGAGATAGTGCATCTGCTTCCTCGTTTTCTGCTCGAGGGATGTGTTGAACCTCAAACCCTTCGAACAATTTAGATAAATCATCCACGACAGCTTTATATGCTGCCATGTATTTATTTGCATTACAAATATCCGACACTTGCTGAGCAACAAGATCCAAATCTCCATAACACGTCAAACGTCAAATGCCGATATCCTTAGCAATCCGGATTCCATGTAGCAGTGCTTCATACTCGGCAATATTATTTGTCACTGTGAAGTGGATCTGCAACACGTATAAAAGTTTATCTCCTTGGGGTGATTTGAGCACCACGCCAGCCCCCGAGCCCCCTCGAGCCTTAGACCCATCAAAATATAGGGTCCAATATTCCGACTCGGGGAGGGTCATATTCTCCTTCATCTCTGTCCAATCAGCAACAAAGTCGGCAAGAATTTGGGATTTGATTGCTGCCCGAGGTTTGTACTCAATATCGAAAGCTAAGAGCTTTATGCCCCATTTGGCGACGCGTCCTATGGCATCACTGTTGTTTATTATATCTCTCATGGGAGTTGTGCTCACCACGGTAATTGGATGCTCCTGAAAATAATGTCGTAGCTTACGAGATGCTAAGAACACACCATAAGCCAGCTTTTGATAGTGCGGATACCGCTATTTTGATTCTGTCAGGACCTCGCTGACAAAGTAAGTCGGACGCTGCACCAATTGTTCCTGATTTTCCTCCGGTCTCTCCACTACCATAACGATACTGACGACTTTGTTTGTCGTAGCAAGATAGAGCAACATTGGTTCCTGTGGTTCTGGCGCAGCAAGGATAGGAGCAGATGAGAGTACTGTTTTCAGGTCTTGTAGTGCAGCTTTAGCTTCGTCGGTCCACACAAAATCCTTGGTCTTTTTCAGGAGTTTGTATAATGGTGCGGCTCTTTCACCGAGTCGGCTTACATTTAACCGATCCGCAAGAATGCAACCAGTTAGTCTTTGTACGTCCTTCAGGCGAGTTGGCCTGGAAATATTGAGTATAGCCTTGATTTTGTCTCGATTCACCTCTATGCCTCTTTGGGGCACGATGAAACCTAACAATTTTCCGGCTGGGATTCCAAAGAAGCATTTCTTCAGATTAAGCATGATGTTGTATTTTCAACATTTCCTCCAAGTCGGAAATCAATGTTTCCTTGTTTTTGGACATCACCGCAATATCATCCACATATGCATGTACATTGCGTCCGAGTTGGTCGTGGAGGCAACGCTGCATTGTGCGCTGGTACGTAGCTCCTGTGTTCTTCAGTCCAAAGGGCATCGTAACAAAACAGAAGGTTCTGAAGGGGGTTATGAATGAAGTTTTGACTTTGTCAGATTCCTTCATCCGGATTTGGTGATAACCGGAATATGCGTCGAGAAAACAGAGGAGCTCGAAGCCTGCCGTAGAATCGATAACTTGATCAATCCTAGGCAGAGCGAACGGATCTTTTGGACAAGCTTTATTCAAGGCAGTACAATCAACACACATCCTTAAATCAGTGGTGTCCTTTTTAGGGACCATTACAGGATTGGCCGACCACTCAGTGTGGATGACCTCTTCTATGAATCCGGCTAACTCGAGTTGTGCTAGTTCCTTAGCTATTGCCTTACACTTTTCATCGCCGAAACGTCGTAAGGACTGTTTGACGGGTTTAGCATTCGGGTTTACATTTAAAGAGTGCTCGACAAGTTTCCTAGGTACTCCGGTCATGTCAGATGATTGCCATGTGAAGATATCTTGATTTGCTTTGAGGAACTTGAGAAGCGTGCTTTCCTATGCGCTATCTAGGCCTACGCCTATCTTGATCACCTTGGAGGGGTCATCATCCTTCAATGGCGTCTTCTTCGTCTCTTCTGATGCCTTGAACTCCGGATTCGGCTTTGTCACCTCCTTCTTTGTTGCGGGCATCTCGGATGGATCTATGCTCTTCTTGATCTCCTGGTACTCCTGGGCGTGCAGCACGGCTTCAGCAAAGGCGGCATTTCCATCCTTGCACTCTCGCGCTTTCTTCGGGTCTCCCCTGATGGTGATCACGCCATTGGCACCTGGAATTTTCATCATATTGTAAATGTAACACGGACGAGCCATAAAAGCCCAGTAAGCCGGACGTCCGAATATAGCATGGTACGTGCTTTTGAATTGGACCACTTCGAAGGAAAGTGCCTCCGTCCGATAGTTCTTTGGAGTTCCAAAGGTAACATCCAAAGTGATTTCTCCCAGGGAATTTGCTTGTCTTTCTGGGATAACCCCGTGAAAGATCACAGAGCTGTGGTTCAGCGGGGTCTCCGAGATCTTCATCTGGCGTAACGTTTTGACATATAGAATATTAATACTGCTGCCACCGTCCATGAGAGTCTTGGAGTAACCATAACCGTCAATAAGTGGATTGACGATTAAGGCGTATTTTCCTCGCATGTGCAACTTAGGCGGATGATCAGCGCGGTCAAATGTGATTGCCACTTCCGACCAGTTCAAGAATTAGGGGACAACCGGAACTATTGCATTGAGCTCATGTAGCACTGCCTTTTTGACCTTTGCTGGTTGAGATCCGAGGAAGGTGACATAAGTGTCTTTCTTGGTCAGAAAAATTTTCTTCCCTTCCGGCTTGGGATTTGAAGCATCAGCTTCCTCCATGTCGGAATCTTCCTTGGTCTCTTTATCTTTTTCGGGATTCTTCTTCCCCTTCTTCTGCTTAGCTTTGTAGCCAGCGGTGTCATCTTTTTTAATGTCGTCATTGAAACGACACTCGGTGTTTGTGTGGGAAGAGCCCCCATTGGCGTCTAAGTGATGCATACACGGGTTATTGGCAATGTCGGCCCAAGAGTAGGTTTTTTCGGGTTGCTGGTCTCCTCTACCCTGGACTCTTGATGTCCCACGACCGCGGCCGCGGCCACCGCCACGTCCTCCTCGTCCTCCAGACCCGAAAGTAGCAGTGACCACTGCCATTTCCGCGTTGGGTTTCTCTTCCGAGGTATTCTTGTGCTTCTGAGCTTGTTGCTTTGGTTGTTTTGCCGACTGTGGCACATGTAGGGCATTGAGTAGTCCTTCTGCATCATCGTCAGCATCTGCATACTTGCTCGATGTTTCTATCATCTCTCCCAAATCAGTAACCTTGTCACACTTCAAGCGATGACGTAGTAAACCAATTGGGAGATCTGCAATGAAAGATTCAATCGCAGTTTGGTCATTTACTCCTTCACAGGAGTTCTTGGTGTCGATCCATCATCCGAGGTAATCCCGGCAAGTTTCTCCGGCTTTCTGGGTGCAACGCTACAGGTCTCCGACCGTACAGGGCCTCCGGTATGTGCCTTCGAAATTCCGAAAGAATGCACTTTGCATGTCATACCAGTTGTGGATGGTGTTCTCCGAAAGTTCATTGAGCCATGATCGTGTCGTCTTCCGCAACATGAGTGGGAGATATCAGGTTGCGACCAGGTTGTTTCCGCCTTTGGCGATGCAGCAAGCTTGGAAGAAATCCTGTAGCCAAGTATCTGGCCGAGCTATGCCGTCATAGGCTTGGATATGTCTTGAGATAGCAAATCCTTCTGGGAATCTTGTAGCTCTTATGCGTGGTCCAAAGCACTTTGGGCCCACGTATATATCATCATTTTCGTAGCGTCGCGCCTCTATATTGGAGTTGATCCTGTGCCTTGCGTCGTTCGGGGATAGAGATCGTCCCGAGTGTCGGTTATGGCTGCAGTGCCTTGGAGCCGGACTTTGGCTTCTGCCACTACCTCCTCCACCACGACCCCCTCCTTGGCCTCCTTGAGAGCCGTTGTGATGGCTATTTGGCAGAGAGGGTGGAGCAGCTGGGTTATTTCTGGCTGATCGCCCGCCTCCGTCTGGAGCATCATTATTCCGGTTCCGGGGAGGGTCTTCATTGTGACGAGCCCCCTGCCGGCTTGTCTCGGCACGGTGTCCATCGTTCCTTCGTCCTTCATCCGGACGGCTTGCATGTCTAGGAGGTCGCATTCTTTGTCGGTCCTCCTCCCGACGTTTCTCTTTGTCATCGTCCCTGCGGTCTTTCGACTCTCGTCGGGGCGGGTTCCTTGGATTCAGTGCAGCAATTGTCTCTTACTCCGCAACTAGGTTAATGTTACGCCAATCACGAGCAGCTTTGTGGTGTTGTCCCGAGGATCCGGTTCTTGAGTGATTGTCTTCCCGACGGTCGGAACGGTGGTGCTGCTCCGGAACACGTTGGGGTCTTACGTCAGCCCATGCCGGATCTGTGCGACACTGGTCAGAATTTGAGACCAGCTTTTGACTTCCGGACAAGGCGACCTTTTGCTGCTCTAGTCCTTTGTTGAGTAGTTTGATTCCCAATAGGATCTGCTCCGGGCCTGGATTAGCCGATAGGATTTCCCGAGTCGCAACGGTGTTCTGTACTGGCGTTGGATATACCCAATCCCCATTGCTGTCGCGTTGAGGCATCCCAAGTTCTCCTCCGAAAAGGACGTTGTGAATCTGCGGGAATTGGTTGTCATCAGTATGACATTTCCTGGTCTTCTGGTGTTGCCTGGAGTTGTACTTCTCCGCATATGCCATGCGTTTCTTTTCCTCCTCAATGTTTTTGGCTTCATCGAGGAGTACTTGACGACGCGCTTCTAGATCATGTGCCCTTTCGTCCAACTCTTCAGCAGTAAGTTCTGCAGCTGTAGGAATAGGTGTGGTTAATGCAACATCGATGAGTTTACGCGCACCTTCAGTGATCACGTGTCCATCCACCGATTCTTCTTTTTTGGGCTCGTCTAGGATAAGTGCTCCATCCGAGTCTTCCTCATATTCCTCGACAATCACCTCCTCTGCCGGAGGGTCTTTCGCCGGGGTCTTGTTCTTCTTCTTTGCCTTCTTGGCAGCGCTGGTAGCAAAGACGGCTTTGGGTCCGTTTCCCGGAGTCAAGCTCTGATCGGTACTTTCGGACATCTGGACCTCGGTATTATCTCCGATTTCCATGACATCCTGTGCTTTGGGAGAGTGTTCCCCGGATCCTTCATCCATGGCTTCTCCTTCCTCTGCAGCTTTGGAGTTATACTCCTCTTCATATTCGGCGGAGAACTTTCAGAAATCTGCTGACGTCATCGATTCATCCGAGGATGCGGGTACGTCGGCGTTTGTTCCAATCGCCTCCAGCATAGAGTCGGTGTTGTCTCTAGCATCGGCAGAGCCGGATTAGGATCCCACATATCTGACGAAGTGCGATGCGTGCCTCCTGAGATACCTGCGGCTCTCGCGATCGGCCTTGTCGAAACGTTTGATGGTCTCGAGGATTTCATCTACGCCGAAGTTTTGCATCATCATGCGTCTTAGCGTGTATCTCAGGAAAGGCCTGTCTGTCCTGACGTCATCAGAGCTGGAACCAGTGTCGTTGCTATGCTCCTCCTAGATTTCGACTTCAGCGGGTGGGTCGATCTGGGATTCGGACTCTCTAGGGAGATCCACTCCAGATTCAACTTGGACCGCCAGGTCTACTTCAGGTTCGGATTTCTCCACTATCTCCACAACTGGTGCGGGCTGGGTGGGATTAGGGTTTTCTGAGATCTGGAACTCTGCCGCCTCCGCGGACAAAGGGGATCCAGAGATTTCTTCTGCCTCTATCATCACCGCTGGGGTGGGTGGGACAAGTAGCAAAACCAATGTAAACATCGATCTCGCCAAAAGACATGATGGTGTAGGCAGTCACAGCCTTCCTAGCCGGAATCCAGGTCTCGTCGAGAACGATGAGAGGGACGTCACTGGCGTAGAGGATGCGATCGACGGCGATAGTCCCGCTGATTTCGATTCTTGCAGATTCCGCTCGGAACGCAGATCCGAAGCTCACCTGCCCAACGGTGGGCGCCAACTGTCGTCGGATTGATGACAAGTACGCCATGAGGGGGTCCTTGAGGCGTGCAGAAGAGAGGGGTGTGAGACGTACGGTGTTCCGGGACGGTGAGCACACAAGTTTACCTAGGTTCGAATCCGCCGGCTTTGGACGGATCCTACTCCTGCTAGCAATCCAGTAATACGGCAGGGTCGGAATATGGGTTACAAGGGTTCGCCTGTGCGAGTTGAGATTGTAGACTATTGAGGGGTACCCTAAAGGCTCTCCCTAGGACGGCTTATATAGATATTCGGCCTAGGGTTTACAGAAGAGATCTATCCGGCTACGACTAAGAGTCGGTTATAGAGTATATCTTGAACTACAAGTAACACTATGGACCTATGTTGGTAAGTCTTCTAGGCCTTCCCGTAGCCGGATTGGACTCCGTTTCTTCTCCCTGATTGGGCTGCCCGTGAAGCAAAGCTCTAACCCGAACTGGGCCACCCTGGTTAGGGAGGAATTGTGAGGATACCCGGAAAGTATATCCCCAACAGCCGGCTGCATCCACACCCACGCAGACCACCAACTCCGGCGAACACCAGACTCCGGCGAAGCCTTCCCCTCTCCCCACCTCCCATACCATAGGCGAGAGATTCCCCGACGATTCCGCGGCGGTGAATGGCTTCGGCTGCCGCACGCTCCAGGCGTGGGAGGCCCGGCTCCTCCACGATGCGAGCTACATGGCACCGCCGGACACCCGGCTCCCGGCCGGCTGGAAGCTAAGCCTCGGCGGGATCCCAGTGCCACCGGTGCCGGCAGGCGAGGAGATGGCCGAGGAGATCGAGGCCGCGATCGCGGCCATGGAGGATCCCGATCACACCGAGGATCCAGGGAACTTGCTCTTCTAGGAGCAGTTCTTCACTGACCGGCGGCTGCAGGAGCTCATCTGCCACGAGGGGCCGCCAGATTCACCGCCGAAGCACAGCAACGCGGCGGGGAGGCGCCGCTGGTGGAGCGCTCCAGGGCGCACTCTCGCCTCGGTGCTCGACCACATCTTCTCCGGCAACACTCCCTGCCTTGGCTTCCCCCGCATTCCGACGCCGGCGGCAAGGGCCTGGCACCGTCCTCCGGCCAACTGGCTGCCGAGGAGAATGGGTAGCTCCTCCTCCTCAGGCTCGGCCTCCCGCTCCTACGGGTCCGCGCCGGTGGTCTCGCTGCCTCTACGGCCTGTCAAACGCGAGCCGGACACGCATGTCCGCTCGCTGCCGAGGACTAGGCCGCGTGGCATCGTCATCAACGAGCTGTGCGCACCTGCGCCGCCCACTGGTCGCCTCCACCTCCGCCAGCCGAAGATGGAGCCGGCAGACTGTGCGGTGCCTGTCGACGAGGATGCCTTCGCCATGAAGATGGCGATGGAGCAATCCCTCCGCGACGCCGTCCCCCCGCCGGAGCCTTCATCGCCGGATATTCTCGCCTGGTCTAGGGCGGACTGGGAGGAGACGGAGCACCGCCGCGTCCAGCGTCAGCAGGAGCAGGCCGAACGCCAGGTCTGGGCTGGCCATGAGTTCGTCTACGATCTCGACGGCGACGACGACGTCGGTCCTTCCTATCAGCCCTGGAGGTGCGGCGACAACGGCCAGGGTAGCTCCTGGCCGCCGCAGTCGCCGAGTGACGACGACGGCGACGACAAGGCCGATCCCGGCTACACCTCCTTCTATAGCAACTTCGGCATGTGGAAACGGCGTCCGGCATCAGCATCGGCGGCGGCGACCTTTTTTTAAGTTTTTCAAGTTGTTATTTAGTCTACCAGTAGTTTAAATTCGAATGTCCATTTGAATTCTATGTAATATATTTGTATTCGCCTGCAATTAATGAAAACCGTCGATATTCGTCCAAAAATCGTCCAAATTTGTTAAAATTTGGCTAAACGCGGGAACTCGACCTGGAAACGCGAGCGGGACCCAGGCCGAAATCTAGTTCCGTACGGCCCAAATTACGTCCAAATTTGGGCCTGAGAACGACTAACGAGTGGAGATGCTCTTAGTCCCACCTCGCTTTGTCATATAGTACTACTATACCGGTAATTTTCTTGGAGTATCAACAAGGTCACTTGGGAATCAGCACAGCAGTAACAGTGTTGTTTCGTCTTTGAAATCTAAATGATCGGGAAAGAAATTAAATTCTCCATATGTTGTGCTGGCTGTCTTGCATGTGCATGATGATTCATCTACCGAACCAACTAGGAGGATAGAAACCAAGGTGCAATTACCAAATTGAAGGCAGTGCATGATCTTGCTTATTATTTAAATATAATATAAATAAACCATGAAGAAAGTATTATCAATCTCTATCTTCATAGTCTCATCTGTCTTCGTAACAAAGTGAAAAAGGAGGGTTTCATGATGGCCACACGGGGAGAAAGTATCCTATGGAAACCTGTTCTCGATGGAAACTTGGAAACTCAAACATGGACCATCGGATGGATTGTGTACGACTGAGATGAACCACAGATCGATCGCCGCGTTTTAGCAAAAGAAACCCCGCACAGTTACTCCTTATTTGTAAAAACCCCCGCTATGTTCTCTTCTTCTTAACTTGAGTCCCGCATAGTGCCATCACGCCATGGCCGTCGTCCACGCTGCTCGACTTGTAGGTGAGGCCTCGCCGGATCAGGTATGTTTTCTCCGTCTCCTCCTCATGGCTGTTTGGTTTCTCATCAATTTCTGTTACTCTCGTTCGCAGATACGCCGGTGTTGATGTGGGAACTAAATAAATGGATCCAGATCTTGTCCAGTGAATGTATGTCTGTGACAACACATAGGAAGCAACGTTGCTGAACCGCAAATCCATTGTACCAAAAGAAAAAGAATCGGAGCCATTTAGCAGGAAAACAAAGAACTTCCTTGCAACTTCCATGGTTGCAGATCGACGGTCGTCCGCATCCTACCATCAGGGACGAGATTGAGTGACCGCATGGAGACGAATCAAAGATGTCTGGCGTCTATGAATAAATCCAATGAGGATAGGAGCGACCTGCTCTCCACGGCCAGAAATCCCGCCCCTGGTTCTGAAAGGTCCAATGGATTGGGGGTACCGTTCAGAGAGGAAGGATAGAGTAGGGGTTTTGTGAGAATATTGAACAGCCGACGTGGGCGTCTTTCTGTTAAATTCATTATGTCTCACGTCTGTTGTACGTTTCACATCCAACTGTTCGTGTTTGAGTTTCCAAGTTTCCATTGCAAGCAGGTTTCCACCAGATACTTTCTCGCCACACGGGTAGGCGCACAAGAATGTAACCCTAAGCTTGACGATATATGCGCCCCCGAATCTTGACAGTAGCTGCATAAATTCTCCAAATCAAAAACATATTAAATAAAATTTAATCCGTAGCATTGCACGGATAATTTTACTAATCTATATCTATACCTACTGATATATATACCTACCTACTGATAAAGAAATGATTGTTTCTTGTTGTCCGTCCGTCGTTTTCATGACAAAATTACCCTCCCGCTAATCAGTTGATCGCTAAAAAAATCCGTCCCTATTTCTTTAAATCGATCGCTGAAATCAATCTGTAAAAAACCGGACCTACGTCCGTAAAATAACCTTTGCTTCCCGAGTCCAGATTGAGGACTGCCCGTTCCATCTGCGCAATGTCCCTGCGAGAGGTCATCCGCTCCTTTGATGCCGACACACTCCATGCGGCCGCCGCGGTCTCCTGCTCCTACCCCGATACCACGCCCGAAGTTCCACCCAAGATCGACATTTCCATGACCAAAGTTTTGCCCGAGCTCGACATTAGCCGCCGTCTCGCCACTTCGTCGGAGCTCATCTCAAAATCCATGTCCATCAGTCTGTCCTACAGAAGCAACAGTAAGGCTGATCCCCATGGAACACGGGAGAAAAGAAGGCTTGGCCTGATTTCATCGTTTATGCAACTCTCTGAATATTTTTGCAGTGGCATGCCACCTGATTCACTGGCGCATAGTTATTGCTGAAGATATTGTTACAGTTCAGCATATATTACCTTCCACCTGTTCGATGAAATGCCCAACCGCTGTGGTCCTACTCATATGAAATTGTATATCGTGGCATCAACAAAGCCACATGGACTTTAGTCTTCACCAGGTTAGTCCAAGTTACGTTGCATTCAGCTAGTTTTATGCAAATTCACATCATGATCTATAAAATTAATCTTGATCATGGTGCATGCTTGCTTCTGGCGGTTAGCTTATTTCTTAATTACTCAGTAAATAGGGTCTCCAGGCACGATGTATATTGTATTTCAAGTTTGCACACACTTAACGGGCAAGATTATTTGCCCGTCTTACTTTCGGAAAATAAGCGAAATATGAGGCAATAGAGTTAAGAAAATGAGCAAACCAACCTGTGGTTGGTGGCTAGAAGGATAGTTGTACCTCTGGCTCACCAAAGTCAAACACCAGGTTTAACACTGTGTGTTGTATAAAAGATGGAATATTCTTTCAGTGGGAGACGACATTCCCGTCGACAACGAGACGTCCATGGTGATTTCATCAATCTCAAAGACATGGTGATTTCATCAATCTCAAAGACCCGATCCGTCAACTCAGGCTCTCGGAGGTGCCCATAGGAGTAGGGTGTGCGTATGTGCGTTCATAGGGGTGGGTGCATGTACGTATTGTGAGCGTCTACGATTATACTGTGTTTCTAAAAAAAGTTAAAAAAATGACCATAACTATAGCACTCACACCATCTTCATGGGTCCTACGCGTGTACAAGTCAAAGGAGGTGCAGACTACACATATGCATCGCCTCTGACTCCAAGGTTCTGTGTCCCATTCGTGTGACTCCTCTTTTTATTCTGAATTTTTGCTGCACAAATTGTTGTTCATGTTGTGTCAATTTGGATCTCTTCTCTTATTTACCTCTCCTGAAATTATGGTTACACAACTGTTGTGAAACGAAGTCTTGCTTCAAACAGGTCGTTAGAGCATCTTCACTAGAGGGCCTCAAAGGTCCCCCATAGCGTTATGGGGGGCGCCGACGCGAAATTTCGAGCCCAGCCGCGCACCTCAATTTTTTTGGCGCCGGCGCGGCCCAGTTATTTACCTGGCGGCCCCAGGCCAAACCCAATGTATAGGGAGGCGAACGGGGAGCGCCGGATGGACGCGTGGCAGGGCGGATGGCAGGAAGAGAAGGCGGGACCGCGCGCGCCAAACCCGCCCGGTCAAAGTTGGCCCGCATGGCAGCCGCATAGAGCCGGTCTTATTCCTCGCCATCAGCGCCGAGTAATGCCAGTGAACGGCAGCGGGCGGTGCAGCCGACGTGTCCTGTCAATGGGACACGGGCGGCGTTAATGCCCACCGCTCGCCTCCCCTCCTCCCGCATTATAAAAACCGGCGGCGGTTTCCATTGCCGCCGCACACATTACCTCAACGGCGAGCTCCACCATCTCCACCCCAAACCTCCCCCAAGCTCTTCATCTTCTTCTCCCTCGGCGATGGCGGACTACAACGGCGCGGCGGCCAATGGCTTTGGCCACCTCTAGCTCCACGTCGACGAGGCGCAGACGCTATGGAGCTCCAGCTACCCCGTCCCACCAGCCTTTCGGCTTCCGAAGGGGTGGGCGGTGAGCCGTGGCGAACTCCCTGTGCCGCCCATCCCCATCGGCCTGGCCCGCAGAGCCGCGATCTACGAGCACTACTGGGGGTCGCCCACCGACGAGGAGCGCAACGATCCCCAGTGGGATCCCGACAACCTCCAGGCGTGGGCGGCCTTCTTCGCGCGGCAGCGCGAGGAACGCATCGAGGCCTACGATGGCGTTGGCCCGCCGTCGGCGAACTTCAACAACGAAGGCCGAAAGCGATGGTGGAGTGCTCCGGGACACACCCTCTCTTGAGTCCTGGACCACATCGCCAACGGCAACAACCCGCCGTTGGTGATGCCGCCGCGTATCCCGCGCGATCGCCAAAGAGGCCGAACGGGGGCCCGCAACGCCGTCGGCGCCCTCCTCTCCTCTCGCGTTTTCTCAGCGCGGTACTCACCATATTCCTCGCCGTCACCGCACTACCAGGGGATGCTCGCGCTCCCGCCGGTGAAGGACGAGCATGCGAGCCCACCGCGCAGGCGCCGCGCGCCTTCCTCGCCGCCTCGCCGCCTCTGCTTGGGCAGGCCCAAGCCCGAGCCCAAGAAGTAGTGGACGCCACCGCCGAAGTACAAGGCGGGAGCGCTCCAGCTGGCGGACGACGAGGACCCGAAAGAATTTCCGGGCCAGAGGATGCTGGAGCGGGCATCCTTCAACGTCGTCCTGCCGGCCACCAACGAGTTCGCCGCTAGCTGGTCCGCGCAGGACTGGCGGCGGGAGTAGGCCGAGCGCGCCAGGCACCATAGCCTCGTCTCGACATCGACGACGACGAGGGGGCGGCTGGTCCTTCCACGAGGCCGGCGCGCAGGACCAGCGGCGAGGGGTGCAGCCGCCTACCGCCGGCGAAGGACGAGCCACCCAGCGTCGACGACGACGAGGACGGCCTATTCGACTACGCCGCGGCGATGTACCACCGGCTCGGGATCGGCTGTGGTCGTCATTAGTGACTTTTTTCTTAATTTTTTGTTAAATTTAAATTGTTCGTCTATGTTTTGTTAAAGTTTAAACTGTTTATCCAAATTTTTGCTAAATTTAGAATATTTAAATTTTGTTATAGGGGCACGGCTGGGAGCCCGTGGACCCCATTTGGCAACATCGCGCCAGCGCCCCCATACGGGCAAAAAACGGGCCGCACCGAAGTCCGTATGAGGGTTATGAGTGGAGATGCTCTTAAGTACAGTAAATTCGGTCCGTCACACCTGAACTGGGTACACACGTACTCCACTCAAGGTAATGGGAATTAGATGGTGCGTCACAAACTCGATGCACCTGATACATTCTCAAAGTCGAGTCAATTGTGTGCATGAAGGATGATGCATAAAATCTTTTGTGTTGCAGTTTTTCTTACATTTGATTGAAAACCTTGGAAATTTGGCTGAGATTTATAAGATATTCAAGCAACTCATAGATAGAGGATATATCATATGTAATATTTCTTAATTATTCCGTTAAATTCACCAGCTGTGTTCTAACAATTTTTGCATAATTTAACAGGTGTGAATCACAAGGTGATTGTGTAATCCACAAGAACTCAACACGTGAAGGTCTGCATGATAACATACTGATTTTCATACCGCACTGCTTGGTTAGTATACTACATGATGTGAGTTTGAAGCAATTCAACAGCACATGCCAAATTATTTCTTCCGTGTGTCTGATCAACAGCTTGCATCCCATATTAAGTATACTAAATGAACACGCGCGCTTCGCCACGCTGTCTTCTTGGCGTTGTTGCATGGTGCGGCTCGTGCGGTGCTCCGTGGGCACTTTGGTCTGGGATGGAGCCGGGCATACTTTTGTTGGTATCTTGGCATGCCGTCGACTGTATTTTGGTAGGGACGAAGATAAAGATCGCACGGTAAAGACAGATGTAGAGAAGACCTATAGAGTAATGCATGGTGCATTTTTAAATGCATAAAGTGGTTATTTTACCCAACATCGTTCACGATATATGTTCCTGGCCGCTATTATGGATATGATGGTGCACTGGTGAACTTGGTAGCATTTTAAAACTGGACGACATACTCTATGTTAGGATGGCAAGGTAGAAGTTGATTTTTTTTTTTGAACGGGCAAGGTAGAAGTTGATGGCTCTATGGATATCGCACATGTGGAATTCCTAAGTTCTGACAGGAACTGATAAACACAGCAGCACTGAAATTGTAAACATTGGGACATAATGAATTACTCCCTTCCTCCTAAAATGTAAGGCGCCTAAGTTTTAGTCAAAAATCAACATGTTTTAAATTTGACCAAATTTATACATAAAAAAAATATAAACATTCATAATACCAAATCAATATCAATAGATTCACCAGAAAATATAGTTTCTCAAAATGTCCATTTGATATTGTAGATATTCATATTTTTCGTATAAACTTGGTCAAACTTAGAAGATGTTGACTTTTGGCTAAAGCTTAGGCGCCTTATATTTTGGGACGGAAGAAGTATAACTGAAACCGAAACCGTCACACTAGGGAATAATGACATGAGCGACATACACAAATGTTTGACACTAAATCTTCAGCTACATTCATGATCCATGACTGCAATTCTACTTCTACAGTAGAGTTAGGAGTGAGTCTAGCTCAACTGATTGGGGGAGTGGATGTACAAACTCAACACTTGAGTTCAAATTCTCACAGAAGCGAATTAAGGTTTCTATTTGTACTTAAGGACCAGGCTCTCCTGGTACTCATGCAATTTATCCTGAGGACTAGGCTTGGTACTTAACCAAGTTTAAAAATCCTTGTACTCATGCTTAATGGATGTGTGCATCCCTAGTTGGTGCAGAGGCCGGGGAAGTAAAAATCTTCCCTCCATAAGGAGAAAGAGTTGGGAGGCCGCTACAGGGATGTGCGTGTCCGCGTTTGGCGGAGAGCCGTTGGGGCGTCTTCGTGGGCGATTTTGGCCGCTCGCGTCTGACGCTAGCGATGATGACGCCGACGATCTCTCTCCGGCAGGTCTTCACTGCGGATCGACGATCTCTACACCTACATCGTTGTCCTACGTCTATAGGGAACCAGCCGCGGTGGCATGTGATCTGAGTTCGCTACGGCTGAGTGCGGTGCATAGGAAAGAAAAGAAACGAAGACAGAGAGCAATGGCGGCTCTGCTACTTGAGGAACGGTGCAGCCTTGCTGACACAGATCAGACTGAGGTATATTATGGCTTTCCATCTGCTTTGCATGCAGGTACTCCGTCGATGAGGACCTCGTCCGTGCTACTTCCGACGACCTTCTTTCTTGAGGAGTTTGATGCTGCAGACTGGACAATGATTCAGAGGAGGAGAAGGAAAGTGGCGGCTCATTGTCAGGCTAACCGGCAGAGAGGAAGAAGATCTTCTACGTCTTCTACAGCTTCGGTGAGAAATTCTGATTTCAAACATGCGGCTTTTTCGGATCCCGTCGCTCGATCCGTGAACATAGGTCATGTGGGCTTGGTTTCAGACTCGTTCGTGAGGCCCCTGACAAGTATGATTGGCTAGTTGGGTCAACTGTCGGAGGCCCACGCGTTTAAGCCTAAGAGGTATACGGATGGAGGTATGAGACGACTCCTAGGGTATACCTGGGAAAAACTCTCCAAGCCGGCGGCATTGGAGGCGCCTCTAGATCTTGCGGGAGTAGAACCTGTACTCACTCCAGACATGGCTAAACGTGGAGGCGGGCCAAACCAGAATCGAGTAAGAGGGCATGGTTATGGTGGTGGTCGCGGTGATGGGCGTCGTGATTTTGCTGGAGGCCGAGGTTTCAATAATTATCACGAGGGAGGCCCTAGCGGAACTGCTGGGGACGGGGGAGAAGGTTCTCGTGACTATCGTCATGGAAACTATCAAGGTGCAGATGGACAACGAAATGGAGGTTACCATGGCTTCGACAGTGGTCAGGCCGGTTTCAATGTAGGCGCAGGTTTCAGTTCGGGCGCACAACACACTGGTGCGGGTTTCAACAATGGCTGGCGTCACAATGGTGGTGGCGGTGGCCGAAACCCTCGCTGTTTTGACAGCAACAATGGCTGTGGTCGTATTAACCGTGGTGCTTTCGGTGGTAGGGGACGTGGCTCCCGTGACCATGGAGACCAGGAGATGGAGTTATCAGCGAGGCAGGCTCGTTTTATCAAGAACGCAGCTGCGGAGATGGCTAAGCAATTTGCAGAACAGGCTGGAGTGCTGAAGGAAACGCAGCAAGGAGGGGCCGCGGGTGGCATCCTAGAACCGCGGCAATCTGCAGTGCCACTGTCTGCCGAGCCACCTCGGCAGCCTGCAGTGCCGTCGCGGCCACCTGCTGTGACGCTGCGACAGCCTGCCGTGGCTCGTTTTTCGGCCGCCAGTCAGGATCCTGCCACAAACCGGTCTGGTGCCGGCATGGCCTCTGATACATCATATTCACTTGGCCAGAATACAAATGTCTAAAATTTGGAATACAGAGAGGCAAACACTGATGCTAGTTCAGATGGAGGACAAGCAGCCAGAGCCAAAATAGAAGGGACCTAAGTGTTTCGTTGTGACCAACCAGGGCACCATGTTAATGACTGTGTAACTCCGATATGTGATATATGTCATTCACCTGCTCATCCTTCTAATACTTGTCCAATTTTATCTTTGCCGAGGCCAACAATGATAATATATGGCTTTTCTTATGAGCAACTCATGTTCTTTGAGGCACCATTGACTGGTGCTATACGTCCGAGAGTTGAGAATACAAGAATGGGGAGGGTAACTGTCCAGAATGGTACAATGACAATTCCAAAAATTGTTTCGCAGCTGCAGTGGGTTGTGCCAGATGCACAATACCAATGGAGTGTTCGCCAAACAGGGGAGAATGTCTACCAGATGAATTTTCCAAGCAAGAAAGATCTGCTTACTGCTCAACATTTTGGTTCTTTTAGAGTTTCAAATAGTCCATGCTCAATAACTTTTGATTTTTGGAAGTCCACGGTTGAGCCTGCTTGGTATATTGAGAACATATGGGTGTTAGTTCATGACCTTCTAACAGAAGCTTTGGATGATTATCTAAATTTATGGGCAATTGGCACTCTTTTTGGGAAGACATTGGACATTGATATCAAATATATTCGGCAGAATAATGTTTTGCGTGTCCAGGTTGCATGTATGGACCCTAGCCTCATACCAGCAATTATGGATGTGATGATTAAAGGTGATTTTTATTAGCTACGTTTTCAAGTGGAGGGCCAACCTTTACCTCCTGTCAGTGAAGATATCATTATGGATGATATTCAGAAGGGGGATGATGATCATGATGCAGATAACTCTAATGCCGAGCGAAACGCTTTGGTGGATGGAGATGACAACAATCAAGCTATGGAACATAATTCTGCTGAAAATGGACATGAGGAGAGGGCTTATGAGGGGGCGACATCATACAACAATCAAGCAACAATTATTTTTGGCTCTTTTGCTACTCCTCTCCGTAGCTCGGGGTTGGAGACAACAATTCTAGTAGTTTTTGATCGATTGGTAAAGTCTGCACCTACGGCGATTATGTTATCACGTGAGGATGACGTTGCTCCTTTGAAAGCCTTGCTTCATCTGGACGCTGTTCTATCCGTGAGGCCAGGGGCTTCGAAGAAATTTATGGTGCAGTCTACACTGATAGGGAGTACATTAGCTGCACCTTCTGTACCAAGCGACCTAGCTTCACCTCGCACCCAAGGCGGGGATTCAAGTACTAATCTTTCCCCTACTAGTCCGGGTAATTTGAATTTATCTCGATCATCTTCTATTACTTTGGTTCTAGCTACAGCTTGTGAACAACTTTTACCATATTCAGATGGCTCTTCTGTACGTAAGGAAGATGATCTTCCTAGTATACTTCCCCTGGACGTTGCCATGTCTAGGAATACATCTGCGTTGTCTAAAGGTACGGGGCGGGAAAATATTCATTCTCATTTGTTACATTCACGTGTTCATGCTGCTGCTCTGTTTGATGACCGTGGTATTGTCGGTGTTGATGTGTCAACATGCCTTGTCCTCAGCTTTGTTTAGTGAATCGTCAAGAGATGGAGAGGAAGTCTTGTCTCCGGTGGCTGCTAATGTGAAGCAGCAGTATGCGCTGCGTGCTGATGCTGCTGCTTGGACTCTAGGACCGAAGTCTGCTCCTGATTCGCCCAAAACCCTAGTTGGGGGTAACAGGCTGGGCGTGTCGGATGGACCAACAATGGAAGAACATGTCCGTTTTGGTGGAGTGCAGCCGCCAACAGGACTGAGATCAAGCAGACGCCTTCAGGCCCAGCCGAACGCTGATGCCACACAAATGGAAAGGGCGATGTTGCTTGCCCAACGTCGTGACAAGTCGTATGGCCAAGGTATGAACCTTTCTAATAAACTTGTTGTTTAATCTTTTTCTCAAGAAGAAATTATTGATAGGGCAAATATCTTGGGGTTTCGATGGGACATAATACAGGGGACAGATGTGCAGCAGCTAAGATGATCCTTGACACCGCCTTAAATCGATCTTTAACTATCCTAAAAAATGTGAAGATAACAATAGTTATGGGCATAATTTGATAGTGTCTCATGCATCCAACCTATGTGAGGATTTGGTTGATGAACATAGCCCTATCGGTGAGAATATTTCTGAACTTGACGTTCAATGAGCAAAAGTAACGCATCCGCGTCGATGCAAGTCTTATGATAAGACAAACATGTGAAGTACACGCATTAAAATTAAAACGAATATATCCTAATGGCAGGATTAAAAGGGATGACATGGAACAGTTAGGGTTTTCGAGACCTAGCGAAACACTTGTTTGTTAATGAGACGATTAGAGAACATCGTTTAGATTTTATTGCGTTGTTAGAAACGGGTAGATCTAATTTTACTGTGCCCTTTTTAAAACATCTTTCTGCGGGTAGAGACTTTTTGTGGTTTTGTTTACCTCCACATGGGAGGTCGGGCGGGATTTTGGTCGGCATTAACTCAGAAACTCTCCAAGTCAAAAATGTGGAGACTGGGGATTTTTGTGTTAAGTTGCATATGCGATCTAAATATGATGGCTTTGAATGGATATTTTTGTCGGTGTATGGAGCTGCGCAAGATGTTCATCAGCCTTTCTTTCTATTCGAGCTTGTTCGGATGTGTGAGACGGAATCATTACCTATGTTGTTGGGGGGGTGATTTCAATATCTTACGCAAACGAGAAGATAAAAGCAATGACAATTTTAATCCTCGATGGCCCTTTATGTTTAACGCAATCATCGAGAGTTTGGACCTTCGAGAAATTGGTCTCTCGGATAGGCAATTCACATGGGCTAATAGAAGAGAAAATCCAACTTATGAAAAATTGGACCGCATACTTACTACTGTCGAATGGGAACAAAAATCCCCTTTAGTATCGGTAAGGGAATTGACACGCTCAGGTTCTGATCATACACCGTTACTAATTAGCTCTGGTAATCAAGCTCATTTAGGGAACAAAGCTAAATTCTCTTTTGAACTATCATGGTTGCATCAAGATGGTTTCTTTGAGATGATAAAAAATGAATGTGAATCAATATCAGTGGGAGAGACTCCTATTCGAAGATGGCAAAATAAAATTAGACACCTACGCCGTTTCTTGAGAGGATGGGCCAAGAATCTAAGTGGTAAATATAAAAAAAAAGGAGCGCCTACTGTCTATTATTGATGAACTGGACATTAAGGCAGAAACTTGTCCACTGACGGGTTCACAAAAGGATAAGCTTAAAGATGCTAATGATCGTGTTAATAAACTTAGACGTGATGAAGAGATCAAATAGGCTTAACGTGCTAAGGTTAAACATGTTCAAGAAGGTGGGAATAACACTAAATATTTCCATCTAATCGCTAATAGAAAGCATAGGAAAAAGAAAATTTTCCAGTTAGAGCAAGATGAAGGAACTATTGTAGGAGAAGATAATTTAAAGGTCTATATTACTGAATATTATAAAAAGCTTTTTGGCGAGCTTGATTATAATAATTTCTCTCTCATGGAAGAACAGGTAGAGGACATTCCCCAACTTTCAGCTGAAGAAAATTATATTCTTACTGCTGATTTTACCGAGAAAGAAGTCTTGGTGGCTATCTCTCAGATGGAACATAATAAAGCTCCAGGACTAGATGGGTTACCTGCTGAGTTTTATCAAACCTTTTGAGGTGTTATAAAAAATGATATCATGGCCCTTTTTGATCAATTGAAGAAAGGAGATTTTCCCCTTTTTAAATTGAACTTCGGGGTGATCACATTACTGCCAAAAAAGAAAATGCAGTCCAAATACAATAATATAGACCTATTTGTTTACTTAATATTAGTTTCAAGATCTTCACAAATGTAGCGACTAATCGCATTACTGAATTGGCTCATAAGGTGATTAGACCTATCTAAACTGCTTTTATGCCCGGGTGACATATCCTTGAAGGAGTTGTTGTTTTGCACGAAACTATCCATGAGCTTCATCGAAAGAAGTTGGATGGTGTGCTTTTTATAATTGATTTTGAAAGGCATATGATAAGGTGAAGTGGCCTTTTTTGCAACAAGTGTTATGCATTAAGGGTTTTGATCCGCAATGGTGCGAATGGATCAAACAATTTGTGCAAGGAGGTAGTGTGGGAATAAGGGTAAATGATGATATTGGCCATTATTTCCAAACTAGAAAAGGGTTGAGGCAAGGGGATCCTATGTCCCTAATCCTTTTCAACATTGTTACTGATATGCTTGCTATCCTCATTGCTCGTGCAAAATAAGATGGTCAAGTTGGAAGCCTTATTCCACATTTGGCGGATGGTGGGGTTTCTATTCTTCAGTATGCAGATGATACCTTATTTTTTATGGAGCATGATCTAGAAAAGGTTGTTAATATGAAGCTAATACTCTCTACTTTTGAACAATTGTCTAGGTTAAAAATTAATTTCCATAAGAGTGTATTTTTTTTGTTTTGGTAAAGCGAAAGAGTTGGAACTTGAATATAGGCAGATTTTTGGCTACGAAATTGGTTCACTTCCATTTCGGTATCTTGGAGTACCTATCCATTACAGAAAACTACGAAATTCAGAATGGAATCCTGTGGAGAGCCGTTTTCTCTCAAAGCTAGGTTGCTGGCAAGGAAAATTGCTATCCTATGGGGATCGTCTGGTTTTGATTAACTCGGTTTTGACTAGTTTACCGATGTTTATGCTCTTTTTCTTGGAAATACCTAAGGGTGTAAGAAAACGCCTGGATTTCTTTCGGTCCAGATTTTTTTTGGCAAAGTACGGACACTAAAAAGAAATATAGGTTATCAAAGTGAAATATTGTTTGTCGCCCTAAAGATCAGGGGGTTAGGTATAGAGATTCTTGACATAAAGAATAAGTGTTTACTTAGCAAATAGATATTTAAATTACTTACCGAGGAGGGAATGTGGCAAAAATTATTACATAACAAGTACCTTCAGAATAAAACTTTGTCTTGGGTAGAAGAAAAACCTACAGATTCTCCCTTTTGGAAAAGTCTTATGAGGGTGAAGGAAATGTTCTTTGCTAATGGCCTTTTTAAAATTAGCAATGGTGAAACCATCCTTTTTGGGAAGATGTTTGGCTAGGTGA
Source organism: Avena insularis (assembly GCA_023614405.1). Taxonomy (NCBI): domain Eukaryota; kingdom Viridiplantae; phylum Streptophyta; class Magnoliopsida; order Poales; family Poaceae; genus Avena; species Avena insularis. The sequence continues at coordinate 332,634,895 of CM042696.1, forward strand.
TACATCACTAGCACAACAATATCCGTCCTTATACAATATTATTCAAAGAAAAAAATGTCTTGGTGGCAAATGTTCTTGCACAAACACCTCTTAATATTGGTTTTAGGAGAGGTTTGACTGGTAATAAGTGGACACGGTGGTTGCACTTATGCCAACGTCTAATGATGGTTCATCTTACAGACCACCCTGATCAATTTGTTTGGAAATTAACCACAACGGGTACCTTCACTGTAAAGTATATGTATTTAGATCTAATGAATGGTCATACAAGATTCTTACATAACTATCTTTGAAAATTAAAAATCCCACTTAAAATCAAAATATTCATGTGGTTTCTTAAGAACAAAGTGCTACTAACTAAAGATAATTTGGCTAAGCGCAATTGGAATGGATGTCAGAAGTGTTGTTTTTTGATTCAGTGGAGTCTATAGAGCATTTGTTTCTTTCATACCCATTTACTTCCATTATTTGGCGAATTATTTTCTTCACTTATAATATACCTCCACCATCCAATATTACAAATATGTTTAGAAATTGGCTAAATAGGGTTAATAAGAAGAATAAAGCGAGAATACGTATTGGGTATCTGTTTTATGTTGGTCCATACGGACGTCTAGAAATAATATTATCTTTAATAAACAAATGGGTACCACTTTTTTGCAGGTTATTCGATTGGCGGTGTATTGGATACAACTATGGTCCTACCTTCTCCCGGTGGATTAGCGGGAGCCTATGGATACTGGATGCAACCGGTTGTTAAGGGTTTCATAGGACTTCTATTTCCAGGCTACTGGGTGGCGTCACACTAGTAGACTACATAATGGATAGCTTTATATTGTTATTCTTTTTTAGATGATTGATACATGTCTCAACCCTCTCTGATCCGTGAATGTAATAGTTTGAATCTTCTTTTGAATGCTGCAATAAATGAGGCTGTGTGCATCAATTAATGCAAAGGCCGGGGCTTCGCTCCCCATTTCGAAAAAAACTTCTACAGTAGAGCTAAACCATGTCTGACAGCCATCACACGGAAGAAGTAACACACATAACGCTAGTCTAGGATACAGACCCACAACGACACATACAGTACAGGGAGCATAGCTCAAAAGAAGAATGTACAGGGTATGCAGGTTGGATAAATCTGACCACTATAAGCACCGTGATTGCTTTCCCTGAAATTGTCAGCAAACATTTTAGGATATGGAATATGAAAGATGACACGGAGCAAGATCACAAGCCTATTCTCTGCATTATAAAATAGAATGACGCACCTTTTATATATCCAATTCATCTAGATTGGATATATAGTGGAACAATAATCGAATGAAATCCCTGTTAAACTTGTCCATATAGGTTGAAGGTGGCATGCTTCCATTATAGGCTACATAGTCTCCTATGAGTGTCCTCCCGAAACACGCTTCAAGCGTCACAAAAAAAATGAACATAAAGATGGCCTAACCGCTTGGACAATTGCTTTACCTGCCCGTAGCCATAGTTCACGTCACACCCAGTGACTAACTTGATCAACTCGATGATTCTCTGCCCTAGACTTTCTTCTGGGTCGACCTTCTTTTGATAGGGGTGGCGCTGAACTCTTTTCATCATGAAATCGGTAGGGTTATCTTTCTGTAGAGGCATAAAGCTAAACCACTTGGTATTTTTCCCCATGGTTCTCTGATTGATTCATTGAGACTTCTCAATGGACAGACATCGCTCTTCATCATATTGAGGGCGGCCATTATGCGGGATAGGTTTATAACTTGGAAAATTTCACAGACAGGCAAGCGCTATGCGATCACGCGTATAAAATAATGAAAAATGATTAGTAGTAATAAGCATAAAAATAGGCACGTGTGCTCACTCAAACTATGGCTATGTAAATCATGGTCATCGATTCGGCATTTGCCTTTTCAGAGTTTTTTAACAGAGTGTGACCATGATTTAAAAATCCTGAAAGAATGACTGGTTCTAGATTGGAGATCCACTCTCAGTTCGCCAGCGACCTGAGTGTAGATAGGGCCTTGCCCACCAATAAAAACCTCAATTTTCTAGTATACGGCTGGCATGCCATAAAATCCCCTAAACAATGTCTAGTTATAGCTAGGTAAATGTAACACTCCGTCCACTGGGCCCGGGGGTGTCACTCCTGACAGATTAATATAATATCTAGACTGTCCTAACAGTCCAACACTAGTTACGCACTTTGTTCTCACTCGCGCCTACCCTGTACCTATTTCCCGGTTGGTCACCTATTCTAAAATTGCTCTAGGCCAAGCACGTTTAATCTTAGAGTTCTTTTTAAATGAGTTTCCGGAAAAAAAGTTGCAACTTGTTGGTATGAGTATTCTATCAATCCTATTAATCCATGTGTCTGGTCTCACAGTAAGTCAACCTCAATGGGTTAAATAGAAGTTTAGATAATCTCAGTTTTTCTTAGTGATCACTAAATTAGTTGCCTACTAGCAAAACCATTTCCAACACGCTAACATCATACATTGACTGGCCAGACTGTAACAGATACTTTAGGATTTTTAATATATTGATGCACTTGGAGAGAAAAGTGGTTTCAACAAAACATAAATCTTACTAACCTCTTTCTTAAAATAACACAAATATTTCTATAAAAATATGATGTATACTTGGCCATTATGTGTGTACCATCATACCTGACATTAATCTGCATAGGATAATGCATAGTCCGATGAATAATCTTACAACTTAAAAAAAACTGAAATCTAGGACCATGAAAATACATAATGTTTGCGAGGTACTCTTTCAAAGGATAATTTTCTTGTGTAGAAAGTAGCAACATCCCTATGAAACATACAGTTTATTTACCCTATGGTGAATCTAGTATGTGCACTCGATCCCTATCTATAACACCGTGGTGGCCAGAGTGGTTAGAACATGTAGGTACATAGTAAAAGGGGACAAATCAGATGAGATAGTTACTTACGGGCCTCTCGGCGGTTTGTAATGCCATGCACTGCGCTTCCAATAGATTGGACATAGCATTTCCTGCAGCAGCCACTCGTCTTAACACATGTAACACCCTCGAATCGGCCCTATGCAAGTTTTAGCATTTCCCGCCAAACCCACATAGAAACGATTCAAAGATGCCCACTAGGCACTTGCGTGCGAGTGGAAAACAAAGTAATATCATTACACAATAGTCCACGATGGAACCCACAAAACATATATATACAACAATGACTCAATGAGTCAAGAATACATCTATACAGTACAAAGATCCAAATCACCTTGAAAACGACATAACATCCGAGTACGGATAAGATGCACATGGGGCTAAGAGCCCTGAAGAATAACCGATGGCGTTCATAACCCTGCCCAGGCCAAGCCGGAAGGGTAACCCTGCTAACGACGTCGATCTCAACCTGCTAAAACAAAAGGGGTGCCGACAAAGGGCAAAGGGAAAATAGAGCGGTCAGTACATGGCAAGTCTAGAATTCGGCGGCTCTCGCCTACATAGGTATGGTGGACTGAAGCGGCAGCTAAGCATGCACTAAACAACCTATAGAGACTCGATACAACTGTCGTCTATTAGAGAGGGATAAGAAAGACCTATTCGGAAGCAACCTGATACTAACACCAAACATACCCTGGTATTTCCCCCTCGAGACCAAACGAGGAAGTCATGCCGAGAAAACTCACACAGTTGGCAGTTTTATTCATTCATTCCCTGGTGGTTGTCCAACTTACTAGTAATATCAGATACAAGTCATATTATAACATCAATTCTTTAGTTATAGTTGTCTATGATCGAGAAACTGTGCTCCAAGTCGTCCATCACCGGGGACATTGGTTTTCAAAAAGATTTAACCTGCAGGGGTGCACAAATAGAAACACACGCACGGTCAACCTCGGAAAAACCAAATAAAACCCAATGAGGCACCACGGCAATGCAATCATAAGATATTTCAGGGGGCTAACCCCAGTAAGCTACCCGTTACGAAGTCAGCCAGCTCCGCGACGGACCTAGGGTGTGTGGCGATGCCTGTAAATGACTAGGAACCCGAAAGTATGACTGGACTTATCGATACAACGTAAATGTGGCACGGGGTTCCTAAATAGTAGAGGCGCTCCATGCACAATCGTTAATAAAGAAGTAAAGCATGACATAAGTACATAATAGTAATAAAACCCCAAACTAGTTTGTGGCCCCAAGAAATAAGAAATGAATCAAGCTCTAGATAAGGGGATTCATGGTCCAACATGCGGATAGTGCGATAGTCAAGGAACAGGTATCAAGTACTCGGGGCCTACGGGACACAAGTGAGCGGTTAAAAATCAAATATTAGCTATTGCCCACCGGTGCCTCTGCATTAGTTATATCTATTCCCAGGATTTTAATTATCAAGTTGTAATTAAAGCCATGATCATCTCCACCATTAAGTCTGTGCCAACCTTTCGACAACGGTGGAACGTCAACGACACGAAGCAGCACCTAAGCAAGCAACTATGACTCGCAAGGACGACTGTCTATCAAACAACATGCAATAGGATGTGTCCAAAGGCAATATAGAGACTGCAAGGAATATAATTGGTGCATGGAGCCGGGCAATTCTGCTGAAAACAGCGTCAGTCCGCGTTAGTTGCATCCAAATCACACAAGTTTAGAGGAGAAACAATAGCAAAATTGTTCAGGAAAGTAGATACGTTTTGGACGTATCAGTCATATTCCAAAAATCATGACAAGTGATTCACAAATGTCTCCATACAAGATATGGATCACATTTTGAATCCTACTCCATGTAGTGAAAAAGACAAGTGGGGAAAAACACAATGATCAATATCATTGATTCTTTTCTTCTGTGAAGAGAATCGTTCAGGAACATTATCCGTTGCGCTTCTCAACACTCTGATGCGGGGTTTTGAATCCTCATCGTGTTTTTCACTATCTTCCATTTGCTCCATAATCGAGAAACATCACCAGAAGTGAGCTTTCTCAAGAATGCACCAAAATCCAAGCAATACAAGTTTTGCTTTCCTTTTGGTTTAGCTATGGATTTCGTATTCAAAGTTTCCAATGAATATGCTACAAGGACTTATTCGCTATTGTTTTGGTTATATTGAATAACCCCAAAACTTTCACGAATTCAAATGGTTCACTATATTCTAATTGAGTGCTAACTATTTCTAAGCTAATGGTCTCTACATCTACACTACAACGATTTATTTGGTGCCTTCTATTCAACCCATTTGATATCTAATATCACATTGTGATGCTTTGCATTCTGACGTTTCAGAATGCTTTGCATTTTACAATTACTTTTATGCCATTCTTATAAATTCGAATTTCATTACTATTGATCAAATCATAGTAATTGGATTCTCTTTTATCTTTATACCCTTTTATTGATGAAACACTTTGATCAAATCAAATAATTTTATATTCATGTTTCCTTTGGTAAACTACTTTACACATTTAAACAATCATTTAATGATAATTACCATTTTCGTTAAAACACAATACATCGGATATGTATTTATTTTTAACAATTCATTAAACACTCTGTATTCAAGTAATACTCTGTGTTCAAGTTAATTTGCTGAACTTAGGTATGATTTATATATGATAAGAAATCGAATGACTTTCACATATTATCACATAACTTTGAATTTAAACAATGGTTTTCATTTATTAATGAACATATGATTAAGTTGGGTATTTTTAAACAAAGCATTTTTAATGTTTTATAAATGTTCATGCATTATCAATTAGTTTCAAACAACAAGGATAATTCACAAGTAATCAAACATGATATGAACATGAATAGAAATCATTCATAAAAGCTGAACAACTGTTTGTTACAAACTCATATGAATAACCGTCTCACGAAGTGTGAGACACACTAAAGAAGTTCACAATCTCTTGATTACAAAAATCATCCTAACATAAACTAAGTGATAAATGTCGAGGGAGAGTGTCGTCGGCCGTCATCATTATGCTCGCCATCAACACGCAACGTCACCTCCTCTCCAGCAAGCACCTCTCATACAGAAGGACCTGTTTTCAGCAAAACAGAACAAGTATCAGATATACTTAACACTGCAAATGTGTTTGCAAGATTATAACATTTATAAAACTGTATATCAAATATATACCTTTGTCATCGATGACCTCTCCGATGATTGGTTTAACCTTTACGTTCCTGAAACGTAATATGAACTCACTAAAATCCAATGTTTCCGTATCACCACTCATGATGCTACTCCAGACATGTCCTTCGTAGCTAGGAGGTAACGATCGCAACAGTACGTCTATCGCAAATTGATCAGCCATCCATTAATCCACGAAGTGAACCAGTCTTGTGTGTGCATCAAGCATGCGCTCCAAGTGACCCTTCAGACATGTATGCTCCTCCATCTGTATGGAAAGAAACTCTCCAAGCATCTCGTGCTTCCACATGCGCACATGGCCTATGAACTCTGCTCTCAGCTGATCCACCATCGAATATGGATCAAGATCACCCATGAGAGGATGTAGTTCATCCACCATCCCATAACGCATTATTATCTGAATGTAGGTGGATATCTCTTGACGATAGTAGCGGTCTGTCAGCTCTTGTGGGGTCTCATAGTAATCTGGCTTAGTCAAATCCATCGTGCGGTGTATGTAGTCTACCACATGATTCTTATTAAGGAGATCATTCAGGCGCACAAGCCAACTAGGGAAATTGGATCCATCAAGTCTAAGTTTCTCACCCTTTACCCAATCCTCAATGACAAAGTAAGCTTCACGGTGAGCCTTCTACCTTTATGATTGCAAAAGGAATTTATACTAAGTTTATAATTAAATGAGTTAATAATAACTCCACTCAGAAACACCTATCGCCAGTGAGGGTTCCTAGTGATAACACGACCCCTATCAGCCACATCTCCCCCGATTGATCACGGCCATCGGTGCAAAGGTGGACGCTAAACGTCGGTCACATCATTCATGCGACTCGTGCTCGATCTTTTGACCATCCGTGTACCGATGCCACGCTTCTGTGGCGTGCTAGGCTCGCCAACTCAACCTAAGTGTATTCGCTGTGCAACATGGCTTACACCCACAGTATGCGAACGTAGATATGTCTGACACCCAGGCCTGTAAACCTGGATCACCTCATACCGAAGAACTTTCTTGGTGGTGCACACTAAGGGGGAACACAATCGTTGGTAACGTTAACATGGATCATCTTATTAGGCTACCGTCGAGTATCTAATACTAGCACATAATAAGACATACAAACAAAAACATTGAATGTAAATTCTATGTGATATGGTACTTCACATCTTGATCTCCATGTGCCGTCACCGGGTTCCGGCGCCGTAGACACCAGGGTATCGGTGTCATTCCGGCGTGGTAGTTCGTCACCTCCGTGACTATCTACTACTACGTAACAAAAAGTAATCACTTTACCTTTGCCACAACCATATCACAAAGCAACGCCCCCCTGCAAAACAAAGTTAGACGCCTCTACTTTATCTTTGCATTTTTACGTGGCTGAATGGGCTTTCGCACAAGAACCGTTCTTACCTACACACTTTTAGCACAACGCTGATCAAGTAGTTGTCTCTACTACACCCCTTTTGGGGCCTGTAACATCCCAAAACTTTAATCCAAGTAATCAAGATCCAAATCATCAAATTTAGAGTTAACAAAAACTTTTCCATTTAAAAATATTAAAGCATTCATATGTGTGTGCATATAATTTAGGAGTTGATTTGAATTGCCATGTTTAAGTGATCCATTGATTTTAAAATGATTCTTAGGTGAAATAAACATCATCTAGATCATTCCCAAACAAATCCCAAAGCAAAACAAATCAAAATGAATAAAATAACCAAATGGTCATTTGTGCCATTTTAACTACCATGCCTACTTTGGCTATTCCTAGAACTCAAAACCTAACAGAAACAAATATGGATCTTTGCACCCCTTGCTAGTACATGTAGTGATGTACCAAGGCCCACTTTGTGATCTACCAAAAACTTCCAAACACTAATTTTAAATGGCATTGGAAAATTGAATGTAGTTCATATGAGAAGATTACACCTATTCAAAAACCACTTAAATGACTTCCATTTTCAAAACCCAAGCACACCTAGAAGCTCAAGCATGTGATCAACCACTCCACCAAAATTCAGCCTTAAATTCAAATGTTTTTCTCTTACGGCCATTGTGTCGAACTCCTTGAAGACAGATCAAACTGGCCTAACTTATATTGTTTTCGATCGATTTTTGTCAAACAATTTGAACCCTAGTAGATGCCCTTGTCTCCCCCGGACCCAACCCAGCCATCAAGAAGCTACCCCATAGCTGTTCGAAGCAGTGCCGCACCACCTGAGCACCATGCTCGTCGGTCGAGCATGGATAGCTCGTAGCCGACCATCTCTCTCTCGCCATGTCTAGGAGCTAGACCAGACCACACCACCGTCCTCTGTCCCCTCCCCGAGCGGAGCCGAGCCGTGGACCACTCACAGAGTGCCGCGCCTAGGACGTCTGCACCATGCCGAGCACGCGCCAGAGCGCCGCGCCCGACAAGCATGCACACGCCGCGCCTTGACCGCAGCCCGCGCTCACCGCGTCGCCACGACCCAGGGAACCGCCTGGACATGCCCATTCGCCGCCGCTTGACCTGCAGCCCCCGTGAGCCGCGTCGAACGCTGCCTCTGCCGCGCAGAGCACCAGCTTCCCCCGACCAAACGCCACCGCCCCTAGCCGCGCATTTAAGCCGTAGAGCACCGCCAGGAGGCAGGCCACCGTCCCCTACCTCCAGCCACGCTGCTAGCACGCTGTGCAGCCCTTGCCGGAGTCGCCAGCCCATCCCTTTCGGCCGCCTCGTCGAACTATAAATAAAGGCCACCCCAGCATAAACTCCTCACACCATCTCACTCCCCTCTCTCCACTGATCCTTCCACCCTATCCCCGGAGCAAGGCGGGCTGCCGTTCGCCAGAATTTAGCCGGAGCTTGCCGCAGCAGAGGAGGAGAGGCGCCGTCAATTTTGTCCACCCCAGAAGCCGCCGCGACCATGCTTGAGTCTGTCGTCGACAGCATGTTCGATCGCCCCCATCGCCACGCTAGCTGGAGCCCTGGTATGTCCCCATTGCACCCCCACCGAGCCGCTAGGGTTAGCTCTCGCCGGCGACCTGTTTGCCGGGGACGACGATCCTCAGCCATAGATCTTCTTTTTAATCGCACAGTTCACGTTGCCCCGTACCTCTTCGCGTTTGATGTGTCGCTGACCTGCAGGACCCCCCTGTCAGTTGTCATTCGCACCACGGAGCGCCACTGGGCTGGCCCGTTAGTTTTCCCGCGGTAGCCCACGAATTCAAATATAGGTTTTTCTATTTTAGTTTGAATCCTCTTTTGTCCCTTAGTTCAAAAATCAATTCAGAAAGATTTACTAAACCAATTTGAGTGATTAAAATTTTGTTAGAAAGCTACTGAAAAGATCTATCCAAGCCCATTGTATTTAATTCATTTAGAGTTAGAGATATCTCCTAGTAAAAATAACAAGACATAAGCTTTTGCACATTCAAATATTTTTATAAAATCAACCATGATAGCTTTTGAGTTGATCCCAACTCTCAAAAATCACATTTAACCATACCTATCTAAATATGTAATAATATTAAGGTTCGCATGTAGTGACTTTGGACTAGTACCAAAATAATGCTATATAGGCATTTCTAGTCACTTTAAATCATTAAATATTAAACTTAAACTTAATTAAATGTGATCCAACATTTAAATCACATTCCCACATGTTAGAATATGTGGTGAGGACATGTGTCCACATGATCCCATATTCTAAGTGGAGAATATTAAATCTTAGTTATTTTCAATGAGTAGAAATTACTTTTCTTAAATAAAAAGAATGAAACTAGTTAATAAAATCTTGTGATGCTTGTGATGATAATAGATCATCAAATGTGTGCCTTAGAGTGCTAAGTAGACTAGTTAAGTATTGTTTGGTGATTGTGTACTCCGTATGTATTTATAGACGATAGTACCGACCAAGCTTTCGAGGAGGAGGAGGAAGAAAACTTCAACCACTGCACCAACCAAGGCAAGATAACACTTGCAAGTATAATACTTAGCAAGCTAGAATTAATCTAGATAACCTAACCAAAGGCATTAGGCATGCTTTGGTTATACCACTTTGACTATTTACCTACCCCAAGTTTTATTTCCAAGCTTTTACCTCTTTACTTTATTAAAGTACCTTACTTGTTTGAAGGTAGCATAAAGAGTATAAAACTTGACCTATCTAGATAACCTTAGATGTCATTCTATGGCATGAGATTGATCTTAGCACCCCACATTAGTGAACACTCTTAACTTAGTAGTTTAGAGCTAAACCAAAACTTGAGCCACTTTAGATGGGAACACTTAGTGAAAATGAATTGTGAAAACCTTGGAATGATGAGTCATTATATTGAGATGTTTTGACATGTGTTGAGAAACACAAATGGTTTATGATGATGAAAATGTTGAGGCATGAGCCTTAATCCTTTTACAGAACTGATGGTTGGATTCAGATGCGATACCATTCCAAATTTACCGTACAACCACAATACCTGAATTTGGTAAGGCTTAGCCAGAAGTTTATATGCATTAGTATTAGTTCCCTCGCGGGAGAGGTTTGAGCCGAGGCTACCTCTCAATGTTGTCCACCTATGCAGTGCCCAAGATGACAGATGGTCATGGTTGGGAGGCCATGCTCATAGGAGAGGTGCTTATACTAGGGTGTGTAAAGGAAAGGTTATGTTTGATTATCTGCATACTAAGTATGATGATTCAGGGTTATCCCTGACAGATGTATCGAATCTGCAGAGTGTCAAACTATTCGAATAGCCGCGTTCGCGGTTATGGACAGTTGGAGTGTCCATACTGTTTCATTGTCAGATATTTTCAAAATAACTTATCAAATGAATGATGAATCTTGACTTGACCACAACAGGGTTGTGACTATGACCCTAGCTTCCCAACTTAAGTAATTCTAGAACTTTATTTTATATTTCTTTGTTTCTGAACTCAGCTTAGGTTTCAAACTTAATAAACCTAGAGTTTGCATGTTACACTAGAACTATACTACTTGTTAGTGGTAGTTGCGAGTACTTAAAGAGTACTCATGGCTTTTGTCCCTGGCTATTCCTATGGCCAGACTATGAAGGAGACTACCAAGATGACGGACAACAGGACGGCTATGATAACTAGGACTATCTGCCTTCATCAGCATTGCCTGTGCCCCTGAAGATGGACCCCACCGCTACGCTTATTACTTATTCCGCTGCTTGTTGTACTAAGACTGGATCATGAGATCCTTTATTTGTGTAAGACCTTATTTATGGTTTGTAATGGATGATGTACTGTGATATCCAATCTGTTATGTCTCGCAAAAATGGTAATCCTGGGATTGCGATGTATGCCATAATAGGCATCTGGGATTAAAAATCCGGGTGTTGACAAGTTTGTATCAGAGCCATCCTGACCATAGGAGACCCTAGTTAGAATGGACGTCCGAACCAAAAACTTAATTTCAAAACCAAAGTGAGTATTTATGAAAAACTATTTCCTCTCTTACCCTTGGGAATTCATTCTTTCTCAAAAATTCATGTTCCTCCAATTCTTACATTACTACCTAAAAATTGACACACTTGATCACTTCACTAACTTCCTCATCCTTAATTCTTGTAGATGGAGACTCAGTTCAGCAAGTTCTACCAGTTGGGCAATGGAGGCCAACTGATCTTCGAGAGGGATCTGGATTCACTGTTTGAGTTATTAGGACACCCACATCCGGAGTTTCTTGGAGCTCAACTTCCTGGACCACCAGGAGGAGATTTACACTGGCTAGTCACCGCTGATCTTCGAGGAAGCATAGAAGCACCAATGTCCGGGAGAATCCAGTTCTCCGTAAGAGAGAACAACTAGCTAGATGGATTAGCCAGGGAAATGCATGAAGCTCTCGCACGTCTATGTTCCCTTAGTGTCAACCAAATCCAAGGAACCCGTTTTGCTCACTATGCAAGACGTGACTTCATGGGAATGCCAATGGAGATGCTGGGTCACCCAGAGTTGAAGCGTCAAGTGGAGAACCTTGACTTCCTGCTGTACGATCGCCAGAAGGAATTGGACAATGTTAGGGAGTTTGCCAACCACAACTGTGCCATTGCCGCCTAGAAGGCCCAGACTTTCTCACTGCTTGTCAAGGACCATCAGTCTCTTCGCCTCCAGCGCGAGAAGAAGGATCGCACCATCGCCCGTCTTTGCAAGAAGGTGGCCGACCTCGAGAAGACCGTCAAGGAGTAAGAAGCTCAGCTTGCAGCAAAGGAGGAAGAAGAGGAGGGTGAAGACATCTAGGGAGATATGGATTCTTACCTCAGCAATGATGATGACTTTCTGGAGGAGGATGCCGTGGACTTCTACACTGACGATGAGGACTCCGACTTCATCAACGATGAGTAGATGCACTAGAGCACTGTCATAGCATGAGATGTATCGGTCCCACGGTATCATAGCTTGCAGAATGGTTCTTAAAACCATATGTTTTCCTTGTTTGTTGTGGTGTGTGTGTGTTTGTATCGTGTGCTTGTTTGAATGAATGAAATGGAGTTAGTTGCAAAACCTGAGTCAAATCAAAGTTTTAGTTTTGAATTCAAAACCATGAACCTTAGAACTTTCCGTCTTACCCCTTTATCTACCTCAATCTTCAGATGACTCGTGGAAACCAAGGAGGGAGCAGCTCATCGCAAGACCCAATGGTGCAAATCCTGCAGATTCTCATCGCAGACAGAGAAGCAAGCAGGGCAGAGTGCCAAGCTAATCTAGCAACACTGCAACAGATCGCCCAAATGTCTCTCAACAATCAGAACCATGGAAATCAGGATCATCAAGGATCCAAGTTGAAAAACTTCTAGAATACCAATCCCCCAATCTTTAGCACTTCAGAGAACCCATTAGATGTAGATGACTGGTTGTAGATGATGGAGAACAATCTAGAAGTAGCCAGAGTTAATGACAATGAGAAAGTTCTCTTTGCCACCCACTACTTGGCAGGAGATGCAAGAGCATGGTGGAACAACATCCGCCTGATGAACCATGGTCAAGTGATGACATGGGAAGCCTTCAAAATCAAGTTCAGCCACACCCAGGTGCCGCAGGGCTTAGTCACCCGAATGAGGGATGAATTTAGAGAGTTGAAGCAAGGCAGAATGACTGTGGTGGAGTACCATGACAGATTCCTGTCACTTGCCAGATATGCACATGATGAGATCAACACGGAGGCCAAGAAGAAGGAGAGATTCCTGAACGGACTGCATGATGAGATGCAGACTATCCTCGTCAACATCGGTTTCCAGGATCTCGAAGAGCTAGTCGACTCCGCAATTCAGATGGAAGGAAAGATTAACCAGGCAAATGACAACCGCAAACATCGTATGATGCAGCAAACTAGATCCAGCAGTCACCCGAAGTACCGTCCCAACCCCTCACTAGGATATGCACCAAGGAACAACCGACCCCTAATGTCTCGCCCAAGCTACCCCAACCATAGTGGAGGCAATGTGAAGTCCGAAGGAAACAACACAACTCCGGCAACACCAACAATTTCAACCGTGCCCCTCCCAAGAGCAACAACAACAACAACACCAACACTGCACCCAGAATTGGAAGCAATGTTGTGCCCGTCGCAGCTAAAGACAAGTCTCAAATCACCTGTTTCGAGTGTGGAGTGAAGGGTCACTACTCAAATGAGTGCCCCAAGAAGACTGCCGCATCCTAATGTGAATGCCCCAGCTCAACAGCGTCGTGTTCAACCAGGAGAAGATTTGCCCAGGGAACCCTCACAATGCAATGGCCGTCTCTTCCACATGAACGAAGAAGCCCAAAGCGCGGATGTAGTGCTGGGTATGTTTTCTGTCAACTCAGTTTGAGCAAGAGTATTGTTTGATTCGGGAACATCGCATTCATTTGTCACTGAAGAATTTGCATGCACTAGTAAGATCCACCCAACCAACCTGAAGCATGTCATGATAGTTCAAATCCCTGGTTCAACTACAAAAGCTAGAAAAATTTGCAAAGCTGTGCCTATCAGAATACATGGGATAGATTTTTATGCCAACCTAATCGTACTCGAAACCAAAGGATTGGAAGTAGTACTAGGTATGGACTGTATGTCAAGGCATAAAGGACTGATAGATTGTGCTAAGAAAGCCATCACCATGACCAGTAGCTCCGGCGTAACAGTAGAGCACATATCTGAAACCTTGCCCCGTCAATTCAAGTGCAACAAGAGTTTAGCCCTACCCACCATAGACCAAGTCCGAGTAGTCTGTGAATACCCCGACGTATTCCCATATGAATTGCCAGGTATGCCCCCGGATAGGGATATTGAGTTCATTATTGAACTAATCCCCGGAACCGGACCCATAGCCTAGAGACCCTATAGCATGAACCCCTCAGAGTTAGTAGAATTGAAGAAGCAGTTGGATGCCATGTTAGACAACATGCTTGATTCAACCAAGTGCATCACCATGGAGATCGCCAGTGTTATTCGTCGACAAGAAAGATGGAGACAACCGTCTGTGCACTGATTACAAAAAGTTGAATGATGTCACCATCAAAAATAAGTACCCCTTGCCAAAGATAGAGGATCTATTTGATCAATTGACTGGTGCCCAGGTATTATCAAAGATTGATCTTAGGACTGGTTATCACCAACTTAAGATTCGTGCAACGGATATTCCGAAGACCGCCTTTACTACTCGCTATGGTTTTTACGAGTATATGGTTATGTCTTTTGGATTAACCAATGCCCCTGCTTATTTCATGAATCTCATGAATAAGATCTTTATGAATTTCCTAGATAAGTTTATCATTGTGTTTATCGACGATATCCTTATCTACTTCAAGTCAGAAGAAGAGCATGAGCAACATCTGAGAATCATCCTAGAAACCCTGAGAGAGCATCGGTTGTATGCCAAGTTCAGCAAGTGTGAGTTTTGGCTGAAAGAAGTAGGATTCCTAGGAGATATTGTGTCTGCCGGAGGAGTCTCTGTTGATCCCGCCAAGATCAAAGATGTCGAAGAATGGGAAGCCCCAACTACTCAAACCCAAGTCCGTGCATTTCTCGGATTAGCGGGATATTACCGAAAGTTCGTAGAGGGATTTTCTAGCATCGCGAGGCCCATGACCCAATTGTTGAAGAAGGAAAAGAAGTTTGAATGGACTGACAAATGTGAAGCCAGCTTCCAAGAGCTGAAGAAGAGATTGATATCAACCCCAATATTGATCATGCCAGATATCAAGAAGCTGTTTGATGTGTATTGTGATGCATCCAAGATTGGTCTCGGATGTGTACTGATGCAAGAAGGCAAGGTCATCACGTATCTGTATCGACAACTAAAGCAGCATGAGCAGAACTATCCGACCCATGATCTTGAGTTAGCAGCCGTAGTTTTGGCCTTGAAGATATGGCGTCATTATCTGATGGGTAATCGCTGTGAGATTTACTCAGATCACAAAAGCTTGAAGTATATTTTCACTCGGAAGGAGCTGAATATGAGGCAAAGGAGATGGATAGAGTTAATCAAGGATTATGACCTTGACATTCACTATCACCCCGGCAAAGCCAATGTGGTAGCGGATGCTCTTAGCAGATTGCCTTGCAGGCTAAACACCATGATCAAGGAGAAGCAACCAAGTTTGTATGAGGAGTTGGAGCAGTTTAGAACTAAGCTTGTTAGCAAAGGATTCTTAGCTAGCATCGAAGTTCAACCCACTTTAATCAGCCAAATCAAGGAAGCCCAGAAGGGAAATGAAAGTATCGATGGAATCAAACATCGTATTGGTACAGGAAAGGTACCTGGATTCACCAAAGACGAAGAAGGAGTTCTATGGTACAAAGGACGTATCTATGTGCCAGCAGATTCGGAGCTGAAGCAAGTTATCATGTAGGAAGCTCATGATACTCTTTATTCTATCCACCCCGGAGGAACGAAGATGTATCAAGATTTGAAAGAGCAATTTTGGTGGCACAAGATGAAGAGAGAAATCGGAGCTACATCACCAAGTGTGACATATGTCAAAGAGTCAAAGCAGAGCATCAGAGACCCATAGAACTGTTGCAACCATTGCAGATTCCGGAATGGAAATGGGATTCCATCGGAATGGACTTTATCACCAGTTTACCTACTTCTAGTAGGGGAAATGACTCAATCTGGGTCATCGTTGATAGACTGTCCAAGGTAGCTCACTTTATACCTGTTAAGACAACCTACCATAGTTCGAAGCTAGCAGAGCTGTATATTGCTAGAATTGTTAGTCTGCATGGAACCCCCGAAACCATAGTATCAGATCGAGGAACCCAGTTTACCTCGAGATTTTGGCAGAAAGTCCAGGAAGGATTAGGCACCAAGTTGAATTTCAGCACCGCTTATCACCCGCAAACTGATGGACAGACTGAAAGAGTCAACCAAATTCTAGAGGATATGTTGAGAGCTTCTGTTTTGGAGTACGGATCAAAATGGGAAGACTGCCTGCCTTTCGCAGAATTCTCATATAACAACAGTTATCAAGCTAGTTTGCAAATGGCCCCATTTGAGTTTCTGTACGGAAGAAAGTGCCGCACCCCTTTGAATTAGTCGCAAGTAGGAGAGAGTCAGATCTTCAGACCCGACATTCTCCGAGAAGCCAGAGAGAAGGTTCACAAAGTCCGTGAGCACCTCAAGACCGCCCAATCCTGACAGAAGAGTTATGCTGGCAAGAGAAGGAGATACATGACTTTCAATGTTGGAGATTTTGTATATCTCAAGGTTTCGCCATTGAAGGGAACCCAGCGCTTTAGTCTGAAAGGAAAGTTAGCCCCTAGATATATCGGGCCCTTCAAGATTCTGAACCGTCGAGGAGAAGTATCTTATCAACTAGAACTGCCAGAAGAGATGTCAGCCATCCACAATGTGTTCCATATCTCATTACTTCGCACATGCCTACAAGTGCCGGAGAAGACGGAAGTTTTCAAGAACATTGATCATCGAGCTGTTGAGATCAACAATGACCTGACATATCGTGAAGTGCCCATCCGTATCTTGGAGGAAGCTTACAGAACCACCAGAACCAGGAGTATCAAATTTCTCAAGATTCAATGGAGCAACCATACTGAAGAGGAAGCCACTTGGGATCGAGAAGATTTCATTAGGACAAAGTTTCCAGATCTCTTTAGTTCCTAGTTTTCTTTCGTAAATCTCGGGACGAGATTTTGTTTAGGGGGGAAGGTTTGTAACATCCCAAAACTTTAATCCAAGTGATCAAGATCCAAATCATCAAATTTAGAGTTAACAAAAACTTTTCCATTTAAAAATATTAAAGCATTCATATGTGTGTGCATATAATTTAGGAGTTGATTTGAATTGCCATGTTTAAGTGATCCATTGATTGTAAAATGATTCTTAGGTGAAATAAACATCATCTAGATCATTTCCAAAGAAATCCCAAAGAAAAACAAATCAAAGTGAATAAAATAACCAAATGGTCATTTGTGCCATTTTAACTACCATGCCTACTTTGGCTATTCCTAGAACTCAAAACCTAACAGAAACAAATATGGATCTTTGCACCCCTTGCTAGTACATGTAGTGATGTACCAAGGCCCACTTTGTGATCTACCAAAAACTTCCAAACACTAATTTTAAATGGCATTGGAAAATTGAATGTAGTTCATATGAGAAGATCACACCTATTCAAAAACCACTTAAATGACTTCCATTTTCAAAACCCAAGCACACCTAGAAGCTCAAGCATGTGATCAACCACTCCACCAAAATTCAGCCTAAAATTCAAATATTTTTCTCTTGCGACCATTGTGTGGAACACCTTGTAGACATAATCAAACTGGCCTAACTTATACTGTTTTTGATCGATTTTTGTCAAACAATTTGAACCCTAGTAGATGCCCTTGTCTCCCCTAGACCCAACCTAGCCATAAAGAAGCTACCCCATAGCCGTTCGAAGCAGTGTCGTGCCACCTGAGCACCATGCTCGCCGGTCGAGCATGGATAGCTCGCAGCCGACCATGTCTCTCTCTTTCTCTCTCGCCATGTCTAGGAGCTAGACCATACCACACCACCGCCCTCTGTCCCCTCCCCGAGCAGAGCCGAGCCGTGGACCACTCACAGAGCACCGCGCCCAGGACGTCCCGCACCATGCCGAGCACGCGCCAGAGCGCCGCGCCCGACAAGTGTGCACACGCCGCGCCTCGACTGCAGCCCACGCTCACCACATCGCCATGACCTAGGGAACCACCTGGACATGCCCGTTCGCCATCGCTTGACCCGCAGCCCCCGTGCGCCGCGTCGAACACCGCCTCTGCCGCGCAGAGCACCAGCTTCCCCCGACCAAACGCCACCGCCCCTAGCCGCGCATTTAAACTGTAGGCAGGCCACCGTCCCCTACCTCCAGCCACGCCGCTAGCATGTTGTGCAGCCCTTGCTGGAGTCGCCAGCCCATCCCATTCGGTCGCCTCGTCGAGCTATAAATAGAGGCCACCCCAGCATAAACTCCTCACACCATCTCACTCCCCTCTCTCCACTGATCCTTCCACCCCATCTCCGGAGCAAGGCGGGCCGCCTTATTTTTCATAAAATGGGTGGTTTGGTTATTGATTCATTAATCAAATAAATTAGGTCGTAAGATCGAATCAAGAATTTTATTATATCCCTTTCTTCTACCTTCTATTTTATGTGATATTTCATAAGGATAAACCATAGGGATAGGGTCCAGAATAGAAGTAATAAAGTGAATAAAAAGAAAAAATAGTGGCAATATAAATATTGCTAATATATCAGGACTGTCTTATTGATAATTCTAATGAGTTATCCTGGAATTTAGAATAAAATAAAAAACCCTATATTATGCTCAAGGAAAGTAGATGTATATAGGAGCTTATACCTTCAAAAAAATCACACCAGTTTCTTAAATTTCAATTTTTTTTCTTATGTCGGGAAATATTTGTTTTTCAAGACAAACAATGTCCGTTAGGCACCTAATCTTTATGTCGCCGGAATTTAGCCGGAGCATGCCACAGTAGAGGAGGAGAGGCGCCATCGATTTCGTCCATCCCAGGAGCCACCGCGACCACGCCTGAGTCCGCCGTTGACAGCACATTCGATCGCCCCCATCACCACGCTAGATGGAGCCCTGGTATGCCCCCATTGCACCCCCACCGAGCCGCTAGGGTTAGCTCTCACCGGCGACCTGTTCGTCGGGGACGACGATCCTCAGTCGTAGATCTTCTTTTTAATCGCACGGTCCATGTTGCCCCGTACCGCTTCGCGTTTGATGTGTCGCTGACCTGCGGGACCCTCCTGTTAGTTGTCATTTGCACCACGGAGTGCCACTGGGCCGGCCCGTTAGTTTTTCTGTGCTAGCCCACGAATTCAAATATAGGTTTTTCTATTTTAGTTTGAACCCACTTCTGTCCCTTAGTTCAAAAAGCAATTCAGGAAGATTTACTAAACCAATTTGAGTAATTCAAATTTTGTTAGAAAGCTACTGAAAAGAGCTATCCAAGCCCGTTGGATTTAATTCATTTAGAGTTAGAGATCTCTCCTAGTAAAAATAAGAAGACAAAAGCTTTTGGACATTCAAACATTTTTATAAAATCAACCATGAGAGCTTCTGAGTTGATTCCAACTCTCAAAAATCACATTTAACCATACCTACCTAAATATGTAATAATAAAAGGTTTGCATGCAGTGACTTTGGACTAGTACCAAAATAATGCTATATAGGCATTTCTAGTCACTTTAAATCATTAAATATTAAATTTAAACTTAATTAAATGTGATCCAACATTTAAATCACATTCCCACATGTTAGAATATGTGGTGAGGACATGTGTCCACATGATCCCATATTCTAAGTGGAGAATATTAAATCTTAGTTATTTTCAACGAGTAGAAATTACTTTTCTTAAATAAAAAGAATGAAACTAGTTAATAAAATCTTGTGATGCTTGTGATGATAATATATCATCAAATGTGTGCCTTAGAGTGCTAAGTAGACTAGTTAAGTATTGTTTGGTGATTGTGTACTCCGTATATATTTATAGACGATAGTACCGACCAAGCTTTTGAGGAGGAGGAGGAAGAAAACTTCAACCACTACACCAACCAAGGCAAGCTAACACTTGCAAGTATAATACTTAGCAAGCTAGAATTAATCTAGATAACCTAAGTAAAGGCATTAGGCATGCTTTGGTTATACCACTTTGACTATTTACCTACCCCAAGTTTTATTTCCAAGCTTTTACCTCTTTGGTTATGTTGGAATAAGTCAAGGCTATTTACCTACCCCATGTTGGAATATCGATTAAAGTCAAGGCTATTTCCAAGCTTTACAGGAGATTCCAACATATTCCCTTATAACATAACTCTTTATGCTTTAAGATATGTCATCCTTTATGGATTTGGAAAACATGTCTATAGTTCTCTATTAGACACTACGGACAAAACTCAGCTCAACGTTCTGTGATTCGAACTTAATCACTTTAAACGTTCTTTATTGGATCACATATTATGTTAAGTTATCATCATGGTTTATTAAGATAGAACCTATGTCTCAACATAGTGGATGACGATCATCCTTTTTTTCTTTCAACCATTGATGTTAAACTTAATACTATTCCTAATTTTAGTTATTAAGGACCAGCTCCTTAATTAACTTCTATTCTGAAACCCCTTTCAGAATCCTTTAAGGAATACTACATAATATCATAATACACCTATTATCAACTTCTACATCTTATAAATCATTATTCATAAGTATTTGCGCTTTCATTCTTAATATGCTTAAGAATTACTCCTATAAGCTCCCACTCAGAACATGTTCCTACATATTTGAATTTGATTCTTATATTGCTCCCACTTAAAAATGTGTCAATCACATATTGTTTCAGGAAGACTTTCATAGCTCCCACTCAATTTTATGCAAATTGCACATCCATTCACTATTTTGAACAACTTCAAAATCCTTTGAACAAATATCAAACTTGGAGATTTACTATGAGATACTAGTACTTTACTAGTTTTAAATCCACTAGACATTTAGCACACATGAATCAAATTCATTTGAATTTATCCAATACTTGACAAAATGTGCTTTTGTCATTCACCCCCTTTTTCCACTATGGCTTTGCAGTCATCTGGGAAAATTCAAGTAACCCCTTTTACTTGTGAGATTCAGCAACGAATTGCTTTCTAATCTCAAGGGAATTTTACTTCTAGGATTTCTCATAATTCTAGTTTACCATTATTTCCTTTGTAGTTCGTAGGTATGTCATATTCCAAAAATCATGACAAGTGATTCACAAATGTCTCCATACAAGATATGGATCACATTTTGAATCCTACTCCATGTAGTGAAAAACACAAGTGGGGAAAAACACAATGATCAATATCATTGATTCTTTCCTTCTGTGAAGAGAATCATTCAGGAACGTTGTCCATTGCGCTTCTCAAAACTCTGATGCAGGGTTTTGAATCCCCATCGTGTTTGTCACTATCTTCAATTTTCTCCATAATCGAGAAACATCACCAAAAGTGAGCTTTCTCAAGAATGCACTAAAATCCAAGCAATACAAGTTTTGCTTTCCTTTTGGTTTAGCTACGGATTTCGTATTCAAAGTTTCCAATGGATATGCTACAAGGACTTATTTGCTATTGTTTTGGTTATATCGAATAACCCCAAAACTTTCACGAATTCAAATGGTTCACTATATTCTAATTGAGTGCTAACTATTTCTAAGCTAATGGTCTCTACATCTACACTACAACGATTTATTTGGTGCCTTCTATTCAACCCATTTGATATCTAATATCACATTGTGATGCTTTGCATTCTAACGTTTCAGAATGCTTTGCATTTCACAATTACTTTTATGCCATTCTTATAAATTCGAATTTCATTACTATTGATCAAATCATAGTAATTGGATTCTCTTTTATCTTTATACCCTTTTATTGATGAAACACTTTGATCAAATCAAATAATTTTATATTCATGTTTCCCTTGGTAAACTACTTTACACATTTAAACAATCATTTAATGATAATTACCATTTTCATTAAAACACAATACATCGGATATGTATTTATTTTTAACAATTCATTAAACACTCTGTATTTAAGTAATACTCTGTGTTCAAGTTAATTTGCTGAACTTAGGCATGATTTATATGTGATAAGAAATCGAATGACTTTCACATATTATCACATAACTTTGAATTTAAACAATGGTTTTCATTTATTAATGAACATATCATTAAGTTGGGTATTTTTAAACAAAACATTTTTAATGTTTTATAAGTGTTCATGCATTATCAATTAGTTTCAAACAACAAGGATAATTCACAAGTAATCAAACAAGATATGAACACGAATAGAAATCATTCATAAAAGCAGAACAACTGTTTGTTACAAACTCATATGAATAACCGTCTCACGAAGTGTGAGACACACTAAAGAAGTTCACAATCTCTTGATTACAAAAATCATCCTAAAACATAAACTAAGTGATAAATGTCGAGGGAGAGTGTCGTCGGCCGTCATCATTATGCTCGCCATCAACACGCAACGTCACCTCCTCTCCAGCAAGCACCTCTCATGCAGAAGGACCTGTTTTCAGCAAAACAGAACAAGTATCAGATATACTTAACACTACAAATGTGTTTGCAAGATTATAATATTTATAAAACTGTATATATCAAATATATACCTTTGTCATCGATGACCTCTCCGATGATTGGTTCAACCTTTACATTCCTGAAACGTAATATGAACTCATGGAAATCCAATGTTTCCGTATCACCACTCATGATGCTACTCCGGACATATCCTTCATAGCTAGGAGGTAACGATCGCAGCAGTACGTCTATCGCAAATGGATCAGCCATCCAGTAATCCACGAAGTGAACCAGTCTTGTGTGTGCATCAAGCATGCGCTCCAAGTGACCCTTCAGACATGTATGCTCCTCCATCTGTATCGAAAGGAACTCTCCAAGCAGATCGTGCTTCCACATGCACACATGTCCTATGAACTCTTCTCTCAGCTGATCCACCATCGATTATGGATCAAGATCACCCATGAGCGGATGTAGTTCATCAACCATCCTGTAACACATTATTATCTGAATGTAGGTGGACATCTCTTGATGATAGTAGAAGTCTGCCAGCTCTTGTGGGGTCTCATAGTAATCTGGCTCAGTCAAATCCATCGTGCGGTGTATGTAGTCTACCACATGATTCCTAGTAAGGAGATCATTCGAGCGCACAAGCCAAATAGGGAAATTGGATCCATCAAGTCTAAGTTTCTCACCCTTTACCCAATCCTCAATGACAAAGTAAGCTTCACGGTGAGCCATCTACATTTATGATTGCAAAAGGAATTTAGACTAAGTTTATAATTAAATGAGTTAATAATAACTCCACTCAGAAACACCTATCGCCAGTGAGGGTTCCTAGTGATAACACGACCCCTATCAGGCACATCTCCCCCGATTGATCACGGCCATCGATGTGGGTTCAAAGGTGGACGCTAAACGTCAGTCACATCATTCATGCGACTCGTGCTCGATCTTTTGACCATCCGTGTTCCGAGGCCACTCTTTTGTGGCGTTCTAGGCTTGCCAACTCAACCTTAGTGTATTCGCGGTGCAACATGGCTTACACCCACTGTATGCGAACGTAGATATGTCCGACACCCAGGCCTGTAACCCTGGATCGCCTCATACCGAAGAACTTTCTTGGTGGTGCACACTAAGAGGGAACACAATCGTTGGTAATTTTAACAGGGATCATCTTATTAGGCTACCGTCGAGTATCTAATACTAGCACACAATAAGACATACAAACAAAAACATTAAATGTAAATGCTATGTGATATGGTCCTTCACGTCGTGATCTCCATCCGCTGTCACCGGGTTCCAACGCCAGGGTTCCGACGCCGTAGACACCAGGGTACCGGTGTCATTCCGGCGTGGTAGTTCATCACCTCTGTGACTATCTACTACTACGTAACAAAAGGTAATCACTTTACCTTTGCCACAACCATATCACAAAGCAACGCCCCCTGCAAAACAAAGTTAGACGCCTCTACTTTATCGTTGCATGTTTTATGTGGCTGAATGGGCTTTCGCACAAGAACCATTCTTACCTACGAACTTTCAGCACAACGCTGATCAAGTAGTTGTCTCTACTACACCCCTTTCGGGGCCCTCCATTTCAAATGGTATACCAACTAATGCGAGAGAGACAGACACCCCCTAAGCCACTTTATACGGTACAAGCCGTATATCAAGTGTGGACCAGTCTCGCGAATGAACGCGTAAAGTCGGTTGGGGGCCGCTTCATCAAGCATTACTGCGGTATACACAAGTACACGTGGGAGGGTAACAACTAAAAGATCAACGCCCACACGCTACATCTCATGTGTTCTACCCGTACTAGCCTTACTACGCATAGATCTAGCTCTGATACCACTGTTGGGGTTCCGCGTATGAAAACAATAAATTTTACTCTACGCCCCTCAACCCCTAAAGCTGCCAGGACCTATCTATTAGTAATACATTAACGGGAGGGGATTTTCGCGAACTTACCCTTGAAGACCGAAAAGCGTTGTCAACGCTCAGGAGAGCGTGGTTAATGTAGACGAGCCAAAGCCGACCTCAAGGTCGTGATGAAGTCCTTGTGCTCCTTGGCTCCAACGACTTGAGTGCCTCAAGTGCGACACCTCGCGGGGAGTTACACACGTCCGGTGCCTGACGATGACTCCCGCTTCCTGGATCCAGCAGCGATTCTTGAAGTAGAGCTCCGGATCTGAATCCCTAGCTGACAGGCGCTCCACAGTGAAGATGTCTCTCGCTCACGCAGTCCAGACTTGGGACCACGGTCACGAGAGAGAGAGGGGGAGAGAGAAAATATCAATTAGAGGTCCTCCCAAAAGTGGGGAGACCTTTATTGATTATTGGTGTATTTATCTTGGCCAAATACCCCACTATATATAGGGGGAGGGGAGGTACTACCTCCCTCAAAGTTCCGGGTGGGACTAAAGGAGAGGAGGGGGAGGCCGCTGGCCAGCCCCTAGTGGTCCCTTCGTGGGGGGCTAGGCCCAGCCGGCCAGCCCCCTTGCCCCTTCTCCCTCTCTCCTTTCCCTAATGGGCCCTCTCCCCTCCGGGAATTGGCCCATTAAGCCTTTGACCATTTATTTGATTTTTTCTCTTTATTAAATAATTATGAATAAATGATTAAATCAACATTTAACATTCATTCACACATTATTCAATCTCCATGGCTATGGAACACCTTCCATCTCCACTCCGGACATCCTCCGGACTTACCGAAACCCTTCGGGTTTTCTCCCTACTCTTCTTCGGTGATTCCACCGATCCTATAAACACTCTCTAAGCATCATCAAGCCCTTAAGCGTGATACCCACGGTTCGGTAACACTCCAGACATGGTCGGGACACTCCCGCACCAATGATCGACAGAGGGACCTGGATGGCCATGTGACCCATGTGCGTTCCACGAAGATCTTTCGTCGTTTGAACCGGGACAGTCGTGTCTTATTCCCTTTGTCACTCGATACTTACATTGCCCGAGATCTAATCAATGACATCACCATGTCGTGTTCAATCTCGTTACTGAACAATGCTACTTGACTCATTCCGACAAGTGATATCCTTGTGATCAAATCACACGCTGTACAGCTATTGGATATAACTTCTTTGAGTGGGCCCTTGAGTATCTTCCCGTCACATGGATGGACAAATCCCGCTCTTGACATATATTGCCACAACGGTTTCCTCCAAGTACCTGAACACACCTTTATAAGCACTATATTACCAAGTGGCGCTTGATGCTATCAAAGCACTCTCGGGAGACAGTGATTGATATAGCCTCACCGTCTAAGGAATAGTCTACGAGGATCCATTTCTAATCATCATAACATGAACTTCGTGACATGATCGGGTCACGATGTTTAGGTTGGGTATTGGTTCGTCATCCCATTCTCAGAATGAGATGACCTCATTTCCAACTGGCATAACTGCCACATGATCAGGAAACATGATCATCTCTTGACCAATGAACTAGTGACTAGAGTTTCACTGGGAACCCCTGGTTGTTTGTATATCACACGTGTATTGATGTTTCCACTCAATACAATTATAGCATGATATAAAACTTAATCATAAACTATATGAAATATGATAATAGTCCTTACTACTATTTGTCTCTAGGGCATATTTCCAACAGTATTTTCCCGAATTTTCTGATCTTCGCGAATTTTGCCTCCAAACAGCACCTTTTCCATCAGAATCCTGACTGCAGCGGTCCATGCTCCAAAATTCATCGACCATGCAAAAAAAGATGAAATAACATAAGTATCATCTCTTAATATGAAATATATCAATGAATAATAGTAAATTATGATATATAATATTGATGCAAAATGGACGTATCAACTCCCCCCAAGCTTAGACTTCGCTTGTCCGCAAGCAAAAACTGAGCTCAATAAACATGACCTCAGGTTTATGGAGTGAAGAGTCGATAAAAGAATACGGACAAGAAGCATCACATTCATCAATACATAAATCATAATAGAAGAAAACTCACTATTATATAACTTATCTTGCAATAAGTAAAGGAAACACCATAAAGATACATAAAGTAAATAACAATTGGTAATGGCAAACTTAACTCTTGGTCGAAGAATAGTTGACAATTTGCAGGAGTTCACCCATAAAGCGTTTTCAATGATAGCTTTCTAAGTAATAAACACTAAGATTAGAGCAAATATGCAAAACAAGGAACATAAGAAACATGATTGAATAAATCATCATATGAATGAATGAAACACAACAACTCAAAATGCTTGCTGAGATAGAGGGGAATAGGTTTACTGACTCAACTAAAAAGTAAAAGATAGGCCCTTCACAGAGGGAAGCAGGGATTTCAAGTTTCATAAAGAGCTTCCACAAATTATGATACTTATTAGCTTTCAGCTCTCATTGCCCCTATCATAGGCATCTTTAGGTGATTAAGCTTAAAGTGATCAAATATGAGGATATGCTTGACAAGTTGTAAGTTGAAAATCTCATGTCCCTTGAATACGAGGGTCGCTCCTCATGCTACTCAAGTTTAGTTACCGGTAAGTTCTTGTCATAGTAAGTATATGTGTATCATAGAGAACCGCCAAAGGGGTACCTGTTGCCCGATGATACAGAAGAATCCCCATATCAAAATGACAAGGCAAGCAGACAACAAGCATCTCAGCAATCTTCTTATTTACCATGGGAAAATGGTGCTTTTTTCTCTCTTTCCTCTTTTCTCATCTCTTCTTTTTTATTTTTTTCTCAATCTCTATCTCTTTTTTTATAATAAGAATGCTTCACAGATTGCTCATTATGGTTACGCTACAGGTTTCCACCATGATTAGACATGGATTAGACCAGCGGCCCAGGCGTTTCTCTAACACACATACATAACTCCATGGACTTAAGCTCCCCTTTCATTTCACACCGACGACATCCATACACAAAAGAGCATGATATCAACTAGGTACAATGTACAAGTGCAATGTTGAAAGCGTTCCCCATGACAACATGGTTTTGCTAATTCACAACTTACAAAGCGCAAGCATATACGCAACATAGATGGGCACAATGTTTCAAGTTTATTAAGTGCAAGAAAGTAAAGTGTGCCTTCAAGTTCGCGAGAGCTTTAATCACTAATTTTCACATAACAAGTTTAATTTGGAAGGTAGATAAAAACATGAATTTACTTGGAATAGCAATAGTGATAGTAGGTAGGTATGGTGGACACAAATGGCATAGGTTTTGGTTTAAGGATTGGATGCACGAGAAGCTTTCCCTCTCAGTACATGTTTTAGGCTAGCAAGGCTGGGTAGCAAGCATAAGGGTTTATGAGCAACTCAAGAAATATGATGATGAAGTTATATTTCTTTTAGAGTACTTTTATCTTTTCATTCAATTCTCAAAATAGTGTTGCTACTGACCGAGCCAGGTTTGCCAAAACTAACTAAATTAACTCAATGATCCCAAAGTGATACCAATACTAACAACAAGATCAATCATATAACATGAACTGAAAACTAATATAAGATATGCAAAAGAGTAAATGAAAGAACTTCTCATTAATATTCCATACTCACACCAAGGGATACACAGATATCTAACGAGAGGGGGGACACTTCCATAATGCAAACCATCCTACATGATAACTTCTCTATTCATGATATGACTCTACTAAAAAGGTAAAAGATAGAAGATAGTGATGTGATACCGCGGCACTCCCCCAAGCTTGGAACAAACCAAGGGGATGCCAAAACCTGATGACGAATTACTCCTTCGGTGGTGGTCGTATTCTATCATCATCGTCCGACTTCCAAGGTAAGGGCTCCCCATCAACAAAAGACATCCTGGTCTCCATCATCCTAAAACTAGCAGCGACACTTATGTGTTTAAACCTAACCTCATACTCACAGTTTTGGTTTTGCACGTCGTAGAGCTGTGCTTGCAGTTGGTTGTTCGTTTGGTGGAGTGAGAGAATGTCATCCTTAAGCTCAGAAACCTCCTTTTGGTGCTCGGCGATGAGTTCGGAACAAATCTTATGGATGATATCCACTTCGCGTTCCGCCATCTTCCTGTACCTAAAGACTTCTTGCTCCAATGCTTCCATCCTGTCCTCCAGATTTCCTTCACCTTTAGGGACCCAAACCTCTTTCATCTATACCTTCCCATCTTTGAGCAACAACTCCTTGGGATGAATCTTCAACTCGCGCATGTATGGGTTGATGATGTCCGTGGAGGGATCTCCCTTGGCTGATCTAGAGGAGGACATTGTGGCTCCAAAACTGAGATTCTACCTGTCAGAAACAGATCGAAACGAAAACATGATGAGAGCACGATATACAAACCTCGGGGGATCCGGGGGATTATATATTACAAATTTTTACAACAAAAGGAAGGTACTGGGAGAAAACGGGTCGGAGACGAAGTCCGAGGTGGCCACACCACCTGCTGGCGCGGCCAGGGGGCCGTGCTAGGGGGTGGTGTGAGCCACCCTGGCTCCGTTTCTGTCCCTCTTTCGCTTCATTGCTTTCCTTGTTGGATAAAAACTACAAAAATATAACTGGACAAAATTGCCGCGGAACTTTTCTTACCAGAACTGTTACAAATTTGAAAATAGACTCTACAGGTCTCTGAATTTGGTCTTTGATGAATTTTTCTGGAGTTACTACTTGAATAGCATCAATATCTTCATTGTAAGAATCTCCAGCAATATAGTGCTTGAGTCGCTGACCATTCACCACTTGTGTAGTGTTATCTTTTAAAGAAGAAATTTTTATTGCACTTGAACGATATACTTCTTCAATACCAAAAGGTCCTTCCCATTTTGAAAGTAGTTTCCCTGCAAAAAATCTGAGACGAGACCTATACAATAGAACTTTCTCACCAACATGGAACTCTCTCTTAAGAATTCTCCTGTCATGCCATCTTTTAAAATTTTCCTTAAAGAGTCTAGCATTCTCATATGCTTCACTCCTCCATTCATCCAACGAACTTAAGTCAAATAATCTTTTCTCACCAGCAAGTTTGCAGTCTCTATTAAGTTCTTTCACTACCCAATAAGCTTTGTGTTCTAATTCTAAAGGCAGGTGGCAAGCTTTCCCATAAACCATTTTGTAAGGAGACATTCCCATAGGATTTTTATAGGCAGTCCTATAAGCCCATAAAGCATCATTCAACTTTTTAGCCCAATTTTTTCTAGATCTATTAACAGTCTTTTCCAAGATGGATTTAATTTCTCTATTTGATAACTCTATCTGTCCACTAGTTTAGGGATGATAAGCTGAAGCAATTATATGATTAACATCATATTTAGCAAGGGTCTTTCTAAAACCACCATGAATAAAATGAGAACCTCCATCGGTCATAAGATACCTAGGCACTCCAAACCTAGGAAAGATAATATCCTTAAGAATTTTTAAAGAGGTCTCTCCATCAGCACTTTTTATAGGTATGGCTTCTACCCACTTAGTAACATAGTCAACAGCAACAAGAATATAGGTATAACCTTTTGAAGGGGGAAAAGGACCCATAAAGTCGAATCCCCAATGGTCAAATGGTTCATTAACTAGAGAGTAATTCATAGGCATCTCATTGCGTCTAGAAATCTTACCAACTTGTTGGCACTCATCACATGATAAGACAAATTTTCTGGCATCTTTAAAAAGGGTAGGCCAGTAAAAACCTGATTGTAGCACCTTCTGTGCGGTTCTATCTCCCGCATGATGTCCTCCAAAGGCAATACCATGGCATTTCCGCAATATTTCCTTTTGTTCATATTCTGGAACACATCTTCGCATAATACCATCTACTCCTTTATATAAATGTGGGTCATCCCAAAAATAATGCCGCAAATCATAAAAGAACTTCCTTCTTTGCTGAGCTGTAAAAGTTGGAGGAAAATACTTGGAGACAATAAAGTTAGCATAATCATCATACCAAGGGCTCCCTCGTGATCTTACCCCTACTGCAACCAACTGTTCATTTGGGAACTATCATTAACAGGCATAGGATCAAAAGAGATGTTTTCCAATCGAGATAAATTATCAGCAACATGATTTTCAGCACATTTCATATCTATAATATGTAGTACAAACTCTTGTAAGAGCAGCACCCATCTAATAAGCCTAGGCTTAGCATCTTTCTTCGCCGTAAGGTACTTAATAGCATCATGATCAGTATGAATGGTAATTTTTGAGTCAACAATATAAGGTCTAAACTTATCACAAACAAAGACAACATCTAAGAATTCTTTTTCAGTAGTGGCATAATTCTTTTGAGCAGCGTCAAGAGTCTTACTAGCATAATGGATAACATTTAACTTTTTATCTATTCGTTGCCCAAGGACACCACCTATAGCAAAATCACTAGTGTCACACATGATTTCAAAGGGTAAGCTCCAATCAGGTGGTTGAACAATAGGAGCAGTAGTTAAAGCCTTCTTTAGAGTTTCAAAATCTTCCTTACAATCATCATAAAAAACAAAGGGTACATCCTTTTGAAGAAGATTAGTGAGGGGTTTTGATATCTTAGAGAAATCTTTAATAAACCTTCTATAGAAACCAGCATGAACAAGGATACTATGAATACCTTTGACATCTCTTAGGTAGGGAATTTTCTCAATTGCCTCAACTTTAGCTCTATCAACTTCTATGCCTCTTTCAGAAATCTTATGTCCAAGGACAATCCCCTCATTGACCATGAAGTGGCATTTCTCCCAATTAAGAACAAGATTAGTTTCTTCACATCTCTGCAAAACTTTATCAAGGTTGTGCAGACAATTATCAAAAGAAGTTCCATAGACGAAAAAATCATCCATGAATACTTCCACAATTTCCTCACAAAAACCATGAAAGATAGCAGACATGCATCTTTGAAAAGTAGCAGGAGCATTACAGAAACCAAAGGGCATACGTCTATAAGCATAGGTTCCATAAGGACATGTAAAAGTAGTTTTTTCTTGATCTTGTTGTTTAACAACAATTTGAGAAAACCTAGAGTATCCATCAAGAAAACAAAAATGGGTCTTTTTAGACAACCTTTCTAACATTTGATCAATAAAAGAAAGTGGGTAATGATCTTTCTTAGTAAATTTGTTAACTTTTCTGAAATCAATGCACATCCTATAACCAACTACTATTCTTTGGGGAATAACCTCATCATTATCATTAGGCACAACGGTAATTCCCCCTTTTTGAGGGACACAATGAACCAGACTAACCCATTCACTATCAGCAATAGGATAAATAATACCAGCATCAAGGAGTTTTAATACCTCGTTTCTTACCACTTCCTTCATCTTAGGATTTAAACGACGTTGATGTTCTACCACTGGCATTGCATCTGGTTCTATATTGATAGCATGCTGACATATAGTAGGAGAAATCCCCTTTAAATCATCCAGAGTATAGCCCATAGCTCCTCGGTGTTTCTTCAATACCTACAATAATCTTTCCTCTTCCTTCCCTGAAAGTTTAGAACTAATAATAACAGGATATATTTTATTATCATGAATATAAGCATATTTAAGATCATCAGGTAAAGGTTTTAGATCGAAAACTGGATCTGTTTTAGGTGGCAATGTGGTACCCAAATCTTCCACATGCAAGTTATGCTTAAGCATCTTTGGTTGACGACAGAGAATCTCGTCAATCTCATTTCTTTCTTCCATGAAGATTTCACTTTCGTGGTCTTCCATAAATTGCTGCAAAGCATTGTTAGGAGCAAGATAAATAGAAGCAAGTTGTTAAACTCTATAATCCTCATTAGGGGCTTCATTTTCACAAGGAACTTTAGTAAATTTCAAAAAATTAAACTCATAAGATTCCCCATCAAATTTAGTTAAAATTTTCTCCCTTTTACAGTCTATAATGGCTCCACATGTGTTCAAGAAAGGTCTACCAAAAATGATAGGATAGGTTTTACTAGCAGATGAACCAAGTACTAGAAAATCAGCAGGATATTTAATCTTACCACAAAGAACTTCCACATCTCTTACAATACCAATTGGAGAGATGGTCTCTCTATTAGCAAGGTGAATAACCACATCAATCTCTTCTAGTTCGCAAGGACTAATTTCATGCATAATTTCTTTATAAAGCTCGTAAGGAATAACACTTGAACTTGCACCAATATCACATAAACCATAATAGCAATGATCACCAATTCTAACAGAAAGCACAGGGACACTAGCTTTTTTAGTTCTATTTGGATGTGAGATGATATTAGAAGCATCCTCACAAAAGAGAATGTGTCCATCTTCTACACTTTTAGTGACTAGGTCTTTCACCATTGCTACTGTAGGTTCAATGTTTATTTGTTCATCAGGTTTTACAGTTCTCTTTGTACTTTTATTAATTACACTAGTTATCATAGGGTGCTCCTTTACCTTATCCGGGAAGGGTATTTTCTCGATATAGGGTTCAGGTAAGATGTGGTCAATAGTGCAAAATTCAGTACTTCTAACAGGAACATAGTCAATAATATCTTTATATGGTGCATGATACTTGTTCCATTCCTTTTTCGGAATTTCAATATAAGAGGCAAAAGCCTTAAAACAATTTGCAATAACTTGAGAATCAAGACCATAAGCATTACTAATATTCTAAAAATCATTAGTCCCACAAAAGATTCAATGCATTCATAATCATAATTTATACCTGACTTTCTTCCTTTGTCATTCTCCCATGCTTCAACATTGTCTTGAATACGGTCTAGAAGATCCCATTTAGCTTCTTCTTCCATGCGAGTGAATGATCCAACACAAGAGGCATCCAATAAATCCTTATCATGAAGAGAGAGCCTTGCATAAAAGTTATTGATAATAATATTGTTGGGGAGCTCATGAATGGGACATTTGAGCATTAGTAACTTCAATCTCCCCCAAGCTTGACCTGTACTCTCTCCATCAAGAGGCCAAAAGTTGTATATTTGATTCCGATCTTTATGAATCTCACTAGGAGGATAGAATTTAGAATAAAAGAGAGGTACTACTTCCTCCCATTGAAGAGCTTGGCCATTCTTTAGCAGCTTATACCATTCCTCAGCTCTTCCTTTTAGTGATAATGAGAATAACTTCTTCTTGACTTGGTCTATTGTAATACCTGCACACTTGAACAACCCGCATAATTCGTGTATAAAGAGCAAATGATCACCAGGATGGACAATTCCATCTCCAACATAATAGTTATCCATAACACGATCAATAATTCTTGTGGGTATTTTAAAAGTATCATTATCATAGGTGGTGGTTCATCTACTACCTTAGTAGTGGTAGTAGCATTACGAAATAAGAAACTCAGTGAATTATCCATATTGAAAATAAAGCAACTAACAGAAATAAACAATACTCATAGTAGAAGTTTCCTTTACCAGTTCCACTCTCCAATAGCGCTTCACTCCCCGGCAACGGCGCCGGAAAATAGTCTTGATGACCCACAAGTATAGGGAGTGTATCGCAGTATTTTCGATAAGTAAGAGTGTCAAACCCAACGAGGAGCAGAAGGTGTTGGCGAATGGCTTGGAGCAGGAATTCTCTGTAAATACTTAGCAAACGGATTTTTAGGGGTTTTTGATAATGCAGGTAAATAAAGTACGAGTAAATAAAAGACAATAATAATAAATGAAGCAAGTGGCCCAATCCTTTCTTTATCAAAGGACAAGCCGGTTGTATTACTTAAGATGACCAAACGTTCTTGAGGACACACGGGAATATCGTCAAGTGCTTTCGCTTCATATAGTTGATTTATCTTATTTAGTTTGCTAAGTGTTGTGTGGGTGAACATGTGCTAATGTATCGACCTTCCTAGGACTAATACATACTTGTGATTATACCCCTTGCAAGCATCCGCAAGTACAAGAAAGTAATTAAGGTAGAAACCTAACCACAACTTTAAACTCTAAGACCCTGACGTCCCTTGAGCAAAGGTTTCCTAACGGGGGTTCAGGTTTATGTTACTCCGGCAACCCCTACGATTAGTAGCCAAATACACAATGCATTCCCCTAGGCCCATATAGGTGAAGTGTCATGTAGTCGACGTTCACATGACACCACTAGAAGAAATACACCACAACTTAAATATCAAACTATTGAATCTTTCTCAACACAACTCCACTACTAACAACATGACTTCTCCCATGTCCTCAAGAACTAAATGAACTACTCACAAGACATCATATGGATCAAGACCAGAGATGATATAATGATATGTAACAATCTGAACATAAATGATAATTCAATGGTTCACTCAATAGCGTCAACTACAAGGAGTAATCAACATCGGGAAAGTTTCCCCTAAGAACTATGCAAGATTCAACCCAATTGTTATAGTGGTATGAAGTGGTGATGATGGTGATAGTGGAGATGATGATGGTGATGATGATGATGATCCCGATGAAGTCCAGCTTGATGGTGGTGTTGATGGCGACGATCTCCCCTCTCCGGGAAGGAATTCCCCTGGCAGAATTCTATCTGCCGGAGAGATCTTTCTCTCTCTATAGTTTTTCGCCCCGCAGAGGCAGCAGAGTCTTTCTGTGGTCGCCTCCCAAGCATTAGGGTTTCGAGGGGATAATATACGCCAAAGGGGAGATCCTGGAGTGGGCCAGGGTGGCCACACCACCTGCTGGCGCGGCCTAGGGCTGCCTGCGCTAGGGGTGGTGTGGGCCCCCTATGTCCCATCTCCCCTCCCCCTTCTGGCAATCTTTGTCTTCTGGAAAAATAGAATTTTCCATGTATTTTCCCGAATTTTCTGATCTTCGCGAATTTTTCCTCCAAACAACACCTTTTCCATCAGAATCCTGACTGCATCGGTCCATGCTCCAAAAGTCATCAACCATGCAAAAATAGATGAAATAACATAAGTATATGAAATATATCAATGCATAATAGTAAATTATGATATAGAATAGTGATGCAAAATGGACGTATCAGCATGATGACATGAGCATGCAGTCATTATAATGCACAAAAAATAAAAATAACACTCGATTTTCTAGTAGTGGTTTTACCGGGGTGCTACAATTTGACACCACTAACAATGAATCTTGCCCTCAAGATCCGCCTCTTGGTATGGGGAAGAAGGCCGACGATCTGAATCTTCTCGCTTCGTGTAGATCCTCGCGACATCACTAACAAGGATTGTTGCTCCATCTTGAAATTGGCAACTCCACCAACAAGGGGTCGTCGTTCACATCTGGTGCGAGAACACTCTGGATAACAAAGGACGAAGGTAAAGGTATCAAAAGGTAAGTCCACCTTTAACTTCCGTGGAAGGAGTAAGATTACATAGATCCACCATTCAACGTACAAAAGAGAATGATAAGAGTGGTGGTATGGTCATGACTCCATCTCGCACTCAAAGCATTACTCTGTACATGAATAGAAGAATTATGCAACCAACTCTCAGTATTTAGACTGAAGACCTTCACAAGCGTTGTTCGGAAACAAAGGATTGGTGCAAGCTCTTTATAGATGATGTCGTTGTGTTGGAAAACGCTAGAAGATACAAAAGAAATCGTATGAAAAGACACAATGATTAGGTTCCATGATGGTTCCATTGGCATTAACAACACATGCTCAAGGTATACTACAACTTCACCAATGCTCCTCCTTCTCATAATGCTTTTCAACAATACAGATATCCGTCAAGGGGCACATACAGATAACGAGTTCAAGGACAAAAGATTGGATGAAGGGTACAAAAACGGATGCAGATTAGATGATTGTAGCTCCACCATTATAAAAAGGAGGAAGCGAAATCCTGAAGGTACGATAGAACCCCATCTACGAGAAATCCTAGACTCAAAGAAATGTAAGAGAACAAATTCAAAACACGCGAAGGAAAGAGGAGAATAGCATAGAGGTAAGGAATAAAAGTAGACCTAATCAGATCTATCTAACCGATTTTCTAAAATAGTTTTGACACTCTACAATGTCCATTAGCTAGGTTATCCTACAGGCTGGACCAGTGGGGTATCGCAACTGCTAGACTTTGATACCACTTTGTAACACCCTCAAATCGGCCCTATGCAAGTTTTAGCGTTTCCCACCAAACCCGCATAGAAACGATTCAAAGATGCCCACCATGCACTTGCGTGCAGGTGGAAAACAAAGTAATATCATTACAACAATAGTCCACGATGGAACCCACAGAACATATATATACAACAATGACTCAATGAGTCAGAAATACAGATATACAGTACAATGACTCAATGAAGGGTAACATCGATCTCAAACCTGCTAAAACAAAAGGGGTGCCGACAAAGGGCAAAGGGAAAAGATAGCGGTTAGTACTCAGGCCAGTACATGGTGAGTCTAGATTTCGGCGGCTCTCGCCTACATAGGTATGGTGGACTAAAGCGGCAGCGAAGCATGCACTAAACAACCTATAGAGACTCAATACAACTGACGGCTATTAGAGAGGGATAAGAAAGATCTATTCAGAACCAACCTGATACAAACACAAAACATACCCATCCTGGTATTTCCCCCTCGAGACCAAACAAGAAAGTCTTGCCGAGGAAACTCACACAGTTGGCAATTTTATTCATTCATTCCCTGGTGGTTGTCCAACATACTAGTTATATCAGATATAAGTCATATTATAACATCAATTCTTTAGTTATAGTTGTCTATGATCGAGAAACTATGCTCCAAGTCGTTCATAACCGTGGACATGGCTTTTCGAAAAGATTTAACCTGCAGGGGTGCACAAATAGCAACACACGTACGATCAACCTCGGAAAAACCAAATAAAACCCAACAAGACATCACGACAAAGCAATCACAAGATTCATAAAATATTTCAGGGGCACCCCCGATTAGCTACCCATTACGAACAAGGCCGGCTCCGCGATGGACCTAGGGTGTGTGGCGACGGCTATAAACGACTAGAAACCCGAAAGTGTGACTGGGTTTGTCGATACAGCATAAATGTGGCACCGGGTTCCTAAATAGTACAGGCGCTCTACTCGCAATCGTAAATAAAGCATTAAAGCATGACAAAAGTACATGATAGTAATAAATCCCCAAACAAGTTTGTGGCCCCAAGAAATAAGAAATGAATCAAGCTCTAGCTAAGGGGATTCATGGTCCCACATGCGGATAGTGCGATAGTCAAGGAACATGTAACAAATGCTCGGGGCCTACGGGACACAAGTGAGCGATTAAAAACCAAATATTAGCTATTGCCCACCGGTGCCTCTGCATTACTTATATCTATTCTCGGAATTTTAATTATCAAGTTGTAATTAAAGCCATGATCATCTCCACCATTAAGCATGTGCCAACCTTTCAACAACGGTGTAACGATAATGACACAAAGCAGCACCTGAGCAAGCAACTACGACTCGCAAGGTCGACTATTTATCAAACGATAGGCAATAGGATGTGTCCTAGGGAATATAGAGACTGCAAGGAATATAATTGGTGCACGGAAACTAAAGCATCGCAACACGGATAGCAATAGATCAACAGGAGGAAATAAATACTATAAATGCAAAATAGGTAGAAAGGGGAAGATTTCTTGCTTGGGAAACATTGCCGGAGATATACCGGTGAATGGGTCAAAGCTCGCATCAACTCAACGGCCTATCCATGAAGAAACAAATCACTAGAAGAAACACCGGATGCACTATTTAATACTACGGCAGAAGACAAGACATGTTCATGATATGATGCATGACATGGCAGAGATGCGATGCAACTAGACAATATTAAGCGGAACCGGGGTCCCGAAAATTAATTAGAGAGTTCATGTTATTTAAGTACCCCATAATTTAAATGTTGCATTAACAAGGCAAAATATGCATCGGTTCACTATACAAATTTAAATGGAGCCAACATAAGACTAGAAAAGCCTGCATATGGCCTCCATATTTATTTATTAGACGAGTCGACAAAATATTCCCAAATGACAAAATATGTATGCAAACATGAACAATTTAATATGCAACAAGTATATGGTATTTATAAAATAAAGGCTCGGTGTGAGGTCACACATCGGATCGACGATCTTGGGGTCCGGCGTGATAAGGTTTGGTCTTGACCTTCGGACTCTGGGTCTAGGGTTCGGTCTTCGAATCCAGGACGAAGAACTTAGGGTCCGAGGGGTTCGGGGCTTCAGGGCTCGGTGGGATCGGACTTCGGGATTCAGATCCGGGAAGGAGACCTTGGTGCGGCGCCATGTTTAGGATCGGGCTTTGAGGTTCCACCTTTGGTTCTGTGAAGGAGAACATGGCGTTCCGATACGAAGATATTAGGGTCAGTTCCATGTTGTAACATCCCAAAACTTCAATCCAAGAGTATCAAAGATCAAATCATCCAAATTTAGGATTAACAAAAAAATTTCCATATTTAAAATGAAAGCATTCATATATGTGTGCATTTAAAATAGGAGTTGTTTGGAATTGCCATGATTGTGTGATCCTTTGCTTCTAAAATGTTTCTTAGGTGATTTAAACATCATCTACATCCTTCCCAAACTTTTCCTAAAAGAAATCATATCAAAAAGAATTAAAATAAAGGAATGGCCATTTTGACAAATTTAACTCTCATGCCTACTTTGGCTATTCCTAGTACTCAATTCTTAACAGAAACAATTCTTGATCTTTACACCCCTTGCTAGTACACATAATGAGGTACCAAGGCCCACCTTTTGATCTTCTAAAAACATTCT
The DNA here is from genome assembly GCA_023614405.1 of Avena insularis. Taxonomy (NCBI): domain Eukaryota; kingdom Viridiplantae; phylum Streptophyta; class Magnoliopsida; order Poales; family Poaceae; genus Avena; species Avena insularis. The sequence continues at coordinate 332,674,229 of CM042696.1, forward strand.
GGAAACTATTTTAAATGGTAGTTCAAAATTGAATCTAATGCATATGCATAGATCACCCCTATTTCAAAAACCATGTATTTGAGCTCCATTTTCAAAACCTTGCAACCAGAGACTATCTAGCACTAGTGGAGATCACTCAAAAATTTTGAACTCAAAATTCAAAACTTTTTCTCTTGCAGCCATTTCATCAAACACTTGGCAGGCAGAATCATACCTCTAATCCTAGCTCACTGTTTGGAACAGGGTTTTGCCCCCATTTGATCTCCATTTAATCTCCCTGTCCCCCTTTGATCAAACCATGCCAATTGCAGCCCATCCCCTATGCCCTAGTGGCAATGCCATGCCATGCCGAGCACCACCCTTGCCGGCCAACCTTGCAACCGCCGTAGCAGACCACTCCCCCTTCCCTCGCCATGTCTAGGAGGTAGCCAATGCCGCACCGCCCCTCTCTGTCCCTTGCCCGAGCCAAGAGCAGTCGTGGACCACCGAGGAGAAACCGCGTCCAGTGCCACCGAACCATGCCGATGCCGCCCGCAGAGCGCGCCCTGTACCCGCGTGCACAAGCCGCCGCTCGACACCAGCCCGCGTCCACCGCTCCACCTCGACCTAGAGAACACCCCAGACACCTCCGTTCGCCGCCCAAAGCCCCACAGCCAGCGCTCGCCGTGGACACAGCCGCTTCGGCCGCGCAGAGCGCCACCTCGCCCCGACCGCATGCCACCACCCCTACGGCCGCATTGAAGCGCTAGAGCACCGCCAGGGAACCGCCCATCGATCGCCATCCCCAGCCATGCCGCTAGCTCGCCGTAGCCATGTCACCACCGTCGACCGCCCATCCCGCTCGGTCTCACCGCCGAGCCTATAAAAGGAGCCCTCCCCAGCACCAAAGACTCACACCATTCCACTCCCCTCACCTCTCTGAACCTCATCCACCTCTCGCCGGAGCAAGTGGAGCAGCAGTTCGCCGGAATTGGAACCGGAGCCGCCGCCTCTAGAGAAGAAGGGTGCCGTTGATTCCGGCCACCCCAAGCTCCGCCGCGACCACGCCTCGCCTCGCCGTCGTCTTCCACTTTGTCCGCCCGCATCGCCGACCCCGCTGGAGCCCTAGTACGCCCCCAGTAGACCCACACCGAGCCGCTAGGGTTCGAGCTGCTTGGCGACCTGTCCGTCGTGATTTACCCTCAGCCGTAGATCTAGCCTCTAATCGCACGACCCACAGCGTGCGTACCGCTTCGCGTTTTAAGTTCCGCTGACCAGTGGGACCCCCCTGTCAGCTGAGCCCCGTGCCGCGTAGCGCCACTGGGCCGGACCATTTCCTTTCCCGCGCAAGCCCGTAGATTCAAATCTAGGTTTTTCTTTTTAGTTAGAATATAGTTTCTGTCCAGTGTTTCAAAATTCAATTCTGTGAGTTTGACAAATCCAAATTACATGAAACTAATTTTGTCTAAAATGTATTGAAATTCTCTATCCAAGCCCGTTGGATTTAATTCATTTCGAGTTATAGATTTCTCCTAATAAAAATAAGAAGACGGAAGCTTTTGCAACTTGAAACATTTTTGTAAAATCAACCAAGTTAGCCTTTGAGATGATTCCAACTCTCAAAAATCACATTTCATCATATCTACCCAAATATGTAATAATATTAAGGTTTACAGGCAGTGACTTTGGACTAGTACCAAAATAATGCTATATTGGCATTTCTAGTCACTTTAAATCATTAAATAATAAACTTAAACCAAAGTAATATTGATACAACCTTTAAATCTCATTCCCACATGTTAGAATATGTGGTGAGGACATGTGTCCACATGATCCCATATTTTGGTGGTGAATATTAAATCTTAGTTATTATTTCAATGAGTAGAAATTACTTTTCCAAAATAAAAAGGTTGAAACTATTGAATTAGAACTTTTGATGTTTGGGATGATAATAGATCATCCATTGTGCGGTTTAGAATACTACTTAGCCCAAGTTAAGTATTGTTTGGTGATTGTGCACTCCCTATGTATTTCTAGACGCTAGTACCGACCAAGCCTTCGAGGAGGAGGAGTTCTACCAAGAAGAAGAAGAAAACTTCAACCACTGCACCAACCAAGGCAAGCTATTAGTGGCAAGCTAACCCTTGCAAACATGCTTTAGTAAGCTATTGTAGCAAGCTAGAATAAAAATAGATAGTTTAGTAAAGATGCCTTAAGCATACTTTGATCACACCCCCTTAGGTTACACAAAGTTCTTTAATTAATTTTGAAGGTAGCATAAAGAGTATAAAAATTGACCTAATTAGAAACCCTTAGATGTCATTCTAGGGCATGAGATTGATCCCACCTTTCCACCTTAGTGAACACTCTTAACCTAGTGTTTTAGAATAGATCAAACTTGAGTCACTTTAGATGGGAACACTTGGTGAAGATGAGTTGTGAAAACCTTGGAATGATGAGTCATTCTATTGAGATGTTTTGACCTATGTTGAGAAACACAATTGGTTTATGATGATGAAAATGATGAGGCATGAGCCTTAACCCTTTTTATAAAACTGATGGTTGGATTCGGATGCGATACCATTCCAAAATTACCATACAACCACATTACCTGAATTGGGTAAGGCTTAGCTGGAAATTTATATGCATTAGTATTAGTTCCCTCATGGGAGAGGTTTGAGCTGAGGCTACCTCTCAATGATGTCCACCTGCAAAGTGCCCAAGATGACTGATGGTCATGGTTGGGAGGCCATGCTCATAGGAGAGGTGCTTGTACTAGGGTGTGTAAAGGGAAGGTTATGTTTGATTATCTGCATACCAAGTATGATGATTCAGGGTTATCCCTGACAGATGTATCGAATCTTGTGGTGAAAGTGTACCACCTCTGCAGAGTGTCAAACTATTGAATAGCAGCGTCATGATTATGGATGATTGGAATGGCCATACTGTTTCATTGTCAGATGTTTTCCAAATAACTTGAAATGAATGATGAACCTTGACTTGACCACAACAGGCTTGTGTAGATGAAAATAGCTTCCCAACTTAAGTGATTCTAGAACTTTACTTTATCTTTTCTTGCTTCAGAACTCAGCTTAGGTTTCAAACTTAACTTGATAGTTATTCTTTCAATTTAGTACTTTAACTTAGAATCATAACCCTTGCTAGTAGTAGTTTGCGAGTACTTAAAGAATACTCATGGCTTCTGTCCCTGGCTATTATCATGGCCAGACTATGAAGGAGATTATCAAGATGATGGTCAGCAGGACGACTATGATAACTAGGACTATCTGCCTTCGTCAGCATTGCTTGTGCCCCTGAAGATGGACCCCACCGCTACGCTATCGTTTATTTCTGCTGCTTGTTGTATTAAAGACTGGATCATGAGATCCTTATTTGTGTAAAACCTTATGTATGGTTTGTAATGGATGATGTACTGTGATATCCAATCTGTTATGTCTTGCAAAAATGGTAATCCTGGGATTGCGAGGTATGGCATAACAGGCATCTGGGATTAAAAATCCGGGTGTTGACAAGTTGGTATCAGAGCCATCCTGACCATAGGAGACCCTAGTTTAGAATGGACGTCCAAACCAAAAACTTAGCTTCAAAACCAAAGTGAGTATTTATGAAAAACTATTTCCCCTCTTACCCTTGTGACCTCCTTCTTTCTCAAAAATACATGTTCCTCAAAATTCTTACATTACTACTTAAAATTTGACACACTTGATCACTTCACTAATTTCCTCATCCTAACTTCTTGTAGATGGAGACTCGGTTCAGCAAGTTTTACCAGTTGGGAAACGGAGGTCAGCTGATCTTCGAGAGGGATCTGGATTCACTGTTAGAGTTAGTGGGACGCCCACATTCGGAGTTTCTTGGAGCTCAACTTCCAGGACCCCCAGGAGGAGACCTACAATGGCTAGTCACCGCAGATCTTCGAGGAAGCATTGAAGCACCAACTTCCGGGAGAATTCAGTTCTCTATGACAGAGAACAACTGGCTAGATCGATTAGCCAGGGAAATGCATGAAGCTCTCGCACATCTATGTGCCCTCAGCGTCAACAAGATTCAAGGAACCCGTTTTGCCCACTATGCCAGACGTGACTTCATGGGAATGCCGATGGAGATGCCAAGTCACCCAGAGTTGAGGCGCCAAGTGGAGAACCTCGACTTCTTGCTTCATGACCGACAACAGGAACTGGACAATGCCAGAGAGTTAGCCAACCAGAACCGTGCCATTGCCGACCAGAAGGCCCAGACTTTCACACTGCTCGTCCAAGATCGCCAGTCTCTTCGTCGCCAGCGTGCAAAGAAGGATCGCACCATCGCCCGTCTTCACAAGAAGGTGGCCGACCTCGAGAAGACCGTCAAGGAGCAGGAAGCTCAGCTTGCCGCCAAGGAAGAAGATGATGAAGGAGAAGACATCCAGGGAGATACGGATTCGTACCTCAGCAACGATGACGATTTTCTGGCAGAGGATGCTATGGACTTCTACACTGATGATGAAGACTCCGACTTCATCGACGATGAGTAGATGCACTAGAGCACTGTCATAGCATGAGATGTATCATCTCATTGTATCGTAGTTTGCAGAATGGTTCTTCAAACCATCTGTTTTCCCCTTTGATTGTTGTGGTGTGTTGTATCGTGTGCTTGCTTGCATGAATGAGAATGAAGTTAGTTGAAAATCCAGAGTCTAACTCAAAGTTGTAGCTTTGAAAACCCAAAACCATGAACCTTAGAACTTCCCTCTTACCCCTATATCTATCTCAATCTTCAGATGACTCGTGGAAACCAAGGACGGAGCAGCTCATCGCAGGACCCAATGCTGCAGATCTTGTAGAATCTCATTGCGGACCGTGAAGCAAGCAGGGCCGAGCGTCACCAACTTAGCGACATTGCAGCAGATCGCCCAAATGGCTCTCAACAACCAAGTACATGGAAATCAGGATCACCATGGATCTAAACTCAAAAAATTTCAGAACACCAATCCCCCAATCTTCAACCAATCTGAAAACCCATTAGATGTTGATGACTGGTTACAGACCATGGAAAACAACCTAGAAGTTGCAGGAGTTGATGAGAATGAGAAAGTTCTCTTCGCCACTCACTATCTGGCGGGAGATGCAAGAGCTTGGTGGAATAGCGTCCGCAACATGAACCATGGCCAAGTGATGACTTGGGAAGCATTCAAGGTCAAGTTCAGCCGCACCCACGTGCCTCAAGGTCTTGTCAACAGGATGAGAGATGAATTTCATGAACTGAAGCAAGGAAGATTGACTGTAGTAGAGTACCGTGAGAAATTCTTGTCATTTGCCAGATATGCACCGGATGAAATCAACACGGAGGCCAAGAAGAAGGAAAGATTCTTAAACGGACTACATGATGAGATGCAGACGGTCCTCGTCAACATCCATTTCCAGGATCTTGAAGAGCTAGTCGACTCTGCCATTCAGATGGAAGGGAAGATTAACCAGGCAAACGACAACCGCAAGCGCCGTATGATGCAGCAGTCTGGATCCAGTAGTCACCAGAAGTACCGTCCAAACCCCTCACCAGGATATGCACCAAGGAACAACCGACCCCCAAATTCTCGCCCAAGCTACCCCAACCGTAGCGGAGGAAATGTGAAGCCCGGAGGAAACAATCACAACTCCGGCAACGCCAACAACTTCAAACGTGCCTCCAAGAGCAACAACAACAACACGCCCCAGGCGGCAGCAATGTTGTACCTGTTGCAGTCAAGGACAAGTCCCAGATCACCTGTTTCGAGTGTGGAGTGAAGGGTCACTACTCCAATGAGTGTCCCAAGAAGACTGCCGCTAATGCCCCTGTGAATGCCCTAGCTCAACAGCAGCGTCGTGTTCAACCAGGCAGGAGATTTGCCCCAGGGAACCCGCACAACCGCAACGGTCGTCTCTTCCACATGAACGCAGAAGAAGCCCAGGAAGCACCAAATGTAGTGTTGGGTATGTTTTCTGTCAACTCAGCTTTAGCAAGAGTATTGTTTGATTCTGGAGCATCGCATTCATTTGTCACCGAAGAATTTGTATGCACTAGTAAGATTTGCCCAACCAACCTGAAGCATGTCATGATAGTTCAAATCCCCGGTTCAACAACAAAAGCTAGAAAAATTTGCAAAGCCGTACCTATCAGAATACATGGGATAGATTTTTATGCCAACCTAATTGTACTTGGAACCAAAGGTTTGGAAGTAGTACTAGGTATGGACTGGATGTCAAGGCATAAAGGACTGATAGACTGTGCTAAGAAAGCCATCACCATGACCAGTAGTTCTGGAGTAACCGTAGAACATATCTCTGAAACCTTACCCCATCAATTCAAATGCAACAAAAGTGTAGCCCTGCCTACCATTGACCAAGTCAGAGTAGTCTGTGAATACCCCGACATATTCCCAGATGAATTGCCAGGTATGCCCTCGGATAGGGATATAGAGTTCATTATCGAACTAATCCCCGGAACCGGACCTATAGCCCAGAGACCCTATACCATGAACCCCTCAGAGTTAGTAGAACTGAAGAAGCAGTTGGATGCCATGTTAGCAACCGGCTTGATTCAACCAAGTGCATCGCCATGGAGATCACCAGTGTTATTCATCGACAAGAAAGATGGAGGCAACCGTCTGTGTACAGACTACAGGAAGTTGAATGATGTCACCATCAAGAACAAGTACCCCTTGCCAAAGATAGAGGATCTATTTGATCGATGATGGAGCTCGGTATTCTCAAAGATTGATCTTAGGACTGGTTATCACCAACTTAAGATTAGGTAACGGATATTCGAACCGCCTTTACTACTCGCTATGGTTTATACGAGTATACGGTTATGTCTTTTGGATTAACCAATGCCCCTGCGTATTTCATGAATCTCATGAATAAGATCTTTATGAATTTATTAGATAAGTTTGTAGTTGTGTTTATCGATGACATCCTTATCTACTCCAAGTCAGAAGAAGAGCATGAGCAACATTTGAGAATCATCCTAGAAACCATGAGAGAGCATCAGTTATATGCCAAGTTCAGCAAGTGTGAGTTTTGGCTGAAAGAAGTAGGATTCCTAGGACATATTGTGTCTGCCGGAGGAGTCTCTGTTGATCCCAGCAAGATCAAAGATGTCGAAGAATGGGAAGCCCCAACCAACCAAACCCAAGTTCGTTCATTTCTCGGATTAGCGGGATATTACCGCAAATTCGTAGAAGGATTCTCGAGCATAGCCCGACCAATGACCCAATTATTGAAGAAGGACAAGAAGTTTGAATGGACAGACAAGTGTGAGGCCAGTTTCCAGGAGCTAAAGAAGAGATTGATATCAGCCCCAATTTTGATCATGCCAGACATCAAGAAGCCATTTGATGTATATTGTGACGCATCAAAGATTGGACTAGGATGTGTATTGATGCAAGAAGGCAAAGTCATCGTGTATCTGTCTCGACAACTGAAGCAGCATGAGCAGAACTATCCGACCCATGATCTTGAGCTAGCAGCTGTGGTTCTAGTGTTGAAGACATGGCGTCATTATTTGATGGGTAATCGCTGTGAGATTTACTCAGATCATAAGAGCTTGAAGTATATCTTCACCCAGAAGGAGTTGAATATGAGTCAAAGAAGATGGATAGAGTTAATCAAGGATTATGACCTTGACATTCACTATCACCCCGGCAAAGCCAATGTGGTAGCGGATGCTCTTAGCAGATTGCCGTGTAGGCTTAACACCATGATCAAAGAGAAGCAACCAAGTTTGTATGAGGAGTTGGAGCAGTTCAGGACTGAGTTAGTTAGCAAAGGATTCCTAGCTAGCATTTAACTTCAACCCATGTTGATTAGCCAAATCAAGGAAGCTCAGAAGGGGAATGAAAGTATCGACGGAATCAAACATCGTATTGGTACAGGCAAAGTACCTGGATTCACCAAAGACGAGGAAGGTGTACTGTGGTACAAAGGACGTATCTGTGTGCCAGTAGATTCGGAGCTGAAGGAGGTTATCATGAAGGAAGCTCATGATACTCTTTATTCTATCCACCCCGGAGGAACAAAGATGTATCAGGATTTGAAAGAGCAATTTTGGTGGCACAAGATGAAGAGAGAGATTGGAAGCTACATCGCCAAATGTGACATTTGTCAAAGAGTCAAGCGAGCATCGGAGACCTGCGAGATTGTTGCAACCATTGCAGATTCCGGAATGGAAATGGGATGCATCGAAATGGATTTTATCACGGTTTACCTACTTCTAGTAGGGAAATGACTCAATCTGGGTCATAGTTGATAGACTATCTAAGGTAGCCCACTTCATACCGGTCAAGACAACCTATCAGTGCAAAACTAGCGGTGTACATTGCTAGGATTGTTAGATGCATGGAACCCCAAGACCATCGTATCGGATCGAGGAACCCGGTTTACTTCAAGATTTTGGCAGAAAGTTCAGGAAGGTTTAGGAACCAAGTTGAATTTCAGTATCGCTTATCACCCATAAGCAGATGGATGACCGAGAGTCAACCAGATCTTGGAGGATATGCTTAGAGCTTGTGTGTTGGAATACGGATCAAAATGGGAAGGCACGCCTTTTCGCAGAATTCTCATATAACAACGATTATCAAGCTAGTTTGCAGATGGCACCATTTGAATTCCTATCTGACGAAAGTGTCATACCCTTTGAATTGGTCGCAAGTAGGAGAGAGTCGATCTTTGGACCCGACATTCTCAGAAGCGAAGAAAGTTCACAAAGTTCGTGAGCACCTCAAGACCGCCCAATCCAGACGGAAGAGCTATCTTGACAAGAGAAGGAGAGACCTGACTTTCAATGTCGGAGATTTCGTATATCTCAAGGTTTCACCATTGAAGGAACTCAATGCTTTAGTCGAAGGAAAGTTAGCTCGGATATATCGGACCTTTCAAGACTACGAACATGAGGAGAAGTATCGTATCAATCATAATGCCTAAAGAGATGTCGACCATCCACAATGTGTTCCATATCTCGTTACTTAAATGCTTGGAAGTGCCCGAGAAGACTGAAGTTTTCAAGAATATTGATCACGCAGGCGGTGAAATCAACAATGACCTGACCTATCGGGAAGTGCCCATTTGTATCTTAGAACAAGCCTACAGAACCACCAGGACCAGGATTATCAAGTTTCTCAAGATTCAGTGGAGCAACCATACCGAGGAGGAAGCCACTTGGGAGCGCGAGGATTACATTAGGACAGAGTTCCCAGATCTCTTTAGTTCCTAGTTTTCTTGTAAATCTCGGGACGAGATTTAATTTAAGGGGGAAGGTTTGTAACATCCCAAAACTTCAATCCAACAGTATCAAAGATCAAATCATCCAAATTTAGGATTAACAAAAACTTTTCCATATTTAAAATGAAAGCATTCATATATGTGTGCATTTAAAATAGGAGTTGTTTGGAATTGCCATGATTGTGTGATCCTTTGCTTCTAAAATGTTTCTTAGGTGATTTAAACATCATCTACATCCTTCCCAAACTTTTCCTAAAAGAAATCATATCAAAAAGAATTAAAATAAAGGAATGGTCATTTTGACAAATTTAACTCTCATGCCTAGTTTGGCTATTCCTAGTACTCAATTCTTAACAGAAACAATTCTTGATCTTTACACCACTTGCTAGTAGAAATAATGAGGTACCAAGGCCCACCTTTTGATCTTCTAAAAACATTCTGGAAACTATTTTAAATGGCAGTTCAAAATTGAATCTAATGCATATGCATAGATCACCCCTATTTCAAAAACCATGTATTTGAGCTCCATTTTCAAAACCCTTGCAACCAGAGACTACCTAGCACTAGTGGAGATCACTCAAAAGTTTTGAACTCAAAATTCAAAACTTTTTCTCTTGTGGCCATTTCATCAAACACTTGGCAGGCAGAATCATACCTCTAATCCTAGCTCACTGTTTGGAACAGGGTTTTGCCCCCATTTGATCTCCATTTAATCTCCCTGTCCCCCTTTGATCAAACCATGCCAATTGCAGCCCATCCCCTATGCCCTAGTGGCAATGCCATGCCATGCCGAGCACCACCCTTGCCGGCCAACCTTGCAACCACTCCCCTTCCCTCGCCATGTCTAGGAGGTAGCCAACGCCGCACCGCCCCTCTCTGTCCCTTGCCCGAGCCAAGAGCAGCCGTGGACCACCGAGGAGAAACCGCGCCCAGTGCCACCGAACCATGCCGACGCCGCCCGCAGAGCGCGCCCTGTCCCCGCGTGCACAAGCCGCCGCTCGACACCAGCCCGCGCCCACCGCTCCGCCTCGACCTGGAGAACACCCCAGACACCTCCGTTCGCCGCCCAAAGCCCCACAGCCACCGCTCGCCGTGGACACAGCCGCTTCGGCCGCGCAGAGCGCCACCTCGCCCCGACCGCATGCCACCGCCCCTACGGCCGCATTGAAGCGCTAGAGCACCGCCAGGGAACCGCCCATCGATCGCCATCCCCAGCCATGCCGCTAGCTCGCCGTAGCCATGTCGCCACCGTCGACCGCCCATCCCGCTCGGTCTCACCGTCGAGCCTATAAAAGGAGCCCTCCCCAGCACCAAAGACTCACACCATTCCACTCCCCTCACCTCTCTGAACCTCACCCACCTCTCGCCGAAGCAAGTGGAGCAGCAGTTCGCCGGAATGGGAGCCGGAGCCGCCGCTTCTGGAGAAGAAGGGCGCCGTTGATTCCGGCCACCCCAAGCTCCGCCGCGACCATGCCTCGCCTTGCCGTCGTCTTCCACTTTGTTCGCTCAAGACGCCAACCCGCTGGAGCCCTGATGCCCCAGTAGACCCCCACCGAGCCGCTAGGGTTCGAGCTCACCGGCGACCCGTCCGTCGTCGACGACGACCCTCAGCCGTAGATCTAGCCTCTAATCGCACGGCCCACAGCGCGCGTACCGCTTCGCGTTTTAAGTGCCGCTGACCAGTGGGACCCCCCTGTCAGCTGAGCCCCGTGCCGCGTAGCGCCACTGGGCCGGCCCATTTCCTTTCCCGCGCAAGCCCATAGATTCAAATCTAGGTTTTTCTTTTTAGTTAGAATATAGTTTCTGTCCAGTGTTTCAAAATTCAATTCTGTGAGTTTGACAAATCCAAATTACATGAAACTAATTTTGTCTAAAAGGTATTAAAATGCTCTATCCAAGCCCGTTGGATTTAATTCATTTCAAGTAATAGATTTCTCCTAATAAAAATAAGAAGACAGAAGCTTTTGCAACTTGAAACATTTTTGTAAAATCAACCAAGTTAGCTTTTGAGATGATTCCAACTCTTAAAAATCACATTTCATCATATCTACCCAAATATGTAATAATATTAAGGTTTACAGGCAGTGACTTTGGACTAGTACCAAAATAATGCTATATAGGCATTTCTAGTCACTTTAAATCATTAAATAATAAACTTAAACCAAAGTAATATTGATCCAACCTTTAAATCTCATTCCCACATGTTAGAATATGTGGTGAGGACATGTGTCCACATGATCCCATATTTTGGTGGTGAATATTAAATCTTAGTTATTATTTCAATGAGTAGAAATTACTTTTCCAAAATAAAAAGGTTGAAACTATTGAATTAGAACTTGTGATGTTTGGGATGATAATAGATCATCCATTGTGTGGTGTAGAATACTACTTAGCCCAAGTTAAGTATTGTTTGGTGATTGTGCACTCCCTATGTATTTCTAGACGCTAGTACCGACCAAGCCTTCGAGGAGGAGGAGTTCTACCAAGAAGAAGAAGAAGAAGAAAACTTCAACCACTGCACCAACCAAGGCAAGCTATTAGTGGCAAGCTAACCCTTGCAAACATGCTTTAGTAAGCTATTGTAGCAATCTAGAATAAAAATAGATAGTTTAGTAAAGATGCCTTAAGCATACTTTGATCACACCCCCTTTGGTTACACAAAGTTCTTTAATTAATTTTGAAGGTAGCATAAAGAGTATAAAACTTGACCTAATTAGAAACCCTTAGATGTCATTCTATGGCATGAGATTGATCCCACCTTTCCACCTTAGTGAACACTCTTAAGCTAGTGTTTTAGAATAGATCAAACTTGAGTCACTTTAGATGGGAACACTTGGTGAAAATGAGTTGTGAAAAGCTTGGAATGATGAGTCATTCTATTGAGATGTTTTGACCTGTGTTGAGAAACACAATTGGTTTATGATGATGAAAATGATGAGGCATGAGCCTTAACCCTTTTTATAAAACTGATGGTTGGATTCGAATGCGATACCATTCCAAAATTACCGTACAACCACATTACCTGAATTGGGTAAGGCTTAGCTGGAAATTTATATGCATTAGTATTAGTTCCCTCACGGGAGAGGTTTGAGCTGAGGCTACCTCTCAATGATGTCCACCTATGCAGTGCCCAAGATGACTGATGGTCATGGTTGGGAGGCCATGCTCATAGGAGAGGTGCTTGTACTAGGGTGTGTAAAGGGAAGGTTATGTTTGATTATCTGCATACCAAGTATGATGATTCAGGGTTATCCCTGACAGATGTATCGAATCTTGTGGTGAAAGTGTACCACCTCTGCAGAGTGTCAAACTATTCGAATAGCCGCGTCCGCGGTTATGGACAGTTGGAATGGCCATACTGTTTCGTTGTCAGATGTTTTCCAAATAACTTGAAATGAATGATGAACCTTGACTTGACCACAACAGGGTTGTGTAGATGAAAATAGCTTCCCAACTTAAGTGATTCTAGAACTTTACTTTATCTTTTCTTGCTTCAGAACTCAGCTTAGGTTTCAAACTTAACTTGATAGTTATTCTTTCAATTTAGTACTTTAACTTAGAATCATAACCCTTGCTAGTAGTAGTTTGCGAGTACTTAAAGAGTACTCATGGATTCTTTCCCTGGCTATTATCATGGCCAGACTATGAAGGAGATTATCAAGATGATGGTCAGCAGGACGGCTATGATAACTAGGACTATCTGCCTTCGTCAGCATTGCCTGTGCCCCTGAAGATGGACCCCACCGCTACGCTATCGTTTATTTCCGCTGCTTGTTGTATTAAAGACTGGATCATGAGATCCTTATTTGTGTAAAACCTTATGTATGGTTTGTAATGGATGATGTAATGTGATATCCAATCTGTTATGTCTCACAAAAATGGTAATGCTGGGATTGCGAGGTATGGCATAATGGGCATCTGGGATTAAAAATCCGGGGGTTAACACATGTTCCTCCCTTGAAAAACATCGGTAGGACGCTGGTCTTGTTAGCGAGCAACCGTGTATGAAGTACTTGACAAATAAGGTTGGACTCAGGTTTAGATGTCGGTAGATGAACTTGGAATCATCACTAGTGGTTCACGAGTTTGCCTTTGTTGCGTGCTGGTGTCAGGGCCTCGAGCGGTCAAGACATGGTGGCGGCAGCAGAAAGAGGAAGGATAAGGAGCTTTGCGTGGCTCAGGCTATTACTAGGCAAAAGTAAAGGATAACTAAGAAAATGAAATTAGGTTTTTATTGGTAGCATGCCACCCAACCGCCCACTCTCCCAGGTTATATAGAGTTCCCTGAGGAGCCATGCTTACAGTGATAGTTCATTAACTAGCTAAGAGTGCTTAAGGCCCTTATACAGATGCTTAACTGAAACAGCTGCACATAGAAGGTGGAACCAGACCATGGTCTTGACAATACTCCCCCCTAAAGACAAGACCTCAGGGCTTGAAATCAGGGAATGTTGCTTGGATGAAAGAAGTATCCTCCCAGGTGGCTTCTTCCTGTGTAATTCCCTGCCAATGGGTCAGCCATTTTACCACTGCGACATTGTACTCGTCGTTGTTCCTGGGAACCTAGTGTCGCTCTAGTATGGCGATGGGCTTGAATTTTACCTTACCAGCTGTAGTCACTAGTGGAAGTTTGCTATTAGGCACTGCATGGAGTCCCAGGTGTTGTTTTAGCTGACTAACATGGAACACATTGTGGAGGAGTGTTCCTTCAGGTAGTTGTAGCCGGTAAGCTCCTTTTCCTACTGTTTGTAAGATTTTGAAGGGGCCATACCATTTGGATGCTAGTTTGAGGGGGTTTCTAGTGCCGAGGGTTGTTTCTCTGTGAGCTTGCATTTTTAGGTAGACCATGTCGCCTTCCCTGAATTCCCTGGGTGTTCTATGTGCATCTGCATTCTTCTTCATTGCAGCTTGTGCCTTCACTAGGTTCTGTTGTAGTATGTCCAACATATTTTGCTTCTCTGCTACAGTTGCCTGAGCAACTGTTGGTAAGGATAGGCTGGTAGGGAGCTCAGCCAATAGTGGGGGTGGGTATTCATAGAGTGCTTGGAAGGGGCATCTTGATGGCTATGTGGTAGGTGATGTTGTACCACCACTCTGTAGTAGGTAACCAATCACACAACTTTTTTGGTTCAGCAAAAACCATGCACCTGAGATACTGTTCCAGGAATTGGTTCACCCTTTCTGTTTGGCCATCCGATTCAGGGTGGTAGGCCGTTGTAAAGTGAAGTGATCTTCATAGCCTTGAATAGAGACTGCTAAAGATTGCTTGTGAAGATGGTGTCTCTATTAGTGGTGATGATAGAAGGAGGACTATACAATTTGAAGATGTTTGTCATGAACAGGTCAACTACAGTATGCACTGTATAAGTATGAGCCAATGGTAAGAAGTGGGAGTACTTAGTGAGTCGATCCACAACTACCAATATAACATTCTTCCCTCTGGAGTTGGGTAATCCTTCTATGAAATCCATACTGATCTCTGACCATTTTGCTGAAGGAATGGGGAGAGGATCAAGTAGCCCTCGATAGGGTACTTTTTCAGTTTTGGAGATTTGGCAAACAGGACACTGGGATAGTTTTATGTCAATGAAAGCCTTCATCTTTGGCCAGCAGAATAGTTGTTTGATTCTATGGTAAGTTGCCCTTGTTCCAGAGTGCCCACCAATAGCAGAGGAATGAAATGACTCAAATATCTTGTCCCTATGGTTAGAATTGGGTCCAACCAAGAATCTGCCTTTGTACTTGGTAACTCCAGAAGAGATGGAGAAGTTAGGGTGTCTAGTGTTGTTGACAGAGAGCTCCTGAGCTAGCTTGATACAATGTTCATCATCTTTGTAGGTTTTGGTTATATCCAGTATCCAAACTGGAATGGCAGAGGAGGTAACCATGCAGGTGTCCTGGTCCTCAATCATATTTCTCAATTTGTTGGTATTTCCTGGATAGAGCATCTGCCACAATGTTTTCTTTCCCTTTTTGTATTGAATGATGAATTCAAATTCCAACAACTTAAGCATGAGCTTGTGTTGGATTCCCTCTAGCATTTTCTGACTGGCCAGATACTTCAGGCTGCTTTGGTCAGTTTTGATGATTAGCTTATTCCCTAGGAAATAATGCCTCCATTTTTTTAGGGCTTCAAGGATGGCCAAAGCTTCTTTCTCATACACAGACTTGGCATTTGTCTCTGGTCCTAGGCATTTGCTGAAGTAAGCTAGTGGCTTATTGTTCTTCATGAGGACAGCTCCCAACCCAGAGGTGCAAGCATCTGTTTCTATGGTAAAAGGTAGAGAAAAATCAGGGAGAGCTAGGAGTGGAGGTTGAGACATAACAGTTTTCAACTTGTCAAAATCTTGTTGTTGGTCAGGTCCCCAAATAAAGGAATTTTCTTGAGAGCACTGAATAGAGGTTGGCAGATGACAGCATATTTAGGTATGAACCTTCTATAGTAACCAGTAAGCCCAAGAAATCCTCTCAACTTCTTTAGTGTTGTTGGAGTGTCCCAATTAACAATATCTTGTATTTTGGCTGGGTCAATTTGAACTCCCATGCCTGATATTATGTGACCCAGGTACTCAATCTGTTTCTGACCAAATTGGCATTTAGAAATCTTTGCCTTTAGGTCATGATTTCTGAATATAGTCATGACTTGTTGTAAGTGGCCTAGATGTTCTTCATGCGATTTGTTGTAGACCAACACATCATCAAAGAATACCAAAACAAACTTTCTGAGGAAACTTGCAAAGATGGTGTTCATGAGCTCTTGGAAGGTGGCTGGAGCATTGCACAAGCCAAAAGGCATGACTGTATATTCATAGTGGCCCAAGTGTGTAGAGAATGCAGTCTTTTCGATATCTTGTTCATGCATTCTGATCTGGTGGTAACCTGACTTGAGATCAAACTTACTGAATATTACAACACCATTTAACTCATCCAAAAGGTCCTTTATGACATGTATTGGGAATTTATTCTTGACAGTCATGTCATTTAGGCTCCTAAAGTTCACACATAATCTCCATGATCTGTCTTTTTTCCTTACCAAGATGGCAGGGGAGGAATATGGGCTTTTGCTTGATCTGATCTCAGCATTGTTCAGCATTTCCTTGATGAGTAGCTCAATGGAATTCTTATGGCTGTGGGACATCCTATAAGGTCTAATGTTGATTGGTTTAGCATCAGGTTTTAAGGGGATGTGGTGGTCACAGACTCTGTGTGGGGGCAGGCCAGGAGGAGCTTGAAAGATGTCCTAAAATTGGTGTAGTAAGTCACTCAAATCATCAGGTGTGTGTGATTGTTCAGTTGGCTGGGTGGGAGGGAGGTCTTCAGTGGTGTTGAATAGGACATAGCCCAAGGCACCTTGCTCTATGAGTTTGCAACACTAGTCAGAGGATATCAATAATTTGTCCTTGGGTAATAAATGATCCACAAATGTCTTGGGTTTTCCATTGACTCCAATTGTGATGGACCTTTGTACAAAGTCAAAGGTAACAGGGTTATGTTGAGTGAACCAATTTACACTCAAGATGATGTCTGATCCTTGTAGTTCCAAGATTCTGAAATCAGTGCAGAATTTGTTTCCTTGGATAGAGAAGGGGCAGTTGTATGCCATACTAGCAGATGTGAGAGTGCCACCTCCTGCCACTTTGACTGTCTTCTTGCTGGTAGGTGTCAGCTGGATGTTATGCTTGAGATCAAAGTTAAGGTCCATGAATGTATTGGTGCTTCCAGTATCAGCCAGTTCTATGGCCTGTGTTTGGTGTAGCTGTAGTAATATGGAAATGGTGGAATTGCTTGGACAACCTTGGTAAGTTGCCACTGAAATGTTCATGAGTTCCTATTGGGGTTGAGCTGCATTAGGTTGAGCCACTATATCAGGAGCAATTGGTGGTTCTGGTTGTGGTAGGCCTCCCTCTACACACAAT
Source organism: Avena insularis (assembly GCA_023614405.1). Classification (NCBI taxonomy): domain Eukaryota; kingdom Viridiplantae; phylum Streptophyta; class Magnoliopsida; order Poales; family Poaceae; genus Avena; species Avena insularis. The sequence continues at coordinate 332,691,378 of CM042696.1, forward strand.
TCTGGTTGTTCTTCTTGCTCTTCCTCATTGCCTTGCATTTCTATGGCATTGAGGGTTCTCTGCAAGTTAAGGCATCTGTGGCCAATTACCCAATTTTCTAGGCAGTACCAACATTTTCGAGGTTCCCTTGCCCTGTCGTTGGCTGCCCTGTTTCTATTATCTATATTTGGAGGAGGGAGAACAGGTCGTGCCCCAGGTTGTGGGTAGTTCCTTGGGCCAGGGTTTGGTCAGGGAGGAATTAGTCTTTTGTTGTTGGAGAGGTAGGCTTTCTCATACTGTCGAGCATACCAATAGGCAGATAGCAAGGTAGCAGGTTTCTGACACTGAACTATATGCTTGATATTGTCTTTCAGCCCAACAATAAATCTATCAATGAAGAATGCCAGTGGTAAGTAAGGTCTGTCCCTTTTCATCTGAGTCATCCAAGTTTCATAATGATATGTAATAGTTAACTAAGCTAGCATGTTTCAGCATCAGCAGTTGGTCCATGGGGTCGTTTGCCGCAATGTCAGGGAACCTCTCAATCAGAACCTGAGTTAACTCTGCCCAAGACATTCGCTGAGTGTGAAAGCCAGCACTATTCAGCCACGTTTTTGCCTGGCAGCGAATATGGGCAACTCCCCATCCGACTCTGTTTTCTGTTGGAATGTTGACTAACTGAAAGATGTCCTCACATTCCAGTAGCCAAGCTCGCGGTGATTCGCCTGTGAACAAGGGGAGCTCCACATGTGGTGTACGAATATGAGGGTCTTGGCCAGTGTTATACTGTGGTTATGGAGCAGCTTCTGGCGGGGGCGTTGTGTGGCTAGGGGGATGGTGGGGTATGGCTGATATTGTGGTGGGTAGGGTGTTGGAGGGGGTGGTTGTAACATCCCAGCATTAGGATCCAACAAAGGGTAGATATAGGATTATGAGTTTATGCATGCATGCATCTGTAAAATCTGGATAATTTTTTTGGAAAACAAAACACTAAAGGAATCAGAGTTTCTTTCACTAACTAGAGGTAGGAATAGCTCTTGTTAGTGATTGCAATGAATTCTCACATGATCTTTAGGTAGTATTAAGAAATTGGGGGAGTTATTTGGAATTTAAATTTGAAATTCAAATCAAATTGAAAGTATTTAAATGTTTTGGAGTTATTAATATTTAATAAAGAAATAGTAATCAACACTATGATTTAATGACAAGGAAAAAGAATTAAACAAGAAATAATGCTTTTTCTCTATTTTTATAATAAAGTCACAAATGATGATAAATACATCAAAGGTATAAGATTACATAGAATAGAAATTTAACTTTATTAAACTTGTAATAACATATTTACAAGATCCTTTACAAAATAATTACAAAGAAGGTTACAAGTAGAGCCTATGCTAACTATCTATCCTACACTAATCTTGTGAGTCCAGATCTTGTTCCTGCAAATAAGAAAAACAACTAGAAAGGAAAAATTAGGGATTAGTAAGGTAATTTTACTCTCCGTATTGAATAGTGAAGTATACTATTCATGGTACATAATTGAGTACACAAAAGGGCAAGTTTCACCAACAGTGAAGTATCTGTTCTTCTCAGTCAATATCAAAAGTTACAGTAAAAGTCAAGAGGATAAACAAATAGGCTTCACCAGGCTGGCAATTAGTAAACAGGTAAGAGTAACAACCCAGTTACTTGAGCTGATCCACATGCACAACACACACACAGCTTAGTCGACTAACTGCATGGGGTGTGATGTCAAGCTACCAGTAGCAGTACAAGGTACCACATAGAGCACCAGCCGAAGGGGAAACATAGAATCTTAGTTCTTCTTCTCAAGCATACACTCACGGTAATAGAAACTGCTGAAACCATAGCTCATTTCTCCACCAAAATTACCAAATCAATCATCAGATCTCTATCTGATGGTAACATAAGGAGGGGGTGGAGAAGGTGGAAAGAGAGGTCAAGCATCAAGTTACAGGAGCAGCACTAGATGGTGCAGAGCAAGATCAAGTAGCAAGCTACATCACAACATCATCAATCAACAAGCAATCTGGTGAGTTCAAATAACATCAGCACCTGATCAGATCATCATAGAAGCATATGAGCATATGATTTTTACTTAAACTTCTCAGAAAAACACCCAAGTGGGGTGTAGGTTCATCCCAGAAGCATTTAAATGAAAGCCAATAACAAATCCTTACAAACAAATCCAAGATCTCAGCCTTTGCATCATAGATCTTGGATGTGTATTCAAATCTCCACATTTATAAATAAACAACAATCTTAGACCTAGATTTAGGGCACATCTCCTATGGAGTAGCATCTCTGTAATCTTAGGATCTTAAGGATCAATATTTGACAGTGAGGAGATCAATCAATTTCTTAAAAGGATTCAAGAATCATTAGCTGATACATGCATCAGAGCATATCATTGAGAAACAGCTAGAAACACCTTAGTATTTCCTAGTCATGCCTCAGACCAACATCATAGGATAATAGGCTATAGCAGATTAGGATAATAAAGCCAGCAAAAGCTTTTTAGGCATTTAACCAGTCAAACTTGGAGACAGGTAGGATTTAGGCAATAGAAATATGAACATTGTGTACCATTCTAAAAGAAGGTGTCACACATGTCACATCTAAAACCAAGCCAATGTTTTACTGATATTGGATCAGTTAGCTTACAGAAAGATAACTAATCATTTTCCTGGAATAACTATTCAGGAATCATACTCATTGTTGCATTTCTATAATCAGGGAAGCATAGGAGTATCATTCTCACTCCAATGTAAAAGATCAACATAAACCGGTGTATAAAGATCAACTGCACATTACTGACAGACCCATTATCAGTACTAGGATCACGAAACCATAGTGAAAGTCACATCACTAGCATAAGGGGGTAAACATCCAGGACAGTATAACCACTACAATTAGTCCTAATGGAATCATCATGCTCAGGCCAGAGGTATGAACCCTAAACAAACTATGAAATCAATTAGGGATTTACCACTAAAGGCACACAGAGGGTATCGAACAAGGCAGAGTGGAGCACTGAGGAGGAGTAGCCAATCTTACTCAAGGGCCACGCAAAAAGAATCGAAGAGGAAGCAGAGGTTGACCGGCGGCGAAGCAGGAACGGCGGCACGGGAAGCACCCCGAAGGGGCACTGCAACCCGCACCCAACCGCGCGTTTGATCCACCGGAGAAGAGCGGCGAACGCAGTGAAGAACCGGCGCACCATCGCCGATTCTCCAGAACGGCAAACCCTAACCCTAGCCTAGGGCAGAGGTCAGCACGGCCAGGAGAAAGCACCCACCGCGGATCTGCTTGGACAAGATGAAACAGCGTCATCGACTGAGTCACCCTGCACCGTGGCGGTGGCAACAGCGGCCAGATTCGGCCGGAATCATGCGCAGCAGCGGCGGCAGATGGAGGAGATGGTTGTGGGTGTGAGAGAGTGAGAGAGGGGAGAAGAGTATGCGTGCGAGGGGGTTACTAGGCTTGTGGGCAGCCTAGTACCACTCTGGTGAGTGTAACCAGGCCAGATGGGTCGGGTTAAGTTGGGTCGGGCCAGCCCAGTGGGCCAGGCCCGTATCTTAATAGGGTTATTTAAAAAGAGTATAATTACCAATATACCCCTAAGATAAAAATGGCTCTAGATAAATAAATAAAAATCTTAAAAATACAAATAATATATCTATAAATTCACAACAATATTTTCTATTGAATAAAAATAATCAATAGAATTTTTGGCAATTAAAATTTAGGGCTAATACTAATTGGATGTTAATTACTTTTGAACTTTTAGAAAAATATGGGCAACACCTAAAATTGAATAAAATTCACTTTTAAGATCCTAAATGAATATACTATTGTAGAAAAATACTAATTTGTATTTTTGCAAAGTGAATTTGTTGTGATGAAAATAAATCCTATTTCCTTAAAAGAATTTCAGAAAATATCCAAAGGAAATAAATTCATAGAATGATATTGTCTTTTATTGATTAAATAAAATAGTAAGCTTTTACTAAAAGGGTAAGACATGCAGGGAAGCAAATAATAAATCATTGCATGACATTAATATGCATGGCATATTGCTTCTTTAAATATTGTCCTTATCGGGCAATAATGGTTCTTTGTAGAAACCGAAGCTCAAGGTCAGGTGGAAGCATCCGACTTCACTACCTTGCAGTCACAAGGCAAGTTCATAACTTGCTCATGTCCTTTGAAGAGTCTTTATCAAAGATATTGCAAATTGTGTGTTATCATCTATGATTTGGAAACAGAAAATGATATCTTCGCTAATAAATAAGATGTAGTATCATCCTAAGTGATGATAAAGATCAGCAATGGAACTTAGGGTTCCAATTGCATAAGTCACGTAGGCTTAACAACCCATGACATCAGTGATTCTAGCATCATATAATACGCGTTAACCATGAGATTTGGAATGGGACAGAGAAGTCAGCTGTATCTTCTTCCTTTCATATGGAGGCAAGATGACCTTATCGTAACGTTGGGATTCCTGGTATGGATCCAACATATGGGTGGGCACCCTTAGGCCCCACAATTTTGGTATCTAGATTATTTATGAGTGGCTGCCGGAGGTATAGTCGGCCTTTTAGGGAGCTTAGCAGGGGCATCACCACTTCATAGAGTCTTCGGGAACTCACCAGGGTTATAGCTTGCCCTAGTTGGAGGCTTAATGGAGGTGTAGTCAGCCCCGGAGGATCATGTAGACATATGGGGTCGCGGAGAGGGAAGTGATTGGCTTGGATCACCTACTGGGCCCCACATCATGGAATTGTGGACGGGAAAGTACGCCCGGTTGTGCAACAAGGAGTTGGTATCTCATGGGTAAAGCAACGCACCTCTACAGAGTGTAAGAATTGTGACATGTTACTCCCTGTTCCGGGAAGGAGCTACGAACACGGCAGGAAAGGAACTCCATGAAGTTCTGGTCAACCTCTGAAGGCTGATGGGCATAGTTTTTATAGTAAAATCAATCTTTGAAGAAATGTTTACGAAAAATGCATAGTACCAAGGACGTATTGTCCGAGGTGGTAGATAGAGCATCAAACTTCCTGGGTAACGTTGTTACTCACTCTTTCCTTTTAACCGCTGCTTAGACTCTGAGAATCCAGAAGACACTTCAATGTACGTAGCTGATGGACAAGAGGACGTCTGCTACGAGGAACCCGACATGTACAGAGGAGTGGAAGGGGTGGACTACGAGATACGCTATGGAGTGGAGGGCCACGAGTCCGAGTAGTTGCCTTAGTTATTAGTAAACCAAATTGAGCCGAGCAGCAGGAACTATATAGAATAAGTTGTTGAGGTCAATTCGGAGTATGAGTTTAGTTTTTAATATCTTCCGCTGAAACTACTTAAGTTTGGTTTGTACTTTCATAATATTTGAAGTGTGAGAACTCTCGGTTTGTAATAATAAAGTGTGTATGTTTGTAATATGGACCCGCAATGTTTTGTACCACTCTGAGGGGTGTGATATTAAAGGAACGGTGTTCTGTGAGTGTCATATCAATGACTATAGTGTACTACACATGCAGTGGTATGCTGGGTCACCGCAGGTTGTATCAGAGCAATTGCTTTGACCTTAGGTTGGAAACCTAGTAAAGGGAAATAACTGTAGGAGTCTAGGAGCAACGGTAAAGAGTTCTCTAGATTATATGATGAATATTCAACTGGGAATATTTCATTATATTTTTGAGTGCGATAATTCTTTATAATTAATGGATACTAATTATATTTATATCTATACAGTTGAAATGGCACCAAAGTTTCCAAAACAGACCTTGGCAAGGAAACAAGAGACTCTCGATGATTATTAGGGGGCTTTAACTGAATAGCTTCGAGAACTTCTGAGGGTTTTGGTTGCACAACTAATATCCCAGTCAATACCATTACCTATCAATATGGGCGAATGTTAGACAAATATCGTGTTAGCATTAAACTACCAAAGAAGCTTGGGTTATATCACAATTTACCTATGGGAGAAGGTAGAAGTCACCTACAGCATATCATGTTGCTATTGTGGAGGCAATAGCCAATGTTCGGGAACATAAAGCAGAAGAGTTAGCTGGAAGCACATACTCTGTGATTCCTCATGACTCTATAGACGAAGAACCGGAACCAGATCATCTTACTTTAGTAAGGAAGCATCCAAAACTAGCCTCTAAGTTTATGGATCTGTATCGACTGATGGTTGGGTCTTTGTATAAGACACATCAGGTGATTGTACAAGATCAGGTTGATATGCTAGAGGATTTAACGAATCCGGAAAGAAGGGAGAAGTTAGCATCTAAGCTGGAAAATGAAGCAGTGGATGGGGTTAACCCAGTTTTCAAGGATATACCTATAGATCTAGCATCTTTTACACCATATCCCTATTCACCTATACCAGAACCTATTAGATATCCTGATGAGGGCACTAGTCATCCAGTACCACAGAGTTCTTGGGGAACTGAGGACTCGGAATTACCTATTGGGAATTCTGAAGGATGGAGGTACGGATCAATGGATGGATCTCCGGGAATCCTATTCCTGTGGAAGATTCAGTTGGAGATATCAGACAGACTAGTCGCATGGGCGTAAGATCTTATTCCGTTGATGGAAGAGATGTCCAGGTGGAATATGTAGAGTCCAAGGAGGAAGATCCTGAAGAAAGGGTGTTCGAGGATTATCCTACTCCAGATAATGTGCATTATCCAGTCATAGATGAGGACTATCGTACCCAGCAGAGTACATGGGGGGCACCAGAAGGGGAATATTCTGTTGATTCCTCCAGAATCGGGATGCAGGAGATGGATGAAGAAGAAAGTGATGAGGATGATTCGGTAGATACTTCAGATGAGTTGGAAGGTATGGATACACTTTAGTTGAATGATGTGTCAGGTCCGGAGACTTCTGATACTGAATATCATCCGTCAAAAAGGCAAGTCATTTCACAGTCGGTGCGTCATACTTCACGACAGCATGGTTGTACTCCGGGTATGTACGATGAACGACGCAACTTCTGGGGAGTGTGACTTTGATTAGGGGCATTTCTGCAGGAGACGAGAGTTGGAGTTGGAGGACTGATGTAAATAAATAAGTGAGATAGTACCACATGAGCTTGTAATGTTTAATGAGTAAGGGTTTGTAATCACGTTGTATAAATTATATTGTTTGTAATGTAGAATATGTATGTAATGCATATTTGGTTCTTATTAGATCTTGTTTTCCATTGTGTGACTAGTTATATGCATGAAGTTGAGCTCAGAACACATATGCATGATGTAATTATGAGTATTCGCTTCTGTTACAGGACTAGGGGGTATGGAAACGGGTGTAGAAAACGAGGCTGAATAGCAGCGCATGGAGCGCAAAGCCAAAGAAAAGGCGGATGAAGACGCCAGAATGCAAGCGAACTTACCACCACCACCAATGAGGCCATTGATGGAGAAAAACTTTACGCAATATATGCAAATGATGCAAGAGTCCCAAAATAAGTTCATGGAGGGGTTAGTAGACCGTGTGGGATAGCCAAGGGCATCTCAAGGACGTGGTGTTAGTCTTTCGGATTTCCAGGATACCAGGCCTTTACCTTTCCCATCCGCTCCTGAACCAATGGATGCAGAGGACTGGTTAACAGATACCGAAATAAAGTTAAGAACTGTAGGATGCAATGAGGAAGAGAAGTTAAGGTATGCAACACATTTATTGACCGGACCTGTAGCATCATGGTGGGAGAGTCAGCTAGCAATGCAACCTCCAGGAAGAGAGTACAATTGGGATGAGTTTAAACAAAGCTTCCGTGAATATCATGTTCCGGAGAGTATCATAGAGTTGAAGTGTAGGGAGTTTTAAGAACTGCAACAGGGATACTCCAGTGTCATGAAGTATATTCGGGAGTTTAGTGATTTATCTCATTATGCTGTTGAAGAAGTTAGCATAGAGGCGAGTAGGAAGAAGAGGTTCATGTGTGGATTAAATCCATTTGTGAAGATGCAGTTGAGGCTTGCCAACACTCAAACTTTTCAACAGTTGCTTGATGCAGCTATCACATTTGAAGATGATTACAAAAATGTCCAAGAGGACCATAGGAAGAGAGCAAAGAAGGAAACGGAGAGGATTTAGGCAAGTAAACCCAAAACTAATCTGGAGTTTCAACCTAGAAACAGACCCTACAACAACAACAACAACAACAACAGGAGTAGCAATAACATTGGAGGACAATTCAATCCTAGAAGGAATGTCATATGTCATAATTGCAAACTTCCTAGACATATCAGCAAGGATTGCTAGAAACCAGTGATAATTTGTTATGGGTGTGTACAAAAGGGTCATATTAAGCCTGATTGCCCAAACAAACAACCCGGTGGTTGTCCCACAAAGGGTGGAGGACAAGCCAGTGGAGGCGATGGTGGACAGTCTAACAGAGGTGGAAGCTATGTCAAAAATAATAATGGCAAGAGGGGTAGACCTACGGGAAAGCTGAATTGTGCAACCCCAGAGGAGGTGGATAACTCAAATCAGGCGGTGATAGGTAGGCGCAATATTCTCACAAATCCCAGAAAAGTTTTATTTGATACTGGTGCAACTACTTCTTTCATATCTGAAGAGTTTTGTGATAAATTCGGGATTAGAAGGGCACCGTTAGAAGAACGTATGGCCGTAGTTACCACCGGAGGGATTGTGGTAGTTAGGCATATTAAACTAAACCAAGTCATCTCAATCTGTGGTCAAACCTATTATGCGGATCTTTATGTGATCCCATTAAAAGGAATAGCAGTAGTGTTAGGAATGGATTGGATGACAGACTATGGAGCTCAGATCAATTGTGAAGAGAAAACCGTTTCAATCAGATCTCCAAGTGGAGGAAGGATAGTTTATCAGGCGGATAAACATAGTCATATCATGGTAGATCTGCAGTTAAACTCAATGAAGGAGGCCAAATTAGAAGATATTCCAGTGGTGAAGGAGTTTCAAGATGTTTTTCCAGCGGAATTACCAAGAATGCCACCGGATCGGGAGATAGAATTCACTATTGACCTGATACCCGATACATCACCAATAGCTCAAGCACCATATAAGATGGGGCCCAAGGAATTAAAAGATCTTAAAGAGCAAATTGATGAATTAGCCCGGAAAGGATTCATACAGGAAAGTGTATCTCCATGGGGAACTCCGGTGATCTTTGTGGATAAACGAGATGGTGGACGAAGAATGTGTGGGGATTACAGAAATCTCAACAATGTCACTATCAAGAACAAGTATCCATTACCAAGAATACAAGATTTATTTGACCAAGTCAAGGGAGCAGGAGTATTCTCCAAAATTGATCTAAGATCAGGATACCACCAGATAAAAGTTAAACCTGAAGATGTTCCTAAACCAACATTTGTGTCAAGGTATGGACATCATGAGTATTTAGTCGTACCTTTTGGTCTGACTAATGCACCAGCAATATTCATGAATTTGATGAACAAAATCTTCATGCCGTATTTGGACAAGTTTGTCATAGTATTCATCGATTATATTCTGGTATATTCCAAAGATACAGAAGAGCATACAGAACATTTGAGAGTAGCATTACAAATCTTAAGAGAACATAAGCTTTATGCTAAGTTCAATAAGTGTGAATTTTGGTTGGACAAAGTAGAGTTTCTTGGTCATGTGATCGGTAAGGATGGAATTGCTGTAAATCTGTCCAAAGTTCAATCAGTACTGGATTGGAAGGCACCAACCAATGTGAAGCAAATCCGGGGTTTTTTAGGTATGGCCGGTTATTATCAAGGATTCATAGAAGGATTTTCCAAGATAGCTGGACCAATGACCAAATTATTAAGAAAGAATATACCTTTCCTATGGGATGAGAAGTGCGAGGCAAGTTTTCAGGAGTTGAAAACCAGATTAACTACCGCACCAATCCTAGAAATTCCAGAACCAGGAAAAGATTACACAGTTTATTGTGATGCATCCAAGGAAGGATTAGGTTGTGTGCTTATGCAAGATCGGAAGGTAATTGCTTATGGATCTAGGCAATTGAAACCACATGAAGTGAACTATCCAACCCATGATTTAGAATTAGCAGCAGTAGTGTTTTCTTTAAAAGGTTGGAGACATTTTCTCTATGGGGCAAGATGTGAGTTATATACTGACCACAAAAGTCTCAAATATTTCTTCACTTAGAAGGAATTGAATATGAGACAGAAGCGTTGGCTGGAGTTGATTAAAGATTGCGATCTAACAATCAATTACACTCCTAGAAAAGTGAATGTTGTGGTAGATGCTTTAAGTCATAAAAGCACAGATATACAACCTTTGAATAAAGAACTGCCAAAAGAATTACAGATGGATTTGGAAAGGATGGAATTACAATTTATAAGTACATCAGTTCTTGGAGGATTAGCTACCATGCGAGTGATTGAAGAACAGAGTAGTGATCTTCAACATGAAATTTATAGACATCAAGGAGAAGATCCTTTCATTACTGAAGAAGTTCAAAGAATCTCTCAAGGTCAAACCTCACCTAGGAGATTATGGATCTTTATGGTTTCAAAACCGTCTTTGTGTACCAGATGTGATAGAGATTCGAGAAGTGATACTTCGGGAAGCTCATGAAACACCATATTCCATACATCCGGGTAGTACAAAGATGTACGTGGATTTAAAAGAATTGTTCTGGTGGAATAATATGAAGAGGGATATTGCAAAATATGTATCGGAATGCCATACTTGCCAAAGGTTTAAAGCAGAACATCAAAGTCCAGCGGGACCATTACAGCCTTTGGAAATTCCAGAATGGAAGTGGGAAGAAATTGGTATGGATTTTATCACAGGGCTACCTATGACACCGAAACGGAAGGATATGATATGGGTGATTGTCGATAGACTCACAAAAAGTGCTCATTTTATTCTAGTGAATCAAAAGGATAATGCTGAGAAATTAGTGGAAATTTATGTCAAAGAGATTGTGAGTAAACACGGGGTACCCAAGAAAATTGTGTCCGATAGAGGATCTGTGTTTACATCATCATTTTGGAAACAATTACATGCAGCACTGGGTTCAAAGTTGGATTTTAGCATAGCTTATCATCCAGAAACTGGAGGCCAAACAGAGGGGACCAATCAAATCTTAGAAGACATGCTTAGAGCTTGTGCATTAGATTTTGGAGGTTCGTGGTAAGACCATTTACCATTGGTGTCATGGTGGTGTCATGGCAGATGCCGTGGATAGGCTAAAGGTGGGGACTAATACACGCTAGGGGAATCCAGGGAGGGATAGTGGAGTGAATCTCCACATAGAAGATTGTATTGTGTTCCTTTCAAGATTACAAGTGCTCCTAGAGCTGTGTTGGCGAGAGGAGGAAGAAGGAGTTCTCTTACTCTCACCTATAGTTCACCCCTAGAACCCTAGCCAAATCGGTATATCAGAAAACCCAACCCCCTTCTACTGAAACCCTAGCCCCCCTTATATAGAGGGGGCTTGGTCTCTGCCTAGGGCATACATGGAGGCATATTCCTAAGAATATGCCTCCTCTCAAAGTGGTAACCCGACCGGGGTGCTTTTCCCCACGTCATACATGCTTTAGCTACGTGAGCCTCTACGGCGCCCGTGTCAGCCGACACGGGCGTCGTCACCCTTGTCGGCCAAGACCCGGTGGTCCTACCCTTGCTTGCTTCGCTCATGCAGTGCGTACCAGGCCTTCTTTTTGACCAGAGCGATTCCTTCCTTCTCCCAGAAGCTAAACGGGACCGGATCATAGTAGATCCGGCTATACCTGTTCCTGCATATAAGTTAGACAAGCACTTCCGAATTACTTCTTAAGTCAGCTGAGACAATGTTAGGCGACCCCCCTGGTCTGGGTTACTCCATGATCCGGCCTGCCTTGAGGTGACCCGGTCAGCATCCGCTTTGAGCTTGCCGAACCTCGGCTAACTTGGCCTTTGTACCCCGGAGTGACCCTACCCGGGGGTATCCCCCCAACATTAGTCCCCGAAGCTGGTGCGGTCTTAACTGCCTTGGCCGCTAAGGCCACATCAGGTTCATTTATGTTCGAGCCTTGGACGTTATTTCCGATTTAGCCCTTTATCTCGGATTATGTGGATTTACGTTCCCTTCGCACGTTCCAAGTTTTCACTTGCTGATCGGGTTACCACTTTGACTCGGATCTCATGGTTTTACTTTCCCTCTGCACATTCTAAGTTTTCACTCGCCGTCCGGGTTACCATGGTTCGATCCGGGGCTTGTTTCCTTCTTTCATACACCAACCCACGTGGAGGCTAATCATTACGTCGTCTTATTTTAAGGGCCTGCACAGTAACCGCCGCAGTAATTGTCAGTTATCATTGTGTGAGGGTCACGTCACGCCTGCCTCCTCGTTTACCGCATCAGCGCGTCACGTCACGGGATTGCCTCTGCTCTGTGGCCCTCTATGTGGCTCCTCTCCGATTGGCTGATGCAGGTGATACACGGCCACACCATGTGGCTCGTTGGCATAGCGCGATCCCACTCACCCTCTTAGGGGGTGGTTAAGTAGCGAGGGCGACCCTTAGAATTTTTCCCTTTGCGCCTCTGCGTTGCTCTTCTTCCTCGTTTCCTCATCGCGCCGGGCCGCCAAGGTTCCTAGCAGCGCTGTCGCTGCACTTTTCCCCGTGCCTCTGCGTCGCAGCCACCGCTGCGCAACTTCCTCGCCACGGGTCCTCGCTAATCCAGGCCTCAGATCCCCGCCGCTGCTAGTGCCAGCGAGGGTAGAGAGTACGAGATGACAGAGGAGGAGCTCGTCGTCGTCGAGCAAGAAATGGAGGAGGACGCCGCTGCGGCGGACCGTGGCGCATGGGCCGGGTCATGGGTCTGTCAAGATGACCTTGACTGGCTCTACCGGACCAAACGCATACCTGCCGGCATCGCTGTTTCGCCTCCCTTCGCCAATCGCCCCTCACCCAATCCGGGTGAGTTCATCGTGTTCTTGTCCCACTTCCAACGGGGGTTCGGCTTGCCGGTGAGCGACTTCTTCCGAGATTGGCTTAGCACCTACCACCTGCAGCCGCACCATCTTCTAGCCAATGCTATCACCTCTCTGTCTGCCTTTGCCTCTACGATCGAGGGCTACACCGGACTGTGGCCCACGAAGGAGCTGTGGATCCGGTTTTTCGGCCTTCGTCGTAACGTCATCCCCAACATCCAAGTTGAGTCGGAGGATAAGCAGCTCACCCAATTCGGAGCTGCGTCCATCTCGCCCCGGAGGACTTCCGTTTTCCCCCAGGTCACCAGGCTTGACTCCTGCAAAGGATGGGCCCGGACTTTCTTCTATGTCTGAAACAAGGGCACCGAAGATTTGATTCGGTTGCTCCCCTATACTCCGGGTCCACCTGATCCGGAATTCTGGGAGGAGGTCTCCAAGAAGCCCACGGCTCTGACCAACCAGGTTAACAAGAGGTTCGCGGAACTGAAGAAACTCAGATTGCGCAACGAGGATGCTATGATCATGTTCGTGCGCAACCGAATCTCTCCCCTCCAGAAGCGCACCCACAAGGTGTGCCACATGAGTTTCGGCCGCGACCCCAACCGAACCTCCTCCTTCGAGCTGAACAACACGGAGATTTTCCGCCGGGTTAAGGCTCTCTTCACCACCCACAAGGATTCCTCCGCTGAATGGACGTGGGGAATTGAGCACTTCAGGACAGCTCCTCCGCGTAAGCTTCACGGGGCAAACTTACTTCGGATTAAATATATGTCGGTTTTTGTTGTATTTTTTACTCTGTTCTTCATGCTTTCTCTCAGCTATTCCTTCAGCAAACCCTTGAGGATCGTACGGATCCGACTCTTAAGTGGGCGCCAGACCGAGAAACCCCGGATGAGGAGGAGCCGGACCAGGAGATGTTTCTCCCTATGACTGACACTACAAAACGACCCAGCGGTAAATTCTCTTCTCTTAGAGACTGGCCCGATGATGAGGATGACTCGGATGTCGACGTGATTGAACCTGTTGAGGCTGTCCCTCTTTCTTTTGCCTTTCTAGCATCAGCTAACCCCGGTGGGCATATCCACGAGGATCCTCCGCTTGCTACGGGCAAACCGGTTCCGGTGGCGTCGAAGAAGAGGCGCGGAGCCGCACCAAGTTCTTCCTCCGAACCTTCTCAGCCCACAAAAAGGCAAAAGAAGGCCGGAGACAAGACTGCATCCAAGCCGGCGGGCAAAGCCCCGGCACGAAGAGCTCGGAAACCCAAGGAGGCCCAAACCTCGGATGCGTAAGTCATTTTTCATTGCGTAACTCACTTCTCCTTGCATCGTGGTAATTTCTCTTCTGACATTATTCTCTTCTTCAGGGCTCCGGTGGAGGTCCCTTAGAGCGGATCCAGCATCTCTTCACCACTTCGATCTGGCCCTTCTCCTGCTCGTGATGACGAGTCATGTTCGCTGAGCCCTATTCCAGAGGGTTTTGCGGCTGCTCCGGGTTCCGCACTACCTCGTCGAGAGGAATGCAACCTCGGAGCGAGAGAGGCCGGCCCAGCCGAGGTGACGGCGTCCACAACTTCGGCATCGCCGCAACCAGTAGCCACCGAGACTACCTCGACACCAGCACCGGCCCCAAGACCAAAGAAGTTCGACCAAAGGACCAACCAGCACTAGCACCTATTCCGGCACCAAGAAAATCAACAACCGCTCCAAGTCCAGCTACAAGAGCTCCAGTGCCAAGTTCTTCCGCCTCGTCCGAGTCATCTCAACCTCGGCGAGGAACTACTCCAGCAGCTTCTAAGGGGAAATCTGCTGCAGTTACTTCTTCCCAGCAAGCTAAGGGCAAAAAGGCTCCGGATGCTACCAAGTCTGCATTCGTCGAGGCTAGGCAGCGAACCCTAGCATCGACGCTTCCCAAGAAAGCTCCAGCAGGGAAGGATGCTCCTACCGAGCCAACTGATGCGCAGCAGATGGTTCTGCATAACAGCCTAGCCCTTGCCTTGGTTGAGAGGAAAGAAGCGCATGCGAAGGGCTTGGTGGCACCCCATATGCCCACCGGTGAGCGGTACCCTCCGAGCCTGATTGAGTTCGTCATGAACTAGAACAAGGCGGAGTTCATCCACAATGACGATCTCCCAGAAAAGTTCGGCCCCGCAGAATTTTCCGCCCAAATGAATACCGCCGCTAAGGCAATTAACCTCGTGGGGCAGATGATGGAGGTATGTCGTTTCTCCTTTACATGTTGTAGATAATAACCATTAGTCCCGAGCTTCCGGTGGAGTAACTTGTTACTCTGCCGGATGCTCATTAGAAAACTAACGTAGCTCCATGTGAACTTCGAATATGCACACACCTAGAGCCGGGTTAAGTTCCACTTGGCCCAGATCTTGTACACTTCGAATATGCACACACCTAGAGCCGGGTTAAGTTCCACTTGGCCCGGATCTTGTACACTTCGAATATGCACACGCCTAGAGTCGGGTTAAGTTCCACTTGGCCCGGATCTTTTACACTTCGAATATGCACACACCTAGAGCCGGGTTAAGTTCCACTTGGCCCGGATCTTGTACACTTCGAATATGCACATACCTAGAGCCGGGTTAAGTTTCACTTGGCCCGGATCTTGTACACTTCGAATATGCATACACCTAGAGCCGGGTTAAGTTCCACTTGGCCCGGATCTTGTACACTTCGAATATGCACACACCTGGAGCCGGGTTAAGTTCCTACTTGGCCCGGATCTTGTACACTTCGAATATGCACACACCTAGAGCCGGGTTAGGTTCCACTTGGCCCGGATCTTGTACACTTCGAGTATGCATACACCTAGAGCCGGGTTAAGTTCCACTTGGCCCGGATCTTGTACACTTCGAATATGCACACACCTGGAGCCGGGTTAAGTTCCTACTTGGCCCGGATCTTGTACACTTCGAATATGCACACACCTAGAGCCGGGTTAGGTTCCACTTGGCCCTGATCTTGTACACTTCGAATATGCACCAAGCTAATTTTACGCTTCTGTACTTTTTTCAGGTAACCAACAATCGTCGGAGTGCTGAATTCCAACGCCTGCTGGATACCCACAAGATGCTACGTGCAAAGCACGTTGCACTTATTGCAGAACATGAAAAAAGGGGTAAGTTTCTCCCTTGGCACTTATCCGTTTTTCTTCACCTTCTTCTGCCGAACTAATCTCCTCATTCGGTTTCTGCAGCTGGGGTGGAGGCTGAGAACAAGATCATGCGAAAGAACTTGGAGGAAATCAAGGGTATGTCCTTTTTTGTCCGACCTTGTAGTGTTTTCCATTTCCTTTTCTCCTTGGCTCGGCAAACATTCACTCCTCGGCTCTGCCGGGTCAACATACTATTTTAGCATCGCTTGAGGATAGTGTGCTCGTGCCTGATATGATGCTGTATTTTCTCGAACAAGCAGGGCAGCATCAAGCCGAGCTGAAGAAAAAAGATGATGAGCTCGCTCTCCTCCGGACTAAGGACAATGAGATTGCCAAGCTCAAGGCTGAGATGGAGAAGATGAAGGCCCAGCACCAAACCGAGCTCCAAAAGGTTGGCCAGAACTTCACATAAGAGCGCGAGCGCCTTACTCTCTAGATCTCCAAGGACCAGGACCTACTCAAAGAATCCGACATCCAGCTTGGGTCGGCAAACGCTGAGCTTAAGAAACTTCGCAAGAGACACGATGACTGCATCAAGGAGTTGACCCGGATTCATAGCCACATTTCACGTAAATTCCTTTCCCTTATCCGACCTAATTCTCCGGGTTACTTCATATGTCTTTTCTTCAGCTTCTTCCTTTGCCTTGTTTCCAGGCCACTTTCCAGAGGGTACTCCTATTGCAAGCGCTGTTGTTGCCAATTTCCACCGAGAGAGGGGTACTCCCGTCGCTCTTGACGGTGAGAGCATTCCCTTAGACATGGAGAACCTATTGGTCAGCCTGTCATCTCGCATGGAAATCATCAAGAATTACGGCAAGGATCTCCTCGATGTTTCCGTCCGAGTCTTCAACACGTTCTGGCCCGTGAGAGCGCTCCGCAGAGAATCACACTTCTTGCTGAAAAGCTGTCAGATATTGAGACCCAGCTCGACCTCTGGAGGGAGTCCATTGGCGTCATTGATACTATCCTTCACCACATACTCACATGGTATGAGAAGATCGACCTCAGCCTCCTTACACGCCAAGCACTGATCCAGATGGACTGATGACCCAGAGTGGGTAGCTCGGCGCCAGGCTTGCGCCTACAGCCTCGTCGAATATTCTCCTATCCATGACTGGGTTGAAGGACCGAGCTTCCTGGAATCCGCTAGAGACGAGAACGCTGAGAACGCTAAAGATGGGTCGGATGAGGACGAAGAAGGTGATGCCTCAGATATTGAAGACAGCGAAGACGACGCCGAACTTCCTCCTGCTGCTGCTCCTTAGGTCAAAAAACTTGAAAATTTATCAGATCCCTGGTATGCCGGGTGCAACTGTATGCTGTGTACATGTGATATTTTGCTACTAAGTTCTTATGCCGGGTTAACTTGGGCGTAGTCCCCGAGTTTCTTTTTCTTGTTCGTCCAATCTTTTGGCTCGGATCGTGTCTACCCTGATTCGGTTTTATGACTTACGAATCCGAGCTTCAAAAATCGTCTTAACAATACTAAGAAACTTTCAGACTTAGCTCAAAAAATAAAGCTGCATAATAACTTGAAAATCAATACAGGGTTAGTCCGAAAAACAAACGTTAGCTCGAATAAATTTGTTTCCTTAGTTGCTTTTCATGTGCTACGCAATTCTAAACTTGTTCTCTTGCTTGCCATGAAGCCAATTCTTGTTGGACAGCAGCAAGTCGAAGAGTTGGGTTTTTGGTGCTCACACATTACTAATCCGGGTTAAGTAGAACAACTTATTCCAGCTAACGCACAAGAGACAACAACAAAAATTATTAAGGCAGTCCCCGAGTTACTGCTCGAGGCGCTACTATTTCATTAATAAGCTCATTGCCGACATACATACCGACATATGAGAAGACTCGGATACATACACTTCTTAGCTAAGTGTAGAAAGGACGAAGTAGTGCTACATTCCACGGTTGCTTAGATTCCTCTCCGGACCTGTCCACCTTGTTCTTTTCCTATGGCTTTGCATCTATAAGATAGTAAGAATCATTGTGCAATGCTTTGCTCACAATGAATGGCCCTTCCCATGGGGGGATAACTTATGCATGCCAGCAGTACGTTGTACCAACCGGAGTACCAGATCGCCTTCCCGAAAGACTCGGGGGCACACTTTCCGGCTATGGTAGCGTCAGAGATTTTGCTGATATATGGCGGATCTGGACAAGGCCGCTTCTCGCTTCTTCCAGCAGATCAACATCATTTTGCCGGGCTTCTTGCACTTCGGCTTCTGTGTATTGGGTGACCCTAGGCGAATCATGCTCTATGTCGGCTGGTAATACATCTTCCGCCCATATACCGTAAAAACGTGTATAGCTTTGTTGATCGATTCGAGTTGTTCTAAACTCCACAATCGCTGGTAGTTCTTCTATCCAACACCCCGCTGATCTTTGCAGCGGCTCAATGAGCCGGGGTTTTATCTCGGATAATACTAATCCGTTGGATCTTTCCACTTGTCCGTTCGATGCGGGGTGGGCTACCGAGGCTACGTCCAGCCGGATCTTCTTATCTCGGCAGAATAGCGCAAATGCTCCTTCAGCAAAATTTGTGCCATTATCAGTTATGATACTGTGAGGATAACCGTATCTCAAGATGATGTCTTTGAGAATGTTACGCCCATAGCTCCATCACATTTTCTTATAGGCTTCACTTCAATCCATTTTGTAAACTTATCCACCATGACCAAAATGTGTGTCATGTTTCCCCTCGCTGGTTTGAACGGGCCAACCATATCCAAGTACCATACGGCAAATGGCCACGTAATTGGTATGGTCTTGAGTTCCGACATTGGCATATGTGTCTTGGTAGCGTACCTCTGACAACCATTGCATTTTCTCACCAGATCCTCTGCTTGTTCTAAGGCACTTGGCCAGTAGAATCCATGCCAGAACGCTTTTGCCACCAAGGCTCGGGATGAGGCATGATATCAGCATTCTCCTTGGTGTGTATCTCGGAGGATGTCAAGCCCTTCTTCCGGGTCAACGCATCGTTGGAGGACATTGGTTACACTCCGTTTTGTACAGCTCGGAATTGATAACTATGTATGCTTTTGCTCTCCTCTGAGTTTGCCTAGCTAACACCTCCTCAGTGGGTAACGTTCCATCTTTCAGGAATTGGAATATAGGCAGTGCCCAAGCTGGTATTGCTCGTGCAGGGAACACGTCCTCATCAATTTCCATCTGAACTACCGGCATAACTTCAGCCGGATCATGCTGAGCAGTCCCCGGGTCGAGCGAGGTAGTCCCCGGGTTTGTTGAGGCAGTCCCCGGGTTTGCTGATGCAGTCCCCGGGTATGGTGTACCACCTCCCGTGTCAATGTCCATGGGCTCAGCTCCGGACTCTATATCTTCCGGGACATAGATCGAGTCGGTTCCTGGGGATGTCCTGATAGATGGTTTTCTGAGGTGTTCCAATGCTACACCCGGTGGAATTGCCTGTCAGGTTGATCCGAGCTTCGATAGCATGTCGGCAGCCTCGTTTTCCACTCGGGGTACATGGTGAAATTCACACCCCTCAAAGTAACCAGATATCTTCTGCACATGAAACTTGTACAGTGCCATTTTTGGATCCAGGGCGTCCCACACTCCAGACACTTGCTGCACCACCAAATCTGAGTCGCCAAAGCATATGATCCGACGTATGCCAATCTCTTTTGCCACTTTGAGCCCATGCACAAGAGCCTCGTACTCAGCGACATTGTTCGATGCCGTGAAATGGATCTGCAATACGTATTTTAGCTGGTCCTTCTTTGGCGAGGTAAGCACAACCCTGGCGCCTAATCCGTTTTTGGTTTTCGACCCGTCAAAGTGCATCCTCCAGTAGTTCGGATCTGGTGGCGGTGGTTCGTATTGTACCTCGGCCCAATCTACAAAAAAGTCCGCCACAGCCTGAGACTTGATTGCTTCTCTTCTGTCAGATTAGCGCATAAGGGGCTAGCTCAATTGCCCATTTTGCAATTCTGCCACTCGCATCCTTGTTACCCATTATCTCGGATATGGGAGCTTCACATATCACTTTGATGGGGTGCTCCTCAAAGTAATGCTTTAACTTCTTTGCCGCCATATAGACACCATATGCCACCTTTTGAAAGTGTGGGTAGTTCATTTTGAGGCGCAATACCTCGCTCAAGTAATACATCGCCTCGTGACCGACTTACCCTCTTCATTGCGCTCTACTACAATCATCGCACTTACAACTCGGTTGGTTGCGGCTATGTAGAGCAACATTGGCTCCTTTGATAGTGCAGTGCTAACACCGTGCAAAGGCCAACATCTTTTTTAAGTGGGCAAAGGCTTCATCGGCCTGTGGTGTCCAAACGAACTTATCTGACTTTTTCATGAGTTGGTATAGAGGCAATGCCTTTTCTCCCAACCGAGATACAAACCGACTCAATGATGCTAGGCACCCGGTGAACTTCTGGACATCGTTAAGGCATTTCGGCAGCTCCATTCGTTCAATAGCCTGAATCTTAGTTGGATTAACTTCAATACCTCGGCTGGAGACGAGAAATCCAAGTAATTTTCCAGCCGAGACACCGAAGGTACATTTTTCCGGGTTAAGCTTCATCCGGAACCTTCTCAAGTTCGCGAATGTCTGCCTGATGTCGTCAAGGAGCGTTTTGCTTTCCTTGGTCTTGATAACCACATCATCCACGTACACCCTTACGTTTTGACCTATTTGGTCGTGCAAACATTTTTGCATACATCTTTGGTACGTTGCACCTGCATTACGCAAACCAAACGGCATAGTGCGATAGCAATAAGCCCCGTACGGGGTGATAAACGTGGTCTTTATTTGATCATCCGGATTCAGAGGTATCTGGTGGAAACCAGAATATGCATCAATGAATGACAACAGTTCACATCTCGCGGTTGAGTCTATGACCTGATCTATCCTCGGCAGTGGAAATGGATCTTTTGGACACGCCTTATTCAGGTTCGTGTAATCGATACACATACGCCAAACCACTGCCACATTCGGATCATCCTTCTTCTTTTCTACCAGCACCGGATTAGAGAGCCAATCCGGATACAGTACTTCTATGATAAATCCTGCTGCTAGCAATCGAGCTATCTCATCTCCAATGACCTTTCTCCTATCCTTAGCGAAGCGGCGGAGAGGTTGCTTCACCGGCCTTGCTCCGGGTCTTACGTTCAAAGAGTGATCGGCCAACTCCCTCGGAACACCTTGCAAATCCTGTGTGGACCAAGCAAAAATGTCCCGATTCTCACGGAGGAAGTTGACGAGCTCGCTTTCCTATTTATCAGTTAACCCGGCACCAATTGTTACGGTGCTCTCCAGGAACATTGTATCCGCATACATGATGTTAATGCTACTACCATTGTCAATCAGTACCTTGGAGAACCTCACATTGATGTTCGGTCCAATGAATGTCGGATCTAGCACTAGCGCATACGAACCTGGACTCGGCATAAGCTTAGGATGATCTTTGATGTTCCAGGTGATTTCCTGGTCCGACCAAGGCATGTACCACGCCACTGCTGGCATTACCGCATTGACCTCCATATGTCGGTGCTGCAAGCTCTTTCTATCTGTTTCCTCAGTTGTGAACACACAATAGCTCTGGTGATGTTCTCTGTACTCATTCCTCCCCTCATTTCTGGGGTACCGCTGATCCAGCTGGTGCTGATTTTCCACCTGATGCACTGCATCCCTTCTCTCATTGTTGTCATACCTCGGTGGAGGGGGAGGCAACATTAGCTGTTGCGTGTTCGCTCCGGAGAGCAATTGCTGCCGGGGTAACTCCTGCCGAGGTTGATCATTCCGGGGTGCCTGAGCATTCCCCGAACCACCTTGTTCTATCTTACGCATCCACTCACATTGCCTCGTCGTGTGACCCGCCGGGCTACTCGGATTTGCCGTGTGAAACTTACATGGCTGGTCCAACATCGACTCATAAGTATACCTTGGACGGTCTTTCTTTTCTTGCCATTGTTTCTTTTGCTCCGGCGTCCATGTTTTCTTGCCATCGTTTCTTGGAGTCCATTGCCCTCTAGTTTTCTGGCGCTGGTTGCTCCCTGCTCCGGGTTGATCTTGACTCACAGCCGCAACTTGTTGCGAACTGTAGCGATGATCCGGTCTATCATCTCTTCTTTTTCCTCTGTAGTCATTCCTCCGAGATGACCCAGCTCCATCCCTCTGATAGTACTCCTCGTTTGACTCGTTTGACGCGAGCCTAGGTTGAGTCGGATCACCCAAAGCATACGAATCGGCAATCCGGATCATCTCTGCCAACATAATTGGCATTTTCCTTTGCAACTTCATTCATAGCTCGCTGCCATATCTGCACCCTTGCGCAAACCATGCTATGGCCTGTGACTCTATGACACCCTCACACGAGTTTCTCACGGTACACCACCGGGTCAGGAATTCATGGTCCGTCTCATTAGGTCTTTGCTTGCACATTGCTAGGGTATGCGGTCTATTCGGCCTCTGATATGTACTTGAGAAGTTGCTGATAAACATTTCTTCAAAATCTATCCAGCAGTTGATGCTTCCGGGTGGTAAATTATTCAGCCATACTCTGGTCGGACCTTCCAACATCTAGGGTACGTATCGTACTGCCCATCTCAGGTTGCCAGTGGCAATTTTCACAGCCGTAGCATAGTTTATCAGCCAATCCTCTGGCTTGGTACTGTCGTCATACGTCTTCGTGCCTCTAGGCAGCTGGAAGTTGGGTACCGGTGGCTCCTTCATGATCTGGGGTCCAAAGCACGCTGGACCCGGGGGACCTTGACATTCGATCTGTTCCGACCTATACAGGCGATCCAGTTTCAACCTGGCGTCATCCGACATTAAATCCCTGCTTCCCAATCTTGACCCTATCACATGATGTCCGGTCTCAGGTACCTCGCGTTCACCATCTCCGAATCACCGTCATTGTATCGGTTTTGCACTTGGGGCGCACCTTTCTGTTGCATACCTCGGCCGGCGCTTTGCTCTTGCCTTGGTATATTCCGCTGCTGCGGTTGTCCTGCTCCTGCTGAGTTTCGCTGTCCGGCATTGCCATTGACAACGTTCCCTTGACCGGCATTGCCTTGGTTGTGTTTACTTTGGCCAGCTTCACCTCGGCTCACACTTCGTCGATCATCATTTTTCCGCGTTTCTTTTTCTTTTCCTGCACGCGTCGGGTCGTACGGGACGATCTGTTTGTTCCGTCTGGCCGAGGTTACTACCTCTTCTCTCCTTGGACCACCATGAGGTGATGATGCGGCTCCAGCGGATTTCTCCGGGTTACCCATCGCTGAATGGACGATTTTGGAAGCTCCAGCTCTCTCCGGGTTAGCTCTGAGTAGCTCTTTGTTCTGTCTGTTCGCGATCCGAACTAACTTGTTAACCCTATCTTGCTGTCTTTGACGGGCCTCACCCGTCAGACCCTCTAACTCGGATGCAGCCGCATCCGCTGCTCTGAGGTTCTTCGTCGGGGTACTATACTTCGGCAACCCCACAGACAAATAGTTTTCCGATCCCTCGGCTCCGTCATCACCTTCTCTGTTCATCTCGCTCATGAGATTTCTCCCTTTTACTTTTACCGTGTCAACTTTGTTTGCCTTTGCATACGCATGCAGCATCATGTTCAGCGACTGCTGAGCCGCGGCTATTTTCTTTGCGCCTTCTAGTATCTTTTGCCTAGTTTCCTCTAGCTCGGCCTGTGCCTGAGCCGGATCTACCACTGCTGCTATCGGGTTTGCCAAGATATCCATAGCTTCTCTCAGTATGTTCTCAGGCCTCTCTAGTGGAGGCCCTCTACCTTTCCTCGGTACCTTAGGTGTTACCTCCGGGTCCAGTGCTGGATCCTTTCTTGCGCCTGCCCCCGGCGCAGTCATCATCACTTCAGCACGGTCCGGGGAGCGAGTGATATGCGCCCCGTGAACCACGCTAAGGGGTGGTTCCCCTGCCTCGACGATGCGCTGCGGATGAACGCATGATATGCCCACAGCAACATAGACCTTGTGTGCACCCAACTTGACGAAGAGGCCGTTGCACGGAAGTGGGCGTGCGTCAAGTCCAGCGCTCCAAAGCGCTGAACGAGCTCGAGACAATGCGTCACGGCGCCGATGAGGTTTCCGTCCGGATCTTCACCCTGCTAGCTCCGCTTAGCCCCACTGGGCGTGGTGGGGTCACGGCAGATGCCATGGATAGGCTAAAGGTGGGGACTAATACACGCTAGGGGAATCCAGGGAGGGATAGTGGAGTGATTCTCCACACAGAAGATTGTATTGCTTTCCTTTCAAGATTACAAGTGCTCCTAGAGCTGTGTTGGTGAGAGGAGGAAGAAGGAGTTCTCTTACTCTCACCTACAGTTCACCCCTAGAACCCTAGCCAAATCGGTATATCGGAAAACCCAACCCCCTTCTACTGAAACCCTAGCCCCCCTTATATAGAGGGGGCTTGGTCTCTGCCTAGGGCATACATGGAGGCATATTCCTAAGAATATGCCTCCTCTCAAAGTGGTAACCCGACGGGTGCTTTTCCCCGCCATACATGCTTTAGCTACGTGAGCCTCTGCATGGCGCCCACCGGCGACACAGGCGTTGTCACCCTTGTCGGCCAAGACCGGTGGTCTGCCCTTGCTTGCTTCGCCATGCGGCGTGCAGCCTTCTTTTGACCGAGAGATTCCTTCCTTCTCCCGTTAGAACGGGACCCGGATCATAGTAGATCCGGCTATACCTGTTCCTGCATATAAGTTAGACAAGCACTTCCGACTTACTTCTTAAGTCGGCTGAGACAATGTTGGGCGACCCCCCTGGTCCGGGTTACTCCATGATCCGGCCTGCCTTGAGGTGACCCGGCCAGCATCCGCTTTGAGCTTGCCGAACCTCGGCTAACTTGGCCTTTATACCCCGGAGTGACCCTACCCGGGGGTATCCCCCCAACAATTGGCAGAATTTTCTTACAACAATAGCTATCAGAGTAGCCTGAAGGCAGCACCTAATCAAGTATTATATGGAAGAAGGTGTAGATCACCTATATGCTGGTATGAACCTGGTAGTAGCAAAGAATTTGCACCAGATTATATCAAGGAAAGGTAAGATATCATAGATATCATTAGAGATCGGTTGAAGATAGCTTAGAGTCGACAAAAGAGTTATGCTAATCAAATTCGTAGATCATGGCATCCAGAAGTAGGATATATGGTATATCTCAAAGTAAGTCCGATGAAGGGAGTAAAGAGGTTCTGAGTCAAAGGAAAATTAAGTCCAAGGTACATTGGACCATTCAAGATATTAAGCCAGAACAGAACAATACATTATGCTTTAGAATTACCAAAGAGGTTAGCTCTGGTTCACAATGTGTTCCATGTTTCACAACTTCGGAAATGTCTGAAAGTTCCCGATGATGCTATCACTCATCAAGGGATTGAGTTACAAGAAGATTTGACTTATGTAGAAAAACCCTGTAAGATTTTGGAAGAAAACTGGAAAAGGTTGAGAAACAGGGCAATCAAGTATTGCAAGGTACAGTGGGAACATCACCCAGAACGAGAAGCTACCTGGGAGAAAGAAGATGACTTGAGAAAGCATATCCGGAATTATTCAGGTACCTATCTGTAAACTTCGGGATGAAGTTTAATCTAAGGGGGGAAGTCTGTAACATCCCATCATTAGGATCCAACGAAGGGTAGATATAGGATTATAAGTTTGTGCATGCATGCATCTGTAAAATCTGGATAAATTTTTCGCAAAACAAAACACTAAAGGAATCAGAGTTTCTTTCACTAACTGGAGGTAGGAATAGCTCTTGTTAGTGATTGCTATGAATTCTGACATGATCTTTAGGCAATATTAATAAATTGGGGGAGTTATTTGGAATTTAAATTTGAAATTCAAATCAAATTGAAAGTATTTAAATGTTTGGAGTTATTAATATTTAATAAAGAAACAGTAATCAACACTATGATTAAATGATAAGGAAAAATAATTAAACAAGAAATAATGCTTTTTCTCTATTTTTATAATAAAGTCACAAATGATGACTGATACATTGCAAATGTATCTATAATTTTTGATGTTCCATGCTTGGTTTTATCCACTTTCTTGTGTTTTGCTCCAACTTTGGAGTATTTTTCATATGATTTCTTGGACTAACCTATTAACAAGAGCCACAGTGCCAGCTGCCTGTTTTCTGCTATTTTTGGTTCTAGGAAAGTCAGAAAATGAATATTCTCGGAATTGGACGGGACAAAAGCCAAAGTGCCTATTTTTCCGGAAGGGATCAAGTGCCAGAATACGAGACGGAGAGGGTCCAGGGGCCGTCCACACAACATGGCCACACGGCCAGGCTTGGCCCGCACCAGGGGGTGGTCTGGCCGACCCCAGCACCCCCTCGGCATCTCCTTCCGCCTATAAGTTGCCCTCGGGACGAAAACCCTAGGTACCCGATCAAAAATCCACGAAAGAGTTCAGAGTCAGCCATCTCCATCCCTAGATCGGAGGATCTGAAGCTCTTCCGGCACTCTGCCGGAGAGGGAATTCACCACGAGGCCTTCTTCATCACCATGCAAGCCTCCTGGTGATGCGTGAGTAGTTCATCCTTGACCATGATCCATGTAGTAGCTAGATGGCTGGTTTCTCCTCCTTTGTGCTTTCATGTTTAGATCTTGTGAGCTCCGTTCATGATCAAGATCATCTATTTGTAATTCATACATGTTGTGTTTGCGGGGATCCGATGGATATTGAGATGCTATTTCAGATTGATTATTGATTCTATCATCTCTTTGTTATTTGAGATCTTGCATGCTTTCCGTTGTTAGTAGCTATCTTGGCCAAGTAGATGCTAGCAACTCCAAGAGTTAGTATTTATGCTCGATAGTGGGTTCATGCCTCGTAACTGGGAAGTGATGAAATCTCCAACGTACTAGATGTCTGTTGCTACTAGGAGAAAACAACAATCCTTTGTTCATAGAACAATCGTATTGTTTACCTTACACGCAGTCAGAAGCAATAATCTGTTGCTTGCAACTTAATCTTGGAGGGGTTCGATGATAACCAAGGTGGATTATTAGTCATAGATGCAGTTGGATGGCGGTCTATGTATTATGTTGTATTGCCCAATCAAGTCTCAAAGGAGTCAAGATGATTAGTATATGCATGTATTGCTTTCTCAGTGTTTGTCAATTGCCCTGCTATAATTTGTTCACCCAGCATGTTATCTATCTAAGGAGAGCCACCTCTAGTGAACTATGGATCCCGGTCCTTTTCTTTACATACAATCTATAAACTGTTTCTGCTTTGTGTTTACTTTATGCAAACTATTACTTCCTTCCATTCGATACGTTTAATCCTTTGTTTTCTGCAAAACACGGTGAGATTGACAACCTCGTCGCAAGTTGGGGACAAAGTTCTGTGGTTGTGTTGTGCAGGTCTCCACGTTGCTACTAGCACCGGTAGTGCGCCCTGCCAAAGCTCAGCTAGTAACACCTTTGGGGTGTTTCCTTGCTCCTACTGGTTCGATTAAACCTTGGTTTCATAGCTGAGGGAAAACTTACTGTTGTGCTCATCATACCTTCCTCTTGGGGTTCCCAACGAGCTCTACGTTGAAAGTCGAGTGCATCAATGACAAATACATCAAAGGTATAAGATTACACAGAACAAAAATTTAACTTTATTAAACTTGTAATAACATATTTACAAGAACCTTTACAAGAGAATTACAAAGAAGGTTACAAGTAGAGCCTATACTAACTATCTATCCTACACTAATTTGTGAGTCCAGATCTTGTTCCTACAAATAAGAAAAACAACTAGAAAGGAAAAATTAGGGATTAGTAAGGTAATTTTACTCTCAGTATTGAATAGTGAAGTGCACTATTCATGGTACATCATTGAGTAAACAGAAGGGCAAGTTTCACCAACAGTGAAGTATCCGTTCTTCTCAGTCAATAGCAAAAGTTATAGTAAAAGTCAAGAGGATAAACAAATAGGCTTCACCAGGCTGGCAATTAGTAAACAGGTAAGAGTAACAACCCAGTTACTTGAGCTGATCCACATGCACAGCACATACACACACACACACATCTTAGTCCACTGACTGCATGGGGTGTGCTGTCAAGCTACCAGTAGCAGTACAAGGTACCACATAGAGCACCAGCCGAAGGGGATACACAGAAGCTTAGTTCTACTTCTCAAGCATACACTCACAGTAATAGAAACTGCTGAAACCATAGCTCATTTCTCCACCAAAATTACCAAATCAATCATCAGATCTCTATCTGATGGTAACATAAGGAGGGGGTGGAGCAGGTGGAAAGAGAGGTCAAGCATCAAGTTATAGGAGCAGCACCAGGTGGTGCAGAGCAAGATCAAGTAGCAAGCTACATCACAACATCATCAATCAACAAGCAATCTGGTGAGTTCAAATAACATCACCACCTGATCAGATCATCATAAAAGCATATGAGCGTATGATTTTTACTTAAACTTCTCAGAAAAACACCCAAGTGGGGTGTAGATTCATACCAGAAGCATTTAAATGATAGCCAATAACAAATCCTTACAAACAAATCCAAGATCTCAGCCTTTGCATCATAGATCTTGGATGTGTATTCAAATCTCCACATTTATAAATAAACAACAGTCTTAGACCTAGATTCAGGGCACATCTCCTATGGAGTAGCATCTCTGTAATCTTAGGATCATAAGGATCAATATTTGACAGTGAGGAGATCAATCAATTTCTTAAAAGGATTCAAGAATCATTAGCTGATACATGCATCAGAGCATATCTTTGAGAAACAGCTAGAAACACCTTAGTATTTCCTAGTCATGCCTCAGACCAACATCATAGGCTAATAGGCTATAGCAGATTAGGATAATAAAGCCAGCAAAAGCTTTTCAGGCATTTAACCAGTCAAACTTGGAGACAGGTAGGATTTAGGCAATAGAAATATGAACATTGTGTACCATTCTAAAACAAGGTGTCACAAATGTCACATCTAAAACCAAGCCAATGTTTTAATTATATTGGATCAGTTAGCTTACAGAAAGATAACTAATCATTTTCCTGGAATAACTATTTAGGAATCATACTCATGGTTGCATTTCTATAATCATGGAAGCATAGGAGTATCATTCTCACTCCAATGTAAAAGATCAACATAAACCAGTGTATAAAGATCAACTGCACATTACTGATAGAACCATTGTCAGTACTAGGATCATGAAACCACAGTGAAATTCACATCACTAGCATAAGGGGGTAAACATCCAGGACAGTATAACCACTACAATTAGTCCTAATGGAATCATTATGCTCAGGCCAGAGGGATGAACCCTAAACGAACCGTGAAATAAATTAGGGATTTACCACTAAAAGCACACAAAGGTGATCGAACAAGGCAGAGTGGAGCACTGAGGAGGAGTAGCCAATCTTACTCAAGGGCCTCGCAAAAAGAACCGAAGAGGAAGCAAAGGTTGACCAGTGGCGAAGCAGGAACGACGACACGGGGAGCACCCCGTACCCAACCGCGCGTTTGATCCACCAGAGAAGAGCGGCGAACACACTGAAGAACCAGCGCACCATCGCCGATGCTCCAGAATGGCAAACCCTAACCCTAGCCTAGGGCAGAGGTCAGCACGGCCAGGAGAAAGCACCCACCATGGATCTGCTTGGACAAGATGAAATAGTGTCATCGACTGAGTCACCCTGCACCATGGTGTCGGCAATAGCGTTCGGATTCGGCCGGAATCGTGCGTGGCAGCGGTAGACGGAGGAGATGGTGTGGGCACGAGAGAGTGAGAGAGGGGAGAAGAGTGTGTGTGCGAGGGGGTATTGGGCCTGTGGGCATCCCAGTACCACTCTGGTGAGTGTAACCAGGCCAGATGGGCCGGGTTAAGTTGGACCGGGCCAGCCTAGTGGGCCAGGCCCGTATCTTAATAGGGTTATTTAAAAAGAGTATAATTACCAATATACCCCTTAGACAAAAATGGCTCTAGATAAATAAATAAAAATCTTAAAAATACAAATAATATATCTATAAATTCACAACAATATTTTCTATTGAATAAAAATAATCAATAGAATTTTTGGCAATTAAAATTTAGGGCTAATAATAATTGGATGTTAATTACTTTTGAATTTTTACAAAAATATGGGAAACACCTAAAATTGAATAAAACTCACTTTTAAGATCCTAAATGAATATACTATTGTAGAAAAATACTAATTTGTATTTTTGCAAAGTGAATTTGGTGTGATGAAAATAAATCCTATTTCCTTAAAAGAATTTCATAAAATATTCAAAGGAAATAAATTCATAGAATGATATTGTCTTTTATTGATTAAATAAAATAGTAAGCTTTTACTAAAAGGGTAAGAAATGCAGGGAAGCAAATATAAATCATTGCATGATATTACTATGCATGGCATATTGCTTCTTTAAATATTGTCCTTATCGGGCAATAATGGTTCTTTGTAGAAACCGAAGCTCAAGGTCAGGTGGAAGCATCCTACTTCACTACCTTGCAGTCATAAGGCAAGTTCATAACTTGCTCATGTCATTTGAAGAGTCTTTATCAAAGATATTGCAAATTGTGTGTTATCATCTATGATTTGGAAACAGAAAATGATATCTTCGCTAATAAATAAGATGTAGTATGATCCTAAGTGATGATAAAGATCAGCAATGGAACTTAGGGTTCCAATTGCATAAGTCACATAGGCTTAACAACCCATGACATCAGTGATTCCAGCGTCGTATAATACGCGTTAACCATGAGATTTGGAATGGGACAGAGAAGTCAGCTGTATCTTCTTCCTTCCATATGGAGGCAAGATGACCTTATCGTGACGTTGGGATTCCTGGTATGGATCCAACATATAGGTGGGCACCCTTAGGCCCCACAATTTTGGTATCTAGATTATTTATGAGTGGCTGCCGGAGGTATAGTCGGGCCTTTTAGGGAGCTTACCAGGGGTATCACCACTTCATAGAGTCTTCGGGAACTCACCAGGGTTATAGCTTGCCCTATTTGGAGGCTTAATGGAGGTGTAGTCAGCACCGGAGGATCATGCAGACATATGGGGTCGCGGAGAGGGCAGTGATTGGCTTGGAT
This sequence comes from Avena insularis, assembly GCA_023614405.1. Lineage (NCBI taxonomy): Eukaryota > Viridiplantae > Streptophyta > Magnoliopsida > Poales > Poaceae > Avena > Avena insularis. The sequence goes on from CM042696.1 coordinate 332,722,568, forward strand.
CACCTACTGGGCCCCACATCATGGAATTGTGGACGGAAAAGTACGCCCGGTTGTGCAACAAGGAGTTGGTATCTCATGGGTAAAGCAACGCACCTCTACAGAGTGTAAGAATTGTGACATGTTACTCCCTGTTCCGGGAAGGAGCTACGAACACGGCAGGAAAGGAACTCCATGAAGTTCTGGTCAACCTCTGAAGGCTGATGGGCATAGTTTTTATAGTAAAATCAATCTTTGAAGAAATGTTTACGAAAAATGCATAGTACCAAGGACGTATTGTCCGAGGTGGTAGATAGAGCATCAAACTTCCCTCATTGCATATAATGAACTTGCTGGGTAACGCTGTTACTCACTCTTTCCTTTGAACCCCTGGTTAGACTCTAAGAATCCAGAAGACACTTCGATGTACGTAGCTGATGGACAAGAGGACGTCTGCTACGAGGAATCCGACCTGTCCATAGGAGTGGAAGGGGTGGACTACGAGATAAGCTATGGAGTGGAGGGCAACGAGTCCAAGTAGTTGCCATAGTTATTAGTAAACCAAATTGAGCCAAGCAGCAGGAACTATATATAATAAGTTGTTGAGCTCAATCCGGAGTATGAGTTTAGTTTTTAATATCTTCCGCTGAAACTACTTAAGTTTGGTTTGTACTTTCATAATATTTGAAGTGTGAGAACTCTCGGTTTGTAATAATAAAGTGTGTATGTTTGTAATATGGACCCGCAATGTTTCTATTATACCACTCTGAGGGGTGTGATATTTACGAAACGGTGTTCTGTGAGTGTCATATCAACGACTATAGTGTACTACACATGAAGTGGTATGCTAGGTAACCGTAGTGGTGGTGGGTAATAAGGGTAGTATGGTGATGGAGGTGGGTAGTATGGTGGGGGAAATTGGGTTGGGTATGGTTGATACGGGTTTTGGTTGGGTGGATTGTAGAAGTGTGGGTGTGAGGTAGGATTGGTGTTCTGGGAGGTGTGGTGGGATGTGGAGGACGAAGGCATAGATGAAGTGATCGGTGGTGACGTCGTGAAGACGATGGCTGTGGAGGAAGTAGGTTGGGGTTCAGTATTTGCCTTTGATGGTTGCGGCGGATGTGGTAATTGTTCCGGCGTAAAGGTGCCGAGATTTGGGGGAAAGGTTGGTGGAGCGGGGGTTTGGGTTGCAGGTGTGGTTTGGTTCTCTGGAATTGGGGATAGGGAGGTGTTCGTGAGTGGTGGCAGCGTGGAAAAATTGTGACTTTGGGTATTGGTGGGTTCAGTGTTTGCGGTACTGCCGGCGGGAATTGACAAATGTGCCAAATTCTCGGTCAAATAGCTGAGCAGGGAAGACATCTTGAGCATCTCACCTTGCATATTGGCGATGGCGGATGTGGTCAACCGGCTGGTAGCGTCAGCGGCCGAACGATCGATCGAAGGTCGGGCGCCCCGGGCGCCCCGCCTCCTCGTGCTGTCCGCTGTCCGCAGGACCGACCAAGGCCTCGCCCTCGGTTTGGACGAACGCGATCGAGCTCTCGTACTTGTCGACATCGGCGTGAAAGCGATTTACTACCGAGCTGCCCGCTTCAGAATCGGCGACATGGATGGGCGCGCAAGTGAGGTCAAGGAGACAGAGCGACGAGGACGGCGGCTCTAATACCACTGTCAGGGCCTCGAGCAGTCAAGCCATGGCGGCGACGGCAGAAAGAGGAAGGAGAAGGAGCTCTGTGTGACTCATGCTATTACTAGGCAAAAGTAAAGGATAACTAAGAAAATGAAATTAGGTTTTATTGGTAGCATGTCATCCAACCGTCCACTCTCTCAGGTTATATAGAGTTTCCTGAGGAGCCATGCTTACAGTGATAGTTCATTAACTAGCTAAGAGTGCTTAAGGCCCTAATACAGATGCTTAACTGAAACAGCTACAAATAGAAGGTGGAACCGGACCATGGTCCTGACAGTTGGTATCTATCGACAACTTGGCGACGACACTTCATGCACTGGAGTCAAATTAGTGCACAAACAAGCTATCAGCAGCAGATTACACGCGCTTGAGGACGCACGGCTGGGAAACGGTGACCTTGCAGACGCCTGGCGACGCGACCGTGGCGCGGAAGCTTGGGGATGGGGCGGCTCGAACGCGGCCACAAGCGCGCGGGAAGGAGACGACCGGGGTGGCCTTGCTGCCGCGGTGGGGCGAGGTCGAGATCGGCGGAGGTCGGCGCGGAAGCCGGAAAACGACGGGGCCCGCGTCCCTGGGCTCGCCGGCCGGGAGGACGAGGCGGAGGTCATTCCGGCGGCGGGCGACGGTAGTTGGCGGGGCGCAGGAGGGCAGCGGAGAGGCGAGCTCGCGGTGGGGCGTCGGGAGGGCGGCTCCTGGCAACGGCGACCAGCAGAGGGGAGCACGGCGGGCGGAGGTCGAGGCAGAGGAGCCCCGGGGCGGGCTCGCCTGGCTCCCGGCAGCGGCGGAGCTGGATGTCCTCCAGGCCGACGAGGGGGCGCGCGGTGGCGAGAAGAGGGGAAATCACGAGTGAGGCTTGGTTGCGTGGCCGCGTACGACGTGCGGGCCGGGGCGGGCGGAATGGCTGTCGGTAGATGGGGCCAGGCTCGATGGTAGGTGGCGCCGCGTTGATCGAGTGGGGCTGGGTGCGAGGCGCGCGTTCAGTGCGACGTGCGGGGGTGGTTGTCTGCTGGCGGAGCTGGTGGAGGGATGTGGGGGTGTGGGGGTAGGAATAGGATTAGGGTTTCGGGTGTGTGGGGTGGTAGGTAGCTGGCTGCTGGGCCTGGCGGCTGGTTGTCTCCCCCACTAAAAAAATACTTTTATTTATATTTTATTTTTAGAAAGGCTTTTATAATTAGTTTTTAGATAAATAAAAATTCTGGAAAAGACCGTTATTTGATTTTAAAATAAAGGAGGCGATAAATATAGAAAACAAAATAGGACTTTAGAAAATAGTTTTAGTCAAATCATACATGATGACATGACGATGTTCAAATGCAATATTGCATAATATGGCATGATGATATGAGCATACAGTCATTATGATACACAAAAAATAAAAATAACACACGATTTTCTAGTAATGATTTTATTGGGTGCTAGAACACATATGTAGCCTGCATAGGAAGAGAAGCTCCCCAGACAGCACATTACAAACAAACAACATAGTCAAGATAATGAATCAACACAAAAAAAAAAGGAACAAAAATATGATCGGTGAAAAGGAAAACAGCAGGGGGCAGAAACAGACAAAGAAAGCTTCAGCATGCCTATGCAAAGCCTACCAAAAACTTTAGATTTATATGTTCTAGAAACACATAAAGAAATATAGTCCCTGCGTCATGAAAAGGATGTCGCAGATTTATCTAAATTCGAATATATCTCGACATTATTTATTATATAGATCCATCCAAATTATAACTATCCATGTGGATTGAAAATAAAAACATAGCCAATTGATATTCGAGGCCAAGCATATTCCCTACTACACCTCAGTTCTTTCGTAGCAATAGTTATCATTATAAAAATTAAGTTGCATTTGCCCCCCCCCCCCCCCCCCCCCCCTTCAATCTATGTGTATCCATAAGCAGTAAGCATCAAACCAAAAGATGAAATTCATACTTACTTACATGAGGCACCATATATGACTAAGAAACGTGGAAAATAATAATGAGCCACTGGCCACACGTCAATGCCAATTCTGGCAACCATGTTTCCAACATATAATCAGTTAAGCCATAGGCTAAAAATCCTCGTTCACATGAAAAATTGTATAACAAATAGCCTGAAAATTTTAATGGTGACATCGGTTTTGCACAAAAAAAAAGCTATTACATTTCCTTGCGATATAAAACAAATTCTATTACTTGAATCAATCTTCACCAAGAGATTTTCTCAGAAAAACTTCAACGACAGAAATACATCTTGAGCATTCAGATTAAGTGAGCACATCCATCTTTCATGGAGTAAGAAGGGGTGAACAATCAGTCGACCAAATATGTAAAGGGATTTCTCCTAAAATCAGAAGACAGCTAACTACAGAAGCTGCAGATGGAAAAAATGTTACAAAACACCATATCCCATCCTTGGCGTGGCCGCGTGTTGTGCACAACCCTACATCCAATGTGCAGAACCACATCCGCAAGTGCTCCCGCCTGAACAGCGATCGACCAAGCCTCAAACTGTCATATCGCAGCGAGGTCACCATGCTTTCCACCAGCGGGATTGCGCTCTCACCTCCGGTCTACAACATGGTGCCGGTAACCAGCCAACCTACCTCCATATCCTACCTCATATTGAGCTCCAAATTTGCCGTCGTCCTCAGCACCAGCCAGCCATGTCGTACATCTGAATCACGGTAGAAATAGGGGAGCCCCGGTCCTCCTGCTGACACGTGTCCGTTTTGCTACACGCAATCCCGCTTTTGCTATACCGTAGCAGAAAAAGGTTCGCACAAAAATAGAACAAAAAGACTATCCTTCGTCGGAGCCTCACCGGAGACCTCACCAGAGACTTTATAGCAAAAGTTTTGTTCTAATTTAGCAAAATCGACCTCGCCGGAGACTTTCGTCCGGAAGACCTCGCCGGAGAACTCGTAGCAAAAACTTAACGATATTGTAGCAAAACTATGAAACAGATGTAGCAAACAAAAATCTGGTGTAGCAAAAAACCGACTTCATCGGAGACATCGCCGGATACTTTTACCGGGGACCCAAAAAACCTTGTAGCAAAAGCTATACGCTATTGTAGCAAAACTAAAAAATGATTGTAGCAAAAAATATCTAGTAATGTAGCAAAATCCAATTTCGTCGGAGATCTTGGCCGCAGTTAGCAACGCCTCTTGCCGTAGGTAGCAACTCCGCTCGCCGCAGGTAGCAACGACACCCGCCTCATGTAGCAAAAGCCGCCGTCCGCACGTACCAGCGTCGCCAAACACCATGTAGCAGAGGAGGGGCAGGGAGACGCGCCTTGTAGCGGCGGAGGAGGGGAGGTCCATGGCGGCGCTCCTTGCAGCGGCGACGGATGGAGGCCCATGACTACGTGCCTTGTAGCAGTGGCGACGGGAGCTATGGCAGCGTCAGCAGCGTGCGGAGAATCGGTGGCTGCCGGCGGCATGAGCAGCAGCGGCGGCCTGGTGGTGCGGCGCCGCGAGACTAGAGGCGGTGCGCGATTCCAGCGACAGCCCGGTGGCGCGTGGCTGGAGGCGGCGCGTGGCTGCGGTGCTGGGTGGCGGGCGCCGGCCGCGCCCGCCGGCACGGTGCTGGAGCCGAGGCGACACAGCAAAGCAAGACGATCAGGCTCGAGTAGGAGGGAGAGCTGGTTGCGGGAGAAGCGGCGGCACGAGGATGGAGCAAGGCACCGCGGCGGGGGAGATGCAACACGATGGTTCCTGGTGATTGGTGGGGGCCCACCTGGCACAACACGACCTGGTGCGCGTGGCACGACCCGGGGGATGAAACGCGTCGTATCCCCTAGGAGAGTGCTATCGTTTTTCGTAGAAATATGGCGGGCAACAGAACGGGACGGGTTGTTCGTGGACCTGGGGGAGGGAGACAGGCACCTACTGATACAAAACAGTGAAGGCAAAAGGAAAAAAATATAGTTAGGGGAGAATATGCACCTAGCAGCGTCCACTCCCTCGACCCAAGGGTTCGGCCGTTGAGGGAGAAGTAGCGCCCGGCGGCGCCGGCGATGTACTCTCGCCAGGTCAGTCGCCTCTCTCCTCTCACCCAAAGAAAGGGGATAAAACCGAGGAAGAAATGTTGCCAACTATCAGAGCATCCCTAGCAGGGAGAAGCAAATAGAACACGAAAAACGTTCGTTTTTGTCTGAAATGCGCGGCTTCGTCCGTCCCCTTGTCCGCAGTTGTCCTCCTGTGCACCCAACGGGGAGTCCCATTTTTCCTCGGAGGCAAGCGTCGGGAGATAATGAAGTCGACCTCGCGATGGTGGCGTTCGACGGTGCGCACCTCATTCGTCGATGTTCGCGAGGTGGCAGGGCGACGCTGGGGAAGGCAGTGGCGACACTGGGGGAGGCAGTGGTGGCGGGGACGGTAGGGCGGAGCAGGTGCCCCTCCGTGGAGGGAGAGGGTGGCGCTGGGGGAGGCAGTGGCGAAGGGCGAAGCTGGGGAAGCTGTGGCGCATGGCGGCGTTGTGGGAGGCGGTGGTGAGGCAGCAGAGACCGAGGATGGGGAAGGAGAGTGGGCGGCGGTGCGGGAGAGATGGAAATTTTCAGGAGAGAGGGGGAAAGAGAAGGAGTTGGGGAGGGGTTTGTTTCACTGCCATGTGAGCCAGGCTGGACGTGGGACGACTATTTTGATGTCCGCGAGGACAGACGCGAGTACAAACGTGATCCAGATTTAGGACAGAAATGCGTCCGTCCAAAGCCTGTGGACCGTTTGCTATCTTCCGTTGGGAGCTCGTTTGGGTCTGTTTGTCCGCGGATGTGAAAACAGAATAATTGTGGGCTCCGCTCGGATGCTCTCAAAGCCGTAGATCCACATGACATGAACATGAACATGAACACGGCACCTGTCGTCTGCCCATTGAGTTATCACGAAGTCAAACTGAGCATCGTTTGCAAGGCCCGCATGTCAATGATATAGGCAAGGGTGACTCACGTATTACCCAAAAAGACCCATGATCATGGCAAATAGATGAGAAGGCTCGTAACTCGCTAGGCTTAAGCCATTAGTATATACTAGTAAGTACGCCGCGCGTTGCTGCGGGATTTTGTAGAGAAGACACATTGTTGTGTATGAAGGGCTATATAATTTAAGACCACGAAGCAGAATTGTATAACAAACTTCTAGGTGTCCAATTTTTTGGTATTAGCGTTGGGACATTCGTTCATGAAATATGCAATATTTCATCTTATATGTGACAAAATATACAATTTCTCACTACTATACAAATCCAATTTATTGATCAACGAAAAAAGAAAATAAAACAATTACAAACAAAAAGCCTTCCGTCAATAATTGCACTCCTGGTCCTTCATTGGTCAAGTTGATTTACATTGTATCGATGCTAAAAAAATGTATTGATATCTATTAAAAAAAAGAACAGTAGCCGGAAAATTGACAGAAGTAGTTATTATTATTATACAATGAAAGTATGGAATGACATGTGGCAATCAGAATCTCTCAAAGATGGTTTGGTGGGTCTTCTACCTGAAATCCTGGTGGGTGTTGTGTTATTGTACTACCCTAGTAGTGGCATATCTTTTAACAGCGCAATAATGGCGTATATCCATGTTGAGGCCTTCCCACGTCAGAATACACCAAATACAAATAAGTGGATGAATGAATCATTAGCATATGTATTCGCAAAAAAAAAGAATGATTAGCATATGTGACTCCTGGGAGTGTCCTTGTTCACTTGCACAAAGCTGGAGAAAAGAGCAGCGTGAAGCAATGAAAAAATTGTATGTTGCTCAAACCCCCTCAAATAAGGTTTAGCTCCATATTATTCATGCGTTTAGCTCCAACATGAAAAGAAGATTACTCTCTAAATTATTCATTCAGCTAAGTGAATCCTGAAATAAAATGTCAACAGACGACATCGATAAACAGAGAACAATTGTACCTAAGCTCGAATCAATTGATAGAAAATTTTCAGATAACCAAGCACGAACTGTATAATAGCGCAATGCAATGAAAAATAAACGAATTATTTGGAGCTCCCGGCCGAAAAGCATAACTAAAACTTCTCAATGTGATACCAATTTTCTGAAACCACAAACTGTATTAAAAATAACGAAAATCCTTCTGCTACTCCCTGCTACAGGGTGTGATATATCTCCAAGAAATAAAAACATAAACACAAATGATTTGTACAAAGTAAGAGAGAATTGAAATTTTATGTCCGCATTAAATTGTACAGCATAAGCATTCACGACTGCCTTCTCTTAGAAAATTCACGACTGAATAGACATGGATATAGTGGGGAATATGAAATAAGTAAGAAAAATATAATTGACAATGGAAAATATGCTGCTGAATGTGGAAGATGCATATTAGTCCTCTCTCACAATAATGGTGAGCAATTGCCGATGGCACACATACTCTTAGCAATATAAGAAACCGAGAGGTGTAGGAGCACGCATACCAATTCCTTGTGAGCAGATATCTGTGGCCAATGCTACCAAAAGTTGTAGTATGAAAGATTAAGACGAATTGGCTCTGTGAACTGCTAACTCCCAATTTGCAACAAAAATTAACTTCTAATCCCAGATCTGTACAAAAAAAACAGCGACTCAAATCTACATGGATGAATCAGGATATGAGAGATGGATAGAGTGGTTCGGTAAGGAGAATTACCTCGTAAGGCAGGACTATGTTCTCACAGTACATCGCCATGTGATTGTTGGATTCGCAGCATAGAAAACAAAAAAAAATTCTACTATGGGAACTATACGCCAAGATCTATCTACTAGATACAAGCAACGGGTGGATATACATCCATAGAGAACTTACCCTCGAAGACAACAAAGTAATGAGTTGGAACTCGTGGATGATGTAGTCGTACACTTGCCGATCTCAAGATCGTGATGAAGTCCTTCAGGTCCAGCAGCTCCAACACCATCAGGTCCAGCACCATCAAGTCCAGCACCGCAAAGTAGCGGTGCATCCGTGATCGCACACACGTTCAGTCCATCAAACAACCTCCGCTTCCTCGCTCCAGCGATGCAGCGGAAGCAGCAACTCCTTTCCAGATAAAGCCACCGGGAACATGTATCTGGCTAATCCGAGACCATGGGGAATAACTAGAGGGAGAAGAGAACCTTCACGAGGAGGTGGTGCAAGATGAGAGAAGGGAGTGGGGGGGGGGGGCTTTTATAGGGAGAGGGGGCAGCCCCTCACCATGGCCGGCGGCCAAGGGAGGTGCTCCCACCTCTTCCACATTCATGTGGGTGGAGCTCCCACTCACATATTTAGCCACCCACTCATAATTCCACTCACCTCCATTAAATTTCCACTAAATTTAATGCAAGTTCTCTTTAAATAAAACACTTTTATTTATTTTATTCAGAATTTTGTTAATTACATTAATTAACAAACATTCACATAAAACCCCCTACAACATTTCAATATCACATGCAGAACCAGTTTCTGCAATTTCATCCGAAACAATTCCGATTTCCATCGAAATGATTTCAGCACTTTCTTAAATCTTTATCTGAAACATATTTGCTCCAAATGGTGTCGGTATCCCTTAAGTGTGTCACCCTACGGTTCGCGAATAATGCAGACATGATCGAGACCATTCTCTGATCAATAATCAGCAGTGGGACCTAGAGATCCGTACTGACTCCCACATATTCAACGACGACCCTTGTGATTGTGTGAACCTTTAACGTCGTAAGTAAATCCCTTTGTCTCGTGATATATTACATGTCCGAGATTCGATCATCGGCATCCAAATACCTAGTTTGATCTCGTTACCGACATGCACTCTTTTCTCATTCCCGTGATATAACATTCTAGTGATCACATCACTTGCTTGCAAGTTATTTCAATGTGATATCACCGAGAGGGCCCAGAGTATATCTATCTGTCATCGGGATGGACAAATCCCACTCTTGATCCATGAGCCTCAACATAACACCTTCGTAGCACTGAACCCACCTTTATAGTCACCCTGTTACGGTGTGACGTTTGATGTTATCAAGATACTCTTCTGGTGTTAGCAATTAACATGATCTCGTGGTCTAAGGACTAAGATTACTTCGTATGATGTTATAGCAATATAAACATAATGACTCTAATCGTAATGCTATACTTCGGATGAATGTTCATCACATCATTCCACCAATGTTGTGACCTTGTTATTAATAACATCCAATGTCCATGATCAGGAAACCTTGATCATCTTGTTAATCAACGAGCTAGTTTATATGAGAGGCATTACTAGGAACTTTGTATTTTGTTTACACATGTATTAACGTTTCCAATTAATACAATTATAGCATGCAAAATAAACATTTATCATAAACATGGAATAAGATAATAACCACTTTATTATTGCCTCTCGGGCATATTCCCTTCAGTCTCCCACTTGCACTAGAGTCAATAATCTAGTTTGAAAAACTTTGCGTACTGAACACCTTTGGTGTTGCATATAGGTGATTGCTAGTGGTTAACATAATCTCCGGATCTGACAATTTCAGGTCCGGGTGTATTTGCATGTCTTTGCGTCTGTACGCATCACTCATTCTCAAATGAGATGTCATTGTATAAATTTGGTCTTTTGGTGAGACCTTTAGTTCGTTCGGGTTAAAATATGTTGATATTATTGTCATACAATATATCTTCATAGTATTAGCCCACTTTGAACCACACCTAGTTTGATAACAAACTACTTAACACAAATGCCCTCCTTTGCTGCTACTATAGCAGTCATATACTTAGCCTTTTGTTATAGTATCCGTCATAATGTCTCAACTTTGGAACTCATCCAAATCCATCATGAACATCCTTTCCATTACATTGTGCCACCCATAGTATAAATTGAGATAAATTTAATTTGTATCTTGTGACAAAACTAGTATCAATGTAACACTTTACAATGAACTACCTTTAACTATTTGTCACTTATACATGATATATTCTTAGTTCTTCCAAAGCTCATAAGAATATCTTTACTATTGTCCAATGATCATCTTGAATCATTCTGGTATGTGCTCATAACATTTAGAGTATAGGATATATACATATCACGGTATAATCGATCAAAATATTCATGTGATTTTACTCACCAAGTGTTGAAACACTTGAATCTTGATACAATCCTTTCCATGCAGCAAGAACCTTTCTTGTTGTTTCCATATTGAACCCTTTCAATATCTCATATATGTACGTCTGGCATAACCTTATTAGCGCCTCAATCTATCCATATAGACATTGATGCAAAATATTCCGATTTTGCCCAAGTCTTTCATCGAAATCCTATTTTAATGAAATTCTTAACTTGTGTCAATAAAAGATACATCATTTCCAATCAACAATATGTACTCTACATAATGTATTGGAAATTTGTCTCAGCGCTCCCACTTAATTTCTTGCAAATGCAAGCATCTTCATCGTCTCTAATGAAATTGAACTCCTTTAACATTTTCATCATGGTGAAGATTCCAACTCCGCTATGCTCACTTTAACTATTGAAGTTTGCATGCCCTTTTAGCACCCTTTGAATTAACAAAACCCTTCGGACTGTGTCATATACACGTCCTAGGTAACCATTCTATTAGAAGAACCTTGTTTTGTTTATTCAACTACCATATACCAAATTATATGTAGTGATTGCTACATCAATCCGTCAAGACTAAATATCGCTATAAAAGATCAAATCTTGTCATAGTCAACTCCTTGAACATTGCCGTAAACTTCTTTTTGACATGTCGACTATTTCATAGATGTTAAACATCCATGTCTATTTCTTTATAGATCCAAACACGATCGATAGGCTTCACGCCTTTCTAGTGGGTCTTCCAAGTTCAGAAACTTGATTTCTCGTGTATGGATACTATCACGGATTCTATGACTTCCAGTCATTTTATGGAGTCAGGGCCCATCATCGCTTATTTGCATGCAGTCGGTTCATCATTGTTAAAACAATAACGACTTCTATTTCAAATCTTACTATTTGATTCTTACCAACCCACATGGTTCAATAGGAACTCTAATCTCCAAGATCACACCCTTTGTAATCACGGGAGCCATGAGCATTGTGGCCGCCACCGAGACACTTTCCGGCGCTGTGCTACTTAGCACATATAGCTAAGGTTCAACAACCTTATCAAAGTTCTATTGTCCTCCCACTTAACTTTTCACAAAAAATTCCTTCTCAAGAAACTTGACGTTCCAAGCGACAAACTCTTTTGTCCTCGGTGTTATAGAGGAATTCCCAACAAATTCTTTGGGATAACCTACAAAGACGTGCTTATCTAACTTTGGTTGTAAACATTTTACTTATGCATAGCATACCAAAATTTAAGAAAATACAATTCGGGTTTTATCCCAAACCATAACTCATATGGTGTCATTTCAACGGATCACGATGGTGCTCTTTTTAGTGTAAAAGCGGTAGTCTCTAAAGCTTTAATCCTTAAAACATAATGACAGTTTTATAAATGACACCTTTGATCTTACCATGTCAAACAAGGTTTGATTTGATCTCACGAACATACCATACTCCTGTGGTTTATCGGGAAGTGCAAATTCATGGAACAATTCCTGAAATCTTAGGTGTTTTGCTAAACCTGTAACTCAAATATCTTCCTTTATGATCAAATCATAAACTCTTTATTTTCTTGTTACAATGATTTTTCACTTCATCTTGAAAGTCTTTGAACAATTTTCAAATGTTTCATACTTCTTCCTTATTAAGTAAATATATAGATATATTCACTCAAATTTCTGGATAAAGCATATGAAGCAAAAATATCCATCGCATATGGCTACACATAATGGACTATATACATCAACATGCATAATATCCAATAAGTTAGCCATCCATTCCTCTTTGGCCTATGGACGGAGTTTCAATTATCTCGAGGAAAGTTTCACAAGCTTCAATTGATCAAAATCAAAAGACTCCAAAATTCCATCGACATGGAGTTTCTTCATGTTTACTTTCCAATATAATTCAAACAGCGATGTCACTTCATAAGTGATCTTCCAATCATTTGTCTTACGACATTTTAGCAATAATGTTTATGGATGTGATTTCTCCAACTAGACTTGTAAAAGTTCATCCATCCTTTATGGAATACGGTAATTATTTGAACAACCATTGTTCTCGTAATACCGGAACAAAATAACAATTATTAAAACAAATCTTGAAGGCTAGGTTTGACGACAACGAAAACACAATAACACTTTATTTGTTTTCGATGAACATCATCACTTATTCTCTTGCTAGTTACTTAGGCCGTTGCAGTTCATGAATTGTGTTGTCCTGTATGACACTTCACACCGACCAATTCGGTATCCAATACCGGTATCCAATACCTAAGAACCACATTGTTTAACAAGCAAGGAATACATCCATAACATGTATATCTTCTACATACCTAAGTTGGACATCTCCAACCTTTTCTTTTCTGCCAAATATTTTATAGATTCTCTTTCAGCAATTCCTTTTTCTTTTTAAAAGAATCTATCAACATCAATAGTGGTGTCATTCACATGACACATAGTACAAAGTGTATATAGTCAAATACTAATACCTTTTGACTTGCAATTTGAAGTGGATCACCATCATCAAATGTTTGGTGTTCTTTCAAAATCCATTCTTTAGTAATCTACCAGTGTAGTAAACATTTTACTTACATCTTCTATTCATCCTTATCATGACAACTTTCATGATCAAGCTACTATAGCCTATAAGGAAGAATCGCGAGTATAATGTTAGTTCCCAAAACCTTTTTGGGAGATCCGGATGCCTAGCATCTCCATCCTTCACAATTTTTCATATAATATGAGAACATGTATTTGCTAAATTTATACTCTATCATAATGCAACCAAAAACATTGTTTCAGATATCACAATATCTTCCACACATGATGGTTTCTGAAACAATTTTTCAGCTCCTAGATAATCTTGATATTAAAACAACTTTTGAATATCAATAATCATGGAGGCAAACATGATACTGTAGATACTAACATTGGAATTCTTACTCTTGATTTAATACTAATTATTAAACTTCATGGAGTAAATAGAGTTTGCTAAAAGTTTGCAATAGGATTTCTAAACTTTAAATTGACATTCAAAACAATACGATACCAGTTCGTAAAGTAAATATCCAGAATTCTATAGTTCTATTATCTCAAGTAAAACTAAGCATAAGGTAGTGAACAGATGCCAATTACTACAACAAATTATGCAAATTCACTTTGATTTAGTTTATGACAAATTGAGTTCGACTAATCCAAATTAGAAATGAACTCCCACTCAAAAACGACATCCCTCGTGCCTTTTTGGTGATTACATGAACCAAATCCACTACACTAAGTCCGATCATCACGTGAGTCAGTGTAGCTTCAAAGTCGAGCATCAATATGGGCATCATATCAACTATATGACTCATGCTTAACCTTTCGGTCCATGTTCCGAGGCCATGTCTGTACATGCTAGGCTCGTCAAGTAAGAACCTTAGTATTCCGCGTGTGTAAAACTGTCTTACACCCGTTGTATGAAAGCGCGGAGTCGAGTACACCCGATCATCACGTGATGTCTCGAAACACGATCCATAGAACGGTGCATACTTAAGGAAGAACACATTTTATCTTGATATTTAAATGAGGGATCATCTTACAATGCTACTAAAAGTGCCAAACTAGCAATATAAGATGCAAACATCTAATGTGTAAAGTGAGATGATATGGTCCATGTATTTGATCTCTATCATTTGCATCGTGGTATGATCTCTATCATTCCTTTGTGTGTAAGGCCAAGGTCTATGGAACTTACACGGTAAGTGTGTTGTAAGAGTATCTATCATACATCTACTTACAACAATACCATATCAAGACACTAGCCCAGCAACGATCTAAACTAGACGCCTCTAATTTATCATTTGCAAGTTTTACGTGGCTTAGGGCTTTCGGAGATAGAACCGGTCTTCTCTACGAACATGAACCACAACAAGGATAACCAAGTTATTAGCAACTCGTTGTAAATCAGATATTGACTATAGTAGGAGAGACAGACACCTGCCAGCCACTTATGCAAAACTAGTTGCATGTCAGTCGTAGAACCGGTCTCATGTGCGATGACATGTAAGGTTGGTCCGGGCCGCTTCATCCCACTATGCCACCAATATCCAAAATACATAGAAGATGCAATAACATGATCATCATCGCCCACATATAAACATATGTGTACTACCCGTCTAAAGCACCTATGCATAGATCAGGCTCTGATACCACTGTTGGGTTCGCAGCATAGAAAACAAAAAAATTCCTACGATGGGAACTATACACCAAGATCTATCTACTAGATACAAGCAACGGGTGGATATACATCCATAGAGAACTTACCCTCGAAGACAACAAAGTTTTGTTAATGAGTTAGAACTCGTGGATGATGTAGTCATACACTTGCCGATCTCAAGATCGTGATGAAGTCCTTTGGGTCCAGCAGCTCCAGCACCATCAGGTCCAGCACCATCAAGTCCAGCACCGCAAAGTAGTGGTGCATCCGTGATCGCACACAAGTTCGGTCCACCGAACAACCTCCACCTCCTTGCTCCAGTGATGCAGCGGAAGCAGTAACTCCTTTCCAGATAAAGCCACCGGGAACATGTATCTCGCTAATCCGAGACCATGGGGAATAACTAGAGGGAGAAGAGAACCTTCACGAGGAGGTGGTGCAAGATGAGAGGAGGGAGTGGGGGGCCTTTCATAGGGAGAGGGGGGCAGCCCCTCACCATGGCCGGTGGCCAAGGGAGGTGCCCCCACCTCTTCCACATTCATGTGGGTGGAGCTCCCACTCACATAATTAGCCACCCACTCATAGTTCCACTCACCTCCATTAAATTTCCACTAAATTTAATGCAAGTTCTCATTAAATAAAACACTTTTATTTATTTTATTCAGAATTTTTTTAATTACATTAATTAACAAACATTCACATAAAACCCCCTACAACATTTCAATATCACATGCAGAACCAGTTTCTGCAATTTCATCCGAAACAATTTCGGTTTCCATCGAAATGATTCCAGCACTTTCTTAAATCTTTATCTGAAACATATTTGCTCCAAATGGTGTCGGTATCCTTTAAGTGTGTCACCCTACGGTTCGTGAATAATACAAACATGATCGAGACCCCTCTCCGATCAATAATCAACAGCGGGACCTAGACATCTGTACTGACTCCCACATATTCAACGATGACCCTTGTGATCGTGTGAACCTTTAGCGTCGTAACTAAATCCCTTTGTCTCGCGATATATTACATGTCCGAGATTCAATCATCGGCATCCAAATACCTAGTTTGATCTCGTTATCGACATGTACTCTTTTCTTGTTCCCGTGATATAACATTCTAGTGATCACATCACTTGCTTGCAAGCTATTTCAATGTGATATCACCGAGAGGGCCTAGAGTATATCTATACGTCATCGGGATGGACAAATCCCACTCTTGATCCATGAGCCTCAACATAACACCTTCGTAGCACTGAACGCACCTTTATAGTCACCCTATTATGGTGTGACGTTTGATGTTATCAAGATACTCTTTCGGTGTTAGCAATTAACATGATCTCATGGTCTAAGGACTAAGATTACTTCGTATGATGTTATAGCAATATAAACATAATGACTCTGATTGTAATGCTATACTTCAGATGAATGTTCATCACATCATTCCACCAATGTTGTGACCTCGTTATTAACAACATCCAATGTCCATGATTAGGAAACCTTGATCATCTTGTTAATCAACAAGCTAGTTTATATGAGAGGCATTACTAGGAACTTTGTATTTTGTTTATTAAACACACATGTATTAACGTTTCCAATTAATACAATTATAGCATGCAAAATAAACATTTATCATAAACATGGAATAAGATAATAACCACTTTATTATTGCCTCTCGGGCATATTCCCTTCAGTGACCAGGTCGATTGTCGCTCGCTCCGTTCAATCAGAAAGGACTCCATGGGTGACAGCGATTGGTGCGGTGCAGAGAAGCCGATGTGCATGCGAGAGAAGATTGTGAGGATCCGATGGAAACAGTGAAGTGACCATGCGAGTACTGCCGGATGGATTTTATGGATGGTGTTCGGCAGGGAGGCGAGAAGATGTGCGTTACTGCTAGACAAAGTGGAGCGGAGGATAGGAAGATTTAATGGCGCACTTTTTTGGGGGTATCATGGGAAGATGAAAGTGAATTTGTTTCATTAATTGACAGGCCAAAGGGTAAACGTGGATGATTGAATGACATGGATAAAGGGATGATGTGGACCAATAAGAAGTTTGATGATGTGGGAAGCTTGCATGTTGAGAGAAATCCTTTAGTGGGGGTCCTATTTAGATATAGAAGATATGTGTCCGTGTAGACCGCATAGATTGGATCGGAAGCAACATGTAGTGCATGTGTGGTGTAGTGCTAGAATAGGTAGAGTATGGTTGATTAAAAGTTGTGTAACTAGAAAATAGTGCAAGTAGTGGTCTGAATTAACAGCTGGAAACTAAAAGTATACGTCAGCCTCTGTCTAGTATCATATGAGCATAACTGAATGTTATTTTATTTTCGAGGAGACATAGCAGGGCCAGCTGTGTAAGAAGCATAGTATGCTCTGGCAGCAGGATATTAACTGGAAGTTTTGTACTCCTCTCTCGTCCTCAAAATGATGTCGCAAATTTGTCTAAATTTGGATATATCTATATAACATGTGACATTATTTTTAGGACTGGGGGAGTATATAATTGTTATTTTTACTTATTGGATAACTACATTGAACCAACCAATGTATGAAAGTATTTTCAAATGGTTCCGGGCTCAAATTCACACCATTAAAACTTATACCCGACAATTTTTCAGTATAACTTTTCTTCTCCAAAATCCAAAACAGTTGGGTCGCACCAGTTTTTTATCCAAAACTAATGTTTTTCATTCTCCCATTGTAACGCACATGCATGTTTCCTAGTGTATTAAACAAAACAAACAAAAAAGGTCATTTAACTTGCACCTTGAAGGTGAAAATAGAATAGTGAATGTGTTCCAATCCTTTAGTATGCAAGAAGACAAAATATATGTTTTACTCTTATAGGAACAATGGGACCGGGTTCATGGTTTCACTCGATCTCGCTGTAGGGGTCCTGGCAACCGGGGTGCCACGCCCCGACGGTTAGCGGGCCCAACACCTGATAGAGCCTAACCTATAGGAGGACGCAACGCCTCTGGAACATGGCATGCGCGGGTGACTCCTTTCAAGGCTCCCCCTCGCGAGGAAACACCCTCTAGAGGAGAGTCCTCCTCCTTGGAGGGCTCCACCATGGGAACCGACTTTGGATGTTCTGAAGTGACTCCGGAGCTTATTGGTAACTTCACCAGGTGGCCAACAGGTGAGGCATGTGTCGACAAGGGGCACAGTGGCTCTGCGACCTCTACTCGCCTCGGTAAAGAAGGAAGGTCCGGTCCACCCCCCTTTCTGCAACCGAAGGATAGACGGCCTCAGCATGGTAGGCACGCCACCTTGCCGATTAGGTGCAAGAGAGGCAGCTGGCAGCGCCGGACTGATGGGTTCGTAGCATGGAAAACAAAAAATTTCTACCGCAAGAACGAACAAAACCCAGATCTAATCTAGATAAAAGCCAAGATCTAATCTATTAGACATGTGCAATGAGATAGATCTGTACTAACCCTCGTAGATCCGAAAGCGTTACGAGATTAGATCTCGGGGTTGATGTAGTCGATCACTTGCCGATCTCAAGATCGTGTGGACGATCCTTCTGATGCTGCTCGCAGCCGCTCAGCAATGGTCACACGCATGGAGTCGGGCAGACCTTCCTCTCCTCGTTCCAGTGAGCAGCAGAGGAAGTAGATCTTCTCCATGCAATCCCAGCAACACGACGGTGTGGTGGTGGTGGTGGAGTAGAGAATTCTGCAGGGCTTCGCCTAAGCCTGAGCAGAGGGAAGGAGGAGGAGAGAGGCAGCGGCCAGGGTTTGGAGTGGAGGGGGCAAGGGGGTGGCGCCTCCACCCCTCTATTTAAAGAAGGGAGGCGCCATGGGAGGGGGAGTCCTAGTAGGACTCCCCTCCCTCCTTGGCCGATAGATTGGGAAGGGGGGAGGAGTCCTCCTCCCCCACTACTCCTTGTCTTGCCCTACAAGGATTCCTTGATCCTTTCTTGGTTTTCAAGCAAACTCCAAGAAATCTTCTAGAACCTTCCGGAACATTCCGAAACCTTCTAGAATCCCCATACAAATACTCCGGAACATTTCCAAACTTAGAAAATGATCCCCAATATATGAATCTTATTATCCGAACAATTCCGGATCTCCTTGTGATGTCCCGGATCCAATCCGAGACTCCGAACAACATTCGGTCTCCAACGCACATTCCATATCTACTTAAAACAACTTCGAACCTTAAGTGTGTCACCCTACGGTTCGTGAACATGTAGACATGATGGAGACACATCTCCGATCAATAACCATTAGTGGGATCTGGAGATCCATAACGTCTCCCACATACTCAATGATGACTTTGTGATCGATAGAACCATTTAACATACGAAACCAATTCCCTTTGTCACGCGATACTCTACTTATCCGAGGTTTGATCGTCGGTATCTCCATACCTAGTTCTACCTCATTACTGATAAGTACTCTTTACTCGTTCCATGTTATGTCATCCGTTGTGACCTAGTCACATGCTTGCAAGCTAACTAGATGACATTCCACCCAGAGGGCCCAGAGCATATCTATCCGTCATATGGATGGACAAATCCCAATCTTGGTCCATGCGCTTCAACACATACTTTCAGAATACCCAATGTCACCTTTATAACCACCCAGTTATGAAGCGGCGTTTGATGTCATCAAAGTACCCATCCGGTGATGGTGATTAACATAGCCTCATGGTTGAAGGATTAGGTTACTATGCATTTGAAAAGCTTGTAGCAAAACGAACTTAATGACTTGATCTTATGCTATGCTTACCATGGGTGTGTGTCCATCACATCATTCTCCTAATGATATGATCTTGTTATTAACGACATCCAATGTCCATGATCAGGAAACCATGATCATCCATTAATCAACAAGCTAGTTTAACAAGAGGCTTACTAGGGACTCTTTTTCTTTACAAAACACACAAGTATTAATGTTTCCGGTTAATACAATTATAGCATGGGATGTAAACATTTATCATAAACATAAAGATATAATAATAACCACTTTATTATTGCCTCTTGGGCATATCTCCAACAGTCTCCCACTTGCACTAGAGTCAATAATCTAGTTAAAAACTTGTGCACTCAACACCTATCGCTTTCTGGTGTTGTATATACACTATTGCTAGTGGTAAACATAATCTTCGGATCTGACACTTCCAAGTCCGTGTGCATTTGCATGTCCTTGCGTCTCTACGCATTACTCATTCTCCAATGAGATGGCATTGTATAAATTTGGTCCTTTGGTGAGACCTTTAGTTCCTTCGGATTAAATCATGTTGATACAATTGTCATACAATGTATCTTCATAGTATTATCCCGCTATGAACCACACCTAGTTTGATAACAAACTACTTGACGCAAATGCCCTCATCTGCAGCTACAATAGCAGTCATATACTTAGCCTTTTGTTATAGTATCTGTCACAATGTTTTAACTTTGGTACTCAACCAAATCCGTTATGGAACTTCCTTTTCATTACATTGTGCCACCCATAGTTTAAATTGAGATAAACTTAATTTGTGACAAAACTAGTATCAATGTAACAATTTACAATGAACTATTTGTCATCACTATATAAATAATATATTCTTAGTTCTTCCAAAGATCATAGGAATATCCCTACTATTTGTCCAATGATCATCTTATGAGTCATTCTGGTATATGCTCATAACATTTAGAGCATAGGACATATCTGGATGTGTACATCTCAAAGAATGATTGATCAAAATATACTTGTGATTTCACCAAGTGTCAAAACACTTGAATCTCGTGTCAACACACTTGAATCTTGATTCAGTCCTTTCCGCAAGGCCAAGAACCTTTCTTGTTGTTTCCATATTGAACTCATTCAACATCTTATCTATGTACATTTGGCAAAACCATATTAGCGTCTCAATCTATCCATATAGACATTGATGCCTAATTCTTGGGTTATGCCTAAGTCTTTCATCGAAATGAAATTCTTAACCTGTGTCAATAAAAGATACATCATTTCTAATCAACAATATGTCTTTCACATAATGTATTAGAAATATGTCTTAGCGCTCCCACTTAATTTCTTGCAAAATGCAAACATCTTCATCGTCTCTGATGAAATTAAACCTTTTAACGGTTTCATCACGGTGAAGATTCCAACTCCGCGATGCTCACTTCAACCATTGAAGTTTTGCATACTCTTTTAGCATCCTTTGAATTAACAAAACCCTTTGGATCATGTCATGGACACATCCTAGGTAACCATTCTATTAGAAGAACTTGTTTTGTTTGTTCAACTACCATATACCAAAATATATGTAGTGGTTGTTACATTCATCCGTCTAGACTAAATATCGCTATGAAAGATCAAATCTTATCATAGTCAATTCCTTGAACATTGTCGTGAAGTCTTTCTGACATGTCGACTATTTCATAGATGTGAAACATCCATGTCTATTTCTTTATAGATCCATATACGATTGTAAGGTCTTGCACCTTTCTAGAGGGTCTTTCAAATTCAAAGCTTGATTTCTCGTGTATGGAATTATCACGGATTTTATGGCTTCAAGCCACTTAACAAAGTCAGGGCCCATCATTGATTATTTGCATGTAGTCAGTTCATCATTGTCAAACAACAATGATTTAACTCTCAAATCTTGCCATTTGATTACTTACCCGACCTACTTGGTTCAATAGTAACTTAGATCTTCGTGACCACAACCTTTGAGGCATGTGAGCCATGAGCATTGTTGCTGCCTCCGGGACACTTACCGACGCTGCGCAACTCAACACATATTAGCCAAGGTTCAATAACCTTGTCAAAGTTCTATTGTCCTCCCACTTAACTTTTTACCAAAAATTACTTCTCAAGAAACTCGACATTCTAAGTGACAAACACTTTTGTCTTCGGTGTTATGGAGGAATACCCAATGGTTATTCGAAATAACCTACAAATACATGCTCATCCAACTTTGGTTGTAAACATTTTAATTATGCCTAGCATACCAAAAAATTTAAGAAAGGACAACCTGGGTTTTATCCCAAACCATGACTTATATGGTGTCATTTCAATGGATCACGATGGAGCTCTTTTCAGTGTAAAAGAGACAGTCACTAAAGCTTTAATCTTTAAAATATAATTGCAGTTTTATAAATGACACCTTTGATCTTACCATGTCAAACAAGGTTTCATTACATATCTCGAACACTCCATACTCCTATGGTGTTTTGGGAAATGCAAATCCATGGAACGATTCCTCGAATATTAGGTGTTTTGCTAAACTTGTAACTCAAACATCTTTCTTTATGATCCAATCATAATTTTTTTTTATTTTCTTGTTACAATGATTTTCCACTTCATCTTGAAAGTCTTTGAACATTTTTCAAATGTTTCATACTTCTTCCTTATTGAGTAAGTATATACATATACTCACTCAAATCTTCGGAGAAAGCATATGAAGTTGAAATCCATCGCCCACGACTACACATAATGGACCATATACATCAATATGTACAGATTCCAATCAGTTAGTCGTCCGTTCCTCTTTTGGCCTACGAACGGAGTTTTAATTATCTTCAGGAAAGTATCACAAGCGTCATTTGATCAAAATCAAAGACTCCAAAAATCCATCAACATGTAGTTTCTTCATGTATCCCTAATATAATTTAAACGGTGATGTCACTTCGCAAGTGATCTCTCAATCATTTGTCTTGCGACATTTTAGCATTAGTTTTATGGTCGTTATTTCTCCAACCAGACTTGTATATCATCCATCTATTATGGAATACGGTGATTATTTGAACAACCTTTTGTCGTCATAATACCTAATCAAAATAACAATTATTGAAACAAATCTTGAAGGTAAGCTTTGATGTTAACGAGCAAAAAAACAACCCTTTGTTTGTTTTCGATGAACATCATCAAATATTCTCTTGCTAGTTACTTAGGCCATTGCAGTTCATGAATTGTGTTGTCCTGTATGATACTTCATACCAACCAATTCGGTATCCAATACCGCAGAACCACATTGTTTAACAACCAAGGAATACAGCCACAACATGTATCTTCTATATACCTAAGTTGGATATCTCCAATCTTTTCTTTTCTGCCAAATATTTTATAGATTCTCTTTCAACAATTCCTTTTCTTTTTAAAAGAATCTATCAACATCAATAGTGGTGTGATTCACATGACACATAGTACAAAGTGTGTATAGTCAAATACTAATTCCTTTGGACTTGCACTTTGAAGTGGATCACCTTCATCAAATGTTTGGCATTCTTTCAAAATTCCATTCTTTAGTAATCTTTTAGTGTAGTAAACATTTTACTTACATCTTCTATCCATCCTTATCATGACAACTTTCATGATCAAGCTGCTATAGCTTATAAAGGTGAATTGCGAGTATAATGTTTCTTTTCCAAAACCTTTTGGAGGATTAGGACGACTAGCGTCTCCAACCTTCACAAATTCTCATCAAATATGAGGACGTATACTCTATCATGTTTTAACCAACACATTGTTTTAGATATCGCAATACCTTTCACATATGATGGTTTCTGAAACATTGCTTTCAGCTCTTAGATAAACTTGATATTAAAAAACAATCTTTTGAGTATCAAGAATCATGGAGGCAAACATGATACATTAGATACTAACACTGGAATTGTTACTCTTGATTTAATACTGTTTATTAAACTTCATAGAGTAAATGGAGTTTGCTGAAAGTTTGCAATATGACTTTTAAACTTTAGATTGACACTCAAAACAATACGATACCAGTTCGTAAAGCAAATATCCAGAATTTCTATAGTTCTACTATCTCAACTATAACTAAGCATAAGGTGGTGAACGGATGCCAATGACTACAACAAACTATGCAAATTCACTTTGATTGTGTTTATGATAAATTGAGTTCGACTAATCCAAATTACAAATGAACTCCCACTCAAAACAACATCCCTCCAGTTGTTTTAGTGATTACACAAACCAAATCCACTACACCAAGTCCGATCATCACGTGAGATGATGTAGCTTTAAAGGCGAACAATCAACATGTTCATCATATCATCCATATGACTCATGCTTTACCTTTCGGTATTCCGTGTTCCGAGACCATGTCTATACATGCTAGGCTCGTCAAGGTTAACCTTAGTATCCGCATGTGCAAATCTGGCTTGCACCCATTGTATGCACACGTAGAATCTATCACATCCGATCATCACGAGATGCTTCGAAACGACGAGTCTTAGCAACAGTACCTACTAAGGACGAACACTTTATTACTTGATATTTAGTGAGAGGGATCATCTTATAATGCTACCGTCGCGATCTAAGCAATACAAGATGCATAAAGGATTAACATCACAGGCAATTCATAATTAGTGTGATATGATATGGCCCTTTCTTCTTATGCCTTTGATCTCCATCTCCAAAGCACGACATGATCTCCATCATCACCAAAGATTGCGTCAAAGGTCAAGCGCCGCTTCATGGTTGTCCATCATCACTAGCAACTATTACAACTACTTGGAATAAAGCTATTACAAGATGAATAGACACGCAAGTCTTAACAGAATTAAAGACAACCATTAGGCTCCTGCCAGTTGCCATATTACAACAAGGATCATTGCATACATCAAATATACTCACAATCACATGATGGCCATATCACATCACAAGAACCCTGCAAAAACAAGTTAGACGCCTCTAATTTTCTTTGCATGTTTTACGTGGTTTGGGGCTTTCGAATAAGAACGGATCTTACCTACGAAACTGAACCACAACGTTGATACAAGTGCTATCAAGTGCAAAGTGTAGATTGGATCTATACTATGGTGGGAGAGACAGACACCCGCAAAGCCACTTGTGCAAAGCAAGTTACACGTCAAGCGTGGAGCAAGTCTCATGTGCGATGACATGTAAGGTTAGCCCGAGCCGCTTCATCCCACCATACCGCAAGATGCAAAGTACACAAAGCAAAAGACGGCACGAGCACCAACGCCCATAAAACCATTGTGTTCTACTCGTGCAACAGATCTATGCATAGACACGGCTCTGATACCACTGATGGGTTCTTAGCATGGAAAACAAAAAAATTCTACCGCAAGAACAAACAAAACCCAGATCTAATCTAGATAAAAGCCAAGATCTAATCTATTAGACATGTGCAACGAGATAGATCTGTACTAACCCTTGTAGATCCGAAAGCGTTACGAGATTAGATCTCGGGGTTGATGTAGTCGATCACTTGCCGATCTCAAGATCGTGTGGACGATCCTTCCGGCTGCTCAAGCGCTTCATAATCGGTCACACATGCGGAGTCGAAGCAGACCTTCCTCTCCCTGTTCCAGCGAGCAGCAGAGGTAGTAGATCTTCTCCACGGAATCCCAGCAGCACGACGGTGTGGTGGTGGTGGAGTAGAGAATTCTACAGGGCTTCGCCTAAGCCTGAGCAGAGGAAAGGAGGAGGAGAGAGGCGGTGACCAGGGTTTGGAGTGGAGGGGGCAAGGGGGTGGCGCCCCCACCCCTCTATTTAAAGGAGGGAGGCGCCATGGGAGAGGGAGTCCTAGTAGGACTCCCCTCCCTCCTTGGCCGGCGGATTGGGAAGGGGGAGGAGTCCTCCTCCCCCACTACTCCTTGTCTTGCCCTACAAGGATTCCTTGATCCTTTCTTGGTTTTCAAGAAAACTCCAAGAAATCTTCTAGAACCTTCCAGAACATTCCGAAACCTTCTAGAATCCCCATACAAATACTCCGGAACATTTCCTAACTTAGAAAATGATCCCCGATATATGAATCTTATTCTCCGGACAATTCCGGATCTCCTTGTGATGTCCCGGATCCAATCCGAGACTCCGAACAACATTCGGTCTCCAACGCACATTCCATATCTACTTAAAATAACTTCGAACCTTAAGTGTGTCACCCTACGGTTCGTGAACATGTAGACATGATGGAGACACATCTCCAATCAATAACCATTAGCAAGATCTGGAGATCCATAACGGCTCCCACATACTCAGCAATGACTTTGTGATCGATAGAACCATTTAACATACGAAACCAATTCCCTTTGTCACGCGATACTCTACTTATCCGAGGTTTGATCGTCGGTATCTCCATACCTAGTTCTACCTCGTTACTGATAAGTACTCTTTACTCATTCCATGTTATGTCATCCCTTGTGACCTAGTCACATGCTTGCAAGCTAACTAGATGACATTCCACCGAGAGGGCCCAGAGCATATCTATCCGTCATATGGATGGACAAATCCCAATCTTGGTCCATGCGCTTCAACACATACTTTCAGAATACCCAATGTCACCTTTATAACCACCCAGTTACGAAGCGGCGTTTGATGTCATCAAAGTACCCATCCGTTGATGGTGATTAACATAGCCTCATGGTCGAAGGATTAGGTTACTATGCATTTGAAAAGCTTGTAGAAAAACGAACTTAATGACTTGATCTTATGCTATGCTTACCATGGGTGTGTGTCCATCACATCATTCTCCTAATGATATGATCTTGTTATTAACGACATCCAATGTCCATGATCAGGAAACCATGATCATCCATTAATCAACAAGCTAGTTTAACAAGAGGCTTACTAGGGACTCTTTTATGTTTACAAAACACACAAGTATTAATGTTTTAGGTTAATACAATTATAGCATGGGATGTAAACATTTATCATAAACATAAAGATATAATAATAACCACTTTATTATTGCCTCTTGGGCATATATCCAACACGGACAAGGACAAACAAGGAAAAGGGAGGCCAATTTACCAGCAGAGGGAGAAGCGCCTGGTGTCCAAGACTCGGTCCACCAAAAAGAAGCCATGTAGACCAGGACCTAGGGGAACGACACTATGGTGACCCTTCCTGCCCATGGACTAGGGGAAGAGGCACGACGCCCCCCTATATAAGGAGGTCTTCTCCTACCTTGGAAAGGATCGACCCTTGAGATGTAAAACTGTAGACTTTCATCCTCCATTGTACCCTCGTGAACCATGCGAGCAATAGAACAAAGCATGAGTAGGGGCTTTACCTCCTTACGAGGGTCCCGAACCTGGGTAAAAAATCCCGATGTCACCTCTCTGTCATGTGCTTGCTCCGCCGCCGCCTCCATCGTCGAGTTTCCTTGGAACCGCGCATTCAGCCCCCTCACAAATCAATGGATTGTTGGACACTAGTTCCTTCGCGGGACAAATCTCTGACAATTGGCGCGCCAGGTAGGGGCTGAGGCGTGCTTTCGAGACCCTCATCAACCTCAAAGACATGTCGTCTGGCAACAAGACCCGTGCCGAGCGAGCCCTCTACCGCACGACGAGCAAGGCCCAAACGGAGCCACCCCCGCAGCACGGCTCCCCCGAGCAGGTCCCATGGACCGAGGAGGAGGTGGGCTCCTCCTACCTCCCCTAACGGGAGCCCCTTTCCTCCTCGCATGGCGCCACGTCGCTCTCGCGCACCGCATCGTCACACGGACACCCCGAGCGTCTCACTCCGGAGGCCGCCAAGCGCATGGTGCGTGAGCTCCTGGACCATCCACCGACCGAGCAGGGCAAGGAGAGGTGGTGCGACCGGATATCCGAACTCCTCGACATCGCCACCCTATCCCTCGAGGGCCCGGGGGCTCGCGTTGAGGATGGGACGCCGGGGGCTAGGAGCTCGCTCCCGCCTCGTCACGGTGAAGCTGCCCCCTGATACATTGCAAATGTATCTATAATTTTTGATGTTCCATGCTTGGTTTTATCCACTTTCTTGGGTTTTGTTCCAACATTGGAGTACTTTTCATATAATTTGTTGGACTAACCTATTAACAAGAACCATAGTGCCTGCTGCCTGTTTTCTGCTGTTTTTGGTTCCAGGAAAGTCAGAAAATGAATATTCTCGGAATTGGACGGGACAAAAGCCAAAGTGCCTATTTTTCCGGAAGGGATCAAGTGCCAGAATACGAGATGGAGAAGGGCCAGGGAGCCACCACACCACCTGGCCATGCGGCCAGGCCTGGCCCATGCCAGGGGGTGGTGTGGCCGCTCCCGGCACCCCCTCGGCCTCCCCTTCCGACTATAAGATGCCCTCGGGACGTAAACCCTAAGTACCCGATCAAAAATCCACGAAAGAGTCTGTAGCCGTCGTCATCTCCATCCCTAGATCGGGAGGGATCTGAAGCTCTTCCCGGCACCCTGCCGGAGAGGGGAATTCACCCTGGAGGCCTTCTTCATCACCATGCAAGCCTCTGGTGTGATGCGTGAGTAGTTCATCTTTGGACTACGGATCCATGTAGTAGCTAGATGGATGGTTCTCCTCCTTTGTGCTTTCATGTTTAGATCTTGTGAGCTCCGTTCATGATCAAGATCATCTATTTGTAATTCATACATGTTGTGTTTGCGGGGATCCGATGGATATTGAGATGCTATTTCAGATTGATTATTGATTCTATCATGTCTTTGTTATTTGTGATCTTGCATGCTTTCCGTTGTTAGTAGCTATCTTGGCCAAGTAGATGCTAGCAACTCCAAGAGTTAGTATTTATGCTCGATAGTGGGTTCATGCCTCTGGTAATTTGGGAAGTGACAGAAATCTCTAAGGTACTAGATGTGATGTTGCTACTAGGGAGAAAACAACAATCCTTTGTTCATAGAACAATTGTATTGTTTACTTTACACGCAGTTCGTAAAGCAATAATCTGTTGCTTGCAACTTAATACTAGAGGGGGTTCGGATGATAACCTAAAGGTGGATTAGTCATAGATGCAGTTGGATGGAGGTCTATGTATTATGTTGTATTACCCAATCATGTCTCAGAGGATTCAAGATGATTAGTATATGCATGTATTGCTTTCTCGGTGTTTTTCAATTGCCCCGCTGTAATTTGTTCACCCAGCATGTTATCTATCTAAGGAGAGCCACCTCTAGTGAACTATGGATCCCGGTCCTTTTACTTTACATACAATCTACAATCTTTTACTGCTTTGTGTTTACTTTCTGCAAACTTTTAGTTCTTTCCATTCGATACGTTTAATCCTTTGTTTTCCACAAAACACGAGATTGACAACCTCATCGCAAGTTGGGGACAAAGTTCTGTGGTTGTGTTGTGCAGGTCTCCATGTTGCTGCTAGCACCGGTAGTGCGCCCTGCCAAAGCTCAGCTAGTAACACCTTTGGGGTGTTTCCTTGCTCCTACTGGTTCGATTAAACCTTGGTTTCATAACTGAGGGAAACTTGCTGCTGTGCTCATCATACCTTCCTCTTGGGGTTCCCAACGAGCTCTACATCAACCACGAGCCATCAACACTTTTCTGGGCGCCGTGCATTGAGCCATCACCCCAATCCCGACAACGTCACTCCACCACTTGCAAACAGCTGCCAGATCGCCTCACCCCCGTGGCCTCGACGCTGCCACACGAACGCGAGGACCGTCTCGCCGAGGAAATCGTTGTCGTGGATCGGCAGAACCATGCGGCCCTCGCCAACAGCAAGGCGATCCAAGCCATAGGCTGCCTTGTCATCACCAAGAGTCTGCACCGCGTGGTCTGGCCCCACAAGTTCCACCCGGAGATGCCAGTGGGCTATGACGGAATGACCAACCCGTGCGAGTTCCAGCAGATCTACACTACGGGCGTCAGAGCCGTGGGAGGAGACGACTACGTCTTGGCGAATTGGTTCCCCCTATGCCTGAAGGATACAACCAGCACTTGGATGATGAACCTTCCCGAGGAGTCAATCGATTCATGGACAGAGCTCGGCTCTCTCTTCATCGCCAACTTCAAAGGGACCTATGAGCACCCGCTCACCTACTACGACCTACGTCAGGTACGCCAGCAACCTAGAGAGACCCTCTTCAAGTTCCTGCAGAGGTTCAGCCATGTCCGCAACAAGATCCCCAAGATCTCAGACTCTAACGTCATCACCACTTTCTCCGAGGGTGTGAAGGACGTCAAGATGAGGGAGAAGATCGACATACATGGTGAGAGCCTTACCACAGCTGCCGAGCTCTTCGTCATGGCTGAAAAGTGTGCTAAGGCGGAGGCAGGGCGGATGTTTGGCCTCGTCGAGGAAGAAACTACTCCCAAGGCTTCAGGCTCATCCAAGGGCAAAGACAAGAACCCCAAGTGCAAGACCGCCACCGTCCTGGTTGTGGAGTTAGACCGGAAGAGTCCTCACGAGGGGAGCGGTGAGAGGGAGCGGGACGATAGCTCGTACTGCCACTTCCACAAGAAGCCGGGGCATCCCACCAATGACTGCTACGAGCTCAAGAAGCTCCGCGACATGCGCAGCAGGAGGAGGATGGGAATACCGGGCGGTGAGCGAAGCATCCAGAGTGGTGGAAACCGTGGGGGCGATCGCTGGAACAACACCTCCAGTGGCCGCGACCCCCTCCAACGCGCCACCAGGCCAACGCCATACAACAGCACCCCCATCCATAGGAGAAAGGACGTGCCAAGGATCCTGGGGGCTA
Organism: Avena insularis; assembly: GCA_023614405.1. Lineage (NCBI taxonomy): Eukaryota > Viridiplantae > Streptophyta > Magnoliopsida > Poales > Poaceae > Avena > Avena insularis. The sequence continues at coordinate 332,752,909 of CM042696.1, forward strand.
CCAAGTGCCACAACGCGCCATAGCCTGCATTCTTGGTGGTTCCTAGTCCCTGACGTCCAACCGACACTTCAAGCTGCTCACTCGCGAGGTTGCATCTGCCAGACCAGGGGTCCCATCCCCAAAACTCAAGTGATCCTAGTGCGCCATCACCTTCGATGCCCGTGACCACCCCACTTCCCCCAGGCCCGTGGGCACTCTCCCCATGATCTGCACTCCTACCATCAACAACATCACAGTCGCGAAGACCCACATCGATTGTGGCACATGCCTGAACGTGATCTCCACCGAGAATTTCGCCCAGTTGTAGGTTCCATATGACAGGCTGATGCTGACCACGCCGTTCTCCGGAGTGACCAGTGGATCCACCATACCCATTGGATAGGTGCACCTCTTTGTCACGTTCGGAACACGCGACAACTACCGCACCGAGCTCATCGACTTTGACATGGCACACATCACCCTCCCGTACAATGTCATCCTCGGCTACCCCGCTGGCCAAGTTGATGGTAGCTATTCATCACACCTACAACATTGTCAAGATGCTGGGAGGCAGCAGCGGGGTCATCACGGTTAGCTGCGATGAGGTCGAGGCCTTGCGCTCCCTCGAGAACACATACAAGACTGCAGTTGCTACTTACCCTGAGGAAGTGGATGCCCTGGATTACGTTGGAGGCTCCACAAGGAGGAAGCAGACGGTGGCCCAGGAAAACGCCATGGCAAAGAGGGTGGTGTCCACTCTGTTTCTGCCTCGCGAGGGGTTGGGTGTGGCCGGCGCCTACGTCCTCAAGTGGGACTCAGGACCACCACCACCTCTCCTCGCGAGTGACGCGAGGGCTCCCGAGGACGGTGATGACCCGGGGGCACCGGACTTCCCGATGGACTACACCTTGCGAGCGTACAATGCCAGCTACCCCTACGGCAGCGACTGAGCTACCAGCCGAGTAGGTGGATTGGGTTGCTGGAAGGTGGACAAACCTCTCCGAATGGCGTGCCTGACTCCAGGACTTTATGAAGGTGACCCTCAACAAACCCTCGTCCCTTACAGCTTCATATCTTGTAAGACCCCGTGCGAGCCACAGTGGCATTGTAATAAGCTTGAACTCCCGACGCTTTTTTGGATCTTGTGCTACATGCACGTTTTGCTATTTGGTTTTTCCCTTGGAAAGGCATCCCTCCAAAAATCGTGCCGCTAGGTTTCCCTCACACGCACCACACACGCGGGGGCTAGGCATGATGCTTATCATCGGGTCACTCCTCGTCAAACATCAGAGCCTATAGTGTCGGGCTTTGAACTTACGGACCGGTTCCGGCCATAAGTCACCTCACCCACGGTTCCTGGTGCTTGAGACCCTCGCACGACACATGTTTGGACCTCTAGCGACACGTGCTTTTGCCTTACGGCCCTCTCCTGGTAAGGTCTATGGGGCTGCTCGTGAGGCACTTCCCCTCTGCGGCCTACGCTCGTTAGGATCTAAAGTATCGAGCTCTGAACTCACGACCTGTTCCTTGGCTGTGAGTTAACTCCGCCATGGTTCTTGACCCAAATTTTTATCGACGCGAAGGCTCGTGAGGCACTGCCCCTCCGCGGCCTAAGTTCGTCAGGACCTAAAGTGTCGAGCTCTGAACTCATGGCCCGTTCCTCGGCTGTGAGTTACCTCACCCACGGTTCCTGACCCAAACTTTTACCAGCACGAAGGCTCGTGAGGCGCTGCCCCTCCGTGACCTAAGTTCGTCAGGACCTAAAGTGTCGACATCTGAACTCACGGCCTGTTCCTCGACTGTGTGTAACCTCACCCACGGTTCCTGACCCAAATTTTTATCAGCACGAATGCTCGTGAGGCACTGCCCCTCCGCGGCCTAAGCTCGCCAAGACCTAAAGTGTCGATCTCTAAACTCACGGCCCATTCCTCGGGTGTGAGTTACCTCACCCACGGTTCTTGATCCAAATTTTTATTGGTGCAAGGCTCGTGAGGCACTACCCCTCCGCGGCCTAAGCTCGTCAGGACCTAAAGTGTTGAGCTCTAAACTCACGGCCCATTCCTCAGCTGTGAGTTACCTCACCTGTAACACCCTCAGATCGGCCCTGTGCAGGTTTCAGCGATTCCCGCCAAACCCGCATAGAAACGATTCAAGGATTCCCACCAAGCACTTGCATGCGGGTGGAAAACAAAGTAATATCATTACACAATAGTTCATGATAGAACTCACAAAACATATATATACAACAATGACTCAACGAGTCAAGAATACATATATACAGTACAAAGATCCAAATAACCTTGAAAACGATACAACATCCGAGTATGGATAAGAAGCAAATTTAGCTAAGAGCCCTGAAGAATAACCAATGGCGTCCATAACCCTGCCCAGGCTAAGCCGGAAGGTTAACCCTGCTAACGACATCGAACTTATACCTGTTAAAGCAAAAAGGGGTGCCGACAGGAAAAAGGGAGCGGTCAGTACTAAGGCCAGTACATGGCGAGTATAGAATTCGGCGGCTCTCGTCTACATAGGTATGGTGGACTGAAGCGGCAGCGAAGCATGCACTAAACAACCTATAGAGACTCGATACAACTATCGGCTATCAGAGAGGGATAATAAAGACCTATTCGGAACCAACCTGATACTAACATTAAACATACCCATCCTGGTATTTCCCCTTGAGACCAAACGAGGAAGTCATCTCGAGGAACTCACACAATTGGCAGTTTTATTCATTCATTTCATGGTGGTTATCCAACTTACTAGCCATATCATATAGAAGTCAAATTATAATGGTAATCCTTTAGTTATAATTGTCCATGATCGAGAATCTATGCTCCAAGTAGTCCATAACCACGGACATGGCTTGCCGAGAAGATTTAACCCTGTAGGGGTGCACCAAAGTATCCACAAGAACTTCAACCCTTGTTGTCAGATCTGGTATGTGCAAGATCATGAAACATACACCCAATGGTATGTCGACGGGGCTTCGGACATGACTTTTCCTAGACCCAAAGCAAGTACATGGGGGCCACCCCACTAAGCTACACGCAACGAAGTTAGCCATCTTCGATACGGACCCAGGGTGTGTGACTATGGCTGTAAACGACTAGGAACCCGAAAGTGTGACTAGGCTTGTCGATACAGCGATAACGTGGCATGGGGTTCCTAAACAGTATAGGCGCTCCACGTGCAATAGTAAATAAAGTAGTAAAGCATGACATAAGTACAAGATAGTAATAAACACCCAAACTACTTTGTGGCCCCCAGTACAGTACTTTGAAATTAGGTAGTAAGCCGCTGGGGGTGCCCACACACCCCACCTGTGGTTAGCGTGCTCGATCTCAGGATAGGTGTCAAGAACTCGGGGTCCTAGGTGGACACAAGTGGGCGGGTAAAAACCAAATAACATCTTTTACCCACTGGTGCCTCTGCATTATATCTATTTTCAGCATTTTAATTGACAAGTTGTAATGAAAGTCATGATCATCTCCACCATTAAGCATGTGCCAACCTCCCAACAATGATGGAACAACAACGACGCGAAGCAGCACTTGAGCAAGCAACTACGGCTCACAAGGACAATTGTCTATCAAACAACAGGCAATAGGATGTGTCCAAGGCAATATAGAGGTTGCAAGAAATATAAATGGTGCACGGAAACTAAAGCATCGCAGCACGGATAGCAATAGATCAATAGGAGGAAATAAAGACTATAAAGACAAATAGGTAGAAAGGGGGAGAATGCTCGCCTGAGAAACACTGCCGAGGATACACCGGATGTCAGAGCCCTGGCACTCGGGATGCCACGTCCCCGCGCTGGACAAGCCCTGCAGCGTAGGGAATCTTCATTTTCAAGAGACTGGGCGCCTCTCGAGGGGGGCCAAACCAGGCAGGCCTCGCGAGGTACCCTCCTGAGGGAGACTGCCATGACGTCATGTAACACCCTCGATCCTCGGATCCCCCCGGGCGTGTCTAGGGGTAGAATAGTAACTACGCTGGATGGAGTACGGGCTACGTCCCTGATAGCGAGCGCAGGGCTTTCGTGGCATCAATCGCCTCGGTAAAGAAGACCCGGTCCACTCTCCTTTCATAGAAGAGACAGGTGATCATATGGCAGAAGGCTCTCCCAGTTGCTATTTTGGTGAAAAGAGGGGAAAAGCAGAGGGCGCCGGATGAAGACAAACGACGTCGATAGAGGATGCTTTACATATGGATGGAGAAGATCGTGACATGCTAGACCAAGTCCATGTAAAGTATTCTCCTAGACCGAGATCACAAGGGGCGGCACTGTGGACGCCTTTCTCGCACCAAGGCTAGGGGAAAAGGCTCGACGCTGCCCTATATAAGGACTCCATCTCCTACCTTGCAAAGGGACGGATCCCAGAGATCTGAAACCCTAGACTTTCACCCACCATTGTAACCTCGTGAGGCACGCGAGCAATACATCAAAGCAGGAGTAGGGGCTTTACCTCCTCACGAGGGTCCTGAACCTGGATAAAAAACCCCGGTGTCAACTCTATGTCATGCATCCATTCCGCCTCCGTAGTCATCACCGAGTTCCTTCGGAGTCGCGTGTTCAGCCCCCTCACGAACCAAGGGATCATTGTACCCTAGTTCCTTCGCGGGAAAAATCTCAAACATTTGGCACGCCAAGTAGGGGGCGAGGTACACTTTCAAGACCTTCGACGACCTCATCAACATGTTGGCCGGCAACAAGACACACGCCGAGCGAGCCCTTCGTCATGCCGCGAGCAAAGCTCAAACAGAACCAGCTCTGTGGCGTGCCGCCTCCGAGCAAGGGGCTTGTTAGTTTGCGGCCCAAAAGTTCTCGGGCGAGTGCATCCTGGTACCCGAGTTGGCTGGAATCTCACGGAGGGAACGTAGTAGAATCGCCAATTGTCTAGAGGGGCTAAATGGGGGTGAATACAAATCTAATAGACAAACGGTCGTTTGAACCAGACGAAAAATGGTTGAACTCAAATACCGCCGTTAGGTCAACTCTTCTTGGCCCGCCCTGTCAGTATTCCCTGTTCTCTTTTGCGGTCGTGGACTAGTTTACCCCTGCGTGGACCAGATCTATTTCTTTGCTCTGCTCTGCTCTGCTCTTCTCCCTTGCTCCCCTCCCCATAACCTTTGCTCAGCTCCGGCTGCTCGTCTCAGATCGAAGCTCGCACTTTCTCTAATTTGCATCCCCGCCATGTCCGATCAACCTCCCACGCCCCTAATCAAAGCTCGCATCCGTCGCCATCGCATCGTCCGCCGTATCGGAGCTTCACGTCCCCGGACTAGTATCTTGCCTCTGGCTAGTCCTTCTCGCATGGCAGAGCGCATCCCGTCGGGCAATCCTGGCCGGCGATTAGCCTCGGGCTGTTCATGCTGCTGCGCACCCCAGGCATGGTAGCCCTGGCACAACAGTCCGACGACCATGCTCTCATGGCCACCGTGCTGGGCATCCATCCCACCATGTCGCCAGCAGAGTTGCTGTCGGCTTTCAGGTCTCGTTTTGGGATCAGATGAAATGAGGTCAAGATTGAGGTATGCGCGCTGCCATTCGATTCTTTTGTCCAGTTCGAGCACAGCTCAGACAACGAGCGCATTCTGCATTCTTCCCATTGTTTCGAGTGCTGCAGGGAGAAAATGAGCTTCATGCATTGGCATAGCGCTTGTGGGTGGGATGATCGCTTGGGGCAGCTTCATTTCTTCTCCAAACTCGGCTTTGACAGCCTCCCATTGGATGCTTGGGAGCCGGAGGCCCTCAAGCAGGTCATTAGTGCCTTGGCGGTGAGCTGGTGGAGATCGTGCCACCGAGCGACATATGGGTCATCGAGGTAAAGGCGTGCCTAAAATATCCTGATGCTGTTCCGAGGATGTACGAGGTGCAGCTTCCAAGCAGGGTAGGGCAACAGCTTTTCTGGAAGCACCCGGTCATCATCCACCTGGAGGAGGTTCTGGAATCGGTACATGGCATTCAGGATCCCGAAGAGGCGGCCAGAAAACATCCTCGTCACCTGCAGTGTTGGCCTAGAAGGATCGATGGCACAGGACCACCACCTTTTCACGACGGCGCACACAGTTTCGGTGGGGGAACTGGGCTTGGACAAGCTGGTGGTTCTGATTTCCCTCGAGTGAAGACAGAGCTCTAGTGAATTGTTTTAGTATGTGTGGATAATGAAATTGTAGTATGGAGAGCGTAGAAGGAAGTTAGCATCGACTAAAAATATGTAATAGTTTGAATCGATGTAGTATGTGTGGGTAATGAATTTGAAGTATGTGTGTCTAATGCATCTGTGTTGAACACCGTGCTTTATAATATCTGTGAATAACCAAGGAAAACCTCATGAAAAGAGGGTGGACTGTCAATGAGCAATGAAAATTCTGTGGATGCCATGAAAATGTAGTTCATATCCTCTTCAAGTACAAGGTAGCTAGATTATTGTGCCAAATGATGAGCGATCCAGAAGACAATAAATGATTCTTGTTTCAAACGAAGATTACCTGATGATCCTTATAACACTATCTACTAGTTTTGTAACATGTTCAACTGCAAGACCATTTTGCAGACAACACAAGACAAATGAAAAATGGTTTACAGCACAAACAGCAGACACAAAATCTATACATAAACTGTCGTTTGGATTTAACCATGAGTAGTAATTGAAGGAAATAGATACTTGATAGTATTTGTTTACAACAGTAGTACTTCCATACAAAAGGGTCTTATATCTGCACAAAAGTGGGCTAAACTTCCTACTAGTTTATAGAACAATGCGTCAGCATTTCATCTACAAAAGCCATTCTTTAGTCTGAACTTAACTATTCTACACTGAAGAAACCGCAGATCTCCACCAGAAAAATTGGCTGGCCAATTGCCTTGAGAGGACATAAGTTCTTTGATCATTTAACCCAAACTGATCTATTGCCTTCCCGCCAAACTACAAGAAATCTGCATCGTTTATGCATGACCGCTTTGCTTGTGCTAGTCCCGGTTCAGTAGGACCATCCGCGCCGCCGCAACGATTTATTCAAACCTGAAATTCGGCATCTTCTTGTGGGGATAATAGGTCTGTGTGAACTGGAACCTAAATTTTGGCGCTGAGATGATGCCCGCCGCTGGCTCCAGCTGTCGAACAATCCAACATGCTGAGTGTAGATGATTGGTCGCCGTCGTGGTACGGCCTCCGATGGTGCATTGGATGGAGCGTCTTTGTCGTAGACGGCGTGTTCCCAGCCTCCCACACTGCGGCAAGGTCGCCCTCGCCGAAGCGTGGATGCGAGAGTTCCTAGACTTTGGCGCTGCCCTGTTCGAGGGTGTGTACCCTCGGCGGCATGCTCTCATGAACAATTTAACACGTACCTTGTTCCCCCTGCCTAGAGCATGCCATAATGCTGCCGCGTGCTTTCTCCATGGCGCTCTCTTGGCCCTGCTCGCCGCATCCGGCGTCGCTGCCGCCAGTGCTGCCACAGCCGATTCGGCACCTTCGGTGAAATCATCCACTTGGAAGGGCAATGGGAGACCAGCCTTGAAGTAGAGCTTCATGGCTTTCCTTAGAGGGGCTAAATACCCTAGTTTCGGCGTCTATCGCGGCGGCGGCTGCTTAGGCGGGGCCATGTTACCCTAGGTGGTGCGGCATGGCGGAGCTACACAAGGTGAACTGCGGTTTGTCGGAGAAGGGGAGTGACAGATTGACAACAGGTTTGGACTCCAGGCACGCGTGGAAATAATCATCTCCCATTTCCCGAGAGGGTAATAATTCGACACTCGTTGCATTAACCGCTCAATCTTTATTTCCCTTCTCAGCATAAGAGTGTGAACGTATTAAAAAGATCAGTCATGGCTATCCACCTCATCAGGTAATGTACCAGGACAGGTAGGAGACCGGGTTCCATTTTAGACATGTTGACGACTGTGCCCTTATGTTTATACGATATTATTTCTATGCGACTATGTACCGTCGAATTGTAGCAACACCATCAGAAATAGGGGATGACGACGTGACATGTTTTCTTTTTTAAAGGCATCAGAAACAGGGGATGGCGATGTGGCATGTTTTCTGACTGGCGGGCCCGCCTACTCCACCTTCGACGGCGCGCATCCTAGGTTTGAGGACTAGTGCTGCCCACCAACACATTATTGTGCAATTTTCCAAGTTTTGTCGCAACCAGCTCCGCTCCGTGGCTCCTACCACCGCCACTCTGTTCAGTCGTGCACCGCTCTCATCCTCCCCTTGGGTCGTCGTCCTCCCGCCCTCCCTCCCCGCCATCCCCTCATGTCCCCTCCTCTCCCCTCCATGTCCTGTCTCCTTGCCACCGTCCACCGCCCAGACGCGTCTGGAAATGTAAACCGAGAGTCGGCAGTTGGGTTAGTGATGACCCACAGGTATAGGGGGTGTATCGCAGTATTTTCGAGGGAAGTGAAACCCAATTTATTGATTCGACACAAGGGGAGCCAAAGAATATTTATAAGCCTTAACAACTGAGTTGTCAATTTAGCTGCACCTGGAAACAATCTTGCTCACAGCAGTTTATCAGTAGCAACAGTTTTGTAGTAGGAATAGTAAAGTAACAGCATTAGCAAAGTAAAGACAGCAGTAACAATAGCAGTAAACAGTGGGATTCAAGTGCGATAGGCATAGGGATGGATGGACGGGCGTTGCATGGACAAGGCAATCCACATAGCAATCAGAACATAGGGCAATTGCAGATAAATAAGATAAAGCATCCAAGTACTAGATAATCCTAGGCATGTGTTCCATATATAGTCATACGTGCTCGCAATGAGAACTTGCACAACATCTTTTGTCCCCGCCAGCCCGTTTGCGCGGGCCTCTAGGGAACTATCGGCAATTAAGGTGCTCCTTTTAATAGAGCACCGAGCAAAGCATTAACACTCGTGAACACATGTGATCCTCACATCAAAGCCATTCCCTTAGGTTATCCCGATTTACATCGCCACTGGGGCCATAGGTTCCGGACATCAACGTGTGTATACAACTTGTAGATAAGACCAAAAACAATACTATCATAATGAATCAATAACATGTTCAGATCTGAAATCATGGCACTCGGGCCCTAGTGACAAGCATTAATCACAACAAGTCGCAACAAAGTCATAAAGCACTAATAAAAGATACTAGGCACCATGCCCTAACAATCTGATACCATTACATGAACGATCTCATCCAATCCCTACCATCCCCATAGCGTACAACGGGGGATTACTCACTCGTAGATGGGGGAAACATGGATGGTCGATGGAGAAGCTATGGTGATGATGATGGCGATGATCTCCTCCAATTCCCCATCCCGGCAGGGTGCCAGAACGGAGTTTCTGGTGCTGTTTCGTGGAATCTGGTGGTGGCGGCAGAGCGGAACTCCTTCTGGAAAACGTTCGAACCCCCCGAAGTTTTTAGGTCAGAAAGCTTCTTATAGGCGAAGAGGGAGACAGAGGGGGTGCCTGGGGCCACCACACCATGTCCTGGCACGGCCAGGCCCAGCCCATGCCTGGGGGGTGTGGCCAGCCCCTGGCCCTCCTCCGTATCGTATTCTGGCTCCTGGAGTCTTCTAGAAAAATATGCACTTTGGCTTTTGTCCCGTGAAATTCCGAGAATATTCATTTTCTGACTTTCCTGGAACCAAAAACAGCAGAAAACAGGCAGCTGGCACTATGGCTCTTGTTAATAGGTTAGTCCAAGAAATCATATGAAAAGTACTCCAAAGTGTGGACAAAACACAAGAAAGTGGATAAAACCAAGCATGGCGCATCAAAAATTATAGATACATTTGCAATGTATCAACATCCCCAAGCTTAACTCCTGCTCGTCCTCGAGTAGGTAAGGGATAAAAGAAAGAATAATTTTTGAGGTGACATGCACCATCATAAACTTGATCAAAGCATTTGTAAAACATTCAAAACTGGGATCATAGTACTTCAATCATAACATGAGAGACAAAGTTCTAACAATAAGACATAACAACTATGATGCAACATGAGAAGGCACAAACAAAAGAATCATGAGTAACAATGCTTTGCAAGACATTTGTTTGTTTCACATAAGAAAACATAGCATAGTGGCACTCAGCTTGTCCCTCATAGAGTAGCAAACATAAATGCATAGGACACCTTCAAAGTTTACAAGAGTGACTAGATACAAATAGTTTAAAACTAGCAATATCAAGGTATGCATCAATCAACAAGTCTTGGGACAATGCACATAGAACTAAGAATGGCCACTATGCTCTCAAGAAAGTGCTCATAGAATGTGTGGAGACTCAACGAGGAAATGAACAGGATTTGAAAAGTTTGAAAGGCTTCCAAATGCTGAAAGTATGGTACTCATTAGCTTTGAGCTCTCATTGCCCCTATCATAAGCATCTTTAATGTGGTTAAGGTGAAAGTGACACAACTAAGAGGATATGCTTGACAAGTTATAAATCGAAGTCTCATGCCCCTTACTTACGAAGACCGATCCTCATGCTACTCAACTTCAGTCACAAGTAAGCTCTTGTCATTGTAAGTATATACGTATCATAGAGAACCGCCAATGTGGTACCCTTGCACATGATACAGAGCTATCCCATAATCAAAATGACAAGGCAAGCGGACAATGAGCATCTCAGATCTTTTATTTACTATGTGCATAGATTTTTATTGAGGATGCTTCATAGAATGCTCATTATGGTTATGCTGCAAGTTTCCACCATGATTAGGCATGGCTTAGGCTAGTGGCCCAGGCGTTTCTCTAACATACATACAAACTCCATGATCTTACAAGTTCCACTTTTATTTCACACCGCTGGGATCCGTAAGCAAAAGAACATGATATCAACGAGGTACTAAGTACCAGTGCAATGTTGAAAGCGTTCCCCGTGATACATGGTTCTGCTAACTTCAACTTATAAAGCGCAAGCATATACGCAACAAAGAAGGACGCAATGGTTCAGGTTTATTAAATGTAGGAAATAAAGTGTGCCATCAAGGTCGTGAGAGCTTTACTAACTAACTTTCTCATAACAAGCAAACATTTTATTCGGAAGAAAACAAGGCATATTGAATATGCACGGAAGTAGCAAATGATGCTAATAGGTATGGTGGACACTTTGGCAATATTTGGTTTAAGGGAGTTGGAAACATGAGTAAAACACTCAGTGTAAGTGAAGGCTAGCAATAGTAAGGGAGCGACAAACGAGAGAGCAATAATGGCCATAATCATCCAGAACGACAAAACTTCATTGATCAAAGGATAAAGTGATACTACAAGTTGAAAACTAAAGGATCATAAAGGCTTATGGTGACTTGGGATAGTCATAACATGGTGTGAGCATGTGCCAAGTCAACCCAAATAAAGCATCAAAGGATAATACCACAATACTATGCTTTAATATGCTAAAACAACGCATTATTCTTCCAAGGCACATTAAGCTATCTCAATTGTTTATAACAAGTCATGCTACAGCAAAGAATACTAAGCATAAAGCCAAAACAATATCAAGCATGGCATGACAAAGCATAGGCCACAGTCAAAAACAAGCTCTCTTTACCACTTAAGCATGAGCTTTCCTACTCTTTTCCAAACCAAACCAAACCATTTGAACACCAATGTATGAAAGAGGAGATCCAACCAATTTATTAATAAAACTAAGAAAACCAAGAAAACGAAAAACCAAAACGAAAACAAAAAAGAAGACGCTCCAAGAACAACACAACTGTGCATGAAACAATAAAAATGAAGCGTTTGGAAGAAACCTGGGATTTTTATTGATGAAGAAGAGGATGCCTTGGGCATCCCCAAGATTTGACGCTTGTACTTCTTAGATATTTCTTGGGGTGACACGCGTGGCATCCCCAAGCTTGAGATTTAGTCCATCCTTCATCTCATTACTCATTCCTTCCATACACCTGAATTATTTTTCTTTATACAAAACTTCGCACAATCTTTACTAGCAACATTAGTGTAATTAAGATAATAAGTCTTCAGGTTCAGTTCTAACACCAATAAAATTCCATTAGAACACTAGATACTGTAGCACTTCCCTCAAAAAGCTCAAATCCCCAAAAGAACTCAAAAAGGAACCAACAAGAAGCAAATGCAGAAAATGGTAGAAATCTGTCAAAACAGACCAGCAGGTAAAGACGAATTTTTTCGAAGATCTTATGTTGCTCAAATCAAAAAGTGTTGAACTAACAAAAGTTAGATAACAACCTGGGGCCGAAGCACAAAAATTCACGCCTCAAAAGGACGTAGAGAGATTTTATACGAATTTGTATGGTGAAGCACAGAAATCTGTTTCAGGACAGCAACTTTTCCAATCATTACTTCTCTCTCATTAGAGGTTACTCTTGGCACAAAAAGCAAATAAAAAGGATAAGGAGCGGTTATTACTGAATTAATAACTTCCAAGAATCATCTAAAACTTTTGGGTTATCTCCCAATAAGTACTTTTCTTTAACCCCTTTAAGTTAGGCAAAAGCAAAAACTGAAAATGGATAAAAATAGAAGTAAGCGGAGATAATCATGGTGAAAGCATTATTTTGTTAAATGAAATCCTTTTGTTAACAAGGTTGATCATGTCTTGTTATCAAAACAATTTCATATGATAAAAAACTTTGTATTCCACTAATGATTATGTTACCTCAACCTTGATAGCAATAGTCCCAATCATAATAGTTTCAAATTTTTCTCTTGGTATGGGACAATATATTTTTCCAACTTGAATGCCTTCAACATGTTCAATTGAATTCAAACCATAAGTCCTTTCAATCTTCTTGGGGAAATAGACAGTATGTTCCTTGTCATTAACATTGAAGGTCACCTTCCCTTGATTACAATTAATAACAACTCCTGCGGTGTTTAAGAAAAGGTCTCCCAAGAATAATAGACATATTATCATCTTCAGGCATAATAGTTTGAGACGATGCTCTCATAAGAAATAAGAGTTGAAGTAAAAGAGAGCATCAAGAAGCAAATTCAAAACACATTTAAGTCTAACCCACTTCCTATGCATAGGAATCATGTATGCAAATAAATTTGCAAAGAACAAAGTGACAGGCATAGGAAGATAAAACAAGAGTAACTTCAAAACTTTCAGCACATAGAGAGGTGTTTCAATACCATGAAAACTTCTACAACCATATTTTCCTCTCTCATAATAATTTTTAGTAGCCTCATGAATAAACTCAACAATATAACTATCACATAAAGCATGCTCTTCATGATCTACAAGCACTAGAGCTTTATTATAAACACTTTCAAAAGAAACCTCAGGAACATAACATTCATTCTCCTTTAGTAAGCATGGGGGACAATCAAATAATGTAAGGGATAAAGAGTTACTCTCATTAGAAGGTAGGCATGGGTAGCTAATCCATTCTTCCTCCTTTTGTTCATCACTCTCCTCCTCTTTTTCATCTAATGAGATCTTAGGTTCATCAATTTCTTCTTCCATAGTATCCTGCAAGGCATTAGTCTCTTCCATTTGTGGAAAGCATCTATTAAAATATTCAAGAATATAGCCATCTTCATCCTTGTAATTATCAAAGCAAAATTTAAGTATACCATAAACCTCATATTTGTAAGGTGAATCATCAATATTTTCAAGCAAACTAGCAAGTTCAAAAGCACCCTTCCAAGCAATAAATTCTTCAATTTGTTCCGCATCATAAAAGTCATAAATTCCTCTAGCATAAGAAGATATGGTATCATTATCATTATACTCACATTGAAAAGGGAGGTGTTTATACCTCTTTCTACAACAAGATTCATCACAGCAATAAGTAGCGTTATAAATAGAGCACACGTTTCTAGCAATGGTATATAATCTATCAATTTGTTCCCATAAGTGTTTCCCTTTTTGTGACAAGCGGTGTTCCTTATAATAATATTTTTGATCTTCCGTGAACCCACCTTGCCAATAAGCTTCAGTTTCAAAGAAACCAACCATTGACAACAAGTATGATAAGGCAAGAATAAACTTAGCTTGAACAATAGTGAATCCAGGTGAACTCGATAAATAAAGCTATGCTCCCCGGCAACGGCGCCAGAAAATAGTCTTGATGACCCACAAGTATAGGGGGTGTATCGCAGTATTTTCGAGGGAAGTGAAACCCAATTTATTGATTCGACACATGGGGAGCCAAAGAATATTTATAAGCCTTAACAACTGAGTTGTCAATTCAGCTGCACCTGGAAACAATCTTGCTCACAGCAGTTTATTAGTAGCAACAGTTTTGTAGTAGGAATAGTAAAGTAACAGCAGTAGCAAAGTAAAGACAGTAGTAACAATAGCGATAAGATTGGGATTCGAAGTCACGGTAGGCATAGGGATGGATGGACGGGCGTTGCATGGACAAGCCAATCCACCTAGCAATCAGAACATAGGGCAATTGCAGATAGATAAGATAAAGCATCCATGTACTAGATAATCCTAGGCATGTGTTCCATATATAGTCATACGTGCTCGCAATGAGAACTTGCACAACATCTTTTGTCCTGCTAGCCCGTTTGCAGCGGGGCCTCTAGGGAACTACTGGCAATTAAGGTGCTCCTTTTAATAGAGCACCGGAGCAAAGCATTAACACTCCGTGAACACATGTGATCCTCACATCAAAGCCATTCCCTTTCGGTTATCTCGATTTCTGTCACTTCGGGGCCATAGGTTTCGGACATCAACATGTGTATACAACTTGTAGATAAGACCAAAAACAATACTATCATAATGAATCAATAACATGTTCAGATCTGAAATCATGGCACTCGGGCCCTAGTGACAAGCATTAATCACAACAAGTCACAACAAAGTCATAAAGCACTAATAAAAGATACTAGGCACCATGCCATAACAATCTGATGCCATTACATGAACGATCTCATCCAATCCCTACCATCCCCATAGCCTACAGCGGGGGATTACTCACTCATAGATGGGGGAAACATGGATGGTCGATGGAGAAACGATGGTGATGATGATGGCGATGATCTCCTCCAATTCCCCGTCCCGGCAGGGTGCCAGAACGGAGTTTCTGGTGCTGTTTCGTGGAATCTGGTAGTAGCGGCGGAGCGGAACTCCTTCTGGAAAAACGTCAAATCCACCAAAGTTTTTAGGTCAGAAGGCTTCTTATAGGCGAAGAGGGAGACCGAGGGGGTGCCTGGGGCCACCATACCATGCCTGGCGACCGGCCTGCCCACTGGGGGGGTGGCCAGCCCCTGGCCCTCCTCCGTATCGTATTCTGGCTCCTGGAGTCTTCTGGAAAAATAGGCACTTTGGTTTTTGTCCCGTCCAATTCTGAGAATATTCATTTTCTGACTTTCTTGGAACCAAAAACAGCAGAAAACAGGCAGCTGGCACTGTGGCTCTTGTGAATAGGTTAGTCCAAGAAATCATATGAAAAGTACTCCAAAGTGTGGACAAAACACAAGAAAGTGGATAAAACCAAGCATGGAGCATCGAAAATTATAGATACATTAGCAATGTATCAGTTAGGTTCCCAACGACGCTGGTGATCCGGATCCTGCTCGGAGATGGATCCTGCGTGTCTTGAGAACACAGAAATGGGTATTGCGTGGCTGGAGAGCACAGAATCTGCTTCATGTCTGGAGAGCATAGAGGAGAACGAAACAGGGGAAGAGGAAGCGGGGTGCAGAGCTTTGGAGGTATGGAGCCCGGAGAAGGTGCCGTACATCCTCATTGAAGGGTAATAACTGTGATTCCTTTTCTGCATACCCCAATTAGCATTTCTAGTCCCGTGGTGATAGCAAGGATATGTGTTGGTAACCGCAGGACGTCTGTACACCTTGTCCTTGAGCATGATGCTTTGTCAAGCGAGCATGAACACACTGAAATGTGTGGCGGTGCGGATGATGATGAGAAAGCATATCCAGACGTGGCTGCTGACCTTGATAGGATGGGGAGTAGGGAATATTTGGTTGATTCAAACTTTGAGCCTGACTATGGGACCGATGAGGAAGAGGAATGTGAAGATGTGGAAATGAGATGTAGATACGATGACGAAGACGAGGACATGCCAGTGATACACTTTCAGGTACAATCCTACAATTGATGAGGGGACTATCTTTGAGACTGTGGGGGACTGCAGATATGCAGTTGCCACCTATGCAATTAGAGTTGGGTTCGAATTTATCATTAAAAAGAGCAACCAAAAGAGATTTAGGGTGCATTGTAGGGAAAGTAATGTGTGTAAATGGAGATTACATGCATCTCCAATGCGGGGTGGACACCCATTTCGGGTTGTAATAGCTACATTTAGTTTCAGTCTTTCTCATATTTATTCTGCTGATAATTAGCTCTGATTTATTTGGATTCTTATCGAATGCAGATCAAAGTAAACATGAAGAAACACAACTGCCCTAATACTTCTTTAAATGATAAAATTAGGCCAACGACTACCAAGTGGATTGCTGCTACTGTACTTGACTGGGTGACGCAGGATCGTAACATTGGACCTACTGAACTCAGAGCAAACATTGGCAAAAAGTTTAACGTTCTGATTCCTTACCACAGAGTCTTTGATGGGAAGGAGATGGCTCTAGAATTCATTCAAGGCAAGTGGAATGATAGTTGATGGCTCAATGCACGGCGCCTAGAAAAGTGCTGGTGCGTGGTTGATGTAGAGCTCGTTGGGAACCCCAAGAGGAAGGTATATTGAGCACAACAGCAAGTTTCCCTCAGTTATGAAACCAAGGTTTAATCGAACCAGTAGGAGAAAGGAAACACCCCAAAGGTGTTGCTAGCTGAGCCTTGGCAGGGCGCACTACCGGTGCTAGTAGCAACGTGGAGACCTGCACAACACAACCACAGAACTTTGTCCCCAACTTGCGATGAGGTTGTCAATCTCACCGTGTTTTGCCGAAAACAAAGGATTAAACGTATCGAATGGAAGGAAGTAAAAGTTTGCAGAAAGTAAACACAAAACAGTAAACAATTTATAGATTGTATGTAAAAGACAAGGACCGGGATCCATAGTTCACTAGAGGTGGCTCTCCTTAAGATAACATGCTGGGTGAACAAGTTACAACGGGGCAATTGACAAACATCGAGAAAGCAATACATGCATATACTAATCATCTTGACTCCTTTGAGACTTGATTGGGCATTACAACATTATACATAGACCGCCATCCAACTGCATCTATGACTAATAATCCACCTTCAGGTTATCATCTGAACCCCCTCCAGTATTTAGTTGCAAGCAACAGATTATTGCTTTACGAACTGCGTGTAAAGTAAACAATACGATTGTTCTATGAACAAAGGATTGTTGTTTTCTCCCTAGTAGCAACATCACATCTAGTACCTTAGAGATTTCTGTCACTTCCTAGATTAGCAGAGGCATGAACCCACTATCGAGCATAAATACTAACTCTTGGAGTTGCTAGCATCTACTTGGCCAAGATAGCTACTAACAACGGAAAGCATGCAAGATCACAAATAACAAAGACATGATAGAATCAATAATCAATCTGAAATAGCATCTCAATATCCATCGGATCCCCGCAAACACAACATGTAGTATTACAAATAGATGATCTTGATCATGAACGGAGCTCACAAGATCTAGACATGAAAGCACAAAGGAGGAGAACCAGCCATCTAGCTACTACATGGATCCGTAGTCCAAGGATGAACTACTCACACATCCCACGGAGGCTTGCATGGTGATGAAGAAGGCCTCCAGGGTGAATTCCCTCTCCGGCAAGGTGCCGGGAAGAGCTTTAGATCCCTCTCGATCTAGGGATGGAGATGACGGCGGCTACAGACTCTTTCGTGGATTTTTGATCGGGCACTTAGGGTTTATGTCCCAAGGGCATAGGCAAAAGGGGAGGCCGAGGGGGTGCCGGGAGCGGCCACACCACCCCCTGGCGCGGGCCAGGCTGGGCCACGCGGCCAGGTGGTGTGGTGCCCCCTGGCCCCTCTCCGTCTCGTACTCTGGCATCTGATGACTTCCGGAAAAATAGGCACTTTGGCTTTTGTCCCGTCCAATTCCGAGAATATTCATTTTCTGACTTTCCTGGAACCAAAAACAACAGAAAATAGGCAGCTGGCACTATGGCTCTTGTTAATAGGTTAGTCCAAGAAATCATATGAAAAGTACTCCAAAGTGTGGACAAAACACAAGAAAGTGGATAAAACCAAGCAAGGAACATCAAAAATTATAGATACATTTGCAATGTATCAACATCCCCAAGCTTAACTCCTGCTCGTCCTCGAGTAGGTAAGTGATAAAAAGAAAGAATAATTTTTGAGGTGACATGCACCATCAAAGACTTGATCAAAGTATTTGCAAAACATTCAAAGCTGGGATCAAAGTACTTCAATCATAACATGAAAGACAATGTTCTAGCAATAAGACAAAGAAACTATGATGCAACATGAAAAGGTACAAACAAAAGATTCATGAATAACAATGCTTTGCAAGACGTTTGTTTGTTTCACATAAAGAAAACATAGCATAATAGTATTCAACTTGTCCCTCAATAGAGTAGCAAATATAAATGCATAGGACATCTTCAAAGTTCATAAGAGTGACTAGATACAATAGTTTAAAACAAGCAATAACAAGTTATGCATCAATCAACTAGTCTTGGGACAATGCACATAGAACTAAGAATGGCGACTATGCTCTCAAAGTAGGTGCATAAAGGTAGAAGGTGGAGACTCAATATAATGGTGGAAGAAAGGCCTTCATAGAAGGAAGTAGGGATTCAAGTCTCATAAAGAGCTTCCAAAAATTATGGTACTTATAGCTTTAAGCTCTCAATGCCCCTATCATAAGCATCTTTAAGGTGATTAAGGTTAAAGTGACACAACTAAGAGGATATGCTTGACAAGTTATAAACCGAAATCTCATGCCCCTTACTTACGAAGACCGATCCTCATGCTACTCAACTTCAGTCACGAGTAAGCTCTTGTCATTGTAAGTACATGTGTATCATTAAGAACCGCCAACGGGGTACCCCTTGCACGTGATACGGGAGCATTCCCATAATCAAAATGACAAGGCAAGCAGACAATGAGCATCTCAGCAATCTTTTTATTTGCTATTAGCCTAGGTTTTTATTGAGGATGCTTCATAGAGTGATCCTTATGGTGATGCTGCAAGTTTCCACCATGATTAGGCATGGCTTAGGCTAGCGGCCTAGGCGTTTCTCTAACACACATACAAACTCCATGATCTTACAAGTTCCACTTTTATTTCACATGATATCAACGGGGTACAAAGTACAAGTGCAATGTTGAAAGCGTTCCCCATGAAACATGGTTCTGCTAATTTCAACTTATAAAGCGCAAGCATATATGCAACAAAGAAGGACCCAATGGTTCAAGTTTATTAGGTGCAAAAAAGTAAAGTGTGCCATCAAGTTCGTGAGAGCTTTAATCACTAGTTTTCTCATAACAAGTTTAATTTGGAAGGTAAACAAAAGCATGAATATACTTGGAATAGCATAAGCTAATAGGTAGGTATGGTGGACTCTTTGGAATAACTTGGTTTAGGGAGTTGGATGCATGAGTGGAACTCATACTTGGTTGTGGAGGCTAGCAAAAGACTAGGAGCGACAAACTAAGAGAGCAATAATGGCCATAATCATGCAGAGCGACAAAACATCATTGATAAAAGCATAAAGTGATACTACAAGTTGAAAAATAAAGGATCATAAAGGCTATGGTGACTTGAGATAGTCATAACATGGTGTGATCATGCGCCAAGTCAACGCAAATAAAGCATCAAAGGAGAATACCACTATACTATGCTTTAATATGCTAAAACAACGCATGATTCATCCAAGGCACATTAAGCAATCTCAATTGTTTATAACAAGTAATGCTACAGCAAAGAATACTAAGCATAAAGCCAAAACAATATCAATCATGGCATGACAAAGCATAGACCAGAGTAAAAATGAGCTCTTTTTACCACATAAGCATGAACTTTCCTACTCTTTTCCAAACCAAACCAAACTATTTGCAAACCAATGTATGAAACAGGGGGTCCAACCAATTTATTCAGAAAACTAAGCAAACCAAAGAAAATGAAAAATCAACATGAAAACTAAAAAGAAGACGCTCCAAGAACAACACAACTGTGCATGAAACAATAAAAATGAAGCGTTTGGAAGAAACCTGGGATTTTTATTGATGAAGAAGGGGATGCATTGGGCATCCCCAAGCTTTGACGCTTGTACTTCTTGGAGATTTCTTGGGGTGACACGCGTGGCATCCCCAAGCTTGAGATTTAGTCCATCCTTCATCTCATTACTCATTCCTTCCATACACCTGAAAATTTTCCTTCATACAAAACTTCACACAATCTTTATTAGCAACATTAGTGCACTCAAGATAAATAAGTCTTAAGGTTCAGTTCTAACACCAAATAAACTTCCATTAGAACACTATCTACTGTATCACTTACCTCAAAAAGCTCAATTCCCCAAAAAAAACTCAAAAAGGAACCAACAAGAAGCAAATGCAAAAAATGGCAGAAATCTGTCAAAACAGACCAACAGGTAAAGACGAATTTTTTTGAAGACCTTCTGTTGATCAAATCAAAAAGTGTTGAACTAACGAAAGTTAGATAACAACCTGGGGCAGAAGCACAAAAATTCACGCCTAAAAAAGACGTTCAGAGATTTTACACGAATATTTACGGTGAAGCACAGAAAACTGTTTCGGGACAGGAACTTTCCCAATCATTACTTCTCTCTCATTAGAGGTTACTCTTGGCACAAAAAGCAAATAAAAAGGATAAGAAGAGGTTATTACTGAGGTAATAACTTCCAATACTCATCTAAAACTTTTGGGTTATCTCCCAATAAGTACTTTTCTTTAACGCCTTTAAGTTAGGCATAAGAAGGAAGAAAAAGAATCAAGTGTTCTCAAATGAAGAAGCATTAAAACCAAATTTTGTTTTCATAGGAGAAGCAAAAGAAATCTTCTCTCTCTTCTTAGGGAAGTGTTCTATACCTTTCTTGAGTGGGATTTGATATTTAATGGTGTCTTCATTCATATCAATGATGGCACCAACAGTTCTAAGAAAAGGTCTTCCCAAAGTAATAGGACAAGAAGCATTGCATTCAACATTCAAAACATAGAAATCAACGGGGACATAGGCATTGTTAACCATAATAAGAACATCATTAAGACTCCCCATGAGTTTCTTTTTAGCATTATCATCAAGTGGGACATTCAAATAACAATCTTCAAGTGGAGGCAAATCAAGCATATCATAAATCCTTCTAGGCATAATAGAAACACTACTATCAAGATTACATAAAGTTTTGAAATCAAAGTCATTCACTTTCATATTAATGATGGGTTCCCAACCATCTTCTTGTTTTATAGGAATAGAAGCTTTATGTTTCATCTTTTCTTCTTTAATCTTTATGAGAGCATCAGTAATGTGTTTTGTAAAGGCCATGTTCATAGAACTAGCATTAGGACTTTTAGCAAGCTTTTGTAGGAACTTAATAACTTCAGAGATATTGCAACCATCAAGATCAAAATCAAATTTATCATCTAAAGTAGTAGAACTATTACTAGCCTCAACACTAGTGGTGGTGATAGTAGAAACACTAATGTTTCTAGCAATTTCATCTTCTCTTTCCCACTTAGCATGTAATTCAGCTAATAGTCTAACATTTTCATCAATTCTTACTTGTATAGCATTAGTAGCTGCAAAGGGATTATCATTAGTTTCAGGTTTAGCAGCCATTTTATTCAAAGAAGATTGAGCTTTAGCCAAAGATGCTATATTTCTTTCAGCATTAGAGAGTTTTTCCTCAATAGTTTTATTGAAAGCAGTTTGTTTACTAATAAACTCTTTAAGCATAACTTCAAGTTTAGAGGGAGCACTCCTATTATTGTTGTAAGAATTTCCATAAGTATTACCATTGTTGGGAGGATATGTCTTATAATTGTTGTTACCAAAATTACTTCTATAAGCATTATTGCCAAAGTTGTTATTTCTTATGAAGTTCACACCAACTTGCTCTTCTTGGAAAGAGGCTAAAGGAACATTATTTGGATCAATATGGGCTTTCCCATTAACAAGCATAGACATAATAATATCAATCTTATCACTCAAGGAGGAGGTTTCCTCAATAGAATTTACCTTCCTACCTTGTGGAGCTCTCTCAGTATGCCATTCAGAATAATTAGCCATCATATTGTCCAGAAGTTTTGTTGCAGCACCCAAAGTGATGGTCATAAAGGTACCTCCAGCAGCAGAATCCAATAGGTTCCTTGAAGAGTAGTTCAATCCTACATAAAAAGTTTGGATGATCATCCAAGCAGTCAGTCCATGAGTGGGACAATTCTTAACCAAAGATTTCATTCTTTCCCAAGCTTGAGCAACATGCTCATTATCAGATTGTTTAAACTTCATTATTTCACTTCTCATAGATATAATCTTAGCAGGAGGATAGTATTTTCCAATAAAAGCATCTTTGCACTTAGTCCAAGAATCAATACTATTCCTAGTTAAGGAATTCAACCATTCTTTAGCTTTTCCTCTCAAAGAGAAAGGAAACAATTTCAGCTTAATAATATCACCATCTATATCCCTATGCTTTTGCATCTCACAAAGTTCAACAAAGTTATTTAGATGGGAAGCAGCATCTTCATTACCAATACCAGAAAATTGTTCTCTCATAAAAAGATTGAGCAAAGCAGGTTTTATCTCAAAGAAAGTAACTTCACACATAGGTGGAGCAATAGGTGTGCTCATAAAATCATTGTTGTTGGTGCTAGTGAAGTCACACAACTTAGTGTTTTCAAGAGTAGTCATTTTTTTTGGGGTTTCAAATAAGAAAGCAAACTAGTAAAACTATTTTTTTGTGTTTTTGATAAAAAAACAAGCAAACAAAGCAAAAAAAAACCAAGCAAAACAAAAATAACAAAGTAAAGAGATTGGTTATGAGGGACTCCCCTTGTGAAGATGTCCTTGACTCCCAAGAGCGCCAAAAAAATGCTTGATGGCTCAATGCACGCGCCCGAAAAGTGCTGGTGCGTGGTTGATGTAGAGCCTGTTGGGAACCCCAAGAGGAAGGTATGATGAGCACAGCAGCAAGTTTCCTCAGTTATGAAACCAAGGTTTAATCGAACCAAGAGGAGCAAGGAAACACCCCAAAGGTGTTGCTATAGCCTTGGCAAGACTAATGCGTTAGTAGCAACGTGGAGACCTGCACAACACAACCACAGAACTTTGTCCCCAACTTGCGATGAGGTTGTCAATCCCATCGTGTTTTGCAGAAAACAAAGGATTAAACGTATCGAATGGAAGGAAGTAAAAGTTTGCAGAAAGTAAACACAAAACAGTAAACAGTTTATAGATTGTATGTAAAAGACAAGGACCGGAATCCATAGTTCACTAGAGGTGGCTCTCCTTAAGATAACATGCTGGGTGAACAAATTACAGCGGGGCAATTGACAAACATCGAGAAAGCAATACATGCATATACTAATCATCTTGACTCCTTTCAGACTTGATTGGGCATTACAACATTATACATAGACCGCCATCCAACTGCATCTATGACTAATAATCCACCTTCAGGTTATCATCCGAACCCCCTCCAGTATTAAGTTGCAGACAACAGATTATTGCTTTACGAACTGCGTGTAAAGTAAACAACACAATTGTTCTATGAACAAAGGATTGTTGTTTTCTCCCTAGTAGCAACAGCACATCTAGTACCTTAGAGATTTCTATCACTTCCCCAGATTACCAGAGGCATGAACCCACTATCGAGCATAAATACTAACTCTTGGAGTTGTTAGAATCTACTTGGCCAAGATAGCTACTAACAACGGAAAGCATGCAAGATCACAAATAACAAAGACATGATAGAATCAATAATCAATCTGAAATAGCATCTCAATATCCATCGGATCCCCGCAGACACAACATGCAGAATTACAAATAGATGATCTTGATCTTGAACGGAGCTCACAAGATCTAGACATGAAAGCACAAAGGAGGAGAACCAGCCATCTAGCTACTACATGGATCCGTAGTCCAAGGATGAACTACTCACACATCACACCGGAGGCTTGCATGGTGATGAAGAAGGCCTCCAAGGTTAATTCCCTCTCCGGCAGGGTGCCGGGAAGAGCTTCAGATCCCTCCTGATCTAGGGATGGAGATGACGGCAGCTACAGACCCTTTCGTGGATTTTTGATCGGGCACTTAGGGTTTACGTCCCTAGGGCATCTTATAGGCGGAAAGGGAGGCCGAGGGGGTGCCGGGAGCGTCCACACCACCCCCTTGGCGCGGGCCAGGCTGGGCCGCGCGGCCAGGTGGTGTGGTGGCCCCCTGGCCCCTCTCCGTCTCGTACTCTGGCATCTGATGACTTCCGAAAAAATAGGCACTTTGGCTTTTGTCCCATCCAATTCCGAGAATATTCATTTTCTGACTTTCCTAGAACCAAAAACAGCAGAAAACAGGCAACTGGCACTGTGGGTCTTGTTAATAGGTTAGTCCAAGAAATCATATGAAAAGTACTCCAAAGTGTGGACAAAACACAATAAAGTGGATAAAACCAAGCATGGAACATCAAAAATTATAGATACATTTGCAATGTATCAACAATTTTCACATGTTGTATAGTTTCAAAGCTGAGGTAGAGAAAACATCACCCGGTAGTGTTGTTGACATCAATTACGATGTTGTGACAGGAAGAGAAAAGGTCCCAAGGGGGGTTAGGTATAAGAAGGCAAATAAGAAATGCTTCAGGAGATGTTTTGTCTGCCTGGAGGCATGCTGGAAGGGGTTCCTAGACGGCTACCGGCCATACTTGGCAATAGGTGCAACTTCTTTAACAGGGAAGTTCAGGGGACATGTTGCTTCTGCTTGTCTTTCGACACACATAATTGGCTTCTACCCATAGCTTATGCTGTTCTTGAGGGAGAATCAAATGAAAGCTAGACATGGTTCATGCAGAGACTACGGGCAGTAATGATGGGTTCGTAGCATGGAAAACAAAAATTTTCTACCGCAAGAACGAACAAAACCCAGATCTAATCTAGATAAAAGCCAAGATCTAATCTATTAGACATGTGCAACGAGATAGATCTGTACTAACCCTCGTAGACCCGAAAGCGTTACGAGATTAGATCTCGTGGTTGATGTAGTCGATCACTTGCTGATCTCAAGATCGTGTGGACGATCCTTCCGGCTGCAGCGTTCAAGCGCTTGGCAATCGGTCACACATGCGAGTCGGCAGACCTTCCTCTCCCTGCTCCAAATGAGCGGAGGTAGTAGATCTTCTCCACGGAATCCCAGCAGCACGACGGTGTGGTGGTGGTGGTGGAGTAGAGATTTCTGCAGGGCTTCGCCTAAGCCGGAGCAGAGCAAAGGAGGAGGAGAGAGGCAACTTGAGATCTAGAGAATAGAAGAGGCAAGGGGGCTTGTGCCTCCACCCCTCTATTTAAAGGAGGGAGGCACCATGGGGAGGTGGAGTCCATGTAGGACTCCCCTCTCCCTTGGCCGGCGGATCAAGGAGGTGGGGGGAGAGTCCTACTCCCCCATGAATCCTTGTCTTACAACACAAGGATTCCTTGATCCTTTCTTGGTTTTCAAGTAAACTCCAAGAAATCTTCTAGAACCTTCCGGAACATTCTGAAACCTTCTAGAATCCCCATACAAATACTCCGGAACATTTCCTAACTTAGAAAATGATCCCCAATATATGAATCTTATTCCCCGGACAATTCTGGATCTCCTCGTGATGTCCCGGATCCAATCCGAGACCAACAACATTCGGTCTCCAACGCACATTCCATATCTACTTAAAACAACTTCGAACCTTAAGTGTGTCACCCTACGGTTCGTGAACATGTAGACATGATGGAGACACATCTCCGATCAATAACCATTAGCAGGATCTGGAGATCCATAACGGCTCCCACATACTCAACAATGACTTCGTGATCGATAGAACCATTAACATACGAAACCAATTCCCTTTGTCACGCGATACTCTACTTATCTGAGGTTTGATCGTCGGTATCTCCATACCTAGTTCTACCTCGTTACTGATAAGTACTCTTTACTCGTTCCGTGATATGTCATCCCTTGTGACCTAGTCACATGCTTGCAAGCTAACTAGATGACATTCCACCGAGAGGGCCCAGAGCATATCTATCCGTCATATGGATGGACAAATCCCAATCTTGGTCCATGCGCTTCAACACATACTTTCAGAATACCCAATGACACCTTTATAACCACCCAGTTACGAAGTGGCGTTTGATGTCATCAAAGTACCCATCCGGTGATGGTGATTAACATAACCTCATGGTCGAAGGATTAGGTTACTATGCATTTGAAAGCTTGTAGCAAAACGAACTTAATGACTTGATCTTATGCTATGCTTACTATGGGTGTGTGTCCATCACATCATTCTCCTAATGATATGATCTTGTCATTAACGACATCCAATGTCCATGATCAGGAAACCATGATCATCCATTAATCAACAAGCTAGCTTAACAAGAGGCTTACTAGGGACTCTTTTATGTTTACAAAACACACAAGTATTAATGTTTTCGGTTAATACAATTATAGCATGGGATGTAAACATTTATCATAAACATAAAGATATAATAATAACCACTTTATTATTGCCTCTTGGGCATATCTCCAACAGTCTCCCACTTGCACTACAGTCAATAATCTAGTTAAAAACTTGTGCACTCAACACCTATGGCTTTCTGGTGTTGTATAGGCACTATTGCTAGTGGTAAACATAATCTTCGGATCTGACACTTCTAGGTCCCTGTGTATTTGCATGTCCTTGCGTCTCTACGCATTACTCATTCTCCAATGAGATGGCATTGTATAAATTTGGTCCTTTGGTGAGACCTTTAGTTCCTTGGGACTAAATCATGTTGATACAATTGTCGTACAATGTATCTTCATAGTATTATCCCGCTATGAACCACACCTAGTTTGATAACAAACTACTTGACGCAAATGCCCTCATTTGCTGCTACAATAGCAGTCATATACTTAGCCTTTTGTTGTAGTATCTGTCACAATGTTTTAACTTTGGTACTCAACCAAATCCGTTATGGAACTTCCTTTCCATTACATTGTGCCACCCATAGTTTAAATTGAGATAAACTTAATTTGTGACAAAACTAGTATCAATGCAACAATTTACAATGAACTATTTGTCACCACTATATAAATAATATATTCTTAGTTCTTCCAAAGATCATAGGAATATCCCTACTATTGTCCAATGATCATCTTATGAGTCATTCTGGTATATGCTCTTAACATTTAGAGCATAGGACATATCTGGATGTGTACATCTCAAAGATTGATCAAAATATTCTTGTGATTTCACCAAGTGTCAAAACACTTGAATCTCGTGTCAACATACTTAAATCTTGATTCAGTCCTTTCCGCAAGGCCAAGAACCTTTCTTGTTGTTTCCATATTGAACTCATTCAACATCTTATCTATGTACATTTGGCAAAACCATATTAGCGCCTCAATCTATCCATATAGACATTGATGCCTAATTCTTGGGTTATGCCTAAGTCTTTCATCGAAATGAAATTCTTAACCTGTGTCAATAAAAGATACATCATTTCTAATCAACGATATGTCTTTCACATAATCTATTAGAAATATGTCTTAGCGCTCCCACTTAATTTCTTGCAAAATGCAAACATCTTCATCGTCTCTGATGAAATTAAACCTTTTAACGGTTTCATCACGGTGAAGATTCCAACTCCGCGATGCTCACTTCAACCATTGAAGCTTTGCATACTCTTTTAGCATCCTTTGAATTAACAAAACCCTTTGGATCGTTTCATGGACACGTCCTAGGTAACCATTCTATTAGAAGAACTTGTTTTGTTTGTTCAACTACCATATACCAAAATATATGTAGTGGTTGCTACATTAATCCGTCCAGACTAAATATCGCTATGAAAGATCAAATCTTATCATAGTCAATTCCTTGAACATTGTCGTAAACTCTTTCCGACATGTCGACTATTTCATAGATGTGAAACATCCATGTTTATTTCTTTATAGATCCATATATGACTGTAAGGTCTTGCACCTTTCCAGAGGGTCTTTCAAATTCAAAGCTTGATTTCTCGTGTATGGAATTATCATGGATTTTATGGCTTCAAGCCACTTAACGAAGTCAGGGTCCATCATTGATTATTTGCATGTAGTCGGTTCATCATTGTCAAACAACAATGATTTAACTCTCAAATCTTGGCATTTGATTACTTACCCGACCTATTTGGTTCAATAGTAACTTAGATCTCCATGACCACAACCTTTGAGGGACGTGAGCCATGAGCATTGTTGATGCCTCCGGGACACTTACCGACGCTACGCAACTCAGCACATATTAGCCAAGGTTCAACAACCTTGTCAAAGTTCTATTGTCCTCCCACTTAACTTTTCACCAAAAATTCCTTCTCAAGAAACTTGACATTCTAAGTGACAAACACTTTTGTCTTCGGTGTTATGGAGGAATACCCAATGGTTATTCGAAATATCCTACAAAGACATGCTTATCCAACTTTGGTTGTAAACATTTTACTTATGCCTAGCATACCAAAAATTTAAGAAAGGACAACCTGGGTTTTATCCCAAACCATGACTTATATGGTGTCATTTCAACGGATCACGATGGAGCTCTTTTCAGTGTAAAAGCGGTAGTCACTAAAGCTTTAATCTTTAAAATATAATGGCAGTTTTATAAATGACACCTTTGATCTTATCATGTCAAACAAGGTTTCATTACATATCTTGAACACTCCATACTCCTATGGTGTTTTGGGAAATGCAAATCCATGGAACGATTCCTCAAATCTTAGGTGTTTTGCTAAACTTGTAACTCAAACATCTTTCTTTATGATCCAATCATAAACTTTTTATTTTCTTGTTACAATAATTTTCCACTTCATCTTGAAAGTCTTTGAAAATTTTCAAATGTTTCATACTTCTTCCTTATTGAGTAAGTATATTCATATACTCACTCAAATCTTCGGAGAAAGCATATGAAGTTGAAATCCATCGCCCACGACTACACATAATGGACTATATACATCAATATGTACAAATTCCAATCAGTTAGTCGTCCGTTCCTGTTTTGGCCTACGAATGGAGTTTTAATTATCTGCAGGAAAGTATCACAAGCGTCATTTGATCAAAATCAAAGACTCCAAAAATCCATCAACATGGAGTTTCTTCATGTATCCCTTTCAATATAATTTACATGGCGATGTCACTTCGCAAGTGATCTTTCAATCATTTGTCTTGTGACATTTTAGCATTAGTTTTATGGTCGTTATTTTTCCAACCAGACTTGTATATCATCCATCTATTATGGAATACGGTAATTATTTGAACAACCTTTTTTGTCATAATACCTGATAAAAATAACAATTATTGAAACAAATCTTGAAGGTAAGCTTTGATGTTAACGAGCAACACAACAACCCTTTGTTTGTTTTCGATGAACATCATCACATATTCTCTTGCTAGTTACTTAGGCCATTGCAGTTCATGAATTGTGTTGTCCTGTATGACACTTCATACCAACCAATTCGGTATCCAATACCGCAGAACCACATTGTTTAACAACCAAGGAATACAGCCATAACATGTATCTTCTATATACCTAAGTTGGACATCTCCAATCTTTTCTTTTCTGCCAAATATTTTATAGATTCTCTTTCAACAATTCCTTTTATTTTAAAAGAATCTATCAACATCAATAGTGGTGTCATTCACATGACACATAGTATAAAGTGTGTATAGTCAAATACTAATACCTTTGGACTTGCACTTTGAAGTGGATCACCTTCATCAAATGTTTGGCATTCTTTCAAAATTCCATTCTTTAGTAATCTTTTAGTGTAGTAAACATTTTACTTACATCTTCTATTCATCCTTATCATGACAACTTTCATGATCAAGCTGCTATAGCTTATAAAGGTGAATTGCGAGTATAATGTTTCTTTTCCAAAACCTTTTGGAGGATTAGGACGACTGGCGTCTCCAACCTTCACAAATTCTCATCAAATATGAGGACGTATACTCTATCATGTTGTAACCAACACATTGTTTTAGATATCGCAATACCTTTCACATATGATGGTTTCTGAAACATTGCTTTCAGCTCTTAGATAAAACTTGATATTAAAAACAATCTTTTGAGTATCAAGAATCATGGAGGCAAACATGATACATTAGATACTAACACTGGAATTGTTACTCTTGATTTAATACTGTTTATTAAACTTCACAGAGTAAACGGAGTTTGCTGAAAGTTTGCAATATGACTTTTAAACTTTAGATTGACACTCAAAACAATACGATACCAGTTCGTAAAGCAAATACCCAGAATTTCTATAGTTCTACTATCTCAACTATAACTAAGCGTAAGGTGGTGAACGGATGCCAATGACTACGACAAACTATGCAAATTCACTTTGATTGTGTTTATGATAAATTGAGTTCGACTAATCCAAATTACAAATAAACTCCCACTCAAAACAACATCCCTCTAGTTGTTTTAGTGATTACATGAACCAAATCCACTACACCAAGTCCTATCATCATGTGAGATGATGTAGCTTCAAAGGCAAACAATCAACATGTTCATCATATCATCTATATGACTCATGCTTTACCTTTTGGTATTCCGTGTTCCGAGACCATGTCTGCACATGCTAGGCTCGTCAAGGTTAACCTTAGTATCCGCATGTGCAAATCTGGCTTGCACCCGTTGTATGCACACGTAGAATCTATCACACCCGATCATCACAAGATGATTCGAAACGACGAGTCTTAGCAATGGTGCCTACTAAGGACGAACACTTTATAACTTGATATTTAGTGAGAGGGATCATCTTATAATGCTACTGTCGTGATCTAAGCAATACAAGATGCATAAAGGATTAACATCACAGGCAATTCATAATTAGTGTGATATGATATGGCCCTTTCTTCTTATGCCTTTGATCTCCATCTCCAAAGCACGGACATGATCTCCATCATCACCAGCATTGCGTCAAGGTCAGTGGCGCCGCTTCATGGTTGTCCATCATCACTAGCAACTATTACAACTACTTGGAATAAAGCTATTACAAGATGAATAGACACGCAGGTCTTAACAGAATTAAAGACAACCATTAGGCTCCTGCCGGTTGCTATATTACAATAAGGATCATTGCATACATCAAATATAATCACAATCACATGATGGCCATATCACATCACAAAACCCCTGCAAAAAAAAGTTAGACGCCTCTAATTTTCTTTGCATGTTTTACGTGGTTTGGGGCTTTCGAATAAGAACGGATCTTACCTATGAAACTGAACCACAACGTTGATACAAGTGCTATCAAGTGCAAAGTGTAGATTGGATCTATACTATGATGGGAGAGACAGACACCCGCAAAGCCACTTGTGCAAAGAAAGTTATACGTCAAGCGTGGAGCAAGTCTCATGTGCGATGACATGTAAGGTTAGCCCAAGCCGCTTCATCCCACCATACCCCAAGATGCAAAGTACACAAAGCAAAAGACGGCACGAGCACCAATGCCAACAAAACCATTGTGTTCTACTCGTGCAACAGATATACGCATAGACAAGGCTCTGATACCACTGATGGGTTCGTAGCATGGAAAACAAAAAAATTCTACCGCAAGAACGAACAAAACCCAGATCTAATCTAGATAAAAGCCAAGATCTAATCTATTAGACATGTGCAACGAGATAGATCTGTACTAACCCTCGTAGACCCGAAAGCGTTACGAGATCGGATCTCGTGGTTGATGTAGTCGATCACTTGCCGATCTCAAGATCGTGTGGACGATCCTTCCGGCGCCGCGTTCCGGCAGCGCTCATGATCGGTCACACACGCTTGAGTCGAAGCAGACCTTCCTCTCCCCGTTCCAGCGAGCAGCGGAGGTAGTAGATCTTCTCCACAGAATCCCAGCAGCACGACGGTGTGGTGGTGGTGGAGTAGAGATTTCTGCAGGGCTTCGCCTAAGCCGGAGCAGAGCGAAGGAGGAGGAGAGAGGCAACGTGAGATCTAGAGAATAGAAGGGGCAAGGGGGCTTGTGCCTCCACCCCTCTATTTAAAGGAGGGAGGCGCCATGGGGAGGTGGAGTCCTTGTAGGACTCCCTCTCCTTGGCCTACGGATCAAGGAGGTGGGGAGAGTCCTACTCCCCACCTAATCCTTGTCTTACCCCACAAGGATTCCTTGATCCTTTCTTGGTTTTCAAGTAAACTCAATAAATCTTCTAGAACCTTCCGGAACATTCCGAAACCTTCTAGAATCCCCATACAAATACTCCGGAACATTTCCTAACTTAGAAAATGATCCCCAATATATGAATCTTATTCCCCGGACAATTCCGGATCTCCTCGTGATGTCCCGGATCCAATCCGAGACTCCGAACAACATTCGGTCTCCAACGCACATTCCATATCTACTTAAAACAACTTCGAACCTTAAGTGTGTCACCCTACGGTTCGTGAACATGTAGACATGCTGGAGACACATCTTCGATCAATAACCATTAGCGGGATCTGGAGATCCATAACGGCTCCCACATACTCAATGATGACTTCGTGATCGATAGAACCATTAACATACGAAACCAATTCCCTTTGTCACGCGATACTCTACTTATCCGAGGTTTGATCGTCGGTATCTCCATACCTAGTTCTACCTTGTTACTGATAAGTACTCTTTACTCGTTCCGTGATATGTCATCCCTTATGACCTAGTCACATGCTTGCAAGCTAACTAGATGACATTCCACCGAGAGGGCCCAGAGCATATCTATGCGTCATATGGATGGACAAATCCCAATCTTGGTCCATGCGCTTCAACACATACTTTCAGAATACCCAATGACACCTTTATAACCACCCAGTTATGAAGTGGCGTTTGATGTCATCAAAGTACCCATCCGGTGATGGTGATTAACATAACCTCATGGTCGAAGGATTAGGTTACTATGCATTTGAAAGCTTGTAGCAAAACGAACTTAATGACTTGATCTTATGCTATGCTTACTATGGGTGTGTGTCCATCACATCATTCTCCTAATGATATGATCTTGTCATTAACGACATCCAATGTCCATGATCAGGAAACCATGATCATCCATTAATCAACAAGCTAGCTTAACAAGAGACTTACTAGGGACTCTTTTATGTTTACAAAACACACAAGTATTAATGTTTCCGGTTAATACAATTATAGCATGGGATGTAAACACTTATCATAAACATAAATATATAATAATAACCACTTTATTATTGCCTCTTGGGCATATCTCCAACAAGTAATTGGTCACCCTGAAGGCTTGGTGATACACACTGGTGCATGCAAGGGTCTTGAGAATGCTGTTGATGCTGTGTTTCCTGGGGTTGAGCATAGGAATGCATGCGGAACCTCGCTACTAACTTCACGAAGAAGTTTAAAGGAAAGATCTTGAAGAGGACTTGTGGCGATCATCATACACATACACCCAAGCACGCATGCTACTTACTTGCAGAAAATGTATGTAGTGCCAAAGGTGAAAAAATACCTTGAAGAACATCACACCAAGCTATGGGCCAGACACAAGTTTGGTGAGTTAAGCAAGGTGGATTTTGTTTGCAATAATTTGGCAAACAATTTCAATGCTAAGATTTCGGGCATGAAGACACTTGCAATTATTATTTTATTGGATGCAATAAGACAGTGCATAGTGGTGAAGATAGATTTAAGGCAAAGAATTTGTGCATGAAATTTTTTAGGCCATAAAATAGTTCCAAAGGTGGTTATGTTACTAAATGCAAGAACCAGGGCAATGAGAACGATAAAGATGAGGATGGTCAGAAGTTCCAGAACATTGGCTGAGGTTTATGCAGAATGCAAGCGTGGAACTAAACAGAGGTAGACTGTAGACATTGGAAACAAGACTTGTTCATGCAAGAAGTGGCAGATTACTGGTCTGCCATGTCACCATGCACTGTACTTCATCTTAAAGCTTAGAGGTAGCAGAGCTGAAATAGAGAACTATGTTGACAACTATTTCTCTATTGACAAGTTTGCTGCAACTTATGCAGAAAATGTACCACCTATGGCTGATGAAAATGATTGGGAGATTGTCGATCCAGGGTTCAAGCTTCAACCACCAGTTCTTAGGAGGCCACCTGGGAGGCCTAGAAAGCTAAGGATTGAAGCCTCCACCGATAAAGGTTCAAGGCTAGGAGCTAGCAAAAGGAAATGCAAATGTTGTGGAGGATTTGACCATATCAAGAGGTTGTGCAAAAACCCAGTTCCACATGATCTTGTCCCTGTTCACACCCTGGTGGTAGAAAATGAGGCTTCTCAGCCAGAACGGGAGGAAGAGCAGCACAAAGACGATGAACTTGAGGAAGTGCAACAGGTGGAGGAAAATGGTGATGAGCACTCGGAGGAAAACGTAGGTAAGCAGAAAATTTATGAAGAAGTGGAGGTGCCAGCGAGAAAAGGGTGTGAAAAGAAACAAAAGGGTAAGCGGAACGGGAAGGAAAAGGAAAATAATGGAGGTGTATTAGAATATGAAGAAGTTGCAGGGTGATTGAGGATGTTCTTGAGGACCTTTCGGCTAACTACAGGAGAAATAATAAATCCCTGCCAATTTCATCTTTGTACGATTCTCCAGATGAAAGTTAAGCTTCAAAATTGTTTTATTTGCCATTTGATCATTTTTTCCATCCTCATCAACTATTTCTTAATGCAGCGTGGGCTAGCAGACTAATAAGAGGAGCAGAAAGAAGAGGGCACAGTAACATCGTTTCTTGAATTATCATTTAAACTGAACTAGTCATGTCGTCTTTTTTATATCTGGCACATGCAACATGTCTGTGATGGGGTCAGATGGACCAGATTACAACTTTTTAAATATTATTACATTGGAGTAATTTTTTACCTACGTATGGACGCAACTACTAGTTCCCATCTCCCTTGGATTCCCATCTCCTCTAGCGCACTCCAAAATTATGGTTGTGCCATCAAGTGCTGGTAGCAGAGTCAGTGTATCGTCCCATCAGATGTGAACGCGCGAAATTTGTTTGTTTATAATTGGACGACTTTTGATTAGTTTGAAAGACAGAGAAACCTATAACATGGCCAATATATGCCCTTAGAAACTATTCCTCAAAAAATATTATTACTCCCTCCGTCTATAAATAAGTGACTTGAATTTGTGTAGATTTGTATGTATCTAGACATGTTTTGGGTATAGATACATTTAAATATCTAAAAAAGCTAATCAACGCTGCCCAGAAGTGCTGCCTCCCTTCGGGGTTGCGCAAATCCGGGTGGATCTCACGCCGGTGGGTTCCGCATAGCTCAATCAACGCCATCCGCTCCTTCTTGAACATCTTTCGCTAGTACACGCTCGTGCGTGAGTACCGTGCCATTGCCCTCTTCTGCTCTGGCAGCTGGCCACGGCGCTCCTCTATCTGCCTCGCCAACGCATTGTCACGCAAGAGTGGTGCGACAGGCACCCCGGTGTAGCTGAGTTCGAAGCCGACCGGAAGCCTCGCGAACGGCAACACGAGTATGTCGTAGTGGGCGAACATCTAAGCCTCATGCAAGCTGAGTTTGGGCATCTCCCTCTCCATGGCGATGTAGGAACACGACCTAAGCTTTGGCCCGAGGTTAAGGGGATAAGGGCAAGGACGTAGGCCCAGTCGTGGATGCCACTACCAATCAGTTCCCATAACAGACTTCTCGTGGATCGCCCTTATGAAGGATATCCTTATCGTCCACGCACCCTGATCCAACGACGCCTAACAATCGGGGATCGGGTCTTCTAGCAGCCCATATCAGTTGTTGGTTAGTTCTGCGTCTAGATTGTTTGTGGCCAACGGCTGTCATTGAAAAGAACACACATGCAAATGACTCTGGTGGATCCAAGTGGTTTATGGAAAGAACACACATGTAATGAATCTAGTGGTGGTTTATGAAAAGAACACACATGCAATGACTCTAGTTGTGGTTCCAAGTGATTTATGAAAATATCAAACATGCAATGACTATAGTTGTGGTTTATGAAAATAACACACATGCAATGACTATAGTTGTGGTTTATGAAAAGAATACACATGAAAATGACACTGGTGGATCCATGTGGTTTAGTAAAATAACACACATGTAATGACACTAGTGGTGGTTTAGGAACATAACACACATGCAATGTCTCTAGTTGTGGTTTTGGAAAAGAACAAACATGCAATAACTCTAGTGGTAGTTTATGAAAAGACACGCATGCATTAACACTGGTGGATCCATGAGGTTTAGTAAAATAACACACATGAAATGACACTAGTGGTGGTTTAGGAAAAGAACACACATGCAAATACATGCAATGACACTGGTGGATCCATGTGGTTTAGGAAAGGAACACACATGCAATGACACTGGTGGTGGTTAATGAAAAGAACACACATGCTCTGGTGGATCCATATGGTTTATGGAAAGAACACACATGCAATGAATGTAGTGGTGGTTTATGAAAAGAACACACGTGCAATGACACTGGTGGAACCAAGTGGTTTATGAAAAGAACAAGCATGCAATGACTCTAGTTGTAGTTTATGTAAAGTACACACATGCAATGAAACTGGTGGATCCATGTGGTTTAGTAAAATAACACACATGCAATGACACTAGTGGTTGTTTAGGAAAAGAACACACATGCAATGTCTCTAGTTGTGATTTAGGAAAAGAACAAACTTGCAATGACTCTAGCGGTGGTTTATGAAAAGGACACACATGCATTGACACTGGTGGATCCATGTGGTTTAGTAAAATAACACACATTCAATGACACTAGTAGTGATTTAGGAAAAGAACACACATGCAAATGACTCTGGTGGATCCAAGTGGTTTATGGAAAGAACAAACATGCAATAACTCTAGTTGTGGTTTAGGAAAGGAACACACATCAATGACACTGGTGGTGGTTTATGAAAAGAACACACATGCAAATTACACTGGTGGTGGTTTAGTAAAATAACACAGATGCAATGACACTAGTGGTGGTTTGGGAAAAGAACACACATGCAAGGACATGTAATGACACTGGTGGATCCATGTGGTTTAGGAAAGGAACACACATGCAATGACACTAGTGGTGGTTAATGAAAAGAACACACATGCAAATGACTCAGGTGAATCCATATGATTTATGGAAAGAACACACACATGCAATGAATCTAGTGGTGGTTTATGAAAAGAACACACCCGCAGTGACTCTAGTTGTGGTTCCATGTGGTTTATGAAATGAACAAACATGCAATGACTATATTTGTGGTTGATGAACACACATGCAATGACTATCGTTGTGGTTTATGAAAATAAGATACATGAAAATAACACTGGTGGATCCATGTGGTTTAGTAAAATAACACACATGCAATGACACTAGTGGTGGTTTAAGAAAAGAACACACATGCAACGTCTGTAGTCATGGTTTAGGAAAATAACAAACATGCAATGACTCTAGTGGTGGTTTATGAAAAGGACACACATGCATTAACACTAGTGGATCCATGTGGTTTAGTAAAATAACACATATGCAATGACACTAGTGTTGGTTTAGGAAACGAACACACATGCAATGACACTGGTGGATCCATGTGGTTTAGGAAAGGAACATACATGCAATGACACTGGTGGTGGTCATTGAAAAGAACACACATGCAAATGACTTTGGTGGATCCATGTGGTTTATGGAAAGAACACACATACAATGACACTGGTGGTGGTTTATGAAAAGAACACACATGCAAATTACACTGGTGGATCCATGTGGTTTAGTAAAATAACACAGATGCAATGACACTAGTGGTGGTTTGGGAAAAGAACACACATGCAAGGACATGCAATGACACTGGTGGATCCATGTGGTTTAGGAAAGGAACACACATTGAATGACACTAGTGGTGGTTAATGAAAAGAACACACATGCAAATGACTCTGGTGGATCCATGTGATTTATGGAAAGAACACACACACAATGAATCTAGTGGTGGTTTATGAAAAGAGCAGACATGCAATGACTCTAGTTGTGGTTCCATGTGGTTTATGAAATGAACAAACATGCAATGACTATACTTGTGGTTGATGAACACACATGCAATTACTATCGTTGTGGTTTATGAAAAGAAGATACATGAAAATAACACTGGTGAATCCATGTGGTTTAGTAAAATAACACACATGCAATGACACTAGTGGTGGTTTAGGAAAAGAACACACATGCAATGTCTGTAGTCATGGTTTAGGAAAATAACAAACATGCAATGACTCTAGTGGTGGTTTATGAAAAGGACACACATGCATTAACACTGGTGGATCCATGTGGTTTAGTAAAATAACACATATCCAATGACACTAGTGTTGGTTTAGGAAACGAAAACACATGCAATGACACTGGTGGATCCATGTGGTTTAGAAAGGAACATACATGCAATGACACTGGTGGTGGTTAATGAAAAGAACACACATGAAAATGACTCTGGTGGATCCATGTGGTTTATGGAAAGAACACACATAGAATGACACTGGTGGTGGTTTATGAAAAGAACACACATGCAAATTACACTGGTGGATCCATGTGGTTTAGTAAAATAACACACATGCAATGACACTAGTGGTGGTTTGGGAAAATAACACACATGCAAGGACATGCAATGACACTGGTGGATCCATGTGGTTTAGGAAAGGAACACACATGCAATGACACTAGTGGTGGTTAATGAAAAGAACACACATGCAAATGACTCTGGTGAATCCATGTGATTTATGGAAAGAACACACACATGCGATGAATCTAGTGGTGGTTTATGAAAAGAACACACATGCAATGACTCTAGTTGTGGTTCCATCTGGTTGATGAAATGAACAAACATGCAATGACTATACTTGTGGTTGCTGAACACACATGCAATGAGTATCATTGTGGTTTATGAAAATAAGATACATGAAAATAACACTGGTGGATCCATGTGGTTTAGTAAAATAACACACATGCAATGACACTAGTGGTGGTTTAGGAAAAGAACACACATGCAATGTCTGTAGTCATGGTTTAGGAAAATAACAAACATGCAATGACTCTAGTGGTGGTTTATGAAAAGGACACACATGCATTAACACTGGTGGATCCACGTGGTTTAGTAAAATAACACACATGCAATGACACTAGTGCTGGTTTAGCAAATGAACACACATGCAATGACACTCGTGGATCCATGTGGTTTAGGAAAGGAACATACATGCAATGACACTTGTGGTGGTCATTGAAAAGAACACACATGCAAATGAGCTTGGTGGTTCCATGTGGTTTATGGAATGAACACACATGCAAGCCTCTAGTTGTTAGTAGGGAAAGGATCCACATGCAATGACACTAGTGGTGGTTAATCAAAAGAACACATATGCAAATGACTCTGGTGGATCCATGTCGTTTATGGAAAGAACACACATACAATGACACTGGTAGTGCTTTATGAAAAGAACACACAGGCAATGACACTGGTGGATTCAAGTAGTTTATGAGAAGAACAAACATGCAATGACTCTAGTTGTGGTTTAGGAAAGGAACGCACATGCAATGACACTAGTGGTGGTTTATGAGAAGAACACACATGCAAATGACACTAGTGGATCCACGTGGTTTAGTAAAATAACAAACATGCAATGACACTAGTGGTGGTTTAGGAAAAGAACACACATGCAAAGACAAGCAATGACATTGGTGGATCCATGTGGTTTAGTAAAAGAACACACATGCAATGACACTAGTGGTTAATGAAAAGAACACACATGCAAATGACTCTGGTGGATCCAAGTGGTTTATGGAAAGAACAAACATGCAATGACTCTAGTTGTGGTTTAGGAAAGGAATGCACATGCAATGACACTGGTGGAAGTTTATGAAAAGAACACACATGCAAATGACACTGGTGGATCCATGTGGTTTAGGAAAATAACACACTTGCATTGACACTGGTGGATCCATGTGGTTTAGTAAAATAATACACATGCAATGACACTAGTGGTGATTTAGGAAAATAACACACATGCAAAGACATGCAATGACACTGGTGGATCCATATGGTTTATGAAAAGGACACACATGCATTGATACTAGTGGATCCATGTGGTTTAGTAAAATAACACACATGCAATGACACTAGTGGTGGTTTAGGAAAAGAACACACATGCAAAGACATACAATGACACTGGTGGATCCATGTGGTTTAGGAAAGTAACACACATGCAAATGACACTGGTGGATCCATGTGGTTTAGGAATATAACACACATGCAATGACTCTAGTGGTGGTTTAGGAAAAGAACACACATGCAATGACACTGGTGGATCCAAGGGGTTTATGAAAAGAACTCACATGCAATGACACTGGTGGATCCATTTGGTTTAGGAAAGAACACACATGCAATGACACTAGTGGTGGTTTATGATAAGAACACACATGCAAATGACAATGGTGGATCCATTTGGTTTATTAAAATAACACACATGCAATGACCCTACTGGTGGTTTATGAAAAGAAAACACATGCAAAAGACATGCAATGACACTGGTGGATCCATGTGGTTTAGGAAAGGAACACACATGCAATGACACTACGGGTGGTCAATGAAAAGAACACACATTCAAATGACTCTGGTGGATCCATGTGGTTTATGTAACTAACACACATGCAATGACACTGGTGGATCCATGTGGTTTAGTAAAATAACACACATGCAATGACACTAGTGGTGGTTTGGGAAAAGAACACACATGCAAGGACATGCAATGACACTAGTGGTGGTTTGGGAAAAGAACACACATGCAAGGACATGCAATGACACTGGTGGATCCATGTGGTTTAGGAAAGGAACACACATGCAATGACACTAGTGGTGGTTAATGAAAAGAACACACATGCAAATGACTCAGGTGAATCCATATGATTTATGGAAACAACACACACATGCAATGAATCTAGTGGTGGTTTATGAAAAGAACACACCCGCAGTGACTCTAGTTGTGGTTCCATGTGGTTGATGAAATGAACAAACATGCAATGACTATACTTGTGGTTGCTGAACACACATGCAATGAGTATCATTATGGTTTATGAAAAGAAGATACATGAAAATAACACTGGTGGATCCATGTGGTTTAGTAAAATAACACACATGCAATGACACTAGTGGTGGTTTAGGAAAAGAACACACATGCAATGTCTGTAGTCATGGTTTAGGAAAATAACAAACATGCAATGACTCTAGTGGTGGTTTATGAAAAGGACACACATGCATTAACACTGGTGGATCCACGTGGTTTAGTAAAATAACACACATGCAATGACACTAGTGCTGGTTTAGGAAAGGAACACACATGCAATGACACTCGTGGATCCATGTGGTTTAGGAAAGGAACATACATGCAATAACACTGGTGGTGGTCATTGAAAAGAACACACATGCAAATGAGCTTGGTGTTTCCATGTGGTTTATGGAAAGAACACACATGCAATGACACTAGTGGTGGTTAATCAAAAGAACACATATGCAAATGACTCTGCTGGATCCATGTGGTTTATGGAAAGAACACACATACAATGACACTGGTGGTGCTTTATGAAAAGAACACACAGGCAATGAGACTGGTGGATTCAAGTAGTTTATGAAACGAACAAACATGCAATGACTCTAGTTGTGGTTTAGGAAAGGAACGCACATGCAATGACACTAGTGGTGGTTTATGAGAAGAACACACATGCAAATGACACTAGTGGATCCACGTGGTTTAGTAAAATATCAAACATGCAATGACACTAGTCGTGGTTTAGGAAAAGAACACACATGCAAAGACAAGCAACGACATTGGTGGATCCATGTGGTTTAGTAAAAGAACACACATGCAATGACACTGGTGGTTAATGAAAAGAACACACATGCAAATGACTCTGGGGGATCCAAGTGGTTTATGGAAAGAACAAACATGCAATGACTCTAGTTGTGGTTTAGGAAAGGAACGCACATGCAATGACACTGGTGGAAGTTTATGAAAAGAACACACATGCAAATGACACTGGTGGATCCATGTGGTTTAGGAAAATAACACACATGCATTGACACTGGTGGATCCATGTGGTTTAGTAAAATAATACACATGCAATGACACTAGTGGTGATTTAGGAAAAGAACACACATGCAAAGACATGCAATGACACTGGTGGATCCATATGGTTTATGAAAAGGACACACATGCATTAACACTAGTGGATCCATGTGGTTTAGTAAAATAACACACATGCAATGACACTAGTGGTGGTTTAGGAAAAGAACACACATGCAAAGACATACAATGACACTGGTGGATCCATGTGGTTTAGGAAAGTAACACACATGCAAATGATTCTGGTGGATCCAAGTGGTTTATGGAAAGAACAAACATGCAATGTCTCTAGTTGTGGCTTAGGAAAGGAACACACATGCAATGACACTGGTGGTGGTTTATGAAAAGAACACACATGGCAATGACACTGGTGGATCCATGTGGTTTAGGAAAGGAACACACATGCAATGACACTAGTGGTCGTTTATGATAAGAACACACATGCAAATGACAATGGTGGATCCATGTGGTTTAGTAAAATAACACACATGCAATGACACTACTGGTGGTTTAGGAAAAGAACACACATGCAAAAGACATGCAATGACACTGGTGGATCCATGTGGTTTAGGAAAGGAACACACATGCAATGACACTAGGGGTGGTCATTGAAAAGAACAAACATGCAAATGACTCTGGTGGATCCATGTGGTTTATGGAAATAACACACATGCAATGACATTGGTGGCGATTTATGAAAAGAACACACATCCTATGACTCTAGTTGTTGTTCCATGTGGTTTATGAAAAGAACAAACATGCAATGACTAAATTTTTGGTGAAAAGAACACACATGCAATGACTCTGGTGGATCCATGTTGTTTATGTAAATAACACACTTGCAATGACATTGGTGGCGATTTACGAAAAGAACACACATGCTATGACACAAGTGGCGGTTTAGGAAAATAACACACTTGCAAATGACTCTGGTGGATCAATGTGGTTTATGGAAAGAACACACATGCAATGAATCTGGTGGTGGTTTAGGAAAATAACACACATGCAATAACACTGGTGGATCCATGTGCTTTATGAAAAGAACAAACATGCAATGACTCTAGTTGTGGTTTATGAAAAGTACACACATGTATTGACTCTAGTGGTGGTTTAGGAAAAGAACACACATGCAATGGCACTGGTGGATCAATGTGGTTTAGTAAAATAACACACATGCAATGTCACTAGTGGTGGTTTATGAAAAAAACACATGCAATGTCTCTAGTTGTGGTTTATGAAAAGAACAAACATGCAATGACTCTAGT
Organism: Avena insularis; assembly: GCA_023614405.1. NCBI lineage: Eukaryota > Viridiplantae > Streptophyta > Magnoliopsida > Poales > Poaceae > Avena > Avena insularis. The sequence goes on from CM042696.1 coordinate 332,796,405, forward strand.
GGTGGTTTATGAAAAGAACACACTTGCATTGAAACTGGTGGATCCATGTGGTTTAGTAAAAATAACACACATGCAATGACAGTAGTGGTGGTTTAGGAAAAGAACACACATGCAAAGACATGCAATGACACTGGTGGATCCATGTGGTTTAGGAAAGGAACACACATACAATGACACTAGTGGTGGTTAATGAAAAGAACACACATGCAAATGACTTTGGTGGATCCAAGTGGTTTATGGAAATAACAAACATGCAATGCCTCTAGTTGTGGTTTAGGAAAGGATCACACATACAATGACACTGGTGGTGGTTTATGAAAAGAACACACATGCAAATGACACTGTGGATCCATTTGGTTTAGTAAAGGAACACAAATGCAATGACACTAGTGGTGGTTTATGAAAATAACACATGCAAAAGACCATGGTGGATCCATGTGGTTTTAGGAAAGGAACACACATGCATTGACACTGGTGGGATCCATGTGGTTTAGTAAAATAACACACATGCAATGACACTAGTGGTGGTTTAGGAAAAGAACACACATGCAAAGACATGCAATGACACCGGAAGATCCATGTGGTTTATGAAAAGGACACACATGCATTAACACTGGTGGATCCATGTGGTTTTGTAAAATAACACACATGCAATGACACTAGTGGTGGTTTAGGAAAAGAACAAACATGCAATGACTCTAGTGGTGGTTTATGAAAAGAACACACATGCATTGAAACTGGTGGATCCATGTGGTTTAGTAAAATAACACACATGCAATGACACTAGTGGTGGTTTAGGAAAAGAACACACATGCAAAGACATGCAATGACACTGGTGGATCCATGTGGTTCAGGAAAGGAACGCACATACAATGACACTAGTGGTGGTTAATGAAAAGAACACACATGCAAATGACTTTGGTGGATCCAAGTGGTTTATGGAAAGAACAAACATGCAATGCCTTAGTTGTGGTTTAGGAAAGGATCACACATACAATGACACTGGTGGTGGTTTATGAAAAGAACACACATGCAAATGACACTTGTGGATCCATGTGGTTTAGGAAAGGAGCACAAATGCAATGACACTAGTGGTGGTTTATGAAAAGAACACATGCAAATGACCATGGTGGATCCATGTGGTTTTAGGAAAGGAACACACATGCATTGACACTGGTGGGATTCATGTGGTTTAGTAAAATAACACACATGCAATGACACTAGTGGTGGTTTAGGAAAAGAACACACATGCAAAGACATGCAATGACACTAGTAGATCCATGTGGTTTATGAAAAGGACACACATACATTGACACTGGTGGATCCATGTGGTTTTGTAAAATAACACACATGCAATGACACTAGTGGTGGTTTAGGATAAGAACAAACATGCAAAGACATGCAATGACACTGGTGGATCCATGTGGTTTAGGAAAGGAACGCACATACAATGACACTAGTGGTGGTTAATGAAAAGAACACACATACAAATGACTTTGGTGGATCCAAGTGGTTTATGGAAAGAACAAACATGCAATGCCTCTAGTTGTGGTTTAGGAAAGGATCACACATACAATGACACTGGTGGTGGTTTATGAAAAGAACACACATGCAAATGACACTTGTGAATCCATGTGGTTTAGGAAAGGAACACACATGCAATGACACTACTGGTGGTTTATGAAAATAACACACATGCAAATGACACTGGTGGATCCATGTGGTTTAGGAAAGGAACACACATGCAATTACACTAGTGGGATCCATGTGGTTTAGTAAAATAACACACATGCAATGACACTAGTGGTGGTTTAGGAAAAGAACACACATGCAAAGACATGCAATGACACTGGTGGATCCATATGGTTTATGAAAAGGACACACACGCATTGACACTGGTGGATCCATGTGGTTTAGTAAAATAACACACATGCAATGACACTAGTGGTGGTTTAGGAAAAGAACACACATGCAAAGACATACAATGACACTGGTGGATCCATGTGGTTTGGTATAGGAACACACATACAATGACACTAGTGGTGGTTAATGAAAACAACAAACATGCAAATGACTTTGGTGGATCCAAGTGGTTTATGAAAGGAACACACATGCAATGACACTAGTGGTCGTTTATGATAAGAACACACATGCAAATGACAATGGTGGATCCATGTGGTTTAGTAAAATAACACACATGCAATGACACTACTGGTGGTTTAGGAAAAGAACACACATGCAAAAGACATGCAATGACACTGGTGGATCCATGTGGTTTAGGAAAGGAACACACATGCAATGACACTAGGGGTGGTCATTGAAAAGAACAAACATGCAAATGACTCTGGTGGATCCATGTGGTTTATGGAAATAACACACATGCAATTACATTGGTGGCGATTTACGAAAAGAACACACATGCTATGACTCTAGTTGTGGTTCCATGTGGTTTATGAAAAGAACAAACATGCAATGACTAAATTTTTGGTGAAAAGAACACACATGCAATGACTCTGGTGGATCCATGTGGTTTATGGAAATAACACACATGCAATGACATTGGTGGCGATTTACGAAAAGAACACACATGCTATGACACAAGTGGCGGTTTAGAAAAGAACACACTTGCAAATGACTCTGGTGGATCAATGTGGTTTATGGAAAGAACACACATGCAATGAATCTGGTGGTGGTTTAGGAAAATAACACACATGCAATAACACTGGTGGATCCATGTGCTTTATGAAAAGAACAAACATGCAATGACTCTAGTTGTGGTTTATGAAAAGTACACACATGTATTGACTCTAGTGGTGGTTTAGGAAAAGAACACACATGCAATGGCACTGGAGGATCAATGTGGTTTAGTAAAATAACACACATGCAATGTCACTAGTGGTGGTTTATGAAAAAAACATATCCAATGTCTCTAGTTGTGGTTTATGAAAACAACAAACATGCAATGACTCTAGTGGTGGTTTATGAAAAGAACACACTTGCATTGAAACTGGTGGATCCATGTGGTTTAGTAAAATAACACACATGCAATGACACTAGTGGTGGTTTAGGAAAAGAACACACATGCAAAGACATTCAATGACACTGGTGGATCCATGTGGTTTAGGAAAGGAACACACATACAATGACACTAGTGGTGGTTAATGAAAAGAACACACATGTAAATGACTTTGGTGGATCCAAGTGGTTTATGGAAAGAACAAACATGCAATGCCTCTAGTTGTGGTTTAGGAAAGGATCACACATACAATGACACTGGTGGTGGTTTAAGAAAATAACACACATGCAAATGACACTTGTGGATCCATGTGGTTTAGTAAAGGAACACAAATGCAATGACACTAGTGGTGGTTTATGAAAAGAACACATGCAAATGACCATGGTGGATCCATGTGGTTTTAGGAAAGGAACACACATGCATTGACACTGGTGGGATCCATGTGGTATAGTAAAATAACACACATGGAATGACACTAGTGGTGGTTTAGGAAAAGAACACACATGCAAAGACATGCAATGACACTGGTGGATCCATGTGGTTTAGGAAAGGAACACACATACAATGACACTAGTGGTGGTTAATGAAAAGAACACACATGCAAATGACTTTGGTGGATCCAAGTGGTTTATGGAAAGAACAAACATGCAATGCCTCTAGTTGTGGTTTAGGAAAGGATCACGCATACAATGACACTGGTGGTGGTTTATGAAAAGAACACACATGCAAATGACACTTGTGGATCCATGTGGTTTAGTAAAGGAACACAAATGCAATGACACTAGTGGTGGTTTATGAAAAGAACACATGCAAATGACCATGGTGGATCCATGTGGTTTTAGGAAAGGAACACACATGCATTGACACTGGTGGGATCCATGTGGTTTAGTAAAATAACACACATGCAATGACACTAGTGGTGGTTTAGGAAAAGAACACACATGCAAAGACATGCAATGACACTGGTAGATCCATGTGGTTTATGAAAAGGACACACATGCATTGACACTGGTGGATCCATGTGGTTTTGTAAAATAACACACATGCAATGACACTAGTGGTGGTTTAGGAAAAGAACAAACATGCAATGACTCTAGTGGTGGTTTATGAAAAGAACAAACATGCATTGAAACTGGTTGATCCATGTGCTTTAGTAAAATAACACACATGCAATGACACTAGTGGTGGTTGAGGAAAAGAACACACATGCAAAGACATGCAATGACACTGGTGGACCATGTGGTTTAGGAAAGGAACGCACATACAATGACACTAGTGGTGGTTAATGAAAAGAGCACACATGCAAATGACTTTGGTGGATCCAAGTGGTTTATGGAAAGAACAAACATGCAATGCCTCTAGTTGTGGTTTAGGAAAGGATCACACATACAATGACACTGGTGGTGGTTTATGAAAAGAACACACATGCAAATGACACTTGTGGATCCATGTGGTTTAGGAAAGGAACACAAATGCAATGACACTAGTGGTGGTTTATGAAAAGAACACATGCAAATGACCATGGTGGATCCATGTGGTTTTAGGAAAGGAACACACATGCATTGACACTGGTGGGATTCATGTGTTTTAGTAAAATAACACACATGCAATGACACTAGTGGTGGTTTAGGAAAAGAACACACATGCAAAGACATGCAAATGACCATGGTGGATCCATGTGGTTTTAGGAAAGGAAACACATGCATTGACACTGGTGGGATCCATGTGGTTTAGTAAAATAACTCACATGCAATGACACTAGTGGTGGTTTAGGAAAATAACACACATGCAAAGACATGCAATGACACTGGTGGATCCATGTGGTTTAGGAAAGGAACACACATACAATGACACTAGTGGTGGTTAATGAAAAGAATACACATGCAAATGACTTTGGTGGATCCAAGTGGTTTATGGAAAGAACAAACATGCAATGCCTCTAGTTCTGGTTTAGGAAAGGATCACACATACAATGACACTGGTGGTGGTTTATGAAAAGAACACACATGCAAATGACACTTGTGGATCCATGTGGTTTAGTAAAGGAACACAAATGCAATGACACTAGTGGTGGTTTATGAAAAGAACACATGCAAATGACCATGGTGGATCCATGTGGTTTTAGGAAAGGAACACACATGCATTGATACTGGTGGGATCCATGTGGTTTAGTAAAATAACACACATCCAATGACACTAGTGGTGGTTTAGGAAAATAACACACATGCAAAGACATGCAATGACACTGGTAGATCCATGTGGTTTATGAAAAGGACACACATGCATTGACACTGGTGGATCCATGTGGTTTTGTAAAATAACACACATGCAATGACACTAGTGGTGGTTTAGGAAAAGAACAAACATGCAATGACTCTAGTGGTGGTTTATCAAAAGAACACACATGCATTGAAACTGGTGGATCCATGTGCTTTAGTAAAATAACACACATGCAATGACACTAGTGGTGGTTTAGGAAAAGGACACACATGCAAAGACATGCAATGACACTGGTGGATCCATGTGGTTTAGGAAAGGAACGCACATACAATGACACTAGTGGTGGTTAATGAAAAGAACACACATGCAAATCACTTTGGTGGATCCAAGTGGTTTATGGAAAGAACAAACATGCAATGCCTCTAGTTGTGGGTTAGGAAAGGATCACACATACAATGACACTGGTGGTGGTTTATGAAAAGAACACACATGCAAATGACACTTGTGGATCCATGTGGTTTAGGAAAGGAACACAAATTCAATGACACTAGTGGTGGTTTATGAAAAGAACACATGCAAATGACCATGGTGGATCCATGTGGTTTTAGGTAAGGAACACACATGCATTGTCACTGGTGGGATTCATGTGGTTTAGTAAAATAACACACATGCAATGACACTAGTGGTGGTTTAGGAAAAGAACAAACATGCAAAGACATGCAATGCCACTAGTAGATCCATGTGGTTTATGAAAAGGACACACATGCATTGACACTGGTGGATCCATGTGGTTTTGTAAAATAACACACATGCAATGACACTAGTGGTGGTTTAGGAAAAGAACAAACATGCAAAGACATGCAATGACACTGGTGGATCCATGTGGTTTAGGAAAGGAACGCACATACAATGACACTAGTGGTGGTTAATGAAAAGAACACACATACAACTGACTTTGGTGGATCCAAGTGGTTTATGGAAAGAACAAACATGCAATGCCTCTAGTTGTGGTTTAGGAAAGGATCACACATACAATGACACTGGTGGTGGTTTATGAAAAGAACACACATGCAAATGACACTTGTGGATCCATGTGGTTTAGGAAAGGAACACAAATGCAATGACACTAGTGGTGGTTTATGAAAAGAACACACATGCAATTGACACTGGTGGATCCATGTGGTTTAGGAAAGGAACACACATGCATTGACACTGGTGGGATCCATGTGGTTTAGTAAAATAACACACATGCAATGACACTAGTGGTGGATTAGGAAAAGAACACACATGCAAAGACATGCCATGACACTGGTATATCCATGTGGTTTATGAAAAGGACACACATGCATTGACACTGGTGGATCCATGTGGTTTTGTAAAATAACACACATGCAATGACACTAGTGGTGGTTTAGGAAAACAACAAACATGCAATGACTCTAGTGGTGGTTTATGAAAAGAACACACATGCATTGAAACTGGTGGATCCATGTGGTTTAGTAAAATAACACACATGCAATGACACTAGTGGTGGTTTAGGAAAAGAACACACATGCAAAGACATGCAATGACACTGGTGGATCCATGTGGTTTAGGAAAGGAACGCACATACAATGACACTAGTGGTGGTTAATGAAAAGAACACACATGCAAATGACTTTGGTGGATCCAAGTGGTTTATGGAAAGAACAAACATGCAATGCCTCTAGTTGTGGTTTAGGAAAGGATCACACATACAATGACACTGGTGGTGGTTTATGAAAAGAACACACATGCAAATGACACTTGTGGATCCATGTGGTTTAGGAAAGGAACACAAATGCAATGACACTAGTGGTGGTTTATGAAAAGAACACACATGCAAATGACTCTGGTGGATCCAAGTGGTTTATGGAAAGAACAAACATGCAATGACTCTAGTTGTGGTTTAGGAAATGAACACACATGCAATGACACTGGTGGAAGTTTATGAAAAGAACACACATGCAAATGACACTGGTGGATCCATGTGGTTTAGGAAAAGAACACACATGCATTGACACTGGTGGATCCATGTCGTTTAGTAAAATAATACACATGCAATGACACTAGTGGTGATTTAGGAAAAGAACACACATGCAAAGACATGCAATGACACTGGTGGATCCATATGGTTTATGAAAAGGTCACACATGCATCGACACTGGTGGATCCATGTGGTTTAGTAAAATAACACACATGCAATGACACTAGTGGTGGTTTAGGAAAAGAACACACATGCAAAGACATACAATGACACTGGTGGATCCATGTGGTTTAGGAAAGGAACACACATGCAAATGATTCTGGTGGATCCAAGTGGTTTATGGAAAGAACAAACATGCAATCTCTCTAGTTGTGGCTTAGGAAAGGAACAAACATGCAATGACACCGGTGGTGGTTTATGAAAAGAACACACATGGCAATGACACTGGTGGATCCATGTGGTTTAGGAAAGGAACACACATGCAATGACACTAGTTGTCGTTATGATAAGAACACACATGCAAATGACAATGGTGGATCCATGTGGTTTAGTAAAATAACACACATGCAATGACACTACTGGTGGTTTAGGAAAAGAACACACATGCAAAAGACATGCAATGACACTAGTGGATCCATGTGGTTTAGGAAAGGAACACACATGCAATGACACTAGGGGTGGTCATTGAAAAGAACACACATGCAAATGACTCTGGTGGATCCATGTGGTTTATGGAAATAACACACATGCAATGACATTGGTGGTGTTTTACGAAAAGAACACACATGCTATGACTCTAGTTGTGGTTCCATGTGGTTTATGAAAAGAACAAACATGCAATGACTATATTTTTGGTGAAAAGAACACACATGCAATGACTCTGGTAGATCCAAGTGGTTTATGAAAAGAACACACATGCAAAGACACTAGTGGTGGTTTAGGAAAAGAACACACATGCTATGACACAAGTGGCGGTTTAGGAAAAGAACACACATGCAAATGACTCTGGTGGATCAATGTGGTTTGTGGAAAGAACACACATGTAATGAATCTGGTGGTGGTTTAAGAAAATAACACACATGCAATGACACTGGTGGATCCATGTGCTTTATGAAAAGAGCAAACATGCAATGACTCTAGTTGTGGTTTATGAAAAGTACACACATGTAATGACTCTAGTGGTGGTTTAGGAAAAGAACACACATGCAATGACACTGGTGGATCCATGTGGTTTAGTAAAATAACACACATGCAATGACACTAGTGGTGGTTTATGAAAAAACACATGCAATGTCTCTAATTTTTGTTTAGGAAAAGAACACACATGCAATGACTCTAGTGGTGGTTTATGAAAAGAACACACATGCATTGAAACTGGTGGATCCATGTGGTTTAGTAAAATAATACACATGCAATGACACTAGTGGTGATTTAGGAAAAGAACACACATGCAATGACTCTAGTGGTGGTTTATCAAAAGAACACACATGCATTGAAACTGGTGGATCCATGTGGTTTAGTAAAATAACACACATGCAATGACACTAGTGGTGGTTTAGGAAAAGAACACACATGCAAAGACATGCAATGACACTGGTTGATCCATGTGGTTTAGTAAAGGAACACACATACAATGACACTAGTGGTGGTTAATGAAAACAACAAACATGCAAATGACTTTGGTGGATCCAAGTGGTTTATGGAAAGAACAAACATGCAATGCCTCTAGTTGTGGTTTAGGAAAGGATCACACATACAATGACACTGGTGGTGGTTTATGAAAAGAACACACATGCAAATGACACTTGTGGATCCATGTGGTTTAGGAAAGGAACACAAATGCAATGACACTAGTGGTGGTTTAGGAAAAGAACACATGCAAATGACCATGGTGAATCCATGTGGTTTTAGGAAAGGAACACACATGCATTGACACTGGTGGGATCCATGTGGTTTAGTAAAATAACACACATGCAATGACACTAGTGGTGGTTTAGGAAAAGAACACACATGCAAAGACATGCAATGACACTCGTAGATCCATGTGGTTTATGAAAAGGACACACATGAATTGACACTGGTGGATCCATGTGGTTCTATAAAATAACACACATGCAATGACACTAGTGGTGGTTTAAGAAAAGAACACACATGCAAAGACATGCAATGACACTAGTGTATCCATGTGGTTTAGGAAAGGAACACACATGCAATGACACCAGTGGTGGTTAATGAAAAGAACACACATGCAAATGACTTTGGTGTATCCAAGTGGTTTATGGAAAGAACAAACATGCAATGACTCTGGTGGTGGTTTATGAAAAGAACACACATGTAAATCACACTAGTGGATCCATGTGGTTTAGGAAATGAACACACATGCAATGACACTGGTGGTGGTCTATGAAAACAACACACATGCAAATGACATTGGTGGATCCATGTGGTTTAGTAAAATAACACACATGCATTGACACTACTGGTGGTTTAGGAAAAGAACACACATGCAAAGACATGCAATGACACTGGTGGATCCATGTGGTTTAGGATAGGAACACACATGCAATGCCACTGGTGGTGGTTTAGGTAAAGAACACACATGCAATGACTCTAGTTGTGGTTCCATGTGGTTTATGAAAAGAACAAACATGCAATGACTATAGTTGTGATGAAAAGAACACACATGCGATGACTCTGGTGGATTCAAGTGGTTTATGAAAAGAACACACACGCAATGACACTAGTGGTGGTTTAGGAAAATAAAACACATGCAATGAAACTAGTGGTGGTTTAGGAAAAGAACACACATGCGAATGACTCTGGTGGATCCATGTGTTTTATTGAAAGAACACACATGCAATGAATCTAGTGGTTGTTTAGGAAAATAACACACATGCAATGACACTAGTGGTGGTTTAGGAAAAGAACACACATGCAAATGACTCTGGTGGATCCAAGTGGTTTATAGAAAGAACAAACATGCAATGACTCAAGTTCTGGTTGATGAAAAGTACACACATGCAATGACTCTAGTGGTGTTTTAGGAAAAGAACACACATGCAATGACACTGGTGGATCCATGTTGTTTAGTAAAATAACACACATGCAATGACACTAGTGGTGGTTTATGAAAAAAACACATGCAATGTCTCTAGTTGTGGTTTAGGAAAAGAACAAACATGCAATGACTCTAGTGGTGGTTTATGAAAAGAACACACATGCATTGAAACTGGTGGATCCATGTGGTTTAGTAAAATAACACACATGCAATGACACTAGTGGTGGTTTAGGAAAAGAACGCCCATACAAAGTCATGCAATGACACTGGTGGATCCATGTGGTTTAGGAAAGGAACATACATACAATGACACTGGTGGTGCTTAATGAAAAGAACACACATGCAAATGACTTTGGTGGATCCAACTGGTTTATGGAAAGAACAAACATGCAATGCTCCTAGTTGTGGTTTAGGAAAGGAACACACATGCAATGACACCGGTGGTAGTTTATGAAAAGAACACACATGTAAATGACACTAGTGGATCCATGTGGTTTAGGAAATGAACACACATGCAATGACACTGGTGGTGGTTTATTAAAATAACACACATGCAAACGACACTGGTGGATCCAAATGGTTTAGTAAAATAACACACATGCAATGACACTACTGGTGGTTTAGGAAAAGAACACACATGCAAAGACATGCAATGACACTAGTGGATCCATGTGGTCTAGATAGGAACACACATGCAATGACACTGGTGGTTTAGGAAAAGAACACACATGCAATGACTCTAGTTGTGGTTCCATGTGGTTTATGAAAAGAACATACATGCAATGACTATAGTTGTGATGAAAAGAACACACATGCAATGACTCTGGTGGATTCAAGTGGTTTATGAAAAGAACACACATGCAATGACACTAGTGGTAGTTTAGGAAAATAACACACATGCAATGACACTAGTGGTGGTTTAGGAAAAGAGAACACATGCAAATGACTCTGGTGGATCCATGTGGTTTATGGAAAGAACACACATGCAATGAATCTGGTGGTGGTTTAGGAAAATAACACACATGCAATGACACTAGTGGATCTATGTGGTTTATGAAAATAACAAACATGCAATGACTCTAGTTGTGGTTTATGAAAAGTACACACATGCAATGACTCTAGTGGTGGTTTAGGAAAAAACACACATGCAATGACACTGGTGGATCCATGTGGTTTAGTAAAATAACACACATGCAATGACACTAGTGGTGGTTTATGAAAAAACACATGCAATGTCTCTAGTTGTGGTTTAGGAAAAGAACAAACAGGCAATGACTCTAGTGGTGGTTTATGAAAAGAACACACATGCATTGAAACTGGTGGATCCATGTGGTTTAGTAAAATAACACACATGCAATGACACTAGTGGTGGTTTAGGAAAAGAACACACATTCAAAGACATACAATGACACTGGTGGATCCATGTGGTTTAGGAAAGGAACACACGTACAATGACACTGATGGTGGTTAATGAAAAGAACACACATGCAAATGACTTTGGTGGATCCAAGTGGTTTATGGAAAGAACAAACATGCAATGCCTCTAGTTGTGGTTTAGGAAAGGATCACACATACAATGACACTAGTGGTGGTTTATGAAAATAACACACATGCAAATGACACTTGTGGATCCATGTGGTTTAGGAAAGGAACACAAATGCAATGACACTGGTGGGATCCATGTGGTTTAGTAAAATAACACACATGCAATGACACTAGTGGTGGTTTATGAAAATAACACACATGCAAATGACACTTGTGGATCCATGTGGTTTAGGAAAGGAACACAAATGCAATGACACTAGTGGTGGTTTATGAAAAGAATACACATGCAAATGACACTGGTGGATCCATGTGGTTTAGGAAAGGAACACACATGCATTGACACTGGTGGGATCCATGTGGTTTAGTAAAATAACACACATGCAATGACACTAGTGGTGGTTTAGGAAAAGAACACACATGCAAAGACATGCAATGACACTGGTGGATCCATGTGGTTTTTGAAAAGGACACACATGCGTTGACACTGGTGGATCCATGTGGTTTAGTAAACTAACACACATGCAATGACACTAGTGGTGGTTTAGGAGAAGAACACACATGCAAAGACATGCAATGACACTAGTGGATCCATGTGCTTTAGGAAAGGAACACACATGCAATGACACTGGTGGTGGTTAATGAAAAGAACACACATGCAAATGACTCTGGTGGATCCAAGTGGTTTATGGAAAGAACAAACATGCAATGACTCTAGTTGTGGTTTAGGAAAGGAACACAGATGCAATGACACCGGTGGTGGTTTATGAAAAGAACACATATGTAAATGACACTAGTGGATCCATGTTGTTTAGGAAATGAACACACATGCAATGACACTGGTGGTGGTTTATGAAAAGAACACACATGCAAACGACACTAGTGGATCCATGTGGTTTAGTAAAATAACACACATGCAATGACACTACTAGTTGTTTAGGAAAAGAACACACATGAAAAGACATGTGATGACCCACAAGTATAGGGCGTGTATCGCAGTATTTTCGATAAGTAAGAGTGTCGAACCCAACGAGGAGCAGAAGGTGTTGGCTAGTGGTATGGATCAGGAATTCTCTGCAAATACTTAGCAAATGGATTTTTAGGGGTTTTCGATAAAGCAAGTAAACAAAGTACGAGTAAACAAAAGACAGTAGGAATAAATGCAGCAGGTGGCCTAATCCTTTATGCAGCAAAGGACAAGCCGGTTGTATTTCTATAGATGACCAAACGTTCTCGAGGACACATGGGAAGACTGTCAAGTGCTTTCGCTTCATATAGTCGATTAATCTTCTTTAGCTTGCTAAGTGTTGTGTGGGTGAACCTGTGCTAATGTACTGCCCCATCCAAGACTAATACATACTTGTGATTATACCCCTTGCAAACATCCGTAAGTACAAGAAAGTAATTAAGGTAGAAACCTAACCACAACTTTAAACTCTAAGACCCTTACGTCCCTTATGCAATGGTTTCCTAACGGGGGTTCAGGTTTCTGTCACTCCGGCAACCCCTACAATTAGTAGCCAAATACACAATGCATTCCCCTAGGCCCATATAGGTGAAGTGTCATGTAGTCGACATTCACATGACACCACTAGAAGAAGTACACCACAACTTAAATAACAATCTATTGAATCTTTCTCAACACAACTCTACTACTAACAACAAGACTTCTCCCATGTCCTCAAGAACAAAACGAACTACTCATAAGACATCATATGGATCATGATCAGAGATGGAATAATGATGTATAACAATCTGAACATAAACAATAATTCAATGGTTCAGTCAATAGCATCAACTACAAAGAGTAATCAACACCGGGAAAATTTCCCCTATGAACTATAGCAAGATTCAACGCAATTGTTACAGCAATATGGAGATGGTGATGAGGGTGCTGATGGTGATGATGGTGGTGATGATGATGATCCCGATGAAGTCCAGCTTGATGGTGGTGTTGATGGCGACGATCTCCCCTCTCCGGGAAGGAATTCCCGCGAAATCATGCGGGAGAGATCTTTCTCTCTCGGTATTTTCCGCCCCGCAGAGGCGGCGGAATCTTTCTATGGTCGCTCCCCGAGTCTTAGGGTTTCGTGGGGATGATATACGCCATAGGAGAGGGGCTGGAGTGGGCCAGGGCGGCCACACCACCTCCAGGCGTGGCCTAGGCCTGCCCGCGCCATGGGGTGGTGTGGGCCCCTTGTGGCCCACCTCCACTTCATCTTCTGGCATCCTGAGTCTTCTGGTAAAATATTATTTTCCGTATATTTTCCCGGATTTTCTGATCTTCCCGAATTTTGCCTCCAAACAGCACTTTTTCCATCAGAATCCTGACTGCAGCGGTCCATGCTCCAAAAGTCATCAACCATGCAAAAATAGATGAAATAACATAAGTATCACCTCTCAATACGAAATATATCAATGAATAATAGTGAATTAAGACATAGAATAGTGATGCAAAATGGACGTATCAACTCCCCCCAAGCGAAACTGAGCTCAATAAACATGACCTCAGGTTTATGGAGTGAAGAGTCGATAAAAGAATACGGACAAGAAGCATCACATTCATAAAAAGCATAGATCACAATAGAAGACAACTCACTATTATATAACTAAACCTGCAATGAGTAAAGGAAACACAATAAAGATACATAAAGTGAATTGTAATTGGTAATGGAAAACTTAGCTCTTGGTCGAAGAATAGTTGATAATTTGCTAGAGTTCACAAATAGCTGGTTTTCAAAGAAAGCTTTCAAAGTAATAAACATCAAGATAATAGCAATGTGCAGAACAAGGGATATAAGAACCATGATTGAATAAATCATCATATGAATGAATGAAACACATCAACTCAAAATACTTGCTGAGATAGAAGGGAGTAGGTTTACTGACTCAACTACAAGGTAAAAGAAAGGCCCTTCGCAGAGGGAAGCAGGGATTGCAAGTCTCATAAAGATCTCCCAAAAATTATGATACTTACTAGCTTTCAACTCTCATTACCCCTATCATAGGCATCTTTAGGTGATTAAGGTGAAAGTGAGGTTCAATCTGAGTTATATGCTTGACAGACTATAAACTGAAAATCCCAAGTCCCTTGAGTACGAGGGCCGCTCCTCATGCTACTCAACTTTAGTTACCGGTAAGTTCTTGTCATCGTAAGTATGTGCGTATCATTGAGAACCATGACGAGGTACCCTTGCCCGATGATACGGAAGAATCCCCATATCAAAATGACAAGGCAAGCAGACAATGAGTATCTCAGCAATCTTCTTATTTACCATGGGAAAATGGTGCTTTTTCTCTCTTTCCTGTTTTCATAGTATCTCTTTTTTCTTTTCTTTTTCTCAATAGCTATCTCTCTCTTTTTTTATAAGAAGAATGCTTCATAGATATCATTATGGTTCTGTTGCAAGTTTCCACCATGTCGACATGGATTAGACCAATGACCCAGGCATTTCTCTAACACATACATAACTCCATGGACTTACAAGCTCCCTTTTATTTCACACCGATGACATCCATAAACAAAAGAGCAAGGTATCAACTGGGTATATATTTACAAGTGTTGAAAGCGTTCCCCGTGGCAACCGCAGTTACGCTAATCTGACCTATAATTTGCAAGCATATAACTTTCATGGAGAGTTCACAATGGTTCAGGTTTATTAAGTGCAAGAAAGTAAAGTGTGCCATCAAGTTTGTGAGAGCTTTAATCACTAATTTTCACATAACAAGTTTAATTTGGGAGGTAGACAAAACAGGAATTTACTTGGAATAGCAATAATGCTACTAGGTAGGTATGGTGGACACAAATGGCAAAGGTTTTGGTTTAAAGGAGGTGGATGCACGAAAAGAATTCCCTCTCAGTACAGGTTTTTGGCTAGCAAGGCTGGGTAGCAACTATAAGAGTTGAAGGAAACAAACAAACATACAAATGATAAAGACAAACATGCAATCTTCCTTGGAAGCACAAAAGATCTTAACTAGAGAATACTAGACTTATGAGCAAATCAAGAAAGAAAGATGATGAAATTATTTTTCTCTCAAGTACTTCTATCTTTTTCTTTTCAACTCTCAAAAAGGTGTTGCTACTGACCGAGCCAGGTTTGCCAAAAACAACTAAATTAACTCAATGATCCCAAAGTGCTACCAATACTAACAACAAGATCAATCATATAACCACGAATTGAAAACTAACATAAGCTATGCAAAAGAGTGAATGATAGAACTTCTCATTAATATTCCATAACGGCAACTCACACCAAGGGATACATATCTAACGAGAGAGGGGACACTTCCATAATGCAAACCATACTACAAAATAACTCCTCTATTCATGATATGACTCTACTAATAAGGTAAAAAGATAGAAGATAGTGATATGATACATGGCACTCCCCAAGCTTGGAACAAACCAAGGGGTGCCAAACCCGATGACAATTACTCCTTAGGTGGTGGTGGTGTTATGCTCTTAGTTGACGTGAGGAAATCTTCCAGCATCTTCTTGAAGCCTATTATTCTCCCATTGAAGCATGTCCACCTTCCTCTTCAAGTCCGGTACTTATCGCAGAACTCCTTAGTGACTCGTAGGGCTTCCATTGATGCAGGGCAAGAGACTAAAGGTGCGACCGCTTGGGGTCTTGAAGATTCTCCTCCATAGGCTCCTTCCCTTTATCCTTGGCGGACACCATTGTGCTTCTAAGCTTTCAAAGAGTATGTCTGAGAAACAGATCGAAACAAAAACACAGCGAAAACCACGATATCACGGATCTCGGGATCCGGGTTATATTACAAGTTTCATATCAAAAGGAAGGTCTTGGGAGAAAAGCAGTGGGCGAGTCCTGGGTGGCCTCACCACCTGGTGGCACGGCCAGGGTGGGCAGCGCCATGGGGTGGTGTGGGCCACCCGGCTTGCCCATCCCTTTTTCGCTTCTAAACTTTCCTTATTGACTGAAAACTGCAAAAACATAGTTGGATTGTATTTTCGCGGAACTTTTCTTACCAGAACTGTTACCTATTTGAACACGGACTCTATAGGTCTTTGAATTTGGTATCTAGTAGATTCGTCCGGGGTCATCTCTTAAATATCATCGATATCTTCATCTTCATATACTTATTACTTGAGTCATAAAACCTTTCTCTTCCTTATTACACCATTGTCTCCATTTCCTGGAAATTTCTTTCTCACAAAACTTCACACAGCTCTCATTAGCAACATTAGTATAAGTGAAGTGATAAAACCTTTTGAGTCCAACTTCAACTTAAAATCATCAAAACAAAAGCTACTGTAGCAACTCCTTCCGAAAACCCAAAAACAATTCAAAAAGGAAATCGAATAAAGAAGCAAATGCAAGAGTGGCTAAATCTGTCAAAACTGAACCAGCAGGTAAAGATCAATTTTTTCGAAAATCTTGTGTTGCTCAAATCAAAAAGTTCAAAACTAACGAAAGTTAAATAACATCCTGGGGCAGAAGCACAAATAATTACAGCTCAATCCGACAGACAGAGGTCTCTCACGAATTTTTACGGTGAAGCACAAAAATCTGTTTCGGGACAGCAACTTCCCCAAATCTTACTTCTCTCCCATTAGAGGTTGATCTTGACACAAAAACCAAACAAAACGGATAAGGAGAGGTTATTACCGAAGTAATAACTTCCAAGACTCAAAGAAACAAAAACAAACTGAAAGCAAAAACAAATTGGGTTGTCTCCCATAAAGCTCTTTCTTTACAGCCATTAAGATAGACATGATAATTTTGGAGAAGCTCTCATAGGGATATGATTTGAAGTGAAAGAGAGCATTAAAAAGCAAAAACACACACATTTAAGTCTAACCCACTTCCTATGCAAGGGGATTTTGTAAACAAACAAGTTGTGGAAACCAAAGGCTACTTGCATAAGAAGGCAAAAGAAGTGCAACATAAAAACTTTCAGCATAAAACGGGGAAACTTGATATTATTGAGATGCATAAGAACACTTTTCCCTCTCTCATAATAACTTTCAGTATCATGCATAAACTTAACAATATAGCTATCACAAGGACTATCATAGCAATGATCACTTATTCTAACAGAAAACACAGGGATACTAACTCTCATAACACTACTTTGTGAAACAATATTAGAGGTATCCTCACAAAGGATAGTGTGTCCCTCTTTCTCATATTTAGCAACAAAGTCTTTCACATTTGCTACAATAGGTTCATCAACCATTTGTTTATCAGGTTCAACAGCTTTATTCATACGTTCATCTACCATACTAGCCATCATAGAATGTTCCTTTACCTTAACTGGGAAAGGCATTTTCTCAATATAAGGTTCAGGTAAAACATGATTAGCAGTATAAACTTCAGTATTTCTTGCAGGAACACTCATAGCAATATCTTTATAAGGTTCATGATACTTATTCCACTTCTTTTTATGCACTTCAATATAAGAAGCAAAAGCCTTAAAATAAGAAGCAATAGCTTAAGAGTCTAGACCATAAGCATTTTTAATATTTTGAAAGTCGTCAGTTCCCATAAAAGATTCAATGCATTCATAATCATAATTTATACCTGACTTTCTTCCTTTGTCATTCTCCCATGCTTCATCATTATCTTGAATACGGTCCAGAAGATCCCATTTAGCTTCTTCTTCCATATGAGTGAATGATCCAGCACAAGAAGCATTCAATAAATCTTTATCATGTAGCGGGAGCCTTGCATAAAAGTTATTGATGATAATATTGTTGGGGAGCTCATGAATGGGACATTTGAGCATTAGTAACTTCAATCTCCCCCAAGATTGATTTGTACTCTCTCCATCAAGAGGCCAAAAGTTGTATATTTGATTCCGATCTTTATGAATCTCACTAGGAGGATAAAACTTTGAACAAAAGAGAGGCACTATTTCCTCCCATTCCAGAGCTTGACCATTCTTCAGCAGCTTATACCATTCCTCAGCTCTTCCTTTCAGTGATAATGAGAATAACTTCTTCTTAACTTGATCTGTAGTAATACATGCACACTTGAACAACCCGCATAATTCGTGTATAAAGAGTAAATGATCACCGGGATGGACAGTTCCATCCCCAACATAGTAGTTATCCATAACACGATCAATAATTCTTGTAGGTATTTTGAAAACATCATTCTCAGCAGGTGGTGGCTTATCTACTACCTTAGCAGTGGTAGTAGCATTACCAAATACGAAACTCAGCGAATTATCCATAATGAAAATAAAGCAACTAGCAGAAGTAAACAATACTCACAGTAGAAGTTTCCTTTACCAGTTCCACTCTCCAATAGCGCTTCACTCCCCGGCAACGGCGCCAGAAAATAGTCTTGATGACCCACAAGTATAGGGGGTGTATCGCAGTATTTTCGATAAGTAAGAGTGTCGAACCCAACGAGGAGCAGAAGGTGCTGGCTAGTGGTATGGATCAGGAATTCTCTGCAAATACTTAGCAAACAGATTTTTAGGGGTTTTCGATAAAGCAAGTAAACAAAGTACGAGTAAACAAAAGACAGTAGGAATAAATGCAGCAAGTGGCCCAATCCTTTATGCAGCAAAGGACAAGCCGGTTGTATTTCTATAGATGACCAAACGTTCTCGAGGACACATGGGAAGACTGTCAAGTGCTTTCGCTTCATATAGTCGATTAATCTTCTTTAGCTTGGTAAGTGTTGTGTGGGTGAACCTGTGGTAATGTACCGCCCCATCCAAGACTAATACATACTTGTGATTATACCCCTTGCAAACATCCATAAGTATAAGAAAGTAATTAAGGTAGAAACCTAACCACAACTTTACACTCTAAGACCCTTACGTCCCTTGTGCAATGGTTTCCTAACGGGGGTTCAGGTTTCTGTCACTCCGGTAACCCCTACGATTAGTAGCCAAATACACAATGCATTCCCATAGGCCCATATAGGTCAAGTGTCATGTAGTCGACGTTCACATGACACCACTAGAAGAAGTACACCACAACTTAAATAACAATCTATTGAATCTTTCTCAACACAACTCCACTACTAACAACAAGACTTCTCCCATGTCCTCAAGAACAAAATGAACTACTCACAAGACATCATATGGATCAAGATCAGATATGGAATAATGATGTATAACAATCTGAACATAAACAATAATTCAATGGTTCACTCAATAGCATCAACTACAAAGAGTAATCAACAACGGGAAAGTTTCCCCAATGAACTATAGCAAGATTCAACGCAATTGTTACAGCAATATGGAGATGGTGATGAGGGTGCTGATGGTGATGATGATGGTGGTGATGATGATGATGATCCCGATGAAGTCCATCTTTATGGTGGTGTTGATGGCGACGATCTCCCCTCTCTGGGAAGGAATTCCCCCGGCAGAAATCTGTCTGTCGGAGAGATCTTTCTCTCTCGGTGTTTTCCGCCACGCAGAGGCGGCGGAATCTTTCTGTGGTCGCGCCCCGAGTCTTAGGGTTTCGTGGGGATGATATACGCCAGAGGAGAGGGGCTGGAGTGGGCCAGGGCGGCCACACCACCTTCAGGCGCGGCCTAGGCCTGCCCGCACCATGGGGTGGTGTGGGCCCCCTGTGGCCCACATCCACTTCATCTTCTGGCATCCTGAGTCTTCTAGAAAAATAGGATTTTCCATATATTTTCCCGGATTTTCTGATCTTCGCGAATTTTGCCTCCAAACAGCACCTTTTCCATCAGAATCCTGACTACAACGGTCCATGCTCCAAAAGTCATCAACCATGCAAAAGTAGATGAAATAACATAAGTATCACCTCTCAATACAAAATATATCAATGAATAATAGTGAATTAAGACATAGAATAGTGATGCAAAATGGACGTATCAACATGCAATGACACTGGTGGATCCATGAGGTTTAGGATAGGAAAACACATGCAATGACACTGGTGGTAGTTTAGGAAAAGAACACACATGCAATGACTCTAGTTGTGGTTCCATGTGGTTTATGAAAAGAACAAACATGCAATGACTATAGTTGTGATGAAAATAACACACATGCAATGACTCTGGTAGATTCAAGTGGCTTATGAAAAGAACACACATGCAATGACACTAGTGGTGGTTTAGGAAAACAACACACATGCATTGACACTAGTGGTGGTTTAGGAAAAGAACACACATGCAAATGACTCTGGTGGATCCATGTGGTTTATGGAAAGAACACACATGCAATAAATCTAGTGGTGGTTTAGGAAAATAACACACATGCACTGACACTAGTGGTGGTTTAGGAAAAGAACACACATGCAAATGACTCTGGTGGATCCATGTGGTTCATGGAAAGAACACACATGCAATGAATCTGGTGGTGGTTTAGGAAAATAACACACATGCAATGACACTGGTGGATCCATGTGGTTTATGAAAAGAACAAACATGCAGTGACTCTAGTTGTGGTTTGAGAAAAGTACACACATGCAATGACTCTAGTGGTGGTTTAGGAAAAGAACACACATCCAATGACACTGGTGGATCCATGTGGTTTAGTAAAATAACACACATGCAATGACACTAGCGGTGGTTTATGAAAAAAAACATGCAATGTCTCTAGTTGTGGTTTAGGAAAAGAACAAACATGCAATGACTCTAGTGGTGGTTTATGAAAAGAACACACATGCATTGAAACTGGTGGATCCATGTGGTTTAGTAAAATAACACACATGCACTGACACTAGTGGTCGTTTAGGAAAAGAACACACATGCAAAGACATGCAATGAAACTTGTGGATCCATGTGGTTTAGGAAAGGAACACACATACAATGACACTAGTGGTGGTTAATGAAAAGAACACACATGCAAATGACTTTGGTGGATCCAAGTGGTTTATGGAAAGAACATACATGCAATGCCTCTAGTTGTGGTTTAGGAAAGGATCACACATACAATGACACTAGTGGTGGTTTATGAAAAGAACACACATGCAAATTACACTGGTGGATCCATGTGGTTTAGGAAAGGAACACACATGCATTGACACTGGTGGGATCCATGTGGCTTAGTAAAATAACACACATGCAATGACACTAGTGGTGGTTTAGGAAAAGAACACACATGCAAAGACATGCAATGACACTGGTGGATCCATGTGGTTTATGAAAAGGACACACATGCGTTGACACTGGTGAATCCATGTGGTTTAGTAAAATAACACACATGCAATGACACTAGTGGTGGTTTAGGATAAGAACACACATGCAAAGACATGCAATGACACTAGTGGATCCATGTGGTTTAGGAAAGGAACACACATGCAATGACACATGTGGTGGTTAATGAAAAGAACACACATGCAAATGACTCTGGTGGATCCAAGTGGTTTATGGAAAGAACAACATGCAATGACGCTAGTTGTGGTTTAGGAAAGGAACACACATGCAATGACACCGGTGGTAGTTTATGAAAAGAACACACATGTAAACGACACTAGTGGATCCATGTGGTTTAGGAAATGAACACACATGCAATGACACTGGTGGTGGTTTATGAAAAGAACACACATGCAAACGACACTGGTGGATCCATGTGGTTTAGTAAAATAACACACATGCAATGACACTACTAGTCGTTTAGGAAAAGAACACACATGAAAAGACATGCAACGACACTGGTGGATCCATGTAGTTTAGGATAGGAACACACATGCAATGACACTGGTGGTGGTTTAGGAAAAGAACACACATGCAATGATTCTAGTTGTGGTTCCATGTGGTTTATGAAAAGAACAAACATGCAATGACTATAGTTGTGATGAAAAGAACACACATGCAATGACTCTGGTGGATTCAAGTGGTTTATGAAAAGAACACACATGCAATGACACTAGTTGTGGTTTAGGAAAATAACACACACGCAATGACACTAGTGGTGGTTTAGGAAAAGAACACACATGCAAACGACTCTGGTGGATCCATGTGGTTTATGGAAAGAACACACATGCAATGAATCTAGTGGTGGTTTAGGAAAATAATACACATGCACTGACACTAGTGGTGGTTTAGGAAAAGAACACACATGCAAATGACTCTGGTGGATCCATGTGGTTTATGGAAAGAACACACATGCAATGAATCTAGTGGTGGTTTAGGAAAATAACACACATGCAATGACACTCGTGGATCCAGGTTGTTTATGACAAGAACAAACATGCAATCACTCTAGTTGTGGTTTATGAAAAGTACACACATGCAATGACTCTAATGGTGGTTTAGGAAAAGAACACACATGCAATGACACTGGTGGATCCATGTGGTTTAGTAAAATAACACACATGCAATGACACTATTGGTGGTTTATGAAAAAACACATGCAATGTCTCTAATTGTGGTTTAGGAAAAGAACAAACATGCAATGACTCTAGTGGTGGTTTATGAAAAGAACATACATGCATTGAAACTGGTGGATCCATGTGGTTTAGTAAAATAACACACATGCAATGACACTAGTGGTGGTTTAGGAAAAGAACACACATGCAAAGACATGCAATGACACTGGTGGATCCATGTGGTTTAGGAAAGGAACACACATACAATGACACTGGTGGTGGTTAATGAAAAGAACACACATGCAAATGACTTTTGTGGATCCAAGTGGTTTATGGAAAGAACAAACATGCAATGCCTCTAGTTGTGGTTTAGGAAAGGATCACACATACAATGACACTGGTGGTGATTTATGAAAAGAACACATATGCAAATGACACTTGTGGATCCATGTGGTTTAGGAAAGGAACACACATGCAATGACACTAGTGGTGGTTTATGAAAAGAACACACATGCAAATGACACTGGTGGATCCATGTGGTTTAGGAAAGGAACACACATGCATTGACACTGGTGGGATCCATGTGGTTTAGTAAAATAAAACACATGCAATGACACTAGTGGGGGTTTAGGAAAAGAACACACATGCAAAGACATGCAATGACACTGGTGGATCCATGTGGTTTATGAAAAGGACACACATGCATTGACACTGGTGGATCCATGTGGTTTAGTAAAATAACACACATGCAATGACACTAGTGGTGGTTTAGGAAAAGAACACACATGCAAAGACATGCAATGACACTAGTGGATCCATGTGGTTTAGGAAAGGAACACACATGCAATGACACTGGTGGTGGTTAATGAAAAGAACACACTTGCAAATGACTCTAGTGGATCCAAGTGGTTTATGGAAAGAACAAACATGTAATGACTCTAGTTGTGGTTTAGGAAAGGAACACACATGCAATGACACCCGTGGTAGTTTATGAAAAGAACACACATGTAAACGACACTACTGGATCCATGTGGTTTAGGAAATGAACACACATGAAATGACACTAGTGGTGGTTTATGAAAAGAACACACATGCAAACGACACTGGTGGATCCATGTGGTTTAGTAAATAACACACATGCAATGACACTACTGGTGGTTTAGGAAAAAGAACACACATGCAAATGACTCTGGTAGATCCATGTGGTTTATGGAAAGAACACACATGCAATGAATCTAGTGGTGGTTTAGGAAAATAATACACATGCACTGACACTAGTGGTGGCTTAGGAAAAGAACACACATGCAAATGACTCTGGTGGATCCATGTGGTTTATGGAAAGAACACACATGCAATGAATCTGGTGGTGGTTTAGGAAAATAACACACATGCAATGACACTAGTGGATCCATGTGGTTTATGAAAATAACAAACATGCAATGACTCTAGTTGTGGTTTATGAAAATTACACACATGCAATGACTCTAGTGGTGGTTTAGGAAACAAACACACATGCAATGACACTGGTGGATCCATGTGGTTTAAGAAAATAACACACATACAATGACACTATTGGTGGTTTATGAAAAAAACACATGCAATGTCTCTAGTTGTGGTTTAGGAAAAGAACAAACATGCAATGACTCTAGTGGTGGTTTATGAAAAGAACACACATCCATTGAAACTGGTGGATCCATGTGGTTTAGTAAAATAACGCACATGCAATGACACTAGTGGTGGTTTAGGAAAAGAACACACATGCAAATACATGCAATGACACTGGTGGATCCATGTGGTTTGGTATAGGAACACACATACAATGACACTAGTGGTGGTTAATAAAAAGAACACACATGCAAATGACTTTTGTGGATCCAAGTGGTTTATGGAAAGAACAAACATGCAATGCCTCTATTTGTGGTTTAGGAAAGGATCACACATACAACGACACTGGTGGTGGTTTATGAAAAGAACACACATGCAAATGACACTTGTGGATCCATGTGGTTTAGGAAAGGAACACACATGCAATGACACTAGAGGTGGTTTATGGAAAGAACACACATGCAAATGACACTGGTAGATCCATGTGGTTTAGGAAAGGAACACACATGAAAAGACATGCAATGACACTACTGGTGGTTTAGGAAAAGAACACACATGAAAAGACATGCAATGACACTAGTGGATCCATGTGGTTTAGGATAGGAACACACATGCAATGACACTGGTGGTGGTTTAGGAAAAGAACACACATGTAATGACTTTAGTTGTGGTTCCATGTGGTTTATGAAAAGAACAAACATGTAATGACTATAGTTGTGATGAAAAGAAAACACACGCAACGACTCTGGTGGATTCAAGTGGTTTATGAAAAGAACACACATGCAATGACACTAGTGGTGGTTTAGGAAAATAACACACACGCAATGACACTAGTGGTGGTTTAGGAAAAGAACACACATGCAAATGACTCTGGTGGATCCATGTGGTTTATGGAAAGAACACACATGCAATGAATCTAGTGGTGGTTTAGGAAAATAACACACATGCAATGACACCAGTGGTGGTTTAGGAAAAGAACACACATGCAAATGACTCTGGTGGATCCATGTGGTTTATGGAAAGAACACACATGCAATGAATCTGGTAGTGGTTTAGGAAAATAACACACATGCAATGACACTAGTGGATCCATGTGGTTTATGAAAATAACAAACATGCAATGACTCTAGTTGTGGTTTATGAAAAGTACACACATGCAATGACTCTACTGGTGGTTTAGGAAAAGAACACACATGCAATGACACTGGTGGATCCATGTGGTTTAGTAAAATAACACACATGCAATGACACTAGTGGTGGTTTATGAAAAAAAAACATGCAATGTCTCTAGTTGTGGTTTAGGAAAAGAACAAACATGCAATGACTCAAGTGGTGGTTTATGAAAAGAACACACATCCATTGAAACTGGTGGATCCATGTGGTTTAGTAAAATAACGCACATGCAATGACACAGGTGGTGGTTTAGGAAAAGAACACACATGCAAAGAAATGCAATGACACTGGTGGATCCATGTGGTTTATGAAAAGGACACACATGCATTGACACTGGTGGATCCATGTGGTTTAGTAAAATAACACACATGCAATGACACTAGTGGTGGTTTAGGAAAAGAACACACATGCAAAGACATGCAATGACACTAGTGGATCCATGCGGTTTAGGAAAGGAACACACATGCAATGACACTGGTGGTGGTTAATGAAAAGAACACACTTGCAAATGACTCTATTGGATCCAAGTGGTTTATGGAAAGAACAAACATGCAATGACTCTAGTTGTGGTTTAGGAAAGGAACACACATGCAATGACACCCGTGGTAGTTTATGAAAAGAACACACATGTAAACGACACTAGTGGATCCATGTGGTTTAGGAAATGAACACACATGCAATGACACTAGTGGTGGTTTATGAAAAGAACACACATGCAAACGACACTGGTGGATCCATGTGGTTTAGTAAATAACACACATGCAATGACACTACTGGTGGTTTAGGAAAAGAACACACATGAAAAGACATGCGATGACACTGGTGGATCCATGTGGTTTAGGATAGGAACACACATGCAATGACACTGGTGGTGGTTTACGAAAAGAACACACATGCAATGACTCTAGTTGTGGTTCCATGTGGTTTATGAAAAGAACAAACATGCAATGACTGTAGTTGTGATGAAAAGAACACACGTGCAATGACTCTGGTGGATTCAAGTGGTTTATGAAAAGAACACACATGCAATGACACTAGTGGTGGTTTAGGAAAATAACACACATGCAATGACACTAGTGGTGGTTTAGGAAAAGAACACACATGCAAATGACTCAGGTGGATCCATGTGGTTTATGGAAAGAACACACATGCAATGAATCTAGTGGTGGTATAGTAAAATAACACACATGCAATGACACTAGTGGTGGTTTAGGAAAACAACACACATGCAAATGACTCTGGTGGATCCATGTGGTTTATGGAAAGAACACTCATGCAATGAATCTGGTGGTGGTTTAGGAAAATAACACACATGCAATGACACTAGTGGATCCATGTGGTTTATGAAAATAACAAACATGCAATGACTCTAGTTGTGGTTTATGAAAAGTACACACATGCAGTGACTCTACTGGTGGTTTAGGAAAAGAACACACATGCAATGACACTGGGGGATCCATGTGGTTTAGTAAAATAACACACATGCAATGACACTAGTGGTGTTTTATGAAAAAACACATGCAATGTCTCTAGTTGTGGTTTAGGAAAAGAACAAACATGCAATGACTCTAGTGGTGGTTTATGAAAAGAACACACATCCATTGAAACTGGTGGATCCATGTGGTTTAGTAAAATAACGCACATGCAATGACACTAGTGGTGGTTTAGGAAAAGAACACACATGCAAAGACATGCAATGACACTGGTGGATCCATGTGGTTTGGTAACGGAACACACATACAATGACACTAGTGATGGTTAATGAAAAGAACACACATGCAAATGACTTTGGTGGATCCAAGTGGTTTATGGAAAGAACAAACATGCAATGCCTCTAGTTGTGGTTTAGGAAAGGATTGCACATACAATGACACTGATGCTGGTTTATGAAAAGAATACACATGCAAATGACACTTGTGGATCCATGTGGTTTAGGAAAGGAACACACATGCAATGACACTAGTGGTGGTTTATGAAAAGAACACACATGCAAATGACACTGGTGGATCCATGTGGTTTAGGAAAGGAACAAACATGCATTGACACTGGTGGGATCCATTTGGTTTAGGAAAATAACACACATGCAATGACACTAGTGGTGGTTTAGGAAAAGAACACACATGCAAAGA
Organism: Avena insularis; assembly: GCA_023614405.1. Classification (NCBI taxonomy): domain Eukaryota; kingdom Viridiplantae; phylum Streptophyta; class Magnoliopsida; order Poales; family Poaceae; genus Avena; species Avena insularis. The sequence goes on from CM042696.1 coordinate 332,824,428, forward strand.
CATGCAATGACACTAGTGGATCCATGTGGTTTAGGAAAGGAACACACATGCAATGACACTGGTGGTGTTTTCAGAAAAGAACACACATGCAATGACTCTAGTTGTAGTTCCATGTGGTTTATGAAAAGAACAAACATGCAATGACTATAGTTGTGATTTATGAAAATAACACACATGCAATGACACTAGTGGTGGTTTAGGAAAAGAACACACATGCAAATAACTCTGGTGGATCCATGTGGTTTAGGAAATGAACACACATGCAATGACACTGGTGGTGGTTTATGAAAATAACACACATGCAAACGACACTGGTGGATCCATGTGGTTTAGTAAAATAACACACATGCAATGACACTACTGGTGGTTTAGGAAAATAACACACATGCAAAGACATGCAATGACACAGGTGGATCCTTGTTGTTTAGGATAGGAACACACATGCAATTAGACTGGTGGTGGTTTAGGAAAAGAACACACATGCAATGACTCTAGTTGTGGTTCCACGTGGTTTATGAAAAGAACAACCATGCAATGGCTATAGTTGTGATGAAAAGAACACACATGCAATGACTCTGGTGGATTCAAGTGGTTTATGAAAAGAACACACATGCAATGACACTAGTGGTGGTTTAGGAAAATAACACACATGCAATAACACTAGTGGTGGTTTAGGAAAAGAACACACATGCAAATGACTCTGGTGGATCCATGTGGTTTATGGAAATAACACATATGCAATGAATCTAGTGGTGGTTTAGGAAAATAACACACATGCAATGACACTAGTGATGGTTTGGGAAAAGAACACACATGCAAATGACTCTGGTGGATCCATGTGGTTTATGGAAAGAACACACATGCAATGAATCTGGTGGTGGTTTAGGAAAATAACACACATGCGATGACACTAGTGGATCCATGTGGTTTATGAAAATAACAAACATGCAATGACTCTAGTTGTGGTTTATCAATAGTACACACATGCAATGACTCTAGTGGTGGTTTAGGAAAAGAACACACATGCAATGACACTGGTGGATCCATGTGGTTTAGTAAAATAACATGCATGCAATGACACTAGTGGTGGTTTATGAAAAAACACACATGCAATGTCTCTAGTTGTGGTTTAGGAAAAGAACAAACATGCAATGACTCTAGTGGTGGTTTATGAAAAGAACACACATCCATTGAAACTGGTGGATCCATGTGGTTTAGTAAAATAACGCACCTGTAATGACACTAGTGGTGGTTTAGGAAAAGAACACACATGCAAAGACATGCAATGACACTGGTGGATCCATGTGGTTTAGGAAAGGAACACACATACAATGACACTAGTGGTGGTTAATGAAAATAACACACATGCAAATGACTTTGGTGGATCCAAGTGGTTTATGGAAAGAACAAACATGCAATGCCTCTAGTTGTGGTTTAGGAAAGGATCGCACATACAATGACACTCGTGGTGGTTTATGAAAAGAACACACATGCAAATGACACTTGTGAATCCATGTGGTTTAGGAAAGGAACACACATGCAATGACACTAGTGGTGGTTTTTGAAAAGAACACACATGCAAATGACACTGGTGGATCCATGTGGTTTAGGAAAGGAACACACATGCATTGACACTGGTGGGATCTATGTGGTTTAGTAAAATAACACACATGCGATGACACTAGTGGTGGTTTAGGAAAAGAACACACATGCAAAGACATGCAATGACACTGGTGGATCCATGTGCTTTATGAAAAGGACACACATGCATTGACACTATTGGATCCATGTGGTTTTGTAAAATAACACACATGCAATGACACTAGTGGTGGTTTAGGAAAAGAACACACATGCAAAGACATGCAATGACACTAGTGGATCCATGTGGTTTAGGAAAGGAACACACATGCAATGACACCGGTGGTGGTTAATGAAAAGAACACACATGCTAATGACTCTGGTGGATCCAAGTGGTTTATGGATAGAACAAACATGCAATGACTCTTGTTGTGGTTTAGGAAAGGAACACACATGCAATGACACTAGTGGTGGTTTATGAAAAGAACACACATGTAAACGACACTAGTGGATCCATGTGGTTTAGGAAATGAACACACATGCAATGACACTGGTGGTGGTTTATGAAAAGAACACACATGCAAACGACACTGATGGATCCATGTGGTTTAGTAAAATAACACACATGCAATGGCACTACTGGTGGTTTAGGAAAAGAACACACATGCAATGACTCTAGTTGTGGTTCCATGTGGTTTATGAAAAGAACAAACATGCAATGACTATAGTTGTGATGAAAAGAACACACATGCAATGACTCTGGTGGATTCAAGTGGTTTATGAAAAGAACACACATGCAATGACACTAGTGGTGGTTTAGGAAAAGAACACACATGCAAATGACTCTAGTGGATCCATGTGGTTTATGGAAAGAACACACATGCAATGAATCTAGTGGTGGTTTAGGAAAATAACACACATGCAATGACACTAGTGGTGGTTTAGGAAAAGAACACACATGCAAATGACTCTGGTGGATCCATGTGGTTTATGGAAAGAACACACATGCAATGAATCTGGTGGTAGTTTAGGAAAATAACACACATGCAATGACACTAGTGGATCCATGTGGTTTAGGAAAGGAACACACATGCAATGACACCGGTGGTGGTTAATGAAAAGAACACACATGCTAATGACTCTGGTGGATCCAAGTGGTTTATGGACGGAACAAACATGCAATGACTCTTGTTGTGGTTTAGGAAAGGAACACACATGCAATGACACTAGTGGTGGTTTATGAAAAGAACACACATGTAAACGACACTAGTGGATCCATGTGGTTTAGGAAATGAACACACATGCAATGACACTGGTGGTGGTTTATGAAAAGAACACACATGCAAACGACACTGGTGGATCCATGTGGTTTAGTAAAATAACACACATGCAATGGCACTACTGGTGGTTTAGGAAAAGAACACACATGCAATGACTCTAGTTGTGGTTCCATGTGGTTTATGAAAAGAACAAACATGCAATGACTATAGTTGTGATGAAAAGAACACACATGCAATGACTCTGGTGGATTCAAGTGGTTTATGAAAAGAACACACATGCAATGACACTAGTGGTGGTTTAGGAAAAGAACACACATGCAAATGACTCTAGTGGATCCATGTGGTTTATGGAAAGAACACACATGCAATGAATCTAGTGGTGGTTTAGGAAAATAACACACATGCAATGACACTAGTGGTAGTTTAGGAAAAGAACACACATGCAAATGACTCTGGTGGATCCATGTGGTTTATGGAAAGAACACACATGCAATGAATCTGGTGGTAGTTTAGGAAAATAACACACATGCAATGACACTAGTGGATCCATGTGGTTTATGAAAATAACAAACATGCAATGACTCTAGTTGTGGTTTATGAAAAGTACACACATGCAATGACTCTAGTGGTGGTTTAGGAAAAGAACACACATGCAATGACACTGGCGGATCCATGTGGTTTAGTAAAATAACACACATGCAATGACACTAGTGGTGGTTTATGAAAAAAAACATGCAATGTCTCTAGTTGTGGTTTAGGAAAAGATTAAACATGCAATGACTCTAGTGGTAGTTTATGAAAAGAACACACATCCATTGAAACTGGTGGATCCATGTGGTTTAGTAAAATAACGCACATGCAATGACACTAGTGGTGGTTTAGGAAAAGAACACACATGCAAAGACATGCAATGACACTGGTGGATCCATGTGGTTTAGGAAAGGAACACACATACAATGACACTAGTGGTGGTTAATGAAAAGAACACACATGCAAATGACTTTGGTGGATCCAAGTGGTTTATGGAAAGAACAAACATGCAATGCCTCTAGTTCTGGTTTAGGAAAGGATCACACATACAATGACACTGGTGGTGGTTTATGAAAAGAACACACATGCAAATGACACTTGTGAATCCATGTGGTTTAGGAAAGGAACACACATGCAATGACACTAGTGGTGGTTTATGAAAAGAACACACATGCAAATGATACTGGTGGATCCATGTGGTTTAGGAAAGGAACACACATGCAATTACACTGGTGGGATCCATGTGGTTTACTAAAATAACACACATGCAATGACACTAGTGGTAGTTTAGGAAAAGAACACACATGCAAAGACATGCAATGACACTGGTGGATCCATGTCGTTTATGAAAAGAACAAACATGCATTGACACTGGTGGATCCATGTGGTTTAGTAAAATAACACATGCAATGACACTATTGGTGGTTTAGGAAAAGAACACACATGCAAAGACATGCAATGACACTAGTGGATCCATGTGATTTAGGAAAGGAACACACATGCAATGACACCGGTGGTGGTTAATGAAAAGAACGCACAAGCTAATGACTCTGGTGGATCCAAGTGGTTTATGGAAAGAAGAAACATGCAATGACTCTAGTTGTGGTTTAGGAAAGGAACACACATGCAATGACACTAGTGGTGGTTTATGAAAAGAACACACATGTAAACGACACTAGTGGATCCATTTGGTTTAGGAAATGAACACACATGCAATGACACTGGTGGTGGTTTATGAAAAGAACACACATGCAAACGACACTTGTGGATCCATGTGGTTTAGCAAAATAACACACATGCAATGACACTACTGGTGGTTTAGGAAAAGAACACACATGCAAAGACATGCAATGACACCGGTGGATCCATGTGGTTTAGGATAGGAACACACATGCAATGACACTGGTGGTGGTTTAGGAAAAGAACACACTTGCAATGACTCTAGTTGTGGTTCCATGTGGTTTATGAAAAGAACAAACATGCAATGACTATAGTTGTGATGAAAAGAACACACATGCAATGACTCTGGTGGATTCAAGTGGTTTATGAAAAGAACACACATGCAATGACACTAGTGGTGGTTTAGGAAAATAACACACACGCAATGAAACTAGTGGTGGTTTAGGAAAAGAACACACATGCAAATGACTCTGGTGGATCCACGTGGTTTATGTAAAGAACACACATGCAATGAATCTAGTGGTGGTTTAGGAAAATAACACACATGCAATGACACTAGTGGTGGTTTAGGAAAAGGACACACATGCAAATGACTCTGGTGGATCCATGTGGTTTATGAAAAGTACACACATGCAATGACTCTAGTGGTGGTTTAGGAAAAGAACACACATGCAATGACACTGGTGGATCCATGTGGTTTAGTAAAATAACACACATGCAATGACACTAGTGGTGGTTTATGAAAAAAAACATGCAATGTCTCTAGTTGTGGTTTAGGAAAATAACAAACATGCAATGACTCTAGTGGTGGTTTATGAAAAGAACACACATCCATTGAAACTGGTGGATCCATGTGGTTTAGTAAAATAACGCACATGCAATGACACTAGTGGTGGTTTAGGAAAAGAAGACACATGCAAAGACATGCAATGACACTGATGGATCCATGTGGTTTAGGAAAGGAACACACAAACAATGACACTAGTGGTGGTTAATGAAAAGAACACAGATGCAAATGACTTTGGTGGATCAAAGTGGTTTATGGAAAGAACAAACATGCAATGCCTCTAGTTGTGGTTTAGGAAAGGATCACACATACAATGACACTGGTGGTGGTTTACGAAAAGAACACACATGCAAATGACACTTGTGAATCCATGTGGTTTAGGAAAGGAACACACATGCAATGACACTAGTGGTGGTTTATGAAAAGAATACACATGCAAATGACACTGGTGGATCCATGTGGTTTAGGAAAGGAACACACATGCATTGACACTGGTGGGATCCATGTGGTTTAGTAAAATAACACACATGCAATGACACTTGTGGTGGTTTAGGAAAATAACACACATGTAAAGACATGCAGTGACACTGGTGGATCCATGTGGTTTATGAAAAGGACACACATGCATTGACACTGGTGGATCCATGTGGTTTAGTAAAATAACACAAATGCAATGACAGTAGTGGTGGTTTAGGAAAAGAACACACATGCAAAGACATGCAATGTCCTTAGTGGATCCATGTGGTTTAGGAAAGTAACACACATGCAATGACACCGGTGGTGGTTAATGAAAAGAACACACATGCAAATGACTCTGTTGGATCCAAGTGGTTGATGGAAAGAACAAACATGCAATGACTCTAGTTGTGGTTTAGGAAAGGAACACACGTGCAATGACACTGGTGGTGGTTTATGAAAAGAACACACATGTAAACGACACTACTGGATCCATGTGGTTTAGGAAATAAACACACATGCAATGACATTGGTGGTGGTCTATGAAAAGAACACACATGCAAATGACACTAGTGGATCCATGTGGTTTAGTAAAATAACACACATGCAATGACAGTACTGGTGGTTTAGGAAAATAACACACATGCAAAGACATGCAATGACACTGGTGGATCCATTTGGTTTAGGATAGGAACACACATGCAATGACACTGGTGGTGGTTTAGGAAAAGAACACACATGCAATGACTCTAGTTGTGGTTCCATGTGGTTTATGAAAAGAACAAACATGCAATGACTATAGTTGTGATGAAAAGAACACACATGCAATGAATCTGGTGGTGGTTTAGGAAAATAACACACATGCAATGACACTAGTGGATCCATGTGGTTTATGAAAAGAACAAACATGCAATGACTCTAGTTGTGGTTTATGAAAAGTACACAAATGCAATGACTGTAGTGGTGGTTTAGGAAAAGAACACACATGCAATGACACTGGTGGATCCATGTGGTTTAGTAAAATAACACACATGCAATGACACTAGTGGTGGTTTATGGAAAAAACACATGCAATGTCTCTAGTTGTGGTATAGGAAAAGAACAAAAATGGAATGAGTCTAGTGGTGGTTTATGAAAAGAACACACATCCATTGAAACTGGTTGATCCATGTGGTTTAGTAAAATAACGCACATGCAATGACACAGGTGGTGGTTTAGGAAAAGAACACACATGCAAAGACATGCAATGACACTGGTGGATCCATGTGGTTTATGAAAAGGACACACATGCATTGACACTGGTGGATCCATGTGGTTTAGTAAAATAACACACATGCAATGACACTAGTGGTGGTTTAGGAAAAGAACACACATGCAAAGACATGCAATGACACTAGTGGATCCATGTGGTTTAGGAAAGGAACACACATGCAATGACACTGGTGGTGGTTAATGAAAAGAACACACTTGCAAATGACTCTATTGGATCCAAGTGGTTTATGGAAAGAACAAACATGCAATGACTCTAGTTGTGGTTTAGGAAAGGAACACACATGCAATGACACCCGTGGTAGTTTATGAAAAGAACACACATGTAAACGACACTAGTGGATCCATGTGGTTTAGGAAATGAACACACATGCAATGACACTAGTGGTGGTTTATGAAAAGAACACACATGCAAACGACACTAGTGGATCCATGTGGTTTAGTAAATAACACACATGCAATGACACTACTGGTGGTTTAGGAAAAGAACACACATGAAAAGACATGCGATGACACTGGTGGATCCATGTGGTTTAGGATAGGAACACACATGCAATGACACTGGTGGTGGTTTACGAAAAGAACACACATGCAATGACTCTAGTTGTGGTTCCATGTGGTTTATGAAAAGAACAAACATGCAATGACTGTAGTTGTGATGAAAAGAACACACATGCAATGACTCTGGTGGATTCAAGTGGTTTATGAAAAGAACACACATGCAATCACACTAGTGGTGGTTTAGGAAAATAACACACATGCAATGACACTAGTGGTGGTTTAGGAAAAGAACACACATGCAAATGACTCAGGTGGATCCATGTGGTTTATGGAAAGAACACACATGCAATGAATCTAGTGGTGGTATAGTAAAATAACACACATGCAATGACACTAGTGGTGGTTTAGGAAAACAACACACATGCAAATGACTCTGGTGGATCCATGTGGTTTATGGAAAGAACACTCATGCAATGAATCTGGTGGTGGTTTAGGAAAATAACACACATGCAATGACACTAGTGGATCCATGTGGTTTATGAAAATAACAAACATGCAATGACTCTAGTTGTGGTTTATGAAAAGTACACACATGCAATGACTCTACTGGTGGTTTAGGAAAAGAACACACATGCAATGACACTGGGGGATCCATATGGTTTAGTAAAATAACACACATGCAATGACACTAGTGGTGGTTTATGAAAAAACACATGCAATGTCTCTAGTTGTGGTTTAGGAAAAGAACAAACATGCAATGACTCTAGTGGTGGTTTATGAAAAGAACACACATCCATTGAAACTGGTGGATCCATGTGGTTTAGTAAAATAACGCACATGCAATGACACTAGTGGTGGTTTAGGAAAAGAACACACATGCAAAGACATGCAATGACACTGGTGGATCCATGTGGTTTAGTATGAACACACATACAATGACACTAGTGATGGTTAATGAAAAGAACACACATGCAAATGACTTTGGTGGATCCAAGTGGTTTATGGAAAGAACAAACATGCAATGCCTCTAGTTGTGGTTTAGGAAAGGATTGCACATACAATGACACTGGTGCTGGTTTATGAAAAGAACACACATGCAAATGACACTTGTGGATCCATGTGGTTTAGGAAAGGAACACACATGCAATGACACTAGTGGTGGTTTATGAAAAGAACACACATGCAAATGACACTGGTGGATCCATGTGGTTTAGGAAAGGAACAAACATGCATTGACACTGGTGGGATCCATTTGGTTTAGGAAAATAACACACATGCAATGACACTAGTGGTGGTTTAGGAAAAGAACACACATGCAAAGACATGCAATGACACTAGTGGATCCATGTGGTTTAGGAAAGGAACACACATGCAATGACACTGGTGGTGTTTGAAAAGAACACATGCAATGACTCTAGTTGTAGTTCCATGTGGTTTATGAAAAGAACAAACATGCAATGACTATAGTTGTGATTTATGAAAAGAACACACATGCAATGACACTAGTGGTGGTTTAGGAAAAGAACACACATGCAAATAACTCTGGTGGATCCATGTGGTTTAGGAAATGAACACACATGCAATGACACTGGTGGTGGTTTATGAAAATAACACACATGCAAACGACACTGGTGGATCCATGTGGTTTAGTAAAATAACACACATGCAATGACACTACTGGTGGTTTAGGAAAATAACACACATGCAAAGACATGCAATGACACAGGTGGATCCTTGTGGTTTAGGATAGGAACACACATGCAATTACACTGGTGGTGGTTTAGGAAAAGAACACACATGCAATGACTCTAGTTGTGGTTCCACGTGGTTTATGAAAAGAACAAACATGCAATGGCTATAGTTGTGATGAAAAGAACACACATGCAATGACTCTGGTGGATTCAAGTGGTTTATGAAAAGAACACACATGCAATGACACTAGTGGTGGTTTAGGAAAATAACACACATGCAATAACACTAGTGGTGGTTTAGGAAAAGAACACACATGCAAATGACTCTGGTGGATCCATGTGGTCTATGGAAATAACACATATGCAATGAATCTAGTGGTGGTTTAGGAAAATAACACACATGCAATGACACTAGTGATGGTTTGGGAAAAGAACACACATGCAAATGACTCTGGTGGATCCATGTGGTTTATGGAAAGAACACACATGCAATGAATCTGGTGGTGGTTTAGGAAAATAACACACATGCAATGACACTAGTGGATCCATGTGGTTTATGAAAATAACAAACATGCAATGACTCTAGTTGTGGTTTATCAATAGTACACACATGCAATGACTCTAGTGGTGGTTTAGGAAAAGAACACACATGCAATGACACTGGTGGATCCATGTGGTTTAGTAAAATAACATGCATGCAATGACACTAGTGGTGGTTTATGAAAAAACACACATGCAATGTCTCTAGTTGTGGTTTAGGAAAAGAACAAACATGCAATGACTCTAGTGGTGGTTTATGAAAAGAACACACATCCATTGAAACTGGTGGATCCATGTGGTTTAGTAAAATAACGCACCTGTAATGACACTAGTGGTGGTTTAGGAAAAGAACACACATGCAAAGACATGCAATGACACTGGTGGATCCATGTGGTTTAGGAAAGGAACACACATACAATGACACTAGTGGTGGTTAATGAAAATAACACACATGCAAATGACTTTGGTGGATCCAAGTGGTTTATGGAAAGAACAAACATGCAATGCCTCTAGTTGTGGTTTAGGAAAGGATCGCACATACAATGACACTCGTGGTGGTTTATGAAAAGAACACACATGCAAATGACACTTGTGAATCCATGTGGTTTAGGAAAGGAACACACATGCAATGACACTAGTGGTGGTTTTTGAAAAGAACACACATGCAAATGACACTGGTGGATCCATGTGGTTTAGGAAAGGAACACACATGCATTGACACTGGTGGGATCGATGTGGTTTAGTAAAATAACACACATGCGATGACACTAGTGGTGGTTTAGGAAAAGAACACACATGCAAAGACATGCAATGACACTGGTGGATCCATGTGCTTTATGAAAAGGACACACATGCATTGACACTATTGGATCCATGTGGTTTTGTAAAATAACACACATGCAATGACACTAGTGGTGGTTTAGGAAAAGAACACACATGCAAAGACATGCAATGACACTAGTGGATCCATGTGGTTTAGGAAAGGAACACACATGCAATGACACCGGTGGTGGTTAATGAAAAGAACACACATGCTAATGACTCTGGTGGATCCAAGTGGTTTATGGATGGAACAAACATGCAATGACTCTTGTTATGGTTTAGGAAAGGAACACACATGCAATGACACTAGTGGTGGTTTATGAAAAGAACACACACGTAAACGACACTAGTGGATCCATGTGGTTTAGGAAATGAACACACATGCAATGACACTGGTGGTGGTTTATGAAAAGAACACACATGCAAACGACACTGGTGGATCCATGTGGTTTAGTAAAATAACACACATGCAATGGCACTACTGGTGGTTTAGGAAAAGAACACACATGCAATGACTCTAGTTGTGGTTCCATGTGGTTTATGAAAAGAACAAACATGCAATGACTATAGTTGTGATGAAAAGAACACACATGCAATGACTCTGGTGGATTCAAGTGGTTTATGAAAAGAACACACATGCAATGACACTAGTGGTGGTTTAGGAAAAGAACACACATGCAAATGACTCTAGTGGATCCATGTGGTTTATGGAAAGAACACACATGCAATGAATCTAGTGGTGGTTTAGGAAAATAACACACATGCAATGACACTAGTGGTGGTTTAGGAAAAGAACACACATGCAAATGACTCTGGTGGATCCATGTGGTTTATGGAAAGAACACACATGCAATGAATCTGGTGGTAGTTTAGGAAAATAACACACATGCAATGACACTAGTGGATCCATGTGGTTTATGAAAATAACAAACATGCAATGACTCTAGTTGTGGTTTATGAAAAGTACACACATGCAATGACTCTAGTGGTGGTTTAGGAAAAGAACACACATGCAATGACACTGGCGGATCCATGTGGTTTAGTAAAATAACACACATTCAATGACACTAGTGGTGGTTTATGAAAAAAAACATGCAATGTCTCTAGTTGTGGTTTAGGAAAAGAACAAACATGCAATGACTCTAGTGGTGGTTTATGAAAAGAACACACATCCATTGAAACTGGTGGATCCATGTGGTTTAGTAAAATAACGCACATGCAATGACACTAGTGGTGGTTTAGGAAAAGAACACACATGCAAAGACATGCAATGACACTGGTGGATCCATGTGGTTTAGGAAAGGAACACACATACAATGACACTAGTGGTGGTTAATGAAAAGAACACACATGCAAATGACTTTGGTGGATCCAAGTGGTTTATGGAAAGAACAAACATGCAATGCCTCTAGTTCTGGTTTAGGAAAGGATCACACATACAATGACACTGGTGGTGGTTTATGAAAAGAACACACATGCAAATGACACTTGTGAATCCATGTGGTTTAGGAAAGGAACACACATGCAATGACACTAGTGGTGGTTTATGAAAAGAACACACATGCAAATGATACTGGTGGATCCATGTGGTTTAGGAAAGGAACACACATGCAATTACACTGGTGGGATCCATGTGGTTTACTAAAATAACACACATGCAATGACACTAGTGGTGGTTTAGGAAAAGAACACACATGCAAAGACATGCAATGACACTGGTGGATCCATGTCGTTTATGAAAAGAACAAACATGCATTGACACTGGTGGATCCATGTGGTTTAGTAAAATAACACACATGCAATGACACTATTGGTGGTTTAGGAAAAGAACACACATGCAAAGACATGCAATGACACTAGTGGATCCATGTGATTTAGGAAAGGAACACACATGCAATGACACCGGTGGTGGTTAATGAAAAGAACGCACAAGCTAATGACTCTGGTGGATCCAAGTGGTTTATGGAAAGAAGAAACATGCAATGACTCTAGTTGTGGTTTAGGAAAGGAACACACATGCAATGACACTAGTGGTGGTTTATGAAAAGAACACACATGTAAACGACACTAGTGGATCCATTTGGTTTAGGAAATGAACACACATGCAATGACACTGGTGGTGGTTTATGAAAAGAACACACATGCAAACGACACTTGTGGATCCATGTGGTTTAGCAAAATAACACACATGCAATGACACTACTGGTGGTTTAGGAAAAGAACACACATGCAAAGACATGCAATGACACCGGTGGATCCATGTGGTTTAGGATAGGAACACACATGCAATGACACTGGTGGTGGTTTAGGAAAAGAACACACTTGCAATGACTCTAGTTGTGGTTCCATGTGGTTTATGAAAAGAACAAACATGCAATGACTATAGTTGTGATGAAAAGAACACACATGCAATGACTCTGGTGGATTCAAGTGGTTTATGAAAAGAACACACATGCAATGACACTAGTGGTGGTTTAGGAAAATAACACACACGCAATGAAACTAGTGGTGGTTTAGGAAAAGAACACACATGCAAATGACTCTGGTGGATCCACGTGGTTTATGTAAAGAACACACATGCAATGAATCTAGTGGTGGTTTAGGAAAATAACACACATGCAATGACACTAGTGGTGGTTTAGGAAAAGGACACACATGCAAATGACTCTGGTGGATCCATGTGGTTTATGAAAAGTACACACATGCAATGACTCTAGTGGTGGTTTAGGAAAAGAACACACATACAATGACACTGGTGGATCCATGTGGTTTAGTAAAATAACACACATGCAATGACACTAGTGGTGGTTTATGAAAAAAACATGCAATGTCTCTAGTTGTGGTTTAGGAAAATAACAAACATGCAATGACTCTAGTGGTGGTTTATGAAAAGAACACACATCCATTGAAACTGGTGGATCCATGTGGTTTAGTAAAATAACGCACATGCAATGACACTAGTGGTGGTTTAGGAAAAGAAGACACATGCAAAGAGATGCAATGACACTGATGGATCCATGTGGTTTAGGAAAGGAACACACAAACAATGACACTAGTGGTGGTTAATGAAAAGAACACAGATGCAAATGACTTTGGTGGATCAAAGTGGTTTATGGAAAGAACAAACATGCAATGCCTCTAGTTGTGGTTTAGGAAAGGATCACACATACAATGACACTGGTGGTGGTTTACGAAAAGGACACACATGCAAATGACACTTGTGAATCCATGTGGTTTAGGAAAGGAACACACATGCAATGACACTAGTGGTGGTTTATGAAAAGAATACACATGCAAATGACACTGGTGGATCCATGTGGTTTAGGAAAGGAACACACATGCATTGACACTGGTGGGATCCATGTGGTTTAGTAAAATAACACACATGCAATGACACTAGTGGTGGTTTAGGAAAAGAACACACATGCAAAGACATGCAATGACACTGGTGGATCCATGTGGTTTATGAAAAGGACACACATGCATTGACACTAGTGGATCCATGTGGTTTAGTAAAATAACACACATGCAATGACACTAGTGGTGGTTTAGGAAAAGAACACACATGCAAAGACATGCAATGTCCTTAGTGGATCCATGTGGTTTAGGAAAGTAACACACATGCAATGACACCGGTGGTGGTTAATGAAAAGAACACACATGCAAATGACTCTGTTGGATCCAAGTGGTTGATGGAAAGAACAAACATGCAATGACTCTAGTTGTGGTTTAGGAAAGGAACACACGTGCAATGACACTGGTGGTGGTTTATGAAAAGAACACACATGTAAACGACACTACTGGATCCATGTGGTTTAGGAAATAAACACACATGCAATGACATTGGTGGTGGTCTATGAAAAGAACACACATGCAAATGACACTAGTGGATCCATGTGGTTTAGTAAAATAACACACATGCAATGACACTACTGGTGGTTTAGGAAAATAACACACATGCAAAGACATGCAATGACACTGGTGGATCCATTTGGTTTAGGATAGGAACACACATGCAATGACACTGGTGGTGGTTAAGGAAAAGAACACACATGCAATGACTCTAGTTGTGGTTCCATGTGGTTTATGAAAAGAACAAACATGCAATGACTATAGTTGTGATGAAAAGAACACAGATGCAATGACTATGGTGGATTCAAGTAGTTTATGAAAAGAACACACATGCAATGACACTAGTGGTGGTTTAGGAAAATAACACATATGCAATGACACTAGTGGTGGTTTAGGAAAAGAACACATATGCAAATGACTCTGGTGGATCCATGTAGTTTATGGAAATAACACATATGCAATGAATCTAGTGGTGGTTTAGGAAAATAACACACATGCAATGACACTAGTGATGGTTTAGGAAAAGAACACACATGCAAATGACTCTGGTGGATCCATGTGGTTTATGCAAAGAACACACATGGAATGAATCTGGTGGTGGTTTAGGAAAATAA
Source organism: Avena insularis (assembly GCA_023614405.1). NCBI lineage: Eukaryota > Viridiplantae > Streptophyta > Magnoliopsida > Poales > Poaceae > Avena > Avena insularis. The sequence goes on from CM042696.1 coordinate 332,839,528, forward strand.
CACACATGCAATGACACTGGTGGATCCATGTGGTTTATGAAAAGAACAAACGTGCAATGACTCTAGTTGTGGTTTATGAAAAGTACACACATACAATGACTCTAGTTGTGGTTTAGGAAAATAACAAACATGCAATGACTCTAGTGGTGGTTTATGAAAAGAACACACATGCATTCAAACTGGTGGATCCATGTGGTTTAGTAAAATAACACACATGCAATGACACTAGTGGTGGTTTATAAAACGAACACACATGCAAAGACATGCAATGACACTGGTGGATCCATGTGGTTTAGGAAAGTAACACACATACAATGACACTAGTGGTGGTTAATGAAAAGAACACACATGCAAATGACTTTGGTGGATCCAAGTGGTTTATGGAAAGAACAAACATGCAATGCCTCTAGTTGTGGTTTAGGAAAGGATCACATATACAATGACACTGGTGGTGGTTTATGAAAAGAACACACATGCAAATGACACTTGTGGATCCATGTGGTTTAGGAAAGGAACACACATGCAATGACACTAGTGGTGGTTTATGAAAAGAACACACATGCAAATGACACTGGTGGATCCATGTGGTTTAGGAAAGGAACACACATGCATTTACACTGGTGGGATCCATGTGGTTTAGTAAAATAGCACACATGCAATGACACTAGTGGTGGTTTAGGAAAAGAACATACATGCAAAGACATGCAATGACACTGGTGGATCCATGTGGTTTATGAAAAGGACAAACATGCATTGACACTGGTGGAACCATGTGGTTTAGTAAAATAACACACATGCAATGACACTAGTGGTGGTTTAGGAATAGAACACACATGCAAAGACATGCAATGACACTAGTGGATCCATGTGGTTTAGGAAAGGAAAACCCATGCAATGACACCGGTAGTGGTTAATGAAAAGAAAACACATGCAAATGACTCAGGTGGATCCAAGTGGTTTATGGAAAGAACAAACATGCAATGACTCTAGTTGTGGTTTAGGAAAGGAACACACATGCAATGACACTAGGGGTGGTTTTTGAAAAGAACACACATGTAAATGAAAGTAGTGGATCCATGTGGTTTACGAAATGAACACACATGCAATGACACTGGTGGTGGTTTATGAAAAGAACACACATGCAAATGACACTAGTGGATCCATGTGGTTTAGTAAAATAACACACATGCAATGACACTACTGGTGGTTTAGGAAAAGAACACACATGCAAACACATTCAATGACACTAGTGGATCCACGTGGATGAGGACAGGAACACACATGCAATGACACTGGTGGTAGTTTAGGAAAAGAACACACATGCAATGACTCTAGTTGTGGTTCCATGTGGTTTATGAAAAGAACAAACATGCAATGACTATAGTTGTGGTGAAAAGAACACACATGCAATGAATCTGGTGGATCCAAGTGGTTTATGAAAAGAACACACATGAAATGACACTAGTGGTGGTTTATGAAAATAACACACATGCAATGACACTAGTGGTGGTTTAGGAAAAGAACACACATGCAAATGACTCTGGTGGATCGATGTGGTTTATGGAAAGAACACACATGCAATGAATCTATTGGTTCTTTAGGAAAATAACACACATGCAATGACACTATCCTATGAAAAGAACAAACATGCAATGACTGTAGTTGTGGTTTATGGAAAGTACACACATGCAATGACTCTAGTGGTGGTTTAGGAAAAGAACACACATGCAATGACACTAGTGGATCCATGTGGTTTGTAAAATAACACACATGAAGTGACACTAGTGGTGGTTTATGAAAAGAACACACATGCAATGTCTCTAGTTGTGGTTTAGGAAAAGAACAAACATGCAATGACTCTAGTGGTGGTTTATGAAAATAACACACATGCATTGAAACTGGTGGATCCATGTGGTTTAGTAAAATACCACACATGCAATGACACTAGTGGTGGTTTAGGAAAAGAACACACATGCAAAGACATGCAATGACACTGGTGGATCCATGTGGTTTATGTAAAGGACACACATGCATTGACACTGGTGGATCCATGTGGTTTAGTAAAATAACACACATGCAATGACACTAGTGGTGGTTTAGGAAAAGAACACACATGCAAAGACATGCAATGACACTAGTGGATCCATGTGGTTTAGGAAAGGAACACACATGCAATGACACCGGTGGTGGTTAATGAAAAGAACGCACATGCTAATGACTCTGGTGGATCCAAGTGGTTTATGGAAAGAACAAACATGCAATGACTCTAGTTGTGGTTTAGGAAAGGAACACACATGCAATGACACTGGTGGTCGTTTATGAAAAGAACACACATGCAAACGACACTCGTGGATCCATGTGTTTTAGTAAAATAACACACATGCAATGACACTACTGGTGGTTTAGGAAAAGAACACACATGCAAAGACATGCAATGACACCGTTGGATCCATGTGGTTTAGGATAGGACCACACATGCAATGACACTGGTGGTGGTTTAGGAAAAGAACACACATGCAATGACTCTAGTTATAGTTCCATGTGGTTTATGAAAAGAACAAACATGCAATGACTATAGTTGTGATGAAAAGAACACACATGCAATGACACTAGTGGTGGTTTAGGAAAATAACACACACGCAATGAAACTAGTGGTGGTTTAGGAAAAGAACACACATGCAAATGACTCTGGTGGATCCATGTGGTTTATGTAAAGAACACACATGCAATGAATCTAGTGGTGGTTTAGGAAAATAACACACATGCAATGACACTAGTGGTGGTTTAGGAAAAGGACACACATGCAAATGACTCTGGTGGATCCATGTGGTTTATGGAAAGAACACACATGCAATGAATCTGGTGGTGGTTTAGGAAAATAACACACATGCAATGACACTGTCCTATGAAAAGAACAAACATGCAATGACTGTAGTTGTGGTTTATGGAAAGTACACACATGCAATAACTCTAGTGGTGGTTTAGGAAAAGAACACACATGCAATGACACTAGTGGATCCATGTGGTTTGTAAAATAACACACATGAAGTGACACTAGTGGTGGTTTATGAAAAGAACACACATGCAATGTCTCTAGTTGTGGTTTAGGAAAAGAACAAACATGCAATGACTCTTGTGGTGGTTTATGAAAATAACACACATGCATTGAAACTGGTGGATCCATGTGGTTTAGTAAAATAACACACATGCAATGACACTAGTGGTGGTTTAGGAAAAGAACACACATGCAAATACATGCAATGACACTGGTGGATCCATGTGGTTTAGGAAAGGAACACACATGCAATGACACTGGTGGTGGCTAATGAAAAGAACACACATGCAAATGACTCTGGTGGATCCAAGTGGTTTATAGAAAGAACAAACATGCAATGACTCTAGTTGTGGTTTAGAAAATGAACACACATGCAATGACACTGGTGGTGTTTTATGAAAAGAACAAACATGCAAATGACACTGGTGGATCAATGTGTTTTAGGAAAGGAACACACATGCAATGAGACTGGTGGCGGTTTATGAAAAGAACACACATGCAAATGACACTGGTGGATCCATGTGGTTTAGTAAAATAACACACATGGAATGACACTAGTGGTGGTTTAGGAAAAGAACACACATGCAAAGACATGCAATGACACTAGTGGATCCATGTGGTTTAGGAAAGGAACACACATGCAATGACACCTGTGGTGGTCATTGAAAAGAACACACATGCAAATGACTCTGGTGGATCCATGTGGTTTATGGAAAGAACACACATGCAATGACTCTAGTTGTGGTTCCGTGTGGTTTATGAAAAGAACAAACATGCAATGACTATAGTTGTGGTTTATGAAAATAACACACATGCAATGACTCTAGTGGTGGTTTATGAAAAGAACACACATGAAAATGACTCTGGTGGATCCATGTGGTTTATGGAAAGAACACACATGCAATGAATCTAGTGGTAGTTTAGGAAAATAACACACATGCAATGACACTGGTGGATCCAAGTGGATTAGTAAAATAACACACATGCAATGACACTAGTGGTGGTTTAGGAAAATAACACACATGCAATGTCTCCAGTTGTGGTTTAGGAAAAGAACAAACATGCAATGACTCTAGTGGTGGTTTATAAAAAGGAAACACATGCATTAGCACTGGTGGATCCATGTGGTTAGTAAAATAACACACATGCAATGACAGTAGTGGTGGTTTAGGAAAAGAACACACATGTAAATACATGCAATGACACTAGTGGATCCATGTGGTTTAGGAAAGGAACACACATGCAATGACACTGGTGGTGGTTAATGGAAATAACACACATGCAAATGACTCTGGTGGATCCATGTGGTTTATGGAAAGAACACAAATGCAATGAATCTAGTGGTGGTTTATGAAAAGAACACACATGCAATGACACTGGTGGAACCAAGTGGTTTATGAAAAGAACAAACATGCAATGACTCTAGTTGTGGTTTATGAAAACTATAGACATGCAATGACTCTAGTGGTGGTTTAGGAAACGAACACACATGCAATGACATTGGTGGTGGTCATTGAAAAGAACACACATGCAAATGACTCTAGCGGATCCATGTGGTTTATGGAAAGAACACACATGCAATGACACTAGTGGTGTTTTCAGAAAAGAACACACATGCAATGACTCTAGTTGTGTTCCATGTGGTTTATGAAAAGAACAAACATGCAATGACTATAGTTGTGATTTATGAAAAGAACACACATGCAATGACACTAGTGGTGGTTTAGGAAAAGAACACACATGCAATGAGACTAGTGGAGGTTTAGGAAAAGAACACACAAGCAATGACACTGGTGGTGGTTAATGAAAAGAACACATGTGCAAATAACTCTGGTGGATCCATGTGGTTTAGTAAAATAAGACACATGCAATGACACTTGTGGTGGTTTCGGAAAAGAACACACATGCAATGTGTCTAGTTGTGGTTTAGGAAAATAAGAAACATGCAATGACTCTAGTGGTGGTTTATGAAAAGGACACACATGCATTGACACTGGTGGATCCAGGTGGTTTAGGAAAAGAACACATATGCAATGACACTAGTGCTGGTTTAGGAAAAGAACACACACGTAAAGATATGCAATGACACTGATGGATCCATGTGGTTTAGGAAAGGAACACACATGGAATGACACTGGTGGTGGTTATTGAAAAGAAGGCACATGCAAATGACTCTCGTGGATCCATGTGGTTTATGGAAAGAACACACATCCAATGAATCTAGTGGTAGTTTATGAAAAGGACACACATGCAATGACTCTAGTTGTGGTTCCATGTGGTATATGAAAAGAACAAACATGCAATGACTATAGTTGTGGTTTATGAAAATAACACACATGCAATGACTATAGGTGTGGTTTAGGAAAAGAACACACATGAAAATGACACTGGTGGATCCATGTGGTTTAGTAAAATAACACACATGCAATGATACTAGTGGTGGTTTAGGAAAAGAACTGACATGCAATGTCTCTAGTTGTGGTTTAGGAAAAGAACAAACATGCAATGACTGTAGTGGTGGTTTATGAAAAGGACACACATGCATTGACACTGGTGGATCCATGTGGTTTAGTAAAATAACACACATGCAATGACAGTTGTGGTAGTTTAGGAAAAGAACACACATGCAAAGACAAGCAATGACACTTGTGGTAGTTTAGGAAAAGAACACACATATAAAGACATGCAATGACACTGGTGGATCCATGTGGTTTAGGAAAGGAACACACATGCAATGAATCTAGTGTTGGTCATTGCAAAGAACACACATGCAAATGAATCTAGTGGATCCATGTGGTTTATGAAAAGAATAAACATGCAATGACTCTAATTGTGGTTTATGAAAAGTGCACACATGCAATGACTCTAGTGGTGGTTTAGGAAAGGAATACACATGCAATGACACTAGTGGTGGTCATGGAAAATAACACACATGCAAATGACTCTGGTGGATCCATGTGGTTTATGGAAAGAGAACACATGCAATGACACTGGTGGTGGTTTATGAAAAGAACACACATGCAATGACTCTAGTTGTGGTTCCATGTGGTTTATGAAAAGAACAAACATGCAATGACTATGGCTGTGATTTATGAAAAGAACCCACATGCAATGACTCTTGTGGATCCACGTGGTTTATGAAAAGAACACACATTCAATGACACTAGTGGTGGTTTATGAAAAGAACACACAAGCAATGACACTAGTGGTGGTTTAGGAAAAGAACACACATGTAAATACATGCAATGACACTAGTGGATCCATGTGGTTTAGGAAAGGAACACACATGTAAATACACTGGTGGTGGTTAATGGTAATAACACACATGCAAATGACTCTGGTGGATCCATGTGGTTTATGGAAAGAACACACATGCAATGAATCTAGTGGTGGTTTATGAAAATAACACACATGCAATAACACTGGTGGAACCAAGTGGTTTATGAAAAGAATAAACATGCAATGACTCTAGTTGTGTTTTATGAAAAGTACAGACATGCAATGACTCTAGTGGTGGTTTAGGAAACGAACACACATGCAATGACACTGGTGGTGGTCATTGAAAAGAACACACATGCAAATGACTCTGGTGGATCCATGTGGTTTATGGAAAGAACACACATGCAATGACACTAATGGTGTTTTCAGAAAAGAACACACATGCAATGACTCTAGTTGTAGTTCAATGTGGTTTATGAAAAGAACAAACATGCAATGACTATAGTTGTGATTTATGAAAAGAACACACATGCATTGACTCTTGTGGATCCAAGTGGTTTATGAAAAGAACACACATGCAATGACACTAGTGGTGGTTTAGGAAAAGAACACACATGCAATGACACTAGTGGTGGTTTAGGAAAAGAACACACAAGCAATGACACTGGTGGTGGTTAATGAAAAGAACACACATGCAAATAACTCTAGTGGATCCATGTGGTTTAGTAAAATAAGACACATGCAATGACACTTGTTATGGTTTCGGAAAAGAACACACATGCAATGTCTCTAATTGTGGTTTAGGAAAAGAAGAAACATGCAATGACTCTAGTGGTGGTTTATGAAAAGGACACACATGCATCGACACTGGTGGATCCAGGTGGTTTAGGAAAAGAACACATATGCAATGACACTAGTGCTGGTTTAGGAAAAGAACACACACGTAAAGATATGCAATGACACTGGTGGATCCATGTGGTTTAGGAAAGGAACACACATGGAATGACACTGGTGGTGGTTATTGCAAAGAACGCACATGCAAATGACTCTGGCGGATCCATGTGGTTTATGGAAAGAACACACATGCAATGAATCTAGTGGTGGTTTATGAAAAGGACACACATGCAATGACTCTAGTTGTGGTTCCATGTGGTTTATGAAAAGAACAAACATGCAATGACAATAGTTGTGGTTTTTGAAAACACACATGCAATGACTAAAGTTGTGGTTTATGGAAAGAACACACATTAAAATGCCACTGGTGGATCCATGTGGTTTAGTAAAATAACACACATGCAATGATACTAGTGGTGGTTTAGGAAAAGAACAGACATGCGATGTCTCTAGTTGTGGTTTAGGAAAAGAACAAACATGAAATGACTCTAGTGGTGGTTTATGAAAAGGACACACATGCATTGACATTGGTGGATCCATGTGGTTTACTAAAATAACACACATGAAATGACACTTGTGGTAGTTTAGGAAAAGAACACACATGCAAAGACATGCAATGACACTTGTGGTAGTTTAGGAAAAGAACACACATGCAAAGACATGCAATGACACTTGTGGATCCATGTGGTTTAGGAAAGGAACACACATGCAATGAATCTAGTGGTGGTCATTGAAAAAAACACACATGCAAATGACACTGGTGGATCCATGTGGTTTATGAAAAGAACAAACATGCAAATGACACTGGTGGATCCATGTGGTTTATGAAAAGAACAAACATGCAATGACTCTAGTTGTGGTTTATGAAAAGTGCACACATGCAATGACTCTAGTGGTAGTTTAGGAAAGGAACACACATGCAATGACACTAGTGGTGGTCATGGAAAAGAACACGCATGCAAATGACTCTGGTGGATCCATGTGGTTTATAGAAAGAGAACACATGTAATGACACTGGTGGTGGTTTATGAAAAGAACACACATGCAATGACTCTAGTTGTGGTTCCATGTGGTTTATGAAAAGAACAAACATGCCATGACTATAGTTGTGATTTATGAAAAGAACACACATGCAATGACTCTAGTGGATCCAAGTGGTTTATGAAAAGAACACACATGCAATGACACTAGTGGTGGTTTATGAAAAGAACACACATGCAATGACACTTGTGGTGGTTTACGAAAAGAACGCACAAGCAATGACACTAGTGGTGGTTCATGAAAAGAACACACATGCAAATGACTCTGGTGGATTCATGTGGTTTAGTAAAATAACACACATGCAATGACACTAGTGGTGGTGTAGGAAAAGAACACACATGCAATGTCTCTAGTTGTGGTTTAGGAAAAGAACAAACATGCAATGACTCTAGTGGTGGTCTATGAAAAGGACACACATGCATTGACACTGGTGGATCCAGGTTGTTTAGGAAAAGAACACATATGCAATGACAGTAGTGCTAGTTTAGAAATAGAACACACATGCAAAAACATGCAATGACACTAGTGGATCCATGTGGTTTAGGAAAGGAACACACATGCAATGACACTGGTGGTGGTTATTGAAAAGAACACACATGTAAATGACTCTGTGGATCCATGTGGTTTATGGAAAGAACACACATGCAATGAATCTATTGGTGGTTTATGAAAAGGACACACATGCAATGACTCTAGTTGTGATTCCATGTGGTTTATGAAAAGAACAAACATGCAATGACTATAGTTGTGGTTTATGAAAATAACACACATGCAATGACTATAGTTGTGGTTTATGAAAATAACACCCATGAAAATGACACTGGTGGATCCATGTGGTTTAGTAAAATAACACACATGCAATGACACTAGTGGTGGTTTAGGAAAAGAACAGACATGCCATGTCTCTAGTTGTGGTGGTTTAGGAAAAGAATAGACATAAAATGTCTCTAGTTGTGGTTTAGGAAAAGAACAAACATGCAATGACTCTAGTGGTGGTTTATGAAAAGGACACACATGCATTCATACTGGTGGATCCATGTGGTTTAGTAAAATAACACACATGCAATCACACTAGTGGTAGTTTAGGAAAAGAACACACATGCAAAGACATGCAATGACACTGGTGGATCCATGTGGTTTAGGAAAGGAACTCACATGCAATGAATCTAGTGGTTGTCATTGAAAAGAACACATGCAAATGACACTAGTGGATCCATGTGGTTTATGAAAAGAACAAACATGCAATGATTCAAGTTGTGGTTTATGAAAAGTGCACACATGCAATGACTCTAGTGGTTGTTTAGGAAAGGAACACACATGCAATGACACTGGTGGTGGTCATTGAAAAGAACACACATGCAATAGACTCTGGTGGATCCATGTGGTTTATGGAAAGAACACACATGCAATGACACTAGTGGTGGTTTATGAAAAGAACACACATGCAATGACTCTAGTTGTGGTTCCATGTGGTTTATGAAAAGAACAAACATGCAATGACTATATTTTTGGTGAAAAGAACACACATGCAATGACTCTGGTAGATCCAAGTGGTTTATGAAAAGAACACACATGCAATGACACTAGTGGTGGTTTATGAAAAGAAGACACATGCAATTACTCTTGTGGTGGTTTATGAAAAGAACACACATGCGTTGAAACTGGTGGATCCATGTGGTTTAGTAAAATAACACACATGCAATGACACTAGTGGTGGTTTAGGAAAAGAACACACTTGCAAAGACATGCAATGACACTGGTGGATTCATGTGGTTTAGGAATGGAACACACATGCAATGACACTGGTGGGGGCTAATGAAAAGAACACACATGCAAATGACTCTGGTGGATCCAAGTGGTTTATAGAAAGAACAAACATGCAATGACTCTAGTTGCGGTTTAGGAAAGGAACACACATGCAATGACACTGGTGGTGGTTTATGAAAAGAACAAACATGCAAATGACACTGGTGGATCAATGTCGTTTAGGAAAGGAACACACATGCAATGACACAGGTGGCGGTTTATGAAAAGAACACACATGTAAATGACACTGGTCGATCCATGTGGTTTAGTAAAATAACACACATGGAATGACACTAGTGGTGGTTTAGGAAAAGAACACACATGCAAAGACATGCAATGACACCGGTGGATCCATGTTGTTTAGGAAAGGAACACACATGCAATGACACTAGTGGTGGTCATTGAAAACAACACACATGCAAATGACTCTGGTGGATCCATGTGGTTTATGGAAAGAACAGACATGCAATGACTTTAGTGTTGGTTCCATGTGGTTTATGAAAAGAACAAACATGCAATGACTATAGTTGTGGTTTACGAAAATAACACACATGCAAAGACTCTGGTGGATCCAAGTGGTTTATGAAAAGGACACACATGCAATGACACTAGTGTTGGTTTAGGAAAATAACACACATACAATGACACTAGTGGTGGTTTAGGAAAAGAACACACATGCAAATGACTCTGGTTGATCCATGGGGTTTATGGAAGGAACACACATGCAATGAATCTAGTGGTGGTTTAGGAAAAGAACACACATGCAAAGACACTGGTGGATCCATGTGGTTTATGAAAAGAACAAACATGCAATGACTCTAGTTGTGGTTTATGAAAAGTGCACGCATGAAATGACTCTAGTGGTTGGTAAGGAAAAGAACACACATGCAATGACACTGGTGGATCCATGTGGATTAGTAAAATAACACACATGCAATGACACTAGTGGTGGTTTAGGAAAAGAACACACATGCAATGTCTCTAGTTGTGGTTTAGGAAAAGAACAAACATGAAATGACTGAAAAGTGCACACATGCAATGACTCTAGTGGTGGTTTAGGAAAAGAACACACATGCAATGACACTGGTGCAACCAAGTGGTTTATGAAAAGAACAAACATGCAATGACTCTAGTTGTGGTTTATGAAAAGTACACACATGCAATGACTCTAGTGGTGGTTTAGGAAACGAACACACATGCAATGACACTGGTGGTGGTCATTGAAAATAACGCACATGCAAATGACTCTGGTGGATCCAAGTGGTTTATGGAAAGAACAGACATGCAATGACACTGGTGGTGTTTTCTGAAAAGAACACACATGCAATGACTCTAGTTGTAGTTCCATGTGGTTTATGAAAAGACAAACATGCAATGACTATAGTTGTGTGATACATTGCAAATGTATCTATAATTTTTGATGTTCCATGGTTGGTTTTATCCACTTTCTTGTGTTTTTTTCCAACTTTGGAGTACTTTTCATATGATTTCTTGGACTAACCTATTAACAAGAGCCATAGTGTCAGCTGCCTGTTTTCTGCTGTTTTTGGTTCCAGGAAAGTTAGAAAATGAATATTCTCGGAATTGGACGGGACAAAAGCCAAAGTGCCTATTTTTCCGGAAGGGATCAAGTGCCAGAATACGAGACGGAGAGGGACCAGGGGGCCACCACACCACCTGGCCGCGCGGCCTAGCTTGGCCCACGCCAGGGGGTGGTGAGGCCAGCCCTGGCACCCCCTCGGCCTCTCCTTCCGCCTATAAGTTGCCCTCGGGATGAAAACCCTAAGTACCCGATCAAAAATCCACGAAAGAGTCTGTAGCTGCCATCATCTCCATCCCTAGATCGGGAGGGATCTGAAGCTCTTCCCGGCACCCTGCTGGAGAGGGGAATTCACCCTGGAGGCCTTCTTCATCACCATGCAAGCCTCCGGTTTGATGCGTGAGTACTTCATCCTTGGACTACGGATCCATGTAGTAGCTAGATGGCTGGTTTCTCCTCCTTTGTGCTTTCCTGTTTAGATCTTATGAGCTCCATTCATGATCAAGATCATCTATTTGTAATCCATACATGTTGTGTTTGCGGCGATCAGATGGATATTGAGATGCTATTTCAGATTGATTATTGATTCTATCATGTCTTTGTTATTTGAGATCTTGCATGCTTTCCGTTGTTAGTAGCTATCTTGGCCAAGTAGATGCTAGCAACTCCAAGAGTTAGTATTTATGCTCGATAGTGGGTTCATGCCTCTGGTAATCTGGGGAAGTGACAGAAATCTCTAAGGTACTAGATGTGCTGTTGCTACTAGGGAGAAAACAACAAACCTTTGTTCATAGAACAATCATATTGTTTTCTTTACACGCAGTTCGTAAAGCAATAATCTGTTGCTTGCAACTTAATACTGGAGGGGGTTCAGATGATAACCTGAAGGTGGATTATTAGTCATAGATGCAGTTGGATGGCGGTCTATGTATTATGTTGTAATGCCCAATCGAATCTCAAAGGAGTCAAGATGATTAGTATATGCATGTATTGCTTTCTCGGTGTTTGTCAATTGACCCGCTGTAATTTGTTCACCCAGCATGTTATCTATTTTAAGGAGAGCCACCTCTAGTGAACTATGGATCCCGGTCCTTGTCTTTTACATACAATCTACAATCCTTTACTGCTTTGTGTTTACTTTCTGCAAACTTTTACTTCTTTCCATTCGATATGTTTAATCCTTTGTTTTCCACAAAACACGGTGAGATTGACAACCTCATCGCAAGTTGGGGACAAAGTTCTGTGGTTGTGTTGTGCAGGTCTCCATGTTGCTACTAGCACCGGTAGTGCGCCCTGCCAAAGCTCAGCTAGTAACACCTTTGGGGTGTTTCCTTGCTCCTACTGGTTCGATTAAACCTTGGTTTCATAACTGAGGTAAAACATACTACTGTGCTCATCGTACCTTCCTCTTGGGGTTCCCAACAAGCTCTACGTTGAAAGTCGAGCGCATCAAGATTTTTCTGGCGCCGTTGCCGGGGAGTCAAGGACATCTTCACAAGGGGAGTCCCTCATAACAAATCTCTTTACTTTGTTGTTTTTGTTTTGCTTTGTTTGCTTGTTTTGTTCTTCAAAAAACACAAAAAAATTAGTTTTACTTGTTTGCTTTCTTATTTGAAAAACACAAAAAAATAGTTCCTATCTTGAGTTGCCACTATGTCTAGCCTTGCTCCAATCACTATGTCACCCGAGGAAATGATTTTCACTTTTAAACAAGGAATTGAGGAAAGTTTTAAGGAAGCTTGGTCTAGAATCTCTGATCTACATGAAAAAACTAAGCCTGAAATGACTCAAAGCTTGTTCCTTAGCAGTTTTTACCTTGGGATTGCTCTTTGCTATAGATATGCCCTATATGCTATTGTGGGAGGAGATTTCCTCCAATGTAATGAGGATGATGCTATTAATGCTATAAAGAAAATTGATCCTCACTTACAACATGCCTAGCCAAACTGATATTTCTTTCACAAAAATATTTGCTAGGTTGGACACTCTTGAGGCTAGCATTACTAGATTAGAAAGTTGCTATAATACGCTTAGGGAGCATCACGATTATGTTCCAATAAACTCTGAACCATCAAAGTGGTTCCCTATAGTAAAGATTGAGATGAACACCGAAACTTTTCAAGCTCGCTGTGATATTATGTCTGAATTTTGCCTTATGCCCAAAGATATATATAAATCTCTGAACACTTGGGGGCTCATTGAGGGAGGAAAAGAAATATCTCTTTCTAATAATACTACCATATTACCTCTTGGAATAGCTGAAGGAGTGTTTACAAAGATCCTTGGGAAAACGATTTCTATTGATTACCTTGTTATTGAATGTGCAGGAAAAGGACAAATTACACTTGGAAGGTCCCTATTTGAACTCCTTGGAGCAATAATATATGTGGGAAAGGGGACCATGCACCTTTATTCTCCACCAAACAATCACATTTTCCCCAAGGCTAAGAATAAAATTAAGAGAGGTAAGGGCAAGAAAGTTGGTTTTAAGCTTCTTCATTTGAGAACACTTGATTCTTTCTTTGCTTCTTATGCCTAACTTAAAGGCGTTAAAGAAAAGTACTTGTTGGGAGATAACCCAAGAGTTTTAGTTGAGTCTTGGAAGTTATTACCTCTGTAATAACCTCTCCTTATCCTTTTATTTTCTTTTTGTGCCAAGAGTAACCTCTAATGAGAGTGAAGTAATGATTGGGAAAGTTGTTGTCCCGAAACAGATTTTTGTGCTTCACCGTAAAAATTCCTGAGAGAGCTCTGTACGTCGGATTGAGCTGTAATGTTTTGTGCTTCTGCCCCAGGTTGTTATATAACTTTCGTTAGTTCAACACTTTTTGATTTGAGCAACAGAAGGTCTTCGAAAAAATTCGTCTTTACCTGCTGGTCTGTTTTGACAGATTTCTGCCATTTTCTGCATTTGCTTCTTGTTGGTTCCTTCTTGAGTTCTTTTGGGGAATTGATCTTTTTGAGGGAAGTGCTACAGTAGCTAGTGTTCTAATGAAAGTTTATTTGGTGTTAGAACTGAACCTTAAGACTTATTTATTTTGGGTGCACTAATGTTGCTAATAAAGATTGTGTGAAGTTTTGTATGAAGGAAAATTTTCAGGTGTATGGAAGGAATGAGTAATGAGATGAAGGATGGACTAAAGCTCAAGCTTGGGGATGCCACGCGTATCACCGCAAGAAATATCTAAGAAGTACAAGCATCAAAGCTTTGGGATGTCCAAGGCATCCCCTTCTTCATCAATAAAAATCCCAGGTTTCTTCCAAACGCTTCATTTTTATTGTTTCATGCACAGTTGTGTTTTTCTTGGAGCGTCTTCTTTTTCGTTTTCGCTTTGGTTTTTAGTTTGCTTGGTTTGCTTAGTTTTCTGAATAAGTTGGTTGGACCCCCTCTTTCATACATTGGTTTGCAATTAGTTTGGTTTGGTTTGGAAAAGAGTAGGAAAGCTCATGCTTATGTGCTAAAAAGAGCTCGTTTTTGACTATGGCCTATGCTTCGTCATGCCATGCTTGATATTGTTTTGGCTTTATGCTCAGTATTCTTTGCTGTAGCATGACTTGTTATAAACAATTGATATTGCTTAATGTGCCTTGGATGAATCATGCGTTGTTTTAGCATATTAAAGCATAATATAGTGGTATTCTCCTTTGATGCTTTATTTGGGTTGACTTGGCACATGCTCACACCATGTTATGACTGTCACAAGTCACCATATCATTTATGATCCTTTAGTTTTCAACTTGTAGTATCACTTTATTCTTTGATCAATGATGTTTTGTCGCTCTGCATGATTATGGCCATTATTGCTCTCTTAGTTTGTCGCTCCCAGTCTTTTGCTAGCCTCCACAACCAAGTATGAGTTCCACTCATGCATCCAACTCCCTAAACCAAGTTATTCCAAAGATTCCACCATACCTACCTACTAGCTTATTATATTCCAAGTATATTCATGCTTTTGTTTACCTTCCACTTGTTATGAGAAAACTAGTGATTAAAGCTCTCACGAACTTGATGGCACACTTTACTTTATTGCCTCTAATAAACTTGAACCATTGGGTCCTTCTTTGTTGCGTATATGCTTGCACTTTATAAGTTGAAATTAGCAGAACCATGTTTCATGGGGAACGCTTTTAACATTGCACTTGTACGTTGTACCCCGTTGATATCATGTTCTTTTGCTTACGGATCCCGGCGGTGTGAAATAAAACTGGAACTTGTAAGATCATGGAGTTTGTATGTGTGTTAGAGAAACGCCTAGGCTGCTAGCCTAAGCCATGCCTAATCATGGTGGAAACTTGTAGCATCACCATAATGAGCACTCTATGAAGCATCCTCAATAAAAACCTATGCAAATAGCAAATAAAAAGATCGCTGAGATGCTCATTGTCTGCTTGCCTTGTCATTTTGATTATGGGAAAGCTCCCGTATCATGTGCATGGGGTACCCCGTTGGCGGTTCTTAATGATACACATATACTTACAATGACAAGAGCTTACGCGTGACTGAAGTTGAGTAGCATGAGGATCGGTCTTCGTAAGTAAGGGGCATGAGATTTCGGTTTATAACTTGTCAAGCATATCCTCTTAGTTATGTCACTTTAACCTTAATCACCTTAAAGATGCTTATGATAGGGGCAATGAGAGCTGAAAGCTATAAGTACCATAATTCTAGGAAGCTCTTTATGAGACTTGAATCCCTAGTTCCTTTTACAAAAGGCCTTTCCTCCACCATTATATTGAGTCTCCACCTTCTATCTTTATGCACCTTCTTTGAGAGCATAGTGGTCATTCTTAGTTCTATGTGCATTGTCCAAGACTAGTTGATTGATGCATAACTTGTTATTGCTTGTTTGAAACTATTGTATCTAGTCACTCTTATGAACTTTGAAGGTGTCCTATGCATTTATATTTGCTACTCTATTGAGGGACAAGCTGAATACTATTATGCTATGTTTTCTTTATGTGAAACAAACAAACGTCTTGCAAAGCATTGTTATTCATGAATCTTTTGTTTGTGCATTTTCATGTTGCATCATAGTTTCTTTGCTTATTGCTAGAACTTTGTCTTTCATGTTATGATTGAAGTACTAGGATCCCAGCTTTGAATGTTTTGCAAATACTTTGATCAAGTCTTTGATGGTGCATGTCACCTCAAAAATCATTTCTTTTTATCACTTACCTACTCGAGGATGAGCAGGAGTTAAGCTTGGGGATGTTGATACATTTCAAATGTATCTATAATTTTTTATGTTCCATGCTTGGTTTTATCCACTTTCTTGTGTTTTTTTCCAACTTTGGAGTACTTTTCATACGATTTCTTGGACTAACCTATTAACAAGAGCCACAATGTCAGCTGCCTGGTTTCTGCTGTTTTTGGTTCTAGGAAAGTCAGAAAATGAATATTCTCGGAATTGGACGGGACAAAAGCCAAAGTGCCTATTTTTCCGGAAGGGATCAAGTGCCAGAATACGAGACGGAGAGGGACCAGGGGGCCGCGCGGCCCAGCCTGGCCCATGCCAGGGGGTGGTGAGGCCAATCCTGGCAGCCCCTCGGCCTCTCCTTCCGCCTATAAGTTGCCCTCGGGACGAAAACCCTAAGTACCCGATCAAAAATCCACGAAAGAGTCTGTAGTCGCCGTCATCTCCATCCCTAGACCAGGAGGGATCTGAAGCTCTTCCCGGCACCCTGCCGGAGAGGGGAATTCACCCTAGAGGCCTTCTTCATCACCATGCAAGCCTCCGGTGTGATGCGTGAGTAGTTCATCCTTGGACTACGGATCCATGTAGTAGCTAGATGGCTGGTTTCTCCTCCTTTGTGCTTTCATGTTTATATCTTGTGAGCTCCGTTCATGATCAATATCATCTATTTGTAATCCATACATGTTGTGTTTGCGGGGATCCGATGGATATTGAGATGCTATTTCAGATTGATTATTGATTCTATCATGTCTTTGTTATTTGAGATCTTGCATGCTTTCCGTTGTTAGTAGCTATCTTGGCCAAGTAGATGCTAGCAACTCCAAGAATTAGTATTTATGCTCGATAGTGGGTTCATGCCTCTGGTAATCTAGGGAAGTGACAGAAATCTCTAAGGTACTAGATGTGTTGTTGCTACTAGGGAGAAAAGAACAATCCTTTGTTCATAGAACAATCGTATTGTTTACTTTACACGCAGTTCATAAAGCAATAATCTGTTGCTTGCAACTTAATACTGGAGGGGGTTCGGATGATAACCTGAAGGTGGATTATTAGTCATAGATGCAGTTGGATGGCGGTCTATGTATTATGTTGTAATGCCCAATCGAATCTCAAAGGAGTCAAGATGATTAGTATATGCATGTATTGCTTTCTCGGTGTTTGTCAATTGCCCCGCTGTAATTTCTTCACCCAGCATGTTATCCATCTTAAGGAGAGCCACCTCTAGTGAACTATGGATCCCGGTCCTTATCTTTTACATACAATCTACAATCCTTTACTGCTTTGTGTTTACTTTCTGCAAACTTTTACTTCTTTCCATTCGATACGTTTAATCCTTTATTTTCCGCAAAACACGGTGAGATTGACAACCTCATCGCAAGTTGGGAACAAAGTTCTATGGTTGTGTTGTGTAGGTCTCCGCGTTGCTACTAGCCCCGGTAGTGCGCCCTGCCAAAGCTCAGCTAGTAACACCTTTGGGGTGTTTCCTTGCTCCTACTGGTTCGATTAAACCTTGGTTTCATAACTGAGGGAAAACTTACTGGTGTGCTCATCGTACCTTCCTCTTGGGGTTCCCAACGAGCTCTACGTTGAAAGTCGAGCGCATCATTGTGATTTATGAAAATAACACACATGCAATGACTCTTATGGATACAAGTGGTTTATGAAAAGAACACACATGCAATGACACTAGTGGTGCTTTAGGAAAAGAACACACATGCAATGACACTAGTGGTGGTTTAGGAAAAGAACCCACAAACAATGACACTAGTGGTGGTTAATGAAAGGAAAACACATGCAAATGACTCTGGTGGATCCATGTGGTTTAGTAAAATAACACACATGCAATGACACTTGTGGTGGTTTCGGAAAAGAACACACATGCAATGTCTCTAGCTGTGGTTTAGGAAAAGAAGAAACATGCAATGACTCTAGTGGTGGTTTATGAAAAGGACACACATGCATTGACACTGGTGGACCAAGGTGGTTTAGGAAAAGAACACATATGCAATGACACTAGTGCTGGTTTAGGAAAAGAATACACATGCAAAGACATGCAATGACACTGGTGGATCCATGTGGTTTATGGAAAGAACACACAAGGAATGAATCTAGTGGTGGTTTAGGAAAATAACAGACGTGCAATGACACCGATGGATCCATGTGGTTTATGAAAAGAACCAACATGCAATGACTCTAGTTGTGGTTTATGAAAAGTGTACGCATGCAATGACTCTAGTGGTGGTTTAGGAAAAGAACACACATGCAATGACACTGGTGGATCCATGTGGATTAGTAAAATAATACACATGCAATGACACTAGTGGTGGTTTAGGAAAATAACACACATGCAATGTCTCTAGTTGTGGTTTAGGAAAAGAACAAACATGCAATGATTCTAGTGGTGGTTTATGAAAAAGACACACATGCATTGACACTAGTGGATCTAGGTGATTTAGGAAAAGAACACTTATGCAATGACACTAGTGCTGGTTTAGGAAAAGAACACACATGCAAAGACATGCAATGACACTGGTGGGTCCATGTGGTTTAGGAAAGGAACACACATGCAATGATACTAGTGGTGGTTATTGAAAAGAGCACACATGCAAATGACTCTGGTGCATCCATGTGGTTTATGGAAAGAACACACATGCAATGACTCTAGTTGTGGTTCCACGTGGTTTATGAAAAGAACAAACATGCAATGACTATAGTTGTGGTTTATGAAAATAACACACATGCAATGACTATAGTTGTGGTTTATGAAAATAACACACATGAAAATGACACTGGTGGATCCATGTGGTTTAGTAAAATAGCACACATGCAATGACACTAGTGGTGGTTTAGGAAAAGAACAGACATGCCATGTCTCTAGTTGTGGTGGTTTAGGAAAAGAACAGACAAGCAATGTCTCTAGATGTGGTTTAGGAAAAGAACAAACATGCAATGACTCTAGTGGTGGTTTATGAAAAGGACTCACATGCATTGACACTGGTGGATCCATGTGGTTTTGTAAAATAACACACATGCAATGACACTAGTGGTAGTTTACGAAAAGAACACACATGCAAAGACATGCAATGACAGTGGTGGATCCATGTGGTTTAGGAAAGGAACACACATGCAATGAATCTAGTGGTTGTCATTGAAAAGAATACACATGCAAATGACACTAGTGGATCCAGGTGGTTGATGAAAAGAACAAACATGCAATGACTCTAGTTGTGGTTTATGAAAAGTGCACACATGCAATGAATCTAGTGGTTGTTTAGGAAAGGAACACACATGCAATGACACTAGTAGTGGTCATTGAAAAGAACACACATGCAAATGACTCTGGTGGATCCATGTTGTTTATAGAAAGAACACACATGCAATGACACTGGTGGTGGTTTATGAAAAGAACACACATGCAATGACTCTAGTTGTGGTTCCGTGTGGTTTATAAAAATAACAAACATGCAATGACTATATTTTTGGTGAAAAGAACACACATGCAATGACGCTGGTAGATCCAAGTGGTTTATGAAAAGAACACACATGCAATGACACTAGTGGTGGTTTATGAAAAGAACACACATGCAATGACTCTAGTGGTGGTTTATGAAAAGAACACACATGCATTGAAACTGGTGGATCCATGTGGTTTAGTAAAATAACACACATGCAATGACACTAGTGGTGGTTTAGGAAAAGAACACACATGCAAAGACATGCAATGACACTGGTGGATCCATGTGGTTTAGGAAAGGAACACACATGAAATGACACTTGTGGTGGCTAATTAAAAGAACACGCATGCAAATGACTCTGGTGGAATCGTGTGGTGTATAGAGAGAACAAACATGCAATGATTCTAGTTGTGGTTTACAAAAGGAACACACATGCAATGACACTAGTGGTGGTTTATGAAAAGAACGAACATACAAATGACACTGGTGGATCAATGTGTTTTAGGAAAGGAACACACATGCAATAACACTGGTGGTGGTTTATAAAAAGAACACACATGTAAATGACACTGGTGGATCCATGTGGTTTAGTAAAATAACACACATGGAATGACACTAGTGGTGGTTTAGGAAAAGAACACACATGCAAAGAAATGAAATGACACTGGTGGATCCATGTGGTTTAGGAAAGGAACACACATGCAATGACACTGGTGGTGGTCATTGAAAAGAACACACATGCAAATGACTTCGGTGGATCCATGTGGTTTATGGAAAGAACAGACCTGCAATGACTCTAGTTGTGGTTCCATGTGGTTTATGAAAAGAACAAACATGCAATGACTATAGTTGTGGTTTATGAAAATAACACACATGCAATGACTCTGGTGGATCCAAGTGGTTTATGAAAAGGACACACATGCAATGACACTAGTGGTGGTTTAGGAAAAGAACACACATCCAATGAATCTAGTGGTGATTTAGGAAAAAGAACACACATGCAAAGACACTGGTGGATCCATGTGGTTTATGCAAAGAACAAACATGCAATGACTCTAGTTGTGGTTTATGAAAAGTGCACGCATGCAATGACTCTAGTGGTGGTTTAGGAAAAGAACACACATGCAATGACACTGGTGGATCCATGTGGATTAGTAAAATAACACACATGCGATGACACTAGTGGTGGTTTAGGAAAAGAATACACATGCAATATCTCTAGTTGTGGTTTAGGAAAAGAACAAACATGAAATGACTCTAGTTGTGGTTTACGAAAAGTGCATGCATGCAATGACTGTAGTGGTAGTTTAGGAAAAGAACACACATGCAATGACACTGGTGGAACCAAGTGGTTTATGAAAATAACAAACATGCAATGACTCTAGTTGTGGTTTATGAAAAGTACACACATGCAATGACTCTAGTGGTGGATTAGGAAATGAACACACATGCAATGACACTGGTGGTGGTCATTGAAAATAATAGAGATGCAAATGACTCTGGTGGATCCATGTGGTTTATGGAAAGAACAAACATGCAATGACACTGGTGGTGTTTTCTGAAAAGAACACACATGCAATGAATCTAGTTGTAGTTCCATGTGGTTTATGAAAAGACCAAGCATGCAATGACTATAGTTGTGACTTATGAAAAGAACACACATGCAATGACTCTTGTGGATCCAAGTGGTTTATGAAAAGAACACACATCCAATGACACTAGTGGTTGTTTAGGAAAAGAACACACATGCAGTGACACTAGTGGTGGTTTAGGAAAAGAACACACAAACAATGACACTGCTGGTGGTTAATGAAAAGAACACACATGCAAATGACTCTGGTGGATCCATGTGGTTTAGTAAAATAACACACCTGCAATGACACTTGTGGTGGTTTCGGAAAAGAGAACACATGTAATGTCTCTAGCTATGGTTTAGGAAAAGAAGGAACATGCAATGACTCTAGTGGTGGTTTATGAAAAGGACACACATGCATTGACACTGGTGGACCCAGGTGGTTTAGGAAAAGAACACATATGCAATGACACTAGTGGTGGTTTAGGAAAAGAACACACATGCAAAGACATGCAATGACACTGGTGGATCCATGTGGTTTAGGAAAGGAACACACATGAAATGACACTGGTGGTGGTTATTGAAAAGAACACACATGCAAATGACTCTGGTAGATCCATGTGGTTTATGGAAATAACACACATGCAATGAATCTAGTGGTGGTTTATGAAAAGAACACACATGTAATGACTCTAGTTGTGGTTCCATGTGGTTTATAAAAAGAACAAACATGCAATAACTATAGTTGTGGTTCATGAAAATAACACACATGCAATTACTATAGTTGTGGTTTATGAAAAGAACACACATGAAAATGACACTGGTGGATCCATGTGGTTTAGTAAAATAACACACATGCAATGACACGAGTGGTGGTTTAGGAAAAGAACACACATGCAATGTCTCTAGTTGTGGTTTAGGAAAAGAACAAACATGCAATGACTCTAGTGGTGGTTTATGAAAAGGACACACGTGCATTAACACTGGTGGATTGATGGCCCAAATATATCGAGCTTATTGGGGAACCCCAAGAGGAAGGTATGATGAGCACAGCAACAAGTTTTCCCTCAGTTATGAAACCAAGGTTTAATCGAACCAGTAGGAGCAAGGAAACACCCCAAAGGTGTTGCTAACTGAAGTTTGGCAGGGCGCACTACCGGTGCCAGCAGCAACCTAGAGACCTGCACAACACAACCACAGAACTCTGCCCCCAACTTGTGATGAGGTTGTCAATCTCACCGGTTTTGCTGAAAACAAGGGATTAAATGTATCGAGTGGAAGAAAGTAATAGTTTGCAAAAAGTAAACACAAAGCAGTAAACAGTTGATTGTAGATTGATGATAAAAGAAACGACCAGGGTCCATAGTTCACTAGAGGTGGCTCTCCTTAAGATAGATGACACGTTGGGTGAACAAATTACAGCGGGGCAATTGACAAACATCGAGCAAGCATGCAAGCATATACTACTCATCTTGACTCCTTTGAGATTCGATTGGGCATTACAACATTATACATAGACCGCCATCCAACTACATCTATGACTAATAATCCACCTTCAGGTTATCATCCGAACCCCCTCCAGTATTAAGTTGCAAGCAACGGATAATTGCATTACGAATTGCGTGTAAAGTAAACAATATGATTGTTCTATGAACAAAGGATTGTTGTTTTCTCCCTAGTAGCAACAACACATCTAGTACCTTAGAGATTTTTGTCACTTCCCCAGATTACCAGAGGCATGAACCCACTATCGAGCATAAATACTAACTCTTGGAGTTGCTAGCATCTACTTGGCCAAGATAGCTACTAACAACGGAAAGCATGCATGATCACAAATAACAAAGACATGATAGAATCAATAATCAATCTGAAATAGCATCTCAATATCCATCGGATCCCCGCAAACACAACATGTATGAATTACAAATATATGATCTTGATCATGAACGGAGCTCACAAGATCTAAACATGATAGCACAAAGGAGGAGAACCAGCATCTAGCTACTACATGGACCTGTAGTCCAGAGATGAACTACTCACGCATCACACCGGAGGCTTGCATGATGATGAAGAAGGCCTCTAGGGTGAATTCTCCCCTCCGGCAGGGTGCCGGGAAGAGCTTCAGATCCCTCCCGATCTAGGGATGGAGATGACGGAGGCTACAGACTCTTTCGTGGATTTTTGATCGGGTACTTAGGGTTTTTGTATCAGAGGCAATATATAGGCGGAAGGAGAGGCTGAGGGGGTGCCTGGGGCGGCTAGACCACCCCCTGGCACAGGCCAAGCCTGGCCGCGCGACCAGGTGGTGTGGCTGGGACCCAGCCCCTCTCCGTCTTGTATTCTGGCTCCAGGTGTCCCTCGGTGAAAAACTGACATTGGCTTTTGTCCCGTCCAATTCCGAGAATTTTCATTTTCTGACTTTCCTAGAACCAAAAAACAGCAGAAAACAGGCTGCTGGCACTGTGGCTCTTGTTAATAGGTTAGTCCAAGAAATCATATGAAAAGTACTCCAAAGTGTGGACAAAACATAAGAAAGTAGATAAAACCAGGCATGGAACATCAAAAATTATGGATACGTTAGCAACGTATCAACATCCCCAAGCTTAACTCCTGCTCGTCCTCGAGTAGGTAAGTGATAAAAAGAAAGAATAATTTTTGAGGTGACATGCACCATCATAAACTTGATCAAAGTATTTGTAAAACATTGATAGCTAGGGTCATAGTACTTCAATCATAACATGAAAGACAAAGTTCTAACAATAAGACAAAGCAACTATGTTGCAAAATGAAAAGGCACAAACAAAAGATTCATGAATAAAAATGCTTTGCAAGACGTTTGTTTGTTTCACATAAAGAAAACATAGCATAGTGGCATTCAGCTTGTCCCTCATAGAGGAGCAAATATAAATGCATAGGACACCTTCAAAGTTCATAAGAGTGACTAGATACAAATAGTTTAAAACAAGCAATATCAAAGCTATGCATCAATCAAAAAGTCTTGGGACAATGCACATAGAACTAAGAATGGCCACTATGCTCTCAAAGTAGGTGCATAAAGATAGAAGGTGGAGACTCAACATAAAAGTAAAAGAAGGGCCTTCATAGAAGGAAGTAGGGATTCAAGTCTCATAAAGAGCTTCCAAAAATTATGGTACTTATTAGCTTTCAGCTCTCATTGCCCCTATCATAAGCATCTTAAAGGTGATTAAGGTTAAAGTGACACAACTAAGAGGATATGCTTGACAAGTTATAAACCGAAATCTCATGCCCCTTACTTACGAAGACCGAACCTCATGCTACTCAACTTTAGTCACAAGTAAGCTCTTGTCATTGTAAGTACATATGTATCATAGAGAACCGCCAATGGGGTACTCCTTGCACATGATACAGGAGCTATCCCATAATCAAAATGACAAGGCAAGCAGACAATGAGCATCTCAACGATCCTTTTATTTGCTATTTGCATAGATTTTTATTGAGGATGCTTCATAGAGTGCTCATTATGGTTATGCTGCAAGTTTCCACCATGATTAGGCATGGCTTAGGCTAGCAGCCAGCGCTTTCTAACACATACAAACTCCATGATCTTACAAGTTCCCTTTATTTCACAATCACGGGTCCATAAGCAAAAGAACATGATATCATCGGGGTACAAAGTACAAGTGCAATGTTGAAAGCGTTCCCCATGATACATGGTTCTGCTAACTTCAACTTATAAAGCGCAAGCATATACGCAACAAAGATGGACGCAATGGTTCAAGTTTATTAAATGCAAAAAAGTAAAGTGTGCCATCAAGTTCGTGAGAGCTTTAATCACTAGTTTTCTCATAACAAGTTTAATTTGGAAGGTAGACAAAAACATGAATATACTTGGAATAGCATATGCTAGTAGGTAGGTATGGTGGATTCTTTGGTATAACTTGGTTTTAGGAGTTGGATGCATGAGTGGAACTCATACTTGGTTACGGAGGCTAGCAAAAGACTGGGAGCGACCAACTAAGAGAGCAATAATGGCCATAATCATGCAGAGCGACAAAACATCATTGATCAAAGCATAAAGTGATACTACAAGTTCAAAACTAAAGGATCATCAAGGCTTATGGTGACTTGGGATAGTCATAACATGGTGTGAGCATGCACCAAGTCAACCCAAATAAAGCATCAAAGGAGAATACTACAATACTATACTTTAATATGCTAAAACAACGCATGATTCTTCCAAGGCACATTAAGCAATCTCAATTGTTTATAACAATTCATGCTACAACAAAGAATACTAAGCATAAAGCCAAAACAATATCAAGCATGGCATGACAAAGCATAGGCCACAGTCAAAAACAAGCTCAATTTACCACTTAAGCATGAACTTCCCTACTCTTTTCCAATCCAAACCAAACTATTTGAAAACCAATGTATGAAAGAGGGGGTCCAACCAATTTATTCAGCAAACTAATAAAACCAAGCAAACGAAAAACCAAAACAAAAACAAAAAAGAAGACGCTCCAAGAACAACACAACTATGCATGAAACAATAAAAATGAAACGTTTGGAAGGAACCTGGGATTTTTATTGATGGAGAAGGGGATGCCTTGGGCATCCCCAAGCTTTGACGCTTGTACTTCTTGGATATTTCTTGGGATGATACGCGTGGCATCCCCAAGCTTTAGCTTTAGTCCATCCTTCATCTCATTACTCATTCGTTCCATACACCTGAAAATTTTCCTTCATACAATCTTTATTAGCAACATTAGTGCACTCAAGATAATAGGTCTTTAGGTTCAGTTCCAACACCAATAAAACTTCCATTAAAACACAAGCTACTGTAGCACTTCCCTCAAAAATCTCAATTCCCCAAAAGAACTCAAAAAGGAACCAAGAAAAAGCAAATGCAAATAATGGCAGAAATCTGTCAAAACAGACCAGCAGGTAAAGACGAATTTTTTCGAAGACCTTATGTTGCTCAAATCGAAAAGTTTTTAACTAACGAAAGTTAGATAACAACCTGGGTCAGAAGATCAAAAAATCACGCCTCAAAAGGACATACAGATATTTTACATGAATTTTTACGGTGAAGCACAGAAATCTGTTTCGGGACAGCAACTTTCCCAATCATTACTTCTCTCTCATTAGAGGTTACTCTTGGCACAAAAAGCAAATAAAAAGGATAAGGATAGGTTATTACTCAAGTAATAACTTCCAAGACTCATCTAAAACTTTTGGGTTATCTCCCAATAAGTACTTTTCTTTAACGCCTTTAAGTTAGGCATAAGAAGCAAGAAAAAGAATCAAGTGTTCTTAAATGAAGAAGCATTAAGAGCAAATTTTGTTTTCATAGGAGAGGCAAAATAAATCTTATCTCTCCTCTTAGGGAAGTGTTCTATACCTTTCTTGAGTGGGAGTTGATATTTAATGGTGCCTTCTTTCATATCAATAATGGCACCAACAGTTCTAAGAAAAGGTCTTCCCAAAGTAATAGGACAAGAAGCATTGCATTCAACATCCAAAACATAGAAATCAACATGGACATAGGCATTGTTAACCATAATAAGAACATCATTAATACTCCCCATGAGTTTCTTTTTAGCATTATCATCAAGTAGGATATTCAAATAACAATCTTCAAGTGGTGGCAAATCAAGCATATCATAAATCCTTCTAGGCATAATAGAAACACTACTATCAAGATCACAAATAACGAATACATGATAGAATCAATAATCAATCTGAAATAGCATTTCAATATCCATCGGATCCCCGCAAACACAACATGTATGAATTACAAATAGATGATCTTGATCATGAACGGAGCTCACAAGATCTAAACATGATAGCACAAAGGCGGAGAACCAGCCATCTAGCTACTACATGGACCCGTAGTCCAGAGATGAACTACTCACGCATCACATCGGAGGCTTGCATGATGATGAAGAAGGCCTCCAGGGTGAATTCTCCCCTCCGATAGGGTGCCGAGAAGAGCTTCAGATCCCTCCTGATCTATGGATGGAGATGACGGTGGCTACAGACTCTTTCGTAGATTTTGATCGGGTAATTAGGGTTTCTGTATCGGAGGCAATATATAGGAGGAAGGAGAGGCCGAGGGGGTGCCTAGGGCGGCCAAACCACCCCCTAGCACAGGCCAAGCCTGGCCGCGCGGCCAGGTGGTGTGGCCGGGCCCTAGCCCCTCTCCGTCTCGTATTCTGGCTCCACCAGTTCTTAGGAGGCCACCTGGGAGTCCTAGAAAGCTAAGGATTGAAGACTCCACCGATAAAGGTTCAAGGCTAGGAGCTAGCAAAAGGAAATGCAAATGTTGTGGAGGATTTGGCCATATCAAGAGGTTGTGCAAAAACCTAGTTCCACATGATCTTGTCCCTGTTCACAACCTGGTGGTAGAAAATGAGGCTTCTCAGCCAAAACGGGAGGAAGAGCAGCACAAAGACAAAGAACTTGAGGAAGTGCAACAGGTGGAGGAAAATGGTGATGAGCACTCAGAGGAAAATGTAGGTAAGAAGAAAATTTATGAAGAAGTGGAGGTGCCGGCAAGAAAAGGGTGTGAAAAGAAACAAAAGGGTAAGCGGAACGGGAAGGAAAAGGAAAATAATGGAGGTGTATTAGAATATGAAGAAGTTGCAAGGTGATTGAGGATGTTCTTGAGGATCTTTCGGCTACCTACAGGAGAAATAATAAATCCCTGCCAATTTCATCTTTGTACGATTCTCCAGATGAAAGTTAAGCTTCAAAATTGTTTTATTTGCCATTTGATCATTTTTTCCATCCTCATCAACTATTGCTTAATGCAGCGTGGGCTAGCAGACTAATAAGAGGAGCAGAAAGAAGCGGGCACAGTAACATCATTTCTTGAATTATCATTTAAACTGAACTAGTCATGTCGTCTTTTTTATATCTGGCACGTGCAACATGTCTGTGATGGGGTCAGATGGACCAGATTACAACTTTTTAAATATTATTACATTGGAGTAATTTTTTACCTACGTATGGACGCAACTACTAGTTCCCATCTCCCTTGGATTCCCATCTCCTCTGGCGCACTCCAAAATTATGGTTGTGCCATCAAGTGCTGGTAGCAGAGTCAGTGTATCGTCCCATCAGATGTGAACGCGCGAAATTTGTTTGTTCAGAATTGGACGACTTTTGATTAGTTTGAAAGACAGACAAACCTATAACATGGCCAATATATGCCCTCAGAAACTATTCCTCAAAAAATATTATTACTCCCTCCGTCTATAAATAAGTGACTTGAATTTGTGTAGATTCGTATGTATCTAGACATCTTTTGGGTATAGATACATTTAAATATCTAAAAAAGCTAATCAACGCTACCCAAAAGTGTTGCCTCCCTTCGGGGTTGTGCAAATCCGCGTGGATCTCACGCCGGTGGGTTCCGCATAGCTCAATCAACGCCATCCGCTCCTTCTTGAACAGCTTTCGCTAGTATGCTCTCGTGCGCGAGTACCGTGCCATTGCCCTCTTCTGCTCTGGCAGCTGGCCACAGCGCTCCTCGATCTGCCTCGCCAACGCATTGTCGCGCAAGAGTGGTGCGACAGGCACCCCGGTGTAGTTGAGTTCGAAGCCGGCCGGAAGCCTCGCGAACGGCAGCACGAGTATGTCGTAGTGGGCGAACATCTAAGCCTCGTGCAAGCTGAGTTTGGGCCTCTCCATCTCCATGGCGATGTAGGAACACGGTCTAAGCTTTGGCCCCGAGGTTTAGGGGATAAGGGCAAGGACGTAGGCCCAGTCGTGGATGCCACTACCAATCAGTTCCCATAACAGACTTCTCGTGGATCGCCCTTACGAAGGATATCCTTATCGTCCACGCACCTTGATCCAACGATGCCTAACAATCGGGGATCGGGTCTTCTAGCAGCCCAGATCAGTTGCTGGTTAGATCTGCGTCCCGATTGTTTGTGGCCAACGGCTGTCATTGAAAAGAACACACATGCAAATGACTCTGGTGGATCCATGTGGTTTATGGAAAGAACATACATGTAATGAATCTCGTGGTGGTTTATGAAAAGAACACACATGCAATGACTCTAGTTGTGGTTCCATGTGGTTTATGAAAATATCAAACATGCAATGACTATAGTTGTGGTTTATGAAAATTACACACATGCAATGACTATAGTTGTGGTTTATGAAAAGAACATACATGAAAATGACACTGGTGGATCCATGTGGTTTAGTAAAATAACACACATGTAATGACACTAGTGGTGGTTTAGGAACAGAACACACATGCAATGTCTGTAGTTGTGGTTTTCGAAAAGGACAAACATGCAATAACTCTAGTGGTAGTTTATGAAAAGACAGGCATGCATTAACACTGGAGGATCCATGAGGTTTAGTAAAATAACATACATGCAATGACACTAGTGGTGGTTTAGGAAAAGAACACACATGCAAAGACATGCAATGACACTAGTGGATCCATGTGGTTTAGGAAAGGAACACACATGCAATGACATTGGTGGTGGTTAATGAAAAGAACACACATGCAAATGACTCTGGTGGATCCATTTGGTTTATGGAAAGAACACACATGCAATGAATCTAGTGGTGGTTTATGAAAAGACCACACATCTAATGACTATAGTTGTGGTTTATGAAAAGAACATACATGAAAATGACACTGGTGGATCCATGTGGTTTAGAAAAATAACAAACATGTAATGACACTAGTGGTGGTTTAGGAACAGAACACACATGTAATGTCTCTAGTTGTGGTTTTGGAAAAGAACAAACATGCAATAACTCTAGTGGTAGTTTATGAAAAGACACGCATGCATTAACACTGGAGGATCCATGAGGTTTTGTAAAATAACATACATGCAATGACACTAGTGGTGGTTTAGGAAAAAAACACACATGCAAAGACATGCAATGACACTAGTGGTGGTTTAGGAAAGGAACACACATGCAATGACACTGGTGGTGGTTAATGAAAAGAACACACATGCAAATGACTCTGGTGGATCCATGTGGTTTATGGAAAGAACACACATGCAATGAATCTAGTGGTGGTTTATGAAAAGAACACACATGCAATGACACTGGTGGAACCAAGTGGTTTAGGAAAGGAACACACATGCATTGACACTGGTGGGATCCATGTGGTTTAGTAAAATAACACACATGCAATGACACTAGTGGTGGTTTATGAAAAAAAACACATGCAATGTCTCTAGTTGTGGTTTAGGAAAAAACAAGCATGCAATGACTCTAGTTGTAGTTTATGTAAAGTACACACATGCAATGACTCTAGTGGTGGTTTAGGAATAGAACACACGTGCAATGAAACTGGTGGATCCATGTGGTTTAGTAAAATAACACACATGCAATGACACTTGTGGTTGTTTAGGAAAAGAACACACATTCAATGTCTCTAGTTGTGATTTAGGAAAAGAACAAACTTGCAATGACTCTAGTGGTGGTTTATGAAAAGGACACACATGCATTGACACTGGTGGATCCATGTGGTTTAGTAAAATAACACACATGCAATGACACTAGTAGTGATTTCGAAAAAGAACACACGTGCAAAGACATGCAATGACACTGGTGGATCCATGTGGTTTAGGAAAGGAACACACATACAATGACACTAGTGGTGGTTTATGAAAAGAACACACATGCAAATGACTTTGGTGGATCCAAGTGGTTTATGGAAAGAACAAACATGCAATGCCTCTAGTTGTGGTTTAGGAAAGGATCACACATACAATTACACTGGTGGTGGTTTATGAAAAGAACACACATGCAAATGACACTTGTGGATCCATGTGGTTTAGCAAAGGAACACACATGCAATGACACTAGTGGTGGTTTATGAAAAGAACACACATGCTAATGACCGTGGTGGATCCATGTGGTTTTAGGAAAGGAACACACATGCATCGACACTGGTGGGATCCATGTGGTTTAGTTAAATAACACACATGCAATGACACTAGTGGTGGTTTAGGAAAAGAACACACATGTAAAGACATGCAATCACACTGGTGGATCCATGTGGTTTATGAAAAGGACACACATGCATTAACACTGGTGGATCCATGTGGTTTAGTAAAATAACACACATGCAATGACACTAGTGGTGGTTTAGGAAAAGAACACACATGCAAAGACATGCAATGACACTAGTGGATCCATGTGGTTTAGGAAAGGAACACACATGCAATGACACCGGTGGTGGTTTATGAAAAGAACACACATGCAAATGACTCTGGTGGATCCAAGTGGTTTATGGAAAGAACAATTATGCAATGACTCTAATTGTGGTTTAGGAAAGGAACTCACATGCAATGACACTGGTGGTTTATGAAAAGAACACACATGTGAATGGCACTACTAGATCCATGTGGTTTAGGATATGAACACACATGCAATGACACTGGTGGTGGTTTATGAAAAGAACACACATGCAAATGACACTGGTGGATCCATGTGGTTTAGTAAAATAACAGACATGCATTGACACTACTGGTGGTTTAGGAAAACAACACACATGAAAAGACATGCAATGACACTGGTGGATCTATGTGGTTAAGGATAGGAATACACATGCAATGACACTAGTGGTGGTTTAGGTAAAGAACACACATGCAATGAATCTAGTTGTGGTTCCATGTGGTTTATGAAAAGAACAAACATGGAATGACTATAGTTGTGATGAAAAGAAAACACATGCAATGAGTCTGGTGGATTCAAGTGGTTTATGAAAAGAACACACATGCAATGACACTAGTGGTGGTTTAGGAAAATAACACACATGCAATGACACTAGTGGTGGTTTAGGAAAAGAACACACATGCAAACATCTCTGGTGGATCCATGTGGTTTATGGAAAGAACACACATGTAATGAATCTAGTGGTGGTTTAGGAAAATAACACACATGCAATGACACTAGTGGTGGTTTAAGAAAAGAACACACATGCAAATGACTCTGGTGGATCCATGTGGTTTATGGAAAGAACACACATGCAATGAATCTGGTGGTGGTTTAGGAAAATAACACACATGCAATGACACTGGTGGTCGTTTAGGAAAAGAACACACATGCAAATCACTCTGGTGGATCCATGTGGTTTATGGAAAGAACACACATGCAATGAATCTGGTGGTGGTTTTGGAAAAGAACACACATGCAATGACACTGGTGGATCCATGTGGTTTATGAAAAGAACAAACATGCAATGACTCTAGTTCTGGTTTATGAAAAGTACACACATGCAATGACTCTAGTGGCGGTTTAGGAAAAGAACACACATGCAATGACACTGGTGGATCCATGTTGTTTAGTAAAATAACACACATGCAATGACACTAGTGGTGGTTTATGAAAAAAACACATGCAATGTCTCTAGTTGTGGTTTAGGAAAAGAACAAACATGCAATGACTCTAGTGGTGGTTTATGAAAAGAACACACATGCATTGAAACTGGTGGATCCATGTGGTTTAGTAAAATAACACACATGCAATGACACTAGTGGTGGTTTAGGAAAAGAACACACATGCAAAGACATGCAATGACACTGGTGGATCCATGTGGTTTAGGAAAGGAAAACACGTACAATGACACTGGTGGTGGTTAATGAAAAGAACACACATGCAAATGACTTTGGTGGATCCTTGTGGTTTATGGAAAGAATAAACATGCAATGCCTCTAGTTATGGTTTAGGAAAGGATCACACATACAATGACACTGGTGGTGGTTTATGAAAAGAACACACATGCAAATGACACTTGTGGATCCATGTGGTTTAGGAAAGGAACACAGATGCAATGACACTAGTGGTGGTTTATGAAAAGAACACACATGCAAATGACACTGGTGGATCCATGTGGTTTAGGAAAGGAACACACATGCATTGACACTGGTGGGATCCATGTGGTTTAGTAAAATAACACACATGCAATGACACTAGTGGTGGTTTAGGAAAAGAACACACATGCAAAGACATGCAATGACACTGGTGGATCCATGTGGTTTATGAAAAGGACACACATCCATTGACACTGGTGGATCCATTGTGGCATCCCGCAAAAACCACTACTAGAAAATCGTTGTGTTTTTATGCATTGCATCATCACGACCGCATGCTCATGTCATCATGCCACATTGCATTTGAGCATCGTCGTCATCATGCATGGTTTGTCTCAAAACTATTTTCAAAAACCTTTTTTTTTCTAAATAAGCCCCGTCTTTATTCAAACACAAAACCCGGGCTTGGCCGGAATATTTTGTTTCGTCTACAAACGGATTTCAAAAGCCCTGTTTTAAACAGATAAAATATTTACATTATTTTTGGAAGCAGCCAGCCAGGCCCAAAAGCCCAGTCGGCCACCTCCTTCTAACCTAACCCTAGACTAAACCTAGCTAGCAGACAACACTACACACTCCCTACCCTAGCCGCCGCCACTCACTGCCGCTAAC
This sequence comes from Avena insularis, assembly GCA_023614405.1. Lineage (NCBI taxonomy): Eukaryota > Viridiplantae > Streptophyta > Magnoliopsida > Poales > Poaceae > Avena > Avena insularis. Next base: position 332,873,761 of record CM042696.1, read on the forward strand.
ACACGCAGTAGCGTGCACCTACACGCACCCGCGCGCAGCACACCACCCTGCCATCTCACCCGAGCCAATCCCAGGCCGCCACCTCATTCCACTTGCCCCCTGGCTCCACACCTGCCCTCCCTAATCTCCCTCCACCTCACGCCGCTCGCCCCTCCTCCCACGTTCAAACCACCCGGCCGACCACCTCGATCCCAGCGCACTACCCCGTCACCTGCCTGGCCCACACGGCCCCACCTCGCGTTATGTCCCCATCCCCCTCTCTCTACCACGCCACCAACCCCCATCGTCATCCTTTGCCCCTGCTCCCCATCCCCGATCCGCTTCCGCCGGCCTCGCCAGGCGCCGCTCTCGTCGTCCCCGGCCTCGTGGCAGCCGCTCCCGGACGAGCTCCTCCCCTCTGCAGCGCCTCTTCTCTCTCCATGCTAGGCTCCTCCTCATGACCTCGTCTGCAACCACCCGCCGCCACGGGAGGCCCCCGACCTGACCTCCCCGCCAGTAGCGCGCCTCCGCCCCGTGTTAGCATCGTCGACCTCGCCCTCGTCCCCGCCTCGTCGGGCTTCCCCGCCTCTGCCAGCGTCTCCTCTCCCGCGGTTGACCACCGTCGCCGCCTCTCCCGTCGACCACCGCCTCCCTCTGCTCGCCGCCGAGCTCGCCTCCTCGACCAGCTCGGGACCGCCCCGCGGAGCCACGCCCCCGCCGCCGCCCAGCTCCTCCCTGCGGCGCCCCGACCATTGCCGTCTCCTCAGCCTGCCGCCTTCCCCATCCCCGACGCCCTCGTCTCGCTCGCCTCCTCCCTCCATCGGCGCCACCCGGAAGCCGTCCCCGGCCTCCCTCGTCCTGGTGCGGTCCCGCCTGCTCTGTCGCCCGCTTGAGCTTGCAGCCCCGATCGCCTCCTCGGGCCACACCCCGCGTCGACGTGACTGTCGCCCTTCTCCTCTATCGCATGCTCGGCCCCGACTGCGACAAGTCCGCTCGCTGCCCTCCTCTAGTCTACGCCACGAGCAAGCCACCCTCTTCCCTGCCTGACCACAACATCGTCCAAGACGTGTGCGTGTGGCGTGCTTCTGCAACTTTTATATGTGTTCATCTTGGCCTTCAGATGTTGTTGCAGGTGTCTTCGTGTGAACGGGGATGTTGTTTGTTCGGTCCCATGACATACCTGGAGCCTTTGGTCTATCGCTCCATGGCCAGTTCCACCCTCTGTCAAAGCACCACAAGATCTTCATCAGGGAGCCTCAAGACAACCGGAATCGGAAGCCGAAACCCCGAAAACTAACGGTACCCGGAGGTCAACGTCGGACTAGAGCACCAAGACCTTCTTCACGCATCGCCAAGACCCTGATCCAGAAGCCGTAAACCTCGACAAGATCTTCGCTGCCACGGATAACATGATGTTGCCTGGTGAACCATGTTGTCGCCAAGATCGTCTACCATCAAGACCGATGCCGAACCAAGATCTCCATGGATGCGCCAAGAGTCCTCTTCCCGGACCCGAAGACCGATCACGGATCCGGTGGCGAAGACCCGAACCTGAAGACCGCCAAGATCTCCAATCAGAATCCGAGAACGCCGAAACCCCGGTGCGCCAAGTTCTCCGACCCCGAGGACAGATCCATCGGAACACCAAGACGTCCTTCCGAACCCGAGTTCTTCGTCCCAGGCGTCAAGACCTCCTACACGGATCCGAAGACCACCGGTACCCGATCCACTCAAGTTCGCCATCGACGATAAGATCGACTGCTTAGAACCCAAGTTCTCCGTCACGACACGACAAGTTCTCCATCGCGTATCCGAATCTCCTGTTCCCGGAACCCTAAGACCGAACCCCCGAACCCCCGGAAGCAAGATCTGCCAAACCCAGATGTGTGACCCTAAACCTCTATTTTTATAATATGACTTATACCTGTCGCACCATTAAATCATCATGCTTGCATACATGTCATCTGGTGGGTTGGGTTAAATAGTCGATTCACCTAAATTAAATATGGAGTCTATATGCAGGCTATTCTAGTCTTATATTGACTCCATTTAAATTTGTGTAGCGAACCGATACCATGTTTTGCCTTTTTAAGACAACATTTAAATTGCGGGGTATCTAAATAACTGGAACCTATTAATTAATTGTCAGGACCCCGGTTCCACTTAATACTGCCTAATTGCACCGCATCTGCATCATATCATAATCATGCCGGATCTTCTGCCATAGTATTAAATATTGCATCCGGTGTTTCTTCTAGTGTTTTCTTCTTTGCGGATTAGGCCCATGAGTTGATGCGAGTATCGACAAGTTCTCTGGATATGATCCTTCGGCAGTGTTTCCCAGGCGAGCATTCTCCCCCTTTCTACCTATTTTGCATTTATAGTTTTTATTTCCTCCTGTTGATCTATTGCTATTCGTGTCGCGATGCTTTAGTTTCCGTACACCAGTTATATCCCGTGCAGCCTCTATATTGCCTTGGACACCTCCTATTACCTGTGTTTGGTAGATAGAGTCGTAGTTGCTTGCTCAGGTGCAATCTCGTGTTGTCAAGTACCACAGTTGTTGGAATGCTGGCAGATGCTTAATGGTGGAGTTGATCATGGCTTTAATTACAACTTGATATTAAATTGCTAGATATAACTAATGCAGAGGCATCGGTGGGCAATAGATGTTATTTGGTTCTTCCACACTCAGTTGTGTCCCGTAGGACCCCGAATACTTGATACCTGTTCCTTGACTATCGCACTATCCTCATATGGGACCATGAATCCCCTTAGCCAGAGCTTGATTCATTTCTTATTTCTTGGGGCCACAAACTAGTTTGGGGCTTTATTACTATCCTGTACTTATGCCATGTTTCTTGCTTTATTTAAGATTGTCGTGGAGCACATGTATTTTGGATCGTGCCACGTTTTCACGGTGTCGACAAGCCAGATCCACACTTTCGTGTTCGGTCATTTATAGCCGTCGTCACAAACCACAGGTCCGTTCGAGCCGGCCAACTTGCTATGGTAGCTTAGTGGGTGGCCCCTGAAATATTTATGAATCCTGTGATTGCTTTGTCGTGAAAGCCTCGTTGGGTTTTGATTTGGTTTTTCCGAGGTTGATCGTGTGTGTGTTGCTATTTGTACCCCTGGTAAATCTTTCTGAAAGCCGTGTCCACGGTTATGGACGACTTGGAGCACAGTATCTCGATCATAGACAAGCATAACTAAAGTAGTGTTATAAATTTGACTTAATATGTGACTAGTAATCAGCTTCACTACAATGGAATGGATAATAAAAATGCCAACAACTTGTGGATCTGTGGTGATCTGTGTCATACTATACCTGCCTAGTAAGTATTGCAACTCCAATGGAATGTGATAAAAGTGCCAACAACTGCTGGGTTTTGGGATTCCTCAGGACAATTATATCTGACTAGTAAATGTTCCAACTACAACGGAATGCTAACTAAAACTACCCACTACTTACGCTATCAGGATGACTCATGCTATATATCTGACTAGTAAATGCTACAACTAAAATGGAATGAGTAAAACTACCAACTGTGTGAGTTCCTTGGGACGACTTCCTCGTTTGGTCTCGAGGGGGGAAATACCAGGATGGGTATGTTTGGTGTTAGCTTCAGGTAGGATCCGAATAGGTCTTTCTGACCCCTCTCTAATAGCCGCCAGTGATACCGAGTCTCTATAGGTTGTTTAGTGCCGCTGCGCTGCCGCTTTAGCCCACCATACCTATGTAGGCGAGAGCCGCCGAATTCTAGCCCCGCCGTGTACTGGCCTCAGTACTGACGCATTTCCTTTGCCCTTTGTCAGCACCCCTTTTGTTTTAGTAGGTTTGAGATCGACGTCGTTAGCAGGGTTACCCTTCCGGCTTGGCCTGGGCAAGGTTATGGACGCCATTGGTTATTCTTCAGGGCTCTTAGCCCCATTTGCATCTTGTCCGTACTCGGACGCTATAACGTTTTCAAGGTGATTTGGATCTTTGTATTGTATATCTCTATTCTTGACTAGTTGAGTCGCTGTTGTATATATATCTGTTCTGTGGGTCCCATCAAGGACTGTTGTGTAATGGTATTACTTCATTTTCCACCCACACGGAAGTGCCTGGTGGGCGTCCTTGAATCGTTTCTATGCGGGTTTGGCGGAAAGGGCTAAAGCTTGCATAGGGCCAATTCGAGGGTGTTACATCCATGTGGTTTAGTAAAATAACACACATGCAATGACACTAGTGGTGGTTTAGCAAAAGAACACACATGCAAAGACATGCAATGACACTAGTGGATCCATGTGGTTTAGGAAAGGAACACACATGCAATGACACCAGTGGTGGTTAATGAAAATAACACACATGCAAATGACTCTGGTGGATCCAAGTGGTTTATGGAAAGAACAAACATGCAATGACTCTAGTTGTGGTTTAGGAAAGGAACACACATGCAATGACACTGGTGGTGGTTTATGAAGAACACACATGTAAACGACACTAGTGGATCCATGTGGTTTAGGAAATGAACACGCATGCAATGACACTGGTGGTGGTTTATGAAAAGAACACACATGCAAACGACACTCGTGGATCCATGTGGTTTAGTAAAATAACACACATGCAATGACACTACTGGTGGTTTAGGAAAATAACACATATGAAAAGACATGCAATGACACTGGTGGATCCATGTGGTTTAGGATAGTAACACACATGCAATGACACTGGTGGTGGTTTAGGAAAAGAACACACATGCAATGACTCTAGTTGTGGTTCCATGTGGTTTATGAAAATAACAAACATGCAATGACTATAGTTGTGATGAAAAGAACACACATGCAATGACTCTGGTGGATTCAAGTGGTTTATGAAAAGAACACACATGCAATGACACTAGTGGTGGTTTAGGAAAATAACACACACGCAATGACACTAGTGGTGGTTTAGGAAAAGAACACACATGCAAATGACTCTGGTGGATCCATGTGGTTTATGGAAAGAACAAACATGCAATGAATTTCGTGGTGGTTTAGGAAAATAACACACATGCAATGACACTAGTAGTGGTTTAGGAAAAGAACACACATGCTAATGACTCTGGTGGATCCATGTGCTTTATGGAAAGAGAACACATGCAATGAATCTGTTGGTGGTTTAGGAAAATAACACACATGGAATGACAATGGTGGATCCATGTGGTTTATGAAAAGAACAAACATGCAATGACTTTAGTTGTGGTTTATGAAAAGTACACACATGCAATGACTCTAGTGGTGGTTTAGGAAAAGAACACACATGTAATGACACTGGTGGATCCATGTGGTTTAGTAAAATAACACACATGCAATGACACTAGTGGTGGTTTATGAAAAAAAACATGCAATGTCTCTAGTTGTGGTTTAGGAAAAGAACAAACATGCAATGACTCTAGTGGTGGTTTATGAAAAGAACACACATGCATTGAAACGGGTGGATCCATGTGGTTTTGTAAAATAACACACATGCAATGACACTAGTGGTGGTTTAGGAAAAGAACACACATGCAAACACATGCAATGACACTGGTGGATCCATGTGGTTTAGGAAAGGAACACACATACAATGACACTAGTGGTGGTTAATGAAAACAACACACATGCAAATGACTTTGGTGGATCCAAGTGGTTTATGGAAAGAACAAACATGCAATGATTCTAGTAGTGGTTTAGGAAAGGATCACACATACAATGACACTGGTGGTGGTTTATGAAAAGAACACACATGAAATGACACTTGTGGATCCATGTGGTTTAGGAAAGGAACACACATGAAATGACACTAGTGGTGGTTTGTGAAAAGAACACACATGCAAATGACACTGGTGGATCCATGTGGTTTAGGCAAGGAAAACACATGCATTGACACTGGTGGGATCCATGTCGTTTAGTAAAATAACACACATGCAATGACACTAGTGGTGGTTTAGGAAAAGAACACACATGCAAAGACATGCAATGACACTGGTGGATCCATGTGGTTTATGAAAAGGACACACATGCATTGACACCATTGGTAGTTTAGGAAATGAACACACATGCAAATACATGCAATGACACTAGTGGATCCATGTGGTTTAGGAAAGGAACACACATGCAATGACACCGGTGGTGGTTAATGAAAAGAACACACATGCAAATGACTCGGGTGAATCCAAGTGTTTTATGGAAAGAACAAACATGCAATGACTCTAGTTGTGGTTTAGGAAAGGAACACACATGCAATGACACTGGTGGTGGTTTATGAAAAGAACACACATGTAAACGACACTAGTGGATCCATGTGGTTTAGGAAATGAACACACATGCAATGACACTGGTGGTGGTTTATGAAAAGAACACACATGCAAACGACACTGGTGGATCCATGTGGTTTAGTAAAATAACACACATGCAATCACACTACTGGTGGTTTAAGAAAAAAACAGACATGCAAAGACATGCAATGACACTGGTGGATCCATGTGGTTTAGGATAGGAACACACATGCAATGACATTAGTGGTGGTTTAGGAAAAGAACACACATGCAATGACTCTAGTTGTGGTTCCATGTGGTTTATGAAAAGAACAAACATGCAATGACTATAGTTGTGATGAAAAGAACACACATGCAATGACTCTGGTGGATTCAAGTGGTTTATGAAAAGAACACACATGCAATGACACTAGTGGTGGTTTAGGAAAATAACACACACGCAATGACACTAGTGGTGGTTTAGGAAAAGAACACACATGCAAATGACTCTGGTGGATCCATGTGGTTTATGGAAAGAACACACATGCAATGAATCTAGTGGTGGTTTAGGAAAATAACACAAATGCAATGACACTAGTGGTGGTTTAGGAAAAGAACACACATGCAAATGACTCTGGTGGATCCATCTGGTTTATGGAAAGAACACACATGCAATGAATCTGGTGGTGGTTTAGGAAAATAACACACATGCAATGACACTAGTGGATCCATGTGGTTTATGAAAAGAACAAACATGCAATGACTCTAGTTGTGGTTTATGAAAAGTACACACATGCAATAACTCTAGTGGTGGCTTAGGAAAAGAACACACATGCAATGACACTGGTGGATCCATGTGGTTTAGTAAAATAACACACATGCAATGACACTAGTGGTGGTTTATGAAAAAAACACATGCAATGTCTCTAGTTGTGGTTTAGGAAAAGAACAAACATGCAATGACTCTAGTGGTGGTTTATGAAAAGAACACACATCCATTGAAACTGGTGGATCCATGTGGTTTAGTAAAATAACGCACATGCAATGACACTAGTGGTGGTTTAGGAAAAGAACACACATGCAAAGACATGCAATGACACTGGTGGATCCATGTGGTTTAGGAAAGGAACACACATACAATGACACTAGTGGTGGTTAATGAAAAGAACACACATGCAAATGACTTTGGTGGATCCAAGTGGTTTATGGAAAGAACAAACATGCAATGCCTCTTGTTGTGGTTTAGGAAAGGATCACACATACAATGACACTGGTGGAAGTTTATGAAAAGAACACACATGCAAATGACACTTATGGATCCATGTGGTTTAGGAAAGGAACACACATGCAATGACACTAGTGGTGGTTTATGAAAAGAACACACATGCAAATGACACTGGTGGATCCATGTGGTTTAGGAAAGGAGCACACATGCATTGACACTCGTGGGATCCATGTGGTTTAGTAAAATAACACACATGCAATGACACTAGTGGTGGTTTAGGAAAAGAACACCCATGCGAAGACATGCAATGACACTGGTGGATCCATGTGGTTTATGAAATGGACACACATGCATTGACACTGGTGGATCCATGTGGTTTAGTAAAATAACACACATGCAATGACACTAGTGGTGGTTTAGGAAAAGAAAACACATGCAAAGACATGCAATGACACTAGTGGATCCATGTGGTTTAGGAAGGGAACACACATGCAATGACACCGGTGGTGGTTAATGAAAAGAACACACATGCAAATGACTCTGGTGGATCCAAGTGGTTTATGGAAAGAACAAACATGGAATGACTCTAGTTGTGGTTAAGGAAAGGAACACACATGCAATGACACTAGTCGTTTATGAAAAGAACACACATGTAAACGACACTAGTGGATCCATGTGGTTTAGGAAATGAACACATATGCAATGACACTGGTGGTGGTTTATGAAAAGAACACACATGCAAACGACACTGGTGGATCCATGTGGTTTAGTAAAATAACACACATGCAATGACACTAGTGGTGGTTTATGAAAAAACACATGCAATGTCTCTAGTTGTGGTTTAGGAAAAGAACAAACATGCAATGACTCTAGTGGTGGTTTATGAAAAGAACACACATCCATTGAAACTGGTGGATCCATGTGGTTTAGTAAAATAACGCACATGCAATGACACTAGTGGTGGTTTAGGAAAAGAACACACATGCAAAGACATGCAATGACACTGGTGGATCCATGTGGTTTAGGAAAGGAACACACATACAATGACACTAGTGGTGGTTAATGAAAAGAACACACATGCAAATGACTTTGGTGGATCCAAGTGGTTTATGGAAAGAACAAACATGCAATGCCTCTAGTTGTGGTTTAGGAAAGGATCACACATACAATGACACTGGTGGAAGTTTATGAAAAGAACACACAAGCAAATGACACTTGTGGATCCATGTGGTTTAGGAAAGGAACACACATGCAATGACACTAGTGGTGGTTTATGAAAAGAACACACATGCAAATGACACTGGTGGATCCATGTGGTTTAGGAAAGGAGCACACATGAATTAATTCGTGGGATCCATGTGGTTTAGTAAAATAACACACATGCAATGACACTAGTGGTGGTTTAGGAAAAGAACACCCATGCGAAGACATGCAATGACACTGGTGGATCCATGTGGTTTATGAAATGGACACACATGCATTGACACTGGTGGATCCATGTGGTTTAGTAAAATAACACACATGCAATGACACTAGTGGTGGTTTAGGAAAAGAACACACATGCAAAGACATGCAATGACACTAGTGGATCCATGTGGTTTAGGAAGGGAACACACATGCAATGACACCGGTGGTGGTTAATGAAAAGAACACACATGCAAATGACTCTGGTGGATCCAAGTGGTTTCTGGAAAGAACAAACATGGAATGACTCTAGTTGTGGTTTAGGAAACGAACACACATGCAATGACACTAGTCGTTTATGAAAAGAACACACATGTAAACGACACTAGTGGATCCATGTGGTTTAGGAAATGAACACATATGCAATGACACTGGTGGTGGTTTATGAAAAGAACACACATGCAAACGACACTGGTGGATCCATGTGGTTTAGTAAAATAACACACATGCAATGACACTGGTGGTGGTTTATGAAAAGAACACACATGCATTGAAACTGGTGGATCCATGTGGTTTATGAAAAGGACACACATGCATTGACACTGGTGGATCCATGTGGTTTAGTAAAATAACACAGATGCAATGACACTAGTGGTGGTTTAGGAAAATAACACACATGCAAAGACATGCAATGACACTAGTGGATCCATGTGGTTTAGGAAAGGAACACACATGCAATGACACCGGTGGTGGTTAATGAAAAGAACACACATGCAAATGACTCTGGTGGATCCAAGTGGTTTATGGAAAGAACAAACATGCAATGACTCTAATTGTGGTTTAGGAAAGGAACACACATGCAATGACACTAGTCGTTTATGAAAAGAACACACATGTAAACGACACTAGTGGATCCATGTGGTTTAGGAAATGAACACATATGCAATGACACTGGTGGTGGTTTATGAAAAGAACACACATGCAAACGACACTGGTGGATCCATGTGGTTTAGTAAAATAACACACATGCAATGACACTACTGGTGGTTTAGGAAAAGAACAGACATTAAAAGACATGCAATGACACTGGTGGATCCATGTGGTTTAGGATTGGAACACAGATGCAATGACACTGGTGGTGGTTTAGGAAAAGAACACACATGCAATGCTCTAGTTGTGGTTCCATGTGGTTTATGAAAAGAACAAACATGCAATGACTATAGTTGTGATGAAAAGAACACACATGCAATTACTCTAGTGGATTCAAGTGGTTTATGAAAAGAACACACATGCAATGACACTAGTGGTGGTTTAGGAAAATAACACACATGCAATGACACTAGTGGTGGTTTAGGAAAAGAACACACATGCAAATGACTCTGGTGGATCCATGTGGTTTATGGAAAGAACACACAGGCAATGAATCTAGTGGTGGTTTAGGAAAATAACACACATACAATGACACTAGTGGTGGTTTAGGAAAATAAGACACATGCAAATGACTCTGGTGGATCCATGTGGTTTATGGAAAGAACACACATGCAATGAATCTGGTGGTGGTTTAGGAAAATAACACACATGCAATGACACTGGTGGATCCATGTGGTTTATGAAAAGAATAAACATGCAATGACTCTAGTTGGGGTTTATGAAAAGTACACACATGCAATGACTCTAGTGGTGGTTTAGGAAAAGAACATACATGCAATGACACTGGTGGATCCATGTGGTTTAGTAAAATAACACACATGCAATGACACTAGTGGTGGTTTATGAAAAAAAAACATGCAATGTCTCTAGTTGTGGTTTAGTAAAAGAACAAACATGCAATGAATCTAGTGGTGGTTTATGAAAAGAACACACATGCATTGAAACTGGTGGATCCATGTGGTTTAGTAAAATAACACACATGCAATGACACTAGTGGTGGTTTAGGAAAAGAACACACATGCAAAGACATGCAATGACACTTGTGGATCCATGTGGTTTAGGAAAGGAACACACATACAATGACACTAGTGGTGGTTAATGAAAAGAACACACATGCAAATGACTTTGGTGGATCCAAGTGGTTTATGGAAACAACAAACATGCAATGCCTCTAGTTGTGGTTTAGGAAAGGATCACACATATAATGACACTGGTGGTGGGTTATGAAAAGAACACACATGCAAATGACACTTGTGGATCCATGTGGTTTAGGAAAGGAACACACATGCAATGACAGTAGTGGTGGTTTATGAAAAGAACACACATGCAAATGACACTGGTGGATCCATGTGGTTTAGGAAAGATACACACATGCATTGACATTGGTGGGATCCATGTGGTTTAGTAAAATAACACACATGCAATGACACTAGTGTTGGTTAGGAAAAGAAGACACATGCAAAGACATGCAATGACACTGGTGGATCCATTTGGTTTATGAAAAGGACACACATACATTGACAGTGGTGGATCCATGTGGTTTAGTAAAATAACACACATGCAATGACACTAGTGGTGGTTTAGCAAAAGAACACACATGCAAAGACATGCAATGACACTAGTGGATCCATGTGGTTTAGGAAAGGAACACACATGCAATGACACCGGTGGTGGTTAATGAAAAGAACACACATGCAAATGACTCTGGTGGATCCAAGTGGTTTATGGAAAGAACAAACATGCAATGACTCTAGTTGTGTTTTAGGAAAGGAACACACATGCAATGACACTGGTGGTGGTTTATGAAAAGAACACACATGTAAACGACACTAGTGGATCCATGTGGTTTAGGAAATGAACACACATGCAATGACACTGGTGGTGGTTTATGAAAAGAGCACACATGCAAACGACACTGGTGGATCCATGTGGTTTAGTAAAATAACACACATGCAATGACACTACTGGTTGTTTAGGAAAAGAACACACATGCAAAGACATGCAATGACACTGGTGGATCCATGTGGTATAGGATAGGAACACACATGCAATGACACTGGTGGTGGTTTAGGAAAAGAACACACATGAAATGACTCTAGTTGTGGTTCCATGTGGTTTATGAAAAGAACAAACATGCAATGACTATAGTTGTGATGAAAAGAACACACATGCAATGACTCTGGTGGATTCAAGTGGTTTATGAAAAGAACACACATGCAATGACACTAGTGGTGGTTTAGGAAAATAACACACACGCAATGACACTAGTGGTGGTTTAGGAAGAGAACACACATGCAAATGACTCTGGTGGATCCATGTGGTTTATGGAAAGAACACACATGCAATGAATCTATTGGTGGTTTAGGAAAATAACACACATGCAATGACACTAGTAGTGGTTTAGGAAAAGAACACACATGCAAATGACTCTGGTGGATCCATGTGGTTTATGGAAAGAACACACATGCAATGAATCTGGTGGTGGTTTAGGAAAATAACACACATGCAATGACACTAGTGGATCCATGTGGTTTATGAAAAGAACAAACATGCAATGACTCTAGTTGTGGTTTATGAAAAGTACACACATGCAATGACTGTAGTGGTGGTTTAGGAAAAGAACACACATGCAATGACACTGGTGGATCCATGTGGTTTAGTAAAATAACACACATACAATGACACTAGTGGTGGTTTATGAAAAAAACACATGCAATGTCTATAGTTGTGGTTTAGGAAAAGAACAAACATGCAATAACTCTAGTGGTGGTTTATGAAAAGAACACACATCCATTGAAACTGGTGGATCCATGTGGTTTAGTAAAATAACGCACATGCAATGACACTAGTGGTGGTTTAGGAAAAGAACACACATGCAAAGAGATGCAATGACACTAGTGGATCCATGTGGTTTAGGAAAGGAACACACATACAATGACACTAGTGGTGGTCAATGGAAAGAACACACATGCAAATAACTTTGGTGGATCCAAGTGGTTTATGGAAAGAACAAACATGCAATGCCTCTAGTTGTGGTTTAGGAAAGGATCACACATACAATGACACTGGTGGTGGTTTATGAAAAGAACACACATACAAATGACACTTGTGGATCCATGTGGTTCAGGAAAGGAACACACATGCAATGACACTAGTGGTGGTTTATGAAAAGAACACACATGCAAATGACACTGGTGGATCCGTGTGGTTTAGGAAAGGAACACACATGCATTGACACTAGTTGGAACCATGTGGTTTAGTAAAATAACACACGTGCAATGACACTAGTGGTGGTTTAGGAAAAGAACACACATGCAAAGTCATGCAATCACACTAGTGGTTCCATATGGTTTATGAAAAGGACACACATGCATTGACACTGGTGGATCCATGTGGTTTAGTAAAATAACACACATGCAATGACACTAGTGGTGGTTTAGGAAAAGAACACACATGGAAAGACATGTAATGACACTAGTGGATCCATGTGGTTTAGGAAAGGAACACACATGCAATGACACAGGTGGTGGTTAATGAAAAGAACACACATGCAAAGGACTCTGGTGGATCCAAGTGGTTTATGGAAAGAACAAACATGCAATGACTCTAGTTGTGGTTTAGGAAAGGAACACACATGCAATGACACTGGTGGTGGTTTATAAAAAGAACACACATGTAAACGACACTAGTGGATCCATGTGGTTTAGGAAATGAACACACATGCAATGACACTGGTGGTGGTTTAAGAAAAGAACACACATGCAAACGACACTGGTGGATCCATGTGGTTTAGTAAAATAACAAACATGCAATGACACTACTGGTGGTTTAGGCAAACAACACACATGAAAATACATGCAATGACACTGGTGGATCCATGTGGTTTAGGATAGGAACACACGTGCAATGACACAGGTGGTGGTTTAGGAAAAGAACACACATGCAATGACTCTAGTTGTGGTTCCATGTGGTTTATGAAAAGAACAAACATGCAATGACTATAGTTTTTATGAAAAGAACACACATGCAATGACTCTGGTGGATTCAAGTGGTTTATGAAAAGAACACACATGCTGTGACAGTAGTGGTGGTTTAGGAAAATAACACACACGCAATGACACTACTGGTGGTTTAGGAAAATAACACACATGCAAATGACTCTGGTGGATCCATGTGGTTTATGGAAAGAACACACATGCAATGAATCTAGTGGTGGTTTAGGAAAATAACACACATGCAATGACACTAGTGGTGGTTTAGGAAAATAACACACATGCAAATGACTCTGGTGGATCCATGTGGTTTATGGAAAGAACACACATGCAATGAATCTGGTGGTGCTTGAGGAAAATAACACACATGCAATGACACTAGTGGATCCATGTGGTTTATGAAAATAACAAACATGGAATGACTCTAGTTGTGGTTTATGAAAAGTACACACATGCAATGACTTTAGTGGTGGTTTAGGAAAAGAACACACATGCAATGACACTGGTGGATCCATGTGGTTTAGTAAAATAACACACATGCAATGACACTAGTGGTGGTTTATGGAAAAAACACATGCAATGTCTCTAGTTGTGGTTTAGGAAAAGAACAAACATGCAATGACTCTAGTGGTGGTTTATGAACTGAACACACATTCATTGAAACTGGTGGATCCATGTGGTTTAGTAAAATAACACACATGCAATGACACTAGTGGTGGTTTACCAAAAGAACACACATGCAAAGACATGCAATGACACTGGTGGATCCATGTGGTTTAGGAAAGGAACACACATACAATGACACTAGTGGTGGTTAATGAAAAGAACACACATGCAAATGACTTTGGTGGATCCAAGTGGTTTATGGAAAGAACAAACATGCAATACCTCTAGTTGTGGTTTAGGAAAGGATCACACATACAATGACACTGGTGGTGGTTTATGAAAAGAACACACATGCAAATGACACTTGTTGATCCATGTGGTTTAGGAAAGGAACACACATGCAATGACACTAGTGGTTGTTTATGAAAAGAACACACATGCAAATGACAGTCGTGGATCCATGTGGTTTAGGAAAGGAACACACATGCATTGACACTGGTGGGATCCATGTGGTTTAGTAAAATAACACACATGCAATGATACTAGTGGTGGTTTAGGAAAAGAACACACATGCAAAGACATGCAATGACACTGGTGGATCCATGTGGTCTATGAAAAGGACACACATGCATTGACACTGGTGGATCCATGTGGTTTAGTAAAATAACACACATGCAATGACTCTAGCGGTGGTTTACGAAAAGAACACACATGCAATGACTCTAGCGGTGGTTTAGGAAAATAACACACATGCAATGACACTAGTGGATCCATGTGGTTTAGCAAAGGAACACACATGAAATGACACCGGTGGTGGTTAATAAAAAGAACACATGCAAATGACTCTGCTGGATCCAAGTGGTTTATGGAAAGAACAAACATGCAATGACTATAGTTGTGGTTTAGGAAAGGAACACACATGCAATGACACTGGTGGTGGTTTATGAAAAGAACACACATGTAAACGACACTAGCGAATCCATGTGGTTTAGGAAATGAACACACATGCAATGACACTGGTGGTGGTTTATGAAAAGAACACACATGCAAACGACACTGGTGGATCCTTGTGGTTTAGTAAAATAACACACATGCAATGACACTACTGGTGGTTTAGGAAAAGAACACACATGCAAAGACATGCAATGACACTGGTGGATCCATGTGGTTTAGGATAGGAACACACATGCAATGACACTGGTGGTGGTTTAGGAAAAGAACACACATGCAATGACTCTAGTTGTGGTTCCATGTGGTTTATGAAAAGAACAAACATGCAATGACTATAGTTGTGATGAAAAGAACACACATGCAATGACTCTGGTGGATTCAAGTGGTTTATGAAAAGAACACACATGCTATGACAGTAGTGGTGGTTTAGGAAATAACACACACGCAATGACACTAGTGGTGGTTTAGGAAAATAACACACATGCAAATGACTCTGGTGGATCCATGTGGTTTATGGAAAGAACACACATGCAATGAATCTAGTGGTGGTTTAGGAAAATAACACACATGCAATGACACTAGTGGTGTTTTAGGAAAAGAACACACATGCAAATGACTGTGGTGGATCCATGTGGTTTATGGAAAGAACACACATGCAATGAATCTGGTGGTGGTTGAGGAAAATAACACACATGCAATGACACTAGTGGATCCATGTGGTTTATGAAAATAACGAACATGGAATGACTCTAGTTGTGGTTTATGAAAAGTACACACATGCAATGACTCTAGTGGTGGTTTAGGAAAAGAACACACATGCAATAACACTGGTGGATCCATGTGGTTTAGTAAAATAACACACATGCAATGACACTAGTGGTGGTTTATGGAAAAAACACATGCAATGTCTCTAGTTGTGGTATAGGAAAAGAACAAAAATGGAATGAGTCTAGTGGTGGTTTATGAAAAGAACACACATCCATTGAAACTGGTGGATCCATGTGGTTTAGTAAAATAACACACATGCAATGACACTAGTGGTGGTTTAGGAAAAGAACACACATGCAATGATACTGGTGGATCCATGTGGTTTAGGAAAGGAACACACATACAATGACACTAGTGGTGGTTAATGAAAAGAACACACATGCAAATGACTTTGGTGGATCCAAGTGGTTTATGGAAAGAACAAACATGCAATGCCTCTAGTTGTGGTTTAGGAAAGGATCACACATACAATGACACTGGTGGTGGTTTACGAAAAGAACACACATGCAAATGACACTTGTGGATCCATGTGGTTTAGGAAAGGAACACACATGCAATGACACTAGTAGTGGTTTATGAAAAGAACACACACGCAAATGACACTGGTGGATCCATTTGGTTTAGGAAAGGAACACACATGCATTGACACTAGTAGGATCCATGTGGTTTAGTAAAATAACACACATGCAATGACACTAGTGGTAGTTTAGGAAAAGAACACACATCCAAAGACATGCAATGACATTGGTGGATCCATGTGGTTTATGAAAAGGACACATATGCATTGACACTGGTGGATCCATGTGGTTTAGTAAAATAACACACATGCAATGACACTAGTGGTGGTTTAGGAAAAGAACACACATGTAAATACATGCAATGACACTAGTGGATCCATGTGGTTTAGGAAAGGAACACACATGCAATGACACCGGTGGTGGTTAATGAAAAGAACACACATGCAAATGACTCTGGTGGATCCAAGTGGTTTATGGAAAGAACAAACATGCAATGACTCTAGTTGTGGTTTAGGAAAGGAACACACATGCAATGACACTGGTGGTGGTTTATGAAAAGAACACACATCTAAACGACACTAGTGGATCCATGTGGTTTAGGAAATGAACACACATGCAATGACACTGGTGGTCTATGAAAAGAACACACATGCAAACGACACTGGTGGATCCATGTGGTTTAGTAAAATAACACACATGCAATGACACTACTGGTGGTTTAGGAAAAGAACACACATGCAAAGACATGCAATGACACTGGTGGATCCATGTGGTTTAGGATAGGAACACACGTGCAATGACACTGGTGGTGGTTTAGGAAAAGAACACACATGCAATGACTTTAGTTGTGGTTCCATGTGGTTTATGAAAAGAACAAACATGCAATGACTATAGTTGTGATGAAAAGAACACACATGCAATGACTCTGGTGGATTCAAGTGGTTTATGAAAAGAACACACATGCAATGACACTAGTGGTGGTTTAGGAAAATAACACACATGCAATGACACTAGTGGTAGTGTAGGAAAAGAACACACATGCAAATGACTCTGGTGGATCCATGTGGTTTATGGAAAGAACACAGATGCAATGAATCTAGTGGTGGTTTAGGAAAATAACACACATGCAATGACACTAGTGGTGGTTTAGGAAAAGAACACACATGCAAATGACTCTGGTGGATCCATGTGGTTTATGGAAAGAACACACATGCAATGAATCTGGTGGTGGTTTAGGAAAATAACACACATGCAATGACACTGGTGGATTCATGTGGTTTATGAAAAGAACAAACATGCAATGACTCTAGTTGTGGTTTATGAAAAGTACACACATGCAATGACTCTAGTGGTGGTTTAGGAAAATAACACACATGCAATGACACTGGTGGATCCATGTGGTTTAGTAAAATAATACACATGCAATGACACTAGTGGTGGTTTATGAAAAAAACACATGCAATGTCTCTAGTTGTGGTTTAGGAAAAGAACAAATATGCAATGACTCTAGTGGTGGTTTATGAAAAGAACACACATGCATTGAAACTGGTGGATCCATGTGGTTTAGTAAAATAACACACATGCAATTACACTAGTGGTGGTTTAGAAAAAGAACACACATGCAATGTCTCTAGTTGTTGTTTAGGAAAAGAACAAACATGCAATGATTCTAGTGGTGGTTTATGAAAAGGACATGCATGCATTGACACTGGTGGATCCAGGTGGTTTAGGAAAAGAACAAAAATGGAATGAGTCTAGTGGTGGTTTATGAAAAGAACACACATCCATTGAAACTGGTGGATCCATGTGGTTTAGTAAAATAACACACATGCAATGACACTAGTGGTGGTTTAGGAAAAGAACACACATGCAATGATACTGGTGGATCCATGTGGTTTAGGAAAGGAACACACATACAATGACACTAGTGGTGGTTAATGAAAAGAACACACATGCAAATGACTTTGGTGGATCCAAGTGGTTTATGGAAAGAACAAACATGCAATGCCTCTAGTTGTGGTTTAGGAAAGGATCACACATACAATGACACTGGTGGTGGTTTATGAAAAGAACACACATGCAAATGACACTTGTGGATCCATGTGGTTTAGGAAAGGAACACACATGCAATGACACTAGTGGTGGTTTATGAAAAGAACACACACGCAAATGACACTGGTGGATCCATTTGGTTTAGGAAAGGAACACACATGCATTGACACTGGTAGGATCCATGTGGTTTAGTAAAATAACACACATGCAATGACACTAGTGGTAGTTTAGGAAAAGAACACACATCCAAAGACATGCAATGACATTGGTGGATCCATGTGGTTTATGAAAAGGACACATATGCATTGACACTGGTGGATCCATGTGGTTTAGTAAAATAACACACATGCAATGACACTAGTGGTGGTTTAGGAAAAGAACACACATGTAAATACATGCAATGACACTAGTGGATCCATGTGGTTTAGGAAAGGAACACACATGCAATGACACCGGTGGTGGTTAATGAAAAGAACACACATGCAAATGACTCTGGTGGATCCAAGTGGTTTATGGAAAGAACAAACATGCAATGACTCTAGTTGTGGTTTAGGAAAGGAACACACATGCAATGACACTGGTGGTGGTTTATGAAAAGAACACACATCTAAACGACACTAGTGGATCCATGTGGTTTAGGAAATGAACACACATGCAATGACACTGGTCGTGGTTTATGAAAAGAACACACATGCAAACGACACTGGTGGATCCATGTGGTTTAGTAAAATAACACACATGCAATGACACTACTGGTGGTTTAGGAAAAGAACACACATGCAAAGACATGCAATGACACTGGTGGATCCATGTGGTTTAGGATAGGAACACACGTGCAATGACACTGGTGGTGGTTTAGGAAAAGAACACACATGCAATGACTTTAGTTGTGGTTCCATGTGGTTTATGAAAAGAACAAACATGCAATGACTATAGTTCTGATGAAAAGAACACACATGCAATGACTCTGGTGGATTCAAGTGGTTTATGAAAAGAACACACATGCAATGACACTAGTGGTGGTTTAGGAAAATAACACACATGCAATGACACTAGTGGTAGTGTAGGAAAAGAACACACATGCAAATGACTCTGGTGGATCCATGTGGTTTATGGAAAGAACACAGATGCAATGAATCTAGTGGTGGTTTAGGAAAATAACACACATGCAATGACACTAGTGGTGGTTTAGGAAAAGAACACACATGCAAATGACTCTGGTGGATCCATGTGGTTTATGGAAAGAACACACATGCAATGAATCTGGTGGTGGTTTAGGAAAATAACACACATGCAATGACACTGGTGGATTCATGTGGTTTATGAAAAGAACAAACATGCAATGACTCTAGTTGTGGTTTATGAAAAGTACACACATGCAATGACTCTAGTGGTGGTTTAGGAAAATAACACACATGCAATGACACTGGTGGATCCATGTGGTTTAGTAAAATAATACACATGCAATGACACTAGTGGTGGTTTATGAAAAAAACACATGCAATGTCTCTAGTTGTGGTTTAGGAAAAGAACAAATATGCAATGACTCTAGTGGTGGTTTATGAAAAGAACACACATGCATTGAAACTGGTGGATCCATGTGGTTTAGTAAAATAACACACATGCAATGACACTAGTGGTGGTTTAGAAAAAGAACACACATGCAATGTCTCTACTTGTGGTTTAGGAAAAGAACAAACATGCAATGATTCTAGTGGTGGTTTATGAAAAGGACATGCATGCATTGACACTGGTGGATCCAGGTGGTTTAGGAAAAGAACACGCGTGCATTGACACTGGTGGATTGATGGCCCAAAATATATCGAGCTCGTTGGGGAACCCCAAGAGGTAGGTATGATGAGCACAGCAGCAAGTTTTCCCTGAGTTATGAAACCAAGGTTTAATCGAACCAGTAGGAGCAAGGAAACACCCCAAAGGTATTGCTAGCTGAACTTTGGCAGGGCGCACTACCGGTGCCAGCAGCAAGATGGAGACCTACACAACACAACCACAGAACTCTGCCCCCAACTTGCGATGAGGTTGTCAATCTCACCGGTTTTGCTGAAAACAAAGGATTAAACGTATCGAGTGGAAGAAAGTAATAGTTTGCAAAAAGTAAACACAAAGCAGTAAATAGTTGATTGTAGATTGATGATAAAAGAAAGGACCAGGGTCCATAGTTCACTAGAGGTGGCTCTCCTTAAGATAGATGACACGTTGGGTGAACAAATTACAGCGGGGCAATTGACAAACATCGAGAAAGCATGCAAGCATATACTACTCATCTTGACTCCTTTGAGATTCGATTGGGCATTACAACATTATACATAGACCGCCATCCAACTACATCTATGACTAATAATCCACCTTCAGGTTATCATCCGAACCCCCTCTAGTATTAAGTTGCAAGCAACGGATAATTGCATTACGAATTGCGTGTAAAGTAAACAATAGGATTGTTCTATGAACAAAGGATTGTTGTTTTCTCCCTAGTAGCAATAGCACATCTAGTACCTTAGAGATTTCTGTCACTTCCCCAGATTACTAGAGGCATGAACCCACTATCGATCATAAATACTAACTCTTGGAGTTGCTAGCATCTACTTGGCCAAGATAGCTACTAACAACGGAAAGCATGCAAGATCACAAATAACAAATACATGATAGAATCAATAATCAATCTGAAATAGCATCTAAATATCCATCAGATCCCCGCAAACACAACATGTATGAATTACAAATAGATGATCTTGATCATGAATGGATGTCACAAGATCTAAACATGATAGCACAAAGGAGGAGAACCAGCCATCTAGCTACTACATGGACCCGTAGTCCAGAGATGAACTACTCACGCATCACACCGGAGGCTTGCATGATGATGAAGAAGGCCTGTGGTGAATTCTCCCCCGGGTGCCGGAAGAGCTTCAGATCCCTCCCGATCTAGGGATGGAGATGACGGTGGCTCTGAGACTCTTTTGTGGATTTTGATCGGGTACTTAGGGTTTCAGACGGAGGCAATATATAGGCGGAAGGAGAGGCCAGGGTGCAGGCTGCACCACCCCTAGCGTGGGCTAAGCTGGCCCGCATGGCAGGTGGTGTGGCCAGGCCCTAGCCCCTCTCCATCTCGTATTTTGGCTCCAGGTGTCCCTCGGTGAAAAACTGACTTTGGCTTTTGTCCTGTCCAATTCCGAGAATATTCATTTTCTGACTTTCCTAGAACCAAAAAACAGCAGAAAACAGGCTGCTAGCACTGTGGCTCTTGTCAATAGGTTAGTCCAAGAAATTATATGAAAAGTACTCCAAAGTGTGGACAAAACATAAGAAAGTAGATAAAACCAAGCATGGAACATCAAAAATTATGGATACGTTAGCAACATATCAACATCCCCAAGCTTAACTCCTGCTCGTCCTCGAGTAGGTAAGTGATAAAAAGAAAGAATGATTTTTTAGGTGACATGCACCATCATAAACTTGATCAGAGTATTTGTAAAACATTGATAGCTAGGGTCATAGTACTTCAATCATAACATGAAAGACAAAGTTCTAACAATAAGACAAAGCAACTATGTTGCAAAATGAAAAGGCACAAACAAAAGATTCATGAATAAAAATGCTTTGCAAGACGTTTGTTTGTTTCACATAAAGAAAACATAGCATAGTGGCATTCAGCTTGTCCCTCATAGAGTAGCAAATATAAATGCATAGGACATCTTCAAAGTTCATAAGAGTGACTAGATACAAATAGTTTAAAACAAGCAATATCAAAGCTATGCATCAATCAAAAAGTCTTGGGACAATGCACATAGAACTAAGAATGGCCACTATGCTCTCAAAGTAGGTGCATAAAGATAGAAGGTGGAGACTCAACATAAAAGTAAAAGAAGGGCCTTCATAGAAGGAAGTAGGGATTCAAGTCTCATAAAGAGCTTCCAAAAATTATGGTACTTATTAGCTTTCAGCTCTCATTGCCCCTATCATAAGCATCTTAAAGGTGATTAAGGTTAAAGTGACACAACTAAGAGGATATGCTTGACAAGTTATAAACCGAAATCTCATGCCCCTTACTTACGAAGACCGAACCTCATGCTACTCAACTTTAGTCACAAGTAAGCTCTTGTCATTGTAAGTACATATGTATCATAGAGAACCGCCAATGGGGTACTCCTTGCACATGATACAGGAGCTATCCCATAATCAAAATGACAAGGCAAGCAGACAATGAGCATCTCAACGATCCTTTTATTTGCTATTTGCATAGGTTTTTATTGAGGATGCTTCATAGAGTGCTCATTATGGTTATGCTGCAAGTTTCCACCATGATTAGGCATGGCTTAGGCTAGCAGCCCAGGCGTTTCTCTAACACACATACAAACTCCATGATCTTACAAGTTCCCCTTTTATTTCACACCGTCGGGGTCCATAAGCAAAAGAACATGATATCATCGGGGTACAAAGTACAAGTGCAATGTTGAAAGCGTTCCCCATGATACATGGTTCTGCTAACTTCAACTTATAAAGCGCAAGCATATACGCAACAAAGATGGACGCAATGGTTCAAGTTTATTAAATGCAAAAAAGTAAAGTGTGCCATCAAGTTCGTGAGAGGTTTAATCACTAGTTTTCTCATAACAAGTTTAATTTGGAAGGTAGACAAAAACATGAATATACTTGGAATAGCATATGCTAGTAGGTAGGTATGGTGGATTCTTTGGTATAACTTGGTTTTAGGAGTTGGATGCATGAGTGGAACTCATACTTGGTTACGGAGGCTAGCAAAAGACTGGGAGCGACCAACTAAGAGAGCAATAATGGCCATAATCATGCAGAGCGACAAAACATCATTGATCAAAGCATAAAGTGATACTACAAGTTCAAAACTAAAGGATCATCAAGGCTTATGGTGACTTGGGATAGTCATAACATGGTGTGAGCATGCACCAAGTCAACCCAAATAAAGCATCAAAGGAGAATACTACAATACTATACTTTAATATGCTAAAACAACGCATGATTCTTCCAAGGCACATTAAGCAATCTCAATTGTTTATAACAATTCATGCTACAACAAAGAATACTAAGCATAAAGCCAAAACAATATCAAGCATGGCATGACAAAGCATAGGCCACAGTCAAAAACAAGCTCTCTTTACCACTTAAGCATGAACTTCCCTACTCTTTTCCAATCCAAACCAAACTATTTGAAAACCAATGTATGAAAGAGGGGGTCCGACCAATTTATTCAGCAAACTAATAAAACCAAGCAAACGAAAAACCAAAACAAAAACAAAAAAGAAGACGCTCCAAGAACAACACAACTGTGCATGAAACAATAAAAATGAAATGTTTGGAAGGAATCTGGGATTTTTATTGATGGAGAAGGGGATGCCTTGGGCATCCCCAAGTTTTGACGCTTGTACTTCTTGGATATTTCTTGGGGTGATACGCGTGGCATCCCCAAGCTTGAGCTTTAGTCCATCCTTCATCTCATTACTCATTCCTTCCATACACCTGAAATTTTCCTTCATACAATCTTTATTAGCAACATTAGTGCACTCAAGATAATAGGTCTTTAGGTTCAGTTCCAATACCAATAAAACTTCCATTAAAATGCAAGCTACTGTAGCACTTCCCTCAAAAATCTCAATTCCCCAAAAGAACTCAAAGAGGAACCAACAAGAAGCAAATGCAAATAATGGCAGAAATCTGTCAAAACAGACCAGCAGGTAAAGACAAATTTTTTCGAAGACCTTATGTTGGTCAAATCGAAAAGTTTTGAACTAACGAAAGTTAGATAACAACCTGGGGCAGAAGAGCAAAAATTCATGCCTCAAAAGGATGTACATATATTTTACATGAATTTTTACGGTGAAGCATAGAAATCTGTTTCGGGACAGCAACTTTCCCAATCATTACTTCTCTCTCATTAGAGGTTACTCTTGACACAAAAAGAAAATAAAAAGGATAAGGAGAGATTATTACTGAAGTAATAACTTCCAAGACTCATCTAAAACTTTTGGGTTATCTCCCAATAAGTACTCTTCTTTAACGCCTTTAAGTTAGGCATAAGAAGCAAGAAAAAGAATCAAGTGTTCTCAAATGAAGAAGCATTAAGAGCAAATTTTGTTTTCATAGGAGAGGCAAAATAAATCTTATCTCTCCTCTTAGGGAAGTGTTCTATACCTTTCTTGAGTGGGAGTTTATGTTTAATGGTGCCTTCTTTCATATCAATAATGGCACCAACAGTTCTAAGAAAAGGTCTTCCCAAAGTAATAGGACAAGAAGCATTGCATTCAACATCCAAAACATAGAAATCAACGTCGACATAGGCATTATTAACCATAATAAGAACATCATTAATACTCCCCATGAGTTTCTTTTTAGCATTATCATCAAGTGGGATATTCAAATAACAATCTTCAAGTGGTGGCAAATCAAGCATATCATAAATCCTTCTAGGCATAATAGAAACACTACTATCAAGATCACATAAAGCTTTAAAATCAAAATCATTCACTTTCATATTGATGATGGGTTCCCAACCATCTTCTTGTTTTATAGGAATAGAAGCTTTATGTTTCATCTTTTCTTCTTTAATCTTTATGAGAGCATCAGTAATGTGTTTTGTAAAGGCCATATTCATAGCACTAGCATTAGGACTTTTAGCAAGCTTTTGTAGAAACTTAATAACTTTAAGATATATTGCAACCATCAAGATCAAAATCATAATTATCATCTAAAGTAGTAGAGCTATTACTAGCCTCAACACTAGTGGTAGTGATAGTAGAAACACTGATGTTTCTAGCAATTTCATCTTCTCTTTCCCACTTAGCATGCAATTCAGCTAATAGTCTAACATTTTCATCAATTCTAACTTGTATGGCATTAGTAGCTGCAAAGGGATTATCATTAGTTTCAGGTTTAGCAGCCATTTTATTCAAAGAAGATTGAGCTTCAGCCAATGATGCTATATTTCTTTCAGTATTAGAGAGTTTTTCTTAATAGTTTTATTGAAAGCAGTTTGTTTACTAATAAAGTCTTTATGCATAACTTCAAGTTCATAGGGTGCACTCTTATTATTGTTGTAGGAATTTCCATAAGCATTACCATTGTTGGGAGGATATGGCCTATAATTGTTGTTACCAAAATTATTCCTGTAGGCATTATTGCTAAAATTGTTATTTCTTATAAAGTTCACATCAACTTGCTCTTCTTGAGCAACCAAAGAGGCTAAGGGAACATTATTTGGATCAATATGAGCTTTCCCATTAACAAGCATAGACATAATAACATAAATTTTATCACTCAAGGAGGAGGTTTCTTCAACAGAATTTACCTTCTTACCTTGTGGAGCTTTCTTAGTATGCCATTCAGAATAGTTAACCATCATATTATCTAGAAGATTTGTTGCAGCACCCAAAGTAATGGTCATAAAGGTACCTCCAGTAGCAGAATCCAATAGATTTCTTGAAGAATAGTTCAATCATGCATAAAAGGTTTGGATAATCATCCAAGCAGTCAGTCCATGAGTGGGACAATTCTTTACCAAAGATTTCATTCTTTCCCAAGCTGGAGCAACATGTTCATTATCAGATTGTTTAAACTTCATTATTTCACTTCTCATAGATATAATCTTAGCAGGAGGGTAGTATTTTCCAATGAAAGCATCTTTGCATTTAGTCCAAGAATCAATATTATTCCTAGTCAAGGAATTCAACCATTCTTCAGCTTTTCCTCTCAAAGAGAAAGGAAACAATTTAAGCTTAATAATATCTCCATCTATATCCCTATGCTTTTGCATCTCACAAAGTTCAACAAAGTTATTTAGATGGGCTGCAACATCTTCATTACCAATACCAGAAAATTGTTCTCTCATAACAAGATTGAGCAAAGCAGGTTTTATCTCAAAGAAAGTAGCTTCAGGAACATGTGGAGCAATGGGTGTGCTCATAAAATCATTGTTGTTGGTGCTAGTGAAGTCACACAACTTAGTGTTTTCAAGAGTAGTCATTTTTTGTGTTTTTAATATAGAAAGCAAACTAGTAAAACTATTTTTTTGTAATTTTGATAAAGAAACAAGAAAACAAAGAAAAACTAAACTAAGCAAAACAAAAATAACAAAGTAAAGAGATTGGTTATGAGGGACCCCCCTTGTGAAGATGTCCTTGACTCCCCGGCAACGGCGCCAGAAAAATAGCTTTTGATGGTGCGTGGTTGACGTGGGAGCTTCTTCTTCTTGTTCGATCCCCGACAACGGCACCAGAAAAATAGCTTGATGGCCCAAAATATATCGAGCTCGTTGGGGAACCCCAAGAGGAAGGTATGATGAGCACATCAGCAAGTTTTCCCTCAGTTATGAAACCAAGGTTTAATCGAACTAGTAGGAGCAAGGAAACACCCCAAAGGTGTTTCTAGCTGAACTTTGGCAGGGCGCACTACCGGTGCCAGCAGCAACATGGAGACCTACACAACACAACCACAGAACTCTGCCCCCAACTTGCGGTGAGGTTGTCAATCTCACCGGTTTTGCTGAAAACAAAGGATTAAACGTATCGAGTGAAAGAAATTAGTAGTTTGCAAAAAGTAAACACAAAGCAGTAAACGGTTGATTGTAGATTGATGATAAAAGAAAGGACCAGGGTCCATAGTTCACTAGAGGTGGCTCTCCTTAAGATAGATGACACGTTGGGTGAACAAATTACAGCTGGGCAATTGACAAGCATCGATAAAGCATGCAAGCATATACTACTCATCTTGACTCCTTTGAGATTCGATTGGGCATTACAACATTATACATAGACCGCCATCCAACTACATCTATGACTAATAATCCACCTTCAGGTTATCATCCGAACCCCCTCTAGTATTAAGTTGCAAGCAACGGATAATTGCATTACGAATTGCGTGTAAAGTAAACAATATGATTGTTCTATGAACAAAGGATTATTGTTTTCTCCCTAGTAGCAACAACACATCTAGTACCTTAGAGATTTCTGTCACTTCCCCAGATACTAGAGGCATGAACCCACTATCGAGCATAAATACTAACTCTTGGAGTTGCTTGCATCTACTTGGCCAAGATAGCTACTAACAACGGAAAGCATGCAAGATCACAAATAACAAATACATGATAGAATCAATAATCAATCTGAAATAGCATCTTAATATCCATCGGATCCCCGGAAACACAACATGTATGAATAACAAATAGATGATCTTGATCATGAACGGAGCTCACAAGATCTAAACATGATAGCACAAAGGAGGAGAACCAGCCATCTAGCTACTACATGGACCCGTAGTCCAGAGATGAACTACTCACGCATCACACCGGAGGCTTGCATGATGATGAAGACGGCCTCCAGGGTGAATTCTCCCCTCCGGCAGGGTGCCGGGAAGAGCTTCAGATCCCTCCTGATCTAGGGATGGAGATGACGGTGGCTACAGACTCTTTTGTGGATTTTTGATCAGGTACTTAGGGTTTCTGTATCGGAGGCAATATATAGGCGGAAGGAGAGGCCGAGGGGGTGCCAGGGCGGCCAGACCACCCCCTAGCGTAGGCCAAGCCTGGCCGCGCGGGCAGGTGGTGTGGCCGGGCCCCAGCCCCTCTCCATCTCGTATTCTGGCTCCAGGTGTCCCTCGGTGAAAAACTGACTTTGGCTTTTGTCCCGTCCAATTCCGAGAATATTCATTTTCTGACTTTCCTAGAACCAAAAACAGCAGAAAACAGGTTGCTGGCACTGTGGCTCTTGTTAATAGGTTAGTCCAAGAAATCATATGAAAAGTACTCCAAAGTGTGGACAAAACATAAGAAAGTAGATAAAACCAAGCATGGAACATCAAAAATTATGGATACGTCAGCAACATATCATGGATCCATGTGGTTTAGTAAAATAACACACATGTAATGACACTAGTGGTAGTTTAGGAAAAGAACACACATGCAATGACACTGGTGGATCCACGTGGTTTAGGAAAGGAACACACATGCAATGAATCTAGTGGTGGTCATTGAAAAGAACACACATGCAAATGACACTGGTGGATCCATGTAGTTTATGAAAAGAACAAACATGCGATGACTCTAGTTGTGGTTTATGAAAAGTGCACACATGCAATGACTCTAGTGGTGGTTTAGGAAAAGAACACACATGCAATTACACTGGTGGATGTTGGGTCCGCAGCATAGAAAACAAAAAAATTCCTACGGTGTGAACTACACGCCAAGATCTATGTATTAGGTACAAGAACTTACCCTCGTAGACAACGAGCTTTGTTAACGAGTAGGAACTCGTGCTTGATGTAGTCGTACACTTGCCGATGTCAAGATCGTGAGGAAGTCCAGCAGGTCCGGCTCCAGCACGTCCATCAGATCCAGCTCCGGCACCACCAAGTCCAGCACCGCAAAGCAGCGGTGCATCCGTGATCGCACACACGTTCGGTACCCCGACAACCTCCGTCCCTCGCTCTAGCAAAGCAGCAGAAGCAGCAACTCCTTTCCAGATAAAGCCACCGGGAACATGTATCTCGCTAATCTGAGACCATGGGGCAATAATACTAGAGGGGGAGAGAGATCCTTCACAAGGAGGTGTGTGTGAGAAGTGAGGAGGAGGTGGCCTTTTATAGGAGGAGGGGGTGCCCCTCCTTCATGGTCGGCGCATGGAGGAGGTGACTCTTCACCTCCTCCATTCATGTGGTGGTAACTCCCTCCACATAAATTTGCCCCTTCACATTCTCTTTTAAAGTCTCCACTTAAAATGCATTAAATTTCTCCAAATTTAATGCTCTATCATTTAATAAAACTCTTTTATTATTTTTATTCAGAATTTTTTTAATTACTTTAATTAACAAACATTCACATAAAACCCCCTGCAACATTTCAATATTACATGTAGAACCAATTTCAGCAATTTCACCAAACAGCTTTTGTCTATTGAAATAATTCCAGCGCTTTCTTAAATCTTTATCTGAAACATATTTGCTCCAAATGGTGTCGGTATCCCTTAAGTGTGTCACCCGACGGTTCGCGAATAATGCAGACATGATCAATACAATAACTAGGAACCCTTTTTGTTTATTAAACACACATGTATTGATGTTTCTGATTAATACAATTCTAGCATGTAAAATAAACATTTATCATAAACATGGAATAAGATAATAACCACTTTATTATTGCCTCTTGGGCATATTCCCTTCAGTCTCCCACTTGCACTAGAGTCAATAATCTAGTTTGAAAAACTTTGCGTATTGAACACCTATGGCTTTCTGGTGTTGCATATACGCAATTGCTAGTGGTTAACATAATCTCCGGATCCCAGCGGTTTCAGGTCCGTGTGTATTTGCATGTCTTTATGCTCTACGCATCACTCATTCTCAAATGAGATGGCATTGTATAAATTTGGTCCTCTGGTGAGACCTTTAGTTCGTTCGGGTTAAAATATGTTGATATTATTGTCACACAATATATCTTCATAGTATTAGCCCACTTTGAACCACACCTAGTTTGATAACAAACTACTTAACACAAATGCCCTCCTATGCTGCTACTATAGCAGTCATATACTTAGACTTTTGTTGTAGTATCCGTCACAATATCTCAACTTTGGAACTCATCCAAATCCATCATGGAACATCCTTTCCATTATATTGTGCCACCCATAGTCTAAATTGAGATAAATTTAATTTGTATCTTGTGACAAAACTAGTATCAATGTAACACTTTACAATGAACTACCTTTAACTATTTGTCACTTATACATGATATATTCTTAGTTCTTCCAAAGCTCATAAGAATATCTTTACTATTATCCAATGATCATCTTATGAATCATTCTGGTATATGCTCATAACATTTAGAGCATAGGACATTCTGGATATATACATATCATGGTATAATCGATCGAAATTTTCATGTGATTTTACTCACCAAGTGTTGAAACACTTGAATCTTGATACAATCCTTTCCATGCAGCAAGAACCTTTCTTGCTGTTTCCATATTGAACCCTTTCAATATGTCATATTGAACCCTTTCAATATATTATATATGTATGTCCGGCACAACCATATTAGCGCCTTAATCTATCCATATAGATATTGATGCCTAATATTCTGGATTTGCCCAAGTCTTTCATCAAAATCTTATTTTAATGAAATCCTTAACTTGTGTCAATTCAAGATACATCATTTCCAATCAACAATATGTCCTCTACATAATGTATTAGAAATATGTCTCAGCGCTCTCACTTAATTTCTTGCAAATGCAAGCATCTTCATCATCTCCGATGAATTTAAACTCTTTTAACAGTTTCATCATGGTGAAGATTCCAACTCCGCTATGCTTACTTCAACTATTGAAGTTTACATGCCCTTTTAGCACCCTTTGAATTAACAAAACCCTTCGGACCATGTCATGTACATGTCCTAGGTTACCGTTCTATTAGAAGAACCTTGTTTTGTTTATTCAACTACCATATATCAAATTATATGTAGTGGTTGCTACATTAATCCGTCAAGACTATATATCGTTATGAAAGATCAAATCTTGTCATAGTCAACTCCTTGAACATTGTCGTAAACTTTTTTCCGACATGTTGACTATTTCATAGATGTTAAACATCCATGTCTTATTTCTTTATAGATCCAAACACGACCGATAGGCTTCACGCCTTTCCGGAGGGTCTTCCAAGTTCAGAAACTTGATTTCTCGTGTATGGATACTATCACGGATTCTATGACTTCTAGTCATTTTATGGAGTCAGGGCCCATTATCGCTTCTTTGCATGTAGTCGGTTCATCATTGTCAAAACAATAACGACTTGCTTATCAAATCTTACTATTTGATTCTTACCGACCCACACGGTTCTATAGGAACTCTAATCTCTGAGATCACACCTTTTGTAATCACGAGAGCCATGAGCATTGTGGCCGCCACCGGGACACTTTCCGGCGCTGCGCTATTTAGCACATATAGCTAAGGTTCAACAACCTTATCAAAGTTCTATTGTCCTCCCACCTAACTTTTCGCGAAAAATTCCTTCTCAAGAAACTTGACGTTCCAAGTAACAAACTCTTTTGTCCTCGGTGTTATGGAGAAATTCCCAACAAATTCTTTGGGATAACCTACAAAGATGTGCTTATCCGACTTTGGTTGTAAACATTTTACTTATGCATAGCATACCAAAATTTAAGAAAAGACAATTCGGGTTTTATCCCAAACCATAACTCATATGGTGTCATTTCAATGGATCGCGATGGTGCTCTTTTCAGTGTAAAAGCGGTAGTCTCTAAAGCTTCAATCCTTAAAACATAATGGCAGTTTTATAAATGACACCCTTGATCTTACCATGTCAAACATGGTTTGATTTTATCTCTCGAATATGCCATACTCCTATGGTTTATCGAGAAACACAAATCATGGAACAATTCCTCAAGTCTTAGGTGTTTTTGCTAAACATGTAACTCAAATATCTTCCTTTATGATCGAATCATAAACTCTTTATTTTCTTGTTACAATGATTTTCCACTTCATCTTGAAAGTCTTTGAACAATTTTCAAATGTTTCATACTTCTTCCTTATTAAGTAAATATATAGATATATTCACTTAAATTTTTGAAGAAAGTATATGAAGCAAAAAGATCCATCGCATATGGCTACACATAATGGACTATGCACATCAGCATGCACAATTTCCAATAAGCTAGTCATTCGTTCCTCTCTGGCCTATGGACGGAGTTTCAATTATCTCGAGGAAAGTCTCACATGCGTCAATTGATCAAAATCAAAGGCTCCAAAAATCCATCAACATGGAGTTTCTTCATGTTTTATTTCCAATATAATTTAAAACAGCGATGTCACTTCATAAGTGATCTTTCAATCATTTGTCTTGCGACATTTTAGCAATAGTGTTTATGGATGTGATTTCTCCAACTAGACTTCTAAAGTTCATCCATCCTTTATGGAATACGGTAATTATTTGAACATCCATTGTTCTCATGATACCGGAACAAAATAACAATTATTTAAACAAATCTTGAAGGCTTGGTTTAATGACAACGAAAAACACAATAACACTTTATTTGTTTTTGATGAACATCATCACTCATTCTCTTGCTAGTTACTTAGGCCATTATAGTTCATGAATTGCATTGTCCTGTATGACACTTCATACCAACCAATTCAGTATCCAATACCGTATCCAATACCTAAGAACCACATTGTTTAATAAGCAAGGAATACAACCATAACATGTATATCTTCTATATACCAAAGTTGGACATCTCCAACCTTATATTTTCTACCAAATATTTTATAGATTCTCTTTCAGCAATTCCTTTTTCTTTTAAAACAATCTATCAACATCAATAGTGGTGTCATTCACATGACACATAGTACAAAGCGTATATAGTCAAATACTAATACCTTTGGACTTGCACTTTGAAGTGGATCACCATCATCAAATGTTTGGTGTTCTTTCAAAAATCCATTCTTTAGTAATCTATTAGTGTAATAAACATTTTACTTACATCTTCTATTCATCCTTATCATGACAACTTTCGTGATCAAGCTACTATAGCTTATAAGGAAGAATCACGAGTATAATATTAGTTCCCAAAACCCTTTTGGTAGATTTGGATGCCTAGCATCTCCATCCTTAACAAATTCTCATACAATATGAGAACATGCTAAATTATACTCTATCATAATGCAACCAAAAAACATTGTTTCAGATATCACAATATCTTTCACACATGATGGTTTCTGAAACAATTTTCAACTCCAATATAATCTTGATATTAAAACAACTTTTTGAATATCAATAATTATGGAGGCAAACATGATACTTTAGATACTAACATTGGAATTCTTACTCTTGATTTAATACTACTTATTAAACTTCATGGAGTAAATAGAGTTTGCTGAAAGTTTGCAATAGGACTTATAAACTTTAAATAGACATTCAAAACAATACGATACCAGTTCGTAAAATAAATATCCATAATTCTATAGTTCTATGATCTCTATTAAAAACTAAGCATAAGGTAGTGAACAGATGCGAATGACTACAACAAATTATGCAAATTCACTTCGATTTAGTTTATGACAAATTGAGTTCGACTAATCCAAATTAGAAATGAACTCCCACTCAAAAACGACATCCCTCGTGCCTTTTTGGTGATTAGATGAACCAAATCCACTACACCAAGTCCGATCATCACGTGAGTTGGTGTAGCTTCAAAGGCGAGCATCAATATGGTCATCACATCAACTATATGACTCATGCTTAACCTTTCAGTCCGTGTTCCAAGGCCATGTCTATACATGCTAGGCTCGCCAAGTAAGAACCTTAGTATTCGCGTGTGTAAAACTGTCTTACACCCGTTGCATGAAAGCGTAGAGTTGAGAACACCCGATCATCACGTGATGTCTCGAAACACGATCCATAAAACAGTGCATACTTAAGGAAGAACACATTTTATCTTGATATTTAAATGAGGGATCATCTTACAATGCTACAGAAAGCGCCAAACTAGCAGTATAAGATGCTAACATCTAATGTGTAAAGTGAGATGATATGGTCCATGCATTTGATCTCTATCATTTGCATCGTGGTATGATCTCTATCATTCCTTTGTGTGTAAGGCCAAGGTCTATGGAATTTACACGTTGAGTGTGTTGTAAGAGTATCTATCATACATCTACTTACAACAATACCATATCAATACACAAGCCCAACAACGATTTAAACTAGACGCCTCTAATTTATCAATTGCAAGTTTTACGTGGCTTAGGGCTTTCGGAGATAGAACCGTTCTTACCTACGAACATGAACCACAACGAGGATAACTAAGTTATTAGCAACTCGTTGTAAATCAGATATTGACTATAGTAGGAGAGACAGACACCCGCCAGCCACTTATGCAAAACAAGTTGCATGTCAGTCGTGGAACCGGTCTCATGTACGATGACATGTAAGGTTGGTTCGGGCCGCTTCATCCCACTATGCCACCAATATCCAAAATACATAGAAGATGCAATAACATGATCATCATCGCCCACATATCAACATATGTGTACTACCCGTGCTAAGCACCTACGCATAGATCAGGCTCTGATACCACTGTTGGGTCCACAACATAGAAAACAAAAAAATTCCTACGGTGTGAACTACACGCCAAGATCTATCTGTTAGGTACAAAGCAACGGGTGGACATACATCCAACGAGAACTTACCCTCGTAGACAACGAGCTTTGTTAACGAGTAGGAACGTGTGGTTGATGTAGTCGTACACTTGCCGATCTCAAGATCGTGAGGAAGTCTAGCAGGTCCGGCTCCAGCACGTCCATCAGATCCAGCTTCGGCACCACCAAGTCCAGCACCGCAAAGCAGCGGTGCATCCGTGATCGCACACACGTTCGGTACCCCGACAACCTCTTTCCCTTGCTCCAGCAAAGCAGCGGAAGCAGCAACTCCTTTCCAGATAAAGCCACCGGGAACATGTATCTCGCTAATCCTAGACCATGGGGGAATAACTAGAGGGGGAGATAGATCCTTCACAAGGAAGTGTGTGTGAGAAGTGAGGAGGGGGTGGCCTTTTATAGGAGGAGGAGGGTGCCCCTCCTTCATGGCCGGCGCATGGAGGAGGTGACTCTTCACCTCCTCCATTCATGTGGTGGTAACTCCCTCCACATAAATTTGCCCCTTCACATTCTCTTTTAAAGTCTCCACTTTAAATGCATTAAATTTCTCCAAATTTAATGCTCTCTCATTTAATAAAACTCTTTTATTATTTTTATTCAGAATTTTGTTAATTACTTTAATTAACAAACATTCACATAAAACCCCCTGCAACATTTCAATATTACATGTAGAACCAATTTCAGCAATTTCACCCGAAACAGTTTCGGTGTCTATTGAAATAATTCCAGCGCTTTCTTAAATCTTTATCTGAAACATATTTGCTCCCAATGGTGTCGGTATCCCTTAAGTGTGTCACTCGACGGTTCGCGAATAATGCAGACATGATCGAGACCCCTCTCCGATCAATAATCAGCAGCAGGACCTGGAGATTCATACTAACTCCTACACATTCAACAATGACTTCTGTTGTCGTGAGAACCTTTAACGCTTATAACTAAATCCCTTTGTCTCTCGATATATTACATGTCTGAGATTCGATCATCAGTATCTCCATACCTAGTTTGATCTCGTTACCGACATGCACTCTTTTCTCGTTCCCGTGATATAACATTCTAGTGATCACATCACTTGCTTGCAAGCTATTTCAATGTGATATCATCGAGAGGGCCCAGAGTATATCTATCCGTCATCGGGATTGACAAATTCCACTCTTGATCCATGAGCCTCAACATAACACCTTCGTAGCACTGAACCCATCTTTATAGTCACCCTGTTACAGTGTGACATTTGATATTATCAAGATACTCTTCCGATGTTAGCAATTAACATGATGTCATGGTCTAAGGATAAAGATTACTTTGTATGATGTTATAGCAATATAAACATAATGACTTTGATCGTAATGCTATACTTCGGATGAATGTTCATCACATCATTCCACCAATGGTGTGACCTTGTTATTAACAACATCGAATGTCCATGATCAGGAAACCTTGATCATCTTGTTAATCAACAAGCTAGTCTATAAGAGAGGCATAACTAGGAACCCTTTTTGTTTATTAAACACACATGTATTGATGTTTCCGATCAATACAATTCTAGCATGTAAAATAAACATTTATCATAAACATGGAATAAGATAATAACCACTTTATTATTGCCTCTCGGGCATATTCCCTTCAGTGGATCCATGTGGTTTAGTAGAATAACACACATGCAATAACACTAGTGGTGGTTTAGGAAAAGAACACACATGCAATGTCTCTAGTTGTGGTTTAGGAAAAGAACAAGCATGCAATGACTCTAGTGGTGGTTTATGAAAAGGAACACACATGCCTACTCTTTCTATTGTCTATTTGAATCAATTATTCTGTCTTGCCCTTAGTTTTTGATACTACTCAGTTTTGCCCTCTCTCGGTCACAAATCTCACAAAATCCCAAACGTGTGCTCACTCTGGCTGCTACGCCCTGATTGGCTGACACAGATGTCACGCGGATCGTGCCCACCAACTGTTGATCCTCTATGATCCAACGAGCAGGATAACCCCTCCCTCCTCCACATTTTTTGCTGGGTCTATTTGTGCCACCTCTCTATCCGTGCCACCGACACTTTACCTCCATAAACAAGTGAAAAACCATCTCAAAAAATAAATAAAATAAATGATCATATTTCGAAGAAGCTCTCATCTTCGTCTTCCGGATTGTCGTCGTCTTCGTCAATGTCACGGTCCTTGCTATCACCGTCGTCGGTGTCCTCCTCTGATGACTCAACACCGCCCCCTTCTTCGTATAAGCATGATATCTCCTCGTCGGAGTTGGAGTCCTCCTCTTCGTAGTCCCATGGGTCCACGTCATTATCCTCCGCTTCTGCCTCCAACTGATCTATGAACGCCTCCTCGTTGGCCGAGTCAGACTCGTCCAAATAGTTGTCTCCTCTCTTCTTCATGGTCTTCCTCTCGTTCCTCTTGTTGTCTGTACCTGTCGGTGCAACACGCGCCCTCGTCCTAGTTACTGCCTTGCGCTCGTCCATCACTGCAGGTACCCCCACGCTCCTCCTGCATGGCTGGTACGAGCTTTGACGTCACGGTGTCATCGAGTGCCGATGTCGATAGATCCTGGTGCGGTCGGATGCGACGTGCTGCCTCGGTAGGTGACTAGCAAGCGCGAACGACGCCACGAAGAGGAGGGGACGCAGGATGGTCGGTGTCTGGCTTGGATTTGCCATTGCCACGGCGAGGGGCCATCATGCTCGAGGAAGTTGTTCGGAATGAGCGATGGCGGATACATAGAGTTGGGTGCCGATCTGATCATGGGTACTGAACATAATTTGATCATTAAAAAAATGTAATATCTCGCGTACTAAACATAATTTGATCACAACAAAAGTGGCACAATGTATTCTAGACTCGTAAATATCCCGTGCGTGCCTGTCGACGTGGAGTTCAACGTGCGTTGTTCAATGTGCCGACGTGATCATGCAGCAGTTGCGCGCATCATTGCCCCATCAACATGTGACACACGCACGCAGGACATGCACGCCAATGACCGTGATTACCACCCTGCCCCACTCATTTTTTAAGGGTAAGATCGCACCTTTTATTATATACTGGATTTTAGGCGGCGCCGAAGACCATTGAACTGTCCATCACAATAAAGACAAGTCCCATCGATTCCCTATCCCTGGCTTTTTTGAGAAGGTAGACCGTACACGGTGGTCCTGTATAATAGTAGTAGTACTACTGGACCATAGCCTGTACTCTTTGACTCTTATCCCACACTAATCACTATCTTCTTCCTCCTGCCGCCACCTCGCCCCCTGCAAGCCATGGCTCCCCTGAGGAGAGGCCGGTCGACCATCCTCGCGGAGAAGAAGGAGAGAGGTCACCACCAGGCAGTTCTTTCTCTACCAGCCCCTCAAGCCCCCCTCTCACTGAGGCCCAATCTCCCCCGACAATGGCGCCGAATGTTCTAGTAGGCGAGGGCTCCTCCCGGTATGGTCTTCTTGTTCTACTTCTTCTCCATCTCCTTCTCCACCATGATCATATTCTGCTTCTTCTTGTTTTCCTTCTTCTTCTTTCTCTTCCTCTTCTACGTATTACAGGCCGGCCGTGGAGCTAGAATCCACCACGACGGAGGTGTTACAGGACCCGTTTGGTCCCGTTCCACATCTCAGTGAGGTAGCAACTCTCCACACTGTTATTTCTCTGAGTTGTAATGTAGATTTCTTAGATCGTGTTCGCCCTGCATTGGGTTTTTTTTGCGAGTTGTATTAGTTTTTATGATTATGACTGGATCTCTTGGTCTTTCCTTAATACCGCTATTCATAGATTCAATGGGGATTTTGTGATTAGGATTAGTTTATCGTGATTATGACTTGATCTCTAGGTCCATTTTAATACTGTTGTGCATAGATTCAATTGTTTTTTTATTTGTATTAGTATTCACCTAGAACCTGGAGTGTAATTATATAATTTCTATTCCAATTAACATGAACGATGCAGTGATCGAAGGCCGAGTACCGTGACAAGGTGGTCGCGATCAGTGCCAAGATTGACAACCAACAAGAGCTTGCACGCTCCCTCACCCAAGCTATTGTGAGCCTACTCAAGAGATTATCTGTGCAGAAGGAGATCTCGCTAGATTTTTCACGTGACATCGTGAGGCTGCAGAAAGTGCTCGACCTAAACTTGAACAGGCACGAACAAGCCATCAAAATAATCAATGAGCTCATGGAGGATAAGAAGAATCTCGAGAAAAGGTGCACCCTCCTGCAGGACAAAGTCACCGAGGCACTCAGAGGACGCGTCGAGGAAACCAAGGCTTCCATCCGAGCCTACCATGACATGAACCGTTGCTTGGATGCAGTGAAAGAGATGAAGGAGGACATTAGCAGAGGGATCACCATACTCGAGGGTGTTTGGAAAGAGAACGAGGAGCTAAGGGCTTGTCTGGAGGCATATCGGAACAATGCCCAAATCTGAATCCGGTTAGAGGGGGCACAAATATCAGTTCGTGCTCCACTCTTTTTGTAATATTTCGGGTTCAGGGAGCAATGCCCAAGTCTGATTCCCGTTATAGGGTGCAAGAAGAGAGAATCCTAGGGAAACTCCTTATCTATCTGGACATGTCTAGGTGTTCATGTTCATGAATGGACACCATGAGCTCTTTCCATTCTGTATCTAGACATGGGTTTCTGCATTATGAGTTTGCCACTACTATTTGGTGACGTGGGAAAAAACCCACAGCACACTAAACTACAGATAAACCTTATTTGTCTTTGAAACTGAAATTATGATAGTGCCACTAGTCGATTCATAAAATATTGATTAGTCCTAGATTGCTTCTTCCTTGAAATTATGTCAGTGCCACTAGTCTATTCAGTTAATTATGGAAACTAACCACCTTGTCCTGGTGAACTGAACAAACCATACTATACATTTTTGTAGCAAGGAAAGAGGCGAAAGCTCAATGAGGACCTAGCAACCTGGCTAAATGACGAGATAGCCATCCAAAGGGAGAAGCAGAATTCCCAAAAGCTGGCCTTTGACCACCTACGCATTGAAGTTGCGGTCCTTTTTGACAAGAGCTAGAAACTAAAGGAGGTAAATGCCGGCTAGGAGAAACTTCAAAGGGAAGGTTGCACCTCGGCTAGTAAGCAGACGGAGATCATGAAAGGGGTCATGAAGGAAAATCGTATGGTTATAGACCAAATTCTCGAATCCTTGATGGAGCGTTGGAACCTGTGGCATGCGCACAACAAAGTACTGAAGGAGCTGGCCGATCTTAGGGAGGAAAACAAGCAGCTTCGGGCCAGGCTCGCTTGAACCCAACATATGTCTATTTAGTACTGAACTGCCTATTTTATCCTCTACAATGGTGATTTTGTAAATGTGAACTTAACTCTATGCACGATATGTGTGTTCGTCTGAAATTAATTTGCTCGAGGATTGAGTTTGGCTTAGTTAAGAAAGTGCAACTGCAAGTCTTACAATTAACTAGTTTCAGGCATTGGCACAACATAAATCATTCATCTCGAATTTCCTTTATCCTCTGTAGTCTGTCCTTGTTCACCCTTGCGTGCCTTCTTTAGTTCCTTCAATAGATCCGCAATGCAGTACTCTAGCTTCTGCTTGTCTTCCCTGAGCTGATCCCTCTCCTTTTCTGCATTATGAATCAGCAACCTGTGACTATCCTGAAGCTTCTTTGCAGTTCCAACAACCAAGCTCCCATTGATTCTGTCACTTAGTTCTGATTGCAAATTCTTGATTTCTTGTTCTAGCTCCTTATTTCGTACCGATAGCTTGTAATTTTTTTCAGCTGCATCACAAGCATCAGTAAATCTCCCTGACCTTTCCAACTCATACATCTCCCATAACTGGGCCAAACATTTCTTAAGTGCATCTGGCCACTCAAGATCCACCCAATCTACTACTTTATACACCAGGCCAACCTAAAAAAAACACACACTATCGTGTTATGGACACACACGATACATTTTTCTTCATGTCACCATTGCACATAATGTAAACAAACCTAATTTGTACAACCCAAAAACCTTCTCCTAGTGTTACTGCCTTCGAATGCAACATATCTCATCAGTTTTAGCCCATGGTCACATGGTACTTCTCCATCGAGATCTAGGCCCTCCCATTCGGAGTCATAGATCGTCTGTTGTACCTATAATTAAATGCAAAGCTAGAATTGAACATGATTGCATGCACATATGGAGCTCAGATCGAGGGATTTACCAATGCCTAACCCTAGCCCGAGAAAATAGAGGAACTCACATCATGTCAGAGAGAAGGTTGTCGCTGCTCGACTGGTCATCCTCGTCATTCTAGGACAGCATGGCGAATGCATCGTCATCGTTGTCAGTGACAGTGTTGGCGTCGGTGAGCGGTGGGGGGAGAGAGAGAGTTTGAGAGAGAGCGAAAGAGTGGCGAAATAGTGGCAAAAGTAAAGTGCGTCACCACTGCAACAATGACTAAATTGGCATGTTACAATAGTTTAATGGATACCATGTCCTTTCCCTGGATTACTGTCTCCTGCCTAATAGGGTTTCTCTTCATAGATTCTTATTTCAAATATTAAACCTGTACTCCCTCCATCCCAATTTCATTGCCTAAGGAAAACATACCAGTATATTACATCATCTAAAGAAACAAAATCATGTCAACTACAAGGTACTTATGCATCACTTGTTCAGTCATGGTTTCACAAAACATTACATTACAATCTCTCAACAAACATAATCACAGAAACAAGTATATTACATCAACTCAAGAAACAAAATCATGTCAACTACAAGGTACTTACGCATCACTTGTCTAGTCATGGTTTCACAAAACATTACATTACAATCTCTCAATAAACAAAATAACAGAAACAAGTACAATACATCATCTCAAGAAACATAATCATGTCAACTACAATGTATTTATGCATCACTTGTCCAGTCATGGTTTCACAAAACATTACATTACAATCTCCCAACAAACATAATAATAGAAACAAGTACAGTACATCATCTCAAGAAACATAATCATGTCAACTACAATGTACTTATGTCTTATTACAACAATGATGGTTTTAGTGAGTGACATGTCCAAAAATCTCAACAGCTCGCACAACATTATATCTCAACAAACATAATCACAGAAACACGGTCTAAATGCAACATCAGTCAATGTTACAAATACAGGCAGGGGAACCCTGCGGTCCATATGACAAGCCTAGGGTAGAAGCTCTCATCAGATCTCATCAACGTCGACCACCTCATTCTGTTTAGCCACTACAGGGGCCTCTACATCCACTATAACCTGCTCAACAACATCAAAAATGGTACCATGGAAGAACACCTTCCTGGTTCGCTTCTTTCATCGCATAATCTGCATAAGATCTTTAGTATCCAAAACCTCTATGAATTCCTATTTCCTATGATGCCACCACCGGATTTGTGCCATTTTCTTAGGGCCAATACTGATTTCCTTACCGATCATCTCTCTCATTTCATTAAGAGTAATGTTTTTGGAATTGACAGTGATCTCCATAGTACATGATGAAACTGGCTTATTGACTCCCTCATCAAGTTTTTCCATGTATGAATCCACCTCTAAGTGTATACTGAACTTATCTAGATCATCATCTATTGGTCTGTAGTCTCTAGGAGCCGAAACTCTAGTAGTAAGACCTCCAGCATCTGCATACATATCATCAATCATCGCTTCAACT
The DNA here is from genome assembly GCA_023614405.1 of Avena insularis. Classification (NCBI taxonomy): domain Eukaryota; kingdom Viridiplantae; phylum Streptophyta; class Magnoliopsida; order Poales; family Poaceae; genus Avena; species Avena insularis. Next base: position 332,916,323 of record CM042696.1, read on the forward strand.
TTCACCTTATGATCAGCCGCACAAGCAGATTTTGTCCTCTGTCTAGAACCCCAGGGAATCCTAGCATGAAGCATATCTACCAGCTGTGAAACAGACACAACCTCTTTGCAATTCACAAGCAGATGCACATATTGCCCGAACACAACCCTCTCGCAACCAAAATCTAGTTTTGCAGTGTACTGGCAAACATGAACTGTGAACTCATATAGGTCCCTTGTATCAAAGTTGTGTCTAATTTGATTAAAAAGGGGAACTTTTCAGTTTATTCGATTCTATTATGCCGTAACTAATCTACTTGTAAGATAAGGCACAAATAAGAAATATTCACCTCTCGCTCTTCTCCCGGGTTTTTTCTTCGAGATCTGGGTGCCGTATCTGCCCACCGGAGCCGAACAATCCGCCTCTGGCTTTGCTTTTCTCTTCAATCCGCTGCTCATAGGTACCTTGGGAGTAGAATCCTTGCTGACCTCCTTGCTAACCGGGGTTGAAGACCTCGCCACTGCTTCGCATTGAGGGGCTCCGTGTTGAGCCCCAAACTCTAGCCCCTAGACCCGAATCAGTCGGCGACAAAGCTACAACCTTTGACTTAGAAGACATGTTGGGCCGCCTCCACCGGATTCAGTGTCGGAGGAGGGAGAAAAAAGGACCTTCGCTGCCGGCACATTCAGGGTTGGGGAAGGGAAGAAAAAGGACTACCGCTGCCGCCGTAGCCAGATTTAGTGTCGGGAGTTAGGAAAGTACAGTAATGGATTTGCCCGTGCGAGAGGTGCAGGGTGGCTAAGAAGAGGGACCGGCAAAGAAGGGGCACAAGAGGAACTAGTTTAATGGAATATCCTGACTTAATGGGTCCAATTTGAAAATATTGGATTTGGCCATCATTCACTCGAAACACCCCTCGCAGCAATTGGCGCCCCAACTTTTCGAATCGCGGTGATTAAAATCAACTTGGGTACCACGATGCAAGGCCCGTGGATAGAGGATGAGGGGGGGGGGGGGGTCCTCTTACTGCCCATCACGAGAGCCTGCTCCCTCCTCGCATGGTATCACGTCGCTCTCCCGCACCGCGTCCTCCCGCGGCTACCCTAAGCAGCTCACCCTGGAGGCCGCCAAGTGCATGGTGTGTGAGATCCTGGACCACCCGCCGGCCGAGTAGGGCCAGGAGAGGTGGTGCGACCGGATCGCCGAACTCCTCAACGCTACCACCCCCTCCCCTGAGGGCCCAGGGGCTCGGCCCGAGGGCGGGGAGACGGGGGCTGGGGGCTCGCTCTCGCCTTGCCAGCGCGGGGATGCCACCAAGCTGGACAACACCACTCCACCGCCCGTGAATAACCGCCATATCATCTCACCTTTCGTCGCCACGATGCAACTGCACAAGCACGAGGACCGCCTCGCCGAGGAAATCGCCGCCACGGGGCAGCAGAACTGCTCGGCCCTCGACAACGGCAGGGCGGTCCAAGCCAACAGCTACCTTGCCTTCACCAAGAACCTCCGCCGCATGGTCTGGCCTCACAAGTTCCGCCCGGAGATGCTGACACGCTATGACGGCACCACGAACCCGTGTGAGTTCCTCCAGCTTTACACCACGGGCGTCAAAGCGGCGGGAGGAGACGACCGTGTCATGGCGAACTGGTTCCCCTATGCCTGAAGGAGGGAGCCAACACCTGGCTGATGAACCTCCCCGAGGAGTCAATCGACTCATGGGTGGAGCTCAGCTCCCTCTTCATCTCCAACTTCAAGGTAACCTACGAGTGCCCGCTCACCTACTACTTCCTCCGACAGATACTTCAGCAGCCTGGGGAGACCCTCTTCAAGTTCCTGTAGAGGTTCAGCCGAGTCCACAACAAGATCCCCAAAATCTCAGACCCCAACATCATCACTACTTTCTCTGAGGGCATGAAGGACGTCAAGACGAGAGAAAAAATCGGGATCTGAGGCGAGAGCCTCACCACCACCGTCGAGATCTTCGTCATGGCCAAGAAGTGCGCCAAGGTAGAGGCGGGCGGATGTTTGGCCTCACGGAGGCAGAAATCACCCCAAGGCCTCGGGCTCGTCCAAAGGCAAGGACAAGGATCCCAAGTGTAAGACCATCACCATCTTGGCAGCGGAGCTGGACCGGAAGAGCCCTCGCGAGGGAGCTAGCAAGCGGGAGCGAGACGATGGCTCATACTGCCACTTCCACAAGAAGCCAAGCCACCCCACTGACGACTGTTTCGAGCTCAAGAAACTCCGCGACCTGCGCAGTAGCCAGAGAAAGGGGAGGTCAGGCGGCGAGCAAGGCGGCCAAGGAGAGGGCAACCTAGGAGGCAACCACTGGAACAACAACTTCGGCGGGTGCGATGCCCTCTGGCGGGCCACCAAGCCAATGCCGCACAACAGCATCCGCACCCGCAGGAGAATGGTCACGCCGAGGTTCCTGGGGCCTACCAAGTGCCACAAGGTGCTATAGCCTGCATCCTTGGTGGCCCCCAAGCCCCGACATACAACCGGCACTTCAAGCTACTCACTCGGGAGGTCGCAGCTGCCAGACCGGGAATCCCCTCACCAAATCTCATGTGGTCCCAGTGCGCCATCACCTTCGATGCCAGTGACCACCCCGTCTCTACCAGGCCCGTAGGCACACTACACCTGATCTGCACCCCCACCATCAACAACATCGCATTCGCAAAGACCCTCATCGATGGAGGTGCGGGTCTGAACTTGATCTCCACCGAGACCTTCGCCCAGCTGCAGGTGTCATATGACAGGCTGATGCCGACCATGCCATTTTCTAGGGTGCTGATACATTGCAAATGTATCTATTATTTTTGATGTTCCATGTTTGGTTTTATCCACTTTCTTGTGTTTTGTCCACACTTTGGAGTACTTTTCATATGATTTCTTGGACTAACCTATTAACAAGAGCCACAGTGCCAGCTGCCTGTTTTCTGCTGTTTTTGGTTCCAGGAAAGTCAGAAAATGAATATTCTCGGAATTGGACGGGACAAAAGCCAAAGTGCCTATTTTTCCGGAAGTCATCAGATGCCAGAATACGAGACAGAGAGGGGCCAGAGGGCGGCCACACCACCTGGCCATGCGGCCAGGCTTGGCCTGTGCCAGGGGGTGGTGTGGCCAGCCTAGGCACCCCCTCGGCCTCTCCTTCCGCCTATAAGATGCCCTCGGGACAAAAACCCTAGGTGCTCGATCAAAAATCCACAAAAGATTCTGTAGCCGCCATCATCTCCATCCCTAGATCGGGAGGGATCTGAAGCTCTTCCCGGCACCCTGCCGGAGAGGGGAATTCACCCTGGAGGCCTTCTTCATCATCATGCAAGCCTCCGGTGTGATGCGTGAGTAGTTCATCCTTGGACTACGGATCCATGTAGTAGCTAGATGGCTGGTTCTCCTCCTTTGTGCTTTCATGTTTAGATCTTGTGAGCTCCGTTCATGATCAAGATCATCTATTTGTAATTCTGCATGTTGTGTTTGCGGCGATCCGATGGATATTGAGATGATATTTCAGATTGATTATTGATTCTATCATGTCTTTGTTATTTGTGATCTTGCATGCTTTCCGTTGTTAGTAGATATCTTGGCCAAGTAGATCCTAGCAACTCCAAGAGTTAGTATTTATGCTCGATAGTGGGTTCATGCCTCTGTAACTGGGAAGTGACAAATCTCTAAGGTACTAGATGTCTGTTGTTACTAGGGAGAAAACAATCCTTTGTTCATAGAACAATCGTATTGTTTACTTTACACGTAATTCGTAAAGCAATAATCTGTTGCTTGCAACTTAATACTGGAGGGGGTTCGGATGATAACCTGAAGGTGGATTATTAGTCATAGATGCAGTTGGATGGCGGTCTATGTATAATGTTGTAATGCCCAATCAAGTTCCAAAGGAGTAAAGATGATTAGTATATGCATGTATTGCTTTCTCGATGTTTGTCAATTGCCCCGCTGTAATTTGTTCACCCAGTATGTTATCTATCTAAGGAGAGCCACCTCTAGTGAACTATGGATCCCGGCCCTTGTCTTTTTCTTTACATACAATCTATAAACTGTTTACTGCTTTGTGTTTACTTTCTGCAAACTTTTACTTCTTTCCATTCGATATGTTTAATCCTTTGTTTTTAGCAAAACACGGTGAGATTGACAACCTCATCACAAGTTGGGGACAAAGTTCGGTGGTTGTGTTGTGCAGGTCTCCACGTTGCTACTAGCACCGGTAGTGCGCCCTGCCAAGGCTCAGCTAGCAACACCTTTGGGGTGTTTCCTTGCTCCTACTGGTTCGATTAAACCTTGGTTTCATAACTGAGGGAAACTTGCTGCTGTGGTCATCATACCTTCCTCTTGGGGTTCCCAACGAGCTCTACATCAACACCGCACCATCACTTTTCTGGCACCGTACACTGAGCCATCAAGCATTTTTCTGGCGCCGCTGCCGGGGAGTCAAGGACATCTTCACAAGGGGAGTCCCTCATAACCAATCTCTTTACTTTGTTATTTTTGTTTTGCTTAGTTTCTTTTTGTTTTGTTTGCTTGTTTCTTTATCAAAAACACAAAAAAAATTAGTTTTACTAGTTTGCTTTCTTTATCAAAAACACAAAAAAATTAAGTCTCCTTTAGTTGTTACCTCCTCCTTAGCTCACCATGTTGATCCCTAAATTCACCCTGAAAGACCTTTCAATTGGTAGTGGTTCTATAATTGGGAAATATAATATTGAAGAATTCTTTAATCATGTTAGTAAGCATGAAGATACTGAGGATAGATCCCTTGCAGAACTTGCTCCAAATTATGAGATTGCTGCAGCTTCTTTAATTCATATGTTAGAAGCTAGTTTTGTTAACCTCAACCCCTTAATGCAAATAATGTTTCTTAAGCTTAAAGAAATTGAGGACCCTAAAAAGAGGGATTTTGTTCTAGAAACTTTGTTTAAGGAGTTCTATGATGTTACCAAGGAATCTAGGAAAGTCTTTGAACATTTCAATATGCTAGGCTCATGTGTAGATGTTGTTGGTACACGAGAAAAGAGGGACAAAACCGAACCTAATGGGAAGGAACCGAAGATACCAATAGCCTTCAAACTAGTAGCAATACATGATGCCATAGAAAAGAATCTTGATTGGATTGTTCCTGCAAACCCTTTTGATGAGAATAGTGAACCTAAGAGAATTGAGAGAGGATCCTCTAGAACTTATTTGGATGATATACCTTGCCTTGTTGAAAATATTTCTGGTATTGATCTTAATGCTTCTTCATTTGAGAACACTTGATTCTTTTTCTCGCTTATTATATCTAACTTAAAGGCGTTAAAGAAAAGTACTTATTGGAAGATAAGACAAAAGTTTTAGATGAGTCTTGGAAGTTATTACTTCAGTAATAACCGCTCCTTATTCTTTTTCTTTGCTTTTTGTGTCAAGAGTAACCTCTAATGAGAGAGAAGTAATGATTGGGAAAGTTGCTGTCCCGAAACAGATTTATGTGCTTCACCGTAAACATTCGTGTAAAATCTATGAACGTCTTTTTGAGGTGTGAATTTTTGTGCTTCTGCCCCAGGTTGTTATCTAACTTTCGTTAGTTCAACACTTTTTGATTTGAGCAACAGAAGGTCTTTGAAAAAATTTGTCTTTACCTGCTGGTCTGTTTTGACAGATTTCTGCCATTTTCTGCATTTGCTTCTTGTTGGTTCCTTTTTGAGTTCTTTTGGGGAATTGAGATTTTTGAGGGAAGTGATTTAGTAGCTAGTGTTCTAATGGAAGTATATTTGGTGTTAGAAATGAACCTTAAGACCTATTATCTTGAGTGCACTAATGTTGCTAATAAAGATTGTGTGAAGTTTTGTATGAAGGAAAAATTTCAGGTGTATGGAAGGAATGAGTAATGAGATGAAGGATGCACTAAAGCTCAAGCTTGGGGATGCGACGCATTTCACCCCAAGAAATATCCAAGAAGTACAAGCGTCAAAGCTTGGGGATTCCCAAGGCATTCCCCTCTTCATCAATAAAACTCCCAGGTTTCTTCCAAACGCTTCATTTTTATTGTTTCATGCACAGTTGTGTTGTTTTTGGAGCGTCTTCTTTTTCGTTTTCGTTTTGGTTTTTCGTTTGCTTGGTTTTCTTAGTTTTATTAATAAATTGGTTGGACCCCCTCTTTCATACTTTGGTTTGCAAATAGTTTGGTTTGGTTTGGAAAAGAGTAGGAAAGTTCATGCTTATGTGATAAAAAGAGCTCGTTTTTGACTGTGGCCTATGCTCTATCATGTCATGCTTGATATTGTTTTGGCTTTATTCTTAGTATTCTTTGCTGTAGCATGACTTGTTATAAACAATTGAGATTGCTTAATGTGCTTTGGATGAATCATGTGTTGTTTTAGCATATTAAAGCATAATATAGTGGTATTCTCCTTTGATGCTTTATTTGGGTTGACTTGGCGCATGCTCACACCATGTTATGACTATCTCAAGTCACCATAGCCTTTATGATCCTTTAGTTTTCAAATTGTAGTATCACTTTATGCTTTGATCAATGATGTTTTGTCGCTCTGCATGATTATGGCCATTATTGCTCTCTTAGTTTGTCGCCCCGCCTTTTGCTAGCCTCCACAACCAAGTATGAGTTCCACTCATGCATCCAACTCCCTAAACCAAGTTATTCCAAAGAGTCCACCATACCTACCTACTAGCTTATGCTATTCCAAGTATATTCATGCTTTTGTTTACCTTCCAAATTAAACTTGTTATGAGAAAACTAGTGATTAAAGCTCTCACGAACTTGATGGCACACTTTACTTTTCTTGCCCTTAATAAACTTGAACCATTGTGTCGTATATGTTGTATATGCTTGCACTTATTTGTTGGGAATTAGTAGAACCATGCTTTCATAGGGAACGCTTTCAACATTGCACTTGGTACTTGTACCTAGTTGATATCATGCTCTTTTGTATATGGATGTCGTCGGTGTGAAATGAAAGGGGAGCTTGTAAGTCCATGGAGTTATGTATATGTGTTAGAGAAACGCCTGGACCGCTGGTCTAATCCATGCTGATATTGTGGAAACCTGCAGCGTAACCATAATGAGCTGTCTATGAAGCATTCTTCTTATAAAAAAAGAGTCCTATATTGAGAAAAAAAGAGAAAAAGAAAAAAAAAGAGATATGAAAAGGGTAAAGAGAGAAAAAGCACCATATTCCCATGGTAAATAAGAAGATTGCTGAGATGCTCGTTGTCTGCTTGCCTTGTCATTTTTATATGGGGATTCTTCCGTATCATCGGACAAGGGGTACCCCGTTGGTGGTTCTCTATGATACACATGTACTTACGATGACAAGAACTTACCGGTGACTAAACTTGAGTAGCATGAGGAGCGGCCCTCGTATACAAGGGACATGAGATTTCTGACTTATACTTCGTCAAGCATGTACACCATAGTTTCTTCACTTTAACCTTAATCACTTCAAGATGCTTATGATAGGGGCAATGAGAGCTGAAAGCTATAAGTACCATAATTTTTGGAAGCTCTTTATGAGACTTGAATCCCTACTTCCTTCTATGAAGGCCTTTCTTCCACCATTATATTGAGTCTCCACTTTCTACCTTTATGCACCTACTTTGAGAGCATAGTGGTCATTCTTAGTTCTATGTGCATTGTCCCAAGACTAGTTGATTGATGCATAACTTGATATTGCTTGTTTTAGACTATTTGTATCTAGTCACTCTTATGAACTTTGAAGGTGTCATATGCATTTATATTTGCTACTCTATTGAGGGACAAGCTGAATACTATTATGCTATGTTTTCTTTATGTGAAGCAAACAAACGTCTTGCAAAGCATTGTTATTCATGAATCTTTTGTTTGTGCCTTTTCATGTTGCATCTTAGTTTCTTTGTCTTATTGCTAGAACCTTGTCTTTCATGATTTTGATTGAAGTACTATGATCCCAGCTTTGAATGTTTTGCAAATACTTTGATCAAGTCTTTGACGGTGCATGTCACCTCAAAAATTATTCTTTCTTTTTATCACTTACCTACTCGAGGACGAGCATGAGTTAAGCTTGGGGATGTTGATACATTGCAAATGTATCTATAATTTTTGATGTTCCATGCTTGGTTTTATCCACTTTCTTGTGTTTTGTCCACACTTTGGAGTACTTTTCATATGATTTCTTGGACTAACCTATTAACAAGAGCCACAGTGCCAGCTGCCTGTTTTCGGTTGCAGGAAAGTCAGAAAATGAATATTCTCGGAATTGGACGGGACAAAAGCCAAAGTGCCTATTTTTCCGGAAGTCATCAGATGCCAAAATACGAGACGGAGAGGGGCCAGAGGGCGGCCAAACCACCGGCTTGGCCCGCGCCAGGGGGTGGTGTGGCCAGCCCAGGCACCCCCTCGGCCTCTCCTTCCACCTATAAGATGCCCTCGGGACGAAAACCCTAGGTGCCCGATCAAAAATCCACTAAAGAGTCTGTAGCCGTCGTCATCTCCATCCCTAGATCGGGAGGGATCTGAAGCTCTTCCTGGCACCCTGCCGGAGAGGGGAATTCACCCTGGAGGCCTTCTTCATCATCATGCAAGCCTCCGGTATGATGCGTGAGTAGTTCATCCTTGGACTACGGATCCATGTAGTAGCTAGATGGCTAGTTCTCCTCCTTTGTGCTTTCATGTTTAGATCTTGTGAGCTCCGTTCATGATCAAGATCATCTATTTGTAATTCTGCATGTTGTGTTTGTGGGGATCCGATGGATATTGAGATGCTATTTCAGATTGATTATTGAGATTATCATGTCTTTGTTATTTGTGATCTTGCATGCTTTTCGTTGTTAGTAGCTATCTTGGCCAAGTAGATGCTAGCAACTCCAAGAGTTAGTATTTATGCTCGATAGTGGGTTCATGCCTCCGTAACTGGGAAGTGATGTAAATCTCTAAGGTACTAGATGTGATGTTGCTACTAGGAGAAAACAACAATCCTTTGTTCATAGAACAATCGTATTGTTTACTTTACACTAATTGTAAAGCAATAACTGCTGTTTGCAACTTAATACTGGAGGGGGTTCGGATGATAACCTGAAGGTGGATTATTAGTCATAGATACAGTTGGATGGCGGTCTATGTATAATGTTGTAATGCCCAATCAAGTTCCAAAGGAGTCAAGATGATTATTATATGCATGTATTGCTTTCTCGATGTTTGTCAATTGCCCCGCTGTAATTTGTTCACCCAGCATGTTATCTATCTAAGGAGAGCCACCTCTAGTGAACTATGGATCCTGGTCCTTGTCTTTTTCTTTACATACAATCTATAAACTGTTTACTGCTTTGTGTTTACCTTTTGCAAACTTTTACTTCTTTCCATTCGATACGTTTAATCCTTTGTTTTCAGCAAAACACGGTGAGATTGACAACCTCATCGCAAGTTGGGGACAAAGTTCCGTGGTTGTGTTGTGTAGGTCTCCACGTTGCTACTAGCACCGGTAGTGCGCCCTACCAAGGCTCAGCTAGCAACACCTTTCGGGTGTTTCCTTGCTCCTACTGGTTCGATTAAACCTTGGTTTCATAACTAAGGGAAATTTTCTGCTGGGCTCATCATACCTTCCTCTTGTGGTTCCCAACGACCTCTACATCAACACCACACCAGCACTTTTCTGGCGCCGTACAGTGAGCCATCAGGTGACAAGCGGATCCACCATACCCATCGGGCAGGTGCGCCTATCCGTCACGTTTGGAACGCGTGACAACTACCGCACCGAGCTCATCGAATTTGATGTGGTGCACATCAACCTCCAGTACAACGTCATCCTCAGCTACCCTGCACTGGCCAAGTTCATGGCCGCCATTCACCATGCCTACAACATGATCAAGATGCCTGGCGGCAGCGGCGGAGTCATCACGGTCTGTTGCGACGAGGTGGAAGCCTTATGCTCCATGGAGCACGCCGACAAGACTGCTGCCGCCACCTATCCTGAGGATGTGGACGCCCTGGACTACGTCGGAGGCTCCGCCAGGAGGAACAGATGATGGCCCAGGAGAATGCCATGGCAAAGAGGACATCAGCCGCACTATTCCCGCCTCGTGAGGGGTAGGATGTGGCCGGAGCCTGCAACCTCAAGAGGGGCTCAGGAGCTTCCCCGCCCGTCCTCGTGAGGGATGAGCTACCTCCCGAGGTCACCGACGGTGCAGGGACTCCAAACTTCCCCATGACTGTACCCAGCGCGTGTACAACACCTGTTGCCCCCACGATGACAGCTAAGCGGCCAGATGAGCCATCGGGCCGGCTTGTTGGAAGGTGGGCAAACCTCTCCGAATGGCGCACCTGACTCCGTGACTTTTTGAAGGTGAACCCCGAAAAACCCTCACCCCTTACGTTTCGCCTCTCGTTAGACCCCATGCGAGCCGCGGTGGCGTTTTTAATAAGCCTGTACTACCGGCGCTCCCTTGGATCTTGTGATGCGCGCACACTTGGATATTTGGTTTTTCCTCGAAAAAGCATTTCTCCAAAAAAACGCATCACCAGATTCCCCTCACACACTCCACACGAGTATGGGCTAGGGACGGTACCCTTCACCGGGCTAGTTCCCTGTCAGCATCAGGGCCTAAAGTGTCGAGCTCTGAACTCACGGGATAGTCCCGGCCATGAGTTACCTCGTCACATGGTTCCTGGTGCTTAAGATCTTCGTGCGGGGCGTGTACAGGCCTCTAACGATGGGTGCTCTTTCCCTACGGCCCTCTCCTGGTAAGGTCTATAGGGTAGCTCGTCATGACCTAAAGTGTGGATCTCTGAACTCCACGGCCCGTTCCTCGGCCGTGAGTTACCTCACCCACGGTTCTTGACCTCATTTTTGTCCCTCGCGACGACTCATGAGGCCCTGCTCCTCCGTGGCCCGAGCTCGTCAGGACCTAAAGTGTCGAGCTCTAAACTCTACGGCACGTTCCTCGGCCATGAGTTACCTCACCTATGGTTGCTAACCTTGTTTTTATCCCTCGCGACGGCTCATGAGGCCTTGCTCCTCCGCGGCCCGAGCTCGTCGGGACCTAAAGTATCGAGCTCTGAACTCCACGACCCGTTCCTCTATCGTGAGTTACCTCGCCAATGCTCCTGACCGCATCTTTGTCCCTCGTGACGGACCATGAGGACCTCCTCCTCCATGGCCCGAGCTCGTCAGGACCTAGAGTGCCGAGCTCTGAACTCGCGGCCTGTCCCTTGACCGTGAATCACCTCACCCACGGTCCCTGATACCTAAAAAGGGAAAAAAACAACTACCCTTGAGGCCATAGCTCTCGAGGCCTCATCCTTTTGTTAGCCTATCCAGGACCTCAAGTGTGAGCTCTGAATTCATGGACTGGGTCCGGCTACGAGTTACCTCACCCACGCTCCTAAACCTCGAAAAGAAAAATGCTTTAGAGATGGCCCATGAGGCCCAATTCCTCTATAGCCCGAGCTCTCCTAGGACCTGAAGTATCGAGCTCTGAACTCACGGACCGAATCTAGCCATGAGTCACCTCACCCACGGTTCGGGGCATTTGTGAAAAACTCATGTAAAACCCACAAAGCCATTGCCACATGGGATGGCAGGAAGAACACCTAGTCCTATGGCTTTCTCCTCGAGAGGCTCATGGGGCGACCCTGGAGACACCCTCTCTAGCGGCTAAATTTCGTAGAGCCAAAAGCGTGAGCTCTGAACTTACAAACCTAATCAGTGGCGAGTTACGTTACCTACGGTTCCCAGCGTTTTCAACACTTTGCATGAGCGCGTCGTAGGTATCCAGCCACACGTGTTCACACGCTTGGTCCCTTGACCCCTCAGGAGGCGTCAGTGTAAGGCATGCGAGCCTCGCGAGGCCACGCCCCTTCCCAAGAGGGTGGGCGTTTGGGCCTCTCCCCGAGAGAACCGCCCGGATCCACTACTATCAGCAAGCTACGGCAAGCTACATGGAAACCCTGAGGCCCAATAACCTGAGTTACTCCCTGCAAGAAGAGGGGGCTATCCTCTTGAGACGCTAAGGGCCTAATAAAACACGGTCTGCTACACGACAGTTCGGCCCATTGGCTGAAAGGAGCCATGTCGGTTGTGCCGCGCTAGCACCATCTTCAGGAATCACCTCCACCAGCGTTATGCCGGTAAGCTCGCCTCACGAGGGCGCCATCCCAGGACGTGTAACCCTTCGGCGGACATGTTCGATGCCTCTAGAGGGCCGTCCCTGCGAAAGGAAGGCACGAGCTGCCTTCACCGGCCCCGGCAAGAGGGCGCTATGCCTTGCACATGCAACAAGCTCTGGGCACAACAATAACAGATAAAGAAAGGCAAAACAGAACAAGGGTCCTTACTGGGAAGTTCACCCTAAAGTCTTAATTACAAAGCAAAAGGAGCCAGCAACTATTTTGGGAACACACCCCCACGGGCCAAGCTCTGCGCTCCCCGACAGCGCCATGGTGGCTACGCCTACCGAGCGACCCGGAGGTGGGGAGGATCGTCGACGCAGCACATATGTGTGTCGAACACCGAGATGGAGAAGATACCCACGCCGGTGTACCTAAATCGTAGCGTGAAGCCGCGCTGGATGCGGTGATTAGAGAGGCAACGCCACCAGCCACCGGAGAGGAACTTCTCGCCCCCCGAGAAGGTTTTAACGCTCACCTACCACTGCTCGTGCCTCCCAGAGTGGCGCAGCCGCATCATCCAGGAGGTCGTGCACGGTCCCGAGCACGAACCGCTTGGGGAGCTCCGCCCTCACGAACCATTCCAATCCGTCGAGGATGATGATGAAGTCGATAACCCTCTCAGGCTCAGGGTCATCCTCGATCTTGATGACCATAGGAGCAGGGGCCTCTAGAGCCAGGCCTTGGCGGCAGCAGGGTTGTTCGGGCCGGGTCCAGCTCCAGGCCTATCGCCACGCCCTCCACGGCAATCCTTGCCACTCTCGCAGGGGCGGCCACGCCCGCGCTTGGCGGGAGCCTCTCCCGAGGCCGCACTCGCCTCCGCGGGTACAAGCACGGCGATAGCCATGCCCAGACCCCCCGCGCCTCCCCCGACTACTCCCGCGTGGTCGCCCGCGACCGCACTTCACTGAGGGAGTCTCTACCACCTCGGTCATCACAGCCTTGCCCTTCTCCTCAGCCGAGAAGCACGTAGGTGCCATGGAAAGGGGCGAAGTTTTCGACCCGAGAGTGCAAGAGAGGAAGGAAGAAAACAACAGCGTGGAAGCAAAAAAGATTCTCTCCCCACAATTAACTGCGTCGCATACATGGTATTAACCGCTAGGACCCACGCGTCGTCGCGTCATGGGAACAATTCCAGGAACGGGAATAGTGCACTCCAGATCCACGGACGAGCACTCGTGACCGGTTGGGCTTCACGGCTAAGATTCAGGCAGGCCGGGCCCTCGTTGACTAAGTGAGCGCAGGGGCCCATCCACCGTCTGAGGCCTCTTTCCCCTTCGGGCCCACGAGGGGACATGTGCAAGACAAGCACCCGAGGGCTACTGTTGGAGCCCTGGCACCCAGGGTGCCACATCCCCGTGCTAGACGAGCCCCGCAGCGTGGGAATCTTCATTTTCAAGAGACTGGGTGCCTCTCGAGGGGGGCCAAACTAGACAGGCCTTGCGAGGCACCCTCCCGAGGGAGACTACCATGGCGTTATGTAACACCCTCGATCCTCGGGTACCCATGGGCGTGTCCAGGGGTAGAACAGTAACTACGCCGGACAGAGTACGGGTTACGGCCCCGACAGCAAGCGCGGGGCTTTGTAGCATCAATCACCTCGGTAAAGAAGACCCGGTCCAGTCTCCTTTCACAGAAGAGACAGGTGATCTGGTGGCAGAGGCTCTCCCATTTGCCGTTTGGGTGAAAAGAGGGGAAAAGCAGAGGGCGTCGGATGAAGACAAACGACATCGACAGAGGATGCTTTACAGATGGATGGAGCGGAGTGCGATGTGCTGGACCAAGTCCATGTAAAGTAGTCTCCTAGACCGAGATCACAAGGGGCGATACTGTGGACGCCTTTCCCACACCAAGGCTGGGGGAAAAGGCCCGACGTCACCCTATATAAGGACTCCATCTCCCACTTTGCAAAGGGACATATCCCAGAGATCTGAAACCCTAGACTTTCATCCACCATTGAAACCTCGCGAGGCACGCGAGCAATACATCAAAGCAGGAGTAGGGGCTTTACCTCCTCACGAGGGTCCCGAACCTAGGTGAAAAACCTCGGTGTTAACTCTCTGTCGTGTATCCGCTCTGCCGTCGAGCTCCTTCGGAGTCGCGTGTTCAACCCCCTCACGAAACAATGGATTGTTGGACCCTAGTTCCTTCGCGGGACAAATACCCTACACCGAAGAATGGGTCGAAGCTCGTATCAACTCAACGGCCTAATCCGCGAAGAAGCAAAGAACTAAAAGAAACACTGAATGCACTATTTAATACTACGATAGAAGATCGGGCAATGATGCATGTATTATGCATGACATGGCAAAGATGTGATGCAACTAGTAAATATTAGGCGGAATCGGGGTCCCAAAAGTTAATTAGATGGTTCATGTTGTTTAGTTACCCCACAATTTAATATTATCTAACAAGGCAAAACATAGTATCGATTTGCTACACAAATTTAAATGGAATCAATATAAGAGTAGAATAGCCCCGCATATATTCTTCATATTTAATTATTAGGTGAGTCAAAGTACCCCAAACCACCAAACATGTATGCATTCATGAAAAATTTAATACACAATAAATATATGTCAATATTATAAAAATAGGGGTCTCGTATAGGGGTCACACGTGGCGTTCGGATCCGGGGTCTCAGGGTTCGACTGGTCAGGCCTTCGAGGTTCGGAAACGAGGCCTTCAGATCATCGTGTCCAGGAAGGAGATCTTGTCGGTGGTCTTCGAGTGGCACCAGGTGCGGTTCCCCGGGTTCGGCAAGATCGGTCTTCTGGGTCCATGAAGAAGAGATTGATGTTCCATCTTAGCTCGGTTCCATGAAGGAGGCCTTCGTATCATCAAATCCATGACGAGCTTGGGGAGTACAGTACCATGAACATCGTACCAATGGAGCATCACTAACACCAGCAGAAACTGTCGCAGAAATCTGAGAGCATGTGTAACCAGATCAATATATAGTCTCCTGTGGTACTTCTGTCGAATAGCCTGCGGGTTCCAATTGATGCATGGCGGCGGCAACTGCTGCGCAAAGAGGACGAGGTAGGGAAGGGCGCTGACCACCATAGACATGGGCGGCAGAAGGCAAGGGTGAGGTCAGGGACGCACACGCGGGGCAGAGACCGGCAAGAGACCACGGGCGCGGACACGGAGAAGCGGGCGATGCGGAGCTTGTTGCGGAGGGTCAGCGAGGCGGGTGGGGAAGGAGATGAAGGCGGCGGGAAGCGGCGACAAGCGCGGCCTTGCTCTGAGAGAGGGGAAGGTGGGGATGGGGTTAGGGTGCCTGCGAGGGTGGCTACCACGTAGAGAGGGAAGGACGGGGTGGCGAATAGAGGCGCGCAGAGGAGGCGCTCGGGACGAGGAGCAGGGACATTGTTGCCTGGTGGGGCACGGTTGCGGGAGAGGAAGGCACTGAGCCGGCGGCGGGGTGAAGCTCGGCGGCGGCGCGGCTCGCGGCGTGGCGGTGCAGGCCAGGAACGCCGAGGCAGCGATGGAGGCGAGGAGGGCCGAGGTCGCGGGCAGAGCTCCGGGCGATGGAGGCCGGCAAGCTCGGCCAGGGCAGATCGTGGCGGTGACGGCGGGGTTGGGGAAGCGGTCGGTGGCGGGCGTGGGTCTCGGGAGCGAGGCAGAGAGCGACGCGGGGTTCACTCACGTGAGGACTGGGGTTGGGTGGGCCCACGTGCGGGGATCGGGAATGAGGAGTGCGGTGCGACATGCGGGGGTGTGGGCTTGTTGGGCACTAAGTCGTGCTGGCGGGTTGCATGCGTGACGCGGTCGCAGCGGTGTGTGGCGTTTTGGTTGGGACCGGGTAGGCATGTCGAGTACGCGTTTGTGTGCGCGTACGCGCTGCCGTGCGCGTCGGTATGCCTAGGTTAGGTGGCTGTGGCTCGGTTAGGAAGCTAGGGTTAGGGTTAGGTTTAGCCAGGGTAGTAGGATGCTGTCAGCTGGGCCCTATAGGCCTGGCCGATGGCGGCCTCGTCGGTACAAAAATAGTTTTATTTATTTTAATTTAAAAACAAATTTAATAGTTTTTAGATAAATAAAAGATCCGGACGAATCTAGGGTTTGATTTGAAAGAGAGAGGAATATCTAGATAATAAAAATAGACTTTTGGAAAATAGTTTTAGCCAAACATATGAATGATGTCATGATGATGCTCAAATTTAATGTGACATGATGACATGAGAATGCGATCATGATGATGCAAAAACTACAAACAACAAGCAATTTTCTAGTAGTGATTTTACTCAGGATACTACAATTCGACACCACTAACAATGGATCTCGCCCTCGAGATCTGCCTCATGGTATGGGGAAGAAGGACGATGATCTGAATCTTATCGCTTCATGTAGATACTTGCGATACCACTAACAAAGATTTTTGCTCCAACTTGAATTTGGCGACACCACCAACAAGTGATCGTTGCTCACGTTCGTTGAGGAAACACTCTGGATAAAAAAAGACGAAGGTAAAGTATCAAAAGATAGGACCACCTGTAACTTCCGTGAAAGGAGTAAAATCTCGTTGATCCACCATTAAATGTACAAAAGAGAATGATAAGAGTAGTGGTATGGTAGCTACTCCATCCCGCACTCAAAGAATTACTCTGTACATGACAAAATAATCGTGTAACCAACTCTTAAAATTCAGACTGAAGATCTTTACAAGCGATGTTCAGAAACAAAGGATTGATGTAGGATCTTATGATGTAGATGTTGTTGTCATGTTGGAAGCCACCAGAAGATACAAAAGAAATCATACGAAAATACACAGTGATTAGGTTCCACGATGATTCCATTGACATGAACAACACATGCTCAAGGTATACCCCAACTTCACCAATGCTCATCCTTCTCATATGTTTTTCAATGATATGGATATCCGTCAAGTTGCATATATAGATAAAGAGTACAAGGACAAAAAGAGTGGACAAAGGGTACAACAAAGTAGATTCAGATTTGATGATTGTAGCACCACCATTATAAAAGGGAGGAAGCGAAACCCTGAAGGTATGACGAAAATCCTACCACGAGAAATCCTGGACTCTAAGAAAGGTAAGAGAGCAGATTCAAAACACCTAGAGGTAAGAGGAGAATAACATAGGATTAAGGAGTAAAGGCAGACCTAATTAGATCTATTTAGCTGATTTTGCAAAATAGTTTTGACACTCTACATTGGCTGTTAGCTAGGTTATCCTACAGGATGGACGAGGTATCGCAACTGCTGAGCTCTGATACCACTTTGTAACACCCTCAAATCGGCCTTGTGCTGGTTTCAGTGATTCCCGCCAAACCCGCATAGAAACGATTCAAGGATGCCCACCAGGCACTTGCGTGCAGGTGAAAAACAAAGTAATATCATTACACAATAGTTTATGATGGAACCCACAAAACATATATATATATATACAACAACGACTCAACGAGTCAAGAATACAGATATATAGTACAGAGATCCAAATCACCTTGAAAACATGGCACGGGGTTCCTAAATAGTACAGGCGCTCCACACGCAATAGTAAATAAAGCAGTAAAGCATCACATAAGTACATGATATTAATAAAACCCCAAACTAGATTGTGGCCCCAGCATAGTGCTTTGAAATCAGGTAGTAAGCCGATGGGGGAGCCCACACACCCCACCTGTGGTTAGCGCGCTCGATCTCGGAACAGGTGTCAAGAACTCAGGGTCCTAGCTAGACACAAGTGGGCGGGTAAAAACCAAATACCATCTATTACCCACCGGCGCCTCTGCATTATATCTATTTTCAGCATTTTAATTAACAAATTTGCAATGAAAGTCATGATCATCTCCACCATTAAGCATGTGCCAACCTCCCAAAACGGTAGAACAACACTGACGCGAAGCAGCACCTGCCCAAGCAACTACAACTCGCAAGGCCGACTGTATGTCAAACAACAGGCAATAGGATGTGTCCAAGGCAATATAAAGATTACAAGGAATATAAATAGTGCATGGAAACTAAAACATCGCAACACGGATATCAATAGATCAACAGGAGGAAATAAAGACTATAAAGTAGAAAGGGGAGAATGCTCGCCTAAGAAACACTATCGAGGATACACCGGAGAATCGATCGAAGCTTGCATCAACTCAACGGCCTAATCCGCGAAGAGGCAAAGCACTAAAAGAAACACTGGATGCACTATTTAATACTATGGTAGAAAATCAGGCATGATGCATGACATGGCAAAGATGTGATGCAACTAGTCAATATTAGGCGGAATGAGGGTCCCAAAACTTAATTAGATAGTTCATGTTGTTTAGTTACCGTGCAATTTAAATGTTGTCTAATGAGGCAAAACATGGTATCGGTTCGCTACACAAATTTAAATCGATCCAATATAAGACTAGAATAGCCCACATATAGTCTTCATATTTAATTATTGGGTGAGTCGACCAAGTACCCCCCAAACCACCAAACATGTAAGCAATCATGAACAATTTAATATGCAACAAGTATATGTCAATATTATAAAAATAGGGGTCTCGGATAGGGGTCACACATTGGCGTTTGGATCCGGGGTCTTGGGGTTTGATGGGTCCGGCCTTCGAGGTTCGGAAACAAGGCCTTCAGATCATCGGGTCCGGGAAGGCGATCTAGTCGATGGTCTTCGAGTGGCACTGGGTGCAGTTCCCTAGGTTCAGTAAGATCGGTCTTCCGGGTTTGTGAAGAATAGCTTGATGTTCAATCTTAGCTTGATTCCATGAAGGAGGCCTTCAGATCATCAGATTCATGACAAGCTTGGGGAGTACAGTACCGTGGACATCGTACCAACGAAGCATCACTAACACCAGAAGAAACGATCACAGAAATTTGAGAGCATGTGCAACCAAATAAATAGAAACATAGTTTCATGTGGTACTTCTGTCGAATAGCCAGCGGGTCCCAACTGAGGCACAACGGCGGCAACTGTTGCGCAAAGAGGACGAGGCAGGGAAGGGCGCTAACTGTGGCATCCCGTTAAAACTACTACTAAAAAATCACGTTGTTTTTGTGCATTGCATCGTCATGACCACATGCTCATGTCATCATGCCACCTTGCATTTGAGCATCGTCATCATATTGCATGGTTTGCCTAAAACTATTTTCCAAAAGCCTGTTTTTGTTTTTCAAATATTCCCGTCTTTATTCAAATACAAAACCCGGGTCTCCGGAACATTTTGTTTCGTCTACCAACGGATTTCAAAAGTCTCGTTTTAAGTAAACAAAATTTGGATTATTTTATAGGAGGCAGCCAGCCAGGCCCGAAAGCCTAGCCAGCCACCTCCAAATTAAAATCCTAATCTATCTAATCCCAAACCTTTTCCTACCCCACTCTATCCTACCCAGCCCCCCTCCACCTCACCCCAACCTATCCCTATGCGCCACATCAGCCTGGCCCCAAGCGTCACCCAACCATCGGCCGCCACATCACCCGCACCTGCCAGCAGAGCACCCGCTCACCACCCGCGCGCGTGCAGCACACAGCCACTAACCCCCACACGCACGCCACCCTGGCCTACCGCCATCCCCACCACCCAGCTGTCCACCTGGGCCACCAATTCCCACACGCCACACGCCAACCCGCCCCGCGCTCCCGTCCACCTCGCGGGAGACGCGCCCCTGGCCCGTTCCTCCCCCGACTACCATCTCTCTCTCTCTCTCTCTCTCTCTCTCTCTCTCTCTCTCTCTCTCTCTCTCTCTCTCTCTCTCTCTCCGGCCCATTCCGGCGACCTCCCCGCGCGCCTCGGCCGGGATCCCTCTCTCTGTCGCCGCCTCGCGAGGCCTCCTCGCCGCCCTCTCCTCCCGCAGCTCCCTCCCCCGGGGCCTCACCCCGCCGGCTTGGCATCGCCCCGCAGCGACCCTCCTCGCCCGGATCTCCAGTAGTGCCGGCGCCGGGCCTGACCTCCCCTTCCCGCTCGAGCTCGCCGACCTCCGCCGCTGCTTCCCCCGAGTCCCCCGCCGCCGTTGAGCCCGCGGCCCCGCCAAGTTCCGCACCACCACGCGCCTCCCATGGCCACCTCTGTTTCCGGCCATGGCACCGTCCCGTGCGCCCTCGCGCCCGAGCCCGCGCGCCCGTGGGTCCCTGTCTGCATCGATCCTTCCATCCCCTCTCTGGCCAGCACTGCCACCCCCGTTTGCGGCCATGGTCCTACCTCGCCAGAGCCCCGTTGCGCTGCTTGCCGCTGCCCTTCGTCCTTGTCGTCAGGCTCGGCCCGCCTCAGCTTTTCTCCCGAGCGTGCCCTGTCACCGCCTGGGCTGTGACGTCGTTTTCTGCCAGCGCGTCACCATCCGTCGCCTGCACGTCTCGTTGCCTGGAGCTAACATGTCATCCTGATGAACCTCCTGGTCCTGGTTTTGTTTTCTGGTGTTTTGGTGTTGTCTGATGTCGAGAACGCTGCCAAGTTCAACGACACACGTACCCCGTAGTCAAGATCTTCCGTTGGTCGACGTGCGAGAAGCCAACCAGAGGGACCGTATAGAACCCGGTGCCCGATCCATCCAAGCTCTCCATCGTTCACGAGTTTCGCTTCTCGGATCTGGTGACTCAAAGCCATCCGCCGCAGAGCATCAAGTACTCCTACGAGGACGCCAAGACCCGTTCCCGGGTCTGAAGCCTGACCCCGAAGACCGATCTCGACGAGACCTCAAACGCTAAGATCTCCCCACAGATCCTGGAGCCCCGTTCCCGGAGCCCGAAGACCGATCCCCGTCGAACCCTGTCGGACCCCGAACCCCGGAACCCAAGATCTTCCGAACCCAGATGTGTGACCCTAAGCCTCTATTTTTATAATATGACATATACCTGTCGCATCATTAAATCATCATGCTTGCATACATGTCATCTGGTGGGTTGGAATAAATAGTCGGTTCACCTAAATTAAATATGGAGTGTTTATGCGGGATATATTTGTCTTATTCCGGACTCCATTTAAATTGGTGTAGCGAACCGATGCCATGTTTCACCCTGTTAATACAACATTTAAATTGCGGGGGTTCTAAACAACTTGAACCATATAATCATTTGTCGGGACCACGGTTCCGCTTAATATTGCCTAATTGCACCGCGTCTTGCCATGCCATGCATCATATCATAATCATGCCGGATCTTCTGCCGTCGTATTAAATATTATATCCGGTGTTTCTGCTAGTGTTTGCTTCTTCGCGGATTAGACCGACGAGTGGATGCGAGTACCGACAAGTTCTCCGGATTTGAACCTTCGACAGTGCTTCCCAGGCGAGCATCTCTTCCCCTTCTACCTATTTTGCATTTATAGTCTTTATTTCCTCCTGTTGATCTATTGCTATCCGTGTCGCGATGCTTTAGTTTTCGTACACCAGTTATACCCCGTGCAGCCTCTATATTGCCTTGGACACCTCCTATTACCTGTGTTTGGTAGATAGCTGGCCTTGCGAGTCGTAGTTGCTTGCTCAGGTGCGATCTTGTGTTGTCGAGTACCACAGTTGTTGGAATGCTGGCAGATGTTTATTGTTGGCAGATGTTTATGGTGGAGATGCTTAATGGTGGAGATGATCATGACTTTAAATACAACTATTAAAATGCTAGATATAACTAATGCAGAGGCATCGGTGGGCAATAGATGTTATTTGGTTCTTCCATGCTCACTTGTGTCCCGTAGGACCCCGAGTACTTGATACCTGTTCCTTGATTTTTCGCACTATCCACATCCGGGAGGCCTTATGGACACCCCTGAGCCAGAGCTTGATTCATTTCTATTTCTTGGGGCCACAAGGTAGTTTGGGGCTTTATTACTATCCTGTACTTATGCCATGCTTTACCGCTTTATTTAAGATTGTGCGTGGAGCACCTGTACTGTTTTGGATCGCGGCACGATTTCGTGGTATCGACAAACCCAGTCATACTTTCGGGTGCCCAGTCGTTTACAGCCGTTCTTGCAAACCCTGGGTCCTTTCCGGAGCCGGCCAACTTCGTTGCGGGCAGCTTAGTGGGGTGCCCCCCTGAAATATTTCTGAATCCTGTGATCGCTTTGTCGTGAATGCCTCGTTGGGTTTTGAGTTGGTTTTTTTCCGAGGTTGATCGAGTGTGTGTTGCTATTTGTGCACCCCTGCAGGGTAAAACTTTCTGAAAGTCGTGTCCGCGGTTATGGACGACTTGGAGCACGATATCTCGATCATAGACAAGCATAACTAAATTAGTGCTAAAAACTTGACTTAATATATGACTAGTAAGCAGATGCAACTATAATGGAATGGATAATAAAAATGCCAACAACTAGTGGATCTGTGGTGATCTGTGACATACTATACCTGCCTAGTAAGTATTGCAACTCCAATGGAATGTGATAAAAGTGCCAACAATTGCTGGGTTTTGGGATTCCTCAGGACAATTATAGCTGACTAGTAAATGTTCCAACTACAACGGAATGGTGATTAAAACTGCCCACTACTTATGCTTCAGGACGACTCATGCTATCTATATCTGATTAGTAATTGCTTCAACTATAACGGAATGAGTAAAATTGCCAACTGTGTGAGTTCCTTGGTCCGACTTCCTCGTTGGGTCTCGAGGGGGAAATACCAGGATGGGTTTGTTTGGTGTTAGCTTCAGGTTGGATCCGAATAGGTCTTTCTTATCCCTCTCTGATAACCGCCAGTTGTATCGAGTCTCTATAGGTTGTTTAGTGTCGCTGCCGCCGCTTCAGCCCACCATACCTATGTAGGCGAGAGCCAATTCTAGCCTCGCCATGTCTTGGCCTCGATCGACGCTCCTCTTTTTCCTTTGCCCTTTGTCGGCACCCCTTTTGTTTAGCAGGTTTGAGATCGCCGTCGATAGCAGGGTTACCCTTCCGGCTTGGCCTGGGCAGGGTTATGGACGCCATTGGTTATTCTTCAGGGCTCTTAGCCCCATTTGCATCTTGTCCGTAGTCGGACGCTCTATCGTTTTCAAGTTGATTTGGATCTTTGCATTGTATATCTGTATTCTTGACTCGTTGAGTCGCTGTTGTATATATATCTGTTCTGTGGGTCCCATCGAGGACTGTTGTGTAATGTTATTACTTAGTTTTCCACCCGCACGAAAGTGCCTGGTGGGCGTCCTTGAATCGTTTCTATGCGGGTTTGGCGGAAAGGGCTAAAACTTGCATAGGGCCGATTCGAGGGTGTTACACTAACCACCATAGACACGGGTATCAGAAGGCAAGGGTGAGGTCGGGGACGCGTGCACGGGGCAGATACCAGAAAAGGACCGGGGGTGCGGACGCGGAGAAGGGGGCGATGCAGAGCTCGCTACAGAGATCTCGGGGTCACGCGGATCGCTGTAGAGGAGGGAAGTGCGGGGGCTTGATGTGACTGTGGCCAACGAGCTTGGCAGTGCAGGGTTGAGGGAGAGGCCTTCACGTGCGGGGTGGGGTCACGATGTGACGCGATGGGGTTGGTGGTGGCCAGGGACAGTGACACGGGTAGGGAAGGAGAGGTAGGCGGCAGGAGATGGCGGTAGGCGCGGCCTTGCATGGAGAGAGGGGAAGGCGAGGAAGTAAGATGGGGATGGGGTTAGGGTGCCTGCGAGGTCGGCAGCCATGCAGAGAGGCGAGGACGGGGTGGAGAACAGTGGCGCGCCAGAGGAGGCACTCGGGACAAGGAGCAGGGATGGTGTTTCCTAGTGGGGCGCAGTTGCAGGAGAGGAAGGCGTTGAGCCAGTGGCGGGGTGAAGCTTCGGCAAGGTGCGGCTGGCCAAGTGGCGGTGCACGGGGAAGAGCGAGGTGTAACATCCCAAAACTTTAATCCAAGTGATCAAGATCAAATCTACCCAATTTAGGGTTAACAAAAACGTTTCCATTTAAAAATCTTTAAGCATTCATATGTGTGCATTTAAATAGGAGTTGTTTTGAATTGCCATGATTGAGTGATCTATTAATTGTAAAATGACTCTAAGGTGAATTGCACATCATCTAGGTCATTCCCAAGCAAATCCCAAAGAAAAATAAATCAAAAAGAATTAAATAAGCAAATGGTCACTTTTGCCATTTTAATCACCTAGCCTACTTTGGCTATTCCTAGCACTCATTTTCGAACAGAGATAATTGTGGTTCTTTGCACCCCTTGCTAGTACAAGTAGTGATGTGCCAAGGCCCACTTTGTGATCTCCCAAAAACATCCAAACTCTAAATTTATTTGACAATTGAAATTTGAATCTAGTTCATATGTATAGATACCACTTTCTCAAAAACCACTTAAATGAACTCCATTTTAAAATCCCAAGCAAACCTATATGCTTAAGCATAAGATGAATCACTCCACCAAAAATCTTCCAAAAATTCAAATATTTCCTTCATGTGGCCATTGTGTCGAACAAGTGGTAGGTAGAAAATTTCTGGACTAACTAATATTGTTGCACATTGATCCCTTGTCCCCCAATTGACCCTCTCTGCACCCCCTGTCCCCCTAGCATCTACCCCAGCCTAGACCAGCACTCCCCCTTCCCCGTAGCGCCAGTGCCGCGTCGCCCAAGTATGGTCACCGCCGGCCAAACACGGGCAACGCGCCAGAGACCAAGCCGCGCCATTCCAGCTTGCCCGCTAGCACCGCCTAACCCTACCGCCTCTCCCTATCCACCCCTCGATCGCTGCTAGCCCCTGGACCACCCCAGAGCAGCGCCGCCCTTTCTCTCTGTGCCATGCGCAGTGCACGCCAGAGCGCGATCGCCGCCAGCATGCCACAGACCACGCCTCGACACCAAATCATGCATGCTGCTCCGCTCCGCCTCGACACCCACACCCCGCCAGACACGGCCGTGCACCGCCGCGTGACCCACAGACGCCATGATCACCGTCGAGCACCGCCTCTGTCTCCCAGAGCGCGGGAAGCCCCTGACCAAATTCCACCGCCCCTAGCGTCGCCATTACACCGTAGAGGACCGCCAGCAGACCGCCCACCGTCCGCCTACCTCGCCCATGCTGGTAGCCCTCTGTACCGCTCTCGCCAGAGACGCCAGCCCACACCCTTCTGTCCCCTCGTCGAACCTATATAAGGAGGCCACCCCTAGCCTCATTCTGCACACCATCTCACTCCCCTCTCTCCCTGACCGTTTCCCCTCTCTTGCCGGAGCCGCTCGAGCAGCACATCACCGGAATTCTGCCGGAGGTAACCGCTGTAGAGGAGGAGACGTGGTCGTCGATTTCGTCCACCTCAGCCCCTGCCACGACCTCGCCTGAGTCCGCCGTCCAGTTCGTTTTCCCGCCTCGCCACACTAGCTGGAGCCCTGGTATGCCCCCACCGTACCCCCTGACCGCTCTAGGGTTCGGTCTCGCCGGCGACGAGTCTGTCATGATGTCATGATGATGCTCAAATGTAATGTGGCATGATGACATGAGAATGCGATCATGATGATGCAAAAACTACAAACAACAAGCAATTTTCTAGTAGTGATTTTACTCAGGATACTACAATTCGACACCACTAACAATGGATCTCGCCCTCGAGATCTGCCTCATGGTATGGGGAAGAAGGACGACGATCTGAATCTTATCGCTTCATGTAGATCCTTGCGACACCACTAACAAAGATTTTTGCTCCAACTTGAATTTGGCGACACCACCAATAAGTGATCGTTGCTCACGTTCATTGAGGAAACACACTGGATAAAAAAGACAAAGGTAAAGTATCAAAAGATAAGACCACCTGTAACTTTCGTGAAAGGAGTAAAATCTCGTTGATCCACCATTAAATGTACAAAAGAGAATGATAAGAGTAGTGGTATGGTAGCTACTCCATCCCGCACTCAAAGAATTACTCTGTACATGACAAAATAATTGTGCAACCAACTCTTAGAATTCAGACTGAAGATCTTTACAAGCGATGTTCAGAAACAAAGGATTGATGTAGGATCTTATGATGTAGATGATGTTGTCATGTTGGAAGCCACCAGAAGATACAAAAGAAATCATACGAAAATACACAATGATTAGGTTCCACGATGGTTCCATTGGCATGACCAACACATGCTCAAGGTATACCCCAACTTCACCAATGCTCATCCTTCTCATATGTTTTTCAATGATATGGATATCCGTCAAGTTGCATATATAGATAAAGAGTCCAAGGACAAAAAGAGTGGACAAAGGGTACAACAAAGTAGATTCATATTTGATGATTGTAGCACCACCATTATAAAAGGGAGGAAGCGAAACCCTGAAGGTATGACGGAAATCCTACCACGAGAAATCCTGGACTCTAAGAAAGGTAAGAGAG
The DNA here is from genome assembly GCA_023614405.1 of Avena insularis. Classification (NCBI taxonomy): domain Eukaryota; kingdom Viridiplantae; phylum Streptophyta; class Magnoliopsida; order Poales; family Poaceae; genus Avena; species Avena insularis. The sequence continues at coordinate 332,942,686 of CM042696.1, forward strand.
CAGATTCAAAACACCTAGAGGTAAGAGGAGAATAACATAGGGTTAAGGAGTAAAGGCAGACCTAATTAGATCTATTTAGCCGATTTTGCAAAATAGTTTTGACTAGCTAGGTTATCCTACAGGATGGACCAGGTATCGCAACTGCTGAGCTCTGATACCACTTTGTAACACCCTCAGATCGGCCTTGTGCTGGTTTCAGTGATTCCCGCCAAACCCGCATAGAAACGATTCAAGGATGCCCACCAGGCACTTGCGTGCAGGTGGAAAATGAAGTAATATCATTACACAATTGTTTACAATGGAACCCACAAAACATATATATATATATATACAACAACGACTCAATGATTCAAGAATACAGATATATAGTACACAGATCCAAATCATCTTGAAAAAATTACAACATCCGAGTATGGATAAGAAGCAAATTGAGGTAAGAGCCCTGAAGAATAACCAATGGCATCCATAACCCTGCCCAGGCCAAGCCGGAAGGGTAACCCTGATAATGATGTCGGATTTATGCCTGTCAATGAAAAAAGGGGTGCCGACAAATGGCAAAGGAAAAGGGGAGTGGTCATCACTGAGGCCAGTACACGACGAGTCTAGAATTCAGCGTCTCTCGCCTACATAGGTATGGTGGACTGAAGCGGCAGCGAAACATGCACTAAAAAGCCTATAGAGACTCGATACAACTATCGGCTATCAGAGAGGATAAGAAAAGACCTATTCGGAACCAACCTGATACTAACATCAAAGATACCCATCCTGGTATTTCCCCCTCGAGACCAAACAAGGAAGTCATCCCGAGGAACTCACACAGTTGGCAGATTTATTCATTCATTTCATGGTGGTTATCCAACTTACTAGTCATATCAGATCCAAGTCAAATTATAATAGTAATCCTTTAGTTATAATTGTCTATGATCGAGAAAGTATGCTCCAAGTACTCCATAACCACGGGCACGGCTTGTCAAAAACATTTAACCCTGTAGAGGTGCACCAAAGTATCCACACGCACTTCAACCCTTGTTGTCAGATCCAGTATGTGCAAGATCATGAAACATACACCCAACGGTATGTGGACAGGGCTTCGGACGCGATGTTTCCCAGACCCAAAGAAAGTACATGGGGGCCACCCCACTAAGCTACCATAGCAACGGTAGTCTCGATACGGACCTGTGGTGTGTGACGACAGTAACGACTAGGAACCCGAAAGTGTGACTGGGCTTGTTGATATAGCGAAAACATGGCACGGGGTTCCTAAATAGTACAGGCGCTCCACACGCAATAGTAAATAAAGCAGTAAAGCATCACATAAGTACATGATAGTAATAAAACCCCAAACTACATTGTGGCCCCAGCATAGTGCTTTGAAATCAGGTAGTAAGCCGATGGGGGTGCCCACACACCCCACCTGTGGTTAGCGCGCTCGATCTCGGAACAGGTGTCAAGAACTCAGGGTCCTCGCTAGACACAAGTGGGCGGGTAAAAACCAAATAACATCTATTACCCACCGGCGCCTCTGCATTATATCTATTTTCAGCATTTTAATTGACAAATTTGCAATGAAAGTCATGATCATCTCCACCATTAAGCATGTGCCAACCTCCCAAAACGGTAGAACAACACTGACGCGAAGCGACACACCTTAAGCAACTATGTCATAAGGCAATGTCACAAACAGCAATAGGATGTGTCCAAGGCAATATAAAGATTACAAGGAATATAAATGGTGCATGGAAACTAAAACCATCGCAACACGGATATCAATAGATCAACAGGAGGAAATAAAGACTATAAAGTAGAAAGGGGAGAATGCTCGCCTAAGAAACACTATCGAGGATACACCGGAGAATCGATCGAAGCTCGCATCAACTCAATGGCCTAATCCGCGAAGAGGCAAAGCACTAAAAGAAACACTGGATGCACTATTTAATACTATGGTAGAAAATCAGGCATGATGCATGACATGGCAAAGATGTGATGCAACTAGTCAATATTAGGCGTAATGAGGGTCCCAAAACTTAATTAGATAGTTCATGTTGTTTAGTTACCGCGCAATTTAAATGTTGTCTAATGAGGCAAAACATGGTATCGGTTCGCTACACAAATTTAAATCGATCCAATATAAGACTAGAATAGCCCACATATAGTCTTCATATTTAATTATTGGGTGAGTCGACCAAGTACCCCCAAACCACCAAACATGTAAGCAATTATGAACAATTTAATATGCAACAAGTATATGTCAATATTATAAAAATAGGGGTCTCGGATAGGGGTCACACATTGGCGTTTGGATCCGGGGTCTTGGGGTTTGATGGGTCCAACCTTCAAGGTTCGAAAACAAGGCCTTCGGATCATCGGGTCCGGGAAGGCGATCTTGTCGGTGGTCTTCGAGTGGCACTGGGTGCAGTTCCCTGGGTTTAGTAAGATCGGTCTTCTGGGTCCGTGAAGAAGAGCTTGATGTTCCATCTTAGCTCGATTCCATGAAGGAGGCCTTCAGATTATCGGATCCATGACGAGCTTGGGGAGTACAGTACCATGGACATCGTACCAACGGAGCATCACTAACACCAGAAGAAACGATCACAGAAATTTGAGAGCATGTGCAACCAAATAAATAGAAACATAGTCTCATGCGGTACTTCTGTCGAATAACCAGCGGGTCCCAACTGAGGCACGACGGCGACAACTATTGCGCAAAGAGGACGAGGCAGGGAAGGACGCTAACCACCATAGACATGGGTAGAAGAAGGCAAGGGTGAGGTCGGGGCATGCTGGGCAGATACTGAAAAGGACATGAGTGCGGGCCGGAGAAGGGGCCTTGAGCTCGCTACGGAGATCTCGAGGTCGCGTGGATTGCTGTAGAGGAGGAAAGTGCGGGGGCTTGATGTGACTGTGGCCAACGAGCTTGGCAATGCAGGGTTGAGGGAGAGGCCTTCACGTGCGGGGTGGGGTGACGAGGTGACGCGATGGGGGTTGGTGGTGGCCAGGGACAGTGACACGGGTAGGGAAGGAGAGGTAGGCGGCAGGAGATGGCGGTAGGCGCGGCCTTGCATGGAGAGAGGGGAAGGCGAGGAAGTAAGGTGGGGATGGGGTCAGGGTGCCCGCGAGGTCGGCAGCCATGCAGAGAGGCGAGGACGGGGTGGAGAACAAAGGCAGTGGCAGGACTGGCTTTCGGGACAAGGAGCAGGGATGGTGTTTCCTAGTGGGGCGCAGTTGCAGGAGAGGAAGGCGTTGAGCCAGTGGCGGGGTGAAGCTCGGCGGCGGTGCGGCTCGTGGCGCGGCGGTGCAGGTCGGGAAGAGCGAGGTGTAACATCCCAAAACTTTAATCCAAGTGATCAAGATCAAATCTACCCAATTTAGGGTTAACAAAAACGTTTCCATTTAAAAATCTTTAAGCATTCATATGTGTGCATTTAAATAGGAGTTGTTTTGAATTGCCATGATTGAGTGATATATTAATTGTAAAATGACTCTAAGGTGAATTGCACATCATCTAGGTCATTCCCAAGCAAATCCCAAAGAAAAATAAATCAAAAAGAATTAAATAAGCAAATGGTCACTTTTGCCATTTTAATCACCTAGCCTACTTTGGCTATTCCTAGCACTCATTTTCGAACAGAGATAATTGTGGTTCTTTGCACCCCTTGCTAGTACAAGTAGTGATGTGCCAAGGCCCACTTTGTGATCTCCCAAAAACATCCAAACTCTAAATTTATTTGACAATTGAAATTTGAATCTAGTTCATATGTATAGATACCACTTTCTCAAAAACCACTTAAATGAACTCCATTTTAAAATCCCAAGAAAACCTATATGCTTAAGCATAAGATGAATCACTCCACCAAAAATCTTCCAAAAATTCAAATATTTCCTTCATGTGGCCATTGTGTCGAACAGGTGGTAGGTAGAAAATTTCTGGCCTAACTAATATTGTTGCACATTGATCCCTTGTCCCCCAATTGACCCTCTCTGCACCCCCTGGCCCCCGAGCATCTACCCCAGCCTAGACCAGCACTCCCCTTCCCTCAGAAGGCGCCCGGTTGCTGTCGCCCAAGTATGGTCACTGCCGGCCAAACACGGGCAACGCGCCAGAGACCAAGCCGCGCCATTCCAGCTTGCCCGCTAGCACCACCTAACCCTACCGCCTCTCCCTATCCACCCCTCAATCGCTGCTAGCCCCTGGACCACCCCAGAGCAGCACCGCCCTTTCTCTCTATGCCATGCGCAGCGCACGTCAGAGCGCGATCGCCGCCAGCACGCCACATACCACGCCTCGACACCAAATCATGCACGCCGCTCCGCCTCGACACCCACGCCCCACCAGACATGGCCGTGCACCGCCGCGCGACCCACAAGCGCCATGATCACCGTCGAGCATCGCCTCTGTCTTCCAGAGCGCGGGAATCCCCCGACCAAATGCCACCGCCCCTAGCATCGCCATTACACCGTAGAGGACCGCCAAGACCTCCCCTCCGTTACTCCGCCCACGCCCCAGAATCTCTCAGATCATTTCGCTTAGAGACGCCAGCCCACACCCTTCTGTCCCCTTGTCGATCCTATATAAGGAGGTCACCCCCATCCTCATTCTGCACACCATCTCACTCCCCTCTCTCCACTAACCGTTTCCCCTCTCTCGCCGGAGCCGCTCGAGCAGCACATCACCAGAATTCTGCCGGAGGTAGCCACTGTAGAGGAGGAGACGTGGTCGTCGATTTCGTCCACCTCGGCCCCTGCCGCGACCTCACCAGAGTCCGCCGTCCAGTTCGTTTGCCCGCCTCGCCACACTAGCTGGAGCCCTGGTATGCCCCCACCATACCCCCTGACTGCTCTAGGGTTCGGTCTCGCTGGCGACGAGTCTATCGTCGACGACGACCGTGGACTGTTGATCTGTGTTCTAATCGTAGCGCCCAGATTGCCCCGTACCGCTTCAGGTTTTAAGTGCCGCTGACATGCGGGACCAGCCTGTCAGTTGCCCTCTGCGCCATGGAGCGCCACTGGGCTGGCCCAATTAGTTTCCTGCGTTGACCCAGTAATTCAAATATAGGTTTTTCTATTTAGACTTAGAATCAATTCTGTCCCCTAGTTTAAAAATCATTTCAGGAAGATTTACATATCCAAATTGAGTGATTCCAACTTTGTTGGAAAGCTACTGAAAATCTCTATCCAAGACCGTTGGATTTAAATCTTTTAGAGTTAGAGATCTCTCCTAGTTAAAATAACAAAACAGAAGCTTTTGCACATTCAAACATTTTTATAAAATCAACCATATTAGCTTTTGAGTTGATTCCAACTCTCAAAAATCACATTTAACCATACCTATATGAATATGTAATAATATTAAGGTTTGCATGCAGTGACTTTGGACTAGTACCAAAATAATGCTATATAGGCATTTCTAGTCACTTTAAATCATTAATTATTAAACTTAAACTTATTAAAATATGATCCAACCTTTAAATCACATTACCATGTGTTAGAATATGTGGTGATGACATGTGTTCACATGATCCCATATTTTAATTGGAGAATATTAAATCTTAATTAATTTCAATGAGTACAAATTACTTTTCTCAAATAAAAAGAATGAAACTAGTTCGTTAAACCTTGCGATGCTTGTGATGATAATAGATCATCAAATGTGCGCCTTAGTGTGCTTAGTAGACTAGTTTAGTATTGTTTGGTGATTATGTATTCCGTATGTATTTATAGACGATAGTATCGACCAAGTCTACGAGGAGGAGGAGTTCTACCAAGAGGAGAAGGAAGAAAACTTCAACCACTGCACTACCCAAGGCAAGCCATCATTAACAATACAAGATAACACGTGCAAGTGTCTTAACTATGCAAGCTATTATTAGCAAGCTAAACCTTGCAAGCTAGATAACCTAATCAAATGCATTAGGCATGTTTTGGTTATACCCTTTTAACTTATACCTACTCCTAGTTTTATTTACAAGCTTTACTTTCTTTACTTTACCAAAGCCTTTTACTTGTTAAAAGGTAGCATAAAGAGTATAAAACTTGACCTATCTAGTTATATTTAGATGTCATTCTATGGCATGAGATTGAGATTAGCATCCCACCTTAGTGAACACTCTTAACTTAGTAGTTGGAGCTAAACTAAAAACTTGATTCACTTTAGATGGGAATACTTGGTGAAAATGATTTGTGAAAACCTTGGAATGATGAATCATTCTATTGAGATGTTTTGACATGTGTTGAGAAACCCAAATGGTTTATGATGATGAAAATGTTGAGGCGTGAGCCTTAGCCCTTTTACAAAACTGATGGTTGGGTTCGGATGTGATACCATTCTAATTTTACCGTGCAACAACAATACCTGAATTGGGTAAGGCTTAGCCGGAAGTTTATATGCATTAGTATTAGTTCCCTCGCGGGAGAGGTTTGAGCTGAGGCTACCTCTCAATGTTGTCCACCTATGCAGTGCCCAAGATGACAGATGGTCATGGTTGGGAGGCCATGCTCATAGGAGAGGTGCTTATACTAGGGTGTGTAAAGTAAAGGTTATGTTTGATTATTTACATACTAAGTATGATGATTCAGGGTTATCCCTGATAGATGTATCGAATCTTGTGATGAAAGTGTACCACCTCTGCAGAGTGTCAAACTATTCGAATAGTCGCGTCCGCAGTTATGGACAGTTGGAGTGGCCATACTGTTCCGTTGTCAGATGCTTTCAAAACGACTTATGAAATGAATTGTGACATGACTTGACCATAATAGAGTTGTGAATATGACAATTAAGTTCCCACTTAAGTGTTTTCAAACTTCTTTTATCTTTCTTTGTTTCTGAACTCAGCTTAGGTTTCAAACTGAACTTTACAAATAAACTTAGAGTTAGCATTCCTACTAGAACTATCTTACTTGTTAGTGATAGTTTGCGAGTACTTAAAGAGTACTCATGGCTTTTGTCCCTGTGTATTCCTATGGCCAGACTATGAAGGATATTACCAAGATGAAGAACAGCAGGACGGCTATGATAACTAGGACTATCTCCCATCGTCAGCATTGCCTGTGACTCTGAAGATGGACCCCACCGCTACGCTATTTATTCCGCTACTTGATTGTACTAAGACTGGATCATGAGATCCCTATTTGTGTATGACCTTATTTATGGTTTGTAATGGATGATGTACTATGATATACAATCTGTCATGTCTCGCAAAAATGGTAATCCTAGGATTGTGATGTATGGCATAACAGGCATCTGGGATTAAAAATTCGGGTGTTGACACGAGGCAGCGACAAAGGCGAGGAGGGCCGAGTTCACGGGCGGAGCTCCGGGCGAAGGAGGCCGGCGAGCTTGGTCGGGGCAGATCCTGGCGATGACGACAGGGTTGGGGAAGCGGTCAGTGGCAGGAACGGGTCTCGAAAGCGAGGCAGAGAGCGACATGGGGTTCTCTCACGTGAGGCCTGGGGTCAGGTGGGCCCACGTGCGGGGATCGGGAACGAGGAGTGTGGTGCGACGTGTCGGATCATGGGCTTGTTGAGCACTAGGCCATGCTGGCGGGTTGCGTGCATGACGCGGTCGCTGCGGTGTGCGGCGTGTTGATCGGGTCCGGGTAGGCGTGCCGAGTAAGCGTGTGTGTGCGCGTATGCGCTAGCGTGCATGCGGGTGTGTCTAGGTTAGGTGGGTGTCTCTCGGGTAGGAAGCTAGGGTTAGGGTTTGGTTTAGCCGAGGTGGTAGGCTGCTGCCATGTGGGCCCTTTGGGCCTGGCCGGTGGTGGCCTCCCCCGGTACAAAAATAGTTTATTTATTTTAATTTGAAATGGCTTTTGTAAATAGTTTTTAGACAAATAAAAGATCCAGACGGACCTAGGGTTTGATTTGAAATAGAGAGGGGAATATCTAGAAAACAAAAATAGGCTTTTCGAAAATAGTTTAGGCGAACATATGAATGATGTCATGATGATACTCAAATGCAATGTGGCATGATGACATGAGCATGCGACCATGATGCTGCATAAACTACATACAATAAGCGATTTTCTGGTAGTGATTTTACTCGGGGTGCTACATCACCCACGGTTCCTGACCCAACTTTTTATCGGCACGACGGCTCGTGAGGCACTGCCCCTCTGCAGCCTAAGCTTGTCAGGACCTAAAGTGTCGAGCTCTAAACACATGGCCCATTCCTTGGTTGTGAGTTACCTCACCCACGGTTCCTGACCCAAATTTTTATCATCACGATGGCTCGTGAGGCACTGCCCCTCCGCGGCCTATGCTCTCCAGGACCTAAATGGTCGAGCTCTGAACTTTCGGCCCGCGCCCCAGGTGAAAGTTACCTCGTCCATGGTCCCTAGCCTTTACAAAACCAAAACCCCTCGTGCTAGCCTAACGACGTTCTCCTCGAAAGGTTTGCGGCGCGTCTCGTGAAGCACTCACCCCTCAGCCGGACAAGAAACTGCAGGGCCTAGTGTGTTGAGCCTTGAACTTGTCGCCGAGCCGCGGCGTTAAGTTACCTCACACACGGCTCCTGACACCCACAACTTGCCACGAAGTTCGTTATAGGGACTTCCCCATGGCGCGCATACCCTCCTCTGCAGCCACCTCCTCGAGAGGCTCCACGAGGGATCCACGAGGCAAAACTCTGTGGAACCGCGATTGCTGGACTGGCGGCCTAGTGAGGGCCCAACGACAAGTTGCCTTACCAATGGTAAAAACTCCGTGCGACGAACTCCCCCCCGGGAGGAGGCTCACAATACAGCAACACGCCCAAGCCTCTAGAGGTTAGCACCGCCCAAGAAGCGGGACCCGGAGGCACGCGGAGGCTCCTCATGAGTCATTACGCACGATCCCCGATGCACCAAGCAAGACCACCGGCGAGAAGCGCTCGGCGTCAGTACTGTCTCCTGATGCCCCCTCTAAAGGTCACCTAACTAGGCACGGCCTCCGCGAGCACCCCTCGCGAGGGCAGGTTCACAATGGGGGCTCGCAAAGCCTTCCGCCTTGGACGTCACACTGGCCACCGCCAGCTCCGCCGGGCCGATGCCACGCCATGGACTCGCAAACTTCGAAATTACAATGAAAACATGAAAAAGGAGAAGAGACAAGCGCAAATATCCACTTACAGACTTCCATGATACTATTTCCTTAGAAACCCTGTGTACAAGACAGAAACCAGGGGTAACCATGGCCTCCACGCTAACAAAAGCTTGCAAACCACAACGATTTTGCTACGGCCGAGGACCGGACCCCTGGCCTTCTCAAAGGTGGCGGGGGTAATCCGCGCGGCATGACATGGGGTCGAACACCACTACCGAGAAGCCCTTCCCGGTGTCGTTGCGGAACCTCAACACCTAGTCCCTGATTTCGTGGTCACAGATGAAGCTCTTCCAACAAGAGGTGAGGTACACCTCCCCCGACGTGGGAGCCTCAAGCTCCATGGTTCACCAATTGCTACCCCCGAGTGCCTTAGCTGCACGGACCCATGGAGATGGGCCCCCGTGGTGAGGGAGAAGCATGATGGGAGCCGTACCCTGGTAGACTAGTCATCGTCCTTCAGAACAAGGACGAAGTTGGTGACCTGCTCGGGTTCAACTTCTCCTTCAACCTTGATCCCAGATCAAGATGGCGCTTGGATCGGGAAGCCTCAGTCCACGCACACCTGGTTGTGCACCCCTAGAGAGGTCCTCCCCGCCTCTAGAGTGGCCAGGGCAGAGGCCCTTCCTGAAGGCGCTCGTCGACCTTGGAGTGCTGCGAGGCTGCTGCCCCATGGCCGTCCCCGGCTCCGCTAGGCCAGAGGGGTTTCCTCCACTGCCTTCGCCATGGCCTTGCCCTTCTCGACGGCTAAGAAGCGCTTGGGCGACATTGGGGGGATAAGATTACACACGAGCGCGCAACGGAGAAGAAGGGGAATATCAGCGTGGAGTGATAAGATCGCGTGCCCACACCTTGATATAAGTAGAGCCAGTTGAAAAGACATATCACTGCGTCCGGCACGTGGTATAACTTCTAGGTCCCACACACCGTCGTGTCGTGGGGATAACTCCCGATAACGTGCCCAAGATTTGCGACTGAGAACTCACGAACGCTTCAAATCCACGGCCAGGGTGACAGCGTGGAGGGCCCGTGTTGACCAGGCGAGCGCTGGTGCCCACTAACCGTCCTAGGTCGCTTTCCCCTACAGGTCCTAGGGAGGGCACCTGCAGGCCAAGCGCTCGAGGGATAATATCGGGGTCCTAGCAATCAGGGTGCCACACCCCGACGGTTAGCAGGCCCAACACCTGACATATCCTAACCTACAGGAGGCCGCAACACCTCTGGAGCACGGCACGCGTGGGTGTCTCCTTTCGAGGCTCCCCCTCGTGAGGAAACACCCTCTAGAGGAGAGTCCTCCTCCCTGTAGGGCTCCACCGTGGTACCCGACTTTGGATGCTCTAGAGCTCACTCCGAGGCTTATTGGTAACTTCACCAAGAGGACAGCAGGTGAGGCAGGTCCTGAGAAGGGGCATAGTGGCTATGCACCCTCTACTCGCCTCGGTAAAGTAAAGGAAAGACGACCTCAGCATGGCAGGCACGCCACTTTGCCGACTAGGTGCAAGAGAGACAGCGGGCAGCACCGGACGAGGACAAATGAGGAAAAGGGAGGCCACTTTACCAACGGATGGAGAAGCGCCCGACGTCTAAGATTCGGTCCACCAAAAAGTAGCCATGTAGACCAGGACCTAGGGGAACGGCACTGTGGTGACCCTTCCCGCCCATGGATCGGGGGAAGAGGCCCGACGCCGCCCTATATAAGGAGGTCTTCTCCTTCCATGGAAAGGATCAACCCTTGAGATCTAAAACCCTAGACTTTCATCCTCCATTGTACCCTCGCGAAGCACGTGAGCAATACAACAAAGCAGGAGTAGGGGCTTTACCTCCTCACGAGGGTCCTGAACCTCGGTAAAAAACCCGATGTCACCTCTCTGTCGTGTGCTTGCTCCACCGCTTCCATCATTGCTGAGTTTCCTTGGAACCACATGTTCATCCCCCTCACGAACCAAGGGATCATTGAACCCTAGTTCCTTCGCGGGACAAATCTCACATACTTAAGCTCTCCAATAATGGTGGTGATCATGTTACAATATGATAAAAGTTACACATGATTGCATGCTTTAGTGACTAACATTTATAGCGGATACATTTCCTAAAACACATAGTTGAAAAGAATTACCAATATGATGTTTGATGTGTCATGCAGCGTGCGGTTGTTGTCACTCCGCTACGTCATACTTCTCCCCTTTTTACCCCTAGGTAAAGGATGTTGGTGGTATATTTTCTATCACTCGGCTACACCCCTCATCTACATACACCATACTTCTTTATACAAAACACACCACAACACTATGGCAAATGTTTTATTTGTTGTGCAATGTTGGAAATATGCCCTAGAGTCAATAATAAAGTTTTTATTATTCATATTTCCTTGTTTATGATTAATGTTTATTGTCCATGCTATAATTTTATGTATTGGAAACTAAATACATGTGTGGATAAGTAAAAAACACATAGTCCCTAACCTCTCTCTACTAATTCGTTAGTCAAGCGATGGTTAAGGTATCCTTACCATGGACTTGATTATCACTTGATAACAGGATCGCATCATTAGGAGAATGATGTGATGTATAGACCCAAATAATAAGCATAGATTCTGATTGCATTGTTTAGTTTGATTGCTACTGCTTTCTGTATATGTCACGTACTATTTTCGCAGACTGATGGGTCCATTTTTTAAGCATATTTACCTTGTGTTTTTGCATAAGTAGAGTTAGGATTGTTGTATTTCATGGTGTTCACACGCACCTTTTATCCTTGTTTTAATAGGATCCTAAATTATTAAGTCTTTTGTGAATATATCAATTGGTACTATCATGTTATGTAATAATATGATATTTCTAAGTGATAAAAGTCATTTAAAGGATTTCCCACGCACCTAGGAGAAGGGAAGAAGCGAGAGGAAGCTACAGAGGGTTAAAAAACTGTGATATAGGAAGAGTCCGCCCATACCGTCCCCGTACTACCCGCCAGGACATCCGCCTCGTTAAATACTTTCACCATGCAAAGACGGATCTGAGATCTAACATTCACAAAAACTACCAGCCTCGAAACACTACACTAGAATGGATCTAGAGGAGGAACTCGAAGAAAGGCAAATCCTTGTTGCTTCACAGATCATTGGAGGACATCACATCATCCACTTCATCATCAACCATTGCATCTCCATCAACACCACTTTACCTAAGTCTCATTCATTAGATCTTGTTGTAATTCCAATACGATTGTGGTTTGCACTTGATTTACCTTTGCACTTTCAATCCATCCATATGAATATGATGATGGTGTTGATTTGTTCCATATGTTAGTAGTTTCCCTTGTTCTTGGGGAGATGAAGAAACACTAGCATTATTATGAAATGAAATAAAGATGATCTATAACTTTAGTCTTTGATCCATTGATTTATGATATTGTGTTAGATCTCTCTCTCTTTAGATCGTATGTGAAGTCGACCACATAGCATTTTCCTTCGGGACTAGAGAGAGGGAAATATTATTTGGACGTGTATGGGAGTATGCCCAGTGCTACTATGTCACTGCAAGCATTAGCTTATAACCTATGCGGTCAAAGGGGGAATTAAGGGATATTCACTAATCTCGTACGATATACATGGGGAACCATTAATTGTGGTGGTCTGTAGAAGTGATTTGCTCGCAGGCATCATAGTGGTTATTTAGAGATGACCTTAGAACTTGACTCGTAGAAGCAGCTACTCACGAGACTTGTAGTGAACATCTTATTATGGAGCTCACTCCACACATATCATGATGAAAGACATAGATTATCCTAATCATGAATAATTCTCATATGCTAGCAGTGTATCCTACATCCCTGAGAACATTTTAGCCTTATTTCCAACACCATTTCCAACACTTTTATTACTTGTTCACTTTACTTGCTTTTATTACTTTCTCGCATTCAATCATGAAAACCTTTCAAACACCCTTCACTTGATATCAAAGGCACATTACATGTATCCTTTGGTAGATAGTCACAAGGGGCATAAATACCTTAACCAAATAGATCTCTGTGGGTTCGATACTCTTATTTTGAAACTAGCTACAATTAACCTGTGCACTTGCAATCATCAAGATATTTTCTGGCTCCGTTGTTGGGGAGCTAAGTATTTTTGGTCTTTGTTCTTAGTTGCCCATTCTATTAATTGGTTTACTAAAATTGTTTACTAGTTTTAGGTAAACACCATGGGAAAGTACCGACATATTATTTAGCTTGAAGTTGTAAAGAATTCTATTCCACCCATGGATGCTTATTTAAAATCCAACAACCCTAATGGGTATGACATTAACCCCATGTGTCTGGATCGTTTGCATGCTAAAAAGTTTGCAAGGGATGGTACGAAGGATCCGTATGAGCATGTTGTGTTCTTTGAAGAAACTTTTGTGGGACTTTTTCCCATGATGTCTTTACTGAGGATGAGGTTAAATCAACTCTCTTTTGCCAAACGCTTATTGATGAAGCCTTTTCTTGGTACATTGAATGTCCTACAAATATTACTAACTCCTGGGAGAGGCTATCCTCTTCATTCTTAATTGATTTCTTCCCCAGGACGAAAACACTTGGAGCTAGACATATGATCAAAAAATTTAAAGGTGGCTTTGATGAAAGCCTTTATGAAGGGTACTCAAGGTTTAGGGGATTACTTGATCATTGCCCTCACCAAGATGTCCTTCATTGGTTGGTAGTACACACCTTTTATGCAGGACTAAGTAAAAAAATAATAGAAATGCATTAGATTCTCTTTCTAATGGGTCCTTTACTAAATTTAGTGTTGAAAGAGCCTAAAGTTTGCTAAATACAGTCCATATGATGGAAGAATCCCATCGTGGAATTGAACTTAATGAAGATAAAAATTCTACATAATATGATTGTTTAAGAAAATATCTAGCATCCGGTAAAGTAGAGAAACTACTTGGAAACTTTAACCTCGACCCTCATATGATTGTTCAAATTATTAAAACCTATGCTTAACATTTACAAATTCTGAAGGAGTGGGAACATTATGAGAAACCTTGTGACAAAAAGCTCTCGAAGACTGTCCTAGATAACAAGTTGACACGAGTAGAAAGGAGGCTATTGGCTAAAGATGGAACTATCTTAACAAAAAGGGAAAAGAGTGAAAATGAAGGTACAAGGAGAATTGGGAAGCTAACCAGAGATCTGGGAACCATCAAGACAAATATTTGTATAGTGAAAGAACTTCTAGATCCCAAAGTCATTGAAAAATAAAGTAATAATGGTAAGTAAGGAATCCTCTGATATAATTGAAGGTAAGCCTAATGGTAAGTATAAAGATAAAGATAAACATAAAATCCCTTTTTGTTTAGGTGAATCTACTTATGTAGGACTTTGTGAAATGAGTCCTTCCATAAACATTATGCCCTATTCTATCTATGAGGGATTACGATATTATCCTGATGAACCGGAAATTTGAACTTACAAATGTAACCATATGCTCTCAGATAGAACCTTGAAGGGATCCCATGCAATTCTTCACAATGCTTGCATCTCTATAGGAACGTTTGTCTACCCCATTGACTTTCATATTATTGATATGCAATTAGACGTTTTGTCCTGTTATTTTGGGTAGTCCATTTTAAAATTCTATGAATATTGATATTAATGACAAGAAATATACAATGTCCTTACAATTTGCAGAAGAAGATATAATGGTTAATTGCAAGCAATTCAAAAAGTTGTTGTATGAAAAGAAAACTGATATGAAGGAAGAAAATACTATTGAAGAATTTTCAGCAATTTACTTTGGTACCTAGCAAATGGGTTTGGAGAGAAGCCTAACTATTAACGACTCAATCCCAAATTATTTAGCAAAAGAAGATCTTCATAATATTCTTGATACCACACTTGAAGTAGAGAATGTTCTTAAAGATGAATTTGAAGAATTGGAAAGTAAGGGAGATGAGGATCCACCTCCAGTGTTACTAACCCTTCCACCGGGACTCATGTATGAATTTATAGACAAGGAGGGTAAGTGTCCTATAATTATTAATGATCAACTTTCTCCTGAGGAAAATGGGAAATTATTAGAAGTACTCATTGAGCAGCGTCAAGCTTTTGGATACACTCTTAGTGATATAAAAGGGATAGATCCTTCCATAGTACACATAAAATACCAATGATTGTTGATGCCAAACCTTTTGTTGACACTCAAAAGAGACTAAATCCTAGAATGAATGAGGTAGTGAGAAAATAAGTTATACTCATGCTATACACTAGTATTATCTACCCAATATTTGATAGTAAATGGGTTAGTCCAACTCATTGCATACCTAGAGAAGGATGTATAACCATAATTAAAAATAATCATGATGAGCTAATTCCCACAAGAACAATAGCAGGGTATAATATGTGTATATACTTTAGGAAGTTAAACATGGAGACATCAAAAATCATAAACCTATATGTTTCATGGAACGTATTTTAGAAAGAATAACTAGCAACTCTTTTTTATTTTCTAGATGGTTATTCATGGTATTCCCAAATTTATATTCAACCTGATGACCAAGAGAATACAACCTTTACTTTCTCGTATGGCACTTCTTCTTATAGATTGATGCCATATGGTTTGTGTAATGCGGCTGCAACCTTCGAAGAATGTGTCCTAGAAGGTTACTGGTACCACAAGACATAAACAAAGTAAGGAATTTTCTTGGGCACGTAGGTTTTTATCGATGCTTTATTAAATAATTTTCTAAACTAGTTGCACCCTTGACTTACTGAATAAGGATATTCCTTTTGGTTTTGATAAAAGTTGTATCACTTCATTTGAACAAAAGGCTATAGTCTATGTAGCTATTATTCAACCACCAAGATGGGATGAACCGTTTGAAATTATGTTCGATGCTAGTGACTATGCGATTGGGGTTGTTCTTGGACAAAGAGAAGGCCTAAACTTAAATTTTATTCAATATGCTAGTCGTGTTTTTAACGAGGATCAAAGGAATTATGTAACAACTAAGAAGGAATATCTAGCTATTGTTTTTGCTTATGATAAATTTAGACATTATATTATAAAATCCAAAGTAATAGTACATGCCGATCACCAGGGTTTAATACATCTCTTAGCAAGGAAATATGTGAAGCCTCGTTTGATTAAGTGGGTTCTATTACTACAAGTGTGAAAGAACATCTGTGCACCCATGTGTGGTTTTGGTAATTAATGACAATGTTTTATGGACTTATGTTTGCATTAAGTTTTACTTGTAGGATTTTTCCATAGACAATGCTTGAACCATATGTTGGCTTCAAGGTTGGCAGAATAAGAAAGTGAAGAAATCAAGTGTTGATCAAGGTTTCAAGGAATGATCCGGAGATTGGTCAAGTAGAAGTTGAGCCTATGGCAAGTGTGTCTTGAATAATAAGATGATATCAAGTGTAGCTTGACATCCTTATGGTAATCATGGATATGTGAAGATATTCCAAAAAGATAGGCTCTTTCATAGTGGAGTATGGGGGAGCAAATTTCAAGTCTTCACCAAGCTAGTGCAATCAAGAAAGGTGTTCCATCTTGAGGTGTAGAAGATCGTCATCATCAACATCAAGTGGAATATACAGAAGGCAAAGGTTTGATCTTGATAGGGTTTCTTTCTTACCAGTCTCGTGGTTTTAGTTGGGGAGACCGATTTATAGGATAGATAACTGTACTATCAAGAGGGGCTCTCGAGTGAGTAACTTGATCATATCCCTCGGTGAGAGCTCAAACATTTGCATGATTGGCATCATCTTTCTTGGTTCTTATTTGGGTCTTACTCATGTGAGTATTTATATCTTGTGTTAATCTCCATGACAAGATCAAGTTCATTGAAAACGAATTTCATATGCATTCTCTATTGCATTTTCGATGTTGGAGGTTTTACCGGTTCATATTTTTGAGAGAGTTCAAACATTTCATCATTTGGTTCTATCCTACCTTTCTGTACTATGATGTTTCTCTGGATTATCTTGTAGACATCATTGTACACTTTGAAACGAGCCCAAGATCATCAAAAACAGAGTCTAGATGCAAAAGTTATGATTGTTTCAGTTTCGCTGTTTCTCCCAGTTATCAGGGGGGCGGATTATCCGGCCCAATTTTTGGAAAACGGCTAAGGACTTTGAGGCATGGCTCCCAGTAATGGGGCACACTATCTGGGCCTCTACGGGCGGATTATCTGGGCCTCTGGGGCGGATTATTAGGCCAAAATATCCGCCCCCTATACAGAGGGTCGCATCGCGAAGTCCTTAGCCATATTTTGGCCTGGGGAACCCGGAATATCTAGGGGGAGGGGCGTACTATCTGGCCTAGAAGGTCCCAAACAGTCATATTTCGTTGGGGAGGGGTATAAATAGACCCCTTCTTCCTCCTTAGGATGGTTGCTTGCATTCTCTATCTCCTCCATTATTTTGACCTTCAAGTGCTTGCAAATACTCTCAATCCCTTCCATATTTCTTGAATCTTTTTGGGGGATTTGAAAGAGGGATCTAGATCTACAACTCCAATCCATCTCTCCTCTATGCGAGGGGAACATATTGGGATCTAGAACTTGGTTTTTTTGGTGGATTTCCTCTTGTGTTCTTCGTCTCTTATTCTCCCGCTAGCTTTTGTAGCTTTGGTGGAATTTGGGAGAGAAGGACTTGAGCACTTCTTGTGTTCTTGCCATTGCATTTGGTGCATCGGTTTGAGTTCTCGGTGAGGATTCGATTGGGTGAAAGGTGAGAATATTTTTACTCTTGAGTTCTTGGAACCCTAGACGGTTTAGTTGTTTTGTAGATTTGTGGATTACTTGGGGCCTCCAATTAAGTTGTGGACATTCCTCGAGCTTGTTTGTTGGGAGCCTCCAATTGAGTTGTTGAGAAGTGCCCCAATCTTTGTGAGAGGTTACAGATTGCCACCGAAAAGTGCACCGATAGTGAAGAAGTGAACCAGGCCTCTTGTGGCGAGGTTCACAAGAGAATAGGGTGAGTCCTTTTGTGGCGTGGTGATCTTAGTACCTCCCACCCCTCCAAGAAGACATACTCTCTTTATGGGAGGAACTCGGTAATAAATCATCGTCTCTGCATGTCTCGGTTATCTCTATACCCGAGCTATTTACTTATGCACTTTACTTTGTGTTAACCTTCGTGCTTGAAGTCTTATATATAGCTATCATATAGTTGCTTGTTTTGCTAAGCATAAGTTGTTGGTGCGCATAGGTGAACCGTAGTTTATATAGGTTTTGTGCTTGACAAAGTAAAAGCTAGTTTTATTCCGCCTCTGTGAAGCCCTTCTCGTAGAAAATAATTAAACCGCCTATTCACCCCCTCTAGGCACCATCTGTATCCTTTTCAAAGTGTATGACTTACAAATAGTTGGTAGAAGGGGTAAAGATAATCATGTATGGAAGGTATAATTGAAGATCCCATCCCTATTAATGAATCTATGCCCGGGTTATACCTTGCCATAGTAGAATCGCATGACCCCTGGTTTGCAGATTATGCTAATTTTCTAGTGGGTAAGTTTCTACCAAAGGGAATGAATTACAATCAGAGAAAGAAATTCTTTAGTGATTTGAAATATTACTTTTGGTATGATCCTTATTTATATAGGCACGAACATGATGGGATGATTACAAAGTGTGTACCTGATCACGAGATGAATGTTATCTTAAAAGCTTGCAATGATAGTGCTTATGGAGGGCATCATGTTGGGGACCGTATGACTTATAAAGTGTTACAATCCGAATTCTATTGGCCTACTTTGTTTAAAGATGCTCATAATTATGTCAAGAATTGTGATGCCTATCAATGTATGAGTAACATAAGGAAAAGACAAGAAATGCCCATGAATTATAGCCTTATAATAGAACCATTTGATGTTTGGGGAATGGACTTCATGGGGCCATTTCCATCCTCTAATGGTTACACTCATATTCTTGTTGTTGTTGATTATGTTACTAAATGGTTTGAAGCTATACCCACTTCTCATGCATATGCAGTCACTTCCATCAATATGATTAAGGACATTATTTTTCCCAGGTTTGGAGTTCCTAGATTTCTAATTACTGATGGTGGAACTTATTTTATGAAAGGTACTTTCAGGAAAATCCTTCATAAGTATGGGGTCGAGCATCACGTAGTTTCACCTTACCACCTGCAAACCTGTGGGCAAGTTGAGCTTTTGAACCGGGGGATTAAAGTCATACTTCAGAAGACAGTTTGAAACTCGAGAAAGGATTAGGATATGAAGTTTAATGATACCTTATGGGCGTATCGCACTACATACAAAAATCCTATTGGGATAACACCATATAAGATAGTCTACAATAAAGCTTGTCATCTTCCTTTAGAATTAGAACATAAAGCCTAATAGGCTATTAAAACTCTAAACTATGATTTTAAGACTGCAAGAGAGAAATGCCTCTTAGACATTCATGCCTTAGATGAACTTAGAAATGAGGCTTATGAAAATGCTAAAATATTCAAAGAGAAAGTGAAAAGATGGCATGATAGATAGATAGAGAATAAGAAATTTAAATATGTAGATAGAGTTTTTCTCTACAATTCTTAGCTAAAGATCTTTGCAAGAAAGTTGAGATCCAAGTTGGAAGTACCATATGAAGTTGACGAAACATATCCCTTAGTAGTGGTGAAATTGAAAGGAAACACTCCTTCGTCTTGGATTTTTAACGGGCAACGCCTGAAGCACTACAGAGTTGGAGAGGTAAACGCGATGTAATTAACCCATTTAAGAACATCCAACGATCTCATCAAGCAAGAGTATGGTGAATGAGACATTTGAATGATCCTTTTTATCTAGTTTTTGCCTTTTTGAGACTCCTTCTATCTTCGTGGATATTTTTCTACTTTTTCCTCTCGTTTTCCTCATAAAACTAGGCTATTTGTCAACCCGGTACAGGCAAACCATACTGTCGGACATGCCCATACCGCAGGTCGTTAAACACCCAACACCTTGCATTGGACTTTTCCTTGATTTCATGTGGAACGGTATGACCGGACCATATGACAGGTCTCTCTCGTACTGTAGGTTGTTAAAACTTATGTGAGTTTTTGCTTTGTTTCTCTTTCATTTGGTCTTTAAAAAATCCCTTACCGCCTCTAAAAAGGTCGGTAACCGATGGTACGGGCACGCAGTATGGGCGGGTCCCGCCCGTACTGATGCTCAGGACCGACAGCGACTGCCCTTTTTTGAAGAGAATCCTAATTAATTTCTTTCTCCTTCCAACCCTTTTCCCCTTTTGCCTCTGAGATTTAGGGTTTTTCCTCCTAAATCTCGCCTCTTCTCTTTCCCTTGTCTTCATGCATCAAATCTCACTTGATAATCAAAGAGCTATGCAACCTTTTCATATCAAACATATCTGGACAAAGAAGGAGGATTTCCCTTAGCAAGAACCAAAAAGGAGTCCAAAGAAGGCTCTTTATCCTCGTCGACTCAAGAACCAGCTCAGGTGGTGCCACTTCCCAACTAGGAGGACATGTTCCCACGCAAGCTAGATATGACGAGGCATGTGGAACAACGGAGGAAGCAAGAGGAATATCCATCAAATCCTTACAGGTCTAACCTTCATGGATCATCTCTCAAATGTTCTCATGTTTCCCTATCCCCAAACAAGGGGAATCAAGATGAGATTAGGGAGAAGATCGCAAGCCTCAAAAAAGTCTCCAAAGCTTGTATTGAAACCATTGGTGGGGATCACTATAAGAAAAATTGGCTTTTACAATGGATAATTTTCATGGTTGAAGTCCCATTTTTCATGGTCAAAAAGTCTGCTAAGATAGATGGCATTCATGGTAAAAGCCCCGTCACAAATGATTCTACCACGGATTTTTTCCGACCGTGGCGGGTCGCACCCTTCAGCCACGAAAACGTGTTTCATCATAGATCTGTTTGCCAGCCGTGTTGATTGCTGCCGTGATGCAAACTTCCACGTGGAAAACATCATTAACGCCTAGTTATCGCTGTTAACAGTCATAAAAACCGTGGTAGAAGCCAGGCCCAGCCAAGGCCTGCTAATTATTAAGTGGGCCGACCCATTAGGAGATCCCAATAAGAATAGGACCCATTAGTGTTTCGTCCTTGTAACATCCCAAAACTCTAATCCAAGTGATCAAGGTCCAAATCATCAAATTTAGAGTTAACAAAAACTTTTCCAATTAAAATTATTAAAGCATTCATATGTGTGTGCATTTAAATTAGGAGTTGATTTGAATTGCCATGATTAAGTGATCCATTGCTTGTAAACTGATTCTTAGGTGAAATAAAAATCATCTAGATCATTCCCAAACAAATCCCAAAGAGAAACAAATCAAAATGAATAAAATAACCAAATGGTCATTTGTGCCATTTTAATCAACATGCCTACTTTGGCTATTCCTAGAACTCAATTCTTAACAGAAACAAAGGTGGATATTTGCACCCCTTGCTAGTACAAGTAGTGATGTACCAAGGCCCACTTTGTGATCTACCAAAAACTTTCAAACACTAATTTTAAATGGCATTTGAAAATGGAGTGTAGTTTATATGAGAAGATCCCACGTATTCAAAAACCACTCAAATGAGCTCCATCAAAACCCAAGCACACCTAGAAGATCAAGCATGTGATCAACCACTCCACCAAAATTCAGCCAAAAATTCAAATATTTTTCTCTTGCGGCCATTGTGTCGAACACTTGGTAGACAGAATCAACTTTGGCCTAACTATTACTGTTTTGATCATTTCTTGTCAAGCCAATTGGTTTGCATTGATCACTCTTGCCTCCCCTGAGCCCAACCAGACCAAAACCCACCCTAGTTCTAGCCCCTGACGCTAGTGCAACGCCGCCCCGACGCCATGCTCACCAGCCAACGTTGCCAACGCAGCAGCAGACCGCCAGCCCCTCTCTGCTGCTCCAGGAAGCTGGGCGCCACCCTACCTCCGCCCACGGTCCATCCCACGGCCACTGCCAGCCACTGAACCACTCCCTAGCGCCGCCGCCCATTCTCTCTGCTACAGGCGCCTTTCACCGCCAAAGATGCCACTGCCCGCCTCTGCCCAATACTGCACGCCACTCGCCGAACCCAACCACGGCCGTGCCAGACATAGAGTCAGCATGACCCACACCGTCTTGCCGCGTCGAGCATCGCCTTTGTATCCCAGAGCGCGGGACGGTCCCGACCAAACGCCACCGCCCCTAGCCGCGCATTGAAGCCGTAGAGCACCGTCAGGAGGCAGGCCACCATTCGCCTACGCCGCCCATGCCTCTAGCCGCATGTATCAACGTCACCGACAAGCTCACCGTCGTACCATTCGGTCCCCTTGTCGCCCAATAAAAGGAGCCCTCCCCAGCAAAACTCCTCACACCACTCCACTCCCCTCTCATCACTGATCCTTCCCCACCTCTCGCTGGAGCCGCTCGAGCCATAGTTCGCCGGAATTTAGCCGGAGGAGCCCGCTGCAGAGGAGGAGAAGCTGCTGTTGATTCCGTCCATCGCAGCCCCTGCCGCGACCTCGCCTGAGCTCGCCGTCGTCCACCAGTTCGTTTTCCCGCCTTGCCATAGTAGCTGGAGCCCTGTTACGTCCCTGGTAGACCCCTGCTGGCCGTTTAGGGTTCAGTCTCGCCGGCGACGAGTCCGTCGTCGACGACAACTGTGAGCCGTCGATCTCTGTTCTAATCGTAGCGCCCAGATTGCCCCGTACCATTTCGGATTTTAAGTCTCGCTGACAAGCAGGACCAACCTGTCAGCCTCCCTCTGCGCCGTGGAGCGCCACTGGGCCGGCCTGTTAGTTTTCCCGCGCTAGCCCGTGAATTCAAATGTGGATTTTTCTATTTTAGTTTGAACTCACTTCTGCCCTTAGTTTAAAAATCAATTCTAGAAGATCTACTGAACCAAATTGAGTGATTCAAATTTTGTTAGAAAGCTACTAAAAAGATCTATCCAAGACTGTTCGATTTAATTCATTTAGAATTTAGAGTTAGAGATCTCTCCTAGTAAAAATAACAAGACAGAAGCTTTTTCACATTCAAACATTTTTATAAAATCAACCATAATAGCTTTTGAGTTGATTCCAACTCTCAAAAATCACATTTAACCATACCTATCTGAATATGTAATAATATTAAGGTTTGCATGCAGTGACTTTGGACTAGTACCAAAATAATGCTATATAGGCGTTTCTAGTCACTTTAAAGCATTAAATGTTAAACTTAAACTTAATTATTTGTGATCCAACATTTAAATCACATTCCCACATGTTAGAATATGTGGTGATTACATGTGTCCACATGATCCCATATTTTAAGTGGTGAATATTAAATCTTAGTTATTTTCAATGAGTAGAAATTACTTTTCTTAAATAAAAAGAATGAAACTAGTTAATAAAACCTTGTGATGCTTGTGATGATAATAGATCATCCAATGTGTGCCTTAGAGTGATAAGTAGACTAGATAAGTATAGTTTAGTGATTGCATATTCCGTATGTATTTATAGACGATAGTGCCGACCAAGCTTTCGAGGAGGAGGAGTTCTACCAAGAGGAGGATGAAGAAAACTTCAACCACTGCACTGCACAAGGCAATCCATCATTAACAATGCAAGCTAACCCTTGCAAGCTAGATAACCGAAGCAAAGGCATATGCATGCTTTGGTGATACCATTTGGATTTATACCTAATCCAAGATTTAATTTCAAGCTTTACTTTCATTACTTTACCAAAGTCCCTTACTTGTTTGAAGGTAGCATAAAGAGTATAAAACTTGACCTATCTAGATAACCTTAGATGTCATTCTATGGCATGAGATTGATCTTAGCATTCCACATTAGTGAACACTCTTAACTTAGTAGTTTAGAGCTAAACTAAAACTTGAGCCACTTTATATGGGAACACTTGGTGAAAATGAATTATGAAAACCTTGGAATGATGAGTCATTCTATTGAGATGTTTTGACATGTGTTGAGAAACACAAATGGTTTATGATGATGAAAATGTTGAGGCAAGAGCCTTAACCCTTTTACAAAACTGATGGTTGGATTCGGATGCGATACCATTCCAAATTTACCGTACAACCATAATACCTAAATTGGGTAAGGCTTAGCCGGAAGTTTATATGCATTAGTATTAGTTCCCTCGCGGGAGAGGTTTGAGCTGAGGCTACCTCTCAATGTTGTCCACCTATGTAGTGCCCAAGATGACAGATGGTCATGGTTGGGAGGCCATGCTCATAGGAGAGGTGCTTATACTAGGGTGTGTAAAGGAAATGTTATGTTTGATTATCTGCATACTAAATATGATGATTCAGGGTTATCCCTGACAGATGTATCGAATCTTGTGGTGAAAGTGTACCACCTCTGCAGAGTGTCAAACTATTCGAATAGCCGCGTCCGTGGTTATAGACAGTTGGAGTGGCCATACTGTTTTGTTGTCAGATATTTTCAAAATAACTTATGAAATGAATGATGAATGTTGACTTGACCACAACAGGGTTGTGATTATGACACTAGCTTCCCAACTTAAGTGATTCTAGAACTTTATTTTACCTGTCTTTGTTTCAGAACTCAGCTTAGGTTTCAAATTTAACTTTATAGTTAAACTTAGAGCTAGCATTTACTTTAGAACTATACTACTTGTTAGTGATAGTTTGCGAGTACTTAAAGAGTGCTCATGGCTTTTGTCCCTGGCTATTCCTATGGCCAGACTATGAAGGAGACTACCAAGATGACGGCCAGCAGGACGGCTATGATAACTAGGACTATCTGCCTTCGTCAGCATTGCCTGTGCCCTCTGAAGATGGACCCCACCGCTACACTCATTATTTATTCTGCTGCATGTTGTATTAAGACTGGATCATGAGATCCTTATTTGTGTAAGACCTTATTTATGGTTTGCAATGGATGATGTACTGTGATATCCAATCTGTTATGTCTCGCAAAAGTGGTAATCCTGGGATTGCGATGTACGACATAACAGGCATCTGGGATTAAAAATCCGGGTGTTGACAAGTTGGTATCAGAGCTATCCTGACCATAGGAGACCCTAGTTAGAATGGACGTCCGAACAAAAACTTAGTTTCAAAAACCAAAGTGAGTATTTCTGAAAACTATTTCCTCTCTTACCCTTGGAAATTCATTCTTTCTCAAAAATTCATGTTCCTCCAATTCTTACATTACTACCTAAAATTTGACACACTTGATCACTCCACTAACTTCCTCATCCTTAATTCTTGTAGATGGAGACTCAGTTCAGCAAGTTCTACCAGTTGGGCAATGGAGGCCAGCTGATATTCGAGAGGGATTTGGATTCACTGTCTGAGTTACTGGGACGCCCACATCCGGAGTTTCTTGGAGCTCAACTTCTTGGACCCCAGGAGGAGATTTACAATGGCTAGTCACCGCTGATCTTCGAGGAAGCATAGAAGCACCAACGTTCGGGAGAATCCAGTTCTCCGTCAGAGAGAACAACTGGCTAGATGGATTAGCCAGGGCAATGCATGAAGCTCTCACACGTCTATGTGCCCTTAGTGTCAACCAAATCCAAGGAACCCGCTTTGTGCACTATGCAAGGCGTGACTTCATGGGAATGCCAATGGATATGCCAGGTCATCCGGAGTTGAAGCGTCAAGTGGAGAACCTTGACTTCTTGCTGTACGATCGCCAGAAGGAATTGGACAATGCTAGGGAGTTTGCCAATCACAACCGTGCCATTGCCGCCCAGAAGGCCCATACTTTCTCACTTCTTGTCAAGGACCGCCAGTCTCTTTGCCTCCAGTGCGAGAAGAAGGATCGCACCATCGCCTGTCTTCGTAAGAAGGTGGCCGACCTCGAGAAGACCGTCAAGGAGCAAGAAGCTCAGCTTGCAGCAAAGAAGGAAGAAGAGGAGGGTGAAGACATCCAGGGAGACATGGATTCTTACCTCAGCAATGATGATGACTTTATGGAGGAGGATGCCGTGGACTTCTACACTGATGATGAGGACTCCGACTTCATCGACGATGAGTAGATGCACTAGAGCACTATCGTAGCATGAGATGTATCAGTCCCACTGTATCGTAGCTTGCAGAATGGTTCTTAAAACCATCTGTTTTCCTTTGTTGTTGTGATGTGTAGGTTGTATCGTGTGCTTGTTCAATGAATGAAATGGAGTTAGTTGCAAAACCTGAGTCAAACTCAAAGTTTTAGCTTTGAAATCAAAACCATGAACCTTAGAACTTTCCCTCTTACCCCTTTATCTACCTCAATCTTTAGATGACTCGTGGAAACCAAGGAGGGAGCAGCTTGTTGCAAGACCCAATGCTGCAGATCTTGCAGAATCTCATCGTAGACAGGGAACAAGCAGGGCAGAGCACCAAGCTGATCGCCCAGATGGATCTCAACAACCAGAACCATGGAAATCAGGATCATCAAGGATCCAAGCTGAAGAACTTCCAGAATACCAATCCCCCAATCTTTAGCACTTCAGAGAACCCATTAGATGCAGATGACTGGTTGCAAATGATGGAGAACAATCTAGAAGTAGCCAGAGTTGATGACAACGAGAAGGTTCTCTTTGCCACCAACTACTTGGCAGGAGATGCAAGAGCATGGTGGAACAGCATCCGCCTGATGAACCATGGTCAGGTGATGACATGGGAAGCCTTCAAAATCAAGTTCAGCCGCACCCACGTGCCGCAGGGCTTAGTCACGAGAATGAGGGATGAATTCAGAGAGTTGAAGCAAGGTAGAATGACTGTGGTGGAGTACCATGACAGATTCCTGTCGCCTGCCAGATATGCACCTGATGAGATCAACACGGAGGCCAAGAAGAAGGAGAGATTCCTGAACGGACTAGATGATGAGATGCAGACTGTCCTTCTCAACATCCGTTTCCAGGATCTCGAAGAGCTAGTCGACTCTGCCATTCAGATGGAAGGGAAGATTAACCAGGCAAACGACAATCGCAAGCGTCGTATGATGCAGCAGTCTGGATCTAGCAGTCACCAGAAGTACCGTCCCAACCCCTCACCAGGATATGCACCGAGGAACAACCGACCCCCAATGTCTCGCCCAAGCTACCCCAACCGTAGCGAAGTCAATGTGAAGTCCGTAGGAAACAACAATCACTCCGGAAACACCAGCAATTTCAACCGTGCCCCTCCCAAGAACAACAACAACAACAATAACACTGCACCTAGAACTGGTAGCAATGATGTGCCTGTCGCAGCAAAAGACAAGTCTCAGATCACCTGTTTCGAGTGTGGAGTGAAGGGTCACTACTCAAATGAGTGTCCCAAGAAGACTGCCACCACTGCCAATGTGAATGCACCAGCTCAACAACAGCGTCATGTTCAACCAGGGAGAAGATTTGCCCTAGGGAACCATCACAACCGCAACGGTCCTCTCTTCCACATGAACACCGAAGAAGCCCAAGAAGCGCCAGACATAGTGCTGGGTATGTTTTCTGTCAACTCAGTATTAGCAAGAGTATTGTTTGATTCGGGAGCATTGCATTCATTTTTCACCGAAGAATTTGCATTAACTAGTATGATCCACCCAACCAACCTGAAGCATGTCATGATAGTTCAAATTCCTGGATCAACTACAAAAGCTAGAAAAATTTGCAAAGCTGTGCCTATCAGAATACATGAGATAGATTTTTATGCCAACCTTATAGTACTTGGAACCAAAGGATTCTAAGTAGTACTAGGTATGGACTGGATGTCAAGGCATAAAGGACTGATAGACTATGCTAAGAAAGCCATCACCATGACTAGTAGCTCTAGAGTAACAGTAGAGCATATGTCTGAAACCTTACCCCGTCAATACAAGTGCAACAAGAGTCTAGCCCTGCCAACCATTGACCAAGTCCGAGTAGTCTGTGAATACCCCGACGTATTCCCAGATGAATTGCCATGTATGCCCCCGGATAGGGATATTGAGTTCATTATCGAACTAATCCCCGGAACCGGACCCATAGCCCAGAGACCCTATAGCATGAACCCCTCAGAGTTAGTGGAATTGAAGAAGCAGTTGGATGCTATGTTGGCAACATGCTTGATTCAACCAAGCACATCGCCATGGAGATCACCAGTGTTATTCGTCGACAAGAAAGATGGAGGCAATCGTCTATGCACCGATTACAGAAAGCTGAATGACGTCACCATCAAAAACAAGTACCCTTTGCCAAAGATAGAAGATCTATTTGATCAGTTGACTAGAGGTCAGGTATTCTCAAAGATTGATCTTAGGACTGGTTATCACCAACTTAAGATTCGTGCAACGGATATTCCGAAGACCGCCTTTACTACTCGCTATGGTTTATACGAGTATACGGTTATGTCTTTTGGATTAACCAATGCCCCTGCTTATTTCATGAATCTCATGAATAAGATCTTTATGAATTTCCTAGATAAGTTTGTCGTTGTGTTTGTCGACGATATCCTTATCTACTCCAAGTCAGAAGAAGAGCATGATGAACATCTGAGAATCGTCCTAGAAACCCTGAGAGAGCATCGGTTGTATGCCAAGTTCAGCAAGTGTGAGTTTTGGCTGAAAGAAGTGGGATTCCTAGTACATATTGTGTCAGCCGGAGGAGTCTCTGTTGATCCCACCAAAATCAAAGATGTCAAAGAATGGGAAGCCCCAACCACTCAAACCCAAGTCTGTGCATTTCTTGGATTAGCGGGATATTACCGCAAGTTTGTCGAAGGATTCTCGAGCACGCCAGACCCATGACCCAATTGTTGAAGAAGGACAAGAAGTTTGAATGGACTGACAAATGTGAAGCCAGTTTCCAAGAGCTGAAGATGAGATTGATATCAGCCCCAATACTGATCATGCCAGATATCAAGAAGCCGTTTGATGTATATTGTGATGCATCCAAGATTGGTCTCGGATGTGTATTAATGCAAGAAGGCAAAGTTATCGCCTATTTGTCTCGACAACTGAAGCAGCATGAGTAGAACTATCCGACCCATGATCTTGAGTTAGCAGCCGTAGTTTTGGCATTGAAGACATGGCGTCATTATCTTATGGGTAATCGCTGTGAGATTTACTCGGATCACAAAAGCTTGAAGTATATTTTCACTCATAAGGAGTTGAATATGAGGCAAAGGAGATGGATAGAGTTAATCAAGGATTATGACCTTGACATTCACTATCACCCCGGCAAAGCCAATGTGGTAGTGGATGATCTTAGCAGATTGCCATGTAGGCTAAATACCATGATCAAGGAGAAGCAACCAAGTTTGTATGAGGAGTTGGAGAAGTTTAGGACTAAACTTGTTAGCAAAGGATTCTTAGCTAGCATTGAACTTCAACCCACTTTGATTAGCCAAATCAAGGAAGCCCAGAAGGGAAATGAAAGTATTGACAGAATCAAACATCGTATTGGTACATGAAAGGTACCTAGATTCATTGAAGACGAAGAAGGAGTGCCGTGGTACAAAGTCCGTATCTGTGTGCTAGCAGATTCGAAGCTGAAGCAAGTTATCATGCAGGAAGCTCATGATACTCTTTATTCTATCCACCCTGGAGGAACGAAGATGTATCAAGATTTGAAAGAGCAATTTTGGTGGCACAAAATGAAGAGAGAAATCAGAAGCTACATTGCCAAGTGTGACATCTGTCAAAGGGTCAAAGCAGAGCATCAGAGACCCGCAGGACTGTTACAGCCATTGCAGATTCCGGAATAGAAGTGGGATTCTGTCGGAATGGACTTTATCACAAGTTTACCTACTTCTAGTAGGGGAAATGACTCAATCTGGGTCATCGTTGATAGACTGTCCAAGGTAGCTCACTTTATACCTGTCAAGACAACTTACCAGAGTTCGAAGCTAGCAGAGCTGTATATTGCTAGGATTGTTAGTCTGCATGGAACCCCCAAGACCATAGTATCAGATCGAGGAACCCAGTTTACCTCGAGATTTTGGCAGAAAGTCCAGGAAGGATTAGGCACCAAGTTGAATTTCAGCACCGCTTATCACCATAAACCGATGGATGATGAGAGAGTCAACCAAATCTTAGAGGATATTCTTAGAGCTTGTGTGTTAGAGTACGGATCAAAATGGGAAGACTGCCTGCCTTTCGTAGAATTCTCATATAACAATAGTTATCAAGCTAGCTTGCAAATGGCACCATTTGAGTTCCTATACGGAAGAAAGTGTCGCACCCCTTTGAATTGGTCGCAAGTAGGAGAGAGTCAGATCTTTGGACCCGACATTCTCGAGAAGTCAAGAAGGTTCACAAAGTCCGTGAGCACCTCAAGACCGCCCAATCTAGACAGAAGAGTTATGCTGAAAAGAGAAGGAGAGACCTGACTTTCAATGTCGGAGATTTTGTATATCTCAAGGTTTCGCCATTGAAGGGAACCCAACGCTTTAGTCTGAAAGGAAAGTTAGCCCCCAGATATATCAGGCCCTTCAAAATTCTAAACCGTCAAGGAGAAGTCTCGTATCAGCTGGAACTGCTTGAAGAAATGTCAGCCATCCACAATGTGTTCCATATCTCGTTACTTCGCAAATGCCTAGAAGTGCTAGAGAAGACTGAAGTTTTCAAGAACATCGATCACAGAGCTATGGAGATCAACAAGGACTTGACGTGTCGTGAAGTGCCCATCCGTATCTTGGAAGAAGCTTACAGAACCACCAGGACCAGGAGCATCAAGTTTCTCAAGATTCAATGGAGCAACCATACCGAAGAGGAAGCCACTTGGGAGCAAGAAGATTACATGAGGACAGAGTTCCCAGATCTCTTTAGTTCCTAGTTTTCTTTCCTAAATATCAGGACGAGATTTTGTTTAAGGGGGGAGGTTTGTAACATCCCAAAACTCTAATCCAAGTGATCAAGATCCAAATCATCAAATTTAGACTTAACAAAAACTTTTCCAATTAAAATTATTAAAGCATTCATATGTGTGTGCATTTAAATTAGGAGTTGATTTGAATTGCCATGATTAAGTGATCCATTGCTTGTAAAATGATTATTAGGTGAAATAAACATCATCTAGATCATTCCCAAACAAATCCCAAAGAGAAACAAATCAAAATGAATAAAATAACCAAATGGTCATTTGTGCCATTTTAATCAACATGCCTACTTTGGCTATTCATAGAACTCAATTCTTAACAGAAACAAAGGTGGATGTTTGCACCCCTTGCTAGTACAAGTAGTTGAAAGAACATTTCATGTTTTCCTATGTTTTGCGTGTTAGATAACAATATTGTGGAGACTATTCATGTGCGCTAAGTGTGCAGGAAGCTTTGAGGGGGGCCGGATTATCCGCCCCACCAAGGGCCGGATAATTCGGCCTACCTCATTACTCAAAGGGAGCCAAGGCGCGTCGCCTAGTATCCGGTCAGATTTTCTCCCGAAAAATCTGAACTGGGGCGGTTTTTCCTCCCTAGGCCAGATAATCCGGTCTTCACATAGGACCGGATAATCCGGCCCCCAGAAGTTGATCAAGGGCAAGCTCGGGGTGATGCTCAGATAGGAGGCAGATTATCTGCCAGATATTCCGAGCCTGGGGCGGTGTTTTCCCCAGGCCAGATAATCCGGCCATCACTTGGGCCGGATAACCCGGCCCCCAAAGTGTCCAACGGCTGGTTTCTGAAGGGGGTATAAATACCCTTTCTTCCCCAACGTTTAGAACTCTTGATTCATTCGAAATTGTCCAGACATTGTGCAAGAGCTCTCATTCTTGATCTCCCACTTCAACCACCCGAAGGTCTTGATCTTTGGGGGAATTGAAGGAGGATAAGTTCATCATCATCATCACGAATCAAGCACTTCAACTCCTCTACATTCATTTGGAGAAATCCCTGATCTAGTATTCTTGTCAATACCTAGATCATGTTCATTGTATTTGATAACTTTGTTCTTGTGGCAGCTTGTTGTCATTTCGGGAGCCTCCAAGTTGTTGTGGAGTTGTGTAAAGGTGCCGGTGCCCGCCTCGAAGGGTACCTATAGTAGAAAGGTGGATCAGGACTTTGGTGGCGAGATCCATCGGAGAACAGGGTGAGGCCTATTGTGGCGTGGTGGTCTTAGTACCGCCTACCCCTCCAACGCAGACGTACTTCCCTTAACAAGGAAGGAACTGTGGTCAAACAAATCCTGTGTCTCCGCGTGCTTCACTTTGGTTTACCCGTGCCTCTTCCACTCGCTCTTTACTCGCTAGTAGATAGGTTTGCATATAGGGAATTTCCACCTAATAGTTTATCTAGAGAATTTCCCCTTTGTGCTAAGCCTAAAGTTGAAAAAGTATTAAAAATTGGTGTAGCACCTATTCACCCCCCCTCTAGGTGCCCATACGATCCATTTCAATTGGTATCAGAGCCCCGGCTCTTAATTTGGGCTTAACCGCCTAAGAGTAGTATGGGTACCAAGGATGATGGGAATGAGGCTGTGGATAAGGTCACAATGGATGATCTCAAGTCGTTGGAAACAACCTTATTGAAATCCTTTGAGGCCAAGATGGAGGAGATGAATCAAATGATTGCTCGCCTCACATCATCCATAGCCCCATCTCCATCCTCCTCTGAGGCTCCCACACCATCATCTAAGGAAAAGGGTAACACTGCATCCAAGGATGATGATGCGGAAGGTGAAAAACTTAATGGCTCCACCTCCAAGAAGGGAAGTGGTAAGGAGGAATATAGTGAAGTTCGCCACGTATATTCCCCCGACCCACCTATCCCTCATCCTCATATAAACAATAGGGGTGATCCACCCAAACTCACTGCATCCTCTTTCAATCAATGGCAATTCCTAATCAAATCTCATGTTTGCATCTCCTCTATTGCATTGTGGAGGATTATTGAAGAGGGTCTTCATATTGGAGATCAAACCAACCTAACAAGAAGAGAAGTTGTGGACAGCTAGTTGAATTCCACCGCTCTCCACATGATACAGCGGGTGTGGGTCCCAAGGACATGCCACACATTGAACATCTCAACACAGCTAAAGAAGCTTGGGATGCTCTTACAGATCTCTTCGTTGGAAATGAAAGCATGAGAAGGAACATGTATGATGCCCTTAGTAATGAAGCTGAGGGATTCTACATGTTGGATGGTGAAAACCATGAGGACATGTATAGAAGACTTAAGGGCATCGCCACAACTTTTCGAAAGAATGGGGCCACTTACATGGATGATGCATGGATAAAAAGGAAATATGTGAGTGCCTTAATGCCTTTCGAGCCAATGGACTTGAAGAGCCTGCAAGGTAGACATAACTATCATCAAATGACATCCAATGAAGTCATGCAAGAAATGGCGTCATTCAAAGTGGCAGCAAAGAATGCTGAAGATGCCCATGCTCGAGCCATTGGAATGCAAAAGGGTGTCAATGTGGCTCTCAAAGCCAATGTTGTTGAGCAAGAGGAAGATGAAAGAGCTTTTGAGGGGACCTCCATGGACTGCCCCGATGAAGTCAAACATGCTCATGGTGAGTACATGGCATTTTATGCAAGGAACTTTTGGAAGGACCCTGCCAAAGCCAAGTCAGAACTTGAGCGCAAGAACGGGTCAAATGGAAGAAGAGAAAGTGGCCCAAGATTGAGAACTTGCTACAACTGTGGAGATAGAATGCACTTTGTAGCCGAGTGTCCGTATCAAAATAGAGAAGACAATGGTGGTAGGCTCATTCTTAAAGAGAAATCTAAAGCACCTAAGAAGAATCCATTTATTAAGAAGAATGGCCCCTTTAAGAAGCAACCCAAGATCGTCTTAGTTGCACAAGAAGAATACTCCTCTGCAAGTGAAGATGAAGAGGATGATGATAGTTCACACGAGGTGGCTGCTATAGCCACCACATCGACTCCTTCATCTCTCTTCGACTCGCCAAACGAGAACGTCATCAACAACAACGCCACTTGCCTAATGGCAAGAGGGTCCGAGGTATCAACTTCTAGCTCTTCATTTCCTAAGACTAACATAATTTTGGATATGGATGATCATGATAGTCTTAAAATGAAAGAAGAAGTTATTGCTTTGGATACCTTTTTCACTAACCTACAAGGTGAGCACAAACTCCATTTTGATGCTCTTATGAGTCAACTTGCTCAAGCCGAAGATCTTCTTGAAGAAAAGGGAAGAATTGAAAGAGAAGATGCCTTGGAGATAGCCTCTTTGAAGAATGCCGTGGAAGAGGAAGAGGAAGCTCGAGTATCTTTGGAAGAGAGACTCGAATCCATTGAGGAGTCACAAGAAGAAGCTGTAGCTCAGCTCATCAAAGAACGTGACCATGCTCTTGCCAAGGTAAAGAAACTAAAGAAAGAAAAGATTGACTTTGGGGGTATTCATGCTAGACTTTTGGAGAAGTTTGATAATCTTGAAAGTGCTCACAAGGCATTGAAGAGTGATCATTCTACTTTAAATGAGTCTCATGACCAGCTCCAAACTCAATTGAAACGATATGATGTGCCAAGTACCTCCACTTCATCCTCCGGAAAAGAAGACCTTGCGAGAAGGTCTCAACACAAAGGTAAAGGAGTTATTGATGAGATACTGAGCAGGCAAAGGACAAACAATAGTAAAGAAGGTCTTGGTTACATACCCAAGACAAAGAGCAAGAAAAACAACAAGAAGAAGAAGAGCAAGACTGCTCAACCGAAGACTAGCAACATTACCAATGACAAGGCTAATTATGATGGTTTTGTATGGGCCCACAATCCTAACTTTGAACTATATTGTGATTATTATGGTGATTTTTATGCTAGTTATGTAGGCCCTTATGATTGTTACATTCTTTGGTATATTTGGGTTCCCAAGACCCTTGTTACTAACATGAGAGGACCCATTGAAAAATGGGTACCTAAAAGCAAGAAGTAATTTTCTTGCAGGGATATGCTTCCGGTGGTTCTAAATGGGTACTCGATAGAGGTTGCACGAGTCATATGACCGGAAGCAAGGAGATCATCACGGAGATGCGCCCAAACCTTGATCACATAACCGTCTCCTATGGTGACAAGTCAAAATCTGAGGTATTGGGTCTCGGCAAAGTTGTGGTGGCTCATGATATCTCTCTCGCGGACGTCATGCTTGTTGAGACCCTCGGGTACAACTTACTTTCAGTTCGCGCCCTTGGTAAGATGGGCTTTGCAGTTTATATTGATGCTGATTTGGTGGTACTCTTGTGGAGCAAGTCTCTAAAAGTCGCTTTCGTGGGATATGTCGAAAATGACCTGTACGTGGTGGACTTTTCGGGGAAAACCACTACAGGCCCGATGTGTCTTTTCGGAAAGGCTGATGCGGGTTGGCTATGACATCACCGACTAGCCCACGTCAATATGAGAACTTTGCAAAGTCTCCACAAGGGTGGCCACATCCTTGGACTAAAAGAAAATGTCTCCTTTGCCAAAGATCGTGTTTGCAGGGCGTGTGTTGAAGGGAAAATGCATGACTCACCCCATCGAAGGAAAACTATTATCTCATCAAAAAGGAATTTGGAGCTCCTTCATGTGGACCTCTTTGGACCTCCATCTCATGCAAGCCTCGGTGGGAAGAAGTATTGTCTAGTGATTGTTGATGATTACTCAAGATACACTTGGGTTTATTTCTTCAAGTTGAAGAGTGAAACTCAACAGATAGTCATCGACTTCGCCAACGAGGTTCAACATCAACACAACATCCCCATTCTAGCTATAAGAAGTGATAACGGCTCTGAGTTCAAGAACTACACCTTAAATGAGTTCCTAAGTGAAGAGGGGATAAGACATCAATATTCCGCTGCGTACACCCCTCAACAAAATGGCGTAGCCGAGAGGAAAAATCAAACTCTAATGGATATGGCAAGATCAATGTTAGCCAAATTTATATCTCCATATAACTTCTGGGATGAAGCAATCTCTACTTCTTGTCATTCATCCAACCGATTATACCTCCACAAGATCTTGGACAAGACTCCGTATGAAATACTAACCGGTAACAAGCCAAACATCTCATACTTTCGGGTTTTCGGGAGTAAGTGTTTCTTTCTTATCAAGGGAGTTCGTTTATCCAAGTTTGATTCTAAGGCTCTAGAAGGTATTTTTGTTGGTTATGGTGCCGAATCCCACACTTATAGAGTCTACAATAAGCTCTTCGGAACTGTTGTAGAATCTTGTAGTGTGGTGTTCGAGGAAAATGACGGTTCCCATGCGGAGCAAGTTGGTGTTTGTGATGCAGATGTTAAAATACCCCAAGATGCCATAAGAAGAATGGGCATGGGATTTTTCCTCCCCATTGAGGAACCCCTTGTGGCGGATCGGGAAGGACAATGCTCTACTCATATAGAGCCCTCATCTACACATACTCAACATGTTCCAACCACGAGGGCAACTTCTACACCATCTCCATCAACTGCTAAAGGTCAAGATGTTCCTGAAAGCTCCAGGCCGGATTTTCTGGTTGACACCGGATTATCCGGCCACCCCGCTCCAGCTGACCATGTTGCTCCTGGTGGTGAAGATATCAACGCAAGCTCCAGGCCGGATTTTCCGGCAAGCCCCGGATTATCTGGCCCCTCGCCAGTTCAAGCAAGCCCTAGGTTTCCTGATGAAGCTGCTACAAATACTCCCAGGCCATATTATCCGGCCCTGACTCACCGGCTTAGCAGCCTCCTGTTACGGCTACTGACTCATCTCAAGGGCACGCGTCACCACCACCTGCTGCTGATATTCCAGTTCCTGATCAAGGTCGAGTAAATGCTTCCAATGAAGATTCAAGTGATGAATCTACTCCTCCAAGAGACAACAAACTTATTGAACTTCGTCGCAAGGCTTGGGATGATCGTAACCTTGAGTTGAGGGGTCACACCCTCGACAAGGTTATTGGTGATCTTCGACGAAGGGTATCTACAAGAAGAGAATTGGCCAGTTTTGGTGAGCATCAAGCTCATATCTCTATGGTGGAACCTAAGAAGGTCTTTGAAGCACTTGAAGATCTAGACTGGGTTGTTGCTATGCATGAAGAATTGAATAATTTCAAGCGCAACAAAGTCTGGTAACTCGTGGAGAAACCCCAAGATTGCCGCAATGTTATCGACACCAAGT
The DNA here is from genome assembly GCA_023614405.1 of Avena insularis. Classification (NCBI taxonomy): domain Eukaryota; kingdom Viridiplantae; phylum Streptophyta; class Magnoliopsida; order Poales; family Poaceae; genus Avena; species Avena insularis. Next base: position 332,979,748 of record CM042696.1, read on the forward strand.
GGATATTCAAAAACAAGCAATACGAGAATGGCATTGTTGTGAGGAACAATGCAAGACTTGTGGCACAAGGTTACTCCCAAGTTGAGGGTATTGACTTTGGCGAGACCTATGCTCCAGTGGCTCGCCTTGAGTCCATCCATATCCTTCTTGCTTATGCTGCCCATAACAATTTTAAGTTGCAGCAAATGGACGTCAAGAGTGCCTTCCTTGACGGTCCTCTACATGAGTTGGTATATGTAAAGCAACCCCCGGGTTTTGAGGATCCTAACTTTCCGAACCATGTCTACAAACTCGATAAGGCACTCTATGGCCTTAAACAAGCCCCACGTGCGTGGTATGAGCACCTTAAAGAGCTTTTGTTAGATCGTGGCTTCGAAGTTGGGCAAATCGATCCCACTCTTTTTACTAAGAAGGTTAAGGGGGAGCTCCTCGTATGCCAACTATATGTAGACGATATCATTTTTGGTTCTACTAATAAAGTTTTTAATGATGAATTTTCAAAGCTTATGACTGACAGGTTTGAGATGTCTATGATGGGGAAATTACGGTTCTTTCTTGGATTCGAGATCAAGCAACTTAGAGAAGGAACTTTTATTAATCAAGCAAAGTACATCCAAGACATGCTCAAGAGATTTAAGATGACGGATCTAAATGGGGTCGCCACTCTGATGCAAACAAAATGTCATCTCGATCTTAACCCACATGGTAAAGATGTGGACCAAAAGGTATACCGGTCCATGATCGGCTCTCTTCTTTACCTTTGCGCATCTATACCCAATATCGTGTTGAGTGTGGGAGTGTGTGCAAGGTATCAAGCAGCTCCTAAAGAAAGCCACTTAGTGGCGGTCAAGAGGATCTTTCGATATTTGGTTCATTCCCCTAACTTTGGTCTCTGGTATCCCAAGGGCTCCAATTTCTCTCTATGTGGTTATACTGACTCAGATTGGGCTGGTGATAAGGATGATCGGAAATCCACTTCTGGAGCTTGTCAATTCTTGGGAAGATCTCTTGTATGTTGGTCCTCTAAAAAGCAGAATTGTATATCTCTCTCCACCGCCGAAGCTGAATATGTTGCTGCTGCCAGCGCTTGCACTCAATTATTATGGATGAGGCAAACTTTAAAGGAATACGGTGTCAATTGTGACAAAGTGCCTCTTTTATGTGATAATGAAAGTGCAATCAAAATTGCGTATAATCTTGTTCAGCACACAAGGACGAAGCATATTGAGATTCAGAATCATTTTATTCGAGACCATGTTGCTCACGGAGATATTGATCTATCTTTTGTGAGCACGAAGAACCAACTTGCGGATATCTTTACAAAGCCACTTGATGAAGCAAGATTCTGCTACTTGAGGAATGAGCTAAATATCATTGATTCCAGGAGCTTGTCTTGATTACCCATGCACTCACTCGTTCATCTCAATCCTTCTTTGGTCTAGGTGTGGGCATGGATATAGGGGGAGTCTGGTCCTAACTCATTGGGCTAACCCTCCCCCCATAATGCCAAAAGCAAGATAAATCATTTCTCTTAATATCATTTTGTTATATGTGAGCTTCTTGATGAGTATTGGTCGTGAACCCAAGATATATCTTCGCGGTGTCACACCATACACTCCAACACGCTGGCCTCGACCACCGCCCTCTCCCTTGAGGAGAATTGGCTCTTTTTGGATGTTCTTTGCTATCTCATGTTCTTATGGAAATCACACTCAATCTTGGCTTTTATTTGAGTTGGATTTTGCAATTTTGAGTGTCTAGTACCATCTCAGTTTGGCTCTCTTAATCCTAAGCCTTTCCCTACACCTAAGCCATCTATTCTAGCACACAAGTCCCTTGTACACCTTGTGGGGGTGTTGTTTGGGGACACGCGGGCCTGGTTCTGTGTACAACATAATTCTAGATTTGAGGCCGGATAATCCGGCCCAAGTGTAGGTCGGATAATCCGGCCCTGGCGGACTTCATCTTAAAGGGTAGGGATCGTGGGAAGGGCTCATAACGAGCAACACTTCTCCCCCAACCCTCTCCTCCTCCTCAGCCGCCGCCTGCAGTCCCCCACCCTCCCCGGAGCCTCTCCGGCCACCGGATTTTCCGGGCCTCCCCGGATCTTCTTATCCGCGCCTCCGGGTACCTTCTCCTCCGCGTTCTTCCTCCAATGAGTGAGGGTAACTCCCTCTCTCCCCATCTTTGGCTAGATGTGTTACTTGTTGGGTGGAACGTTGTCTAGAAGGATGTGTTTTCGCATAGAAATTCTAGTCTTGCAGTTTCTAGGCCCGATCTTTTTTGCATTCAATCTAGGTGAAATCGAAATCTTCTGCCAGGGCCGGATTATCCGCCCCTGGACAGGCCGGATAATCCGGCCTGACAGGTTCGATTCTGGTTCAGTTTCACTATGAAGTATGCATTGGGTAGATTTGTCCCCTGAACTTTTTGACTACTTTTTTTCATGCTCTCTCCTAGACTTGTGTGTATGCTTATCCCCTTGCTATCGCCCTTATTATCCTCACAGGTGGTTCCAGTGTTCCCAAGACCTATAAGCGCCACCCCCGCACCAAATACTTTCGGGACGACGGACAAGGTAACTTGGTGGACGAAGTTGAGTTGAGGAGGAGAAAGAACGAGGAGAAGCGCATGGCTGAACAAGCTAAGAGGACTAGGAAGGGGGTGTCCAAGAGGAAGGGCAAGGAGCACAAGATCAACTACAGGACTTTGGATGCGGTCACCTATTCCTCCATCCATCACCATGACTTGTTTGCTGAGCTGCCTCGTGATGATGAGCTGGGGGATACTCGTTTTTGGTGTGCAGAATATAAGGGAATCTATGAAGATGTGTATGCCAGGCTGAAGATTAGGCCTATGCACCCCCTGGTACTTGCTGATGCTTTGGAGAAGGATCATCTTGTGGATGCGATGTTTGTGGCTGAGAGGATGGGGCTGCACCATCTCATGTCTCTCCAGTGCTCCTTTGACTCAGAGGTGGTGAAGCAGTTCTTCTCCACTTTGGTTATTTGTGGGGATGAGCGTCACACTATGAAGTGGATGACTCATGATAGGCCTATGACTGCTGATTTTCATGTGTTTGCTGAGGTTCTTGGATACTCTTTCCGCAGCAGGGATAGAGCCAGTGGCCACCGCATCATCACCCAACTGAAGCCCAACAAAGATGCAGCTCTCTCCTTGCACTATGGACAATGGCATTGTGGGCACTCTGGCTGGCCTTGCTCCCATCTATGCTGCCTTAGTGGGTCTCTTCCGTGACTCCATTACTCCGAGTGGGGGCAACAATGACAACATCCGTGGTCACCTTGTTCAACTACTTCAATTTTCTCATGAGTTTGCCTCTTGCGAGGACGAGTCGGTGCAGTACAGGCTGGATGTCATGGACTTCATTTACCATGAGTTGACTGATGCTATGTTCAACCGTCTGTCCATTCCCTATGCACCCTACAATATGTTGCTCATCAGGCACCTGCTTCCTGCTGAGGAGTTCCACATTGACTCAGTGCATAAGGACAAGAAGATCTACAACAAGTTTCGGAAGACCTCTCACCCCTCCTCTGATCCTGAGGGCCTCATGAGGGATGCTCGCAGGCCTCTAGTGGATGCTCGCAGGCCCCCAGTGCCTCCCGTTGCCCGTGAGATCAAGCAGCTGAACTGGTTCCAGTGTAACATTCTGTGCATGGGAGTGGACACGCGCAAGGGTCAGTACAAGGCATTCAAGCAGCGCCATGAGTTGGCTCACTCCCAGCAGCTCATTCTCCACCATGTGTCCGGTGCTTCGGGTGATCCTCCGGCTCCTACACCTCCCACTCCATATGCTCGGTGGAACTCTTCCTCCGGGTTGAAGTGTGGTGAGCTGGAGCGTCACTTGTTCCCCTCTGCGCCTACTGCTGATGATGAGGATGAGGATGGTGACACTGAGGAGCTTGAAGATGAGGATGAGGATGAGAATGAAGACGAGGAAGTGGACGAGGACGAGGACTACGAGTGATCCTATGGGGCGCTAGCATTGCTCTTCTCCCTTTTTGGTGTCTCGATGCCAAAGGGGGAGAAGTAGTTCTATTAGGGTGTCCGTGGATTTGCATGGGTCGAGCATAAGCACTTGCATTTTTCTATTCGGTGTTTTCTTGCTTGTGCCCATTTAGCGTTGAACTTTAAATTTGTGGTTTATGGTTGGTTGAGACTCTATGTGGTTGTCTGGATTATTATGCCTATGGATTTCATCTCATGGATTATGCGTACGGAGCTATCTATTCATATCCTATTGTTGGAGGTTCTTATCACGGAAGGCGCTCATGTTGGTTATCCAGTAATAATTGTGTCTTATGTCAAGGATGTCTTCCCTCTACCTCGGTGGTATGTGTATGTTGCTCACATGTCTATGGAATAGATTCACCTATTTGTGTGCATTTGTATTCCAATGCAAAATTCTATTATGCACACATTGATGGGGAGTCTCTTTCATGGTTATTACTGTTTGTCTTGTGACTTTCTCCTGCAAATCCTTGTATTGTCATCTAACACCAAAAAGGGGGAGATTGAAAGAACATTTCATGTTTTCCTATGTTTTGCGTGTTAGATAACAATACTGTGGAGACTATTCATGTGCGCTAAGTGTGCAGGAAGCTTTGAGGGGGGCCGGATTATCCGCCCCACCAAGGGCCGGATAATCTAGCCTACCTCATTGCTCAAAGGGAGCCAAGGCGCGTCGCTCAGTATCCGGTCGGATTTTCTCCTAGAAATCCGAACTGGGGCAGTTTTTCCTCCCCAGGCCGGATAATCCGGCCTTCACATAGGACCGGATAATCCGACCCCCAGAAGTTGATCAAGGGAAAGCTCGGCGTGATGCTCAGATAGGGGGCGGATTATCTGCCGGATATTCTGAGTCTGGGGTGGTGTTTTCCCCAGGCCGGATAATCCAGCCATCACTTGGGCCGGATAATCTGGCCCCCAAAGTGTCCAACGGCTGGTTTCTGAAGGGGGTATAAATACCCTTTCTTCCCCAACGTTCAGAACTCTTGATTCATTCGAAATTGTCCAGACATTGTGCAAGATCTCTCATTCTTGATCTCCCACTTCAACCACCCGAAGGTCTTGATCTTTGGGGGAATTGAAGGAGGAGAAGTTCATCATCATCATCACGAATCAAGCGCTTCAACTCCTCTCCATTCATTTGGAGAAATCCATGATCTAGTATTATTGTCAATACCTAGATCTTGTTCATTGTATTTGATAACTTTGTTCTTGTGGCAGCTTGTTGTCATTTCGGGAGCCTCCAAGTTGTTGTGGAGTTGTTGCCCCGCTAGTTGTGTAAAGGTGTCGGTTCCTGCCTCGAAGGGTACCTATAGTGGAAAGGTGGATCAGGCCTTTGGTGGCGAGATCCATCAGAGAACAGGGTGAGGCCTATTGGGGCATGGTGGTCTTAGTACCGCCCACCCCTCCAACGCAGCCGTACTTCCCTTAACAAGGAAGGAACCGCGGTCAAAAAAATCCTGTGTCTCCACGTGCTTCACTTCGGTTTACCCATTCCTCTTCCATTCGCTCTTTACTCGCTAGTAGATAGGTTTGCATATAGGGAAATTCAACCTAATAGTTTATCTAGAGAATTCCCCCTTTGTGCTAAGCCTAAAGTTGAAAAAAGTATTAAAAATTGGTGTAGCACCTATTCACCCCCCTCTAGGTGCCCATACAATCCATTTCAGTAGTGATGTACCAAGGCCCACTTTGTGATCTACCAAAAACTTTCAAACACTAATTTTAAATGGCATTTGAAAATGGAATGTAGTTCATATGAGAAGATCCCACTTATTCAAAAACCACTCAAATGAGCTCCATTTTCAAAACCCAAGCACACCTAGAAGATCAAGCATGTGATCAACCACTCCACCAAAATTCAGCCAAAAATTCAAATATTTTTCTCTTGCGGCCATTGTGTCGAACACTTGGCAGACAGAATTAACTTTGGCCTAACTATTACTGTTTTGATCATTTCTTGTCGAGCCAATTGGTTTGCATTGATCACTCTTGCCTCCCCTGAGCCCAACCAGACCAAAATCCACCCTAGTTCTAGCCCCTGGCGCCAGTGCATCGCCACCCCGATGCCATGCTCGCCGGCCAATGTTGCCAACATAGCAGCAGACCGCCAGCCCCTCTCCGCTGCTCCAGGAAGCTAGGCGCCACCCTACCGCCGCCCACGGTCCACCCCACGGCCACTGCCAGCCACTGGACCACTCCCCAGCATCGCCGCCCATTCTCTCTGCACGCAGCCAGAGCACGCCAGAGCGCCTTCACCGCCAGCACGCCACAGACTGTCCCCTGACCCAATACCGTGCACGCCGCTCTGCCTCGAACCCAGCACCCGGCCAGCCACGGCTGTGCGCCGCCGCACGACCCACAGTCGCTGTGCGTCGCGTCGAGCACCGCCTCTATCTCCCAGAGCGCCATGCGTGGACGACGTCAATTAAATGCCTACACATGGCCTATGTGAGTTATCTAGATATTACATCAGCTACAAACTTTTTAAAATTATTACATATTATCAACTCAAGGGAAAGAAAATTCGGCATTTCAGTTGACAATCGATTTGATAGGAGAGTCCTCAATTTTCTTTCTCAATCTATCACCTGCATCTCCCTTTTGAGTGTTAAAGCTACATTGTAAAACCATCTTGAGGCATGATCTTGCAGCCCCCTCTTTGGTGGTGATAGCAATAATTGTAGTCTGAAACTAAGTAATAACAAGATAATACATCAAACAAGGCAAACTACGCATTTAACTGATACGACCGGAGCTATGAATTGGAGTTTACTACTGGTAAATGGTTAAATTATTGAACATCACGTCAAACATACAGGACAAGTAAGCATTAAACAAGTGTGCCTACTGTAAAATGAGCAATCAAACAATGTGTGCGGCTTAGAATTTCAGCAAATATAAACTAGCTAGGTGATACATTCGCTCCGGATTCACAGATGTAGTATAATAGTCCTTTTCCCTAGTAGACCTAAGTTTAATCAAACCTTGGGAAACAACGCTAAAAGGAATTAAAAGGACACATCTACAAGACTTTGTATTTTCATTTTACCTTTGTTTACCGGACCAATCTAGTTTACTTTTATCGTGGGTTGATTCAATGGATGGAGATAGGCCAGGGTTGAAGATCCACCTGCAGCTACAGATCTTATGGGATAAAATATAATAATAAGCATATTCATGTGTAAAATTTTAATAGAGATAATATCTTGTTGGCAACACATCCTAATATACTAGAGCCCCTGCGAGTAGAAAGCATAGGAATAGTCTTCTGATCCAACTGAGTGCACCACGAAGCATCGGGCTACAAATAGTTATTAAGTGTAACACACAAATCAAAGCCTTAAGAGGTGATGTTGCTGTGATCCTGAATTTGTCGCTAAGCGAAGACCGTACCACCCTTTATGTCACTGGATTTCCTATGAGACCGCCGCTAGATAAGTATCTCACCTCAAGCCTTTATCGATCTCGGGGATCTTGGGTACCTACAAGTCCAAAGATCAAGGCAAGAGACAAAGAAGCAAAATATACAAATCCCTCTTTCAAACAATACACAATACCCCCATAGATTAGATGCACATAATTACTGCGAATTTTCTTCCCAACCCGTAGCCCTTGACGACTACTCAATCATAACAATAAGATCAAGGATAGAAAACATTGTGAAAAATACTTAGACTGAAATCAAATATTCTTACAATGGTCGCTAAATCACAAGTATATCTTAGATACAAAGTAATGGCTATGGCTAATGGAGGGGATGGAAGATGGAAGGGATGAACTATGGTGTGGATCTCATTTGGTGGTGTTGTGATGCAATATGAGAATGGCAGCCTTCTGTCCGGCGGCTGAGGCCTCAAAATATATAGGCATCTTCATGAAATTTGCAAGGTTTGACAAGGCGATGCCGCCGCCACATGGTATGGGCAGACGGTATGGGCGGAAACTGCCCATAGCAGTGGTCGTTACGGATGCATACTCCTGGCAATTTCTCCATAATTACTTGGTCACGTGGACTTCTTTAAAATCTTCACTATGACTCCTGATTTCGCATTAAAAAGCGTGATTTCCTGCACAACACAAATCAAAGCAATGGTTTGCGTATCTTTGCAATTATTAGTCATTAGTGGAAAGGCTAGAGAGTTTCCTGTCAATTTCTTGACTAAAAACAATGTTTAAACGCGGGAAAACATGGCTATTTTTAGATTCATCAACCTCCCCAAAGCTCAAACCTTGATCGCCCTCGAGCAAGAAGAAACAAAAGAACTATAACGAATTCATCGTTTAAAATTGAAACAACGAGAATATGAATTCACTTATGGTTGGCAGTCATATGCGTCTAGCACTTCATACATTTGAAAGGCTCATCAATGTTACAGAGGTGACAATAATACTATACAAGCTTCAGCAAATAAAGACAATCAAAGTAGAGTTTAATATAAGTATAAATAACTAAGAGTGTAACAATCAATCCAGTTCTTCTAGTTAACTCTCAACTTGCCAAGGAACACTAGGATGGTATAATAGCAAAATTGAGTAAGAGAGTTCATGTCCTATGTAGCATAACATTGAAGTGTCTTATTCACACCCACAGTAGTAAATCAAGGCTATCAAAACACTTCTATTCCAATCATTGCCTTTCAATAAAATTCATAAAGAAGTAACGAGACCATGCCAGGGAGTTGTGGATCTTCATATTTTTTTCTTCCTTCTTTCAAGGATCATTGGATGATTCTTTTGAATGGTTCGCACAACCTTTGAGAGTAACAATACTTTTTCCCATTACGGTGACATTTTTGCCACCCATGTCATCAACACATAGCTGAAATCAGGAGTTGTACCATAGGTCATTCATAGGCCAGCGGAGTTGTTGGCAACCAAAGGCGTGCATGAGAAACATAGAACGCTTTACATAGTATCATAGTTTGATCCACAAGGTTAGCTTTGGCATGCATCAAAATTACATCTAGACTTCATTTCAATCAAACAACTCCTTTCAAGAGTGTCTTCAAGTCTATCAAAACATCTATGAGGTTAAGTATCTTCAAGGATAAACTCTCAAGACAATCATTCATCAAACAAGTCATAAATTTCAGAGTTTTTCTTGTTGTACTTGTTTGGCAATATTATTTCCAAGGCAAGACTCGGTTAGCTAAAAGAACTAGAGGAAAAGCTTCCACAACTAATCATACATACCAATAAAAAGCTTTACTCTAACTATTTTGAATTACTCCCACTATCATGGCATCTTAGCAAATCAACTAACTAAGATAAATAACTCAAACTTGAAAAGTTGGAGACATAGGACATAGCTCTCATGAGCGACTTCATAATCCTCTTCCTTATAGGGACGTGTTCCTTCAAAACTCAAGTGAAATCACTCCCATAATAAAATTAAAGCAAAGAAGCAACGTGCGAATCCACTTTCACGAAAAAGGAAAGAGGGAAAAATCTTTTTGTATTTTTGAGGATAGGGCTTAGAGAATAGAAAAGAACTTGCGACAAGCAAGGAACTAAGAAATGAAAAACAAATGAAAAACAAAATCAAACTAAAAACGAAAGAAAGGAAAAGTGTTTGAACCAACCAACACGAGTGATTCAAAGCTCACAAGGAGCCGGAGTACAAACTCATTATTACACAAATAAAATTGTCGGGAACACATCCCCAAGCTCAGGCTTTTTTGCAAGCCCTTTTGTTGCTCATTGTGGTGGTGGTGGCTAATCTCCCATGTTCCATTGGCTGCTCCAATCATGGAATAGGGGAGCGAGGTTTGCAGTAGCATCTCAAAGGTTGATGGAGAGATCGATCATGTTTTGGATATTTCCTCTGAGAGCATAAATATCTTCATAGGTGGTGTAGTAGTTTGGTGGATGCACATCTTGTTTGGGTCCTTCTTCTTCTACTTCTTCATCTTCTCCTTCCTCTCCCATGGGTACTTCTTATTGGGGTAGACCTACCTCAACCTGCGTGTCATAACGCAAACGACTCTCCTCAATAGAGAATAGACCATTAGGCAAAGGAGCATGGATCAAGTGATCCGCCCCAGGTATATCAAGGAAGTATCTACCATTGGTTTTAGAAACCATACCACAAGCTCTCAAAGTAGAAAAATCAAGATGGTGACTTCCCGCCAACGGTTGGATATTACCTAGGTTGACTTGAAGTGCACGTGCAAGAACGGTTATGACTCCTCCTACGCATATGGGACCTCAAGACTGCAGAGCTTGTGCTTAAGGTAAAACAAAATAAGGGCGCCCAAATTTGGCATTAAGTTACAAGTAGGAATAGCAGATTTAGCGAGGATCATCATATCCTCCTCATTGACTCTAGCAAACTCACCACGTGCCTGAAAGGTGTTAGCAATAATATAAAACAAGTAACAAACAATAGGATGATCAATTTGGTTTCTCTTGGGTGTGTTTCCAAGAATTCTCATTCTATTAAAGTACTCCCAAGGTGCTAGATTTAGAACAAAGATGGTGGAGCGTATGTCAGTGGTGTTGTTGGCAAACCCAAAGTAGTGAGCCCATTGGTCGAGTGTCAAGAAGTACTCACAGTTCATAAGACATAAGTTGATGCGATGAACTCCAGGCATTTGCTCCTCGGAACAATAGTGAGAGCACACCGAATATGTCAAGGTGCTGAGAAACTCAAGCGTCAAGCAGCGGTACGTGGCGACATCCTAAAAGACAAAGTCATACAAACTAACATTGTTGCAAAGTAAATTGAAATCAGCACAAATTCCAAGTTGGTTAAGGATATAGGGACACGACCACTTGGTGGACTTGATTTCTCGGAGTTTGAGACGGTTGAAATGGTTCAGCTAAAACTCCTTAGTGAACTCGATGCTAAGTGACTCGGGGGTCAACGTATCAACAGGTGGTACGGCTTGTTCCACAGCCATCACATGTGTACGACTTCTCGTGTTTATCTAAAAAAAATCTAATTAAAAGTTTAGTCCAATAGAAACATAGCATCAATGATCCTCTACACTTGTTAAAAAAGAAACTTATCTAAAACACTACTAAGCATGCTTAATATTAAGATTAGCTCAAGAACAAGACCTAAGTATATTGATAATGGTGTAAGATTGAGCAAAGTTTTGATGCAAATAAGTTGGAGATCGGAGGAGAAACATACCTTAGATCAATTGGGTGCGAGGAATCGAAGAAAGATTGAATAAAATTGAAGATCCAATGGAGATGGTTTAGAGTTTGGAGGTAGAAAAAAAGAGAAATTTTGTGTTTTGGAAATTTAGAGTTACCTCCTCCTGAGATGATATGGCGACCGCATATGTGGTACCGGCAGGAAGTAAGGCTAGAGCCCACCCGTACCGAGTGCATACCTTGGGGTCGAAGGACTCCTTCAGGCGGGACACTTGGTACGGGCGCACAGTATGGTCACGCACGCCCGTACTACTGGTCGTTATGCATGTAGTATATTTGCTTGAAAACTAATGCTTTGCTCGAGGATACAGTACGGGCGAGTGGTATGACCGCCTCCGGTCATACCAGTGGTCATTACGGCCATTGATTCTTATGGAAAAAATCAATATTTCTATTTTCCAGAGCCTCGATGTGGTACTGGAGCACTGTACGGGGTCTCTCGGTCGTACAAGTGGTCGTTAAGAGGCTAGTAAGCGACAAAACTTATAAAATTTGGTTAGTAGTTTTGTGCGCCTTTACACATCTTAGGAAATAAAAAAATAATAACAAATAGACTTCATAAAAATCAACAATACCTTTTAAGCCATGTGTTAGTTAATAAAAGATCGAGGATTACCTTATTTTATTCTCCTTCCTCCAAAGGACTTCTTGAACACTCTTTATTAAAAAAACAAAAAAAAACTACACTAAACTAACACAACAGTAAAATCTTTTATTTCACATGGGTTGCCTCCCATGAAGCGCATATAGTTAAGGTCAATTATCTTGACCCATATGGTGATCATTTGGGTTTGGCGAGTGGAACACCCACTCCAAAGTAATTGGCTTTCAATGTAATTATACCATCATCACTATTAGGTTTGGCCTTCTTCTTTCTAGGGAAGTAGACTATAAAAGGATCTCTAGACGGCATCCCTATTCTCATATTCCCTTCATGTAGATTTATTAAAGCTTTAATACTTCTTAGGTATGGACAAATAGAATTATAGGTGTTATGGGATCTTCATGCATGTCCACTATAACAAGATCAGTAAGAGTGGGACTTCCTTTAATTTCAACAACTATGTTTTCTTTTATCCCAACAGCTTGTTAAATTGGCAAGATGGAGTCTCAGTTTAGTGGTTGCAAAAGGCCCCAAGTTTAACTTGTCAAATAGGCTTTTGGAAATTGTTGAGACGCTTGGGCCAAGATCACAAAGTGTAGATATCTCATTAACACCAATTTTAATTTTAATGGTGGGCTCAAATATATCATCTAGCTTAGTAGGAAGATTATCAGCTAGTCTCTTATACTCCATTCTAAATCTCAAACTTTAGATGCTACTTGTTGAATAAATTGTTGGTACATAGCATTATTACCTTGTTCTAGACCGGGATTATTTACGGTGATCATCTTTAATAGATCTACCACGGTGTATTCAGGTGTTGGCGTGTTTCTATAGTCTAGCTCTTTAGGCTTCTCTTAATTCATTTCCACCATCATCATCTTGAGGTCTTCTACCGGATTTGGCTCGGGCTTTACAACAAACTTTGCTAGTATGAGAGCTTGGCTCTCAGCTACCTTGCCCAATTAAGCCTCCATGGTCTTTTTCCTTTCCTATAGAGCAGGCACATCATTTATAATTGCAACGGCTTGGTTAGATAATTTATCTATACTACTCTCATGGTTCTACGTGATTTTAGTAAGCATATTATTTTTCTCGATTTGAGCTTGCATAAAGGTTCTAACAGTTTTTCAAATGAGAGATTGCCATGATTTGCTCCATTATGATTATCATAATTATTGTAAGGAGCTCCTGCAGGATTAGAATAATGTTTTTGAACATTAGAAGCAAAATTTTGGTTCTTCCAAGCGGGATTATAAGGGGTGCGAGCTATAAAATTAAAATCGGTAGCGATAGCATTAACTTGGGTATCTTCCTTAGCCTTTACTATGTTGAGTAACCCATCTACCTTAGAAGTAAGGTCTTCATTGTTTACCTCGGTGACTAAATTCACCCTTTTCGAGGTTCTTTCCACATGCCATTAGGCATGGTTGTTTTGCATATCAGCAAGTAATTTTTTTGCAATGATCACTGGCTTTCCCATGATTGTTCCTCCTACTATAGTATCTAGCATAGACTTAGACATTGGGTTAAGGCCATTATAAAAGAAATGCAATATAAGCCATTCTTCCATCCCATGACTAGGACATTTCATTACGGCTTCTTTCATCATTTCTCATGCAAGTGCTAGTGGCTCGCGATCTTCTTGTCTAAATCTTGTAATGTGGGATCTTAGTTGCATTGTCTTATCTAAGGGGAAAAAATTAGTCATAAAAAGTTTAGTGCATTCCTCCCAAGATTTAATAGTGCCCTTAGGTGGACCTAGCAACCAGTCATTAGCCTTTACTCTTAAACAGAAAGGAAACAAACATAATTTAACAACATTTGGATCTACATCCTTAATACGCATCATGTCGCAAATTTTAATAAATGTATCTAAGTACAAACCCGAGTCCTCAAAAGATGAGCCCGCAAATTGGTTTTGCTGAACCAAACTTAAAAGTTAGGCTTAATTTTATATTCTTTCGCATCAACAACATGCTAAGTAATAGGTTCATGAATAAAATCATCAGTGGGAATAGCATACTCCCCAAGTCTCTTTTGAGCCATGGCTCTTATCTTTTTGGTATTTCTAAAGTAAATGAAACAAATAACAAGTAACTATTGTTTTTGGGTTTTCCAATAGATAATAATAAAGTAAACTAATAACAAGAAATAAACTACAAACAAATAATAAAACTAAAAACATGGTCTCTAGTGACCTCACCAGGATAGCGAAATTGCTTCCCCCGCAATGGCGCTAGAAAAAGGGTTAATACCTTCAATCCGGATTCACGGATGTAGTATAATAGTCTTTTTCCCTAGTCAACCTAGGTTTAATAGAACCTTGGGAAACAAAGCTAAAAGGAATTAAAAAGGACACGTCTACAAGACTTTGTTTTTTCGTTTTACCTTCGGTTACATGACCAATCTAGTTTACTTTTACTGTGGATTGATCCAATGGATGGAGATAGGCTAGGATTAAAGATCCACCTACAGCTGCACATCATACGGGATAAAAGATAATAATAAGCACAGTCATGTGTAATGTTTAAATAGATATAATCTCTTGTGGGAAACACATCCTAATGTACTAGAGCCACTGCGACTAGCAGGCATAGAAATAGTCTTTTGATCCAACCGAGTGCACCACGAAGCACCAAGCTACAAATGGTTTTAAGTGCAAAAGACAGATCAAAGCCTTAAGAGGTGATGTTGCTATGATCCCTAATGGGTCACTAAGCAAAGACCGTACCACCCTTTTTGTCACTGGGTTTCCTATGAGATTGCTGCTAGCCAAGTATCTCACCTCAAGCCTTTATCGATCTCGGGGATCTTGGGTACCTACAAGTCCAAATATCGAGGCAAGAGACAAAGAAAAAAGATACAAATACCTCTTTCAAACAATACAAAATACTCTGATAGATTAGATGCACATAATTGTTGCAAGGTTTCTCCCCAACCCGCAGCCCGTGGGGACTACTCACTCATAACAATAAGATCAATGATAGAAAACACTATGCAAAATACTTAGATTGAAATCAAATATTCTTACAATGGTCACTGAATCACAACGAGATCTCAAGTACAATGTAATGGCTATGGCTAATGGAGGGGATGGAAGATGGAAGGGATGAACTATGGTGTGGATCTCCTTTGGTGGTGTTGTGATGCAATATGAGAATGGAGGCCATCTGCGTGGCGGCTGAGGCCTCAAAATATATCAGCATCTTCACGAAAGTTGTAGGGTTTGACGAGATGAAGCCGCCGCCACATGGTATGAGCAGATGGTACGTGCAGACCCTGCCCGTACCAGTGGTTGTTATGAATGTAGACGCCTGGCAATTGCTCCAGAATTACTTGGTCATGTGGACTTCCTCAAAATCTTCATTATGACTCCTGATTTCGCATTAAAAAGCAGATTTCCTGCACACCACAAATCAAAGCAATGGTTTGCATATCTTTGCAATTGTTAGTCATTAGTGGAAAGTCTAGAGAGTTTGTTGTCAATTGCTTGACTAAAAACAATGTTTAAACATGGGAAAAGATGGCTATTTTTAGACCCATCACTAGGTCACTTCAAAAAAATGGAAGCAGTTGTATATGCTAGAATGCAAGATACGTTGGGTGACTCAAAATTTATGGTGATATAGACAATGGCATGAAGTTACTATCGTAGCGAAGAATGAACCAGATAGAAATTATAATGGCATCATATGAGAACTTGTAGTGCAGGAATGCAAACCATGATGAACTATATAGTACAAGATAGTTATGGGGTTGCTTAGGATGAACTAGAACCAGATACGGGATATAATGGTGCCACTTGTGAACCTGTAGAACTAGACAAGCAAGCATTACACAAGTGTGCCTACAAATGAATTGAGCAATCAAACAAAGTGTTTCTTAGAATTTCAGCAAATATAAACTAGCTAGGTTATTTCACCAAATATATATGGAAGCAGTAGTATATCCTGGAATGCAGGAGATGTTGGGTGACTAGAAATTTATGGTGAGCTACACAATGGCATGTAGTTATTGTCATAGCTAAGAATCAACCAAATAGAAATTATAATGGCATCATAAGAGAACTTGTAGAGAAAGAATGCAAACCATGAATGAACTACACAATAGAGGATATTTATGTCGTTTCTTAGTTCGAACCAACACCAGATAAGAAAATAATGACATTGCTTTTCAACCTGTAGAAGAGGAGGTGTTCCCTTTTTTAGCTCTAAGCAAAGAAAAAGAAAATAGTTAGTATTGTAGCTATTGAGGAACCAGATGGCAACAAAAAAATGATAATCAAATTAGTAAGAAAAGTTTGTACGGGTTCTATAGGATAGTAGAATAATGCCAGGGAGAAAATAATAGCAGGAACTTAGCTCAGGACAAACCAGATAGATTCGGTAACTATGGAGCTGGGAATCCACACTAATATTTTCCACTGACTTTACATTTTGCAAAAACTTCACAATAGCAGGCAATTACTATTGTACGGAGTAGCTAAGAACATGTGCATGGCAAAATAACAAACATGTGCATGACTTGAAATTTGTAGAGCAGCGAATGCAAACCAACATGTCTAGTGACCTTGTATGTACCACAAAGAATAGGTGTGCCCAATGACTTGTACTACCTCTATTTGGGATTATAGGTCCGGAGAGCTTTTTTATATTGTTTGAGATTATAAGGGCTATCTCATTTATTAGTCTCTCTCATCCAATGCATGTTCTCTTTTTCCTCCCACTTCTCTCATGTATGTAAGACTATTAGTGCATGGATAGATTAATGAGAGAGAGTTATGAAGTGCCTTGGTATTAGCAACTTGGCCCTTAGGACTAATAATCCCAAACAAAGGTAGTATGTACTATCACGATTACAAAAATGTAGTTCACCGCGACATGCTTGAACCTACTATACTACTGACAAAACAAAAATAGGATTGAGATTTGATTACCTTGTTCGGAGAGGCATCTAAGTATCGTATGTACCGTGCGGGTGACGCCTAGGTCACCGAGGGTGCTGCGGTTGTGGTGGATATTAGCGTCAGGGAAGCAGATCTTGGTCGGTTGATGTTGGCTTGAGCACGGTGGACGAGAGCATCGCTAAGGCAGATTCGGTGCAGTG
The DNA here is from genome assembly GCA_023614405.1 of Avena insularis. NCBI lineage: Eukaryota > Viridiplantae > Streptophyta > Magnoliopsida > Poales > Poaceae > Avena > Avena insularis. The sequence continues at coordinate 332,996,660 of CM042696.1, forward strand.
AATGGGGACACTCATGCAGCTGGTCTAGACGATGGACATGGAACTTATTGAACTAGATCCAATCTAGTGGACACCGGTGAAGCGACTCCGGTACGGTTGGGTATATTTCGTTGACGGGGAAGAAGAGCTTGGGCAGTCGACGGCGCCATCAGCACGGTCAGCACTTGAGTACATAAGTTTGCATTGAGACCATACAAACAATTAAATAAAATGAGGTTATGATACTACTAGTACTATCATCCTACACATTCACGTGCTCCCGAGAGTCGTATACTGGTGTGCATGTCCGTTGTCCTGTAATTAGTGCGTGTTCCCGTGCCAGTTTGATGAAACATGGTTGCGGTTGCGGTTGCGGTTGCTATGTGCATGTTGTCATCTTATTTCCACAAGCTTCACTTGGCATTCATAGGCCTTTGTTTAAATGTGTGTATCTAGAACCGCTTCATCTGCCAGTCGATGGGACCCAGACCACACGAATGCCATCATCCATGGCCAGCAAGAAGCAGCAGGACTCGCCATGGGCTAGTCTCCCAGAGGGACTCGTCTAGAAGATATATGACATCTTCCTTTCAACAGACGACTTCGACTACTATGCCGCCTTCTGGGCAATCTGCAGTGCTTGGCATGTCTTCATGGAGGTGTAATTTATGCCTGCCAACTGGATTGTTCTAGAGTACTAGTTGTTGGAGGAGTATCTGGTAGACAACATTGCCATCACGTTGCTGAACGTGAGAACTAGCCGCGACCTTGAGAAGAAGATTAGCCAGGTTATTTCCAGGTGCTTTCTTGATATTCATCTGTATATATGCGATCCTTTTTTGCATTCACCTCCTATACTATCTGTTTTTTAAGTTTTGTTTCTTCTTCTACTTGTTGGCCAGGGTTTTGCTCCATGGTTTACCTTGATTGAACCTTAGTCTGTTTACCTTGACTAAATCTATGTTTCTCCTCTCACTCTGGAAGGTACTTTTACATTAGTAGCACAACCAGCGGACTCCTTGTGCTTGGACAGAGGGTGCAGCCGTAAAAGACCCGACTATACATGTCGGAGATTTGTGCCGGAAGGAACTAGGGTCCGATGATCCCTTGGTTTGTGAGGGGGCCGAACATGTGATTCCGAGGGAACTAGGTGGCGACGAAGGAGAAAGCGCACGATAGATAGGTGACATCGGGTTTTTTTACCGAGGTTCAGGACCCTCGTGAGGTGGTAAAGCCCCTACTCCTGCTTTGTTGTATTGCTCGCATGCTTCGCGAGGGTACAATGGAGGATGAAAGTATAGGGCTTGAGATCTCTAGGACCGATCCCCTCCAAGGTAGGAGAAGGGCTCCTTATATAGGGCGGCGTTGGGCCTCTTCCCCCGGGGTATGGGCGGGAAAGGGTCTCCACAGTGCCATTCCCCGAGGTCCTAGTCCACAAGACTGCTTTTTTGTGGACTAGGTCTAGGACGCCAGGCGGTTCTCCATCCGCTAGAAAAAGGGCCTTCCTTTTCCTCAGTCCTTCTAGTTCGACATTGCCCGTTGTCTCTCTTGCACCAAACCGGCAAACTGGCGCGCCTGTCTCGCTAAGGTCGTTTGTCCTTCTTCTGCAGGAAAAGGTGGGTGGACCGGATCTTCCTTTACCGAGGTGAACGCAGGGCGCTCAGCAACCATGCTCCTTGTCGAGACTTGCCTCGCCCGCTGCCCTCTCGATGGCATCATCGAAGAGCCCCAGGTGTGCCTTGCGGCTCCCATGGTCATGCGGCATGGATACTCTCACTCGGGAGGGTGTCTCCTCATGAGGCGGGCCCTCGTGAGGACTAACTCGGCCGTGCCCGTCTCAGGAGATACCGAAGTCTCCCAAGGGCACGTCATCTGAGGCTCTAGGGGCCGCCAACCATCAGGACATGGCACCCCGGTTGCCAGGGCCCCAACAGTAGCCCCTAGATGTTTGGCCTGCACGTGTCCCTTGAAGGGCTCGAAGGGGCAAGTGTCCTAGGACGATTGGTGGGCCCCGGTGCCTAACCATTTAATCATGGATTCTTCACACCCTTGTCTCGACTCGACCACCGACTTCGAACACCCATGGGTCCTTAACCACGAATCTTGGGCGTGCTACTTCAGCCCCGGGAGTTGTTCCCATGACATGACAGTGTGTGGGGCTTTGCAGTTATACCGCGTGCCCGAACAGGCGATACATATTTTCATATGGCCCCGTTTATATCAAGACATGACTGCGTGGGATCTTCTCGTGCTCCACGGTTCTCCTTCCCCCTATGGCACGCTTGCGCAAGGATCCATACCTCCATGGCACCCAAGCGTTTCTTAGTCGCCGAGAAGGGCAAAACCGTGGCAACAACTACAGAGGAGATTCCCTCGACCAAGCGAGGCCGAGGGATACTGTGAGGTAGTGGCCGACATGCTTCCCTGGGAAGGGACTCCACCCAAGCCACTCTGGGGGCTGAGAGGAACACTCCCGGGAGGCACGACCTAGTATGCGTGGGTTGCGGATGCCAACACCATCAATCCGGTCTGAACGTCGACCCGTGGCGTGCGCTGCCCGATCAAGAATCAAAGCTAAAGGGGGAGGCGAGCCCGAGACGGTCACCGACTTTGTCCTGGTCCTGAAGGACGACGACTGTGAAGGAAATATGCCCTGAGAGGCAATAACAAAGTTGTTATTATATATTCCTTATATATGATAGATGTTTATTTTACATGCTAGAATTGTATTGATCAGGAAACATCAATACATGTGTGTTTAATAAACAAAAAGGGTTCCTAGTTATGCCTCTCTTATAGACTAGCTTGTTGATTAACAAGATGATCAAGGTTTCCTGATCATGGACATTAGATGTTGTTAATAACAAGGTCACACCATTGGTGGAATGATGTGATGAACATTCATCCGAAGTATAGCATTACGATCAAGTCATTATGTTTATATTGCTATAACATCATACGAAGTAATCTTTATCCTTAGACCATGAGATCATGTTAATTGCTAACACCGGAAGAGTATCTTGATAACATCAAACGTCACACCGTAACAGGGTGACTATAAAGATGGGTTCAGTACTACGAAGGTGTTATGTTGAGGCTCATGGATCAAGAGTGGAATTTTTCAATCCCGATGATGGATAGATATACTCTGGGCCCTCTCGGTGATATCACATTGAGATAGCTTGCAAGCAAGTGATGTGATCACTAGAATGTTATATCACGAGAACAAGAAAAGTGTGCATATCGGTAACGAGATCAAACTAGCTATGGAGATACCGATGATCGAATCTCGAACATTTAATATATCGCGAGACAAAGGGATTTAGTTACAAGCGTTAAAGGTTTTCACGATCACAAAAGTCATCGTTGAATGTGTAGGAGTCAGTACGGATATCCAAGTCCCGCTGCTGATTATTGATCGGAGAAGGGTCTCGATCATGTCTGCATTATTCGCGAGCCGTAGGGTGACACACTTAAGAGTTACCGGACACCATTTTGGAGCACATATGTTTCAGACGAAAGAATTGCAAAGCGCAGGAATTGTTTCAATAGAAACCGGAAATTGTTTCGGGTGAAATTGCAGAAAGTGGTTCTGCATGTGATATTGAAATATTGCAAGGGCCTATATGTGAATGTTTTTTAATTAAAGTAATTAACAAAATTCTGAATAAATTTAATAAAAGAGTTTTATTAAATGAGAGAGCATTAAACTTGGAGAGTTTTAATGCATTTAAAGTGGAGACTTTAAAAGGGAATGTGAAGAGGCATTTGAATGTGGAGGGGTTACCACCACATGAATGGGGGAGGTGAGGGGTCACCCCCATGCTCCTGCGATGGAGAGGAGGGGCACCCCCTCCTCCTATAAAAGGCCACCCATTCCCTCCTTCATCCTTACACCTCCTTGTGAAGGATCTCTCTCCCTCTCTAGAATTATTCCCCCATGGTCTCGGATTAGCGAGATACATGTTCCCGGTGGCATTTCGTCTGGAAGGAGTTGCTGCTTCCGCTGGATCACCGGAGCGAGGAGGTGGAGGTTGTCCGGTTGCTTGAACGTGTGTGCGAGTATGGATGCGCTGCTGAGTTGCGGCGCTCGGACTTCCTCACGATCTTGAGATCGGCAAGTGTATGACTGCATCAACCACGAGTTCCTACTCGTTAACAAAACTCGTTGTCTTCAAGGGTAAGTTCTCGTGGGATGTATATCCACCCGTTGCTTTGTACCTAGGTGATAGATCTTGGCGTATAGTTCACACCGTAGGAAATTTTTTGTTTTCTATGCTGTGGAGCCAATAGTGGTATCAGAGCCTGATCTATGCATAGGTGCTTTGCACGAGTAGTACACATATGTTTATATGTGGGTGATGATGATCATGTTATTGCATCTTCTATGTATTTTGGATATTGGTGGCATAGTGGGATGAAGCGGCCCGGACCAACCTTACATGTCATCGTACATGAGACCGGTTCCACGACTGACATGCAACTTGTTTTGCATAAGTGGCTGGCGGGTGTCTGTCTCTCCTACTATAGTCAATATCTGATTTACAACGAGTTGCTAATAACTTAGTTATCCTCGTTGTGGTTCATGTTCGTAGGTGAGAATGGTTCTATCTCCGAAAGCCCTAAGCCACGTAAAACTTGCAATTGATAAATTAGAGGCGTCTAGTTTAGATCGTTGCTGGGCTAGTGTATTGATATGGTATTGTTGTAAGTAGATGTATGATAGATACTCTTACAACACATTCAACGTGTAAGTTCCATAGACCTTGGCCTTACACACAAAGGAATGATAGAGATCATTCCACGATGCAAATGATAGAGATCAAATGCATGGACCATATCATCTCACTTTACACATTAGATGTTAGCATCTTATACTGCTAATTTGGCGCTTTTGGTAGCATTGTAAGATGATCCCTCATTTAGATATCAAGATAAAATGTGTTCTTCCTTGAGTATGCACCGTTCTATGGATCGTGTTTCGAGACATCACGTGATGATCGGGTGTACTCGACTCTACGCTTTCATACAACGGGTGTAAGGCAGTTTTACACACGCGAGTACTAAGGTTCTTACTTGGCGATCCTAGCATGTACAGACATGGCCTCGGAACACGGACCGAAAGGTTAAGCATGAGTCATATAGTTGATATGATGCCCATATAGATGCTCGCCTTTGAAGCTACATCAACTCACGTGATGATCGGACTTGGTGTAGTGGATTTGGTTCATGTAATCACCAAAAGGACACGAGGGATGTCGTTTTTGAGTGGGAGTTCATTAGTAATTTGGATTAGTTGAACTCAATCTATCATAAACTTAGTCTAAATAAACTTTACAAATTCTGTTGTAGATGGCACCACCTGCTTTTAATTTCAATGTGTTCATGGAGAAAGAGAAACTTGCTGCGAATGGTAGCAACTTCACCAACTGGGCTATGAATTTGAGGATTCTCCTCACTGCTGCACAAAAGCAATATGTGCTAGATGCGCTAGGCCCACCAGCTCCTGATGCCCCTGACAAGGAAAAGAATGTCTATGTGACTCGTCAGGAGGACCACAACTTAGTTCATTGCGGCATACTATATGGGCTAGAGCCAGAACTTCGAAAGTGTTTCGAAAATGGCAATGCCTTTGATACCATGGGAGAATTGAAAATGATTTTCGATACCCATGCTATCGTAGAGAGTTATAATGCTACAGAAAAGTTCTTTAGCTGCAGGATGGAGGAAAACAACTCCGTTAGTGAGCACGTACTCAAAATGTTTGGGTACGCCGATAAGCTTGTGTCCTTGGGAATAACGATTCCCATTGACTTGGGCATACATCGTGTTCTCCAATATCTTCCCCCTAGCTACAAGAGCTTCATGATGAACTATAATATGCAGGGCATGAAGAAGACTCTTCCCGAGCTTCTGTCAATGCTTAAGACTGCAGAAGTGGAGATTAGGAAAGAACATCAAGTGTTGATGATCAATTGGACCACCGGTTTCAAGAAGGACAAGAAAGGCAAGCACAAGGGAAAGAAGGGTGGCAAATCTGTTGCGTGCACGAAAGAAACCCGGCTGGCCCTAAGTCCGATCTGAGTGCTACTCTTGCAAGGGGATGGCCATTGGGCATAGCGCCCCAAGTATTTGGCGGACAAGAAGTCCAGCAAGGAAAACAAAGGTATATGTGATATACATGTTATTGATGTCTACTTGACTAGTACTGTGATAGCACTTTTGGGTATTTGATACGGGATCAGTTGCTAATATATGTAACTCGATTCAGGGGCTGCGGAACAAGCGACAACTAGCAAGGGATGAGGTCACAATGCGGGTCGACAATGGATCAAGAGTTGATGTGATCGCCGTCGGATTGCTGCCTCTCCACATGCCATCGGGATTAGTCATAAACCTAAATAATTGTTATTTGGTGCCTGCACTTAGCATGAACATTGTATTCGGATCGTGTTTGATGCAAAGTGGTTATTTGTTTAAATCTGAAAACAATGGTTGTTCGATCTATATGGATAATATCTTTTATGGTCATGCACCTGTGTTGAATGGTTTATTTCTGATGGATCTCGATAGTAATATTACGCACATTCATAATGTTAATGCTAAAAAGATTAAACTTGATGATGATATATCTGCATACATGTGGCACTGCCGTCTAGGTCATATTGGTGTTAAACGCATGAAGAAACTCCATTCTGATGGACTTTTGGAATCACTTGATTTTGAATCATTTGATACATGTGAGCGCCTTATGGGCAAGATGACTAGAATGCCGTTTTCCGGTTCAATGGAACGGGCGACAGATCTATTGGAAATCATACATATTGATGTGTGTGGACCAATGAGTGTGTCATCACGAGGTGGATATCGTTATTTTGTTACTTTCACGGATGATTTGAGTAGATACGGGTATAACTATTTGATGAAACACAAGTCTGAAACTTTTGAAAAGTTCAAGGAATTTCAGAATGAAGTGGAAAATCATCGTAATAGAAAGATCAAATTTCTACGGTCTGACCGTGGAGGAGAGTATCTAAGTTACGAGTTTAGCACACACATGAAAGAGTGTGGAATAGTTTCACAACTCACGCCTGCCGGAACACCACAACGTAATGGTGTGTCGGAACGTCGTAGTCGTACCTTATTGAATATGGTTCGATCTATGATGTCTCTGACTAATTTGCCACTATCATTTTAGGGTTATGCACTGGAAACAGCTGCATTCACTTTAAACCGGGCACCATCTAAATCTGTTGAAATGACACCGTATGAATTATGGTTTGGAAACAAACCTAAGCTGTCATTTCTTAAAGTTTGGGGATGCGATGTTTATATGAAGAAACTTCAACCAGATAAACTCGAACCCAAAGCGGAAAATGCGTCTTCATAGGATACCCTAAGGAAACAATTGGGTATACCTTCTATCATAGATCCGAGGGCAAGGTTTTTGTTGCCAAGAATGGATCCTTTCTTGAGAAGGAGTTTCTCGCGAAAGGTGTGAGTAGTCGGAAGGTAGAACTCGAAGAGGTTATGGAACCTTCTGTTCATGGAATGGCGAGTGGTGCAGCATCGTAAGTTGTTTCGGAGTTGACTTCATCTGATGAAGAGAGAGCTAATGATAATGATCATGAAACTCCGAAAGAGGACACTACCAAACCTCGCAGGTCAAGCAGGACACGTGCAGCTCCTGAACTGTACGGCAATCCTGTTGTGAATTTCATGGTTGATGAAATGGATGACCCTGCGACATATGAAGAAGCGATGATGAGCCCGGATTCCAACAAATGGCTGGAAGCCATGAAATACGAGATAGAATCCATGTACGAGAACCAAGTTTGGAACTTGGTGGACTTACCTCACGATCGAAAGGCCGTTGAGAATAAATGGATTTTCAAAAGAAAAACTGATGATGATGGTAATGTGACCATCTATAAGGCTGGACTTGTCGCAAAGGGGTTTTGACAAATAAAAAGGAGTTGACTACGATGAGACATTCTCTCCCGTAGCGATGCTTAAGTCGGTTAGGATTATGTTAGCAATTGCTGCATATTTCGATTATGAAATATGGCAGATGGATGTCAAAACTGCGTTCCTCAATGGTAATATTGAAGAAGAGTTGTATATGATACAACCTAAGGGTTTTGTCGATCCTAAGGATGCTAATAAGGTATGCAAACTTCAGCGATCCATCTATGGACTGAAGCAAGCATCCTGGAGTTGGAATCTCCGCTTTGATGAGGTGATCAAAGAGTTTGGATTTGTCCAAACTTATGGAGAGGCTTGTATTTACAAGAAAGTGAGTGGGAGCAATGTGGCATTTCTGATATTATATGTGGATGACATATTATTGATTGGAAATGATATAGATCTTTTAAACAGTGTTAAAAGTTATCTAAACAGCAAATTTTGATGAAAGACCTTGGTGAAGCGTCATATATATTAGGCATTAAAATCTATAGAGATAGATCAAGGCGCCTAATTGGGCTATCGCAGAGTACATACCTTGATAAGATATTAAAGAGGTTTAATATGGACGAAAGTAAGAAGGGGTTCTTACCTATATTGCAAGGCAAGACATTGAGTAAGACTCAAAGTCCGGCTACGGCGGAAGAAAGAGAGATGATGGATAAGATCCCCTATGCCTCGGCCATAGGCTCTATTATGTATGCCATGCTATGTACAAGACCGGATGTGGCACATGCTATTAGTTTGACTAGTAGGTACCAATCGATCCAGTTGAACACGGATAGCGGTAAAGAACATCCTCAAGTACTTGAGAAGAACTAAGGATATGTTTCTTATATAAGGAGGTGAAGAAGAGCTAGTTGCTAAGTGTTATGTCGATGCTAGCTTTGACACCGATCCGAATGACTCTAAGTCTCAATCCGGATACGTATTTCTCTTGAACAGAGCAACAGTTAGTTGGAGGAGTTCCAAACAACCTGTGGTGGCTGCTTCAGAAGCGGCGCAGGAGGCGGTTTGTATGAAAGAGTTCATTACAGAACTAGGTGTGGTTCCCAGTGCGTTGGACCCAGTGGTGATCTATTGTGACAACAATGGAACCATAGCCAATGCAAAGGAACCGAGGTCTCACAAGAATTCCAAGCATATTAAGCGCCGGTTTCACACCATCCGCGAGCATGTCATGGATGGAGATATAAAGGTTTGTAAAGTACACACGGACCTAAATGTAGCAGATCCATTGACTAAAGTTCTTCCTAGGGCAAAACATGATCCACACCAGAACTCCATGGGTGTTAGATTTATCACTATGTGAACTAGATTATTGTCTCTAGTGCAAGTGGGAGACTGAAGGAAATATGCCGTGAGAGACAATAATAAAGTTGTTATTATATATTCCTTATATATGATAGATGTTTATTTTACATGCTAGAATTGTATTGATCAGGAAACAACAATACATGTGTGTTTAATAAACAAAAATGGTTCCTAGTTATGCCTCTCTTATAGACTAGCTTGTTGATTAACAATATGATCAAGGTTTCCTGATCATGGACATTGGATGTTGTTAATAACAAGGTCACACCATTGGTGGAATGATGTGATGAACATTCATCCGAAGTATAGCATTATGATCAAGTCATTATGTTTATATTGCTATAACATCATACGAAGTAATCTTTATCCTTAGACCATGAGATCATGTTAATTGCTAACACCGGAAGAGTATCCTGATAACATCAAACATCACACCGTAACAAGGTGACTATAAAGATGGGTTCAGTACTACGAAGGTGTTATGTTGAGGCTCATGGATCAAGAGTGGAATTTGTCAATCCCGATGACGGATAGATATACTCTAGGCCCTCTCGGTGATATCTCATTGAGATAGCTTGCAAGCAAGTGATGTGATCACTAGAATGTTATATCACGGGAACGAGAAAAGAGTGCATATCGGTAACGAGATCAAACTAGGTATGGAGATACCGATGATCGAATCTCGGACATGCAATATATCGCGAGACAAAGGGATTTAGTTACAAGCGTTAAAGGTTCTCACGATCACAGAAGTCATCGTTGAATGTGTAGGAGTCAGTACGGATATCCAAGTCCCACTGCTGATTAATGATCGGAGAAGGGTCTCGATCATGTCTGCATTATTCGCGAACCGTAGGGTGACACACTTAAGAGTTACCGGACACCATTTTGGAGCACATATGTTTCAGACGAAAGAATTGCAAAGCACAGGAATTGTTTCAATAGATACCGGAAATTGTTTCGGGTGAAATTGCAGAAAGTGGTTCTGCATGTGATATTGAAATATTGCAAGGGCCTATATGTGAATGTTTGTTAATTAAAGTAATTAACAAAATTCTGAATAAATTTAATAAAAGAGTTTTATTAAATGAGAGAGCATTAAACTTGGAGAATTTTAATGCATTTAAAGTGGAGACTTTAAAAGGGAATGTGAAGAGGCATTTTAATGTGGAGGGGTTAACACCACATGAATGGGGGAGGTGAGGGGTCACCCCACATGCGCCGTCCTTGGAGAGGAGGGGCAGCCCCCTCCTCCTATAAAAGGCCACCCATTCCCTCCTTCATCCTTACACCTCCTTGTGAAGGATCTCTCCCCCCTCTAGAATTATTCCCCATGGTCTCGGATTAGCGAGATACATGTTCCCGGTGGCATTTTGTCTGGAAGGAGTTGCTGCTTCCGCTGGATCACTGGAGCGAGGAGGTGGAGGTTGTCCGGTGGCTTGAACGCGTGTGCGAGTATGGATGCGCTACTGAGTTGTGGCGCTCGGACTTCCTCGCGATCTTGAGATCGGCAAGTGTACGACTACATCAACCACGAGTTCCTACTCGTTAACAAAACTCGTTGTCTTTGAGGGTAAGTTCTCGTGGGATGTATATCCACCCGTTGCTTTGTACCTAGTAGATAGATTTTGGCGTATAGTTCACACCGTAGGAAATTTGTTGTCTTCTATGCTGCGGACCCAACAGACTGGTCCTCCAAGGTATGGCTCCCCTAATGTTTTGCCCTTACTTCGGGGGCCCATCTACAGAAGTCTTTTCCTTTGAGGCACTCAGGGGGGCGGTGACTGGTTTGCCGTGGAGCTCGAGAACTCTGTGCCCGGAGAGGTGTATCTTGCCTCGGGCTGGAAGTGCTTCATCCGAGACCTACTGAGGTTCCTCCACAACAACGATAAAGGTTTCATGGTGGTGGTGTACGAGCCCATGTCATGATGCACGGATTATCCCCGCCACCTCTAAAAAGACCAGGGAGTTGGGGACTCGGCTACGGCATCGCCGCCAGAGCTTACTTGCCCCCATTAGAGCAGTGGCTGTGACCTCTTCTGTTTTCCTATCCCGCAGTCAGGTTTGTAACAAAGGCTATCGCGGAAGTCTAGACGTGACCCTCTATGCTTGTTACTTCTCCTTTTGGGCCTGTAGGGAAGACTTGTTATGGATTCCTATAAGTGGATTATCACCCTTCTTATTTCTCCCTTTGCATGCTCTTGCTGTGATGCTTGGAGTTTTGATGTTCATTGTGCAGGGCTAGTCCGGCGCAACAGGCGACGACTGGCAGGCTCGGCGTGTCTCCTAGTGAAGCTGCCCGCAGGTCGGCACCCGGAGGCGAGGCCTCGTGAGGTGGGGGCCTATGGAGGCCGCGCCCTGTCAGGTGATCCCCAGAGGTGGCGTTAGGGGCCGGTGTCTTTCCCGGGCGTCCCCAGCCGATGGTCCATGAGAAGCCTCTGCATGTTTTCGGGCCCGGTTGTTCGGGCGATGCCACCCTCTAGAGGCTCACCTATGACGTTCCTTTGATCCTCGTGGGTCCTTGTGGGGCTTCTCGAGGAAGTAGCCATAGGAGCAGGCACATGTGCTTCGAGTATGGCCCTGTAACAAGCTTACGTGGCGGGTGCGGTGACCCAGCATACCACTGCATGATGTAGTACACTATAGTCGTTGACATAACACCAATGAAACACCGTTCACTAGTATTACATCCCTCAGAGTGGTACAACAGAAACACAGCAGGTCCAAGACATGACTATAGATTAGAACTCGACTCTTTACAAAAGATCCAAAGAACACTCTAGGTTAAAGAGAGAGAAAGAACTTCTTACAAAGAAGAACCAGAAATAATAACTCAGAACCATTGATGTCTACGCACTTCTATTCTTGTAGACAGTTGTTAGGCCTCCAAGTGCAGAGGTTTGTAGAACAACATCAAGTTTTCCCTTAAGTGGATCACCCAAGGTTTATCGAACTCAGGGAGGAAGTGGTCAAAGGTATTCCCTCTCAAGCAATCCTGCAATGAAGATACAAGAAGTCTCTTGTGTTCCCAACACACCCAATACACTTGTCAGGTGTATAGGTGCACTAGTTCGGTGAAGAGATAGTAAAATACAAGTGGTATGGATAATTATAAGTGGTAACGGTGATAGAAAATAACTTGATGGCGTGGAAAAGACTAAAGGCAAACTGAAATAAAGAAGGAAGCAAGCAAGCAAACATGTAACAGATCTAGTAGCAAACGGTGTTTCAATGCTAAGAAACAAGGCCTAGGGATCATACTTTCACTAGTGAACACTCTCACATAAATATATTCTTCTTTATGATACTACGTTGAACTACTCTCCGGTTGAACACTCTAATTGATGGTAGGGCTATAACAACACTCCTCAACGTTCATCTTTCCCATCTAGAAACCCCACACTGTCACCTTGAGTACTAGATGAGTCCAACAAACACCACAATTTCATAAAGACATCCAAATCCAAATATAACTCATAACAAGTATTTGAAATATCTAGCCTAAGTGCCACCATGGTGTGCACGCTATCACTTTCACACACATGGGGAGAGCAGAGATCTAATAAAGCACTTGAGTAGCAAGGTAGATCTACTTGATTACAAAGCTCATGATCACAATATGATCATGCATATAGGGAGATGAACACATAGCTACCGGTAGAACCCTTAGCCTCGAGAGAGAACTACTCCCTCCTCATCATTGGAATCAACAACGGTGATGGAGATGGTGGTGGAGATCGATGGAGATGGCTCCAGGGGCACTTCCCCGTCCCGGCAGGGTGCCGGAACAGAGACTTTTTGTCCCCCGAATCTCCCCTTCGGTGGTGGCGGTGCTGCGGAACTTTTCGTGGCCGGAGGCTTGACTATTTAGGGTTTCTGCCTTGGGAGGCTCTTATAGGCGAAAGAGGCAAGGTCGGTGGCCGGCCAGGGGGCCCACACCATGCCCTGGCGTGGCCTAGGCTGGCCCGTGCCAAGGGGGGTGTGGCCACCCTGTGGCCCCTCTCCGACTCTCCTTCTAGCTCCGTGAGTCTTCCGAGAAAATAGTAACTTTGGCTTTTGTCCCGTCCAATTCCGAGAATATTCATTTTCTGACATCCTGGAACCAAAAACAGCAGAAAACAGGCAACTGGCACTATGTCATCTTGTTAATAGGTTAGTCCAAGAAATCATATGAAAAGTACTCCAAAGTTGGAACAAAACACAAGAAATTAGATAAAACCAAGCATGGAACATCAAAAATTATAGATACATTTGCAATGTATCAACATCCCCAAGCTTAACTCCTGCTCGTCCTCGAGTAGGTAAGTGATAAAAAGAAAGAATAATTTTTGAGGTGACATGCACCATCAAAGACTTGATCAAAGTATTTGTAAAACATTCAAAGCTGGGATCATAGTACTTCAATCATAACATGAAAGACAAGGTTCTAGCAATAAGACAAAGAAACTATGATGCAACATGAAAAGGCACAAACAAAAGATTCATGAATAACAATGCTTTGCAAGACGTTTGTTTGTTTCACATAAATAAAACATAGCATAATAGTATTCAGCTTGTCCCTCATAGAGTAGCAAATATAAATGCATAGGACACCTTCAAAGTTCATAAGAGTGACTAGATACAAAAGTTTAAAACAAGCAATATCAAGTTATGCATCAATCAACTAGTCTTGGGACAATGCACATAGAACTAAGAATGGCCACTATGCTCTCAAAGTAGGTCATAAAGGTAGGAGGTGGAGACTCAATATAATGGTGGAAGAAAGGCCTTTATAGAAGGAAGAAGGGATTCAAGTCTCATAAAGAGCTTCCAAAAATTATGGTACTTATAGCTTTCAGCTCTCATTGCCCCTATCATAAGCATCTTGAAGTGATTAAGGTTAAAGTGAACAAACTACGGTGTACATGTTTGACGAAGTATAAGTTAGAAATCTCATGTCCCTTGTATACGAGGGCCGCTCCTCATGCTACTCAAGTTTAGTCACTGGTAAGTTCTTGTCATCGTAAGTACATGTGTATCATAGAGAACCGCCAACGGGGTACCCCTTGCCCGATGATACGGAAGAATCCCCATATCAAAATGACAAGGCAAGCAGACAACGAGCATCTCAGCATTCTTCTTATTTACCATGGGAATATGGTGCTTTTTTCTCTCTTTCCTCTTTTCATAATCTCTTCTTTTTTTCTCTTTTTTTCTCAATATAGGACTCTTTTTTATATAAGAAGAATGCTTCATAGACAGCTCATTATGGTTACGCTGCAGGTTTCCACCATGTCAGCATGGATTAGACCAATGACGAGCGTTTCTCTAACACATATACATAACTCCATGGACTTACAAGCTCCCCTTTCATTTCACACCGACGACATCCATATAGAAAATAACATGATATCAACTAGGTACAAGTACCAAGTGCAATGTTGAAAGCGTTCCCCATGACAGCATGGTTCTGCTAATTCCCAACAAATAAGTGCAAGCATATACAACATAGATGACACAATGGTTCAAGTTTATTAAGGGCAAGAAAAGTAAAGTGTGCCATCAAGTTCGTGAGAGATTTAATCACTAGTTTTCTCATAACAAGTTTAATTTGGAAGGTAAACAAAAGCATGAATATACTTGGAATAGCATAAGCTAGTAGGTAGGTATGGTGGACTCTTTGGAATAACTTGGTTTAGGGAGTTGGATGCATGAGTGGAACTCATACTTGGTGGTGGAGGCTAGCAAAAGACTGGGAGCGACCAACTAAGAGAGCAATAATGGCCATAATCATGTAGAGCGACAAAACATCATTGATCAAAGCATAAAGTGATACTACAAGTTGAAAACTAAAGGATCATAAAGGCTTTGGTGACTTGAGATAGCCATAACATGGTGTGAGCATGCGCCAAGTCAACCCAAATAAAGCATCAAAGGAGAATACCACAATACTATGCTTTAATATGCTAAAACAACGCATGATTCATCCAAGGCACATTAAGCAATATCAATTGTTTATAACAAGTCATGCTACAGAAAAGAATACTAAGCATAAAGCCAAAACAATATCAAACATGGCATGACAAAGCATAGGCCACAGTCAAAAACGAGCTCTTTTTACCACATAAGAATGAACTTTCCTACTCTTTTCCAATCCAAACCAAACTATTTGAAAACCAATGTATGAAAGAGGGGGGTCCAACCAATTTATTCAGCAAACTAAGAAAACCAAGCAAAACGAAAAACCAAAACGAAAACGAAAAAGAAGACGCTCCAAGAACAACACAACTGTGCATGAAACAATAAAAATGAAGTGTTTGGAAGAAACCTGGGATTTTTATTGATGAAGAAGGGGATGCCTTGGGAATCCCCAAGCTTTGATGCTTGTACTTCTTGGGTATTTCTTGGGTGACACTCGTGGCATCCCCAAGCTTGAGCTTTAGTCCATCCTTTATCTCATTACTCATTCCTTCCATACACCTGGAATTTTTTCTTCATACAAAACTTCACACAATCTTTATTAGCAACATTAGTGCACTCAAGATAATAGGTCTTTAGGTCAGTTCCAACACCAATAAAACTTCCATTGAAACACTAGCTACTGTAGCACTTCCCTCTAAAAGCTCAATTCCCCAAAAGAACTCAAAAAGGAACCAACAAGAAGCAAATGTAGAAAATGGCAGAAATCTGTCAAAACAGACCAGCAGGTAAAGACGAATTTTTTCGAAGACCTGATGTTGCTCAAATCGAAAAGTGTTGAACTAACAAAAGTTATATAACAACCTGGGGCAGAAGCACAAAAATTCACGCCTCAAAAGGACGTACAGAGATTTTACACGGATTTTTACGGTGAAGCACAAAAATCTGTTCGGGACAGCAACTTTCCTAATCATTACTTCTCTCTCATTAGAGGTTACTTTTGGCACAAAAAGGAAATAAAAATGATAAGGAGCGGTTATTACAGAGGTAATAACTTCCAAGACTCATCTAAAACTTTTGGGTTATCTCCCAATAAGTACTTTTCTTTAACGCCTTTAAGTTAGGCATGATAGTTTGAGAAGATGCTCACATAAGAAATATAAATTGAAGTAAAAGGGAGCATCAAGAAGCAAATTCAAAGCACATTTAAGTCTAACCCACTTCCTATGCATAGGAATCTTGTAAATAAACAAGTCATGAAATCACAAAGCAACAAGCATAGGAAAGCAAAACAAGTGCAACTTCAAGACTTTCAACATAAAGAGGGGAAACTTAATATTGTTGAGACACATAAAACCATGTTTACCTCTCTCATAATAACTTTCAGTAGCATCATGAATAAAAGTAACAACATAACTATCACAAGAAACATTCTTATCATGAGCCACATGCATAAAAGAATTAATACTCCCCACATAAACATAGTCATTCTTATTGATTGTAGTGGGAGCAAATTCAACAAAATAGCTATCATTATTATTTTCATCACCATAATCATCAAATATAGGGGGCATATTGTAATCATAATTAATTTCCTCCTCAATAGTAGGTGGACTGAAAATATCATATTCATCATTGTAATCATCATAGATTGGAGGCATAGTATCATCAAAGTAAACTTTCTCCTCCATGCCCGGGGGACTAAAAAGATCATTCTCATCAAAACCAGCTTCCCCAAGCTTAGACTTTTCCATAGCATTAGCAATAATCGTGTCCAAAGAATTCATACTAACAACATTTCTATTAGCATGCAAATAAAGTTCCATAGGTTTTTTAATTTTCTCTTCAAACACTTCATGTCCTAACTTAAGATAAATACTATAAAGCTCTCTAATTTTGTTGTTGTTTTCCATTAAGCCTAACTAGTGAAAACAAGAAACAAAAATACAAAATTGCAGAATCTAAAGGAAATAACTTCGAGCACTCACACCGAAGGATGTGAGTACCTTTTACCTTACCTCCCCGGCAACGGTGCCAGAAAATAGCTTGATGTATATGCACTTCTATTCTTGTAGAAAGTTGTTGGGCCTCCAAGTGCAGAGGTTTGTAGAACAACAGCAAGTTTTCCCTTAAGTGGATCACCCAAGTTTTATCGAACTCAGGGAGGAAGTGGTCAAAGGTATTCCTTCTCAAGCAATCCTGCAATGAAGATACAAGAAGTCTCTTGTGTCCCCAACACACCCAATACACTTGTTAGGTGTATAGGTGCACTAGTTCGGCGAAGAGATAGTAAAATACAAGTGGTATGGATAATTATAAGTGGTAACGGTGATAGAAAATAACTTGATGGCGTGGAAAAGACTAAAGGCAAACTGAAATAAAGAAGGAAGCAAGCAAACATGTAACATATCTAGTAGCAAACGGTGTTTCAATGCTAAGAAACAAGGCCTAGGGATCATACTTTCACTAGTGAACACTCTCATATAAATATATTCTTCTTTATGATACTACACTGAACTACTCTCCGGTTGAACACTCTAATCGATGGTAGGGCTATAACAACACTCCTCAAAGTTCATCTTTCCCATCTAGAAACCCCACACTGTCACCTTGAGTACTAGATGAGTCCAACAAACACCAAAATTTCATAAAGACATCCAACTCCAAATATAACTCATAACAAGTATTTGAAATCTCTAGCCTAAGTGCCACCATGGTGTGCACGCTGTCACTTTCACACACATGGGGAGAGCAGAGATCTAATAAAGCACTTGAGTAGCAAGGTATCTACTTGATTACAAAGCTCATGATCACAATATGATCATGCATAGAGAGAGAGATGAACACATAGCTACCGGTAGAACCCTTAGCCTTGAGAGAGAACTACTCCCTCCTCATCATGGGAATCAGCAATGGTGATGGAGATGGTGGTGGAGATCGATGGAGATGGCTCCAGGGGCACTTCGTCGTCCCGGCAGGGTGCCGGAATAGAGACTTTCTGTACCCCGAATCTCCCCTTCGGTGGTGGCGGCGCTGCGGAACTTTTCATGGCTGGAGGCTTGACTATTTAGGGTTTCTGCCTCAGGAGGCTCTTATAGGCGAAAGAGGCATGGTCGGTGGCCGGCCAGGGGGCCCACAACATGCCTTGGCGTGGCCTGGGCTGGCCTGCACCAAGGGGGGTGTGGCTACCCTGTGGCCCCTCTCCGACTCTCCTTTTGGCTCCATGAGTCTTCCGGGAAAATAGTAACTTTGGCTTTTGTCCCGTCCAATACTGAGAATATTCATTTTCTGACTTCCTGGAACCAAAAACAGCAGAAAACAGGCAACTGACACTGTGGCATCTTGTTAATAGGTTAGTCCAAGAAATCATATGAAAAGTACTCCAAAGTTGGAACAAAACACAAGAAAGTAGATAAAACCAAGCATGGAACATCAAAAATTATAGATACATTTGCAATGTATCAACCATCTAGTAACTAAGACTAGCACCTAAACGATTTGGCTTGCCATTGCTGCTATTGCAATGCTCTACAGAAATAGGTTTTATGGCTAGAGAATCTACTCCTATCTAAACCGACACTTTATCTTCACTTCAGCAGATGTATATGTTGACTCCCTTGACTGTATTGAAGAACTTGAGTTGTCGATGATGGTTTCTTGAGAAGAAATTGATGTTGATGTTGTCTTCAATGGCTTAGAACCTAGCAAGGGTTAAGAAGGTATGGTTGAGTACGAGGGTACTCAGCAAGTTCACTAAAAAGGAGTGTATGATGCACTATCTCTACAGCCACAGACCATAGGTCGTAGGCAATGCAGTTTTTCATAAAAATTTCTTCAAAGGTTGCTTTTATTCTGAAAACTATGTCCGGTAGCCTTCATAGGTTGACCAGAACTTCATGGAGTTCCTTTCCTGCCACGTTCGTAGCTCCTTCCCAGAACAGGGAGTAACATGTCACAATTCTTACACTCTACAGAGGTACGTCACTTTTCCCATAAGAGATCTTAGCCTTGTTGCACAACCGGGCAGCTTATTCCCGTCTACAATTCCTTGATGTGGGGCCCAGTCTAAGATCCAAGCCAGTACTACCCTCTCCGTGACACCATATGTCTGCATGATCCTCCGGGGCTGACTGCACCTCCGTTAAGCTGCCAACTAGGGCAAGCTATAACCATGGGAAGTTCCCGAAGACTCTATAAGCAGCTCTGGCTGGCGGTCACCATCAACTATGGTGAACTCCGACCCAGACAGCTATGCACAAATAATCTAGACACCTAGCTTGTGGGGAACTAAGGGGTCCCACCCATGTGCTGGATCCTCTAGAACTCCACGAGAAATCAACAGCCTCACGATAAGGTCATCTTGCCTCCATATGAAAGGGAGATGATACAACTGACTTTCCAGTCCCATTCCAAGTCTTATGGTTTACGTGTAATATACGACGCTAGAATCACTGGCGACATTGGTTGTTAAGTCCTAGATATTATGTTCCTTTACCAGGGGAACTGTATCAGGAGATTATTACCATCTGGTAAATAATCCATAATCATATTATTATGAAAATATTGTTTTTTGACCCTTTTGAAATGCAGGTGATGACACAGTTGAGTTACAAGCATATAAAATAATCAAAGGACATGAGCAAGTTGTGAACTTGCCTTTTGTGATTGCAAGACTATGCACTCACGGTCTTCAAGACAATAGAAGATCCAAATTCTGTAAACAACATCATTGGTCCAGTAAGGACTAATGTTTAAAGAAGCAAGATGCAGTTATGCATAAGTAATGTAATGCAGTTTGGAAAACCCCGAAGTAATACCCCAATATGGTGAATGAGTTAAACCTAGGTGGTTTATTTAAGATCTAGTTTGTTTATAAGTTTACTTTATAAGTCAAAATACCTATACAAGGAACTTAAAACTAAAATGTATGATATAAAGTAAATATAACAATACATGCTTAGGGTTATTTGATATTATGTATCTATTATGGAAGTCCATGTTTTAGGTTGATAAGAGTTGAAGAACTTATTATGAGATTGTTGTTTGAAGTGGCAAAATGAATAACTTTTGAAGAGAAGGTTTCTTTGTTAAGGTTTAGCTAATCTTTATGGTCAGTAGAATGTGATTGATGTCATTTGCGTTTGTTTGATAAGTTTGAATTTGAGATGCCTTATGACTTAATTTGGAACAGACAAAAGTTAACTATAAAACATAATTAGATATAGGGTGTGATGTGTTTAAAAGTATTAATAAACTTTAAATCTTATACCAAGCATGTTTGAAGGTATAGGATCATTCACTTTTAGTTTAAGTGAGTTTTCTAAATGTTTATAGTTTTACTTTTAAGTATTGTTATAGACTTAAGTTATGGTTTTGGAAGTAGTATTTTAATGTCCTGGATTTATGGTTCTATATAAAATTATGATTATTTCTGATTTAAAAATGTTGTTAAAGAATTTACCAACTAAAAAATAAATAAGGATTTATTTCTTAATAACCTTAAAATGTGTTGGAATAGTATAATTAGTATTTTCTAATAAAACATACTTACTTAAGATCTTAGAAGTGAATTTGATTTAATTTTAGATGTTATCCTTATTTTTACAAAATTCCACAAAGGAATATATATCTCTAAATATTTGCTTCCAGATTTATTTGAAAACAAATTAAGTTAGTATTTTTATATAATAGTAGATTTATTTTCATATGCAAAAATGATTTTTATTCATTTTTTGGACTTTCCCTCATTTTGTGAAATTTTACTTCGGTTTTGATGGTGTTAATATTTATCTGCATTTTATTTTACTCAAACAAACCATGTTATATTTTTCTTAGGTAGATACTATTTTTGTGGTCTTTTTGATATATTATATATATTTTTAGGATGTTTCTATATTTTTTCTAGAATTAAAATAAGTTCAGGGTATATTGGTAATTCCCATATCATTCATTTTTATCCATTTTCCATTTCCTTTATATATCCAAACCGGGCTCACAAGTCACTCCAGCCCACTTGGTTGGGCTAGACCACTTGGTCCAGTCCATTCAGTTGGTCGACCCCGACCCGACCCTTACCTCGATGCTATCTCCTCTCTCTCTCCCTGGCGATGCCATGGCGACGTCGTCGCCGCCACGATTCTAGCGACTCTAGATGTTGCTGTCGCTGCCAATTGCCCCGGATGACGTGCCTCAACTCACTCTTCCCCCACACCCCGGCGATTTGCCCAACCCGCTCTGCTGCGTCTAGGCACGACCCCTTTCTAGTGCTAGGGTTTGGGGTGGTGGTGTCGCGGTTGCCGCTGTTGGTCGCATCTGGGTGCTGGTGAAGCACCTTGTGCCCCTGTGCCACCGTGCCATGGCCTCCCTCATCGGCCGCCATCGTCTTGTGCTGGCGCGGGTTGCAGCGCCCCTTCGGGGTGCTCCCCGTGCCGCCACTTCTCACTGCCACCAGCTATCTTTCTACTTCCTCTTCGGTACATTTGCGAGAACCTTGAGTAAGTCTCCTTGTACTACCCCTTTTTTGCTTCTCTTCATGCTCTTCCTGGCTAAGCCATTTGGGATTACTGTGGTTACCTCTATTAGGGTTCATCTCGGAACCAAGTGTTCATACCCCTCTACAATGATGCTTAGTTAAACATCTTGATTCATCTTGGTTGTGATAACCTTCTACATAATGTATTACTAATGGTAGTTCCTGCCAACAGGGTACTACCTGAACCTATTATTACTACGGTCTAAATGATTTGATATTAGATGATTTGAAGAATTTCCTAAGGCTTGCAGATACCATAGTTTTGTGCTTGGCTTATTGCACATCTAATGTGCTGTAACTTTATTTGGTAAGCCTTTACTTGCACCATTTTAATTTAGTGGCTTCTGTTATTTATAATGTCACCACTGTGGTGCCTCTCCAGAGTGTGCACAATGGAGACACTAGGTTAACATGATTTGCTGCTATAGCCCTTGCCCATGATGCTTAGTCTGAGGCTTTAATTTTGATAAGAGAAGATGTTGGAGTGTGTATTAAAGCTCTATGAGGTTATTAGCATAGCAGCTCTATGCTACACTAAGAGCTTTCCCCCTCTCCCAAATATTTTCTTAGCTTACTGATAAGAACAAAGGCTTTACCTGATCTTACCATAGTAACCTACTATTGCAAAGTGGTTGCTCTTGTGGATCTTGTTCTACTGATGTTGCTGACCAGCCCCTAGAATCCCTTCTTCTAATTTTCTACTCCTTTCTAGCCTACTCCTCCTAGCTTCTTGATAAATTTCCTATGATCTAGCTCGAATTGTTCTTGTGGTTCTACTGATTGTTCTAATGGATAATGGTTACAGATGTGTTCTAGCTGGTAGATATTGCAGCTAGATGATAGATGAGCTCTTGGTATGATTTGGCTGATGAGAGGAAAATAATGTTGTGTGGTAGAATAATTTCTGGATCAAGTGGATAGTTTCTAGTGGTCATATGATCACCTTGATCTATGTAGTATGGCTCCAGGTCAAGTAGATGCTTTTCTAGATGGTTTGGTACTATTTTAGTGCCCTATGGTTGATTTTCTTGCTCTTGTACAAATCTAGTTGCTATCCAGCAACACCAGTTTTGTACAACACCCCTCGCATATCCTCTACAACTTTATCTTATGTAGTTATTCTTCTGAAATTAAATATTAGCTTTGTAGATGCCTTTGAATAGACAAACAATTATATGACCATGCATAGGCATGATCTTGAGCAGGTATGTGGCGTGTGGTTCAAGTGACCTCCTCTGATCTCCTAGAAATCCTCTAGTTGCAGATCAGTGGAATTTGGTTGCTTATACCATTGTGCACAATCACTTGTGTGGCTATCAGTCTTTGTGAAATATGACTTGACAAGATCAGATGTTGTGCTTGTATAGATACGCTCTACCGATGATGCCAAGGATGAGGTTAGGATCTGTAGTAAGAACAGATACTACAATTGCCTTACAAGCTCTATGATGAGGCTGGCATAGTTTTCCTATGTGTGAGATCCAGGCACATGGCTTAATAGGATTATTAGGATACCCATATCAACAAGTTGCAACTTCTTTTCCGGAAGTTCATTCAAAAAGAACTCTAAGGTTAAGCGTACTTGGCCTAGAGCAATTCTAGGATGGGTGACCGACCGGGAAGTGGGTAACCGGGTGCGCACGAGTGAGGACAAAGTGCGCAGAAAAGACTAGTGTTGGTCTGTGGGGCCAGTCTAGATATCCTATTAAGCTGCCAAGAGTGACCCCCCCCCGGGCCCAGGAGTGGACGGGGTGTTACAAAGTGGTATCAGAGCCGACCCTTGCGATTACACGGGTGTGTGCGGGCTAGTGGCGGGACATGTGGAGCATGGCGCGTGTGGCCCGGAGTGGACACGGCATGGCACATGTCAGACCTTTGGACGCATGCAGCGTGCCAAGAGGGAACGTTCCTGGGGTGTGCTTGATCGACGAGGGCATCGATCTTCTAAAGGGTGGGTGTATGTGAGATCGAGGCACATGGCTTAATAGGATTATTAGGATACCCATATCAACAAGTTGCAACTTCTTTTCCGGAAGTTCATTCAAAAAGAACTCTAAGGTTAAGCGTACTTGGCCTAGAGCAATTCTAGGATGGGTGACCCCAGGGGGGAAGTGGGTAACCGGGTGCGCACGAGTGAGGACAAAGTGCGCAGAAAAGACTAGTGTTGGTCTGTGGGGCCAGTCTAGATATCCTATTAAGCTGCCAAGAGTGACCCCCCCCCCCCGGGCCCAGGAGTGGACGGGGTGTTACACTATGCTAGACTGAGAGCTCCTTTCCATTCCAAATCCTTTTCTAAAACAAGAACAAATATAATTTGTCCCTACAATCTCTATGAAGAAATGCATAGCCTCTTTGCATTATGAGAGCCCTCTCTCACTCCAAACTCCTCTCTTTAAATAAAAGATCAAAAACAGATGCTATGTTTGGTTTGGGAGAGATAACTACCTGCCATTGTGTTGTGACTCTTCTTGCTATCAGATATAACTAGATCTTGATATCCAGCTCCACTTGTCTCACCTCCTGGATGGCTTCTTAGAGCAACCAGGATGCAAGAGATGTGTGGTTGGGACAGTTGATTGTTGCTAATGCTTGATCTTCTCTTTGCTTGAGCTACTCCTCCCTGATTTGCTGGCCTTCTCCTCCTCTTAAGCTAGCTTATGATCATGTCCTGATCCTCTTGGTGCTTCTTGTGCTAAATCTTGGTCTAGAAATCCATGTGATATTGGTTGGTGATTTGTGTGGACAGATCAGTAGTAAACCCATGGTCTCTTGGCTGTGTGGTAGGCTTGTAATTAAACAATGAGCAGAGAGAGGGTGCTACGGTTCCCACCTCTTATCTATCCATCCCTTGACTACTTCCTGTGTTGAAACTCGTGCCATGCAGTTAGGTGTGTGTGCTGCTTGCACTATTCTAGATGAGTGCAAGACCAAATATCCTCATACTCCTCTTTTTAACTTATACTACTCTGGTGAACTTGCCCCATAATTTACTGCCAATGATGTTGTACTCAGGCAACTATCTGATTAAGAACAGATACTATGATTTGGTGAAACTTGCCCCTTCGAAGTAAGCTCAATGATGAGACAAAACAGTGCACTTCACTGTTGATATCTGAGGGCAGTCAAAACTAACCCCTTCACATACTATATTTTTCTTTCTGTTTGTTTGCAGACATAAGACCAAGACTACCAATAAAAGATTTAGAAGATGGAGAAAGTGAAGATGAATTTAGTTTTAGGTTTTACTTTATTCTTTTGTAACTTACTTATTCCTTTGTAAAGGACATTGTAATATATATTGTTTTGTAATAAAGAATTCATTTAGTTATTTCATTTCTGTAATTCCCTTTTTCTATTTATTTGTTTCCTGTACTTTATTTTCATTCTTTTATTGTAAAAGAACAATAATACTATATGTATATATGTGACAATAAAGATTATCCTTTTCCATTATTAAGTCTTATACATATTCATTTTATTTATTCATTGTAATATCTATATAACATTAATGAATTCAATAACTCATTTCTTTATTTATAATCTACTTCAAAGTTCTTTTGAATTCAACTTAATCATTTGTATTTTCAAATATGAAATGATCCCCCTCAACACAAAGATACATTATAGGTCATGTTGAAGTATATAGCACTTGCCCGGATGTTTCCATCCGAACAAGAGAGATCTCGATCCCTCACTGGCTTCTGTAGTTTTGCGCGAAAATTCCCCGGATTTTCTATGCATGAATGCAATGCACACACATGTGTTCAGCTTATTTCTAAGCTCTAATGCTGGGATATTACAGCGGGATACGGGCGCTGAGAGCCGTGTGTGAGGTAAATCGACGGTGATGATGGGTGATAAGTTCCAGGCTCAGCGTATTAGGCCCTGCGATTTCCTAGTCCCCCGAGGGGTGAGCGCCTTACAAGACACGTCGTGAACCTTTCAAGGAGAAAGTCATCTAGGTTAGCGTGAGGATATTTGGTTTCATAGGGGTCAGAAACCGTTGGTGAGGTGACTCACAATCGCGGGGCGGGCCGTGAGTTTAGAGCCCGACGCTTGAGATTCCATCGAACTTCAGCCGCGGAGGAGTGGTGCCTCATGAGGCATCGCAAGAATGAAAGCTAGGTCAGGAACCGTGGGTGAGGTGACTCACAGTCGGGAGAGGGGCTGTGAGTCCAGAGCTTGACGCTTTAGGGCCTGACGAGCTCAGGCCATGGAGGGGCAGTGCCTCACGAGACGCCGCAAGGATAAAACTGGGTTAGGAACTGTGGGTGAGGTAACTCACAGCCAAGCAATGAGCCGCGAGTTCAGAGCTCGACACTTTAGGTCCTGATGAGCTCAGGTCACGGAGGGGCAGTGCCTCATGAGATGCACTAGGATAAAACTAGGTCAGGAACCGTGGGTGAGGTAACTCACGGCCGAGGAACAAGCCGTGAGTTCACATCTCGACACTTTAGGTCCTGACGAGCTCATGCTGCAGAGGGGTAGTGCCTCACGAGACATCACGAGGATAAAACTAGGTCAAGAACCATGGGTGAGGTAACTCATGGCCGAGGAACGGGCTGGGAGTTCAGATCTTGAAACTTTAGGTCCTGACAAGCTCAGGCCGTGGCGGGGCAGTGCCTCAGGAGCCGTCATGAGGATAAAACTGGGTCAGTAACCATGGGTGAGGTAACTCACGGCCGAGGAATAGGCCGCGAGTTTAGAGCTCGAGACTTTAGGTCCTGACGAGCTCAGGCCATGGAGGGGCAGTGCCTCACGAGCCGTCACGAGGATAAAACTGGGTCAGGAACCGTGGGTGAGGTAACTCACGACCACGGAATGATCCGCGAGTTTAGAGTTCGAGAGTTTAGGTCCTAACGAGCTGCCCCGTATACCTTAGCAGGAGAGGGCTGTAGGGAAAAGCGCACACCACTAGAGGCCCGTACACGTGCCACATGATGATCTCAAGCACCAGGAATCGTGGGTAAGGTGACTCATGGCCGGGATTGTCCCATGAGTTCAGAGCTCGACATTTTAGGCTCGTATGTTAACGGGGGATTGGCCCAGTGAAGGCTACCATCCCTAGCCCCTGCTCGTGCAGTATATGTGAGGGAAATCTGGCGGCACATTTTTTTGAGAAATGCTTTTCGAGGAAAAGACAAATCACCAAGCGTGCATGCAACACAAGATCCAAAAAAGGGGCGTCGGCAGTACGACCTTATTACAATGCCTCCGTGACCTGCACAGGGTCTTACAAGATACGAAGTTGTAAGGGATGAGGGTTTTTCGGGGGTCACCTTCAAAACGTCATGGAGTCAGGCGCTTCATTCGAAGAGGTTTGTCCACCTTATAGCAGCCCGATCTGTTGGCTCATCCGGCCACTCAGTCGCCACCGTGAGGGCAGTAGGTGTTGTACATGCGCTGGGTGCAGTCCATGGGGAAGTCCGGAGCCCCCGTGTCATCACTGTCCACGGGAGGTGCCTCATCCCTCACGAGGGCGGGCTGGGTGGCCCGACGCTCCTCTTGAGGTCGCGGGCGCTGGCCACGTCCTACCCCTCGCGAGGCGGGAACAGAGCGGCTGCTGCCCTCTTTGCCATGGTGTTCTCCTAGGCCATCATCTACTTCCTCCTGGTGGAGCCTCCGACGTAGTCTAGGGCATCCACATATCGGGATAGGTGGCGGCAGCGGTCTTGTAGGTGTGCTCTAGGGAGCATAAGGCTTCCACTTTGTTGCAACGGACCGTGATGACTCCATCGTTGCCGCCAGGCATCTTGATCATGTTGTAGGCATGGTGAGTAGCGGCCATGAACTTGCATGGGGTAGCCGATGATGACGTTGTACAGGAGATTGATGTGCGCCATGTTGAAGTAGATGAGCTCATGCGGTAGTTGTCGCGTGTCCCAAACATGATGAAAAGGCGAACCTTCCCAATGGGTATGGTGGATCCGTTGGTCACCCCGAAAAACGGCATGGTCGGCATCAACTTGTCATATGACACTTGCAGCTGGGCGAAAGTCTCGATGGAGATCACGTTCAGGCCTACGCCTCCATTGATGAGGGTCTTCGCAACCGCGGTGTTGTTGATGGACGGGGTGCAGATCATGGGGAGAGTCCCCACAGGCCTGGTGGAGATGGGGTGGTCATTGGCGTCGAAGGTGATGGCGCACTGGGACCACTTGAGTTTTAGCAAGGGGACTCCCGGTCTGGTAGCTACAACCTCGCGAGTGAGTAGCTTGAAGTGTCGTTTGGACGTCGGGGCTTGGGAGCCACCAAGTATGCGGGCCATGGCACCCTGCGGCACTTGGTAGCCCTCGAGATCCTCGGCACGTCCTTTCTCCTAGGGGTGAGGGTGCTGTTGCGTGGCGTTGGCTTAGTGGCCTGCCTGAGGGGTATCGTGGCCGCTGGAGTTGTTGTTCCAATGGTCTCCTCCGCGATTGCCTCCGTTCTGGCTACTTCGCTTGTCACTCGGCCTCCCCATCCTCTGGCTGATGTGTAGGTCGCGGAGCATCCTGAGCTTGTAGCAGTCGTCAGTGGGGTGCCCTGGCTTCTTGTGGAAGTGGTAGTACGAGTTATCGTTCCGCTCCCTCTAGCCATTCCCCTCATGAGGACTCTTCCGATCTGCCTCTTCTGCCAGGATGGTGGTGGTCTTGCGCTTGGGGTCCTTGTCCTTGCCCTTGGACGAGCCTGAGGCCTTGAGGGTGGTCTTTGTTTCAGCGAGGCCGAACATACGCCCCGCCTTCGCCTTGGCGCATTTCTCAGCCATGACGAAGAGCTCGACAGCGGTGGTGGGGCTCTCACCTCGGATGCTGATCTTCTACCTCATCTTGACGTCCTTCACGCCCTTGGAGAAGGCGGTGATGATGTTGGAGTCTGGTATTTTGGGGATCTTGTTGCAGACTCGGCTGAACCTCTACATGAACTTGAAGAGGGTCTCTCCAGGATGTTGGCATATATGGTGGAGGTCGTAGTAGGTGAGCAGGCGCTCGTAGGCACCTTTGAAGTTGGCGATGAAGAGGGAGCTGAGCTCCGCCACGAGTTGATTGACATCTCGGCACAGGGGGAACCAGTTCGCCATGACGCGGTCATCTCCCCCCACTGCCTCGACACACATGGTGTAAAGGTAGAGGAACTCGCACGGGTTGGTCGTACCGTCATAGCTCGCCGGCGTCTCCAGGCGAAACTTGTGGGGCCAGACAACGCGGCGCAGGCTCTTGGTGAAGGTGAGGAAGCCGTTGGCCTGGACTGTCTTGCCGTTGGTGAGGGTCGCGCGATTCTACCGACCCGCGGCGGCGATTTCCTCGACGAGATGGTCCTCGCGCTCGCGCAGCGGCACCATGACCGCAGGAGGTGAGACAATCTGGCAACTGTTCGTAGGTGGTGGAGTAGCATTGTTGGGCTGGGTGGCGTCCCCACGGTAGCGAGGCGAGAGCGAGCCCTAGCCCTCGGCGCCCCGCCCTCAGGCCGAGTCCCCGGGACCTTGAGGGAGAGGGTGGCGGCATCGAGGAGCTCGGCAATCCAGGCGCGCCACCTCTCCTGACCTTGCTCAGCCTGTGGGTGGTCCAGGAGCTTGCACACCATGCGCTTGGTAGCCTACGGGGTGAGGTGCTCGACACTACTGCGAGACGACACGGTGCGGGAGTGCGACGTGACGCCGTGCGAGGAGGGAGCAGGCTCCCGAGATGGGCGGTAGGAGGATCCCCGTCGTCCTTTGTCCACTGGACCTGCTCAGAGGCGACGCGCTACAGGGCTAGCTCCGTCTGGGCCTTGCATACCGCACGACGGAGGGCTCGATCATCATCTGTCTCATTGCCGAATGACATGTCATCGAAAGTCTTGAAAGAGCGCCTCAGCCCCCTACCTAGCAAGCCAAATATCGGAGATTTGTTCCATGAAGGAACTAGCATCCAACGATCCCGTGCTTCGTGAGGGGGCTAAACACGCGATTCCGAGGGAACTCGATGACGGTGGCGACGAAGGAGCAAGCACATGACAAAGAGGTGACACGAATTTTTTTCCCAGGTTCGGGACCCTCGTGAGGTGGTAAAGCCCCTACTCCTGCTTTGTTGTATTGCTCGCCTGCTTCACGACGGTACAATGGAGGATGAAAGTCTAGGGTTTTAGATCTCTAGGATTGATCCCCTCTAAGGTAGGAGAAGGGATCCTTATATAGGGCGGTGTCAGGCCTCTTCCCCCGGTCTATGGGCAGGAAGGGTCTCCACAGTGCCATTCCCCGATGTCCTGGTCCACAAGACTGCTTTTTGGTGGACTACGTCTAGGACGCCGGGCGCTTCTCCATCCGCTGGCAAAGGTCCTTCCTTTTCCTTAGTCCTTCTGGTCCAGCGTTTCCCGTTGTCTCTCTTTCACCAAACCGGCAAACTAGTGCGCCTGCCATGCCGAGGTCGTCTGTCTGGATCTTCCTTTACCGAGGTGAACGCAGGGCGCAGAGCAATCATGCTATTTGTCAGGACTTGCCTCCCCTGCTGACCTCTTGGTGGTGTCATCGAAGCGCCCAAGTGTGCCTTGTGGCACCCATGGTCGTGCGGCACGGATACTCTCACTCGGGAGGGTGTCTCCTCATGAGGTAGACCCTCGCGAGGACTAAGCCGGTTGCGCCCGTCTCAGGAGGTACCAAAGTCTCCCAAGGGTACGTCATCTTGAGGCGTTGGGGGGCCTCCAACCATCGGGATGGGGCATCCCGGTTGCTAGGGCCCCGACAGTACAACCCCTTCTCGGGCATTATCAAGCGCCTGAGGGCAGAGATACCGACCGAGCAAGTGGCTTCTATCATTGTGATGATGTTCCCATCGTTGATGGTGTTTACATCAAACCATCAGAACACCACCATTCGGTGAGAGAATGAGGGCACGGGGGAAGGGAGTCGCCTGGTCTTTGGTGAAGGGTCATACTTGCCTTAAGACCTCGCAAAACTCCGGAGCATGACATCTTACGTCAGTGATGTTTTTGTCGCAGACAGATATGGGTATGTCCTCTCGACTACGTTTGGTGCTGCTCATGGAGATGTCCAGCTGCAGCACTCCGCACGGACCCTAGAGATGCATGCCACCGTTGCATGCCTTGTTCTGAGCTGCTAGTTCCCAGAGAATCGTTTTTACCTTGTCGAGTCTGACAGGGAGTTATTGTTCATTGTGAGTGGACCAGTCTATAGTGGCAGACCGGTTGTTTACAGGATTGATAACCAGAACCGTTTCCTACAGCCAGCCAGAGGCATCGGAAGTCGTGCTATCTTCATTGCTGACAATTGGTGCATCTGCATTGACAACGTCGGGGTACCTACGGTGCATGCCGACAACATATACTATGCGGACCTATCCGAGATTAGATCTTACAACTTTGAGCCTATTGCATGGGAAGAGAAGCCAAGGTTTTTATATGGGTATAGAGTAGTAGGATTATGGATCAATGACCATCCTTTCGAACTTGATTGATTGTTGGCAGAGTATTGCAGAATCGTCGAGCATTCTCAGCTGTAGATGGTGTCGCCTCACGAGTATGGTACACTGTAGTCCGCAGGAGTACCTTGTGTTAGGAACCCATCATAACTTTGCTCTAACATCTAACCACCTTCAACTCCTCTTTGTTGCTGCCCTCTTCCCATCTCTACGTTTTATTCTCTCACCATGTACAGCGCGTGGAAAGTGGTGAGCATATGTCTAAGCAAAGAAATATACTACAGTACTACTTTATTTTTCCCACTATGTGCAAAAAACCACACCATAAGCCAAAAAGTACACCTTAAGAGCTATTCATATACATAGTGGAGGTTGTCCACAAGCCAAAAATCTTAAGGGTGACCCATAAGCTAATGGGTAGTCCACAAGCACTAAATAATAATATCTAGTACACATAGCAATATTAAACTAATTTCATTCACAAGAATGTACGTTGTTATCTCTTACATATGGGTCCTAACTTATGGACAAGTTTGTCTACATACATTGTGGTGCAATCAATTAGTTTATGGTGTAGTATTGGGGACCCATCTTATGGACAAGTTTTTTCACATACATAGGTGATGCCCTAAGGGCATCCACAATGTGTAAAAAAACACACCTTAAGGCCTATGTGGCATCCACTAAGGTTCACCATATACATTGTGGAGAAAATAAAGTTATCTTTAAGCCTAGTTGCAACTCAAGCTTGTGGGTTTACCATAGAGAATAGAAAAATCATTTCCTATATCTCCTTATTTCATGTGATCATTTTCAAAAGGGGTTCAAAATTTTCAAGATGCAAAATCTTAGCTAGAAGTCGAACCAGTCATCAAAAATCTCTGTGGTTTCTGATATATTAGCTTGATGGGTACCTCCAAAGGCTTTTTCATAAAACTTTCAAAGCAACCTACAATTTATTACTTGTAGTTCAAATTCAACCTTATTTTGATACATCGACATAAAGTCATTCAAATGGGGGAGTTAGCTAGGAAGCTTGAAAACTCATAAAACATGGGAATTGCAAGTACAACATGTTGATCCACTATATATGTTTGAAAACTTGGCTTGTGGCATTCATATCCAATATACTTCGCACTTCCTTTACGGAAAATAACAATCTCATCATCACACAGAAAATTGAAATGTTCTTTCCTAGTAGTTGGACACTCACACCGACGACACTTCTTACTACAAGAAGATGCACCCATCTACCTATGAAATGACATTTAATTCAATAGAAATATATTGTGCTTACTTGTAACTCAAGATTGACCTAATTTCATTAAACTATCAAGACGCAAAATCTTAGCAAGAAGTTGAACATGTTGTCAAAACTCTCGGGGGTTTATGATATATATTAATTGACCTCCCCGATGGGTACCTCCAAGAGCTCTTTCGTAAAACTTTCAAAGCAACCTATGGTTTACTTGTAGTAGTTCACATTTTACCTAATTTCGATAAATCAGCATAAAGTCATTCAAGTGGGCGGAGTTAGCTAGAAAGTTTATGAACTCATAAAACATGGGAAATTATAAGTACATAATGTTGGTCCACTATATATCTCTGAAAACTTGGCTTGTGGCATTTAGATCCATAGTCTCCAGACTTTCTTTACTGGAAAGAACAATCTCTTCATCACTCAGAAAATTGAGAATGTTCTTTCCTGAGATAGTTGGAAACTCACACTAATGGAATGGCTTACTACAAGAAGTTGCACCTATCTACCTCCGAAAATACATTAAATTCAAGGGCAATCTATCGCGATTACTTGTAGCTTGAATTTGACCTAATTTTGTTAAACTGTCAAGATGCAAAATCTTAGCAAGAAGTTGAACTTGTCATCAAAACTCTCGGTGGTTTCTCATATATTAATTGTGACCCTGATGGGTAGGGATGAAACTGGAGCAGAAAGTTTCGACTTTTCCACGGAAAAACAAAAACGGAATGAAAATACGGAAATGGAAACGAAATTTTGCAAAATGGAAATGGAATTGGTTTGGTGAAAATGGAAACAAAAACGGAACAATGTTTTCCGGTGGAACAGACGCATAAACGGAATTTCCCGTTTCATCTAATATGGAATTTCTGTTTTAGGGTTAATGTGCATGGACAAATCTAACAGACACATTACATGACCTTGTCAAACCAAACTAGCAAATTAAAGTTGTTGATCCTAGAACCGGCGACCATGTAATCCCTTCACTAATTCGAGTAGGCTTCCATGATTTGATCTTTTCATTATTCCCTTGTAAACCTAGCACCGTGCTATAATTAGGGAACAACTTTGTTTGTTTTCTTGAATGCTTGAGATTTGTTTCATGATTTCAGAGGTCTCTTGGTTTCGGGTAAAATCTGCATTGTTCCGCGTCTGCACCGTATTTGGTCCATATCTGTTTCCGACAATATCTCGCATACATTTTTGTTTCCGGGTTTCAGATTCATTTACCTTCCAAAAAAATATGAAAACAAATGTGGCACCACTCAGTTCCGTCTGTTTTCTCTCCGTTTCCATCCCTACCAATGGGTACCTCCAAAATCTTTTTCGTAAAACTTTCAGAGCAACCTACAATTTACCTGTAGTAGTTCAAATTTGACCTAATTTTGATAAATCGACACAATGTCATTCAAATGGGCAGAGTTAGCTATGAAGTTTGAAAACTCATAAAACATGGGAATCATTGGTACAACATGCTGGTCCACTATATATGTCTATAAACTTGGCTTGTGGCATTCAGATCCAATATTCTTCAGACTTTTCTTTACGGTAAAGAAAGATCTCATCATCACTCAGAAAATTGAGAATGTTCTTTCCTAATAGTTGGACACTCACACCGACCATATTGTCTACTTGAATAATATGAACCCATCTACCTCTGAAATTACATTTAATTCAAGAGCAATCTATCGCTCTTACTTGTAGCTCAAGTTTGACCTAATTTCGTTAAACTGTCAAGATGCAAAATCTTAGCAAGAAGTTGAACCTGTCGTCAAAAATCTCAGTGGTTTATGATATATTAATTGACCCCCTGATGGGTACCTCCAAACGCTTTTTCATAAAACTTTGAAAGCAACCTACAATTTACTTGTAGTTTAAATTTGACCTAATTTCTATAAATTGGCATAAAGTCATTCAAGTTGGCGGAGTTAGCTAGGAAGTTTGAAAGCTCATAAAACATGGGTATCGTCAGTACAACATGTTGGTCCACTATATATGTCTAAAAACTTGGCTTGTGGCATTTAGATCCATATTCTTCGGACTTTCTTAACAGAAAAGAACAATCTTGCCATCACTCAGAAAATTGAGAACTGGATGTTCTTTCCTGATAGTTGGAAACTCACACCGACGATATTTTGTATCAAGGATCTCATAAAAATAAAAATTACATCCAAGTCCATGCATTTAGCAGAAGGACCCTGAAACAAAGCAATGAAGTGTCTTATGAGGTTTGCACGTATTCTACATATTGTAGAGCCAAAATTTGTTCAGAAATAATCTACATTCTAGCTGTTAATACTAGTACATAGTAAATAAGAACACATAAAATAGAGTGATCATACTTTCTCTATTGGAGTACTAGCTTGGATTGGTTGTTCACATATCCAAGTACTACTACTAATAATTTCTCAAAATAATAGTACTACTAATAAATGTTGTACTAGTTTGTATGATTTTTTCTAAGATGTAGTAGTATAATAGAATGAAGGGAGTACACTACTAGTACAATGTGTACTAGTACTACTACTAGTACTCCCTCTGTTTAGGATTATTAAGGCCATTTAAAGTTGATAAAACCAAAAAAAATTAGAGGTTGGTGTCTAAGACATGCATGCGGTTCTCGGTCTCTCCCCTGCAGCACTATACACTCTGCACCAGGCCCTAGGCTTTTCTATCTCTTTTTAGGAGTAGATATTCTTGCCTCTCACGTGGATCTGTTTGTCTGATACAGTACAACGTGACACCTGTTTTACTCGCCTATCAACTTTCTATAGCCTTTTTATTTTGATAAAGCAGTGTGACACATGGTGTGAAGTGGTCTACACTAAAATCTTGCATTGTACTACATACATATAGAGGTAGAGGCAAGTGGCCAAGTGTAGAGCCTCAGCCACCGCTGGTGCGATTATTCGTAACGTATTCATGTAAACTCCAGTACAGTACCAAACTCAATCAATATAGTCTTCAGTAAACCCAAGCTAGGTTTCTGGCCGATGGGCACTACATCAGTGAGCCGATCTTCCCTCTGTAACCACTTCCACAAGTGCGTGTACCGTGTCGGAGGATTCAACCACGATCCGATGGCTATGGAAGTCTTCAAGTCTCCGGTTATGATTGAGTGCCCCTACGACGGCTGCTTTAGCATGGCCGCCTTTAATAAGCTCGATGATCACAAAATCGCGTGCCCGCACGGCCCGTACTCCTACATGGATCCCGCCTATGATTTCATCGCCTCACCGACAGTGGTCCTTCCCCACATGAAGGAGGCCTACAGGGTCATAGTAACCAAGGTCATCTACGGCAATGCCTTCTTTTGCCTGATCCTGATTCCACCACTAGTAAGAACGAGGGGATTCACGTGCATCCTCTCTGAGGATGACAATACCGTGTTCGGCCTGACCATCATCGTGCTCGGCCCAGTTACCGTTGTGTCCTTGGTGTGCATTAGGCATGACATGTGCTTGTGACCGCGGTACACGGTGAAACTATGTGTGCTTGGCCCACCGGGGTCGGCAGACTTCTCGATGGTCGAGAGCCTTAATGTGGTAATCGAGCTGATGAGTAGCTCGTCGCTGGCGAACTTCCTGTCTGACAAGCTCATGACATATGCCGGGGTGCCACCGCGGTTCCTGATGAAGGTTCGAGAGTCCACCCATGTATCTTTCTATCGTCGTATTGAGGACAAGTACGCCATGAGGGGTCCTCGGGGCATGTGGGAAGAGAGGGTATGAGACATACGGTGTTCAGGGACGGTGAGCACACAAGTTTACCCACGTTCAAGTCCACCGACGGTGGATGGATCCTACTCCTTCTAGCAATCTAGTAATACAACAGAGCCGAAATATGGGTTACAAGGGTTTCACCTGTGCGAGTTGAGATTGTAGACTATTGTGGGGTGCCCTAAAGGCTGGTCCCTAGGATGGCTTATATAGATATCCGTCCTAGGGTTTACAGGAGAGACCTATCCGGCTGTGACTAAGAGCGGTTATAGAGTACATCTTGGACTACAAGTAACTACACATGCCTATGTCGGTAAGTCTTCTAGGCCTTCCCATAGCAGGTCTGGACTCCATCTCTTCTCTCTGACTGGGTCGTCCGTTAAGCATAGCTCTAACCCGAAGTAGGCCACCCTGGTCGGCGAGGCACAATGAGGATACCCAGAAAGTATATCTCCAATAGCAGCCCCCGGAAGCCTCCAAGATCCAAAGTCGGATTTCATCATCTAGCTTGATCTGTCTTCGTCTTGCCGAATATTGAAGGGTTCCTGACACTTTCAAAACAAAGGGTACGATCCGAGTCTCACGTTGAGTCCGATTTGTCAATACTTCACTTGTTCCTTTCCCTGCTTGATCGCAAACTAACCTAGAAGATTCTCCTGACGTCATATGACATCAGTCACGGTCTATTCATATCACTTACAGACATTCCAGCCAACGTGACCGTTGGTGGGCCCGGTTCATGCGGAACCGAGGCGTTGTTTTAATGCATGCACGGAGATCGAGGAGATGGCTAACTCCATAGTGTTCATACACGAATCATGACGCAGAGCAGGTACACAAGGGGTTGAGATTTTCTCCTTTCTCCTCTACCTGACTTTGCCTTCTCCTTCTCCATGTAGCATCCCAATTGTCTAACAATTGCAATGCTACTTGCCTAGTCTATATATTGCTACTTCCTACATGTCATTCGTTGCATCATCGTTATATCATGCTCATGTCACCATGCCACATTGCATTTGAGCATCATATAAAACACCTTTTAATTTGGTTCTTCTTCATGTGCATTTGTATTCAGATTAATTGTATTTGCCTCTTGATATATTGTAATTGCCTCTTTATATATTGTATTTGCTTCTTGATAAATTGCTTCACGCCCAAGTTGAGTTGTGGGCATATCTCTTACAATTCCACCACTTTTCTTTGACCACCTTATAATTCTACCATCCCATTTAAGGTGAGCATTTGCATCTTCTTTTGGTATTCAACTCAAGCTCATTACTAGTGGGTATGAATCCTTATCTTTGAACTACATGCCTCCATACATAGTCTCATAATGAAAATAGCAGGGAAGCCTAGTTGGCCCCTTGCATGGTTATGTGGAGAAGAGATCACATTCTCCTTTTCTATATGGTTCTATTTGAAATTTTAGATCTATATGAACGTGGAGTGACTATGTGGTTTATAGTGGATCACACACTAGCATGGCACATCCATAATCAAAAATGTCCTTTAACTTTTGGATACCATATGAAGAAGGGAAGCTTCCATAAAACTTTTTGTGAGAATCTATTCTAGTTCTCCAATGTTGTTTTCAATTCTAAGTGCATCTACACAATTATAGTGTTTTCACACTAGAAAAGCTAGTGAATTTGTGTTTCATGCATGCGCCATGCATACATGTTTCCTTGTCCTCTTCTCATTTTGTTCCTTTGTTCTCTTTGTTTTGTAGAGGGATGTGAATTCAAACAAGGTTTGCCTTAGTTGATTCCATCCATCATCTACAACCTTTTTCATCTAAACCCTAACCCCTCTCTTGTTACAAATCTTGTATATGTTTGCTTTGCTTGTTTTTGAACAAATCATCCTCCAAAGTCTCTCTCTCTCTCTCTCTCAACACCTAGTGCCCCTCTCGTTTTCTCCCTGGCGTCCCTCTCTCCCTAGGGCGATCGAGCCGAGCGAGACGGTATCGCAAACCCAGCCCCGATCGCACCCCCTCTCCCTGCACCTGGGCTTCCAATGAGACCACACCCCCACTAGCCGTGCGCTGTTTCTCTCCTTCCTCGAGACCACGTGCTGCCAGCGCTCAAAGGTGATCGCCCACGCAGAAAGCATGCTGACCTCTCCCTCCATGTGCAAAAGTGGCAGAGGCCCCTCTCACCCCAACCATCCATAGATCCCATCGGGGCAGAACCCAGGACCCCTCCTCCTCCTTCTTCTTCCTCCCCATAGCTATGGCTATCTCCATGTCTCTCTAAACCTTAGCCTAGACCAGAGCTGCGAATTGGCGAGTGGGGTGGAGCAATGGGTAGCCGGCGACCTGGGAGGAGTCCTCTGCATCCTCTACATCGCCCTGTACCAACCATCCTGGCCGGAGCTCGACGGGCGCCGCCGCTGTCGTCGTGCCCGTGAACAGCAAGAGCAGCCTCGACCTCTGCCTCCCTCTGAGATCTACAGCTCCCCAAGGCTTCCCACCGCTTGTGAGAACCGCTGGTATACCCATCTACCTCCCAGACATCCGCCCTTCCTCCTTATCAATGTGCCTCGCCGCTGTGCTCGCCGCGGTGCGCGCTCGCCGGCGCAGACGCGCATGTGATGTTGCGTGTATGCCCTGTTCTTCGCGTTGTTGCCGACGACATAGTACACACCAGTCAAGTCCGAGGGTAGCCAGCTGTTGCCGGTGCTCCCCTCTTTAAATCAAGCCGCCGCATGATCGTTTTGGTTCGCGGAGTCGCTCGCAGTCCTCACCGGAAGTGGGCATCATCTCGCAGAACTCGTCGGACGGCGTCGTGTTATCTGGTATCTTCGTGTTCGTGTCAATCCCGTGTTCGCTGTGGTGCTCGTCTTCGAGTGGTACCTGAAGAAATGTTGTAGCCTGTTAACACCTATTTCGAACGAGCCAAAGCACGGTCAGATAGGTTGAGTAAATCGCTCGCAATCTTGTTGGCAAGGCAGCAAGATGCACCCGACGTTTGCAGTCGTCTGCGACAGCTGCTGCGGCGTGTTGCACCCGACGTTTTCCATCAAGCACGCTTCCTACACAGAGCTTATCAGCGGCACTTCTTCACACCTAATCGTATCCTCTTATACCTGCTATCCAACGAAAGAAACGGAGCTCCATTCCGTTCTCGGAACAGCTCGGAATCATCCTCGCAAACTCACTCGATCTCACAGGAAAACGGGCAACGGTCTTCAGTTATACTTTGTTTTTCTTCAGTCCCGAACCCGACTAAGTCAGTTTAAAAT
This sequence comes from Avena insularis, assembly GCA_023614405.1. Classification (NCBI taxonomy): domain Eukaryota; kingdom Viridiplantae; phylum Streptophyta; class Magnoliopsida; order Poales; family Poaceae; genus Avena; species Avena insularis. Next base: position 333,035,960 of record CM042696.1, read on the forward strand.
ATACAAGGCCCAGACATAACATAAGCTTGTGTGGACTGCAGTGGCTAGGACCTTTATATCGCTCTACCGTGACCTGTGTTCAATTCCCAGAGGCTCATATCATTATGCATTTAAATGCAAACTTACTAAATAATATATGTTTTGAATCAGAAAAACAGCTATTTTTTTAAATAATACATTATTTTTAATCAATTCCACTAATATTACGTGAAACAGAGAAATCATAAATCTAGCGCGGTCTCGTTTTTTCAAAAACCGACCAGACCATGTCGTCTTTTGAATAGCCGACGAGGCTGTCGGGGGACTGGCAGCCAGCTCGTCATTTTTCGAAAAACAGCGAAATCACAAATCTAGCGCGGTCTCGTTTTTTTAAAAATCGACCAGACCATGTTGTCTTTTGAATAGCCGACGAGGCTGTCGGGGGACGGGCAGCCAGCTCGTCGTTTTTTTAAAAATTGACTAGCCTTATCGTTTTTTCAATAGCCGACGTGCTAGGGTCGGCTTTTCAAAAACCGATGGGAGTTGTCATTTATTGAAACGCCGACGGCTGGATGGATCATGCACCCTGTTAGGCTAATCCAGCCATTCAGCGTTTATCATCCGTCAGTAGAATCCCGCCACTATTTCGCGTCGTTTTTCTCCCGCCACACTTTCGCGCCGTTTATCTCCCGCCACTTCTTCCCGCTATTTTCTCCCGCCAATTCCTACTAGTTGCCCCTATAAATACTGGCACCAGGATGGTATCTATTCACCCTGTTCTTCCTCTTTTTCTCGCATTTCCTTCCCCTCTCCGTCATGAGTGTGCCCTGTTCGGACCCAGAGTATAGGCTTACAAAGATGAAAGATGCTAGGTTGCCACAAGGGGTGACACACAAGCGCTGTTGGTGCGGCCATCTCACGAAGCTCAAGGAGTCGATCGATTTCTCCATCTGCATGGGCATGAAGTTTTTCAGGTGTCCCAACTACGACGCAAGCCCGCCCTGGCAAGCAAGTTCGTCGTACGAGAGGCCTCCGGTATGTTCTCATAGCATGGTTAATATGAACCATTCATGTTATCATGTGTTTTTTATTCATTCCATTGATTTGCTTGCAGTCCTCCTCCACTTTGCAAGTGGTACCATTGGATTGACACGGAGCAGCCAGCCTGGGCCATGCAGGAGATTGCAGACAGGAGCCGACGTGCCAGAGAGAGCTTTCTTGATGAGGAACATGCTGAAAGGAAGGCCGCGAACGGGAAGAAGGAACGGGTGAGAGAAATGAAAGAATTCCGAGTAGAGCAAGCTCGAAACCGCGAGCTGAACATGAAGAGATGGGAGGAAAAGGAGCGGCAGGAACAGGTGCGCAAGGAGACCCGTGAGGCGGAAAGGAAGTGATTAAGAGAAAGAGTTGTCGAGGCACGGGCGGCAGAGGAACGAGGGGACAAGACTGGGAAGTACCCGCGCTAGACTCAGGAAAGGTAGACGTATGTCTCAGTACCGATGTATCTTAATTTAAGTTGTAGTGTCGTGATGTAACTTCATTTTAGTTGTAGTGTCCCGATGTATCTTAATTTCAGCTGTAGTGTCTTGATGTATCTTAATTTCAGTTGTAGTGTCTTGATGTAACTTCATTTCAGTTATAGTGTCATGATGTATCTTCATTTCAGTTATAGTGTTGTGATGTATCTTAAATTCAACATGTCAGTTAATTTCGGAGACAATGTATCTAAAATGTTTCCCGCCGAAATGCTTTCCGTCAAAAAACATTCCCGCCAAAATGCTTCCCGCTAGAGTGTTTCTCGCCAAAATATCTCCCGCCAAAATGTTTCCTGCCAAAATGTTTCCCGCCAATTTTTGTTCATTTACCCTATAAAACCCCTCTCCACGCAGTTGTTTAAGCAAAGCCACCCCATTTTTAGCCAATATGTTTCCTGGTTTTCCCTACGATCGTAGTTTCGAGACAAACATGTTCGTCGACCTTTTTCATTTGGCTAGGAACTTTACGATAGACAACAATCCAGCCCCATTGTAGGAACTCATTGCTAGTGATTGTCTCCTCACTGAGCTGGGTGAAGGATTGCGTAGAAAAGGGTGGCCGAAGAGGAATCCAGAGGAGATACGGCAAGAGCTACTTCGGATCAATGCTAGGTGGGGCAAGCAAAGATTCTTTAACGAAGAGGCAAGGCAGCAAAAAGTCATGCTCCCTTGGATTTGGATAGAAGAGAGTGAAGACTCCGACAATCTCTCCATGCCGCTGGTCGGTGGTACCAGGGATAGAGCAGAGCGTGACAAGGCCGAGGCCTTGAACAGGGCGCACGCCAAGAAGAGCAATGACAAGCTAGAAGAGAGTGAAGATGAAGATGATATATTCATGACGCCTGCCGATGGGACTAAGTGGAGAGCTAAGTGGGACGAAAGGCTGGCCAAGAAGAAGGGTAAAGGCGAGGCATCGTCGAAGGGTAAGGGCAAGGCATCATCGGTCGAGGCATCCTCGAAGGGTAAGGGAAAGAAGAGCAGGCCATGAAGAAGGCATCGTCGAAGGGTAAGGGCATAGTCGTAGGGATAGAGATCGCTCTTATTTATGTACCGCAAGTTATGTTGAATTGTGTTGCAAGCTATGTTGAAGTGTTTGTTGAATAAAAAGTGTTTATCGAAAGATGTCTCATACATAGATAGATACAAGTCTCATACATAGATAGATACAACTACTGCTGTTGCTGCCACGCTGAGCCTCCAGCCTGGTCTGGAGGTGGTCCTCTCGGTGTCTCCTGTTGTGAAATCCGTGGACGAGGCTCATGGCGGATAGGTGCACTCGGTGTCTCCTGCTGCGGCCGCTCCAAGCCTCGAAGTAGTGTCTGGTCTGCACGCGGGGTGCGCTCCTGCGTGGAGTGACGTGGCGGGCGAGCCTGCATGGACTGACGCGATGGGCCCTCACCCATGGAGTGACGCGGTGGACGCTGTGCTGCTCGGTGCTGAACGACGTCTGAAACGTTCGTGCATGTGATGGTCACATAGATACTCTTTAGTCTTTCCTCGACACGCCTAACAAAGGACTGAGCATGCTGACGTGGTACAAGAGGAGCGGACGAGAGCGAACGTCCCCACTGATGCACTTCAGTCTGTAGCTCCCATGTCATATCGGTCTATATTTGTATAGTAGATAAGTACATATTATGTAGGCTACCAAGTCCAGTAACGAAGAAAAGTGTATTTACCGTTGATTGTCTAGGCTCCATAGTCGACTGCCTAGGGTATCTTTCATCATCATGCGCGTGGTGGACGGGACGCAATCGTTTCATGCTCATGTACATGTGTAAGTATGCACGGAATAGCTCCATATCAAACGCAGGAGCGATCCACACGTTAGTTGTTGCATTCTGCCAACCATTGATATAAATATTAACCCGTTGAATCCACTGAGTTGCGCTTTTGTTAGTACCCTTCCGAGAGTACCTACAATTAGATTTTGTAAGTATAAAATTGCTGTAGAACTATAGATACATAATATATTAACTTACATATGCATGTCGGATGAAAGGGGCTCCTCCGGACATGGAGGATCTACCATCTGGCAAAGACCGAATTGCCTCATGACCCTCTGTTGAGACATCTCCTCCACCTGAAAATCGAAGATGCTCTTTGATTTAGTCAGCCAGTAGTCCTCATCTCTAGTGCACATAATAGATTACCCGCATGAATATCTTATGGCTGTCTCAGCTGCCATGTACGGCTCCCAAATGACCGATTCCTCCCTCAACGTGTCGAACTGCTCATTGAGCAGCGGGTAGCAATTACTGATCTCCCGAAGCGACAACATTGGACAAAATAGTTGTTAGTTTCCTTCATAGTGCAATATGGACAATGCAATTAACTAAACCTTTTAACTTACATTGCGACGTGTCCAATGTGTACCGAATGTAGGCATGTCAATTCGCTCATGGTCAAATAGCAGATCAGACTCATATACAACGGGTGGTTATCCCTGGATGATGACCGCTTGATTCTTTGCTATCTCCGGGCGGCCGATAGGGAACCTCTCCCATGACCACTGCTGCAGCAACAGTGGGCATCCTAGCAAGGCAGATCTTTCCTTGGTTAGCGTACATCCCGTGCACATACCTCGGTACGTTGCTGCTAAGACAACAGAACCCCAGCTCCACCATGTGATGTCGTTCTGGCACGTCGCCTCCACGATCCCTCTAGCATAGCGGATGTAGCGCACACTGATGGTCGAGACGTGGTTCTCGGTGAACATCACCTTCCCAAGAAGCCACATTAAGTACGCCTCCAGGCTACGCGTAATTTGTGGCTCAGTCATCGGAACGGCTGGATACCCAACCTTCTGTATCTGCATTGGTTAATAGAACAAGTTTTAGCATCATGTGATATGAAAATAGGTATGACAAATACAAAGATATTGAGTAGCAAACGAACCTGATAGTTCTACAACCAATCAAATTTGGGTCCATGATTTTCATACGTGAACTCCGGCCCTCCATCACGTATGCCATAGAATCGTTGGGCCATTTCTTGGACCCAATTCGCCGGTGCATCCACCCGGCCCATTGGCACTCTAGCCAATGGAAGTCCCAGCAAGAATAAGACATCCTGCAGTGTAGGAGCTATCTCTCCCCAGCGAAAGTGGAAAGTGTGAGTCTCGGGCCGCCATCGATCCACTAAGAAGGTGAGAAATGACCCGTCGTAGTGCATGCGTGTGGTTTGGAAGCCATGATGTCATCCTTCTATCTCCTGCGTATGAGTGACTTCAACAATACGCACAAACGGTAATAGCCCTGTCCACTTCAACCTGCATACCAAGATAGAATAACAATTTCTTTACTTTAGCCCTCAAATATTTGAAACCCAACTAGAAATAAATATCTCATACCTCTGCAGCCAATCAGGGTGTATCATCCATTTAGACATGGGAGTGCGAGTGATAAGGTGCTTCAAGCTCCCTGGTTCAGCAGCCAATAAAGTTGACCGGTGCTTTCTATCTATATCAGCGTTAAGCAAAGATCCCGCCATCTGCATACGAATTACAAATTGAAAACATAGTTCCATACGAATTACAAATTGAAAACATAGTTCCATACGTCATACAAATATATAACATAGTTCCATACATAATATAAATTTATAACATAGTTCCATACGTAATACAAATTTATAACATAGTTTCATACATAATACAAATTCTAGTTTCTTCCTCTGCCTCTTGTTCCTCGCCTGCCACGTCCATGAGGAGCCGCTCCTCCAGTCCCAAAGATGTGACAATTGGTGTCTCTATGACCAAAATGATTACATAGAAAACATTGTCTAGTAGGGCCTCCGGCTTCAGATTCATCCATATCATTACGGATGCAGATACATTGCCGCCTTCCTCTGCCTGTCTGCATTAGTCTAGGATCTGTGATGTAAATCCTTTTACCCGGGTTTACTTTGTTGAAATTGCCCCATGCCCTATATCCCATCATTTCTCCAGTCCATGTATTGATCACCGACTCCTTAAGAAAATAAGGAGACACAAACAATCTCGCATCCATACCTAACCGCCTGCACGCAGCAAGTACATGCGAGCAAGGCAGATGCAGCAGCTTGGGTTTGTTACATGTGCACTCACACGTCGGACAGTCCTCATTGCCTATCATCACCTCTTCTGTCTTTACCTCTTCTCCAGATCCGATCCTGTTGGAAGGGAGGCGCACCTCGAATCTTCGTTCTTGATTACCGATGGCGATGACGTGAATAGACCACGCCTTTTCCATTTTGTCATTCATGTAATCCATGATCGTTGAACAATACCTCGTGTTTGGGTTGTTGATGATATGCATCTGAGCAAGCTGGAGTCTGTCCCTAAAGTACTTCAAATTTCCGGTGAAAATACACTCCACAATAGCTGTTAATGGCAGAGCCCTGCTTCCTCTCAAGACGAAGTTGTAAGTTTCGGCAAGATTTTTAGTCATGATGCCAAACCTAGCACCATGAGTGTCGTGCAACAGAGACCACCTCTCCACAGGCTCATGCTCTATCCATTCCTGAAAATTCTTAATCCTTCTGCCAGGCCTCCTCCTAGTACCGGGTTGGTCAAATCCTGGCAAATCGCAAAGAGCAATGGGTTCTTCCTCCGGTGGTGCTGCTCCCGCTACTGTCTGTGCAGCTACCGCGGCCGCATGAGCCGCGACAGCTGCTGCTCTAGCTGCTTTCCTCTGCCTAACATGTTTTTTTGTGAATTCATCCAGATAGGTCCGACACTTGATATACTTCCACTCCTGGTTCTGCTTGCAAAGCTTCTTGAATAGGTTCATCAGGGCCTTGTTCCTGAATTGTGAGAAAAATTTAGCCCCTAGATGCCGCATGCATCAACGACTTTGCATGTCTAGTTATGACCCACAAGTATAGGTGGTGTATCACAGTATTTTCGATAAGTAAGAGTGTCGAACTCAACGAGGAGCAGAAGGTGTTGGCTAGTGGCTTGGAGCAGGAATTCTCTGTAAATACTTAGCAAACGGATTTTTAGGTGTTTTTGATAATGCAGGTAAATAAAGTACGAGTAAATAAAAGACAATAAGAATAAATGCAGCAAGTGGCCAATCCTTTCTTTAGCAAAGGACAAGCCGGTTGTATTACTTAAGATGACCAAACGTTCTCGAGGACACATGGGAATACCGTCAAGTGCTTTCGCTTCATATAGTTGATTAATCTTCTTTAGTTTGCTAAGTGTTGTGTGGGTGAACCTATGCTAATGTACCGACCTTCCTAGGACTAATACATACTTGTGATTATACCCCTTGCAAGCATCCGCAAGTACAAGAAAGTAATTAAGGTAGAAACCTAACCACAGCTTTAAACTCTAAGACCCTGACGTCCCTTGTGCAATGGTTTCCTAACGGGGGTTCAGGTTTTACATCACTCCGCAACCCCTACGATTAGTAGCCAAATACACAATGAATTCCCCTAGGCCCATATAGGTGAAGTGTCATGTAGTCGACATTCACATGACACCACTAGAAGAAGTACACCACAACTTAAATATCAAACTATTGAATCTTTCTCAACACAATTCCACTACTAACAACATGACTTCTCCCATGTACTCAAGAACAAAACGAACTACTCACAAGACATCATATGGATCATGATCAGAGATGAAATTATGATGTATAACAATCTGAACATAAACAATAATTCAATGGTTCACTCAATAGCATCAACTAAAAGGAGTAATCAACATCGGGAAAGTTTCCCCTAAAAACTATGCAAGATTCAACCCAAATGTTACAGAGGTATGGAGGTGGTGATGATGGTGCTGGTGGAGATGATGGTGGTGATGATGATGATGATACCGATGAAGTACAGCTTGTTGGTGGTGTTGATGGCGACGATCTCCCCTCTCCGGGAAGGAATTCCCCTGGCAGAATTCTGTCTGCCGGAGAGATCTTTCTCTCTCGGTGTTTTCTGCACCGCATAGGCGGTGAAATCTTTCTGTGGTCGCTCCCCAAGTCTTAGGGTTTCACTTGGAGGATAATATATGCTAGAGGGGAGAGCCAAGGGTGGACCAGGACGGCCACACCACCTAGTGGCGCGGCCTAGGGTGGCCCGCCCCAGGGGGTGGTGTGGGCCCCCTGTGGCCCATCTCCGCTTCCCCTTCTGGCTTCCTTCGTCTTCTGGAAAAACAGGATTTTCCATGTATTTTCCCGGATTTTCTTATCTTCGCGAATTTTGCCTCCATCAGAATCCTGACTACAGCGGTCCATGCTCCAAAAGTCATCAACCATGCAAAAACAGATGAAATAACATAAGTATCACCTCTTAATATGAAATATATCAATGAATAACAGTAAATTATGATATAGAATAGTGATGCAAAATGGACGTATCAACTCCCCCAAGCTTATACTTCTCTTGTCCCCAAGTGAAACTGAACTCAATAAACATGACCTCAAATTTATGGAGTGAAGAGTCGATAAAAGAATACGGACAAGAAGCATCACATTCATCAATACATAAGTCATAATAGAAGACAACTCACTATTATATAACTTAACTTGCAATAAGTAAAGGAAACACAATAAAGATACATAAAGTAAATCATAATTGGTAATGGAAAACTTAGCTCTTGGTCGAAGAATAGTTGACAATTTGCAGGAGTTCACAAATAACTGATTTTCAATGATAGCTTTCAAAGTAGTAATCACCAGGATAAGAACAAAGTGCAAAACAAGGAACATAAGAAACATGATTGAATAAATCATCATATGAATGAATGAAACACAACAACTCAAAATACTTGCTGAGGTAGAAGAGAATGGATTTACTGACTAAACTAAAAAGTAAAAGAAAGGCCGTTCGCAGAGGGAAGCAGGGATTTCAAGTTTCATAAAGAGCTTCCAAATTTTTTTGTACTTATTAGTTTTCAGCTTCATTGCCCCTATCATAAGCATCTTTAGGTGATTAAGGTTAAAATGACACAACCAAGAGGATATGCTTGACAAGTTATAAGTTGAAATCTCATGCCCCTCACTTACGAGTACCGAACCTCATGCTACTCAACTTCAGTCACAAGTAAGCTCTTGTCATTGTAAATACATATGTATTATAGAGAACCGCCAACGGGGTACCCCTTGCACATGATACATGAGCTATCCCATAATCAAAATGACAAGGCAAGCAGACAATGAGCATCTCAGCGATCCTTTTATTTGCTATTTGCATAGGTTTTTATTGACGATGCTTCATAGAGTGCTCATTATGATTATGCTGCAAGTTTCCACCATGATTAGGCATGGCTTAGGCTAGCAGCCCAGGCGTTTCTCTAACACACATATAAACTCCATGATCTTATAAGTTCCCCTTTTATTTCACACCGCCGGGATCCATAAGCAAAAGAATCATGATAACAACGAGGTACAAAGTACCAGTGCAATGTTGAAAGCGTTCCCCATGATACATGGTTCTGCTAACTTCAACTTATAAAGCGCAAGCATATACGCAACAGAGATGGACACAATGGTTCAAGTTTATTAAATGCAAGAAAGTAAAAGTGTGCCATCAAGTTCGTGAGAGCTTTAATCACTAATCTTCTCATAACAAGTTTAATTTGGAAGGTAGATAAAAACAAGAATTTACTTGGAATAGCAATAGTGCTAGTGGGTAGGTATGGTGGACACAAATGGCGTAGGTTTTGGTTTAAGGATTGGATGCACGAGAAGCATTCCCTCTCAGTACAGGTTTTTGGCTAGCAAGGCTGGATAGCAAGCATAAGAGTTGAAGGAAACAAACAAACATACAAGTGATAAAAACAAACATGCAATCTTCCTTAGAAGCATAATAGATCGTAACTAGAGAATACTAAACTTATGAGAAAATCAAGAAAGAAAGATGATGAAATTATATTTCTTTAGAGTACTTTTATCTTTTTCATTCAATTCTCAAAATAGTGTTGCTACTGATCGAGCCAGGTTTGCCAAAACCAACTAAATTAACTCAATGATCCCAGAGTGATACCAATACTAACAACACGATCAATCATATAACCATGAATTGAAAACTAATATAAGGTATGCAAAAGAATGAATGATAGAACTTCTTATTAATATTCCATAACGGCAACTCACACCAAGGGATACATAGATATCTAACGAGAGGGTGGACACTTCCATAATGCAAACCATCCTACATGATAACTTCTCTATTCATGATATGACTCTACTAAAATGGTAAAAAGATAGAAGATAGTGATGTGATACCGCGGCACTCCCCCAAGCTTGGAACAAACCAAGGGAATGCCAAAACCTGATGACGAATTACTCCTTCGGTGGTGGTGGTATTCTCTCGATGAGCTCTTTGATTAGTTTCCCCAAGTCCTCAATCTCGAAGGTGAGATTACGAATCAACTGTGAGTTTTGCTCAATGCGGCTCATGATCATGTCAGGTTGCGAATTCCAGCTCTCGCGATTCTTTCCCCACTCTTCCTTCTTGAAGTCTTCTTTTCTTGCATGGCTAGAACGAGGCAAATCCCAATTGGAGGGTAGTTTCTCCTTGGGCATATTCTGGTATTGATGCTCATGGATAAGAGTATGAAAAGGATTCTTGGTGCATGGAGGAAGTGACCATGGAGCCAAACAGTGACGCGGAGGTTTCCCTCTAGTTGACATCCGTGTAGTCCTTCTGACCCTGACAGATCTTGCAACACTCCAATGCTTTCAATGGTAGTGCCGGTGACATGGGTATACCCTACAGGTACTCGAGCTTGGTATATATGGTCTGAATACGTACAGGCCCACGGTGTCGCCAAGGCCCAAACGAAGGATTCGAGTAACCTACGGACTCTCGATTGCTTGAAGAACAAGAAGAAGCTAAAGATAGAAAGTTCAAAGGGGAAAACCCTAAGTTGTAACCGACTCGACCTGCTACCCGGGACCTAGCCTATCTATATAAAGGCTGGGAGGGGGCGGCGAGGAGGACGCACACGCAACCCTAGTTTCCACAACCCTCGCCAGATTACATCTGCGCACCATTGTAACCTTCGATCCCTTCGATAATTCCATGAGCAGACAAGCAGGAGTAGGGACCTCTACGAGGCCTGAACCTGGGTAAATCTTTGTCCCATGTGTGCTTGTCTGTGAGCCGATAGATGTCTCCAGCGCTCCCTCCTTCTCCAAAACCCAAGTCCATAACAATGGGCATTGACGAGTTAAACCCTCGTTAATTGGCGCCGTCAGTGGGAATTGGGAGTGCCGATGTCGCGGCTTCTTCGGCCCCATCAACTGCGATCTACAACTCCGCAACAGCGGAGATTCGTCAGCTCTTCGGTGCGTTCGACTTCACCGTCCACACGCCGGCCACTCGCCCGGCCTTTGAGTCCGTGGGCGACGGAATCAGCCTGGCGATCGGGAGCTTTAGCTTCCAAGTTGGTCAGATGGGCACGCTTTGCATGCCTGATCGGCCGACAGCACCGGCGATTGCCCCAGCATCGTGGTTTCCTCCGTCGATCGGCACCCTCAGCAAGCTCAACGCCCCGACAACAGTCGAGAACACTATCAGCGACAGCAGTCGCGACTCCGATCTGAGCGATCTGGCCACTGAAGATGGAACCTACGGTTCCGGATCCGAGAGTTGTGGAAGAAGCAGCTTCCCCAATCACTTCATGTGCGCCGTCATCAACGCAGGCGACACCTCTGCCAACCGCGACAACGGCGGCAATCGTGGCAACGGAACCGACCCGCCTAACGGCGGCAACGGTGGCAATGGCGGCAACATCGGTAACGGTGGCAATCGCGTCCCCGTTGACAACGGAGGGGCAGTCGAACCTCCAACCATAGTAAACGAGCAATCCGGCGAATGCGTCGTAATCAAGCTCAACGAGCAAGAATGGGATCGCTGCCGCGAGGCCCTGTGAGGCACCCCTCTACCCTTCGGATCCCCGCAGGAACTGCTGATGGGTTATCACTGGCTCCTGAAGGAAGAATTCAAGTGTCAAGTACAAACAATCGTGCAACTCGAGGCACGCAAAAAGGTGGCAGACGAGTCGAGCCTTCGTCGTGCTGGACTCTCCTCCTACGGAGGATCCTCCTCAAAGGGCAACGAGCACCTCGCCAAGAAGAGGCAGTCTCAGATGGCCCACCTCACCGAGCAGGAACGCGTAGAGGCCGCAAAGGTCCTCGACTTCGGCTCTATGACAGTCGACACCTGGGGCAATGTGGTCCCCAAAACACCGCAGGCTGCAGTGACAGCGGCCACCATGTACCTCTTGAACAACCAACCACCAGCTGGAGACCCCCAAGCCGCCATGCACCGATCTACGATCGTGGGCTTGGGATTAATCGAGGCCGCCCTCGACAAGGAGCCCACACCGGAGCCAAAGAAGGGCAAAGCGCTAGCAAAGCGTTACTCCTCGCCCTCGTCCAGCGATGACAGCCACGATTTGTCTCGACGTCGCCGCTCACGACGACACGACCACGACTACGACGCACGTGATGACATCACGCAGCGCAAGATCGACAAATCAAGAGCACGACGTGCTCGGTCGACTGACTCAGAAGAGGAGGACGTGGAGCTTTGCGGCGCCAGATGCTTCAGCAGATCCATTAGACAGAAGTGAATGCCTAAAGGGTTCAAACTCCCGTCGGAGAACCTGAAGTTTGACAGCCTACAGGACCCGAAGATCTGGCTAGAGGACCACATCTCTTCCGTCAGACTCCACGGAGGCAGTCGAAGCATGGCCATGCAATGCTTGCAGCTATAGCTGCAGGGCGCCGCCCGAGCATGGCTCAACAACCTCCCACGCGGATCCATTCGCAGTTGGGACGAGCTGGTTACAGCTTCGTGCGCAACTTTAAAGGCACATACAAGCGGCCCGCATCAATCGAAGAACTGAGATGCTGCCAGCAAAGATCTGGCTAATCGCTGCGCTCCTACATCCAAAGGTGGTCCATCATCAAGAACTCCACAGAAAACATCTCGGAAGACCGCGCGATTGATGCATTCAACGGTGGTGTACGTTGCCTATAACTCAGAGAGGAGCTGGGCTGCTCAAAGCCCAAGACCATCGACCACCTGATGGAGATCGCGAATCAATGGGCCGATGGAGAAGACTCGGTGAAGAATCGCGTTCACTCCGACGAGGAGGCGGATCTCGAGCGTAGACGTGGCCGCCGAGGCAAGCGTCGCATGCGCATTTATGACGACCGCGACGACGTCAACATGGTCGCGGCTGGCTACGTCGAAAGACGCGACGACAACCGCAACAGCGGATACCGTAGCGGCGGATACCGCGACTCCGGGAAAACCACGCAAGTATGGCCACACCGCACTCACGACGAGGCACCCGCGACCTCCATCGAAGACAAACTGTCCGGGCCATGCACAATGCACTTCTACATCGACAAGCATGATGGCAAGAAAAAGTCCAGCCACCTCCTCAAGGACTGCCACGAGTTCCTCAAGCTACACGAGGGATTGGTTCGAATGAACCGCAATGCAGTCGAAAGAGGCTACAGAGCCGCTCCAGGCGTCGTGGCACATGGCACACCGCCACCACCACCTGGGCCACCCCCGAACGGAGCCGCACCGGACCAACACCACGGAGGCGAACCGTACCCACGGGCCATGGGCAACATGATGATCCAAAAGGGACGCCCCTCCAACAGGGTGCAGAAGGCCATCACTCGCCAATTCAACTTGGCCACGCACTCGCCACCATCCACCACTGAGTACCTCAGTGGAAGCGAGTCATGCATCACCTTTGACAAGCGCGACCACCCGCCTCAGATACCCCGTCCAGGTCATTGCCCCCTCGTACGCGAGGCGCAAATTGGAGGCTTCGACATGAGTCGCGTCTTCATGGATGGCGGAAGCGGCATCAACCTCATATTCGCGTGTACCTTGCGAGCAATGAGAATCCCTCTAACCTGCCTGGAGGCATCAGACACAATGTTCCACGACATCATCCCAGGTAAAGGCGTATACCCCCTGGGCAAAATCAACCTCGACGTCATCTTCGGCACGCCGAAGAACTTCCGGCGCGAGCGCATCGACTTTGAGGTCGTCGACTGGCCCTCGCAATACCACTGCATCCTCGGGCACGTCGCGTTCGCTAGGTTCATGGTAGTGCCCCACTACGCCTACCTACAGATGAAAATGCCAGGTCCCAATGGCGTCATCACGATCAACGGGAGCTTTGAACGATCTAACAGTTGCGACAGGGAATTCAACAGAATCTCCCAGTCCTTCGGCATGCAGGAGGAGGTCGCGAGATTGAAGGAGACGACAGACAACAACCTGCCTCCCCTGAGCAGGCCAAGCTCACCTGATCTCTCCTTCGACTCATCTGTGCACACAAAGAAGGTGCAGGTCCATCCATCGGATCTCGCCAAGACGGCCCTCATCGCCAATAACTTGAGTCCCGCATAGGAACTCGCGCTCGTCCAATTCCTCCGTGAGCACTGGGAAATTTTTGCCTGGTGTCCTGCGGACATGCCAAGAGTTCCCAGGGAATTCGCCGAGCACGCACTCAACGTCAACCCCGACGCAAGGCCAGTCAAGCAAACAATCAGGCGACTGTCTGAGCCACGAGCACAAGCAGTCAGAATGGAGATCAACAGACTCCTCGAGGCCAAGTTCATACGCGAGATCAAGGAAAGCACTTGGCTTGCTAACACGGTGCTGGTACCAAAAAAGGACATGGACATCCTGCGGATGTGCGTGCACTTCACCTCTCTAAACAAGCACTGCCCAAAGGATCACTTCCCGCTGCCACGGATCGACCAGATCATCGACTCCACCGCGGGATGCGAGCGCCTCTGCTTCCTCGACACCTACTCAGGCTATAATCAAATTCGAATGAAGGAGGAAGATCAAGAGAAAACAGCGTTTACAACGCCCTTTGGTGTGTTCTGCTACAACACAATGCCCTTCGGGCTAAAAAACGCGGGAGCCACCTACCAGCGGTGCATGCAGGCTTGCCTCAAGGAACAACTGGGTCACAACATCCAAGTCTATGTCGACGACATAGTAATCAAGACCAAGGAGGAAGCCTCTCTAATCGACGATTTGCGCGAAACCTTTGCCAACCTCGACCGCTACCGGATCAAGCTCAATCCGGACAAATGCGCCTTCAGCATACCATCTGGGCAGCTACTCGGGTATCTCATCTCCGCGAGGGGAATCGAGGCGAACCCAAAGAAGATAAAAGCCATACTAGCAATGGAGAAGCCGAAGAACATAAGAGGCGTCCAGCAACTGGCCGGACGAATCGCGGCCCTCAGTCGATTTATCAGTCGGATGGGTGAAAAGGCACTGCCCTTCTACCAGCTCCTTCGCAAAGCTGAAAAATTCGAGTGGACCAATGAAGTGCAAGAAGCATTCGAAGATCTCAAGCGCCTGCTATCCACTTCGCTAGTGCTGGTGACTCCACGAGAAAGGGAACCACTGTTGCTGTACATCTCCGCCACCAACCAGGTGGTCAGCACAGTGCTTGTCGTCGAGCGAGCTGAGGGAAACAAGGTTCATGGCGTACAACGCCCAGTCTACTAGCTCAGCGAGGTCCTCACGCCAACAAAACAGCGGTACCCGCACTACCAGAAGCTGGCGTACGGCGTCTTTATGACCGCCCGGCGACTGCACCACTACTTCCAAGAGCACCCAATCGTGGTAGTCAACGATGCCCCGCTGGGGCATATCCTCAATAACCCTGACGCCACGGGGCGAGTCGCGCTTTGGGGAATAGAGATGTCTCCACGAGACATCACATACGAAAAGCGCGACGCAATCAAGTCGCAAGTTCTCCCTGACTTCCTCGTGCACTGGATGGAGAACCAACTGCCGGACAAACCAGATATGTCCTACCTCTGGACAATGCACTTCGATGGGTCCAAGCGGAAAGACGGAGCAGGCGCAGGTGTCATACTGACATCACCTCAAGGGGACAAGCTGAAGTATATCCTGGGAATGCAATTCACAGCCTCAAACAACGAGGCTGAATACGAGGCCCTGTTACACGGGATGAGGATGGCAAAGGCTTGCGGCGCCAAGAGGCTCATCATATACGGCGACTCCAAGTTGGTCGTCAACCAAACAATGCATGAGTGCGACGCACTGAACGACAACATGATCGCATACCGTGACCTCTACGACACACTCGAAGGAGACTTCGATGGTTGCGAGCTGCGACACGTAGGGCGCGAAAGCAACGAAGAGGCGGACGCACTCGCCAACATAGGCTCTACCTGCGCCCCCATACCACCTGGGGTATTTCTCGAGCGCATATGTGAATGCTCCATCAAGCCAAAGGCCGCAGAGAAGAAAACAAGCGCAGCAACGGACTCGGGGGCTACGCCACCCAATGAGCCAATGGCACTCGCTGACTTGGAGCTGGACACAGGACTCGAGGGACCAATAAGCGTCATGATGATCGAGCAATCCTGGACGCAGCCGTACATTACGTACCTCCTCAGCAAGAGGCTACCGGACGATCCGACAGATGCACGGCACATCGCACGGTGATCCAAGGCATTCGTCATTATAAACGGCGAACTGTATAAACGCAGCATCACGGGAGTACTCCAACGATGCGTCTCCATCGCTGATGGAAAAGCATTTCTCCTAGACATCCACGAAGGGACCCGCGGGCACCATGCCGGCAGTCGTGCCCTTGTTGCCAAAGCTCTACGAGCTGGATTTTACTGGCCTACGGCCATGCGTGACGCCAAGGACATAGTCCAAAAATGCAATGCTTGCCAGCGATTCGCAGACAAGCCACATGCACCAGGCGCAGAGCTACGGCCAATCCCACTGGCCTGGCCCTTCACATAGTGGGGACTCGACATGGTCGGCAAACTTCCAAGGTCCTCGCGAGGAGGCTACGTGTACCTCTTGGTCGCAGTCGACAAATTCACCAAGTGGATTGAAGCCATGCCAATGACCAACCAATCAGGGAACAACGCAGTCAAGTTCTTCGAGTCCATCGTCTACCACTTTGGGGTGCCGCACAGCATCATCACCGACAACGGGACGAACTTCACATCCAAGGAGTTCCAAGAATTTTGCGAGAACTTGGGGATCAACATCAGCTACGCCTCAGTAGCGCATCAACAGACCAACGGTCAGGTGGAAAAAGCAAACGGGCTCGTCTGCAGCGGCATCAAGAAGCGCCTCCTCCGGCCACTCGAACAAGCCGTGGGTTGCTGGCCGGACAAGCTGCAATCTGTACTCTGGAGCCTACGTACAACTCCAAACAGCGCCACGGGCAACACGCCATTCTTTATGGTGCACGGAGCTGAAGCAGTGCTACTCGCCGAAGTACGATACAAGGCGCCGCGCATCGTTGCTTACAGCGAAGAAGAGTCATCCCTTGCACTCGAAGACTCCGTCGACCTCCTTGACGAAGCAAGGGAAATCGCCGCGGAGAGATCAACGATCTACCAGCAGAACCTGCGCCACTACCACAGTAGGAGGCTTCGCCCCAGATCCTTCGTCGAAGGCGATCTGGTCCTGCGACTGAAGCAGCAGGGGCATCTCAAGCTCGAGTCCCCCTGGGAAGGACCGTACATGATTATAGAAGTAATCCCAGGTGGCGCCTATCGCCTTCAAGATTTAGAGACAGGAGTCACATACTCCAACCCCTGGAACGTCGCACAACTGCGACGCTTCTACCCCTAGTCGTTTTTTACTTTTACATCGCAAACAAGGCTACTCAGCCAAGGCTACTTAGCCACACATTGTACCTCGCACTGTTCTTCGAATAAATAAAAGCTAAGTGCCCCAAAACTCTGTGTTCTCCTTTACTTTGTCAATTTATGTACTCGGGAGCTGCGCCACCCTATACACATCTGTTCTTCGAACCAAAACGCGATATCCTGAGTAGCTAGTACATCAATCGAACCCTTTAACACAACCTCAACCCAGCTGCAACGCACCTGACAGGTTGACAAGGGACTGAGATAAAACATGGCCAGGCTAACGAAAAGGACTCGCATAGTGCAATGCACCTCATGCTAACAAAGCTCTTTATACACATTTGACAATAAATTATCTACAACATCTATATGAACTTTACAACACAAGTACACTTATGTGCAGGATACAAATTAGGCTACTACTGCAGCAGGAGAACGTTGGTTTGTTCCTCAAAGAAGTCGACGATCTCTTCTGCTGGCGATCCACCGCCTGGTAGTGCGGCACCATATTCCAGGCAGAACCTGCTGGTGGTGCAGGTGGCCTAGACGTAATTGCTGCAACGTCTACGTCAGGCCTGTGCAATCGCACCATTGATAGAGCAGCCTTGGCACCGGCCACCAACTGTTGCCTCACGCATTCGCGAACCGCGGATAGATCTTGAAACTTGGCAAGGAGGGCCAACAAGCTTGAGGGAGTATCATCCAGCAGGAACATCGCCCGATAAATGTTCTTCAAGCATGACTGCGACTTCTTCAGAAAGAGCAGCACTCGCGATGCACGATCCTGCAGGATCGCCAGCGCAGTCGCACGATCATGATCTACCCAGAAGTATCCACTCTCTTGAAGTTGCTCCTGGGTGAGATCATGCAGGCGAATGGCAATTCTATCCTTCTCCTCCTGCGGATGACGCGCACTAACAACTACATGGAGCAGCACTAGCAGCATGAGTACAACGTACCACTGCGAATGACTACAAGGAAAAGATGAGAACAAGCAAACTAACACTTGAATTGGTCGCCCAGCTGCGTCACCTCGCCAAGTAGATACTGCTCTCGGGCGGCGGCTTTTTCCACCTTCGACTTCCACACGTCCGCGTTACCGCGGAGCACGGGCAACTCATGCTCGAGCTGCTTCACGCGATCATGCAGTCGCGAAAGCAAGGACAGCTCATCTACCCTGGAGCGCGACGGTGCCACGGTATCATCAAGGGTTGGTGAGTCCTGGGTCCCCCTCATAGGATCACTTGATGTACCCTACCACAAGTCAAGATAGAAGTAAATAAGATGACCAAATCAACACAACGACAAAAGGGTAAGATGCATTCAAGAACAACACAAGTATCAGCAGATACACTCGCTAGCAGGCATGTTCTTAAACAAAAGGACATAAACTAATCAACTATTACAAAGCTAACTAAGGAGCAGCTGGCTTCTCCGACTTCGACGGCTTTGGGGGCTTCATCAACTCCGTGGCAGTATCAGACGCCACAGACTTTCCACCGGCCCCTGAGGCCGAAGCTTTCGCCGCCTTCTTGGCACGTTGAAGCTCCTCAGAGTACTTCGCAACAGTATTTATCAAGTGATGCCCATATTTGTCACAGGTAGTCGCGAAAGGAGCAAAGACTACCTACTGACCGTCCGCGCAAACAGGCATCGCCTTCAACACCACGGAAGGATCGATCTCGACTTCGTGGGCCTGCACCATGGCGAGTGACATGGTCGCGCCAGCCGCGCGGAGTGAGTTCTTATAGCTGGAAGGCACACCCCCGGCGAGTGATTCTACCAGTTCGTCCATATTATCGATCAGCTCCACCTTAGGCATCAACTCCTCCCGGAGGCGACTGAGGGTGACCTTGGCCTTGGAAAGTGTATCCTGGACGGCGGCGCTATGGTCCTCGACTGCGAACACCGCACCCGCCAGAGCGTCATCACGATGAAGGGCCTGCAGGTCAAAGCTCAAATCGCCAGCATCTGTACATGAACCCATGCAGGGACCAAAACATCAGCGCCACCAGCAAAAACATTAGAAGCAGAGAAGAATAACAATATCCACAAACAAAAGTACCTGAGAGGGCCTTGGCGATTGAAAATAGTTGTTCTTCGAACAACTTTTCCCTGGCCGCAAAGGAGGCACGCAGATCCTCTTCACGCTTCTGCGCCTCGTCACGCGCTGCGATCGCCTCGTCGCGACCCTTCACAACCGCGGCAAGTGTCTTCTCCATGGTGGCGGCGTTACGCAATAAGGCATTATGTTCAGCTACACGACAAGCAAAAGTTGATCATCAGTCGACTATATCAAAAGGAGAAGACGAATAAGAATAAAGTGTAGAACACTCACTTTCAACCATGCGGTGACGTGTCTCCAGCATTGCATGCTGGCGACCCATCGCCATCACCTGCTCTGCCAAGTGTGCGGCTTCCTTCACAAGGAGCTTTAGCACAACCAAGGAATCAGCAGAGGCAACAGATAACGTCGACTGCAACACTAAAACAAAGAAAAGCTATAGTTACATGGTCCTCCAGTGACTCCGAAGATGCCTGTTGTACCGTCACCCGGGCAACCATTCGATGATCTCCTGCACGAGGAGAACTGGAAGAGTTGTGCCCGGAGTGGGCCGCCACCGGAGGGGAAGGAGCGCGCTCGACCTCTTTCTTGGCCGTTGAGGTCGCGACTCCAGATTCCTTCAAAAATTTGACGTCGCCAGAAGATGACGACGCCTCTTGACTACAAGACAAAACCCACCTTGAGAAAGGGCATACTCCGGAACAAGCCAACAAGAAGAAAACAGAGAAGAACAAACAAACTAAAAAACTTACCACTCAAACTTGTCAAAGTCAAATGTGGCCTCCACCGACTCCGACGAAGACTCCTTGGGAAATCGCATCTTCTTGCGAGAAGATGGTGCCACATCCCTCACAGGAACGGCAGGAATTGGCGACTCCGCACCAACGCCCATACCTTCCGGAGTCGAAGGAGACAACGCGTCAGAATCCTTGCTGCGCGCTTGCGAGTATCCGGACTATCGGACTCGGGGGCTTCCTCCTCCACATCAGAAGGGACAGTCAACTCAGACTCATCCTCTTCCAAGGCTTTGCGAGGAATAATCCCCTCAGGGAGAGGGGGCATACAAGGTGACACCGCCCAATCCTACGTACAGACAACGAAATTCAGCAAAAAAGCAAGTAAGCAACAGAAAAGCAATCGACAAAATCAGCTACTGCGTAGCACAACTATACCTCAGGAGGAGGATTTGAAGCATCAAAGGAAGGAACAACTGGCTCACTGGGAAGCACACCCTTGACGGTGTACTTCGTGACCAGTAGAACCCTCTTGTCCACCTCACTCGCGGACATGCCATCGGCAGACACGCGAGTGGCATCATCAGCGCCAGCCCATTGAAACATGGGGTGGACTCTGGCTTGCAGGGGCTCGACGCGACAGCGCAGCCAAGTGCGGATGAGAGCGCAGCCTCCCTCCTCTTTGCCTATGCGACTCTCGAGGTCACAGACGTGTTGATACAGCACGCCTGTCTCCGCGAGCTCGCCAGGCATGACTACGTTCTTCCAGGAGCGCATCCTCCTGCATGGCGTCGCGGGATCGAAGGGCGCGAGTCCAAAGTGCTCACCATTGGCCTTCTGATCGCGGATGTAGAACCATTTGTCCCTCCACCCTTGGACGGACACCGTGAGCTTGATGTCGAAGTAGGTGGCAGATGGGTCGACGTGGATTCCGCAACCACCTACATCGTAAACTAAAGAGCCAGATGCAGACTGGCGCTTCAATTTGAAGATGCGCTTGAAAAGGCCAAAGTGTGGCTCGATTCCGAGCCAGCGCTCGCAAAGTGTGATGAAGAAAGAGATGTGGAGGACTGAATTTGGGGACAACTGATGGAGCTG
This sequence comes from Avena insularis, assembly GCA_023614405.1. Classification (NCBI taxonomy): domain Eukaryota; kingdom Viridiplantae; phylum Streptophyta; class Magnoliopsida; order Poales; family Poaceae; genus Avena; species Avena insularis. Next base: position 333,057,012 of record CM042696.1, read on the forward strand.
GAGCCCGTAGAAACAAAGAAGACCCCTAAAAGGGGTGAAGAGGCAAGGAGAGACCGCAAATGATGAATGCAAGAAACGTCACTCGAAAACCAGCGGGAGGAGCAGGAATGGTCTCACCGCTGGGGACGCGCGCATCGGCGACTGCCGCGGACAGCACTCCGTCTTGGCGAATAAGACGGAGATCAGACGCCTTGATGATGGAAGGGCACCACGCACCATTCATGACGCGGGTGCCTGCGACCTTCTTCTTCCCGCCGGCGGCGGTGCTGGTGCCCGCAGCGGCGGAGCCGCCCTTCTTCTTCGTCGCGGCAACAGTGGCCGCGGAATCAGTGGCAACGCCTACCTTCTACTTCCCCATTGCACGACGGCGATGTGAGCGAAGAAAGTAGCTCGAGAACGAGCGGAGCTAGTCCAGCATCGTGGAGGAAACGGGCACAGGAAAAAGCAGAGGAGTAGCAGCAATGGCGATGGCAGCAAGGAAGAATGAGCACAGATGGGAAAATTACCGCCGTAGCGCCGCTCCTTCACCGCTGGAAGATGCAATCCAACGGCTCAGAAAAACCCTATTGGACGCGTGTCACACATCGTGTTGAACACGTGGAGAAGGGGAAGCGCGAACCGTCCCTCCACTACTCCCATTACGCACAGAAATCGAGGAGGCACAGTTAAAATAAAGATTACGCACGCCCAGTCAAATCAAAGTCAGGAAGTGGGACCCACTGCTCGTCACGTCCCGTCAAACTCGCTCACGCGGGCAACTGAGGTCATACGAGCATCAGCACTGACGTCATCAAAGCTACGGAGCGAAAAACTTCGACTACTTTAGTCCTTGCTGGATTCTTCGACTCCACCAAGCACTCGGGGGCTACTCCCATAGGGAGCGCTGGCCGCGCACCCTACAATTTTCTTTTCTTTCTGCAGGAATAAGGAAAATCAAAAGGAACACCCAACCACTCGAAATACGATTCGATTATGGACATGGGTTACTCCCATAGGGAGCGCCGGAAACAAATTCGACTGAAACAAGCAAAAGACGACAGCAGTCGCAAAATGATTCTTTAGTCCCTGGCTAAGTCTTCGACTCAACCAAGCACAGCAGTCGCAAAATGATTGTTTAGTCCCTGCCTGAGTCTTCGACTCAATCAGGCACTCGGGGGCTACTCCTATAGGGAGCGCTGGTCGCGCACCCTATGATTATTTATGCAAAAATTGTGTGTCGATAACATCCACACTCGAAAGTTATGGCGACATCGCCTCATAATTTTCCCTACAAAGAGACTGTGTCTCCTGGGTCACCCGAATCATCTCCGCGATGATAAAATTCGGATGTCGCGCTTACAGCGTGAAGGTAAGACCTGAATAAGGCCTGGCAACGCATTTAGTTGCGCACTACCAGAAATGTATCCGTGCCTACAGGTACGATGAACATGCCTTGATGGACGCGTCGAGTGCTCACACCCATATAACTGGAATTCGACTCCTGTAAGACCTCCACGGCCTGAGTCGAATTACGCCAGCACTTTTCCGGATTCGAGTCCGGGGACTCGAGTTCGAGTAGATTGCGTTGTTTCACCCTAAGGTGGTTAACTGATACCGATACTTCGGTTATATCAGGCACGTATATCAACAATCCCTATGACACAATTAAAAGTAGTCGAAATATATACTCATTCAGGCACTCGAAAGACTTCAAAAGTCCCCAGTTGAATCTCCGATTCCACTGGACACTCGGGGGCTACTGACATGGGTATACCCTACAGGTACTCGAGCTTGGTATATACGGTCTGAATACGTATAGGCCCACGGTGTCGCCAAGGCCCAAACGAAGGATTCGAGTAACCTACGGACTCTCGATTGCTTGAAGAACAAGAAGAAGCTAAAGATAGAAAGTTCAAAGGGGAAAACCCTAAGTTGTAACCGACTCGACCTGCTACCCGGGACCTAGCCTATCTATATAAAGGCTGGGAGGGGGTGGCGAGGAGGACACACACGCAACCCTAGTTTCCATAACCCTTGCCAGATTACATCTGCGCACCATTGTAACCTTCGATTCCTTCGATAATTCCACGAGCAGACAAGCAGGAGTAGGGACCTCTGAGGCTGAACACAGGTAAATCTTTGTCCCCTATGTGCTTGTCTGTTAGCCGATAGATGTCTCCAATGCTCCCTCCTTCTCCAAAACTCAAGTCCATAACAATGGGCATTTACGAGTTAAACCCTCGTCAGCAGGTGTGCGGGTGTTGGCCTTGCTTTGCCTCCTCTTCATCTTCACTCTTGATCTCCTCCTATTGCCCGGGGTCTTGGGGATCTTCCTCCATAGGCTCCTTTCCTTTATCCTTGGAGGACACCATCGTGCTTCTAATCTTTCAAGAATAGTTCCTGGCAGAAACAGGTCAAAACAGAAAACACAACAAGAACATGATATACGAACCTCGGGGGATCGAGGGGATTATATATTACGAAGTTTTACAACAAAAGGAAGGTATCGGGAAAAAACGAGTCAGAGACGGAGGCCGAGGTGGTCACACCACCTGCTGGCGTGGCCAGGGGGCACGCCAGGGGGTGGTGTGAGCCACCCTGGCTCTGTTTCCGTCCCTCTTTCGCTTTGTAGCTTTCCTTGTTGGATAAAAATTGCAAAAGTATTACTGGACAGAATTTTCGTGGAACTTTTCTTACTAGAACTGTTACCTATTCAAAAACGGACTCTGCAGGTCTCTGAATTTGGTCTTTGATAAATTTTTCTGGAGTTACCACTTGAACAACATCAATATCTTCATCTTCATACTCATATTGCTCGAGTCATGAAACCTTTCACTTTCTTATTACACCATTTTCTCCACTAACCTGAAAATTTCATTCACACAAAACTTCACACAATTCTCATTAGCAACATTAGTGCAAGCGAGGTAATCCATCAAATCATAATCTACTGTAGCAACTCCTTCCGAAAACCCAAAATAATTCAAAAAGGAAATCGATTAAAGAAGCAAATGCAAGAGTGGCAAAATCTGTCAAAACAGACCAGCAGGTAAAGATCAATTTTGTCGAAAATCTTCTGTTGCTAAAATCAAAAGTGCAAAACTAACTAAAGTTAAATAACAACCTGGGGCAGAAGCACAAAAAATTACAGCTCAATCCGACGTATAGAGATCTCTCACGAATTTTTACGGTCAAGCACAAAAATCTGTTTCGGGCAGCAACTTCCCCAAATCTTACTTCTCTCTCATTAGAGGTTGATCTTGACACAAAAACCAAACAAAAAGGATAAGGAGTTCCAAGACTCAAAGAAAGAAAAACAAACCAAAAGCAAGAATAAACTGGGTTATCTCCCAAAAAGCTCTTTCTTTATAGCCATTAAGATGGGCATGATAATTTCAATGATGCTCACACAAGAATATGAATTGAAGTGAAAGAGAGCATTAAGAAGCAAAAATATACATGTTTAAGTCTAACCCACTTCCTATGCAAGGGAAGTTTGTAAACAAACAAGTTGTTGAAACCAGAAACTGTAAGCATAAGAAGGCAAAACAAGTGCAACATAAAGACTTTAAACATAAAACAAGGAAACTTGATATTATTGAGATGCATAAGAACAGTCTTCCCTCTCTCAAAATAACTTTCAGTATCATGCATAAATTTAATGATATAGCTATCACAAGAACCATTCTAGCAATGATCGCTTATCCTAACAGAAAACACAGGGATACTAACTCTCATAACACTACTTTGTGAATCAATATTAGGGTTATCCTTACAGAGGATAGTGTGTCCATCTTCCACATATTTAGTGACAAAGTTTTTCACATTTGCTTTTATAGGTTCATCACCCATTTGTTTATCAGGTTCAACAACTTTATTTGTACTTTCATTAACCATACTAACTATCATAGAATGTTCCTTTATCTTAACTGGGTAAGGTATTTTCTCAATGTAAGGTTTAGGTAAAGCATGATTAGCAATATAAACTTCAGTATTTCTTGCAGGAACACACTTAGCAACATCTTTATATGGTTCATGATACTTATTCCACTTATTTTTAGGAACTTCAATATAGGAAGCAAAAGCCTTAAAGTAAGAAGCAATAGCTTGAGAGTCTAGACCATAAGCATTTTTAATATTTTGAAAGTCATCAATTCCCATAAAAGATTCAATGCATTCATAATCATAATTTATACCTGACTTTCTTCCTTTGTCATTCTCCCATGCTTTAGCATTATCTTGAATACGGTCCAGAAGATCCCATTTAGCTTCTTCTTCCATGTGAGTGAATGATCCAGCACAAGAAGCATCCAATAAATCCTTATCATGAAGAGAAAGCCTTGCATAAAAGTTATTGATAATAATATTGTTGGGGAGCTCATGAATGGGACATTTGAGCATTAGTAACTTCAATCTCCCCCAAGCTTGAGCTGTACTGTCTCCATCAAGAGGCCAAAAAATTGTATATTTGATTCTGATCTTTATGAATCTCACTAGGAGGATAAAACTTTGAATAAAAGAGAGGTACTATTTCCTCCCATTCAAGAGCTTGACCATTCTTCAGCAGCTTATACCATTCTTCAGCTCTTCCTTTTAGTGACAATGAGAATAACTTCTTCTTGACTTGATCTGTAGTAATACCTGCAGACTTGAACAACCCGCATAATTCGTGTATAAAGAGCAAATGATCACCGGGATGGACAGTTCCATCTCCAACATAATAGTTATCCATAACACGATCAATAATTCTTGTAGGTATTTTAAAAATATCATTCTCAGCAGGTGGTGGTTCATCTACTACCTTAGCAGTGGTAGTAGCATTACGAAATAAGAAACTCAGTGATTTATCCATATTGAAATAAAGCAACTAACAGAAGTAAACAATACTCACAGTAGAAGTTTCCTTTACCAGTTCCACTCTCCAATAGCACTTCACTCCTCGGCAACGACGCCAGAAAATAGTCTTGATGACCCACAAGTATAGGGGGTGTATCGCAGTATTTTCGATAAGTAAGAGCGTTGAACCCAACGAGGAGCAAAAGGTGCTGGCAAGTGGCTTGGAGCAGGAATTCTCTGTAAATACTTAGCAAACAGATTTTTAGGGGTTTTTGATAATGCAGGTAAATAAAGTATGAGTAAATAAAAGACAATAAGAATAAATGCAGCAAGTGGCCTAATCCTTTCTTTAGCAAAGGACAAGCTGGTTGTATTACTTAAGATGACCAAACGTTCGCGAGGACACATGTGAATACCGTCAAGTGCTTTCGCTTCATATAGTTGATTAATCTTCTTTAGTTTGCTAAGTGTTGTGTGGGTGAACCTGTGCTAATGTACAGACCTTCCTAGGACTAATACATACTTGTGATTATACCCCTTGCAAGCATCCGCAAGTACAAGAAAGTAATTAAGGTAGAAACCTAACCACAGCTTTAAACTCTAAGACCCTGACGTCCCTTGTGCAATGGTTTCCTAACAAGGGTTCATGTTTCTGTCACTCTGGCAACCCCTACGATTAGTATCCAAATACACAATGCATTCCCCTAGGACCATATAGGTGAAGTGTCATGTAGTCGATATTCACATGACACCACTAGAAGAAGTACACCACAACTTAAATATCAAACTATTGAATCTTTCTCAACACAATTCCACTACTAACAACAAGACTTCTCCCATGTCCTCAAGAACAAAACGAACTACTCACAAGACATCATATGGATCATGATCAGAGATGAAATTATGATGTATAACAATCTGAACATAAACAATAATTCAACGGTTCACTCAATAGCATCAACTACAAGGAGTAATCAACACCGGGAAAGTTTCCCCTAAAAACTATGCAAGATTCAACCCAATTGTTACAGCGGTATGGAGGTGGTGATGATGGTGCTGGTGGAGATGATGGTGGTGATGATGATGATGATCCCGATGAAGTCCAGCTTGATGGTGGTTTTGATGGCGATGATCTCCCCTCTCCGGGAAGGAATTCCCCCGGCGGAATTCTGTCTGTCGGAGAGATCTTTCTCTCTCGGTGTTTTCCGCCCCGTAGAGGCGGCGGAATCTTTCTGTGGTTGCTCCCCGAGTCTTAGGGTTTCGGGAGGATAATATATGCCAGAGGGGAGATCCAGGGGTGGACCAGGGCATCCACACCACCTGGTGGCGCGGCCTAGGGTGGCCTGCGCCAGGGGGTGGTGTGGGCCCCCTGTGGACCATCTTCGCTTCCCCTTCTGGCTTCCTTCGTCTTCTGGAAAAATAGGATTTTCCATGTATTTTCCCGGATTTTCTGATCTTCGCGAATTTTGCCTCCAAAAAGCACCTTTTCCATCAGAATCCTGACTGCAGCGGTCCATGCTCCAAAAGTCATCAACCATGCAAAAACAGATGAAATAACATAAGTATCACCTCTTACTATGAAATGTATCAATGAATAACAGTAAATTATGATATATAATAGTGATACAAAATGGACATATCATCTAGCCATGGATTTGGTTCATCAGGAGCAGGCTGAGTCAGCTTCCTTATCGCGCTGAGTATACCCGGATGCCTGTCATGAAGGACGCACACATTCGGTACATCCCTCACAATTGCTATCTTCAGCTGGCTGAAAAACCATACCCAACTCTCGGTGTTCTCGCTCTCCACGAAAGCAAATGCAAGTGGAACAACTTGATTATTCCCGTCTTGACCTATGGCAGTCAAGATCTAGCCCATGTACTTGCCAGTGAGAAACGTACCATCCACACAAATGACTGGTCGATAGTGAGTGAAAGCTTCTATGCATATAGAAAATGAGAAGAACACTCGATGCAACACCCTCAAATTGGGCTCTTGAGGCAACATAAAGTGTTGGATGTCGACGTATGTGCTTGGATTCCTAGCCTGCAGTGTTTGGAGCATCCGAACAACACAGTTGTATCTGTCTCGAAAAGAACCAAATCTTGTCTCCAGTGCCCTCTGCTTAGTCCTCCAAGCCTTTCAGTAAGAAATATTGTAGCGAAATCTGACAGCAACTTTGTTGATGATAGCTTTCACCAGCATGGCTTTGGTCTCCACTATCGCAGTGTATAATAGTCTAGCCAGGAGGGTTGACGTGAGATTACGATGGTCTTGAAGGACATTGTCAAGTTGACATGTGTGCTGCACAACATCGCTAACCTTCCAATTGGTGTCATACTTAGGACGATGGGCATGGACCCTGGCCGGACATCCGGCTACCTCGCAAACCAAAGTCAAATATTGTTGGGATGACACCTTCGTTTTGAAAATCCATTGCATGCACAATGCGCACTACGATTGCTTTCTGCAGATGCCTCTTGCGAGGATATAATGCACCCATGGAGATGTTGTTCACGTGATAGTGCCACGCGGAATCATGCCCATCGTTCACATTCATTGCTGATGTGTGGTCTTCATTCCATGATGCTGGAATAGGTTGGTATTCTTGATCAGACTCGGCGGAATCATGAGAGATATCACTGTAGCCTTCTGAATCTTTAGCTTCCATCTGATCTTGCAACCAACCTTCATGTATCTCGTCCTCATCGACCTCACCACTGAAAATATCTTCTCCTATCCCATGACTACCTTCAGCTGATTCATATCCACCATCATTGGTGTGTGCAAAACTACTCTGACCAGGTTCATAACCACCACTATCGGTGTGTGCATAACTACTCTGACCAGGTTCATAACCACCACCGCCATCCTTGCCTTGACTGCTCTGGCCATGATAGTAGCCACCACCACCTTCGTCTTTGGCTTGACTGCTCTGGTCATGCTCATAACCACCACCAGCATGTTGTGTCTGACTACTCTGGCCCTGATCATAAACAGGCTCTTTCACAATAGGAAGCACTAAGACAGTGGGGTTAACTACCCTATTTAGACAGGCTTTCACCCATTTGACCCATTTAGCTTGCTCTTCTATCTGTAAAAAAAATCAGGTTTAGTCCTTGACTTAGTCCATAATACATGCACACCGACAGTATGGGTCGGAGGGAGCCCTAAACGAGCAGATAACCAATACTTCAACTCAATAACGGATATTGTTTCAGGATCCAGGAGCACTTCATCCATACAATAAAAATCGCTCAAATAAACTCCATGATAGTTTGTTTTGATGACACCGTCACCATAGGAGAACCTAAACACTACATTATTGGACATAACTTCCGACCTAAAAAAATACCACAATTTATCAAATGTCCGTACAATGGCAGATTTTAGCCCACAAATATAAACATAATCCTATAGCCGAATAATCTTGCATAGCCCACAAATATACTTATAATCCTATAGCCAAATAATCTGGCAGCTAACATACCACATCTAGAACTACCGATAAAATAAACATACACAAATGACTGCAGTTAGCAAGAAATTAGGGTTTACCCTTGAAGCGTGCGAAATCCGGCCGTGCAGCTTCCTCCACTCAACGGATCGGCAACCCCCACTCAAGAACAACTGCCTCCACTCAAGATGCACCCCCAGCCTCCACCATAGCCATTGCTCCTCAAGAACTCCACCAACTCCCTCTAAGAAATGCCTCAAATCACTTCACCAGACTATCCCATTAGTAGATCGGGACTCTACTAACTTTCTAATGTGTTTCAGCAGTAGCTATTGGTGGAAAACGGTGCAAAACGGAGCTCCAAATTGGTCGTTGTCAGTCTAGCAAATATTTTGGTAGCTATGTATACTAGGGAAAAACTAAACGTGAGAGTAGGACTGCTTCCATTTTTCTTCTTACCCACCCACCCACCCTTTTATGGTAAGGAAGTGTAACGTTTGTCTATCCTCTTCTAAAATTTAAACTAGGATTTACGTGTTTGGGGTTTTCGTAGTACCATAGGATGTGTGTGTTAATTCCTTGTCTATCTGTTGCATCCAACCTTGTTGTCGCAATCTACCATTGATTATCAACTGTTGGTACATTCCATACCGATAGGCTTATTTGTAAACCGACGTAATCTATCCGACTCCTTGTAAACCAATGCGGTCTATCTTACTCTTTGTCAATCGACGCAATCTTGTTAAGGGTGTTCTTCCTTCCGGCATGCTTTCACATAATGTGTAGTTGCTAATATCTATCAGTTAAGTTTTTTTCGCATCTAGTTAGTATTTTAATGCCGAAAAATGCGGAATTTTTTCTTTGATACATCTGTGTTTCCACACTTCTTTTTAGTCGTGTCTAATATGCTATCTATCTTATTTTTGTCGGCATGTCATGCTAACTCGATCTTTTGCTACCGGTGCTTCAATATGGAGTTTTCACTTCATCTTCAAAATCTTTTGGGATAAATACATAACTTATGTCAATCCGATGCTTGGAATTGTAATTGGGTTCTCGGTATTGCTATATGACGCTTATCAGGAGTGGAATATGGTCAATGCTATCAATCTAATTCTCCAAACGATTATGGTTATCTCTTGTGATTTTTAGTTATACCGTGATGATATCTATTTCATATTCAATTATTTTTGGCAATCTGAAGATTTCTTAAGGCATTATTGTGGATTATCATCCGTTTGTCATGCTTCACATCTTTTTGAAATCCATATCTGCAAGGACCTCGTTGATATGGGAGAATATCATCCTTTCATCTATGGTAGCATTGCTTAAATGTATGAGTTATCATCGGTTCTTATCCAAAATCTCTTCTTGTTTCAACCGGTGGTCCAATCAACAAGGTGAACAAGTCGATATCCTTTCTCATTCGAAGTGCCAGATAATCTATTCTTTTAATGCAGCTTTTTGAACAAATCCTTGCTCTTAATATTGATCTTTCAAAGAGCGTTGAGCTTAGAAAGTGTCTCGAGCATTCGTTCATTTCTCTCGCCTCGTGAACTTGGTATTCTTGGAACATCTCAATAATTCTTGGTGGTATATCGTGACGATATACTTGCCTATTCTATATCAATTGAAGAACATGAAGAACATCTTCTTTTCATCCTCTGAAGCTTTGGGAACACCGCACATGTGTAAAGTTCTCAAGGTGTAAATTCCGACTTTTATAGTCACCTATCTCGACCACGTCCTTCTTCTAAAGACATTGCTACAATTATGGAATCATCAAGTCAATTGTTAATTCCATCCTCCATCTTCAATCAAATTCGGAGCTTTTCCTTTTTTTCACGGGTTATCATCATTGTTCCGCTGAAGATTTCCTCAAGATAGTTAAATCTCGCCCAGATATTCTCTAGAAGGACAAGATCCTATTGGTCTTCTGCTTGTCAAGAAACCTTAGGAAACCCTCTCGCTTTATCTTCTATCCTCAATCCGCTAGATGCCATGAAGACTTTTCAGATCTTCTGTAATTCTTCTATTCAAGTTGGTGCTATCTTTATCTCTATCTGTTGAAGCTTGCAGATTTTCTTTGTAATCTTCTTTCATATCTTTTCTGATGGCTTGGGACTTTTGACATGACGAAAACATCATCATCTTTATCTACTTTGGATCCAATGAAGTGTTTGCATCACATCTTTGTTTTCTGATGAAGCTTCAAGAATTCTGCTTGTCAAGATCTTTAGTCTAAATTTCTGAGAGTTGGGTTGCATAGTTTTCCTATTCATGTGTGGAGTAATGCTTTGGGTGCGCGATGGACTGATCCCCATCTGAATACTCTTATCATTCGCTCTTCTACATTGAATTGGTGGATTAATGCGATTTCACTCATTCCATGGAACCTAGAAGTGGCCTTCATCCCTCGAGACTTTTACTTCCATCCTTGTTTTTCTATAGTGTTCTTTCAACGAACATGATCAATATCATCTTGTTGATGGTCTCGTATATTTCAAGATGGAACAAAATCTTCAAAAATCTAGTGGAAACAAATGCAAAATGTTCTCCGTCCTCTTCATTCTACCGGTACTCGACATCGTTAAACAAGATGGATGGAAGATATATCTGACTTAAATTATCAAATCCTTTTCTCTTGGTAAATACAATTATGGTTGATGCCATCAATCGCAAAATCTATTGCATTACCCTCATGGTTAAGGAAAGCAATACACATCTCTACAATAAACTCCAGATACTCAACATTCAACTTTTTCTCAGGATTCCACTAGAAACTAGCATCATCTCTTTCTCGTGAAGATAAATCCGTGCACCTCAATTACATGATCCTTTGGTTCTTATCGGCGCAAGAAGAATCCAATCTCACATGCATCTGTTGATATTTAGTCCTAACGATGTGTCTTTTACTTCTCCTCGATACACCATCTTTCATAATTCTTTCAAGAAGTGTTTCTATTCCTTTATCGTGTTTCTCCAAAGAATCCGAGTTATGTTATCACACTTTCCTTGGTTCACGATGATCCTTCAACTCTTCAAGTCCTTTGTTTCTAAGAAGCAAAATGCAAGACTCGCAACAAGTCTAGCACGTTTTGCAAGGTTTACTGGTCGCACCATTCCGTGATGGATCAACATGGGAACTGTGAGGATCACCTTCGTTCCGAACACCCGCCTCTCCTTGTGCCTTTTTCTTTTTCCTAGGAATCTCGAGGCGAGATTCTTGTTTAGTTGGGGAGAGTTGTAGCATCCTAATTATCTGACAATTTCAATGCTACTTGCCTAGTCTATATATTGCTACTTCCTACATGTCATTTATTGCATCATCATTATATTATGCTCATGTTACCATGCCACATTGCATTTGAGCATCATATAAAACCCCTTTTAATTTGGTTCTTCTTCATATGCATTTGTATTCATATTAAATGTACTTGCCTCTTGATATATTGTAATTGCGTCTTGATATATTGCATTTGCTTCTTGATAAATTGCTTCATGCCCAAGTTGAGTTGTGGGCATATCTCTTACAATTCCACAACTTTTCTTTGACCACCTTATAATTCATGGAAGAAGGGAAGCTTCCATAAAACTTTTGTGAGAATCTATTCTAGTTCTCCAATGTTGTTTTCAATTCTAAGTGCATCTACACAATTATAGTGTTTTCACACTAGAAAAGCTAGTGCATTTTTGTTTCATGGATGGGCCATGCATACATGTTTCCTTGTCCTCTTCTCCTTTTGTTACTTTGTTCTCTTTGTTTTGTAGAGGGATGTGAATTCAAATAAAGTTTGCCTTAGTTGATTCCATCCATCATCTACAACCTTTTTCATCTAAACCCTAACCCCTCTCTTGTTACAAATCTTGTATATGTTTGCTTTGCTTGTTTTTGAACAAACCATCCTACAAACTACCTAGTCACTTGAGATCTCTCTCTCTCTCTCTGGACCAACCCACAATACCTGGTACCCCTCTTGTTTTCTCCCTGGCATCCCTCTTTCCCTAGGGCGATCGAGCCGAGCAAGACGGTCTTGCAAACCCAGCCCTGATCGCACCCCCTCTCCCTGCACCTGGGCCCCCAACGAGACCACACCCCACCAGTCGCTGTTTCACTCCTTCCTCGAGACCACGTGGTGCCAGCGCTCAAAGACGACCGCCCACGCAGAAAGCGTACTGACCTCTCCCTCCATGTGCAAAAGTGGTAGAGTCCCCTCTCACCCAACCATCCCCAGATCCCATCGGGGCAGAACCCAGGACCCCTCCTCTTTCTTCTTCTTCCTTCCCATAGCCATGGCTATCTCCATGCCTCTCTAAACCTTAGCCTAGACCAGAGCTGCGAATTGGCAAGTGGGGTGCAGCAAGGGGTAGCCGGCGACCTGGGAGGAGTCCTGTGCATCCTCTACATCGCCCTGTACCAACCATCCTCGCCGGAGCTCGACGGGAGCCGTCGCCGTCGTCGTGCCCGTGAACAGCAAGAGCAGCCTCGATCTCTGCCTCCATCTAAGATCTACAGCTCTCCAAGCCTTCCCACCGCTTGTGAGAGCCGCTGGTATACCCATCTACCTCCCATACATTCGCCCGTCCTCCTTATCGTTGTGCCTCACTGCTATGCTCGCCGCGCAAGCGCTCGCCGCCGCAGACATGCATGTGATGTTGCGTGTCTTCGCGTTGTAGCCGACGACACAGTACACACCAGTCAAATCCGAGGGTACCCAGCTGTTGCCGGTGCTCCCCTCCTTAAATCAAGCTGCCTACACAGAGCTTATCAGCGGCACTTCTTCACACCTAAGCGTAGCATGTTATACCTGCTATCCAACGAAAGAAACGGAGCTCCATTCCGTTCTCGGAACAGCTCGGAATCATCCTCGCAAACTCACTCGATCTCACAGGAAAACGGGCAACGGTCTTCAGTTATACTTGTTTTTCTTCAGTCCCGAACCCGACTACGCCTGTTTAAAATGATACAAGGCCCAGACCTAGTATAATCTTGTATCGACCGCAGCGGCTAGCTTGTTGATACCCCCCTCTCGTTACCTGTGTTCGAATCCCAAAGGCAGATTTTTTACTCCAGTCTTTTGTTCATATCTTTTACAATATTAGTTGAGCAATTTCAAATTTCGAAATTATTTTTGCCGATAAATGTCTTTATCATAATAAATTCATAAATTTATTTCTGTAATTCTAAATTTGGCAAATAATATGTCTATATTGATCATTGCGATGAGCCCGTTTTTATTACGCACTCCATGATATGAATTGAAGTATGCATCAGCAAGATTTATGGGAGAAAAATTATGACTAAACAACTAATAAAATGCTTTATTCTTGTACCCCACACCGCATCCGTACCATGCTATGCTATGCCATGTAAATTGTGCATCATTTCATCATGACATACTTGTTTGCTTTTTGCATATTATTTATATAATTGTGCAATATATTTATTTTGGCCCTTGGGTGTTTGGTTTTTATCCGAATAAACACTAAGCAAAGAGAATACCAGGAGCCTCAGGAGTATTATCCGGATCCTTCTTATTCCGCAACAGAACAACCAGGCAAGCAATTTCCTATGCTTGCATACATATAGTACCTATGATTCTATTTTACTCTTGCATCATTGAGTCGCAATTGCATTAAATTGAATCCCAAGTATTGCGTAGCCTTTACTTTTAAATCCTACCGAAGTTTGTACCTCAATCCCATGAGCCATTATTAGAGGAGTTGTTTAAGTCATGCGAGTCGTAGAATTGCATGTGTAGGGTTTGTGCATGTCTTTGAATAATGAGGTACCTAAATAACTTAACCTGAGTAGTAATGGGAGAACTAATGAAAAAAGCACCGGTCAGCATTATCTGCTATGTAGTTCTTTAAGCTCACTTGTGTCCCGTAGGACCCCGAGTACTTGATTCATGTTCCTTGACTATCACACTATCCGCATGTGGGACCATGAATCCTCTTTTCCTAAGCTTGACTCGCACTTTATTTCTTGGGGCCACAAACTAGTTTGGGGCTTTATTATCATCCTGTACTTATGCCATGCTTTACTATTTTATTTACGATTGTGCGTAAATCACATGTACTGTTTAGGACTTGTGACACGTTTCTGCGGTATCGATAAGCCCAGTCACACTTTCGGGTTCCCAGTTGTTTACAGCCGTATACACAAACCTTGGGTCCGTCTCGTAGCCGACCAACTTTGTAGCGGGTAGCTTAATGGGGTGCCCCTCTGAAATAATTTATGAAATACTGTGAATGCATTATCGTGAGGCCTCGTTGCGTTTTATTTGGTTCTTCCCGAGGTTGATCATGCATGTGTTGCTATTTGTGCACCCCTGCAGGGTAAATCTTTCTAAAAGCCGGATCCGCGGTTATAGACGACTTGGAGCATAATTTCTCGATCACAGACAAGCATAACTAAAGTACCGCCTTTAATTTGACTAAGATATGACTAATAAATAGTGCAATACTCCTGGAATGGTTAATAAAATTGTCAACTGATGGGATGTTCTTCCGCCTTTTCGTCAATAAGCGAGAAGGAGGACGAGCGAGTTTAATTTATGTTGCTTATATAACTGTTGTCATTAATTAACGGGCGTTCGTCCATCGCTGGTTGGGCAGATGTGTAGCGTGTCTCTATAGCACTTTGTAGATATTATTTTTCGCTGCAATTGCGTCACCCCAGGTTGTTCTCTTTAGATGCATTAAGACTTGCTGAGTACCCCTAGGGTCTCACACGATAAATATTTGGTTCAGATGGACAGGTATACTCTCAGGAAGGTTACTGGATTGAGAAGACGGATGATGGTGGCAATGACTGTCCGGTGTAGATATTCCGAGGATGGAGATCCATGAGATCTGTGGGCGGGATGTGCTTATTTTCAGGGCATCTTATGCCGATTTGCTTCTTATCCATACTCAGATCATGTTTTCCGCTTCCTCTTGCTACTATGTTGATTGATGTATGAGGACGTATCCTAAACTATTATCTCTATCTAGGATATTTGGATCTTGTTGTATGGCGTTGCATATTTTTGTCTCTATTGTTTCTAGATGGTGTGACTCTGATGTTTATTGTAAGTCGCAGACATACATACTCATTTGTGTATATCGTGGTTGCGTTACCTATCGCTTACGACGCTCGCTCTAGTCCCGATGTTCTTGAAAGTGGATAGGGTGGTCGGCCGGTACCGTGCCCTGCTCCGCTTCGATGGGCCTACACGTGGGTGGCCTTGGGCCTCCGTGGTAGAATCCCTTATCCACTTTTGGGTTCATCCAGGCTCGTGCTTAGAGCGTAATGTCCGAGGTATTACACTCCAGCAGCGCAACGCTCCCCGGACTCCTTCTCTTCCCCAAAACTCCACAGCTCCGCCCATCCTAGGTCACCGCACTAGACCAAATGGTTGACGCTTCTTCTTCTAGCACGACGGTGACGGAGGCGACAATGACAACGCAGAAGACAAGGAGAACTACCACAGGCTCTGGATCCCCTGTGTTCTTGATGATGAGAAGTTGCGCTTCATCGAGAAAGAAGGTCTTCTCCGCACTGGCGAGTGGCGGATCGGACTTGGAGAAATCATTCCCACCCCTCGCAATGACGAGAGAGTTTGTTTTGGTACGCATCATGACCAAGGTCTCAGTTTTCCTCCTTCGGATTTCTTCTCCAAAGTGATTCAACATTAAGGATTTCAACTCCATAACCTCCCCCCAAATTCGATCCTAGATCTTAGTGCCCATGTTTCTCTTTGTGAGGGTTATCTCGGAATAAAGCTAAGTCTCACTCTTTTCCGATACTACTTTGGTACCCAGAGAAATTCCATCACTGTCGGTAATCCTTACATTACCGGAACGCTTAGCTTGTCCCTTAGGAGAGATCGAACCTATCCTAAGGCAATATCGAGCGAATCAGTGAAGAGATGGCCGTCAACATTCTTTTATCATAAGGACAGACCGGCTCTCGGCAAGCAAGAAGGATTGTCGGCTTTCGTCGATGGAGTTGCAGCTCCCCAAGAGTCCTGGGACGCTGATCCGCTGACTCTCACTGATGACTTGATCCTGGCTAAGAGGCGGATCGAATACTTGATGAAGCACAAAGGTTTGAAAGGATATGACCTTGTCCATTGTTGGCTCGCACACTGGATTCAGCCCCTCCAACACCATGGTGACCGTCTTATGCATACGATTACCGACAATAAGAAAGATAGCCTAATAATTAACCCAAAGCCAATCCCGGACAAGGAGTATGAAACCTGGATTAAGTGGTTGATTAAGGAGCGGTTCTAGAGGAATATTCCGGAGATATCTCTGGATATGTACACAGCTAAAAACCCTATGACTCCAATAAGTTTTACGACTTTCTCCTTCTTATTGTTGAGTTAATTGTCTATTTGCAACACTGAGATTTATCTTTGTCTTTCAGCTTGCTGACCTCCCCGAGTCGGAGCTTGCTCCTCTTGAGGGATATCCACCTGAGGAACTGGCTCCTCAGGGGGATGGAGAGCTTGAAATCCTACCGGAGGCGTTTACCCGGAAACACAAAACTCCAACGATTTCCATTGGCACGAAAGAAGTGCATGTTTCCTCACAAGGTCTTATACTTTATCTCACGTTCTTTCTGAAGCGTAACGATCTTGAACTATCACTTCTTCAGAGCTAAAGAACTTGTCAATGGCAAAGGGAAAGGAAACATGGAAAAGCCCCTGCGCCAGTCAAAGCTAGTTTTGACTTTGTATGCTGCTCTGCCTCCGACTCCTACCCTGACGCCCTCTACAGCACCGGAGGCTACTTCATCTCCCCGTGCTACAGAAGGTCTAGCTCAACACTCCAAGCCAATGATCTTTGACTCGCAGGCTAGCATCACCATGGGTGATTTGGCAACTGATAAGGGTGAACCCTCAAAGGTTAATGATCCCTTAGCAGAGACTTTTGCGGATAATCTACTGAGCAATCAGGGTATCACCAAGCTTGGCATTACTCGGAAAACTGCAGAAGAAATCCAGAAGTTGGCTCAACAATGTTTGGAGAGCCGGAATATCACTGCTAAAGAAGAGGCACACGAAGCCAAGGACATAAAAATCTCCGAGCTTCTTGACCAAGTTCGTCTCCGTGACGACAAGCTGAAGACCGGTGTGGCTCCGCCACCACCAGTGATCCCTCTGACTCTCGCCGATAAGGTTTCTTCTAAGGTGAACATGAGTCTCAACAATCTAACCCACGAACAATATGTAAGTTGGAATTCGACTCTTGCCGTGGTATTGCCGATGAGTACCCCATGGAGGGGTCCTCACAGTGCGTGTTCAGAGATATGGGGTAAGGTGGAGAGTTGGCGGTTACGAGGTAACACATCTTACCTAGGTTCAAGTCCCACAACAGTGGCGGAATTCTACTCCTGCTATAAATCACTATAATGGTGATACGCCGAGTTACAGAGATAGGTTCGATGTGCGAGGTGTTGCACATTGTATGTAGCAATCTAAGAGGTTGTGACCTAAAGGCTCCCACAGGTCCAGCTTATAAAGGCACCAGAACCTAGGGTTTACAGGGAACGGTCCTTGCCGGACAAGGTAAAGAGTCCTACACTAATACGAACTAGTCTTCCGTGTCTTGCACTCCAAGGCTCTGAGTATGTTGGTGACTCCTGCGTAGCCTTCCTTTATCTGGCATGGGCCTCCCTTCTGGATCCGTCTAACTGGGCCGGCCAGTAGGCCATAGGCCTTGCTACCAACTATGGGCCACCCGGGTTAGCCGGATTGGTGACATGCTATAAGGATACCCATTTAGCATATCCCCAACAGTAGCCCCCGGAGGACTTTGAAATCTTGCGCCGTCTTGCCCATTGATCTTTGAATATCCCGTCTAAGTGATGCCGACAATTCGTCAAGCAATATCTCAAAGGTCTCCCAAAGAACCCTGCAATCCTCTCCGGTTTCGCAATGTAGCCGGAGATTCCTTGAGTCTTCGTTTCCACAGCTGGACATTCTCCGCCTTCGATGGAATCTTCAGATGTGACACTTCACTACAACTGTCAGGAGGATGACGTAGGGTACATACTACGCTACCTCGAACCTCACAGAAAACAGAGAATTAATCATCAGCTATTTTCACACGCACGAAATCCAAAACAGCGAAGCGACAAAGACGGAGGACGTGGCGAAATTACCGCACACGTTCGCTTCCACGTCGGCAATGCTCCATCCATTGGATCCCTTAGCACGAATCTTGATGCGACGTCTATATATTTTCACTGCGGTCAGTATGTTTTCTTTTTACTCGCATTCGCTTTCTCGTCTTCGTCTTCCTCTAGCCGCGCGTATGTTCGAGATCCTCCTCTAAAACCCTAGCTAGAGCCCTCTTCTCCTCCTCCTACTCCCTCATAGCAATGGCCTCCAGCAGCTCCATTCCTTCGATGGCGGCGACCCCTGAGTCTATTTCATAGCCATCCCAAGGAGTAACGGTCCCACCGGAGGGGGTGGTTGTCCCTGTCATCACCGTGGTGGATACCACCGGCGACGACCAAGAACCAGCGGCGCCAGAAGCTGCTGAAGAAGATAAAAAATCCCACAAGGGGGTGTGGAGGGGCTCTGATATCTCCGCTGAAGATCTGCAGGAACTGGTTACTGAGGGGTATCTCCCCGCGGCCAAGGAGTTGGTATGGCGGGAGGCACCGGCTGGCGAGGTGGTTCCTTCTCCCCAAGCCGGAGAGAAGGTGTACCTCAAGGCCTAACTAGTACAAGGCGTAAGCCTGCCAGTCTCCGACTTCTTCTTGGACGTTCTCCGACACTTCCGGGTACTTCCCCACAATCTCTCCCCCAACAACATCTTATTCCTTAGCAACTTTGTAGCCCTGTGCGAAGGATTCCTAGGCATCAAACCTAGGTTAGATCTGTTCATGTATTTTTTACCATCAAGAGAGAGTACATAGAGTCCAAGGACGAATTGCCGATTTGTGGAACCATTAGCTTCAAGATCCGGCCTAGCCGGCACTTCCCCGATGTCGTAGGGCATGAGTCATGCAAGAACTAGCAGCGCACGTACTTCTACGGCCCAGATATTCCTCTGCCTGACCACCTTGAGACTTATCCAAACTTCGTCGATGGAGCCGTGATGACCCACAAGTATAGGGGGTGTATCAAAGTATTTTCGATAAGTAAAAGTGTCGAACCCAACAAGGAGCAGAAGGTGCTGGCTAGTGGTATGGATCAGGAATTCTCTGCAAATACTTAGCAAACGGATTTTTAGGGTTTTTTGATAAAGCAAGTAAACAAAGTACGAGTAAATAAAAGATAGTAGGAACAAATGCAGCAAGTGGCCCAATCCTTTATGCAGCAAAGGACAAGCCGGTTGTATTACTTAAGATGACCAAACGTTCTCGAGGACACATGGGAAGACTGTCAAGTGCTTTCGCTTCATATAGTTGATTAATCTTCTTTAGCTTGCTAAGTGTTGTGTGGGTGAACCTGTGCTAATGTACCGCCCCATCCAAGACTAATACATACATGTGATTATACCCCTTGCAAACATCTGTAAGTACAAGAAAGTAATTAAGGTAGAAACCTAACCACAACTTTAAACTCTAAGACCCTTACGTCCCTTGTGCAATGGTTTCCTAACGGGGGTTCAGGTTTCTGTCACTCCGGCAACCCCTACGATTAGTAGCCAAATACACAATGCATTCCCCTAGGCCCATATAGGTGAAGTGTCATGTAGTCGACGTTCACATGACACCACTAGAAGAAGTACACCACAACTTAAATAACAATCTATTGAATCTTTCTCAACACAACTCCACTACTAACAATAAGACTTCTCCCATGTCCTCAAGAAAAAAACGAACTACTCACAAGACATCATATGGATCATGATCAGATATGGAATAATGATGTATAACAATATGAACATAAACAATAATTCAACGGTTCACTCAATAGCATCAACTACAAAGAGTAATCAACACCGTGAAAGTTTCCCCTATGAACTATGCAAGATTCAACGCAATTGTTATAGGAATATGGAGATGGTGATGAGGGTGCTGATGGTGATGATGATGGTGATGATGATCTCGATGAAGTCCAGCTTGATGGTGGTGTTAATGGCGACGATCTCCCCTCTCCGGGAAGGAATTCCCTAGGCAGAAATCTGTCTGCGGGAGAGATCTTTCTCTCTCGGTGTTTTCCGCCCCGCAAAGGCGGTGAAATCTTTCTGTGGTCGCTCCCTGAGTCTTAGGGTTTCGGGAGGTTGATATACACCAGAGGGGAGAGGCTGGAGTGGGCTAGGGTGGCCACACCACCTCCTGGCGCAGCCTAGGCCTGCCCGCGCCATGGGGTGGTGTGGGCCCCCTGTGTCCCATCTCCACTCCATCTTCTGGCATCCTTAGTCTTCTGGAAAAATAGGATTTTCCGTATATTTTCCCGGATTTTCGGATCTTCGCGAATTTTGCCTCCAAACAGCACCTTTTCCATCAGAATCCTGACTGCAGCGGTCCATGCTCCAAAAGTCATCAACCATGCAAAAATAGATGAAATAACATAAGTAACACCTCTCAATATGAAATATATCAATGAATAATAGTGAATTAAGACATAGAATAGTGATGAAAAATGGACGTATCAACTCCCCCCAAGCTTAGACTTCGCTTGTCCCCAAGCGAAACTGAGCTCAATAAACATGACCTCAGGTTTATGGAGTGAAGAGTCGATAAAAGAATACAGACAAGAAGAATCACATTCATCAAATACATAGATCATAATAGAAGACAACTCACTATTATATAACTCAACTTGTAATAAGTAAAAGAAACACAAAAAAGATACATAAAGTGAATCATAATTGGTAATGGCAAACTTAGCTCTTGGTCGAAGAATAGTTGATAATTTGCTGGAGTTCACAAATAACTGGTTTTTCAATCATAGCTTTCAAATTAGTAAACATCAGGATAAGAGAATGTGCAAAACAAGGAACATAAGACATGATTGCATAAATCATCATATGAATGAATGAAACACAACAACTCAAAATACTTGCTGAGATAGAAGGGAGTAGGTTTACTGACTCAACTACAAAGTAAAAGAAAGGCCCTTCAAAGAGGGAAGCAGGGATTGCAAGTCTCATAAAGAGCTCCCAAAAATTATGATACTTACTAGCTTTCAGCTCTCATTGCCCCAATCATAGGCATCTTTAGGTGATTAAGGTTAAAGTGATAAAAAATGAGGATATGCATTGACAAGTTGTAAATTGAGAATCTCATGTCCCTTGAATACGAGGGCCGCTCCTCATGCTACTCAAGTTTAGTCACCAGTAAGTTCTTGTCATCATAAGCATATGTGTATCATAGAGAACATAGCAGGTACCCCTTGCCCGATGATACGGAAGAATCCCCATATGAAAATGACAAGGCAAGCAGACAACAAGCATCTCAGCAATCTTCTTATTTACCATGGGAATATGGTGCTTTTTTCTCTGTTTCCTCTTTTCATAACCTCTTTTTTTTCTTTTCTATTTTTCTCAATCTCTATCTCTTTTTTATAAGAAGAATGCTTCATAGGTACTCGTTATGGTTACGCTGCAGGTTTCCACCATGTCAGCATGGATTAGACCAGCGGCCCAGGCGTTTCTCTAACACACATGCATAACTCCATGGACTTACAAGCTCCCCTTTCATTTCACACCGACGACATCCATAGACAAAACAACATGATATCAACTTGGTACAAAGTACCAGTGCAATGTTGAAAGCGTTCCCCATGATAGCATGCTTCTGCTAATTCACAACTTACAAAGTGCAAGAATATATGCAACATAGGTGAGCACAATGGTTCAAGTTTATTAAGTGCAAGAAAGTAAGGTGTGCCACCAAGTTCGTGAGAGCTTTAATCACTAATTTTCACATAACAAGTTAAATTTGGGAGGTAGATAAAACAAGAATTTACTTGGAATAGCAATAATGCTAATAGGTAGGTATGGTGGACACAAATGGCAAAGGTTCTGATTTAAAGGAGGTGGATGCACGAGAAGAATTCCCTCTCAGTACATGTTTTTGGCTAGCAAGGCTGGGTAGCAAGTACAAGAGTTGAAGGAAACAAACAAACATACAAGTGATAAAGACAAACATGCAATCTTCATTGGAAGCACAAAAGATCTTAACTAGAGAATACTAAACTTATGAGCAAATCAAGAAAGAAAGATGATGAAATCATTTTTCTTTAGAGTACTTCTATCTTTTTCATTCAACTATCAAAAATAGTGTTGCTACTGACCGATCCAGGTTTGCCAAAACCAACTAAATTAACTCAATGATCTTAGAGTGCTACCAATACTAACAACAAGATCAATCATATAACCACGAATTGAAAACTAATATAAGCTATGCAAAAGAGTGAATGATAGAACTTATCATTAATATTCCATAACGACAACTCACACCAAGGGATACATATCTAACGAGAGAGGGGACACTTCCATAATGCAAACCATACTACAAAATAACTCCTCTATTCATGATATGACTCTACTAATAAGGTAAAAAGATAGAAGATAGTGATGTGATATCGTGGCACTCCCCCAATCTTGGAACAAACCAAGGGGATGCCAAACCTGATGACGAGTTACTCCTTCGGTGGTGGTGGTATCCTCTCGATGAGCTCTCTAATCAGTTTCCCCAAGTCCTCAATCTCGAAAGTGAGAGTACGAATCAACTCCGAGTTGTGCTCAATACGGCTCGTGATCATGTCATGTTGAGAATTCCAGCTCTTGCTATTCTTTCCCCACTCTTCCTCCTTAAAGTCTTCTTTTCCTGCATGGCTAGAACGAGGCAAATCCCAATTGGAGGGTAATTTCCCCTTCGGCATATTCTGGTATTGATGCTCATGGATAAGGGTATGGAAAGGATTCTTTGTGCATGGAGGAAGTGACCAGGGATCTGAACGGTGATGAGGAGGCTTCCCTCCAATGGATGGGTTTTCCACCACTCCAATGCTCGCAATGGTAGTGTCGGTGTGCTTTGCCTCCTCTTCATCTTCGCTCTTGATCTCCTTCTCATGCTCGGAGTCCTGGAGGTCTTCCTCCATAGGCTCCTTCCCCTTATCCTTGACGGACACCATTGTGCCTCAAAGCTTCAAGAATAGTTCCTGGCAGAAACAGATCGAAACAAAAACACGACGAAAACACGATATACGAACCTCGGGGGATCCGGGGGGTTATATATTACGAAGTTTCATATCACAAGGAAGGTACTAGGAGAAAACGAGTCGGAGGCGGAGGACTGGATGGCCTCACCACCTGGTGGCGCGGCCAGGGGTGGGCCCACGCCATGGGGTGGTGTGGGCCATCCCGGCTCCGTTTTCGTCCCTTTTTCGCTTCGTAACTTTCCTTATTGACTGAAAACTGCAAAAATATAGTTGGATAGTATTTTCGCGGAACTTTTCTTACCAGAACTGTTACCTATATGAAAACAGACTCCGCAGGTCTCTGAATTTGGTATCTAGTAGATTCTTTCGGAGTCACCACTTGAATAACATCAATATCTTCATCTTCATACACTTATTACTTGAGTCATAAAACCCTTCTCTTCCTTCTTACACCATTGTCTCCACTTCCTGGAAATTTCTTTCACACAAAACTTCACACAATTCTCATTAGCAACATTAGTACAAGTGAAGTGATAAAACCTTTTGAGTCCAACTTCAACTGAAAACCATCAAAACAAAAGCTACTGAACTAACTCCTTCCGAAAACCCAAAAATAATTCAAAAAGGAAATCGAATAAAGAAGCAGATGCAAGAGTGGCAAAATCTGCCAAAACAGACCAGCAGGTAAAGATCATTTTTTTCGAAAATCTTCTGTTGCTCAAATCAAAAAGTGCAAAACTAAC
The DNA here is from genome assembly GCA_023614405.1 of Avena insularis. Classification (NCBI taxonomy): domain Eukaryota; kingdom Viridiplantae; phylum Streptophyta; class Magnoliopsida; order Poales; family Poaceae; genus Avena; species Avena insularis. Next base: position 333,081,152 of record CM042696.1, read on the forward strand.
GAAAGTTAAATAACAACCTGGGTCAGAATCACAAAAAATTACAGCTCAATCTGACAAACAGAGATCTCTCACGAATTTTTACGGTGAAGTAAAAAATCTGTTTCGGGACAGCAACTTCCCCAAATCTTACTTCTCTCTCATTAGAGGTTGATCTTGACACAAAAACCAAACAAAATGGATAAGGAGTGGTTATTAACGAAGTAATAACTTCCATGACTCAAAGAAACAAAAACAAACTGAAAGCAAAAACAAATTGGGTTGTCTGCCATAAAGCTCTTTCTTTATAGCCTTTAAGATGGGCATGATAATTTTGAAGAAACTCTCATAGGGATATGAATTGAAATGAAAGAGAACATTAAGAAGCCAAAACACACACACATTTAATTCTAACCCACATCCTATGCAAGGGAATTTTGTAAACAAACAAATTGTTGAAACCAAAGGCAACTTGCATAAGAAGGCAAAAGAAGTGCAACATAAAAACTTTCAGCATAAAGCGAGGAAACTTGTTATTATTGAGATGCATAAGAACACTTTTCCCTCTTTCATAGTAACTTTCAGCATCATGCATAAACTTAACAATATAGCTATCACAAGGACCATCATAGCAATGATCACTTATTCTAACAGAAAACACAGGAATACTAGCTCTCATAACACTATTTTGTGAAACAATATTAGAGGTATCCTTACAAAGGATAGGGTGTCCCTCTTTTTCATATTTAGTGACAAAGTATTTCACACTTGCTATTTAGTGACAAAGTATTTAGTGACAAAGTATTTCCTTACAAAGTATTTCACACTTGCCATTTGTTTATCAGGTTCAATAGCTTTACTTATACTTTCATTAACCATACTAGCTATCATAGAATGTTCCTTTACCTTAACTGGAAAAGGAATTTTCTCAATATAAGGTTCAGGTAAAACATGATTAGTAGTATAAACTTCAGTATTTCTTGCAGGAACACTCTTATCAATATCTTTATAAGGTTCATGGTACTTATTCCACTTCTTTTTAGGCACTTCAATATAGGAAGCAAAAGCCTTAAAATAAGAATCAATAGCTTGAGAGTCTAGACCATAAGCATTTTTAATATTTTGAAAGTCGTCAGTTCCCATAAAAGATTCAATGCATTCATAATCATAATTTATACCTGACTTTCTATCTTTGTCATTCTCCCAAGCTTCAGCATTGTCTTGAATACAGTCTAGAAGATCCCATTTAGCTTCTTCTTCCATACGAGTGAATGATCCAGCACAAGAAGCATCCAATACTTTATCATGTAGAGGGATCCTTGCATAAAAGTTATTGATAATAATATTGTTGGGGAGCTCATGAATGGGACATTTGAGCATTAGTAACTTCAATCTCCCCCAAGCTTGAGCTGTACTCTCTCCATCAAGAGGCCAAAAGTTGTATATTTGATTCCGATCTTTATGAATCTCACTAGGAGGATAAAACTTTGAATAAAAGAGAGGCACTATTTCCTCCCATTCCAGAGCTTGACCATTCTTCAGCAGCTTATACCATTCCTCAGCTCTTCCTTTCAGTGATAATGAGAATAACTTCTTCTTAACTTGATCTGTAGTTATACTTGCACACTTGAACAACCCGCATAATTCATGTATAAAGAGTAAATGATCACCGGGATGGACATTTCCATCGCAACATAGTAGTTATCCATAACACAATCAATAATTCTTGTAGGTATTTTGAAAACATCATTCTCAGCAGGTGGTGGCTTATATACTACCTTAGCAGTGGTAGTAGCATTACCAAATAAGAAACTCAGCGAATTATCCATAACAAAAATAAAGCAACTAGCAGAAGTAAACAATACTCACAGTAGAAGTTTCCTTTACTAGTTCCACTCTCCAATAGCGCTTCACTCCCCGGCAACGGCGCTAAAAAATAGTCTTGATGACCCACAAGTATAGGGGGTGTATCGCAGTATTTTCGATAACTAAGAGTGTCGAACCCAACAAGGAGAAGAAGGTGCTGGCTAGTGGTATGGATCAGGAATTCTCTGCAAATACTTAGCAAACGGATTTTTGGGGTTTTTTGATAAAGCAAGTAAACAAAGTACGAGTAAATAAAAGAAAGTAGGAACAAATGCAGCAAGTGTCCCAATCCTTTATGCAGCAAAGGACAAGCCGGTTGTATTACTTAAGATGACCAAACGTTCTCGAGGACACATGGGAAGACTGTCAAGTGCTTTCGCTTCATATAGTTGATTAATCTTCTTTAGCTTGCTAAGTGTTGTGTGGGTGAACCTGTGCTAATGTACCGCCCCATCCAAGACTAATACACACTTGTGATTATACCCCTTGCAAACATTCGTAAGTACATGAAAGTAATTAAGGTAGAAACCTAACCACAGCTTTAAACTCTAAGACCCTTACGTCCCTTGTGCAATGGTTTCCTAACGGGGGTTCAGGTTTACATCACTCCAACCCCTACGATTAGTAGCCAAATACACAATGCATTCCCCTAGGCCAATATAGGTGAAGTGTCATGTAGGCGACATTCACATGACACCACTAGAAGAAGTACACCACAACTTAAATAACAATCTATTGAATCTTTCTCAACACAACTCCACTACTAACAACAAGACTTCTCCCATGTCCTCAAGAACAAAACGAACTACTCACAAGACATCATATGGATCATGATCAGAGGTGGAATAATGATGTATAACAATCTGAACATAAACAATAATTCAACGGTTCACTCAATAGCATCAACTACAAAGAGTAATCAACACCGGGAAAGTTTCCCCTATGAACTATGCAAGATTAAACGCAATTGTTACAGCAATATGGAGATGGTGATGAGGGTGCTGATGGTGATAATGATGGTGATGATGATGATTATGATCCCGATGAAGCCCAGCTTGATGGTGGTGTTGATGGCGACGATCTCACCTCTCCGGGAAGGAATTCCCCCGGCAGAAATCTGTCTGCCGGAGAGATCTTTCTCTCTCGGTGTTTTCCACCAAGCAGAGGCGGCAGAATCTTTCTGTGGTCGCTCCCTGAGTCTTAGGGTTTCAGGAGGTTGATATACGCCAGAGGGGAGAGGCTGGAGTGGGCCAGGGTGGCCATACCACCTCCTGGCGCGACCTAGGCATGCCAGCGCCATGGGGTGGTGTGGGCCCCCTGTGGCCCATCTCCACTCCATCTTCTGGCATCCTTAGTCTTCTGGAAAAATAGGATTTTCCATATCTTTCCCAGATTTTCTGACCTTCGCGAATTTTGCCTCCAAATAACACCTTTTCCATCAGAATCCTGACTGTAGCCGTCCATGCTCCAAAAGTCATCAACCATGCAAAAATAAATGAAATAACATAAGTATCACCTCTCAACATGAAATATATCAATGAATAATAGTGAATTAAGACATAGAATAGTGATGCAAAATGGACGTATCAAGCCGCCGCCGAGGTGCCCGCCTGGCGGACCCCGGCCTCCCTTCCCTCCGACGACGAGGCCAACCACACCGTAAGGCGGATTGAATGGCTCGTAGACGGAGGTCCGACGGGCTTGGATCTGGCCATGTGCTGGTTTGTTAGGCGGATCCAGCCTCTGTAGCATCGTACCGAGTTGATGTGTAAGTACACTCAAGACAGGAGGGATCCCATGCGAATTTTGTGACATAACTTCTCCATTGACTCCATCAAACTCCGGCTTAAGGACATCGTCAAGGTGAAAGATAGGAAGCGCGGCTTCAAGATCACCTATGACATGTTCGATTGCAACACGTGCCCAGAGGTAGCCTTTGTTTCCATTGTTGCTCGTTATATAGTCTAAGGTTTTTTCTACTTGAAGTTGTCCGTCTAACACTCCTCTATATCCCAGCTGGCGACCTTGGCGGCAGATCAGATGGCCACCTAGGTCTATGATCCCAAGATGAAGGATATACATGTGGTGTCCGACGACGACGCCCCCAAGGATCAACCATCTCCGGCAGCGCAAAAGCGGAAGAGCTCCACCTCTAACACTGTTGCCGGGGCCAAGAAGAAGAAGAGATTCGAGAGTGGAGTCTCCAAACAATCCACCTCCGCCTTAGAGGCAAAGAAGAAGAAGAAATCCACCGGCATTCCCCTCACCAAGGCTCGTGCCGTGGAGTAAGTATTTTCATTCTCCGGCTTGTACTTTTCAGCTCATACCTTTTTTCAACTCTTGTACTTATACTTCGTACATTTTAGGAGGAAAGCCGTTGTTAGTTTGAAGCGATCCTCCAGAGATGCTGGAGGGTCAAAAAACATTAGTGACATGCTGACCAAAGATGTGGCCACCAAGCCCTCTCCCGCTACCTCTCCCCCTACTCCTGCCACCAAGCCTTCTGCTGGCCTCGCTGGGCCCTCGTCCCCCGTCATCCCTAAGATCTCCACCATGGAGACAAATGTCAATCCAATCCTTGATATCTTAGGCTCTATCGAAGCAAACGTTGCTCCCAGCAGCCAAGCGACGCCGGAGAGCACTTCCCCCAAAGTGGCAGAAGCTCCAGCTAAGGGTGCCACTAAGAAAGGGAAGCAGGTGGTGGAAGAGGCGGAGGTGGAAGCAACGGTTAAGGCGGGAGCCTCTGAGCCATCAACTATTCTGAAGATGCAACAGGTGGCTAGGGCATCATCCACGCCTCTGGCTTCAACATCTCCTTTGGCCGCGACTCCTCCGACATTGTGCCTAGATGACCTCATTGCGCAGGTGGATGCCGTGTATAACAATGCCGACATCTTCCACACCGCATATTCCAATCTGGCCAACAATCTCAAGCTTATTGCCATTGTAGGTCTTTTGAACTTCACTACGTTTATTTTGCATAGTATATCCCTCGGTAGCCCCCGAGCTCCTAGGCGGATAAACAAAGGTTATTGGCCTAAGTGCTCCAAAGAACTTTTAAGAGTAGAGCCTGATAGTGTAGCCCCCGAGCGTCTAGGTGGAAACTTAGAAGAATTCCGGCTAGATGCTCTAAGAGTAGCATACTTGTTGGTTAAAAACTTGTGTTGTAACCCCCGAGTGTGTAGTTGAAACTATATAGTTCTGACTAGATGCTCTAGAGAAACTAAGCATGCTTGTTTGTTTACAGAATGAGAATAGATGGAGGATCACGGCCAATGGGAGGTTTGCTGCTTTGCGGATGGAGCTAGACCTTGAACAGGGTAAAACAACCTTCTTGAAGCAACATATCAAAAATAGCCAGAGTCTGTTTCTTATAACAGCTCCTTGCTTTCGTCATGGACTTATTTCGGCCGTCTTCTCATAGTACTTCTGATTTCCGTCTTACAAAAGCCATTGCCAAGGCCAAGAGCATCTTCGAGCAATCCAAGCATATCCAAGAGATCGATGATGAGAACAAAATTTTGAAGAAGGAACGGGTTGATGCCATCAAGGGCCATGAGGCAGCGATGAAGGTGCTGCAAGAATCTGCTGACGCCGAGATGCAATGCCTGAAGGACGAAATTGCACAACTCAAGGAGTAGAACCAAGCTGCCAAAGAGCAGAATGCGAGGAACCTTGAGGTGTACAAGAGAGTCCAGAAGGAGCGGGATGTCTTGGCGGAGACATGCAAGCAAGCGGAGACCAGCATCTTTGGTAACATTTCTCCGTCTTGGTGAATTCTGTACATTGGAGAACAATTTGATTTGTTTGTACTCATGGTCCTTGTATCTTGTGCAAACCACATCTCCCATTGGCTTAGCCAACTTGGGTGAAGGTGCTCCAGACCCCAAGGAACGCATGATTCTTGCCGGCAACTTCATCAACACCGCCATTGCCCAAGCCAAGGAGATAGCCCAGCCTCTAGGGATTAACATCAAGGCGACAAATTCAGTGGCCAAGTACGGGGAAATCCTACACCGAACCCCCGAGAAGGTCAAGGACTAGAAGGCCTCCTGCGTCCGGGCTGGTGCTAGGATGACCCTGTGTTTGGTCAAGGCACACTATGACAACATCGACATCGACCTAGTGACCTTTGGCTTTCCCAAGCTGGATGAGGAAGGGAAGGAAATCGATAGTGATGCTGTTTGTAATTCCCTCTCCGGCTTCAACACTAGGATTGCCAGAATGGTTAATGTAGATGTCTTTGTGCCTGCCAGATCCTTGATGAAGACATGGCCTCGTTTGAGTCTAGCCCATCTCCCTCCGAGTTTGACGAGCTCTCCTAGTCTGGTTCTCCTAATGATGCCACCACAAATCCCCCTGCAGCAGAGCCATGAAAAACAATGTTTGTATTAAATGTATATCTGCGAAGTGTATGCGGAAAAAACTTATGTTTTTCTAAGGCGGAAAAACTTGTCCTCAAGTTTCCTGCTACTTATCTATTTCCTGCATGCGTATATTTTTTAAGCAAGTGCTAGCTTATCCATTATTCTGGTTCATATGCTTGACCTTTCGTGAGACGGAAGACTCGTAGTACAGAACTATGCTCTCCCGTGATGATTCTTAATAGCACCATCAAGGACCTAAGAGCAAAATCACCGGCTTTGAGTGCCGAGAAGTCACTACTCCAGAATCCACACAAAAACTTTAGAAAACTTGTATACCAGAAAACTTAAGCTAACGCCCCTAGGCGGAATTTTCACAAGTGCAAATGCAAACTTGCGCATAAAGGGGTTTATATGATCCAAAAATGAACAACTAAAGGAGGTAAAAGACCCAGATAATATGAGTGAACCAAATGCTTTATTTCATTGATCATATAAGAAACTTATTACATATGTGTTATGTCCCATGGCTAATCTGTCTCCGGGTAGTCGTTATCGGAGTCACGTTGCTTGCGCTTGTGATTTTTTTGCCTATCTTTCAACTCGCGAATATCGACGAGGTAATATGAACCATTTAGCAATGCTTTGCTTATGACGAATGGTCCTTCCCAAGGCAGGGATAGTTTGTGTGATTTCTCCTGCTTGAGTCTAAGCACCAGATCTCCTTCTTTAAACGAGTGATGATTTACATGGCGACTATGGTAGCCATGCAGCTTCTGCTGGTAGAGGGCAAATCTCTGGCATGCCAGCACGTGCTCTTCTTCAAGTAGGTCCACAGATAGGCGTCTAGATTCTTCAACGTCATCCTCTTCGTAGGCGGCGACTCTTGGTGCATCGTGGAGGATGTCGGATGGAAGGACAGCTTCTGCTCCATAAACCATGAAGAAAGGAGTCAAGCCGGTGGATTTGTTGGGTGTTGTTTGTAAACTCCACAAGATAGATGGTAATTCCTCCGCCCAGGCTCTAGCTGCTCTATGTAGCGGTGCCTCTAAGCGTGGCTTGATTCTGTGCATATTTAGTCTATTGGCCCTTTCAACTTGCCCATTGGACTATGGGTGTGCCACAAATGCTAGGTCAAGGCGGATGCCTTTTTCATGACAGTACTCCTCAACTTCTCTGAGAGAAAATTTTCTGCCATTATCGGTGATGATGCTATGTGGGAGACCCAACCTCACCACTAGATCCTGGACAAATTTTAGGGCTGTGGCCCCATCAAGCTTTCTAATGGGTTTAGCTTCAATCCATTTTGTGAACTTATCCACTGCTACTAGCAAGTGTGTAAATCCACGGGGTGTTGTCTACAAAGGTCCCACCATGTCTAGCCACCAGACTGCAAACGACCAAGTTATTGGTATTGTTCGTAATTGTTCAGCTGGAACACTTGGTTGTCTTGCATAGAACTGACACCCAAGGCATGTTTGTAACAACTTGTCGGCGTATGCCTTGGCAGTTAACCAGTAGAGTCCTTGTCGGAAGGCCTTAGCCACCAATGATCAGGGAGCGGAGTGATGCCCGCAATCTCCGAGATGTATTTCCCTAAGGATTTCGATACCTTGCTGCTGGGAGACACACCTGTGGTACTTATTTTGTATAGCTAGCCGTCAATGATGACGTAGCCTTTTGCTCTGCGTACTATTTGCTGGCTTTCGACTTCGTCGGCGGGTGAAGTTCCGTCTTGTAGATAGTCCATGAACGGTTTCATCCAAGCCGGAGAGATCACGGTTACTGTATTAACGAATGAATCCACTCTATCCGGGTTGTCGGGGTCCGCTCCCTTCACGGATGGGGTCCATAAATGCTCCAGGAAAATATCAGGTGGAATTGGTCGATGAGCTGATCCAAGCTTTGACAGCAGATCTGCCGCCTCATTCTCCTCCCTTTTGACGTACTTGACTTTGAGAATATCATTTTGCGGCCCGAAAGTTGGGGCGCCCAGGCAACGCGGTACCCAAGTTGCTTACAATCAGCTGCGTTGCCCAAAGTTGGCGTGCCAAATACTCAGAGGGTCTTTTCCGGAATGAATTCAACTTTATGTTTTAATACAAAATATCAGGCTAAGCCTGTCAAGCTTTTACGCCGTTATGTCGCTACCATCGTTGCTGCCATGTAGGCTTGCAGCATTGGCGCATGCATCCTTTACGCGTCTTCTTCTTCCTCCGGGGCGACAATCTGTGGTCGCGGCTATGGCACGGAGCTAGGACTTGGACGAACCTGCTTGTCCCTGCTCTCCTCCCCATCCCGAATCGGAGCTCGCCCTCATCATGGCCGCACCCATGGCACGGCGCGGGGATGGGAATTCATCCCGGGTGAGATCTGTCACCATGCCGAGCATGCTCGATCCTGTTGGCCTCCTCCAGAATCTGAGCTCGCCGTCGCCATGGTCGCACACGCACCAGCCACAACGCCTTCCTCTCCGAACCCCAAAGCCACATCCACCCAGTTCGGCACAACGCCAACAAGGTGAAAATGTATCAAGTTTTCTTCTTGTGATTGTAGAAAAACATGTATGTACCGTGTCCGTAGCATACTCTAACAATGTACATATATGTTGTTTATGAGGTTTTCATTTGAAATTAGTAGCTCCGTGATGACGAAACATAGGGAACCTAAATGGAACGACGATGTATACCATGTTATGTACTTTGCATTGCATCAACAAGTGCTCGCTGGCGAAGCATGTTACCAAGAGAGTGGAGTTCATCAGCCATTTCTAAAAAATATGTGAACAAATCAATGAGCGATTCAATGCAAATACGTGCAGAAAAGCTAGATCTATGTCATCAATCATCAATAGGTGGCACATTCTAGTGATGCGTTCAAATGCGTACACCATGTATCATTTACTTGAAGTGGTTGTTATCCTGAGCAAAAATGCCTAGTATGCACATTACCTTTGCCTGTTCTATGTTGCAATTCTGCTATTATGGGCATGGAAAGAAAAGCTGGGCTTCACTGAATATTACGCAGTTAGGCCTAACTTAGTCTTACACAAATAAGCACAACTTAGTCTTTACACAAATAAGCGTAACTAGAGGTAAAGATAAAGACAAATGGTTCATCGGATCTGCCAGTATGAGCACTAGGTCCCTAGAGGTGGTGGTATCGTCGGAACGAACTAGAATGCTGCGTTTGGCCGTCTGTCATTCTCCATCAAATCATATGACCCCACTAATGAGACAATTGTAGGCCCCCTCCCCCCAACGTGGATTCGGCTCCAGGTCAGATCTTGAGTGTCAACATGATAGGCGTGTGAGTGTGCAGCAAACACACAGTCTTCTATAAACACTAGAAGTGCTAGCACCTCAGCAACAACACCAGCATGTTCTTCCTGGACTCTGCAGCTCGGCCTAGGTATTTCGTCAGCTTCACCAGCAGCAGCCTCAGTAGGTATTTCGTCAGCTTCACCAGCAGCAGCATTAGCACGTATTTCGTCAGCTTCACCAGCAGCAGCATCACCAAGTATTTCGTCAGCTCCACCACCAGTAGCAGTAGCATCAAGAGCCAGGGCTGCCTGAGCAATTACAGGTTCAACAGCTCCAGGGGCTCTGACAAAGAAAAGGGTAGTTGATCCCAAGAAACACAGATTGTCCCTTCAGATTGTCAACTTTGCTCTAGACTTGCTCTACTAGGTCTTTGGATGGGCATGCGGACCTCGAGAAAACATGACACCGCAACAATGGGTATGAAGAAAGTTGTGTCCCCATATGTTCTATTGTGTCACCAACGTTGTTTAGTGCTCCCCTAATATGAATCCACATGACTTCAACATCCTGTTTCGTGTCGCCTCCGGGAGGTGCCAGGAACCAGCGCCCTGTCCCAAGTTCAGCATCTGCTACTGCATCTTCGATCACCGAAGTTGGAATGATCCACGGGGCTGCGTGGGTACCTGTGTGTTACTTAAAGTCAGTAAGCAGAAGTTTGAATGGGATTTTACATGCTATATGACACCATGACTCACCCCAAATGGATGGCTCCCAAACACGCACGTCGCTGCTAGGTTTAGTGACCGCATAAATGCGTTGCGGTTTGTTCGAATGGTAGCTGGAGGTGAAGACGGTGTCGACATACTTCTCTAGCCACAGGAAGTCGTTGCGCAAGACTGTCCATTCCTTGTCTTCTGGGCATCTAATGAATGTGATTTCCTTGTCAAACACAGCTAAGAGGTCGTACTCCCAGGTCTTCCACACCTCCTGCGGTCTATGTGGGAGCTGTATCTTCAGGAGCTCAAGTTCTGCCATGTTGAACCTGTAAGTGAATTCGGAAATGGGCGGCAGCCACCCATTGTTGAATGCAGTAATGCCGACACCCTCTAAAGATGGCAATGTAAATATCAACAATCTGTAGCCATTTTTTAGAGTCAAAGTACTCCCATCCTGGGATAAAAGGACAAGCCACTCGCCGTTGCCACCCACCCAGTTCTGGTCATCTCCCATTTCCGTCTCTTTTTCTTCCTTGATATTCACCACTACTAATTCAAACCACTTATCCAATAGCATCAGTTTTGCATGAATATTCTACAGAGTTTGTTGTCAGTTGGTACAATCACCTAGCATGGATTCCATTGCAAATACAATTTGACAACTAGACCTTCAGATTAAAGTACACAAAATATCGCCTAAATACGAGTGTCTCCTCGGTTATTGCCTAAATTGTGCATGTGTCACTATGAAGATACCCAATATATGGAGTAGGAGCAGAGCCCCCCAGAACAAACTCCTGACGATGATCATAAAGAGCTCGGGGCATAACAGCCTTAAATCGTCTAATCTGTTTGTTTTTATTTTAGGAAACAAAATATCACCTAGCAGACATTCCACTGCAAATCGAAATTGACAACTCGTCTATCACCTAAAGTAAGACTGTGTCACTACGAAAATACCAGAATATCAAGTACAAGCAGAGCTTCCGCTGTACAGAATAGTCTTAAATGGTTCAATTTGTTCAAACCGCGCGTGCACACAACACGTTCGACGAAAAGAACATAGGATTCCGATGAAAGTTCAGCACATATGAATCAACGATATGACTGAACCAATAAGCAAGATACTGGAACTTACGTGGCCATCACGGTCGTTTGGCCATTTGCTGGTATCGGGGTAAAGAAGGCCTGGCGTGCCGAACGGTTGTTCGTCCATGTCCCGCATCGTGAAGTGGTAGCCAGGGATGCAGCGAGCGAGGCGGCCGGCAGAGATGATGTCCAACCCTGTGGCGATCCTATGCATGTTCGCGGCGCTGAGGTTCGACCATCCCCAATCCTTGCGGTGGTGGTCACCCTGGCCATCCGCGTCGGTGTCGCATGCCTTTCGCTTCAGCTTACTGCTACCCCAAGCTCTACCCATAGCGGCAAATGGAGTCTGGAATCCGGTAGATTAATGGAGGTGTTGTGATAAGGAGGCGGATGGATTCGAGAGGGTATGGAATCAGGGATGGGGGCAGTTGTTCGAGCAGGGAGTGACCCGGTGAGGAACCGTCGCCGCCGCCGATTCTCGTCCACGTGGAAGACAAGGAAGGGGGGCATAATTATTGAGGGCGTGCACCGGAACCGTCTAGAGGAAGTGAAAAAATAAATCATAAGAGAGAGAAATGTGCGGCCCGCCTGTCAGTGAGTGAAGGTCGGCCAGCGCAAACGTGACTACGTTTTACTTGGATTGTGCATGGCAGACCTCGATTCCACCATATGCAAGTGGCGCGGAACAAATTTTAGGCAGCACTAGTGTTGACGTGTAAAACTGCCGTTTTCTCCACCTTCACCCTACTACGAACGGTCGTGCACCATTCCAGATATTGGTCAGGGCGGTTCCAATCTTTTACTTCTCCATATCATTTCCTCCTCCACGGCCTCATCGTATTTCTCCTCCACAACCTCATCGTCTTTCTCCTCTATGGCCTCGTCCATTTCCTCCGCCACGGCATCACCCTCTTCCTCTGTATACTTTCCCTCTTGCTTGTAGTTATGGACTTTTCGGACGTCCGAAACGACGGCAGGCAAGCGACTGCGCACTTTGACATAGAAGTACATGGTCGGAAGAAGATCAATGTCGTCTACACCACCGACCCTGTGATGGTGAGGAAGACTCTGAGTAATTACACGAGTTGGCTGTGGTTCGAAGAAAACAGGTTCGTAGGTCTCGACCTCGAGTATATCCGCGATCTGATGGGTTCGTAGCATGGAAAACAAAAAATTTCTACCGCAAGAACGAACAAAACCTAGATCTAATCTAGATAAAAGCCAAGATCTAATCTATTAGACATGTGCAACGAGATAGATCTGTAATAACCCTCGTAGATCCGAAAGCGTTACGAGATTAGATCTCGGGGTTGATGTAGTCGATCACTTGCCGATCTCATGATCGTGTGGACGATCCTTCCGGCGCCGCGTTCCGGCAGCGCTTCCTTAGTCGATCACACGTGCGGAGTCGAAGCAGACCTTCCTCTCCCTGTTCTAGCGAGCAGCGGAGGTAGTAGATCTTCTCCACGGAATCCCAGCAGCACAACGGTGTGGTGGTGGTGGTGGAGTAGAGATTTCTGCAGGGCTTCGCCTAAGCCGGAGCAGAGCGAAGGAGGAGGAGAGAGGCGGCGGCTAGGGTTTGTTATAGGAGAGGTCTAGGGGGTGGCGCCCCCTCCCCTCTATTTAAAGGAGGGAGGCGCCATGGGAGGGGGGGTCCTAGTAGGACTCCCTCCCTCCTGGCCGGATTGGGAGGGGGGAGGAATCCTCCTCCCCCACGAATCTGTGTCTTGCCCCACAAAGACTCCTTGATCCTTTCTTGGTTTTCAAGCAAACTCCAAGAAATCTACTAGAACCTTCCAGAACATTCCGAAACCTTCTAGAATCTCCATACAAACACTCCGGAACATTTCCTAACTTAGAAAATAATCCCCAATATATGAATCTTATTCTCCGGACAATTCCGGATCTCCTTGTGATGTCCCGGATCCAATCCGAGACTCCGAACAACATTCGGTCTCCAACGCATATTCCATATCTACTTAAAAACAACTTCGAACCTTAAGTGTGTCACCCTACGGTTCGTGAATATGCAGACATGATGAAGACACCTCTCCAATCAATAAGCATCAGCAGGATCTGGAGATCCATAACGGCTCCCACATACTCAACGATGACTTCGTGATCGATAGAACCATTAACATACGAAACCAATTCCCTTTGTCACACGATATTCTACTTATCCGAGGTTTGATCGTCGGTATCTCCATACCTAGTTCTACCTCGTTACTGATAAGTAATCTTTACTTGTTCCATGTTATGTCATCCCTTGTGACCCAGTCACATGCTTGCAAGCTAACTAGATGACATTCCACCGAGAGGGCCCAGAGCATATCTATCCGTCATATAGATGGACAAATCCCAATCTTGGTCCATGCGCTTCAACACATACTTTCAGAATACCCAATGACACCTTTATAACCACCCAGTTACGAAGTGGTGTTTGATGTTGTCAAAGTACCCATCCGGTGATGGTGATTAACATAACCTCATGGTCGAAGGATTAGGTTACTATGCATTTGAAAGCTTATAGTAATACGAACTTAATGACTTGATCTTATGCTACGCTTACTATGGGTGTGTGTCCATCACAACATTCTCCTAATGATATAACCTTGTTATTAATGACATCCAATGTCCATGATCAGGAAACCATGATCACCAATTAATCAACAAGCTAGTTCCATAAGAGGCTTACTAGGGACTCTTTTATGTTTACAAAACACACATGTATTAGTGTTTCCTTATAATACAATTATAGCATGGGATGTAAACATTCATCATAAACACAAAGATATGATAATAACCACTTTTATTATTGCCTCTTGGGCATATCTCCAACAGTCTCCCACTTGCACTAGAGTCAATAATCTAGATTACATGGTAATATACCTAACACCCATGGCGTTCTGGTGTTGGTCATGCTTTGCTCTAGGGAGAGGTTTATTCAACGGATCTGCCACATTCAGATCAGTGTGTACTTTGCAAATCTTTATGTCACCATCTCGGACATACTCGCGAATAGCATGGAAACGTAGCTTGATGTGCTTCAGCTTGCTATGTGACCTTGGCTCCTGCGCATTAGCTATGGCACCTGTGTTGTCACAGTAGATGGCCATCGGGTCCAACGCACTGGGAACGACGCCAAGTTCAGTAATGAACTCCTTAATCCATATGGCTTCTTGTGCAGCCTCCGAAGCAGCTATGTATTCCGATTCAGTTGAAGATTTCGCCACAACGCTTTGCTTGGCACTCCTCCAGCTCACTGCAGCACCATTCAATATAAATACATTATCGGTGTGACTTGAGTCATCGGATCGGTGTTCCAACTAGCATCAGTGTAACCGTTTACAACAAGCTGTTCATCACCTCCATAAGAAAGAACCATATCCTTAGTCCTATTCAGGTACTTTAGGATATTCTTGACCGCTGTCTAGTGTTCCATTCTAGGATCACTTTGATATCAGCTAGTCAAACTAACAACATTTGCTATATCCGGTCTTGTACACAGCATGGCATACATGATAGAACCTATGGCCGAGGCATAGGGAATATTATTCATCTTTTCTCTATCTTTTGCCGTAGCCGGACTTTGAGTCTTACTCAAGGTCTTAGCTGACAACATGGGCACGAACCCTTTCTTGCTCTCTTCCATTCTAAACTTCTTTAGAACTTTGTCTAAGTATGTACTTTGTGAAAGCGCTATTAGGCATCTTGATTTATCTCTATAAATCTTGATGCCTAGAATATATGCCGCTTCGCCAAGATCCTTCATTGAAAAACTATTATTCAAATAGGTTTTGACGCTATTAAGAAGTTCTATATCAGTCCCAATCAACAATATGTCATCTACATATAGTACTAGGAATGCTACAGAGCTCCCACTCACTTTCTTGTAAATACAAGCTTCTCCATAAGTTTGTATAAATCCAAAGTTTTTGATTACTTTATCAAAACGTTAATTCCAACTCTGGGATGCTTGCTTCAGTCCATAAATGGAGCGCTGAAGTTTGCATACCTTGTCAGCATCACTAGGATCAACAAAACCCTTGGGTTGTACCATATACAACTCTTCCTCAATGTCACCATTAAGGAACGCTGTTTTGACATCCATCTGCCAAATTTCATAATCGAAATATGCAGCGATTGCTAACAAAATCCTTACAGACTTTAGCTTCGCTACTGGTGAGAAAGTCTCATCGTAGTCAACTCCTTGAATTTGTCGGAACCCTTTCGCGACAAGTCGAGCTTTATAGACGGTAACATTACCATCAGCATCTGTTTTTCTTTTGAAAATCCATTTGTTCTCGACAGCCTTACGACCATCCGGTAAGTCCACCAAAGTCCACACTTGGTTTTCGTACATGGATCCCATCTCGGATTTCATGGCTTCTAGCCATTTGTCGGAATCTGGGCTCACCATAGCTTCTTCACACGTCGCAGGGTCATCAGTGTTGTCCACCAACATGACGTTCAAGGAAGAGTCATACCAATCAGGAGTGGTACGAACCCTCGTTGACCTGCGAGGTTCAGCAGTAACTTCGTTCGAAGTTTCATGATCACCATCATTAGCTTCCTCTCCAATTGGTGCAGGTGGCACAAAAACATCTTCCGGTGTTGCGCTACTCTCAACTCCGAGAGAAGGTTCAATAACCTCGTCGAGTTCTACTTTCCTTCCAGTCACTTCCTTCGAGAGAAACTCCTTCTCAAGAAAGGATCCATTCTTGGCAACGAAAACTTTGCCTTCGGATCTATGATAGAAGGTATACCCAATTGTTTCTTTAGGGTATCCTATGAAGACGCATTTCTCTGCTCTGGGTTCAAGCTTATCAGGTTGTAACTTCTTCACATATGCTTCGCTACCCCAAACTTTAAGGAACGACAAATTAGGTTTCTTACCAAACCATAATTCGTACGGTGTCGTTTCAACGGATTTAGATGGTGCCCTATTTAAAGTGAATGCGGCTGTCTCTAATGCATAGCCCCAAAATGATAGTGGTAAATCTGTAAGAGACATCGTAGACCGAACCATATCTAAGAGAGTTCGATTACGACGTTCGGACACACCATTACGCTGTGGTGTTCCCGGCGGTGTCAATTGCAAAAGTATTCCACATTTCTTTAAATGCATGCCAAACTCATAAATCAGATATTCACCTCCGTGGTCAGAATGCAGAAACTTAATCTTCTTGTTACGATGATTTTCCACTTCACTTTGAAATTCCTTAAACTTCTCGAAAGTTTCGGACTTATGTTTCATAAAGTAGACATACCCATATCTACTTAAGTCATCCGTGAAAGTGAGAACATAACGATATCCACCATGCGACGCTACACTCATTGGACCGCACACATCGGTATGTATTATTTCCAATAAGTCTGTAGCTCGCTCCATTATTCCAGAGAATGGAGTCTTAGTCATTTTTCCCATTAGACATGCTTCGCATCTTTCAAGTGATTCAAGAAGTCCATCAGAATGGAGTTTCTTCATACGCTTCACTCCAATGTGACCAAGACGACAGTGCCACATGTATGTAGAATTATCATTCAATTTTATTCGTTTAGCATCTATGTTGTGAACATGTGTATCACTACTATCGAGATTCAATAAGAATAAACCATTCATCTCAGGTGCATTACCATAAAAGATATTACTCATATAAATCAAACAACCTTTATTCTCAGACTTAAAAGAGTAACCGTCTCGCAATAAACAAGATCCAGATATAATGTTCATGCTTAACGCAGGCACCAAATAACAATTATTCAAATTTAAAACTAATCCCGAAGGTAGATGTAGAGGGAGCGTGCCGACAGCAATCACATAAACCTTGGAGCCATTTCCAACACGCATCGTCACCTCGTCTCTTGCCAGTCTTCGTTTATTCCGCAGCTCCTGTTTCGAGTTACAAATATGAGCAACCGAACTAGTATCAAATACCCAGGCACTACTACGACTACTAGTAAGATGCACATCAATAACATGTATATCGAATATACCTTTCTTCTTGATGTTGTCGTTCTTCAGATCTGCCAGGTACTTGGGGCAGTTACGCTTCCAGTGACCAGCACCCTTGCAGTAGAAGCATTCAGTTTCAGGCTTAGGACCAGCCTTGGGCTTCTTAGCAGGTGCGGCAGCTTTCTTGCCGTCCTTCTTGAAGTTGCCCTTTTTCTTAGGCTTGCCCTGTTTCTTGAAATTGGTGGTCTTATTGACCATCAACACTTGGTGCTCCTTCTTGATCTCCACTTCAGCAGTTTTCAGCATGGATGATAGTTCAGGCAACGTCTTGTTCATGCAAAGGCATATTGTAGTTCATCACAAAGTTCTTATAACTTCGGCGGTGATTGGAGGACACGGTGAATCCCTAACTCATTAGGAATCGTTATCCCCAACTCTTGGAGCTTGTTTGCGTGCCCAGACATGGTGAGCACGTGCTCGCTAATGGAGCTTCCCTCTTCCATCTTGCAGGTAAAGAACTTTTCGGAGGCCTCATAGCTCTCCACGGCCGCGTGAGTCTCAAAAATGAGCTTGAGCTCCTTAATGATCTCGAACGGGTCGTGGTGCTCAAAACGCTTCTGGAGCTCCGTTTCTAAATCGTCTGGATGGCACATCGAACTCGTGGAGTAATGATTTTCCGAGTGGCGTAAACATTCTTTACGTCATCGGTGGCATCATCTCGGTGGGTCACCTAGCGGTGCTTCGAGCACATAGGTCATCGACCAGCCACGAGGACAATCTTGGACCACGAGCCATCCGTGAAGTTGCTTCCATTGTTCTTAAGCTTTTCTTTCTCTAGGAACGCATTGAAATTGATGGAGAGATTCGCCATAATCTACAACAAATTTGCAAGTAGTTTAGACTAAGTTTATGATAAATTGAGTTCAATTTTAATTCTTAAATTAACTAGGTGAACTCCCACTCAAAACAACATCCCTCACATTGTCTTAGTGATTACACGAACCAAGTTCACTACACCAAGTCCGATCTTCACGAGAGAAGATGTAGTTTCATCGGCGAACAATCTTCATGTTCATAATATCACTCATATGATTCATGCTCTACCTTTCGGTATTCCGTGTTCCGAGACCATGTCTATACATGCTAGGCTCGTCAAGATTAACCTTAGTTTCCGCATGTGCAAATCTGGCTTGCACCCGTTGTATGCACACGTAGAATCTATCACATCCGATCATCACGAGATGCTTCGAGACGACGAGTCTTACCAACGGTGCCAACTAAGGACGAACACTTTATTACTTGAAATTTAGTGAGAGGGATCATCTTATAATGCTACCGTCGCGATCTAAGCAATACAAGATGCATAAAGGATTAACATCACAGGCAATTCATAATTAGTCTGATATGATATGGCCATTTCTCTTATGCCTTTGATCTTCATCTCCAAAGCACGGACATGATCTCCATCATCACCAGCATTGCATCAAGGTCAGTGGCGCCGCTTCATGGTTGTCCATCATCACCAGCAACTATTACAACTACTTGGAATAAAGGTATTGCAAGATGAATAGACACGCAGGTCTTAACAGAATTAAAGACAACCATTAGGCTCCTGCCGGTTGCCATATTACAACAAGGATCATTGCATACATCAAATATAATCACAATCACATGATGGCCATATCACATCACAAAACCCCTGCAAAAACAAGTTAGACACCTCTAATTTTCTTTGCATGTTTTACGTGGTTTGGGGCTTTCGAACAACAACGGATCTTACCTACGAAACTGAACCACAACGTTGATACAAGTGCTATCAAGTGCAAAGTGTAAATTGGATCTATACTATGGTGGGAGAGACAGACACCCGCAAAGCCACTTGTGCAAAGCAAGTTACACGTCATGCATGGAGCAAGTCTCATGTGCGATGACATGTAAGGTTAGCCCGAGCCGCTTCATCCCACCATACCGCAAGATGCAAAGTACACAAAGCAAAATACGGCACGAGCACCAACGCCCACAAAACCATTGTGTTCTACTCGTGCAACAGATCTATGCATAGACAAGGCTCTGATACCACTGATGGGTTCGTAGCATGGAAAACAAAAAAATTCTACCGCAAGAACGAACAAAACCCAGATCTAATCTAGATAAAAGCCAAGATCTAATCTATTAGACATGTGCAACGAGATAGATCTATAATAACCCTCGTAGATCCGAAAGCGTTAGATTAGATCTCGGGTTGATGTAGTCGATCACTTGTCGATCTCATGATCGTGTGGACGATCACGCGTGCGGGGTCGGGCAAGGACCTTCCTCTCCTGTTCCAAATGAGCGGAGGTAGTAGATCTTTTCCACGGAATCCCAGCAGCACGACAGTGTGGTGGTGGTGGTGGAGTAGAGATTTCTGCAGGGCTTCGCCTAAGCCAGAGCAGAGCGAAGGAGGAGGAGAGAGGCGGCGGCGGCTAGGGTTTGTTATAGGAGAGGTCTAGGGGGTGGCGCCCCCTCCCCTCTATTTAAAGAAGGGAGGCGCCATGGGAGGGGGGAGGAATCCTCCTCCCCCACGAATCCGTGTCTTGCCCCACAAAGACTCCTTGATCCTTTCTTGGTTTTCAAGCAAACTCCAAGAAATCAACTAGAACCTTCCAGAACATTCCGAAACCTTCTAGAATCTCCATACAAACACTCCAGAACATTTCCTAACTTAGAAAATGATCCCCAATATATGAATCTTATTCTCCGGACAATTCCGGATCTCCTTGTGATGTCCCGGATCTAATCCGAGACTCCGAAAAACATTCGGTCTCCAACGCATATTCCATATCTACTTAAAAACAACTTCGAACCTTAAGTGTGTCACCCTACGGTTCGTGAATATGCAGACATGATGAAGACACCTCTCCAATCAATAACCATCAGCCGGATCTGGAGATCCATAATGACTCCCACATACTCAACGATGACTTCGTGATCGATAGAACCATTAACATACGAAACCAATTCCCTTTGTCACACGATATTCTACTTATCCGAGGTTTGATCGTCGGTATCTCCATACCTAGTTCTACCTCATTACTGATAAGTACTCTTTACTCGTTCCATGTTATGTCATCCCTTGTGACCCAGTCACATGCTTGCAAGCTAACTAGATGACATTCCACCGAGAGGGCCCAGAGCATATCTATCTGTCATATAGATGGACAAATCCCAATCTTGGTCCATGCGCTTCAACACATACTTTCAGAATACCCAATGACACCTTTATAACCACCCAGTTACGAAGTGGTGTTTGATGTCATCAAAGTACCCATCCGGTCATGGTGATTAACATAACCTCATGGTCGAAGGATTAGGTTACTATGCATTTGAAAGCTTATAGCAATACGAACTTAATGACTTGATCTTATGCTACACTTACTATGGGTGTGTGTCCATCACATCATTCTCCTAATGATATAACCTTGTTATTAATGACATCCAATGTCCATGATCAGGAAACCATGATCATCAATTAATCAACATGCTAGTTCCATAAGAGGCTTACTAGGGACTCTTTTATGTTTACAAAACACACATGTATTAGTGTTTCCTTATAATACAATTATAGCATGGGATGTAAACATTCATCATAAACACAAAGATATAATAATAACCACTTTTATTATTGCCTCTTGGGAATATCTCCAACACGATCACCGTAGGATCGCTGTGGTGCAACTCTCCATGAAGGGGAACATCCTCGTATACCAGCCTTTTTGCGAGAAAGGGGATGATGGGATCTGGTAGATTTTGCTATCTTTTTGTTCCTAAACTGTCTATTTGCAAAATTTATTGCTATATTATTTGTCTGAATTCATTTTCATGCAGGTGGGGCGGAAGTATTTGGGATCCGTTTCATGATTTTCTCGTGAACTAGCACATAACATTTACTAGTGTTGACATCACGAATGACACTAAACTGCTTGAAAGCCCGACTGTTAACATTAGAATCCCAAAGGAGTGCAGAGTGGACATCCAGGAAATTTACTGGAAACCAGGGACAAAGGGCGGCAGGACTGGGATGGCCGCTCTTGCCTCCGAACTCATCGACCCGTGGTACGCTGACATGAAGGGCAAATTGCCGAGATGTTCGTTGAGGCGTTTAGGGCATGATTACTAGGAGGATAAGCCACTTTCTGAACCTAATCTGAAGTACGCTACAATTGACAGGTATGTTAGCCATGAGCTGTACCGCTAGATTGTAAAATCTCGTTCTAGGCATCACATCATTGAACCACCACCAAGGCAGGTTGTTTGCCCCAGATGCTGGAGTTTAGATGAATCTACAAGCTAGGGCAAGCGACCGAAGGCATCCTGGGATCGGTTGCCTTCTCCAACAGGCTGGGATGCAGACTTCTAGTGCATGATTGTTGTGTTTGTATGGGGCTTGTTATGTTTATGAAAACATGTTATTTCAGAAGTACGCTATGTGAGCAATTACGAACTGTTGTGTATTACCTCTGTCGAACTATAATCTGGGTTTGGTTATGACTGTATCCTTCTCTATAATCTAGGTTTGGTTATGACTTATGACTGTATCACACCTTATGCATGTCAGTCCTAGATTCTGCCGCATGCAAATGGCACAGACAGAATTTGTAAGAATGAATGTTGAGCATACAAAAGGGGGGAATGTAATTCATACAGGTTAAGTACCTAATAGCACATGGATCATACGAGCTTGGTTCTTACACACAGAATGCTTAGAAAATACATGCGATATAAAATACAGGCGAGATAAAACTAGGAACGAAATGCGAAACTAGTAGTGGTAAACAACATACTCACCCACCCGCCAGATCCTGTTGAGCATCTCATAGCAGACATACGCGTCCCTGACTGTGTACTTGATCGCATCGTAATCTAGGTGCCTCCACTCCCATCGCTCGTGCAGGTGCTTCGGGAACTCAACTTTCATGCCGGCATACTCATGGTCGATGATGTCGGCAGCGAGTCTAGCCATGCCAGCTTTCCCCGTATCACCATCCAGGTACCTCCACAAACGTTAGAGATCGACGTGATTTACAACATGAACGCGGAGATCGCGCTCTAGCTTCGGAGTGTCATTCTTGATGTCGATGCTGGCGAAGTAGATCTCCCTCCTGTGTAGGAACTCACGAAGCTCCGGGCATACAAATTTGGCCCTACATACGTGGTATAGGAGGTAGTGGTTGCGCATGGACAGCTTCAAAAGCACCGCCCTCTTCCTATCTCCAGTATACTCGAGGTCAAGGCCGACGATCTTGTACCTATCCATCGGCTCCTGTACCCACCGCTCATACATTGCGATGACCTTGGCGACCTCCGCTAACGCATTTGTGTGGACGACCGTCAGCTTGGTGGTGCCATGGGCGATGATGGTGTACTCGTCTGTGAAGTATCTCCCATCGCTGAACACGCCGTACTCTGCATCCATGGCAGCAGCTAATGCGGCGGCGGTGGCCTAGGGTCGGTAGCGGTGGCTGGGACTGGGCGTGGTGGTGGAGTGATCTGTTGCGGTGGTATGGCCCGGCGGAGGCGGTGCCTGCGGTAGCATCGATGGTTCTTGCGGTGGCTGCAGAAGGAAGGAGTTGGGGATTTTTGCACAATGATGTGCTGAGGAGACGGAAGGCGATGCTTAAATTGTGTTTACCAATATTCCGGTCATACCCAAGCGGAAGAAAGTTTGACCGGCGAGCACCGTTGGTTTCCAATCCTAGCGATTAAATTCGGCGTCCATCCCGGTAGGCGATGGGACAGGTGTGCGACGTGGCTTTGGCATGGCAGAGACCGGTCACGTAGACCACCGTCCCGTTGCCGATCCGTAGCGGGTGCATGGTGCTGACATGACGTAACATGACAGGACAGAAGGAAGTGTACAACTATTATTCCTAACAAGTTTAAGAAGTGTAAGCATAGACAGGGACCTAGCATCCCTGCACCCCAGGGCAGCCGCTCAGGCCTGCTAATTGCACAAAGCTTGCAATTTCCTTTCTTTAATTTGGTGATTTTGTTTAGAATTTGCCAAATTAAAGCTCGTTTGCCCATGCTTCTATAAGTTTCTGTGTAGTCCACTTGTGTAAGCATGCACGATCAAGCAACTTTGCAACACACGTGTCGGTGAAAAAGCATGAGGTTTCAACGCACCACATAATTTAGGGATTTCTATTTTCCCTAGAAAAAGTGGTTCCATATTTACTTTGCAGCTTTTGGAACTAGTTCCCTACACCGTGGAGGTGGTTCCAAATTGAGCAAAAGAGGGAACCAGAGCAAGAGGGTGCTCTGATGCCAAATGTGGTTCCAAATTGATTAGCCAACCTGTGTGTGACATGTGTCCTCTGCTCCCATATCTTTAGACAAAAAATAAGGCTATTCTTGTCAGCGGTGGGACCGCATGGTGCAGGAATTTAGAATAGCTACATTGTGGAGATCTAGCCAAATTTCATGGTAAAGCCAGATTCAGCTTTTTGTGAGATTTAGCTATAGCAACATTAGTTTATACTCACTTTTACCCTCCCTCCATTCTGAAGCCCTCACATGCGCTCGGAGGGGGGTGTCGTCTGGTCAAAGGCTTGACCGTTACGTGCACGTTGATGCCTAAATTGGTAGTTTTTTTGTTATTTGGCCTTTTTAAGAGTGCCTTTTCCCCTCTCTTGCTAACAGTTGTGTTTTATTCTTGGTAAAAAACAGTTGTGTTTTTTTTGCCCAAAAAGGTAGCAAATCTAGAGCAGCTTCTCTCTTCATTCATTGTTCCTTTTGCCCTTGTTTTTCCCCAATCTGGTAGCAAATCTAGAGCAGCAAAACTAACCAGCACCATAAATAAATTCAGTAAACAGAGCAGAAGTAGATAAAGCAGCTAATATAGGTTATATAGTATGGTACTTAACGAGGTTCGACAATTAGGCTGCTCAGCAGAAGCAACTGACAGGTTTAACACAGACAAGACAAAATAAGCTGCTTTACAGCAGCAGCAGCAATAGCTGATCAGTGGCCCCTCGTGGCCTCTGCCAGGAGGGCCTCCGCCTCTTCCCTCTAGCGCCCTCCTCCACTTCTTGCTGCCTAGTCCCTTGACCTTGGGCGCCTTGGGTATGATCGGGGGCATGCGACCCTCCTTGATAGCCACCTTCTGGAGGTTGTGGAGGTGAAGACCGAGCGCCTGGTGCTTGGCTATGAAGCCGTGGATGTTCACGGACTCGCCGCAGGTCCTCACATCCTCGGCATGCTTCACGAGGGAGTTGAAGTCCGTGGCGCGGAGCCTCTTGGTGGGGTAGAAGGGGCACCTGTACACGTCGCGGGCGAAGAAGTTGTTGTACTGGCCGGACTTTAGCCTCCTCAGCACATGACGACTCTTGGTGTCCTTGGACTCATCGTCGTTGCGGAAGTCGCTGCTATCCTCCTGTTGGAAAAACAGTAGAATGCAATAAGGACATGATTGAGATATTTTGATTATCAGGATTGATTATTTGCATAAATTAACCGATTCACATCTCCCGATTATTCCCCAAATCTCAAACCAAATCGAATACTGATCCCAACTACAAACAGGGGGATTCATCAAAAATCAAGATCTAACACAAGAGGATTAGCTATTGTAAAAATACGAATAGCCGAGCCCTAATAACATATGATCTAGCATCCAACAATGGGAACGGGGGAAGAACAAGGGAAGGGGAGAAAACCCTGGTTACCTCCGACCATGGGTCGGCGATGCTGGTGTCGTAGGGGTTCTCTGGCCTTATGTAGACAACCTCCTCGTAGGGGTCCCAGCTAAGTGAGATCTTTTCGAGACCGGCAGGGGCCTCCTCGCCGGCGGCTATGACGAATGCGGGGATGAGGGCGGGGGCCTGTACGGGGACAGGGGCCTCCTTGCTGGCGGCCTTGGAGGTGCCAATGGCTACCGTGCCGTCCTTCTCCATCACCGGCGTGGTTGGGGTTTTCTTGGTGGTTTGTAGAAGGTCATGGGACAGTGGAGACGGTTGAGTGAGCGAGTGCGTGATGAGTGGGAGTGGGGAGGCCTCTATTAAAGGAGAAGGCAAGCAACGTTTCGTTGCACTACCGTGCACCACGTACGCTAATGCACCGTGCATGGCCACACGTGTCCGCTATCGCCCTTGGTTTTTAGGTTCTACTCAGTTTTGCCCTTGGTTCTTAAGTGCTACTCGGTTTTCCCCTCTCTTTGTATCCATCTGTCGGGGCACCCCTCTATCCACGCAAAATAACGAGTATGCCACCGGAACTTTAACTCCATAAACAGATGAACTTGAATATAGTTTGAAGGGTACGAAAATAGAAATCCACATGGTTTAAGGGTCTAGATATGGTAAGAGAACTAAATATTATTAGTGGACGGGCTAGCAGAGTGATGGGTTGGTCGGCTAGAAGTTGCTAATTCCTAAGTAAGGGGACACTAGGACGGTCTTGACATACTCCCTTAGGAATTTGCCATAAGCAGCGTGCTTAGCCTTGGTCGCCGACTTGTGTTTACTAGCCAGGCTTTTACCGATGCCAACCGCATGCGGAATCAAGCTGGAAATCCTCGGGTTGACTCCTTTCTTACAAAAAGGGCACCTGAGCTCCCCAAGTCGAGTGCAGAAAGGGATTATCCCGCTCTTGAGCTTCTTCATGACATGGCGGCTCTTGTTGTCCCTGTTCTCCTTGTTAGAGTCCATCTCATTTGAATCTACCTGTAATGTATGGAATGCAAACCGAAATGAGAAAAATAATAAATATATATTCCTTCCACCATTTCGAGTTACTTTCGATGCAATATAAAGTCTATACAAGTTCAGCAGTTCATTACGGCCATCTCCCCAGCTCGCTCCTAAATTAATGTGGTTTGTGTTCTTGATAACTTATTAATAAATAAATAATATGGATTCATTCAGAACATACTAGATCTCTCCATGTACCAGTTCGTATGTTGCATCTAATCATTAGGACTAGATTTTTTATGAAGCCAGGATAGATTAAGCTCGAGCGGAAAATATGAAACATGTAGAAATAGATGTACCTCCGGGTACACGAGCGGAGCATGTTCGTCGAACTCCACGCCCTCATCGGGGCCTCCGAAGTTGTCAGAACCGGCGAGCACATGGTCCCTCAAGGGGTTGAACTACACGTTCTCCTCGCCTTGTGCTACGTGACGCTCCTCCAGATCTGCCGCATGAAGCACCACCCTGGCGGCGATGCCCGCACACTCACCCCCATGCACCGGTTTCATGCAGAAGGTTCGGGCGTGTACGTTCAATATTGTGGGGTTTTGCTAGATAGGGAAGAGAGAGGAGTGGGGGATGAGTGTGAATGGAGGACCCGATAGGCTGGGATTTTAATGTGGGGACGTTTAGGCCTCCTCGAGGGCCCCGGTAGGCAGCTCTTCTGGTTGCGGCGGCCACGTGGAAGGTTCGTATGGTGGGGGCATGTCGGAAGTGAGAGTGCAGGCGCACTGCATAGTAAAAATGGTATAGCCCGTGGGCCGTGGATGACCAGTTGCCGTGCAGTAGATTTGTAGCCTTTGCAGACTAGATTAAACGTGACATGACCACTCGACAACTTTTTACATGGACGGCATCGTGTTCCTTCTTGTAGAAGTCTCGCTGACGGAGACGTCCGTGTTGTCTCGCGCTGTCCTATGAAGGGCACGACGTGTGCAACGAGCCTCATTGGATCACACAAGATCAACGGTTGGTGTGCACGATCCACGTGACAACTATGACGACCAATCAGGGCGTAGCAGACAGAGTGGGCACAGGTTTGGGCTTCTACGAAAGAGAGAGAGGGGGCAAAACTGAGTAGTATGAAAAAACCAAGGGCAAAGCTGAGTAGTATAAAAATGGAAAGTGAGTGTCTTTTATAATGAAATACATCGTGGCATACATCAAATTATGCCAAGATAGATCCACTAGAGTTCATTGCATGTTTGTTCTTTTCCACAAACCACATGGATCAACCAATGGCATTGCATGTGTGTTATTGTCACAAACCACATATGGATCAACCAATGCCATTGCATGTGTGTTCCTGTCACAAACCACATATGGATCCACCAGTGTTCATTGCATGTGTGTTCTTTCCACAAACCACATATGTATCCACTAGAGTAATTGCATGTGTGTTCTTTTCACAAACCACATATGGATCAACCAGAGTCATTGCATGTATGTTCTTTTCAGAAACCACGCATGGATCAAACAGAGTCATTGCATGCGTGTTCTTTCCATGAACCACATATGGATCAACCAGAGTCATTGCATGTGTGTTCTTTCCACAAGCCACATATGGATCCACCAATGTCATTGCATGTGTGTTCTTTCCATGAACCACATATGGATCCACCAATGTCATTGCATGTGTGTTCTCTCTACAAACCACATATGGATCCACTATATACATTGCATGTGTGTTCTTTTCACAAACCACATATGGATCCACTAGAGTCATTGCATGTGTGTTCTTTCCACAAACCACATATGGATCCACTAGAGTCATTGCATGTGTGTTCTTTCCACAAACCACATATGTACCCACTAGAGTAATTGCATGCGTGTTCTTTTCCACAGACAACTTATGGATCCAGTAGAGTCATTGCATGTGTGTTCTTTCCACAAACCACATATGCATCCACTAGAGTCATTGCATGTGTGTTCCTTTCACAAACCACATATGGATCAACTAATGTCATTGCATGTGTGTTCTTTTCACAAACCACATATGGATCAACAAATGTCATTGCATGTGTGTTCTCTTCACAAACCACATATGGATCCACCAATGTCATTGCATGTTTGTTCTTTCCATGAACCACATATGGATCCACCAATGTCATTGCATGTGTGTTCTTTCCACAAACCACATATGTATCCACCAGAGTCATTGCATGTGTGTTCTTTTCACAAACCACATATGGATCCACTAGAGTCATTGCATGTGTCTTCTTTCCACAAACCACATATGGATCCACTAGACTCATTGCATGTGTGTTATTTTCACAAACCATATATGGATCACCCAATTTCATTGCATGTGTGTTCTTTTGCACAAACCACATATGGATCCACCAGAGTAATTGCATGCGTGTTCTTTTCACAAACCACATATGGATCAACAAATGGCATTGCATGTGTGTTCTTTTTACAAACCACATTTGGATCCACCAATGTCATTGCATATGTGTTCTTTCCACAAACCACATATGTACCCACTATAGTAATTGCATGTGTGTTCTTTTCCACAAACCACTTATGGATCCACTTGAGTCATTGCATGTGTGTTCTTTCCACAAACCACATATGGATCCACTAGACTCATTTTATGTGTGTTCCTTTCACAAACCACATATGGATCAACCAATGTCATTGGATGTGTGTTCCATTGCATGTGTGTTCTTATACTAAAACCAACACTAGAGTCACTGCATGTGTGTTCTTTACACAAACCACACATGAAACCACCAGAGTCATTGCATGTTTGTTCTTTCCACAAACCACATGGATCAACCAATGTCATTTCATGTGTGTTCTTTTGACAAATAACATGGATCAACCAATGGCATTGCATGTGTGTTATTGTCATAAACAACATATGTATGTGTGTTCATGTCACAAACCACACATGGATCCACCAATGTCATTGCATGTGTGTTCTTTCCATGAACCACATATGGATCCACCAATGTCATTGCATGTGTGTTCTTTCCACAAACCATATATGGACCCACCAATGTCATTGCATGTGTGTTCTTTTCCACATACCACACATGGATCCACTAGATTCATTGCATGTGTGGTCTTTCCACAAACCACACATGGATCCACTAGAGACATTGCATGTGTGTGCTTTCCACAAACCACATATGGATCCACCAGAGTCATTGCATGTGTGTTGTTTTCACAAACAATATATGGATCAACCAATGGCATTGCATGTGTGTTATTTTCACAACCCACATCTAGATCAACCAATGTCATTGCATGTGTGTTCTTTCCACAAACCACATATGTACCCACTAGAGTAATTGCATGTGTGTTCTTTTCCACAAACCACATATGGATCTACTAGAGTCATTGCATGGGTGTTCTTTCCACAAACTACATATGGAACCACCAGAGTCATTGCATGTGTGTTATTTTGCACAAACCACATGGATCAACCAATGGCATTGCATGTGTGTTCTTTCCACAAAGCACATATGGATCCACCAATGGCATTGCATGTGTGTTCTTTCCACAACCCACATATGGATCGACCAATGTCATTGCATGTCTGTTCTTTCCATGAACCACATGGATCAACCAGAGTAATTGCATGTGTGTTTTTTCCACAAACCACACATTGATCCACCAATGTCATTGCATGTGTGTTTTTTCAATGAACCACATATGGATCCACCAATGTCATTGCATGTGTGTTCTTTCCACAAACCACATAAGGATCCACCAGAGTCATTGTATGTGTGTTCTTTTCACAAACCACACATGGATCCCCTAGAGTCATTGCATGTGTGTTCTTTCCACAAACCACATATGGATCCACTATATACATTGCATGTGTGTTATTTTCACAAACCACATATGGATCCACTAGAGTCATTGCATGTGTGTTCTTTCCACAAACCACATATGGATCCACTAGAGTCATTGCATGTGTGTTCTTTCCACAAACCACATATGTACCCACTAGAGTAATTGCATGCGTGTTCTTTTCCACAGACAACTTATGGATCCAGTAGAGTCATTGCATGTGTGTTCTTTCCACAAACCACATATGCATCCACTAGAGTCATTGCATGTGTGTTCCTTTCACAAACCACATATGGATCAACTAATGTCATTGCATGTGTGTTCTTTTCACAAACCACATATGGATCAACAAATGTCATTGCATGTGTGTTCTCTTCACAAACCACATATGGATCCACCAATGTCATTGCATGTTTGTTCTTTCCATGAACCACATATGGATCCACCAATGTCATTGCATGTGTGTTCTTTCCACAAACCACATATGTATCCACCAGAGTCATTGCATGTGTGTTCTTTTCACAAACCACATATGGATCCACTAGAGTCATTGCATGTGTCTTCTTTCCACAAACCACATATGGATCCACTAGACTCATTGCATGTGTGTTATTTTCACAAACCATATATGGATCACCCAATTTCATTGCATGTGTGTTCTTTTGCACAAACCACATATGGATCCACCAGAGTAATGGCATGCGTGTTCTTTTCACAAACCACATATGGATCAACAAATGGCATTGCATGTGTGTTCTTTTTACAAACCACATTTGTATCCACCAATGTCATTGCATATGTGTTCTTTCCACAAACCACATATATACCCACTATAGTAATTGCATGTGTGTTCTTTTCCACAAACCACTTATGGATCCACTGGAGTCATTGCATGTGTGTTCTTTCCACAAACCACATATGGATCCACTAGACTCATTTTATGTGTGTTCCTTTCACAAACCACATATGGATCAACCAATGTCATTGGATGTGTGTTCCATTGCATGTGTGTTCTTATACTAAAACCAACACTAGAGTCACTGCATGTGTGTTCTTTACACAAACCACACATGAAACCACCAGAGTCATTGCATGTTTGTTCTTTCCACAAACCACATGGATCAACCAATGTCATTTCATGTGTGTTCTTTTGACAAATAACATGGATCAACCAATGGCATTGCATGTGTGTTATTGTCATAAACAACATATGTATGTGTGTTCATGTCACAAACCACACATGGATCCACCAATGTCATTGCATGTGTGTTCTTTCCATGAACCACATATGGATCCACCAATGTCATTGCATGTGTGTTCTTTCCACAAACTATATATGGACCCACCAATGTCATTGCATGTGTGTTCTTTTCCACATACCACACATGGATCCACTAGATTCATTGCATGTGTGGTCTTTCCACAAACCACACATGGATCCACTAGAGACATTGCATGTGTGTGCTTTCCACAAACCACATATGGATCCACCAGAGTCATTGCATGTGTGTTGTTTTCACAAACAATATATGGATCAACCAATGGCATTGCATGTGTGTTATTTTCACAACCCACATCTAGATCAACCAATGTCATTGCATGTGTGTTCTTTCCACAAACCACATATGTACCCACTAGAGTAATTGCATGTGTGTTCTTTTCCACAAACCACATATGGATCTACTAGAGTCATTGCATGGGTGTTCTTTCCACAAACTACATATGGAACCACTAGAGTCATTGCATGTGTGTTATTTTGCACAAACCACATGGATCAACCAATGGCATTGCATGTGTGTTCTTTCCACAAAGCACATATGGATCCACCAATGGCATTGCATGTGTGTTCTTTCCACAACCCACATATGGATCGACCAATGTCATTGCATGTCTGTTCTTTCCATGAACCACATGGATCAACCAGAGTAATTGCATGTGTGTTTTTTCCACAAACCACACATGGATCCACCAATGTCATTGCATGTGTGTTTTTTCAATGAACCACATATGGATCCACCAATGTCATTGCATGTGTGTTCTTTCCACAAACCACATAAGGATCCACCAGAGTCATTGTATGTGTGTTCTTTTCACAAACCACACATGGATCCCCTAGAGTCATTGCATGTGTGTTCTTTCCACAAACCACATATGGATCCACCAGAGTCATTGTATGTGTGTTCTTTTCCACAAACCACATATGGATCCACTAGAGTCATGGCATGTGTGTTCTTTCCACAAACCACATATGATCAACAAATGTCATTGCATGTGTGTTCTTTTCCACAAACCACATATGCACCCACTAGAGTTCATTGTATGTTTGTTCTTTTCGACAAACCACATGGATCAACCAATGGCATTGCATGTGTGTTATTGTCACAAACCACATATGGATCAACCAATGTCATTGCATGTGTGTTCCTGTACAAACCACATATGGATCCACCAATGCTCATTGTATGTGTGTTCTTTCCACAAACCACATATGTATCCACTTGAGTAATTGCATGTGTGTTCTTTTAACAAACCACATATGGATCAACCAGAGTCATTGCATGTGTGTTCTTTTCACAAACCACACATGGATCAACCAGAGTCATTACATGTGTGTTCTTTCCATGAACCACATATGGATCAACTAGAGTCATTGCATGTGTGTTCTTTCCACAAACGACATATGGATCCACCAAAGTAATTGCATGTGTGTTCTTTCCACAAACCACATATGGATCCACTAATGTCATTGCATGTGTGTTCTTTTTACAAATAACATGGATCAACCAATGGCATTGCACGTGTGTTATTGTCATAAACCACACATGGATCAACCAATGTCATTGCATGTGTGTTCATGTCACAAACCACACATGGATCCACCAATGTTATTTCATGTGTGTTCTTTCCATGAACCACATATGGATCAACCAGAGTCATCGCATGTGTGTTATTTCCACAAACCACACATGGATCCACCAGAGTAATTGCATGTGGGTTCATGTCACAAACCACACATGGATCCACCAATGTTATTTCATGTGTGTTCTTGCCATGAACCACAAATGGATCCACCAATGTCATTGCATGTGTGTTCTTTCCACAAACCACATATGGATCCACCAGAGTCATTGGATGTGTGTTCTTTCCACAAACCAAATATGGATCCACCAATGTCATTGGATGTGTGTTCATGTCACAAACATCACATGGATTCACCAATGTCATTGCATGTGTGTTATTTCCATGAACCACATATAGATCAACCAGAGTCATTGCATGTGTGTTCTTTCCTCAAACCACACATGGATCCACCAGAGTAATTGCATGTGTGTTCATGTCACAAACCACACATGGATCCACCAATGTCATTGCATGTGTGTTCTTTTCACAAACCACACATGGATCAACAAATGTCATTGCATGTGTGTTCTTTCCACAAACCAAATATGGATCCACCTATGTCACTGCATGTGTGTTCTTTTCACAAACCACATATGGATCCACTAGAGTCATTGCATGTGTGTTCTTTTCACAAACCACACATGGATCCACCAGAGTCATTGCATGTGTGTTCTTTCCACAAACTACACATGGATCAACAAGAGTAATTGCAAGTGTGTTCATGTCACAAACCAAACATGGATCCACTAATGTCATTTCATGTGTGTTCTTTCCATGAACCACATATGGATCCACCAATGTCATTGCATGTGTGTTCTTTCCACAAACCACATAAGGATCCACCAGAGTCATTGCATGTGTGTTCTTTTCACAAACCACACATGGATCAACTAGAGTCATTGCATGTGTGTTCTTTCCACAAACCACATATGGATCCACTAGAGTCATTGCATGTTTGTTCTTCCGACAAACCACATATGGATCCACCAGAGTCATTGCATGTGTGTTCTTTTCCACAAACCACATATGGATCCACTAGAGTCATTGCATGTGTGTTCTTTCCACAAACCACATATGATAAACAAATGTCATTGCATGTGTGTTCTTTTCCACAAACCACATATGGATCCACTAGAGTTTATTGTATCTTTGTTCTTTTCGACAAACCACATGGATCAACCAATAGCATTGCATGTGTGTTAATGTCACAAACCACATATGGATCAACCAATGTCATTGCATGTGTGTTCCTGTACAAACCACATATGGATCCACCAATGCTCATTGTATGTGTGTTCTTTCCACAAACCACATATGTATCCACTAGAGTAATTGCACGTGTGTTCTTTTAACAAACCACATATGGATCAACCAGAGTCATTGCATGTGTGTTCTTTCCACAAACCACATAAGGATCCACCAGAGTCATTGCATGTGTGTTCTTTTCACAAACAACACATGGATCCACTAGAGTCATTGCATGTGTGTTCTTTCCACAAACCACATATGGATCCACTAGAGTCATTGCATGTGTGTTCTTCCAACAAACCACATATGGATCCACCATCGTAATTTGATGTGTTTTCTTTTCCACAAACCACATATGGATCCACTAGAGTTCATTGTATGTTTGTTCTTTTCGACAAACCACATGGATCAACCAATGGCATTGCATGTGTGTTATTGTCACAAACCACATATGGATCAACCAATGTCATTGCATGTGTGTTCCTGTACAAACCACATATGGATCCACCAATGCTCATTGTATGTGTGTTCTTTCCACAAACCACATATGTATCCACTAGAGTAATTGCATGTGTGTTCTTTTAACAAACCACATATGGATCAACCAGAGTCATTGCATGTGTGTTCTTTTCGCAAACCACACATGGATCAACCAGAGTCATTACATGTGTGTTCTTTCCATGAACCACATATGGATCAACTAGAGTCATTGCATGTGTGTTCTTTCCACAAACGACATATGGATCCACCAGAGTAATTGCATGTGTGTTCTTTCCACAAACCACATAAGGATCCACTAATGTCATTGCATGTGTGTTCTTTTTACAAATAACATGGATCAACCAATGGCATTGCACGTGTGTTATTGTCATAAACCACACATGGATCAACCAATGTCATTGCATGTGTGTTCATGTCACAAACCACACATGGATCCACCAATGTTATTTCATGTGTGTTCTTTCCATGAACCACATATGGATCAACCAGAGTCATTGCATGTGTGTTATTTCCACAAACCACACATGGATCCACCAGTAATTGCATGTGGGTTCATGTCACAAACCACACATGGATCCACCAATGTTATTTCATGTGTGTTCTTGCCATGAACCACATATGGATCCACCAATGTCATTGCATGTGTGTTCTTTCCACAAACCACATATGGATCCACCAGAGTCATTGGATGTGTGTTCTTTCCACAAACCAAATATGGATCCACCAATGTCATTGGATGTGTGTTCATGTCACAAACATCACATGGATTCACCAATGTCATTGCATGTGTGTTATTTCCATGAACCACATATAGATCAACCAGAGTCATTGCATGTGTGTTCTTTCCACAAACCAAACATGGATCCACCAGAGTAATTGCATGTGTGTTCATGTCACAAACCACACATGGATCCACCAATGTCATTGCATGTGTGTTCTTTTCACAAACCACATATGGATCAACAAATGTCATTGCATGTGTGTTCTTTCCACAAACCAAATATGGATCCACCTATGTCATTGCATGTGTGTTCTTTTCACAAACCACATATGGATCCACTAGAGTCATTGCATGTGTGTTCTTTTCACAAACCACACATGGATCCACAGAGTCATTGCATGTGTGTTCTTTCCACAAACTACATGGATCAACAAGTAATTGCATGTGTGTTCATGTCAGAAACCACACATGGATCCACCAATGTCATTTCATGTGTGTTCTTTCCATGAACCACATATGGATCCACCAATGTCATTGCATGTGTGTTCTTTCCACAAACCACATAAGGATCCACCAGAGTCATTGCATGTGTGTTCTTTTCACAAACCACACATGGATCCACTAGAGTCATTGCATGTGTGTTCTTTCCACAAACCACATATGGATCCACTAGAGTCATTGCATGTGTGTTCTTCCGACAAACCACATATGGATCCAACAGAGTCATTGCATGTGTGTTGTTTTCCACAAACCACATATGGATCCACTAGAGTCATTACATGTGTGTTCTTTCCACAAACCACATATGATAAAAAAAATGTCATTGCATGTGTGTTCTTTTCCACAAACCACATATGGATCCACTAGAGTTTATTGTATGTTTGTTCTTTTCGACAAACCACATGGATCAACCAATGGCATTGCATGTGTGTTATTGTCACAAACCACATATGGATCAACCAATGTCATTGCATGTGTGTTCCTATACAAACCACATATGGATCCACCAATGCTCATTGCATGTGTGTTCTTTCCACAAACCACATATGTATCCACTAGAGTAATTGCATGTGTGTTCTTTTAACAAACCACATATGGATCAACCAGTCATTGCATGTGTGTTCTTTTCACAAACCACACGTGGATCAACCAGAGTCATTACATGTGTGTTCTTTCCATGAACCACATATGGATCAACTAGAGTCATTGCATGTGTGTTCTTTCCACAAACCACATATGGATCCACCAGAGTAATTGCATGTGTGTTCTTTCCACAAACCACATATGGATCCACTAGTGGCATTGCATGTGTGTTCTTTTACAAATAACATGGATCAACCAATGGCATTGCACGTGTGTTATTGTCATAAACCACACATGGATCAACCAATGTCATTGCATGTGTGTTCATGTCACAAACCACACATGGATCCACCAATGTTATTTCATGTGTGTTCTTTCCATGACCCACATATGGATCAACTAGAGTCATTGCATGTGTGTTATTTCCACAAACCACACATGGATCCACCAGAGTAATTGCATGTGGGTTCATGTCACAAACCACACATGGATCCACCAATGTTATTTCATGTGTGTTCTTGCCATGAACCACATATGGATCCACCAATGTCATTGCATGTGTGTTGTTTCCACAAACCACATATGGATCCACCAGAGTCATTGGATGTGTGTTCTTTCCAAAAACCAAATATGGATCCACCAATGTCATTGGATGTGTGTTCATGTCACAAACATCACATGGATTCACCAATGTCATTGCATGTGTGTTATTTCCATGAACCACATATAGATCAACCAGAGTCATTGCATGTGTGTTCTTTCCACAAACCACACATGGATCCACCAGAGTAATTGCATGTGTGTTCATGTCACAAACCACACATGGATCCACCAATGTCATTGCATGTGTGTTCTTTTCACAAACCACATATGGATCAACAAATGTCATTGCATGTGTGTTCTTTACACAAACCAAATATGGATCCACCTATGTCATTGCATGTGTGTTCTTTTCACAAACCACATATGGATCCACTAGAGTCATTGCATGTGTGTTCTTTTCACAAACCACACATGGATCCACCAGAGTCATTGCATGTGTGTTCTTTCCACAAACTACACATGGATCAACAAGAGTAATTGCATGTGTGTTCATGTCACAAACCACACATGGATCCACCAATGTCATTTCATGTGTGTTCTTTCCATGAACCACATATGGATCCACCAATGTCATTGCATGTGTGTTCTTTCCACAAACCAGATAAGGATCCACCAGAGTCATTGCATGTGTGTTCTTTTCACAAACCACACATGGATCCACTAGAGTCATTGCATGTGTGTTCTTTCCACAAACCACATATGGATCCACTAGAGTCATTGCATGTGTGTTCTTCCGACAAGCCACATATGGATCCACCAGGGTCATTGCATATGTGTTCTTTTCCACAAACCACATATGGATCCACTAGAGTCATTGCATGTGTGTTCTTTCCACAAACCACATATGATAAACAAATGTCATTGCATGTGTGTTCTTTTCCACAAACCACATATGGATCCACTAGAGTTCATTGTATCTTTGTTCTTTTCGACAAACCACATGGATCAACCAATGGCATTGCATGTGTGTTAATGTCACAAACCACATATGGATCAACCAATGTCATTGCATGTGTGTTCCTGTACAAACCACATATGGATCCACCAATGCTCATTGTATGTGTGTTCTTTCCACAAACCACATATGTATCCACTAGAGTAATTGCATGTGTGTTCTTTTAACAAACCACATATGGATCAACCAGAGTCATTGCATGTGTGTTCTTTCCACAAACCACATAAGGATCCACCAGAGTCATTGCATGTGTGTTCTTTTCACAAACAACACATGGATCCACTAGAGTCATTGCATGTGTGTTCTTTCCACAAACCACATATGGATCCACTAGAGTCATTGCATGTGTGTTCTTCCAACAAACCACATATGGATCCACCAGAGTCATTGCATGTGTGTTCTTTTCCACAAACCACATATGGATCCACTAGAGTTCATTGTATGTTTGTACTTTTCGACAAACCACATGGATCAACCAATGGCATTGCATGTGTGTTATTGTCACAAACCACATATGGATCAACCAATGTCATTGCATGTGTGTTCCTGTACAAACCACATATGGATCCACCAATGCTCATTGTATGTGTGTTCTTTCCACAAACCACATATGTATCCACTAGAGTAATTGCATGTGTGTTCTTTTAACAAACCACATATGGATCAACCAGTCATTGCATGTGTGTTCTTTTCAAACCACACATGGATCAACCAGAGTCATTACATGTGTGTTCTTTCCATGAACCACATATGGATCAACTAGAGTCATTGCATGTGTGTTCTTTCCACACGACATATGGATCCACCAGTAATTGCATGTGTGTTCTTTCCACAAACCACATAAGGATCCACTAATGTCATTGCATGTGTGTTCTTTTTACAAATAACATGGATCAACCAATGGCATTGCACGTGTGTTATTGTCATAAACCACACATGGATCAACCAATGTCATTGCATGTGTGTTCATGTCACAAACCACACATGGATCCACCAATGTTATTTCATGTGTGTTCTTTCCATGAACCACATATGGATCAACCAGAGTCATTGCATGTGTGTTATTTCCACAAACCACACATGGATCCACCAGAGTAATTGCATGTGGGTTCATGTCACAAACCACACATGGATCCACCAATGTTATTTCATGTGTGTTCTTGCCATGAACCACATATGGATCCACCAATGTCATTGCATGTGTGTTCTTTCCACAAACCACATATGGATCCACCAGAGTCATTGGATGTGTGTTCTTTCCACAAACCAAATATGGATCCACCAATGTCATTGGATGTGTGTTCATGTCACAAACATCACATGGATTCACCAATGTCATTGCATGTGTGTTATTTCCATGAACCACATATAGATCAACCAGAGTCATTGCATGTGTGTTCTTTCCACAAACCACACATGGATCCACCAGAGTAATTGCATGTGTGTTCATGTCACAAACCACATGGATCCACCAATGTCATTGCATGTGTGTTCTTTTCACAAACCACATATGGATCAACAAATGTCATTGCATGTGTGTTCTTTCCACAAACCAAATATGGATCCACCTATGTCATTGCATGTGTGTTCTTTTCACAAACCACATATGGATCCACTAGAGTCATTGCATGTGTGTTCTTTTCACAAACCACACATGGATCCACCAGAGTCATTGCATGTGTGTTCTTTCCACAAACTACACATGGATCAACAAGAGTAATTGCATGTGTGTTCATGTCACAAACCACACATGGATCCACCAATGTCATTTCATGTGTGTTCTTTCCATGAACCACATATGGATCCACCAATGTCATTGCATGTGTGTTCTTTCCACAAACCACATATGGATCCACCAGTGTCATTGCATGTGTGTTCTTTTCACAAACCACACATGGATCCACTAGAGTCATTGCATGTGTGTTCTTTCCACAAACCACATATGGATCCACTAGAGTCATTGCATGTGTGTTCTTCCGACAAACCACATATGGATCCAGCAGAGTCATTGCATGTGTGTTGTTTTCCACAAACCACATATGGATCCACTAGAGTCATTACATGTGTGTTCTTTCCACAAACCACATATGATAAAAAAAATGTCATTGCATGTGTGTTCTTTTCCACAAACCACATATGGATCCACTAGAGTTTATTGTATGTTTGTTCTTTTCGACAAACCACATGGATCAACCAATGGCATTGCATGTGTGTTATTGTCACAAACCACATATGGATCAACCAATGTCATTGCATGTGTGTTCCTATACAAACCACATATGGATCCACCAATGCTCATTGCATGTGTGTTCTTTCCACAAACCACATATGTATCCACTAGAGTAATTGCATGTGTGTTCTTTTAACAAACCACATATGGATCAACCAGTCATTGCATGTGTGTTCTTTTCACAAACCACACGTGGATCAACCAGAGTCATTACATGTGTGTTCTTTCCATGAACCACATATGGATCAACTAGAGTCATTGCATGTGTGTTCTTTCCACAAACCACATATGGATCCACCAGAGTAATTGCATGTGTGTTCTTTCCACAAACCACATATGGATCCACTAATGTCATTGCATGTGTGTTCTTTTTACAAATAACATGGATCAACCAATGGCATTGCACGTGTGTTATTGTCATAAACCACACATGGATCAACCAATGTCATTGCATGTGTGTTCATGTCACAAACCACACATGGATCCACCAATGTTATTTCATGTGTGTTCTTTCCATGAACCAGTCATTGCATGTGTGTTATTTCCACAAACCACACATGGATCCACCAGAGTAATTGCATGTGGGTTCATGTCACAAACCACACATGGATCCACCAATGTTATTTCATGTGTGTTCTTGCCATGAACCACATATGGATCCACCAATGTCATTGCATGTGTGTTGTTTCCACAAACCACATATGGATCCACCAGAGTCATTGGATGTGTGTTCTTTCCAAAAACCAAATATGGATCCACCAATGTCATTGGATGTGTGTTCATGTCACAAACATCACATGGATTCACCAATGTCATTGCATGTGTGTTATTTCCATGAACCACATATAGATCAACCAGAGTCATTGCATGTGTGTTCTTTCCACAAACCACACATGGATCCACCAGAGTAATTGCATGTGTGTTCATGTCACAAACCACACATGGATCCACCAATGTCATTGCATGTGTGTTCTTTTCACAAACCACATATGGATCAACAAATGTCATTGCATGTGTGTTCTTTCCACAAACCAAATATGGATCCACCTATGTCATTGCATGTGTGTTCTTTTCACAAACCACATATGGATCCACTAGAGTCATTGCATGTGTGTTCTTTTCACAAACCACACATGGATCCACCAGAGTCATTGCATGTGTGTTCTTTCCACAAACTACACATGGATCAACAAGAGTAATTGCATGTGTGTTCATGTCACAAACCACACATGGATCCACCAATGTCATTTCATGTGTGTTCTTTCCATGAACCACATATGGATCCACCAATGTCATTGCATGTGTGTTCTTTCCACAAACCACATAAGGATCCACCAGAGTCATTGCATGTGTGTTCTTTTCACAAACCACACATGGATCCACTAGAGTCATTGCATGTGTGTTCTTTCCACAAACCACATATGGATCCACTAGAGTCATTGCATGTGTGTTCTTCCGACAAACCACATATGGATCCAGCAGAGTCATTGCATGTGTGTTGTTTTCCACAAACCACATATGGATCCACTAGAGTCATTACATGTGTGTTCTTTCCACAAACCACATATGATAAAAAAATGTCATTGCATGTGTGTTCTTTTCCACAAACCACATATGGATCCACTAGAGTTTATTGTATGTTTGTTCTTTTCGACAAACCACATGGATCAACCAATGGCATTGCATGTGTGTTATTGTCACAAACCACATGTGGATCAACCAATGTCATTGCATGTGTGTTCCTATACAAACCACATATGGATCCACCAATGCTCATTGCATGTGTGTTCTTTCCACAAACCACATATGTATCCACTAGAGTAATTGCATGTGTGTTCTTTTAACAAACCACATATGGATCAACCAGTCATTGCATGTGTGTTCTTTACACAAACCACAAGTGGATCAACCAGAGTCATTACATGTGTGTTCTTTCCATGAACCACATATGGATCAACTAGAGTCATTGCATGTGTGTTCTTTCCACAAACCACATATGGATCCACCAGAGTAATTGCATGTGTGTTCTTTCCACAAACCACATATGGATCCACTAATGTCATTGCATGTGTGTTCTTTTTACAAATAACATGGATCAACCAATGGCATTGCACGTGTGTTATTGTCATAAACCACACATGGATCAACCAATGTCATTGCATGTGTGTTCATGTCACAAACCACACATGGATCCACCAATGTTATTTCATGTGTGTTCTTTCCATGAACCAGTCATTGCATGTGTGTTATTTCCACAAACCACACATGGATCCACCAGAGTAA
The DNA here is from genome assembly GCA_023614405.1 of Avena insularis. Classification (NCBI taxonomy): domain Eukaryota; kingdom Viridiplantae; phylum Streptophyta; class Magnoliopsida; order Poales; family Poaceae; genus Avena; species Avena insularis. The sequence goes on from CM042696.1 coordinate 333,123,440, forward strand.
TTGCATGTGGGTTCATGTCACAAACCACACATGGATCCACCAATGTTATTTCATGTGTGTTCTTGCCATGAACCACATATGGATCCACCAATGTCATTGCATGTGTGTTGTTTCCACAAACCACATATGGATCCACCAGAGTCATTGGATGTGTGTTCTTTCCAAAAACCAAATATGGATCCACCAATGTCATTGGATGTGTGTTCATGTCACAAACATCACATGGATTCACCAATGTCATTGCATGTGTGTTATTTCCATGAACCACATATAGATCAAGATTCATTGCATGTGTGTTCTTTCCACAAACCACACATGGATCCACCAGAGTAATTGCATGTGTGTTCATGTCACAAACCACACATGGATCCACCAATGTCATTGCATGTGTGTTCTTTTCACAAACCACATATGGATCAACAAATGTCATTGCATGTGTGTTCTTTCCACAAACCAAATATGGATCCACCTATGTCATTGCATGTGTGTTCTTTTCAAAAACCACATATGGATCCACTAGAGTCATTGCATGTGTGTTCTTTTCACAAACCACACATGGATCCACCAGAGTCATTGCATGTGTGTTCATGCCACAAACAACACATGGATCAACAAGAGTAATTGCATGTGTGTTCATGTCACAAACCACACATGGATCCACCAATGTCATTTCATGTGTGTTCTTTCCATGAACCACATATGGATCCACCAATGTCATTGCATGTGTGTTCTTTCCACAAACCAGATAAGGATCCACCAGAGTCATTGCATGTGTGTTCTTTTCACAAACCACACACGGATCCACTAGAGTCATTGCATGTGTGTTCTTTCCACAAACCACATATGGATCCACTAGAGTCATTGCATGTGTGTTCTTCCGACAAGCCACATATGGATCCACCAGGGTCATTGCATATGTGTTCTTTTCCACAAACCACATATGGATCCACTAGAGTCATTGCATGTGTGTTCTTTCCACAAACCACATATGATAAACAAATGTCATTGCATGTGTGTTCTTTTCCACAAACCACATATGGATCCACTAGAGTTCATTGTATCTTTGTTCTTTTCGACAAACCACATGGATCAACCAATGGCATTGCATGTGTGTTAATGTCACAAACCACATATGGATCAACCAATGTCATTGCATGTGTGTTCCTGTACAAACCACATATGGATCCACCAATGCTCATTGTATGTGTGTTCTTTCCACAAACCACATATGTATCCACTAGAGTAATTGCATGTGTGTTCTTTTAACAAACCACATATGGATCAACCAGAGTCATTGCATGTGTGTTCTTTCCACAAACCACATAAGGATCCACCAGAGTCATTGCATGTGTGTTCTTTTCACAAACAACACATGGATCCACTAGAGTCATTGCATGTGTGTTCTTTCCACAAACCACATATGGATCCACTAGAGTCATTGCATGTGTGTTCTTCCAACAAACCACATATGGATCCACCAGAGTCATTGCATGTGTGTTCTTTTCCACAAACCACATATGGATCCACTAGAGTTCATTGTATGTTTGTTCTTTTCGATAAACCACATGGATCAACCAATGGCATTGCATGTGTGTTATTGTCACAAACCACATATGGATCAACCAATGTCATTGCATGTGTGTTCCTGTACAAACCACATATGGATCCACCAATGCTCATTGTATGTGTGTTCTTTCCACAAACCACATATGTATCCACTAGAGTAATTGCATGTGTGTTCTTTTAACAAACCACATATGGATCAACCAGTCATTGCATGTGTGTTCTTTTCTCAAACCACACATGGATCAACCAGTCATTACATGTGTGTTCTTTCCATGAACCACATATGGATCAACTAGAGTCATTGCATGTGTGTTCTTTCCACAAGCGACATATGGATCCACGGAGTAATTGCATGTGTGTTCTTTCCACAAACCACATAAGGATCCACTAATGTCATTGCATGTGTGTTCTTTTTAAAAATAACATGGATCAACCAATGGCATTGCACGTGTTATTGTCAGAAACCACACATGGATCAACCAATGTCATTGCATGTGTGTTCATGTCACAAACCACACATGGATCCACCAATGTTATTTCATGTGTGTTCTTTCCATGAACCACATATGGATCAACCAGAGTAATTGCATGTGTGTTATTTCCACAAACCACACATGGATCCACCAGTAATTGCATGTGGGTTCATGTCACAAACCACACATGGATCCACCAATGTTATTTCATGTGTGTTCTTGCCATGAACCACATATGGATCCACCAATGTCATTGCATGTGTGTTCTTTCCACAAACCACATATGGATCCACCAGAGTCATTGGATGTGTGTTCTTTCCACAAACCAAATATGGATCCACCAATGTCATTGGATGTGTGTTCATGTCACAAACATCACATGGATTCACCAATGTCATTGCATGTGTGTTATTTCCATGAACCACATATAGATCAACCAGAGTCATTGCATGTGTGTTCTTTCCACAAACCACACATGGATCCACCAGAGTAATTGCATGTGTGTTCATGTCACAAACCACACATGGATCCACCAATGTCATTGCATGTGTGTTCTTTTCACAAACCACATATGGATCAACAAATGTCATTGCATGTGTGTTCTTTCCACAAACCAAATATGGATCCACCTATGTCATTGCATGTGTGTTCTTTTAACAAACCACATATGGATCCACTAGAGTCATTGCATGTGTGTTCTTTTCACAAACCACACATGGATCCACGAGAGTCATTGCATGTGTGTTCTTTCCACAAACTACATGGATCAACAAGAGTAATTGCATGTGTGTTCATGTCACAAACCACACATGGATCCACCAATGTCATTTCATGTGTGTTCTTTCCATGAACCACATATGGATCCACCAATGTCATTGCATGTGTGTTCTTTCCACAAACCACATAAGGATCCACCAGAGTCATTGCATGTGTGTTCTTTTCACAAACCACACATGGATCCACTAGAGTCATTGCATGTGTGTTCTTTCCACAAACCACATATGGATCCACTAGAGTCATTGCATGTGTGTTCTTCCAACAAACCACATATGGATCCACGAGAGTCATTGCATGTGTGTTCTTTTCCACAAACCACATATGGATCCACTAGAGTTCATTGTATGTTTGTTCTTTTCGACAAACCACATGGATCAACCACTGGCATTGCATGTGTGTTATTGTCACAAACCACATATGGATCAACCAATGTCATTGCATGTGTGTTCCTGTACAAACCACATATGGATCCACCAATGCTCATTGTATGTGTGTTCTTTCCACAAACCACATATGTATCCACTAGAGTAATTGCATGTGTGTTCTTTTAACAAACCACATATGGATCAACGAGTCATTGCATGTGTGTTCTTTCAAAACCACACATGGATCAACCAGTCATTACATGTGTGTTCTTTCCATTAACCACATATGGATCAACTAGAGTCATTGCATGTGTGTTCTTTCCACAAACGACATATGGATCCACCGTAATTGCATGTGTGTTCTTTCCACAAACCACATAAGGATCCACTAATGTCATTGCATGTGTGTTCTTTTTACAAATAACATGGATCAACCAATGGCATTGCACGTGTGTTATTGTCATAAACCACACATGGATCAACCAATGTCATTGCATGTGTGTTCATGTCACAAACCACACATGGATCCACCAATGTTATTTCATGTGTGTTCTTTCCATGAACCACATATGGATCAACCAGAGTCATTGCATGTGTGTTATTTCCACACTCCACACATGGATCCACTGAAATAATTGCATGTGGGTTCATGTCACAAACCACATGGATCCACCAATGTTATTTCATGTGTGTTCTTGCCATGAACCACATATGGATCCACCAATGTCATTGCATGTGTGTTCTTTCCACAAACCACATATGGATCCACCAGAGTCATTGGATGTGTGTTCTTTCCACAAACCAAATATGGATCCACCAATGTCATTGGATGTGTGTTCATGTCACAAACATCACATGGATTCACCAATGTCATTGCATGTGTGTTATTTCCATGAACCACATATAGATCAACCAGAGTCATTGCATGTGTGTTCTTTCCACAAACCACACATGGATCCACCAGAGTAATTGCATGTGTGTTCATGTCACAAACCACACATGGATCCACCAATGTCATTGCATGTGTGTTCTTTTCACAAACCACATATGGATCAACAAATGTCATTGCATGTGTGTTCTTTCCACAAACCAAATATGGATCCACCTATGTCATTGCATGTGTGTTCTTTTCACAAACCACATATGGATCCACTAGAGTCATTGCATGTGTGTTCTTTTCACAAACCACACATGGATGCACCAGAGTCATTGCATGTGTGTTCTTTCCACAAACTACACATGGATCAACAAGAGTAATTGCATGTGTGATCATGTCACAAACCACACATGGATCCACCAATGTCATTTCATGTGTGTTCTTTCCATGAACCACATATGGATCCACCAATGTCATTGCATGTGTGTTCTTTCCACAAACCACATAAGGATCCACCAGAGTCATTGCATGTGTGTTCTTTTCACAAACCACACATGGATCCACTAGAGTCATTGCATGTGTGTTCTTTCCACAAACCACATATGGATCCACTAGAGTCATTGCATGTGTGTTCTTCCAACAAACCACATATGGATCCACCAGAGTCATTGCATGTGTGTTCTTTTCCACAAACCACATATGGATCCACTAGAGTTCATTGTATGTTTGTTCTTTTCGACAAACCACATGGATCAACCAATGGCATTGCATGTGTGTTATTGTCACAAACCACATATGGATCAACCAATGTCATTGCATGTGTGTTCCTGTACAAACCACATATGGATCCACCAATGCTCATTGTATGTGTGTTCTTTCCACAAACCACATATGTATCCACTAGAGTAATTGCATGTGTGTTCTTTTAACAAACCACATATGGATCAACCAGAGTCATTGCATGTGTGTTCTTTTCGCAAACCACACATGGATCAACCAGAGTCATTACATGTGTGTTCTTTCCATGAACCACATATGGATCAACTAGAGTCATTGCATGTGTGTTCTTTCCACAAACGACATATGGATCCACCAGAGTAATTGCATGTGTGTTCTTTCCACAAACCACATAAGGATCCACTAATGTCATTGCATGTGTGTTCTTTTTACAAATAACATGGATCAACCAATGGCATTGCACGTGTGTTATTGTCATAAACCACACATGGATCAACCAATGTCATTGCATGTGTGTTCATGTCACAAACCACACATGGATCCACCAATGTTATTTCATGTGTGTTCTTTCCATGAACCACATATGGATCAACCAGAGTCATTGCATGTGTGTTATTTCCACAAACCACACATGGATCCACCAGAGTAATTGCATGTGGGTTCATGTCACAAACCACACATGGATCCACCAATGTTATTTCATGTGTGTTCTTGCCATGAACCACATATGGATCCACCAATGTCATTGCATGTGTGTTCTTTCCACAAACCACATATGGATCCACCAGAGTCATTGGATGTGTGTTCTTTCCACAAACCAAATATGGATCCACCAATGTCATTGGATGTGGGTTCATGTCACAAACATCACATGGATTCACCAATGTCATTGCATGTGTGTTATTTCCATGAACCACATATAGATCAACCAGAGTCATTGCATGTGTGTTCTTTCCACAAACCACACATGGATCCACCAGAGTAATTGCATGTGTGTTCATGTCACAAACCACACATGGATCCACCAATGTCATTGCATGTGTGTTCTTTTCACAAACCACATATGGATCAACAAATGTCATTGCATGTGTGTTCTTTCCACAAACCAAATATGGATCCACCTATGTCATTGCATGTGTGTTTTTTCACAAACCACATATGGATCCACTAGAGTCATTGCATGTGTGTTCTTTTCACAAACCACACATGGATCCACCAGAGTCATTGCATGTGTGTTCTTTCCACAAACTACACATGGATCAACAAGAGTAATTGCATGTGTGTTCATGTCACAAACCACACATGGATCCACCAATGTCATTTCATGTGTGTTCTTTCCATGAACCACATATGGATCCACCAATGTCATTGCATGTGTGTTCTTTCCACAAACCACATAAGGATCCACCAGAGTCATTGCATGTGTGTTCTTTTCACAAACCACACATGGATCCACTAGAGTCATTGCATGTGTGTTCTTTCCACAAACCACATATGGATCCACTAGAGTCATTGCATGTGTGTTCTTCCGACAAACCACATATGGATCCACCAGAGTCATTGCATGTGTGTTGTTTTCCACAAACCACATATGGATCCACTAGAGTCATTACATGTGTGTTCTTTCCACAAACCACATATGATAAAAAAAATGTAATTGCATGTGTGTTCTTTTCCACAAACCACATATGGATCCACTAGAGTTTATTGTATGTTTGTTCTTTTCGACAAACCACATGGATCAACCAATGGCATTGCATGTGTGTTATTGTCACAAACCACATATGGATCAACCAATGTCATTGCATGTGTGTTCCTATACAAACCACATATGGATCCACCAATGCTCATTGCATGTGTGTTCTTTCCACAAACCACATATGTATCCACTAGAGTAATTGCATGTGTGTTCTTTTAACAAACCACATATGGATCAACCAGTCATTGCATGTGTGTTCTTTTCACAAACCACACGTGGATCAACCAGAGTCATTACATGTGTGTTCTTTCCACAAACCACACATGGATCCACCAGAGTAATTGCATGTGTGTTCATGTCACAAACCACACATGGATCCACCAATGTCATTGCATGTGTGTTCTTTTCACAAACCACATATGGATCAACAAATGTCATTGCATGTGTGTTCTTTCCACAAACCAAATATGGATCCACCTATGTCATTGCATGTGTGTTTTTTCACAAACCACATATGGATCCACTAGAGTCATTGCATGTGTGTTCTTTTCACAAACCACACATGGATCCACCAGAGTCATTGCATGTGTGTTCTTTCCACAAACTACACATGGATCAACAAGAGTAATTGCATGTGTGTTCATGTCACAAACCACACATGGATCCACCAATGTCATTTCATGTGTGTTCTTTCCATGAACCACATATGGATCCACCAATGTCATTGCATGTGTGTTCTTTCCACAAACCACATAAGGATCCACCAGAGTCATTGCATGTGTGTTCTTTTCACAAACCACACATGGATCCACTAGAGTCATTGCATGTGTGTTCTTTCCACAAACCACATATGGATCCACTAGAGTCATTGCATGTGTGTTCTTCCAACAAACCACATATGGATCCACCAGAGTCATTGCATGTGTGTTCTTTTCCACAAACCACATATGGATCCACTAGAGTTCATTGTATGTTTGTTCTTTTCGACAAACCACATGGATCAACCAATGGCATTGCATGTGTGTTATTGTCACAAACCACATATGGATCAACCAATGTCATTGCATGTGTGTTCCTGTACAAACCACATATGGATCCACCAATGCTCATTGTATGTGTGTTCTTTCCACAAACCACATATGTATCCACTAGAGTAATTGCATGTGTGTTCTTTTAACAAACCACATATGGATCAACCAGAGTCATTGCATGTGTGTTCTTTTCAAACCACACATGGATCAACAGTCATTACATGTGTGTTCTTTCCATGAACCACATATGGATCAACTAGAGTCATTGCATGTGTGTTCTTTCCTGGCGACATATGGATCCACCAGAGTAATTGCATGTGTGTTCTTTCCACAAACCACATAAGGATCCACTAATGTCATTGCATGTGTGTTCTTTTTACAAATAACATGGATCAACCAATGGCATTGCACGTGTGTTATTGTCATAAACCACATGGATCAACCAATGTCATTGCATGTGTGTTCATGTCACAAACCACACATGGATCCACCAATGTTATTTCATGTGTGTTCTTTCCATGAACCACATATGGATCAACCAGAGTCATTGCATGTGTGTTATTTCCACAAACCACACATGGATCCACCAGAGTAATTGCATGTGGGTTCATGTCACAAACCACACATGGATCCACCAATGTTATTTCATGTGTGTTCTTGCCATGAACCACATATGGATCCACCAATGTCATTGCATGTGTGTTCTTTCCACAAACCACATATGGATCCACCAGAGTCATTGGATGTGTGTTCTTTCCACAAACCAAATATGGATCCACCAATGTCATTGGATGTGTGTTCATGTCACAAACATCACATGGATTCACCAATGTCATTGCATGTGTGTTATTTCCATGAACCACATATAGATCAACCAGAGTCATTGCATGTGTGTTCTTTCCACAAACCACACATGGATCCACCAGAGTAATTGCATGTGTGTTCATGTCACAAACCACACATGGATCCACCAATGTCATTGCATGTGTGTTCTTTTCACAAACCACATATGGATCAACAAATGCCATTGCATGTGTGTTCTTTCCACAAACCAAATATGGATCCACCTATGTCATTGCATGTGTGTTCTTTTCACAAACCACATATGGATCCACTAGAGTCATTGCATGTGTGTTCTTTTCACAAACCACACATGGATCCACCAGAGTCATTGCATGTGTGTTCTTTCCACAAACTACACATGGATCAACAAGAGTAATTGCATGTGTGTTCATGTCACAAACCACACATGGATCCACCAATGTCATTTCATGTGTGTTCTTTCCATGAACCACATATGGATCCACCAATGTCATTGCATGTGTGTTCTTTCCACAAACCACATAAGGATCCACCCGAGTCATTGCATGTGTGTTCTTTTCACAAACCACACATGGATCCACTAGAGTCATTGCATGTGTGTTCTTTCCACAAACCACATATGGATCCACTAGAGTCATTGCATGTGTGTTCTTCCGACAAACCACATATGGATCCACCAGAGTCATTGCATGTGTGTTGTTTTCCACAAACCACATATGGATCCACTAGAGTCATTACATGTGTGTTCTTTCCACAAACCACATATGATAAAAAAAATGTAATTGCATGTGTGTTCTTTTCCACAAACCACATATGGATCCACTAGAGTTTATTGTATGTTTGTTCTTTTCGACAAACCACATGGATCAACCAATGGCATTGCATGTGTGTTGTCACAAACCACATATGGATCAACCAATGTCATTGCATGTGTGTTCCTATACAAACCACATATGGATCCACCAATGCTCATTGCATGTGTGTTCTTTCCACAAACCACATATGTATCCACTAGAGTAATTGCATGTGTGTTCTTTTAACAAACCACATATGGATCAACCAGTCATTGCATGTGTGTTCTTTTCACAAACCACACGTGGATCAACCAGAGTCATTACATGTGTGTTCTTTCCATGAACCACATATGGATCAACTAGAGTCATTGCATGTGTGTTCTTTCCACAAACCACATATGGATCCACCAGAGTAATTGCATGTGTGTTCTTTCCACAAACCACAGAAGGATCCACCAATGTCAGTGCATGTGTGTTCTTTTACAAATAACATGGATCAACCAATGGCATTGCGTGTGTTATTGTCATAAACCACACATGGATCAACCAATGTCATTGCATGTGTGTTCATGTCACAAACCACACATGGATCCACCAATGTTATTTCATGTGTGTTCTTTCCATGAACCACATATGGATCAACCAGAGTCATTGCATGTGTGTTATTTCCACAAACCACACATGGATCCACCAGAGTAATTGCATGTGGGTTCATGTCACAAACCACACATGGATCCACCAATGTTATTTCATGTGTGTTCTTGCCATGAACCACATATGGATCCACCAATGTCATTGCATGTGTGTTGTTTCCACAAACCACATATGGATCCACCAGAGTCATTGGATGTGTGTTCTTTCCAAAAACCAAATATGGATCCACCAATGTCATTGGATGTGTGTTCATGTCACAAACATCACATGGATTCACCAATGTCATTGCATGTGTGTTATTTCCATGAACCACATATAGATCAGAGTCATTGCATGTGTGTTCTTTCCACAAACCACATGGATCCACCAGAGTAATTGCATGTGTGTTCATGTCACAAACCACACATGGATCCACCAATGTCATTGCATGTGTGTTCTTTTCACAAACCACATATGGATCAACAAATGTCATTGCATGTGTGTTCTTTCCACAAACCAAATATGGATCCACCTATGTCATTGCATGTGTGTTCTTTTCACAAACCACATATGGATCCACTATAGTCATTGCATGTGTGTTATTTTCACAAACCACACATGGATCCACCAGAGTCATTGCATGTGTGTTCTTTCCACAAACTACACATGGATCAACAAGAGTAATTGCATGTGTGTTCATGTCACAAACCACACATGGATCCACCAATGTCATTTCATGTGTGTTCTTTCCATGAACCACATATGGATCCACCAATGTCATTGCATGTGTGTTCTTTCCACAAACCAGATAAGGATCCACCAGAGTCATTGCATGTGTGTTCTTTTCACAAACCACACATGGATCCACTAGAGTCATTGCATGTGTGTTCTTTCCACAAACCACATATGGATCCACTAGAGTCATTGCATGTGTGTTCTTCCGACAAGCCACATATGGATCCACCAGAGTCATTGCATATGTGTTCTTTTCCACAAACCACATATGGATCCACTAGAGTCATTGCATGTGTGTTCTTTCCACAAACCACATATGATAAACAAATGTCATTGCATGTGTGTTCTTTTCCACAAACCACATATGGATCCACTAGAGTTCTTTGTATGTTTGTTCTTTTCCACAAACCACATGGATCAACCAATGGCATTGCATGTGTGTTATTGTCACAAACCACATATGGATCAAGCAATGTCATTGCATGTGTGTTCCTGTACAAACCACATATGGATCCACCAATGCTCATTGCATGTGTGTTCTTTCCACAAACCACATATGTATCCACTAGAGTAATTGCATGTGTGTTCTTTTAACAAACCACATATGGATCAACCAGAGTCATTGCATGTGTGTTCTTTTCACAAACCACACATGGATCAACCAGAGTCATTGCATGTGTGTTCTTTCCATGAACCACATATGGATCAACCAGAGTCATTGCATGTGTGTTCTTTCCACAAACCACACATGGATCCACCAGAGTCATTGCATGTGTGTTCTTTTGACGAACCACACATGGATCCACCAGAATCATTGCATGTGTGTTGCTGTCACAAACCACATATGAATCAACCAATGTCACTACATATGTGTTCTTTTGACAAACAACATGGATCAACCAATGTCATTTCATGTGTGTTCTTTACACAAACTACATGTATCCACCAATGTCATTACATGTGTGTTCTTTCCACAAATCACATGGATCAACCAGATTCATTGCATGTGTGTTCTTTCCAAAAACCACACATGGATCCACCCGAGTAATTGCATGTGTGTTCATGTCACAAACCACACATGGATCCACCAATGTTATTTCATGTGTGTTCTTGCCATGAACCACATATGGATCCACCAATGTCATTGCATGTGTGTTCTTTCCACAAACCACATATGGATCCACCAGAGTCATTGGATGTGTGTTCTTTCCAAAAACCAAATATGGATCCACCAATGTCATTGGATGTGTGTTCATGTCACAAACATCACATGGATTCACCAATGTCATTGCATGTGTGTTATTTCCATGAACCACATATAGATCAACCAGAGTCATTGCATGTGTGTTCTTTCCACAAACCACACATGGATCCACCAGAGTAATTGCATGTGTGTTCATGTCACAAACCACACATGGATCCACCAATGTCATTGCATGTGTGTTCTTTTCACAAACCACATATGGATCAACAAATGTCATTGCATGTGTGTTCTTTCCACAAACCAAATATGGATCCACCTATGTCATTGCATGTGTGTTCTTTTCACAAACCACATATGGATCCACTAGAGTCATTGCATGTGTGTTCTTTTCACAAACCACACATGGATCCACCAGAGTCATTGCATGTGTGTTCTTTCCACAAACTACACATGGATCAACAAGAGTAATTGCATGTGTGTTCATGTCACAAACCACACATGGATCCACCAATGTCATTTCATGTGTGTTCTTTTCATGAACCACATATGGATCCACCAATGTCATTGCATGTGTGTTCTTTCCACAAACCAGATAAGGATCCACCAGAGTCATTGCATGTGTGTTCTTTTCACAAACCACACATGGATCCACTAGAGTCATTGCATGTGTGTTCTTTCCACAAACCACATATGGATCCACTAGAGTCATTGCATGTGTGTTCTTCCGACAAGCCACATATGGATCCACCATAGTCATTGCATATGTGTTCTTTTCCACAAACCACATATGGATCCACTAGAGTCATTGCATGTGTGTTCTTTCCACAAACCACATATGATAAACAAATGTCATTGCATGTGTGTTCTTTTCCACAAACCACATATGGATCCACTAGAGTTCTTTGTATGTTTGTTCTTTTCCACAAACCACATGGATCAACCAATGGCATTGCATGTGTGTTATTGTCACAAACCACATATGGATCAAGCAATGTCATTGCATGTGTGTTCCTGTACAAACCACATATGGATCCACCAATGCTCATTGCATGTGTGTTCTTTCCACAAACCACATATGTATCCACTAGAGTAATTGCATGTGTGTTCTTTTAACAAACCACATATGGATCAACCAGAGTCATTGCATGTGTGTTCTTTTCACAAACCACACATGGATCAACCAGAGTCATTGCATGTGTGTTCTTTCCATGAACCACATATGGATCAACCAGAGTCATTGCATGTGTGTTCTTTCCACAAACCACACATGGATCCACCAGAGTCATTGCATGTGTGTTCTTTTGACGAACCACACATGGATCCACCAGAATCATTGCATGTGTGTTGCTGTCACAAACCACATATGGATCAACCAATGTCACTACATATGTGTTCTTTTGACAAACAACATGGATCAACCAATGTCATTTCATGTGTGTTCTTTACACAAACTACATGTATCCACCAATGTCATTACATGTGTGTTCTTTCCACAAATCACATGGATCAACCAGAGTCATTGCATGTGTGTTCTTTCCAAAAACCACACATGGATCCACCCGAGTAATTGCATGTGTGTTCATGTCACAAACCACACATGGATCCACCAATGTTATTTCATGTGTGTTCTTGCCATGAACCACATATGGATCCACCAATGTCATTGCATGTGTGTTCTTTCCACAAACCACATATGGATCCACCAGAGTCATTGGATGTGTGTTCTTTCCACAAACCAAATATGGATCCACCAATGTCATTGGATGTGTGTTCATGTCACAAACATCACATGGATTCACCAATGTCATTGCATGTGTGTTATTTCCATGAACCACATATAGATCAACCAGAGTCATTGCATGTGTGTTCTTTCCACAAACCACACCTGGATCCACCAGAGTAATTGCATGTGTGTTCATGTCACAAACCACACATGGATCCACCAATGTCATTGCATGTGTGTTCTTTTCACAAACCACATATGGATCAACAAATGTCATTGCATGTGTGTTCTTTCCATAAACCAAATATGGATCCACCTATGTCATTGGATGTGTATTCTTTCCAAAAACCAAATATGGATCCACCAATGTCATTGGATGTGTGTTCATGTCACAAACATCACATGGATTCACCAATGTCATTGCATGTGTTATTTCCATGAACCACATATAGATCAACCAGAGTCATTGCATGTGTGTTCTTTCCACAAACCACACATGGATCCACCAGAGTAATTGCATGTGTGTTCATGTCACAAACCACACATGGATCCACCAATGTCATTGCATGTGTGTTCTTTTCACAAACCACATATGGATCAACAAATGTCATTGCATGTGTGTTCTTTCCACAAACCAAATATGGATCCACCTATGTCATTGCATGTGTGTTCTTTTCACAAACCACATATGGATCCACTAGAGTCATTGCATGTGTGTTCTTTTCACAAACCACACATGGATCCACCAGAGTCATTGCATGTGTGTTCTTTCCACAAACAACAAATGGATCAACAAAATGCATGTGTGTTCATGTCACAAACCACACATGGATCCACCAATGTCATTTCATGTGTGTTCTTTCCATGAACCACGTATGGATCCACAAATGTCATTGCATGTGTGTTCTTTCCACAAACCACATAAGGATCCACCAGAGTCATTGCATGTGTGTTCTTTTCACAAACCACACATGGATCCACTAGAGTCATTGCATGTGTGTTCTTTCCACAAACCACATATGGATCCACTAGAGTCATTGCATGTGTGTTCTTCTGACAAACCACATATGGATCCACCAGAGTCATTGCATGTGTGTTGTTTTCCATAAACCACATATGGATCCACTAGAGTCATTACATGTGTGTTCTTTCCACAAACCACATATGATAAAAAAATGTCATTGCATGTGTGTTCTTTTCCACAAACCACATATGGATCCACTAGAGTTCATTGTATGTTTGTTCTTTTCGACAAACCACATGGATCAACCAATGGCATTGCATGTGTGTTATTGTCACAAACCACATATGGATCAACCAATGTCATTGCATGTGTGTTCCTATACAAACCACATATGGATCCACCAATGCTCATTGCATGTGTGTTCTTTCCACAAACCACATATGTATCCACTAGAGTAATTGCATGTGTGTTCTTTTAACAAACCACATATGGATCAACCAGTCATTGCATGTGTGTTCTTTTCACAAACCACACGTGGATCAACCAGAGTCATTACATGTGTGTTCTTTCCATGAACCACATATGGATCAACTAGAGTCATTGCATGTGTGTTCTTTCCACAAACCACATATGGATCCACCAGAGTAATTGCATGTGTGTTCTTTCCACAAACCACATATGGATCCACTAATGTCATTGCATGTGTGTTCTTTTTACAAATAACATGGATCAACCAATGGCATTGCACGTGTGTTATTGTCATAAACCACACATGGATCAACCAATGTCATTGCATGTGTGTTCATGTCACAAACCACACATGGATCCACCAATGTTATTTCATGTGTGTTCTTTCCATGAACCACATATGGATCAACCAGAGTCATTGCATGTGTGTTATTTCCACAAACCACACATGGATCCACCAGAGTAATTGCATGTGGGTTCATGTCATAAACCACACATGGATCCACCAATGTTATTTCATGTGTGTTCTTGCCATGAACCACATATGGATCCACCAATGTCATTGCATGTGTGTTGTTTCCACAAACCACATATGGATCCACCAGAGTCATTGGATGTGTGTTCTTTCCAAAAACCAAATATGGATCCACCAATGTCATTGGATGTGTGTTCATGTCACAAACATCACATGGATTCACCAATGTCATTGCATGTGTGTTATTTCCATGAACCACATATATATCAACCAGAGTCATTGCATGTGTGTTCTTTCCACAAACCACACATGGATCCACCAGAGTAATTGCATGTGTGTTCATGTCACAAACCACACATGGATCCACCAATGTCATTGCATGTGTGTTCTTTTCACAAACCACATATGGATCAACAAATGTCATTGCCTGTGTGTTCTTTCCACAAACCAAATATGGATCCACCTATGTCATTGCATGTGTGTTCTTTTCACAAACCACATATGGATCCACTAGAGTCATTGCATGTGTGTTATTTTCACAAACCACACATGGATCCACCAGAGTCATTGCATGTGTGTTCTTTCCACAAACTACACATGGATCAACAAGAGTAATTGCATGTGTGTTCATGTCACAAACCACACATGGATCCACCAATGTCATTTCATGTGTGTTCTTTCCATGAACCACATATGGATCCACCAATGTCATTGCATGTGTGTTCTTTCCACAAACCAGATAAGGATCCACCAGAGTCATTGCATGTGTGTTCTTTTCACAAACCACACATGGATCCACTAGAGTCATTGCATGTGTGTTCTTTCCACAAACCACATATGGATCCACTAGAGTCATTGCATGTGTGTTCTTCCGACAAGCCACATATGGATCCACCAGAGTCATTGCATATGTGTTCTTTTCCACAAACCACATATGGATCCACTAGAGTCATTGCATGTGTGTTCTTTCCACAAACCACATATGATAAACAAATGTCATTGCATGTGTGTTCTTTTCCACAAACCACATATGGATCCACTAGAGTTCTTTGTATGTTTGTTCTTTTCCACAAACCACATGGATCAACCAATGGCATTGCATGTGTGTTATTGTCACAAACCACATATGGATCAAGCAATGTCATTGCATGTGTGTTCCTGTACAAACCACATATGGATCCACCAATGCTAATTGCATGTGTGTTCTTTCCACAAACCACATATGTATCCACTAGAGTAATTGCATGTGTGTTCTTTTAACAAACCACATATGGATCAACCAGAGTCATTGCATGTGTGTTATTTTCACAAACCACACATGGATCAACTAGAGTCATTGCATGTGTGTTCTTTCCATGAACCACATATGGATCAACCAGAGTCATTGCATGTGTGTTCTTTCCACAAACCACACATGGATCCACCAGAGTCATTGCATGTGTGTTCTTTTGACGAACCACACATGGATCCACCAGAATCATTGCATGTGTGTTGCTGTCACAAACCACATATGGATCAACCAATGTCACTACATATGTGTTCTTTTGACAAACAACATGGATCAACCAATGTCATTTCATGTGTGTTCTTTACACAAACTACATGTATCCACCAATGTCATTACATGTGTGTTCTTTCCACAAATCACATGGATCAACCAGAGTCATTGCATGTGTGTTCTTTCCAAAAACCACACATGGATCCACCCGAGTAATTGCATGTGTGTTCATGTCACAAACCACATATGGATCCACCAATGTCATTGCATGTGTGTTCATGTCACAAACATCACATGGATTCACCAATGTCATTGCATGTGTGTTCTTTCCATGAACCACATATAGATCAACCAGAGTCATTGCATGTGTGTTCTTTCCACAAACCACACATGGATCCACCAGAGTAATTGCATGTGTGTTGATGTCACAAACCACACATGGATCCACGAATGTCATTGCATGTGTGTTCTTTTCACAAACCACGTATGGATCAACAAATGTCATTGCATGTGTGTTCTTCCCCAAACCAAATATGGATCCAGCAATGTCATTGCATGTGTGTTCTTTCCACAAACCACATATGGATCCACTAGAGTCATTGCATGTGTGTTCTTCCGACAAGCCACATATGGATCCACCAGAGTCATTGCATATGTGTTCTTTTCCACAAACCACATATGGATCCACTAGAGTCATTGCATGTGTGTTCTTTCCACAAACCACATATGATAAACAAATGTCATTGCATGTGTGTTCTTTTCCACAAACCACATATGGATCCACTAGAGTTCTTTGTATGTTTGTTCTTTTCCACAAACCACATGGATCAACCAATGGCATTGCATGTGTGTTATTGTCACAAACCACATATGGATCAAGCAATGTCATTGCATGTGTGTTCCTGTACAAACCACATATGGATCCACCAATGCTCATTGCATGTGTGTTCTTTCCACAAACCACATATGTATCCACTAGAGTAATTGCATGTGTGTTCTTTTAACAAACCACATATGGATCAACCAGAGTCATTGCATCTGTGTTCTTTTCACAAACCACACATGGATCAACCAGAGTCATTGCATGTGTGTTCTTTCCATGAACCACATATGGATCAACCAGAGTCATTGCATGTGTGTTCTTTCCACAAACCACACATGGATCCACCAGAGTCATTGCATGTGTGTTCTTTTGACGAACCACACATGCATCCACCAGAATCATTGCATGTGTGTTGCTGTCACAAACCACATATGGATCAACCAATGTCACTACATATGTGTTCTTTTGACAAACAACATGGATCAACCAATGTCATTTCATGTGTGTTCTTTCCACAAACTACATGTATCCACCAATGTCATTACATGTGTGTTCTTTCCACAAATCACATGGATCAACCAGAGTCATTGCATGTGTGTTCTTTCCAAAAACCGCACATGGATCCACCCGAGTAATTGCATGTGTGTTCATGTCACAAACCACATATGGATCCACCAATGTCATTGCATGTGTGTTCATGTCACAAACATCACATGGATTCACCAATGTCATTGCATGTGTGTTCTTTCCATGAACCACATATAGATCTACCAGAGTCATTGCATGTGTGTTCTTTCCACAAACCACACATGGATCCACCAGAGTAATTGCATGTGTGTTGATGTCACAAACCACACATGGATCCACGAATGTCATTGCATGTGTGTTCTTTTCACAAACCACGTATGGATCAACAAATGTCATTGCATGTGTGTTCTTCCCCAAACCAAATATGGATCCAGCAATGTCATTGCATGTGTGTTCCTTTCACAAACCACATATGGATCCACTAGAGTCATTGCATGTGTGTTCTTTTCACAAACCACACATGGATCCACCAGAGTCATTGCATGTGTGTTCTTTCCACAAACTACACATGGATCAACCAGAGTAATTACATGTGTGTTCATGTCACAAACCATACATGGATCCACCAATTCCATTGCATGTGTGTTCTTTCCATGAACCACATATGGATCCACCAATGTCATTGCATGTGTGTTCTTTCCACAAACCACATAAGGATCCACCAGAGTCATTGCATGCGTGTTCTTTTCACAAACCACATATGGATCAGTTAGAGTCATTGCATGTGTGTTCTTACGACAAACCACATATGGATCCACCAGAGTCATTGAATGTGTGTTATTTTCCACAAACCACATATGGATCCACTAGAGTCATTGCATGTGTGTTCTTTCCACAAACCACATATGATCAACAAATGTCATTGCATGTGTGTTCTTTTCCACAAACCACATATGGATCCACTAGAGTTCATTGGATGTTTGTTCTTTTCCACAAACCACATGGATCAACTAATGGCATTGCATGTGTATTATTGTCACAAACAACATATGGATCAACCAATGTCATTGCATGTGTGTTCCTGTCACAAACCACATATGGATCCACCAGTGTTCATTGCATGTGTGTTCTTTCCACAAACCACATATGTATCCACTAGAGTAATTGCATGTGTGTTCTTTTAACAAACCACATATGGATCAACCAGAGTCATTGCATGTGTGTTCTCTTCACAAAACACACATGGATCAACCAGAGTCATTGCATGTGTGTTCTTTCCCTGAACCACATATGGATCAACCAGAGACATTGCATGTGTGTTCTTTCCACAAACCACACACGGATCCACCAGAGTCATTGCATGTGTGTTCTTTGGACGAACCACACATGGATCCACCAGAGTCATTGCATTTGTGTTACTGTCACAAACAACATATGGATCAACCAATGTCATTACATGTGTGTTCTTTTGACAAACAAAATGGATCAACCAATGGCATTGCATGTGTGTTCTTTCCATAAACCACATGGATCAACCAATGTCATTACATGTGTGTTCCTTCCGCAAACCACATGGATCAACTAGAGTCATTGCACGTGTGTTCTTTCCACAAACCACACATGGATCCACCAGAGTAACGGCATGTGTGTTCATGACACAAATCACACATGGATCCACCAGAGTCATTGCATGTGTGTTCTTTCCACAAACCACACATGGATCCACCAGAGTAATTCCATGTGTGTTCTTTCCACAAACCACATATGGATCAACCAGAGTCATTGCATGTGTGTTCTTTCCACGAACCAGACATGGATCCACCAGAGTAATTGCATGTGCGGTCATGTCACAAACCACACATGGATCCACCAGTGTTCATTGCATGTGTGTTATTTCCATGAACCACATATGGATCCACCAATGTCATTGCATGTGTGTTCTTTCCACAAACCACATATGGATCCACCAGAGTCATTGCATGTGTGTTCTTTTCCACAAACCACACATGGATCCACTAGAGTCATTGCATGTGTGTTCTTTCGACAAACCATATATGGATCAACAAATGTCATTGCATGTGTATTCTTTCCACAAACCACATATGGATCCACTAAGGTCATTGGTTGTGTGCTCTTTTGAAAAATAACATGGATCAACCAATGGCATTGCACGTGTGTTATTGTCATAAACCACACATGGATCAACCAATGTCATTGCATGTGTGTTCATGTCACAAACCACACATGGATCCACCAATGTTATTTCATGTGTGTTCTTTCCATGAACCATATATGGATAAACCAGAGTCATTGCATGTGTGTTATTTCCACAAACCACACATGGATCCACCAGAGTAATTGCATGTGTGTTCATGTCACAAACCACACATGGATCCACCAATGTCATTTCATGTGTGTTCTTG
This sequence comes from Avena insularis, assembly GCA_023614405.1. Taxonomy (NCBI): domain Eukaryota; kingdom Viridiplantae; phylum Streptophyta; class Magnoliopsida; order Poales; family Poaceae; genus Avena; species Avena insularis. The sequence continues at coordinate 333,144,056 of CM042696.1, forward strand.
CCATGAACCACATATGGATCCACCAATGTCATTGCATGTGTGTTCTTTCCACAAACCACATATGGATCCACCAGAGTTATTGCATGTGTGTTCTTTCCACAAACCAAATATGGATCCACCAATGTCATTGCATGTGTGTTCATGTCACAAACATCACATGGATTCACCAATGTCATTGCATGGGTGTTATTTCCATGAACCACTAGATCAACCAGAGTCATTGCATGTGTGTTCTTTCCACAAACCACACATTGATCCACCAAAGTAATTGCGTGGGTGTTCATGTCACAAACCACATATGGATCCACCAATGTCATTGCATGTATGTTCATGTCACAAACCTCACATGGATCCACCAATGTCATTGCATGTGTGTTCTTTCAATGAACCACATATGGATCAAGCAGAGTCATTGCATGTGTGTTCTTTCCACAAACCACACATGGATCCACCAGAGTAATTGCATGTGTGTTCATGTCACAAACCACACATGGATCCACCAATGTCATTGCATGTGTGTTCTTTTCACAAACCACATATGTATCAACAAATGTCATTGCATGTGTGTTCTTTCCACAAACCAAATATGGATCCACCAATGTCATTGCATGTGTGTTCTTTTCACAAACCACATATGGATCCACTAGAGTCATTGCATGTGTGTTCTTTTCACAAACCACACATGGATCCACCAGAGTCATTGCATGTGTGTTCTTTCCACAAACTACACATGGATCAACCGGAGTAATTGCATGTGTGTTCATGTCACAAACCACACATGGATCCACCAATGTCATTGCATGTGTGTTCTTTCCATGAACAACATATGGATCCACCAATGTCATTGCATGTGTGTTCATTCCACAAAGCACATAAGGATCCACTAGAGTCATTGCATGTGTGTTCTTTTCACAAACCACATATGGATCCACTAGAGTTATTGCATGTGTGTTCTTTCCACAAACCACATATGGATCCACTAGAGTCATTGCATGTGTGTTCTTTCCACAAACCACACATGGATCCACCAATGTTATTTCATGTGTGTTCTTTCCACAAACCACATATGGATCCACCAGAGTCATTGCATGCGTGTTCTTTCCACAAACCAAATATGGATCCACCAATGTCATTGCATGTGTGTTCATGTCACAAACCACACATGGATCCACCAATGTCATTGCATGTGTGTTCTTTCCATGAACAACATATGGATCCACCAATGTCATTGCATGTGTGTTCATTCCACAAAGCACATAAGGATCCACTAGAGTCATTGCATGTGTGTTCTTTTCACAAACCACATATGGATCCACTAGAGTTATTGCATGTGTGTTCTTTCCACAAACCACATATGGATTCACCGGAGTCATTGCATGTGTGTTCTTTCCACAAACCACATATGGATCCACTAGAGTCATTGCATGTGTGTTCTTTCCACAAACCACATATGGATCAACAAATGTCATTGCATGTGTGTTCTTTTCCACAAACCACATATGGATCCACTAGAGTTCATTGCATGTGTGTTCTTTTCCACAAACCACATATGGATCCACTAGAGTTCATTGCATGTTTGTTCTTTTCCACAAACCACATGGATTAACCAATGGCATTGCATGTGTGTTATTGTCATAAACCACATATGGATCAACCAATGGCAATGCATGTGTGTTCCTGTCACAAACCACATATGGATCCACCAATGTTCATTGCATGTGTGTTCTTTCCACAAACCACATATGTATCCACTAGAGTAATTGCATGTGTGTTCTTTTCACAAACCACACATGGATCAACCAGAGCCATTGCATGTGTGTTATTTTCACAAACCACACATGGATCAACCAGAGTCATTGCATGTGTGTTCTTTCCATGGACCACATATGGATCAAATAGAGTCGTTGCATGTGTGTTCTTTCCACAAAACAAACAAGGATCCACCAGAGTAATGGCATGTGTGTTCATGACACAAATCACACATGGATCCACCAGAGTCATTGCATGTGTGTTCTTTCCACAAACCACACATGGATCCACCAGAGTAATTCCATGTGTGTTCTTTTCACAAACCACATATGGATCAGCCAGAGACATTGCATGTGTGTTCTTTCCACAAACCAGACATGGATCCACCAGAGTAATTGCATGTGTGGTCATGTCACAAACCACACATGGATCCACCAGTGTTCATTGCATGTGTGTTCTTTCCATGAACCACATATGGATCCACTAATGTCATTGCATGTGTGTTCTTTCCACAAACCACATATGGATCCACCAGAGTCATTGCATGTGTGTTCTTTTCCACAAACCACACACGGATCCACTAGAGTCATTGCATGTGTGTTCTTTCGACAAACCATATATGGATCAACAAATGTCATTGCATGTGTATTCTTTCCACAAACCACATATGGATCCACAAATGTCATTGCATGTGTGTTCTTTTGACAAATAACATGGATCAACCAATGGCATTGCATGTGTGTTATTGTCATAAACCACACATGGATCAACCAATGTCATTGCATGTGTGTTCATGTCACAAACCACACATGGATCCACCAATGTTATTTCATGTGTGTTCTTTCCATGAACCACATATGGATCAACCAGAGTAATTGCATGTGTGTTATTTCCACAAACCACACATGGATCCACTAGAGTAATTGCATGTGCGTTCATGTCACAAACTACACATGGATCCACCAATGTCATTTCATGTGTGTTCTTGCCATGAACCACATATGGATCCACCAATGTCATTGCATGTGTGTTCTTTCCACAAACCACATATGGATCCACCAGAGTTATTGCATGTGTGTTCTTTCCACAAACCAAATATGGATCCACCAATGTCATTGCATGTGTGTTCATGTCACAAACATCACATGGATTCACCAATGTCATCGCATGGGTGTTATTTCCATGAACCACATATAGATCAACCAGAGTCATTGCATGTGTGTTCTTTCCACAAACCACACATGGATCCACCAAAGTAATTGCGTGTGTGTTCATGTCACAAACCACATATGGATCCACCAATGTCATTGCATGTGTCTTCATGTCACAAACCTCACATGGATCCACCAATGTCATTGCATGTGTGTTCTGTCCATGAACCACATATGGATCAAGTAGAGTCATTGCATGTGTGTTCTTTCCATAAACCACACATGGATCCACCAGAGTAATTGCATGTGTGTTCATCTCATAAACCACACATGGATCCACCAATGTCATTGCATGTGTGTTCTTTTCACAAACCGCATATGTATCAACAAATGTCATTGCATGTGTGTTCTTTCCACAAACCAAATATGGATCCACTAATGTCATTGCATGTGTGTTCTTTTCACAAACCACATATGGATCCACTAGAGTCATTGCATGTGTGTTCTTTTCACAAACCACACATGGATCCACCAGAGTCATTGCATGTGTGTTCTTTCCACAAACTACACATGGATCAACCGGAGTAATTGCATGTGTGTTCATGTCACAAACCACACATGGATCCACCAATGTCATTGCATGTGTGTTCTTTCCATGAACAACATATGGATCCACCAATGTCATTGCATGTGTGTTCATTCCACAAAGCACATAAGGATCCACTAGAGTCATTGCATGTGTGTTCTTTTCACAAACCACATATGGATCCACTAGAGTTATTGCATGTGTGTTCTTTCCACAAACCACATATGGATTCACCGGAGTCATTGCATGTGTGTTCCTTTCCACAAACCACATATGGATCCACTGGAGTCATTGCATGTGTGTTCTTTCCACAAACCACATATGGATCAACAAATGTCATTGCATGTGTGTTCTTTTCCACAAACCACATATGGATCCACTAGAGTTCATTGCATGTGTGTTCTTTTCCACAAACCACATATGGATCCACTAGAGTTCATTGCATGTTTGTTCTTTTCCACAAACCACATGGATTAACCAATGGCATTGCATGTGTGTTATTGTCATAAACCACATATGGATCAACCAATGGCAATGCATGTGTGTTCCTGTCACAAACCACATATGGATCCACCAATGTTCATTGCATGTGTGTTCTTTCCACAAACCACATATGTATCCACTAGAGTAATTGCATGTGTGTTCTTTTCACAAACCACACATGGATCAACCAGAGTCATTGCATGTGTGTTCTTTTCACAAACCACACATGGATCAACCAGAGTCATTGCATGTGTGTTCTTTCCATGGACCACATATGGATCAAACAGAGTCGTTGCATGTGTGTTCTTTCCACAAACCACACATGGATCCACCAGAGTAATGGCATGTGTGTTCATGACACAAATCACACATGGATCCACCAGAGTCATTGCATGTGTGTTCTTTCCACAAACCACACATGGATCCACCAGAGTAATTCCATGTGTGTTCTTTTCACAAACCACATATGGATCAGCCAGAGACATTGCATGTGTGTTCTTTCCACAAACCAGACATGGATCCACCAGAGTAATTGCATGTGTGGTCATGTCACAAACCACACATGGATCCACCAGTGTTCATTGCATGTGTGTTCTTTCCATGAACCACATATGGATCCACTAATGTCATTGCATGTGTGTTCTTTCCACAAACCACATATGGATCCACCAGAGTCATTGCATGTGTGTTCTTTTCCACAAACCACACACGGATCCACTAGAGTCATTGCATGTGTGTTCTTTCGACAAACCATATATGGATCAACAAATGTCATTGCATGTGTATTCTTTCCACAAACCACATATGGATCCACAAATGTCATTGCATGTGTGTTCTTTTGACAAATAACATGGATCAACCAATGGCATTGCATGTGTGTTATTGTCATAAACCACACATGGATCAACCAATGTCATTGCATGTGTGTTCATGTCACAAACCACACATGGATCCACCAATGTTATTTCATGTGTGTTCTTTCCATGAACCACATATGGATCAACCAGAGTAATTGCATGTGTGTTATTTCCACAAACCACACATGGATCCACCAGAGTAATTGCATTTGTGTTCATGTCACAAACTACACATGGATCCACCAATGTCATTTCATGTGTGTTCTTGCCATGAACCACATATGGATCCACCAATGTCATTGCATGTGTGTTCTTTCCACAAACCACATATGGATCCACCAGAGTTATTGCATGTGTGTTCTTTCCACAAACCAAATATGGATCCACCAATGTCATTGCATGTGTGTTCATGTCACAAACATCACATGGATTCACCAATGTCATCGCATGGGTGTTATTTCCATGAACCACATATAGATCAACCAGAGTCATTGCATGTGTGTTCTTTCCACAAACCACACATGGATCCACCAAAGTAATTGCGTGTGTGTTCATGTCACAAACCACATATGGATCCACCAATGTCATTGCATGTGTCTTCATGTCACAAACCTCACATGGATCCACCAATGTCATTGCATGTGTGTTCTGTCCATGAACCACATATGGATCAAGTAGAGTCATTGCATGTGTGTTCTTTCCACAAACCACACATGGATCCACCAGAGTATTTGCATGTGTGTTCATCTCATAAACCACACATGGATCCACCAATGTCATTGCATGTGTGTTCTTTTCACAAACCACATATGTATCAACAAATGTCATTGCATGTGTGTTCTTTCCACAAACCAAATATGGATCCACTAATGTCATTGCATGTGTGTTCTTTTCACAAACCACATATGGATCCACTAGAGTCATTGCATGTGTGTTCTTTTCACAAACCACACATGGATCCACCAGAGTCATTGCATGTGTGTTCTTTCCACAAACTACACATGCATCAACCAGAGTAATTTCATGTGTGTTCATGTCACAAACTACACATGGATACACCAATGTCATTGCATGTGTGTTCTTTCCACAAAGCACATAAGGATCCACTAGAGTCATTGCATGTGTGTTCTTTTCACAAACCACATATGGATCCACTATAGTGATTGCATGTGTGTTCTTTCCACAAACCACATATGGATTCACCGGAGTCATTGCATGTGTGTTCCTTTCCACAAACAACATATGGATCCACTAGAGTCATTGCATGTGTGTTATTTCCACAAACCACATATGGATCAACAAATGTCATTGCATGTGTGTTCTTTTCCACAAACCACATATGGATCCACTAGAGTTCATTGCATGTGTGTTCTTTTCCACAAACCACATATGGATCCACTAGAGTTCATTGCATGTTTGTTCTTTTCCACAAACCACATGGATTAACCAATGGCATTGCATGTGTGTTATTGTCATAAACCACATATGGATCAACCAATGGCAATGCATGTGTGTTCCTGTCACAAACCACATATGGATCCACCAGTGTTCATTGCATGTGTGTTCTTTCCACAAACCACATATGTATCCACTAGAGTAATTGCATGTGTGTTCTTTTCACAAACCACACATGGATCAACCAGAGCCATTGCATGTGTGTTCTTTTCACAAACCACACATGGATCAACCAGAGTCATTGCATGTGTGTTCTTTCCATGGACCACATATGGATGAAATAGAGTCGTTGCATGTGTGTTCTTTCCACAAACCACACATGGATCCACCAGAGTAATGGCATGTGTGTTCATGACACAAATCACACATGGATCCACCAGAGTCATTGCATGTGTGTTCTTTCCACAAACCACACATGGATCCACCAATGTTATTTCAGGTGTGTTCTTTCCATGAACCACATATGGATCAACCAGAGTCATTGCATGTGTGTTATTTCCACAAACCACACATGGATCCACCAGAGTAATTGCATGTGTGTTCATGTGACAAACCACACATGGATCCACCAATGTAATTTCATGTGTGTTCTTGCCATGAACCACAAATGGATCCACCAATGTCATTGCATGTGTGTTCTTTCCACAAACCACATATGGATCCACCAGAGTCATTGCATGCGTGTTCTTTCCACAAACCAAATATGGATCCACCAATGTCATTGCATGTGTGTTCATGTCACAAACATCACATGGATTCACCAATGTCATTGCATGTGTGTTATTTCCATGAACCACATATAGATCAACCAGAGTCATTGCATGTGTGTTCTTTCCACAAACCACATATGGATCCACTAGAGTCATTGCATGTGTGTTCTTTCCACAAACCACATATGGATCAACAAATGTCATTGCATGTGTGTTCTTTTCCACAAACCACATATGGATCCACTAGAGTTCATTGCATGTGTGTTCTTTTCCACAAACCACATATGGATCCACTAGAGTTCATTGCATGTTTGTTCTTTTCCACAAACCACATGGATTAACCAATGGCATTGCATGTGTGTTATTGTCATAAACCACATATGGATCAACCAATGGCAATGCATGTGTGTTCCTGTCACAAACCACATATGGATCCACCAGTGTTCATTGCATGTGTGTTCTTTCCACAAACCACATATGTATCCACTAGAGTAATTGCATGTGTGTTCTTTTCACAAACCACACATGGATCAACCAGAGCCATTGCATGTGTGTTATTTTCACAAACCACACATGGATCAACCAGAGTCATTGCATGTGTGTTCTTTCCATGGACCACATATGGATCAAATAGAGTCGTTGCATGTGTGTTCTTTCCACAAACCACACATGGATCCACCAGAGTAATGGCATGTGTGTTCATGACACAAATCACACATGGATCCACCAGAGTCATTGCATGTGTGTTCTTTCCACAAACCACACATGGATCCACCAATGTTATTTCATGTGTGTTCTTTCCATGAACCACATATGGATCAACCAGAGTCATTGCATGTGTGTTATTTCCACAAACCACACATGGATCCACCAGAGTAATTGCATGTGTGTTCATGTGACAAACCACACATGGATCCAATGTAATTTCATGTGTGTTCTTTCCATGAACCACATATGGATCCACCAATGTCATTGCATGTGTGTTCTTTCCACAAACCACATATGGATCCACCAGAGTCATTGCATGTGTGTTCTTTCCACAAACCAAATATGGATCCACCAATGTCATTGCATGTGTGTTCATGTCACAAACATCACATGGATTCACCAATGTCATTGCATGTGTGTTATTTCCATGAACCACATATAGATCAACCAGAGTCATTGCATGTGTGTTCTTTCCACAAACCACACATGGATCCACCAGAGTAATTGCATGTGTGTTCATGTCACAAACCACACATGGATCCACCAATTTCATTGCATGTGTGTTCTTTTCACAAACCACATATGGATCAACAAATGTCATTGCATGTGTGTTCTTTCCACAAACCAAATATTGATCCACCAATGTCATTGCATGTGTGTTCTTTTCACAAACGACATATGTATCAACAAATGTCATTGCATGTGTGTTCTTTCCACAAACCAAATATGGATCCACCAATGTCATTGCATGTGTGTTCTTTTCACAAACCACATATGGATCCACTAGAGTCATTGCATGTGTGTTCTTTTCACAAACCACACATGGATCCACCAGAGTCATTGCATGTGTGTTCTTTCCACAAACTACACATGGATCAACAAGAGTAATGGCATGTGTGTTCATGTCACAAACCACACATGGATCCACCAATGTCATTTCATGTGTGTTCTTCTCATGAACCACATATGGACCCACCAATGTCATTGCATGTGTGTTCTTTCCACAAACCACATAAGGATCCACCAGAGTCATTGCATGTGTGTTCTTTGCACAAACCACACATGGATCCACTAGAGTCATTGCATGTGTGGTCTTTCCACAAACCACATATGGATCCACTAGGGTCATTGCATGTGTGTTCTTTTCCACAAACCATATATGGATCCACTAAAGTCATTGCATGTGTGTTCTTTCCACAAACCTCATATGATCAACAAATGCCATTGCATGTGTGTTCTTTTCGACAAACCACATATGGATCGACTAGAGTTCATTGTATGTTTGTTCTTTTCCACAAACCACATGGATCAAGCAATGGTATTGCATGTGTGTTATTGTCACAAACTACATATGGATCAACCAATGTCATTATATGTGTTTTCCTGTACAAACCACATATGGATCCACCAATGCTCATTGCATGTGTGTTCTTTCCACAAACCACATATGTATCCACTATAGTAATTGCATGTGTGTTCTTTTAACAAACCACATATGGATCAACCAGAGTCATTGCATGTGTGTTCTTTTCACAAACCACATGGATCAACCAGAGTCATTGCATGTGTGTTCTTTCCACAAACCGCACATGGATCCACCCGAGTAATTGCCTGTGTGTTCATGTCACAAACCAAATATGGATCCACCAATGTCATTGCATCTGTGTTCATGTCACAAACATCACATGGATTCACCAATGTCATTACATGTGTGTTCTTTCCATGAACCACATATAGATCTACCAGAGTCATCGCATATGTGTTCTTTCCACAAACCACACATGGATCCACCAGAGTAATTACAAGTGTGTTGATGTCACAAACCACACATGGATCCACTAATGTCATTGCATGTGTGTTCTTTTCACAAACCACATATGGATTAACAAATGTCATTGCATGTGTGTTCTTTCCCCAAACCAAATATGGATCCAGCAATGTCATTGCATGTGTGTTCTTTTCACAAACCACATATGGATCCACTTGAGTCATTGCATGTGTGTTCTTTTCACAAACCACACATGGATCCACCAGAGTCATTGCATGTGTGTTCTTTCCACAAACTACACATGGATCAACTAGAGTAATTGCATGTGTGTTCATGTCACAAACCATACATGGATCCACCAATGTCATTGCATGTGTGTTCTTTCCATGAACCACATATGGATCCACCAATGTCATTGCATGTGTGTTCTTTCCACAAACCACATAAGGATCCACCAGAGTCATTGCATGCGTGTTCTTTTCACAAACCACATATGGATCCACTAGAGTCATTGCATGTGTGTTCTTACGACAAACCACATATGGATCCACCAGAGTCATTGCATGTGTGTTATTTTCCACAAACCACATATGGATCCACTAGAGTCATTGCATCTGTGTTCTTTCCACAAACCACATATGATCAACAAATGTCATTGCATGTGTGTTCTTTTCCACAAACCACATATGGATCCACTAGAGTTCATTGGATGTTTGTTCTTTTCCACAAACCACATGGATCAACCAATGGCATTGCATGTGTGTTATTTTCACAAACCACATATGGATCCACTAGAGTCATTGCATGTGTGTTCTTTTCACAATGCACACATGGATCCACCAGAGTCATTGCATGTGTGTTCTTTCCACAAACCACACATGGATCAACCAGAGTAATTGCATATGTGTTCATGTCACAAACCACACATGGATCCACCAATGCCATTGCATGTGTGTTCTTTCCATGAACCACATATGGATCCACCAATGTCATTGCATGTGTGTTCTTTCCACAAAGCACATAAGGATCCACTAGAGTCATTGCATGTGTGTTCTTTTCACAAACCACATATGGATCCACTAGAGTCATTGCATGTGTGTTCTTTCCACAAACCACATATGGATCAACAAATGTCATTGCATGTGTGTTCTTTTCCACAAACCACATATGGATCCACTAGAGTTCATTGCATGTTTGTTCTTTTCCACAAAACACATGGATCAACCAATGGCATTGCATGTGTGTTATTGTCATAAACCACATATGGATCAACCAATGGCAATGCATGTGTGTTCCTGTCACAAACCACATATGTATCCACTAGTGTAATTGCATGTGTGTTCTTTTCACAAACCACACATGGATCAACCAGAGTCATTGCATGTGTGTTCTTTTCACAAACCACACATGGATCAACCAGAGTCATTGCATGTGTGTTCTTTCCATGGACCACATATGGATCAACCAGAGTCATTGCATGTGTGTTCTTTCCACAAACCACACATGGATCCACCAGAGTAATGGCATGTGTGTTCTTTCCACAAACCACACATGGATCCACCAGAGTAATTCCATGTGTGTTATTTTCACAAACCACATATGGATCAACCAGAGTCATTGCATGTGTGTTCTTTCCACAAACCACACATGGATCCACTAGAGTAATTACATGTGTGGTCATGTCACAAACCACACATGGATCCACCAGTGTTCATTGCATGTGTGTTCTTTCCATGAACCACATATGGATCCACCAATGTCATTGCATGTGTGTTCTTTCCACAAACCACATATGGATCCACCAGAGTCATTGCTTGTGTGTTCTTTTCCACAAACCACACATGGATCAACTAGAGTCATTGCATTTGTGTTCTTTCGACAAACCATATATGGATCAACAAATGTCATTGCATGTGTATTCTTTCCACAAACCACATATGGATCCACCAATGTCATTGCATGTGTGTTCTTTTGACAAATAACATGGATCAACCAATGGCATTGCACGTGTGTTATTGTCATAAACCACACATGGATCAACCAATGTCATTGCATGTGTGTTCATGTCACAAACCACACATGGATCCACCAATGTTATTTCATGTGTGTTCTTTCCAGGAACCACATATGGATCAACCAGAGTCATTGCATGTGTGTTATTTCCACAAACCACACATGGATCCACCAGAGTAATTGCATGTGTGTTCATGTCACAAACCACACATAGATCCACCAATGTCATTTCATGTGTGTTGTTGCCATGAACCACATATGGATCCACCAATGTCATTGCATGTGTGTTCTTTCCACAAACCACATATGGATCCACCATAGTCATTGCATATGTGTTCTTTCCACAAACCAGATATGGATCCACCAATGTCATTGCATGTGTGTTCATGTCACAAACATCACATGGATTCACCAATGTCATTGCATGTGTGTTATTTCCATGAACCATATATAGATCAACTAGAGTCATTGCATGTGTGTTCTTTCCACAAACCACACATGGATCCACCAGAGTAATTGCATGTGTGTTCATGTCACAAACTACACATGGATCCACCAATGTCATTGCATGTGTGTTCTTTTCACAAACCACATATGGATCAACAAATGTCATTGCATGTGTTTTCTTTCCATAAACCAAATATGGATCCACCAATGTCATGGCATGTGTGTTCTTTTCACAAACCACATATGGATCCACTAGAGTCATTGCATGTGTGTTCTTTTCACAAACCACACATTGATCCACCAGAGTCATTGCATGTGTGTTCTTTCCACAAACTACACATGGATCAACAAGAGTAATTGCATGTGTGTTCATGTCACAAACCACACATGGATCCACCAATGTCATTTCATGTGTGTTCTTTCCATGAACCACATATGGATCCACCAATGTCATTGCATGTGTGTTCTTTCCACAAACCACATAAGGATCCACCAGAGTCATTGCATGTGTGTTCTTTTCACAAACCACACATGGATCCACTAGAGTCATTGCATGTGTGTTCTTTCCACAAACCACATATGGATCCACCAGAGTCATTGCATGTGTGTTCTTTTCCACAAACCACATATGGATCCACTACAGTCATTGCATGTGTGTTCTTTCTACAAACCACATATAATCAACAAATGTCATTGCATGTGTGTTCTTTTCCACAAACCACATATGGATCCACTAGAGTTCATTGTATGTTTCTTCTTTTCTAGAAACCACATGGATCAACCAATGGCATTGCATGTGTGTTATTGTCACAAACCACATATGGATCAACCAATGTCATTGCATGTGTGTTGCTGTACAAACCACATATGGATCCACCAATGCTCATTGCATGTGTGTTCTTTCCACGAACCACATATGTATCCACTAGAGTAATTGCATGTGTGTTCTTTTAAAAAACCACATATGGATCAACCAGAGTCATTGCATGTGTGTTCTTTTCAAAAACCACACATGGATCAACCAGAGTCATTGCATGTGTGTTCTTTCCATGAACCACATATGGATCAACCAGAGTCATTGCATGTGTGTTCTTTCCACAAACCACACATGGATCCACTAGAGTTATTGCATGTGTGTTCTTTTGACGAACCACACATGGATCCACCAGAGTCATTGCATGTGTGTTACTGTCACAAACCACATATGGATCAACCAATGTCATTACATGTGTGTTCTTTTGACAAAGAACATGGATCAACCAATGTCATTGCATGTGTGTTCTTTCCACAAACCACATGTATCAACCAATGTCATTACATGTGTGTTCTTTCCACAATCCACATGGATCAACTAGAGTCATTGCATGTGTGTTCTTTCCACAAACCACACATGGATCCACCCGAATAATTGCATGTGTGTTCATGTCACAAACCACATATGGATCCACCAATGTCATTGCATGTGTGTTCATGTCACAAACATCACATGGATTCACCAATGTCATTGCATGTGTGTTCCTTCCATGAACCACGTGTGTTCTTTCCATGAACCACATATAGATCAACCAGGGTCATTGCATGTATGTTCTTTCCACAAACCACACATGGATCCACCAGAGTAATTGCATGTGTGTTGATGTCACAAACCACACATGGATCCACCAATGTCATTGCATGTGTGTTCTTTTCACAAACCACATATGGATCAACAAATGTCGTTGCATGTGTGTTCTTTCCCCAAACCAAATATGGATCCAGCAATGTCATTGCATGTGTGTTCTTTTCACAAACCACATATGGATCCACTAGAGTCATTGCATGTGTGTTATTTTAACAAACCACACATGGATCCACCAGAGTCATTGCATGTGTGTTCTTTCCACAAACCACACATGGATCAACCAGAGTAATTCCATGTGTGTTCATGTCACAAACCATACATGGATCCACCAATGTCATTGCATGTGTGTTCTTTCCATGAACCACATATGGATCCACCAATGTCATTGCATGTGTGCTCTTTCCACAAACCACATAAGAATCCACCAGAGTTATTGCATGCGTGTTCTTTTCGCAAACCACATATGGATCCACTAGAGTCATTGCATGTGTGTTCTTATGACAAACCACATATGGATCCACCAGAGTCATTGCATGTGTGTTCTTTTCCACAAACCACATATGGATCCACTAGAGTCATTGCATGTGTGTTCTTTTCCACAAAGCACATATGGATCCACTAGAGTCATTGCATGTGTGTTCTTTCCACAAACCACATATGATCAACAAATGTCATCGCATGTGTGTTCTTTCACAAACCACATATGATCAACAAATGTCATCGCATGTGTGTTCTTTTCCACAAACCACATATGGATCCACTAGAGTTCATTGCATGTTTGTTCTTTTCCATAAACCACATGGATCAACCAATGGCATTGCATGTGTGTTATTGTCACAAGCCACATATGGATCAACCAATGTCATTGCATGTGTGTTCCTGTCACAAACCACATATGGATCCACCAGTGTTCATTGCATGTGTGTTCTTTCCACAAACCACATATGTATCCACTAGAGTAATTGCATGTGTAATCTTTTAACAAACCACATATGGATCAACCAAAGTCATTGCATGTGTGTTCTCTTCTCAAACCACACATGGATCATCCAGTGTCATTGCATGTGTGTTCTTTCCATGAACCACATATGGATCAACGTAACACCCTCAAATCGGCCCTATGCAAGTTTTAGCGCTTCCTGCCAAAACCCGCATAGAAACGATTCAAGGACGCCCACCAGGCACTTTCGTGCGGGTGGAAAACGAAGTAATACCATTACACAACAGTCCTTGATGGGACCCATAGAACAAATATATATACAACATCGACTCCATGAGTCAAGAATACAGATATACTATACAAAGATCCAAATCACCTTGAAAACGATAGAGCGTCTGACTACGGACAAGAGGCGAATGGGGCTAACAGCCCTGAAGAATAACCAATGGCGTCCATAACCCTGCCCAGGCCAAGCCGGAAGGGTAACCATGCTAACGACGTCAACCTCAAACCTGCTAAAACAAAAGGGGGTGCCGACAAAGGGCAAAGGAATAAGAGGAGCGTCAGTACTGAGGCCAGTACACGGTGAGGCTAGAATTCGGTGGCTCTCGCCTATATAGGTATGGTGGACTGAAGCAGCAGTGAAGCATGCACTAAACAACCTATAGAGACTCGATTCATCTGTCGGCTATTAGAGAGGGATAAGAGAGACCTATTCGGATCCAACCTGATACTAACAACCAAACATACCCATCCTGACATTTCCCCCTCGATACCAAATCGAGGAAGTCGAACCGAGGAACTCACACGGTTGGCAGTTTTATTCATTCGATTATAGTTGAAGCACTTACTAGTCAGATATAGATAGCATGAGTCATCCTAAAGCAAAAGTAGTGGGCAGCTTTAATTAACCATTCAGTTGTAGTTGGAACATTTACTAGTCAGATATAATTGTCCTGAGGAATCCCAAAACCCAGCAGTTGTTGGCACTTTTATCACATTCCATTGGAGTTGCAATACTTACTAGGCAGGTATTGTATGACACAGATCACCACAGATCCACCAGTTGTTGGCATTTTTATTATCCATTCCATTGTAGTGAAGCTGATTACTAGTCACATATTAAGTCAAATTTATAGCACTACTTTAGTTATGCTTGTCTATGATCGAGATACTGTGCTCCAAGTCGTCCATAACCGCGGACACGGCTTTCAGAAAGTTTTACCCTGCAGGGGTGCACAAATAGCAACACACACTCGATCAACCTCGAAAAACCAACTCAAAACCCAACGAGACATTCACGACAAAGCGATCACAGGATTCATAAATATTTCAGGGGGCCACCCCATTAAGCTACCCGCAATGCAGTTGGCCGGCTCCAAGACGGACCCAAGGTTTGCGCCAATGGCTGTAAACGAATGGGAACCCGAAAGTGTGACTAGGCTTGTCGATACCGCGAAAACACTCCGCAATCCTAAACAGTACAGGTGCTCCACGCACAATCTTAAATAAAGCAGTAAAGCATGGCATAGGTACAGGATAGTAATAAAGCCCCAAACTACTTTGTGGCCCCAAGAAATAGAAATGAATCAAGCTCTGGCTCAGGGGGTCCATAAGGCCTCCCGGATGTGGATAGTGTGAAAAATGAAGGAACATGTATCAAGTACTCGGGGTCCTACGGGACACAAGTGAGCATGGAAGAACCAAATAACATCTATTGCCCACCGATGCCTCTGCATTAGTTATATCTAGCAATTTAATAGTTGTAATTAAAGACATGATCATCTCCACCGCAAACATCTTCCGGCATTCCAACAACCGTGGTACTCGACAACACGAGATCGCTCCTGAGAAAGTAACTACGACTCGCAAGGCCAGCTATCTACCAAACAACAGGTATTAGGAGGTGTCCAAGGCAATATAGAGGCTGCACGGGATATAACTGGTGCACGAAAACTAAAGCATCGCGACACGGATAGCAATAGATCAACAGGAGGAAATAAAGACTATAAATGCAAAATAGGTAGAAGGGGGTGAATGCTCGCCTGGGAAAACATTGCCGAAGGTTCGTATCCGGAGAACTTGTCGATACTCGCATCAACTCATCGGCCTAATCCACGAAGAAGCAAACACTAGAAGAAACACCGGATGCAATATTTAATACTACGGCAGAAGATCCGGCATGATTATGATATGATGCAGATGCGATGCAATTAGGCAGTATTAAGCGGAACCGGGGTCCCGCCAATTAATTAATAGGTTCGAGTTATTTATCTACCCCGCAATTTAAATGTTGTCTTAACAGGGCAAAACATGGCATCGGTTCGCTACGCAATTTAAATGGAGTCCGGAATAAGACAACAATATCCCGCATATAGACTCCATATTTAATCATGCGGTGAATCGGCATAATGCCCCCAACCCACAGACAGATATGCATGCATGCACAATTTATTATGCGACAGTTTTATATATATAGCATTTATAAAATAGGGGCTCGGGAAAAGGTTCACACATTGCCATTGGCGGTCTTGGGTTTCGATGTGGTTCGGGTTCGGTATCGGCGGGATCGGGTCTTCGGATCCGGGAAGAAGAACTTGGCGGTCCAGAGGGATCGGCCCTCGGACTCCGATATCGGGGTCTTCGGTTCCGAGAAGATCTTGACATCCCTAGGGTTCGGTCTTCGGATCTTCGGGCTTCGGGGTCTTGGCGTCTATGATGGAGTACTTGATGCTCCATGACAGATGGCTCGAGTGGCGTTTCGAAGTTCTTGTAGACTGGTAGATATTGGTCGGAAACATCTTGCCGAGAGGTGGAAGTAGTAGACCAAAGCACCATCGAATTGGGACGCCGGGACGACCATCGTCCAAGTAGTGTGGACACCCAACAACAGGGGAAAAAATGGCCTGCTGCAGAAGACGACGAACACAGCAAGGGGGTCCAGCGGCTTGGAGGTGACACGCGCGGGGCGGAGAAGTACTCGTGGGCGAGAGGCCACGCGGGTAGAGGCCGACGGGGTCCAGCTGGGCATGCACGACGGGGAAACGGGGGGCGTGGCCAGAGGCGAGGGCGACCGCAGCGAGGCGGCGGGGTCGGCGACGTGCCCAGGTCGAGGGCGGGCTGGGCGGTCCAATGTGGTTCCCCCGCATCCGCGGTCGAAGACGGGGAGGAAGAGGCGCAGGCAGGCGGCCTTAGGACGGAGGCGACGGAGATTGACCCAGGCGGCGGCCGGCAGTTGGGGAAGGGGAGAGGCTCTGGTGGCGGCCTGAGCGGGCGGCGGAGCTCTTAGCGGCGGCGGTGCTGAGCGGGAGGACGGAAACGCAGGGACGGACGGGAGTTGGTGGCGAGGAGAGACGAGGCGCCGTGCTGGGCAAGCTTCTGCCTCAGACGGCTGGGATCGAGGCGGAGAGGAGGGCGACCAGAGAGGGGAGGGAGTACTAGCGGCGGTGAGGAGGAGCGGGGCGGGGCTCGCGATGGGAGGAGGGGAGGCGGAGCGGTCGCAAGGGAGAGGCGAGTAGGGGTCGGGAAACGTGGCGGCGGCGGGGGGGTTGGTGGCGATCGAGGCCGGTGGCTGGAGAGCGGGAGGCAAGGGAGAATGGGGTTGGGGAGCGCGCCTAGGAGGGGTCTCTGGTGGTGGGCCAGCCCACAGTGAGTGGTGCGGCTGGCGTGCTGGTTGGGGTGTAGGTGCATGCGACTGTGTGTGTTGTGCGTTGCGTGTGTGCGTGTGTCTTTGGCCAGTGTGGTCTGGGTAGGTGAGGGTTAGGGTTGGGTTCGGCCTTTGGGCTTGCCTCCCCGTTTAATAAAATATTTTTATTTTATTTCGTTTATTTTTTAAAGACTTTTGCAATTAGTTTTTAGACAGAACAAAATATCCGGAAGAGGCCGGGTTTTAATTTGAAATAAAGACGGGGCGTTTAGAAAACAAAACCAGACTTTTCGAAAATAGTTTTTAAACAAACCATGCATGATGATGAAGATGCTCAAATGCAATGTGGCATGATGACATGACCATGCGGTCATGATGATGCAATGCACAAAAACACAGCGATTTTCTAGTAGTGGTTTTAGCGGGATGCCACAATTCGACACCACTAACAAGGGATCTCGCCCTCGAGATCCGCCTCGTGGTACAAGGAAGAAGGATGATGGTCGGACTATTCTCGCTTCGTGTAGATCCTCGCGACACCACTAACAAAGATTCGTGCTCTATGATCGTTGAGAGAACACTCCGGAAACAAAGAGCGAAGATAGAGGTATCAAAAAATAAAGCCACCTCTAGCTTCCGTGGACGGAGTAAAATTTGTTGGATCCACCGATTCAATGTACAAGAGCGAATGATAAGAGTAGTCGAATGGTGATCAGTCCATCACGCACCCAAACCATTACTCTGCACACGAATAGAGTAATTATGCAACCAACTCTCGGAATGCACAAAAACACAGCGATTTTCTAGTAATGGTTTTAGCGGGATGCCACAATCAACCAGAGTCATTGCATGTGTGTTCTTTCCACAAACTACACATGGATCCACCAGAGTCATTGATGTGTGTTCTTTGGACGAACCACACATGGATCCACCAGAGTCGTTGCATGTGTGTTACTGTCACAAACAACATATGGATCAACCAATGTCATTACATGTGTGTTCTTTTGACAGACAAAATGGATCAACCAATGGCATTTCATGTGTGTTCTTTCCATAAACCACATGGATCAACCAATGTCATTACATGTATGTTCTTTTCGCAAACCACATGGATCAACCAGAGTCATTGCATGTGTGTTCTTTCCACAAACCACACATGGATCCACCAAAGTAATTGCGTGTGTGTTCATGTCACAAACCACATATGGATCCACCAATGTCATTGCATGTGTGTTCATGTCACAAACCTCACATGGATCCACCAATGTCATTGCATCTGTGCTCTTTCCATGAACCACATATGGATCAACCAGAGTCATTGCATGTGTGTTCTTTCCACAAACCACACATGGATCCACCAGAGTAATTGCATGTGTGTTCATGTCACAAACCACACATGGATCCACCAATGTCATTGGATGTGTGTTCTTTTCACAAACCACATATGTATCAACAAATGTCATTGCATGTGTGTTCTTTCCACAAACCAAATATGGATCCACCAATGTCATTGCATGTGTGTTCATTTCACAAACAACATATGGATCCACTAGAGTCATTGCATGTGTGTTCTTTTCACAAACCACACATGGATCCACCAGAGTCATTGCATGTGTGTTCTTTCCACAAACCACGCATGGATCAACCAGAGTAATTGCATGTGTGTTCATGTCACAAACCACACATGGATCCACCAATGTCATTGCATGTGTGTTCTTTCCATGAACCACATATGTATCCACCAATGTGATTGCATGTGTGTTCTTTCCACAAACCACATAAGGATCCACTAGAGTCATTGCATGTGTGTTCTTTTCACAAACCACATATGGATCCACTAGAGTTATTGCATGTGTGTTCTTTCCACAAACCACATATGGATTCACCAGAGTCATTGCATGTGTGTTCCTTTCCACAAACCACATATGGATCCACTAGAGTCATTGCATATGTGTTCTTTCCACAAACCACATATGGATCAACAAATGTCATTGCATGTGTGTTCTTTTCCACAAACCACATATGGATCCACTAGAGTTTATTGCATGTTTGTTCTTTTCCACAAACCACATGGATCAACCAATGGCATTGCATGTGTGTTATTGTCATAAACCACATATGGATCAACCAATGGCAATGCATGTGTGTTCCTGTCACAAACCACATATGCATCCACCAGTGTTGGTTGCATGTGTGTTCTTTTCACAAACCACATTTGGATCCACCAGAGTAATTGCATGCATGTTCTTTTCACAAACCAGATATGGATCCACTAGAGGCATTGCATGTGTGTTCATGTCACAAACCACACATGGATCCACCAATGTCATTGCATGTGTGTTCTTTCCATGAAACACATATGGATCCATCAATGTGATTGCATGTGTGTTCTTTCCACAAACCACATAAGGATCCACTAGAGTGATTGCATGTGTGTTCTTTTCACAAACCACATATGGATCCACTAGAGTTATTGCATGTGTGTTCTTTCCACAAACCACATATGGATTCACCAGAGTCCTTGCATGCGTGTTCCTTTCCACAAACCACATATGGATCCACTAGAGTCATTGCATGTGTGTTCTTTCCACAAACCACATATGGATCAACAAATGTCATTGCATGTGTGTTCTTTTCCACAAACCACATATGGATCCACTAGAGTTCATTGCATGTTTGTTCTTTTCCACAAACCACATGGATCTACCAACGGCATTGCATGTGTGTTATTGTCATCAACCACATATGGATCAGTCAATGGCAATGCATGTGTGTTCCTGTCACAAACCACATATGGATGCACCAGTGTTGATTGCATGTGTGTTCTTTCCACAAACCACATATGTATCCACTAGAGTAATTGCATGTGTGTTCTTTTCACAAACCACACATGGATCAACCAGAGTCATTGCATGTGTGTTCTTTCCATGGACCACATATGGATCAACCAGAGTCATTGCATTTGTGTTGTTTCCACAAACCACACATGGATCCACCAGAGTAATGGCATGTGTGTTCATGACACAAATCTCACATGGATCCACCAGATTCATTGCATGTGTGTTCTGTCCACAAACCACACATGGATCCACCAGAGTAATTCCATGTGTGTTCTTTTCACAAACCACATATGGATCAACCAGAGTCATTGCATGTGTGTTCTTTCAACAAACCAGACATGGATCCACCAGAGTAATTGCATGTGTGTTCATTCCACAAATCACACATGGATCCACTAAGTCATGTGTCACAAACCACACATGTGTGTTCTTTCCATGAACCACATATGGATCCACCAATGTCATTGCATGTGTGTTCTTTCCACAAACCACATATGGATCCACCAGAGTCATTGCATGTGTGTTCTTTTCCACAAACCACACATGGATCCACTAGAGTCATTGAATGTGTGTTCTTTCGATAAACCATATATGGATCAACAAATATCATTGCATGTGTATTCTTTCCACAAACCACATATGGATCCACCAATGTCATTGCATGTGTGTTCTTTTGACAAATAACATGGATCAACCAATGGCATTGCACGTGTGTTATTGTCATAAACCACACATGGACCAACCAATGTCATTGCATGTGTGTTCATGTCACAAACCACACATGGATCCACCAATGTTATTTCATGTGTGTTCTTTCCATGAACCACATATGGATCAACCAGAGTCATTGCATGTGTGTTCTTTCCACAAACCACACATGGATCCACCAGAGTTATTGCATGTGTGTTCATGTCACAAACCACCTATGGATCCACCAATGTCATTTCATGTGTGTTCTTGCCATGAACCACATATGGATCCACCAATGTCATTGCATGTGTATTCTTTCCACAAACCACATATGGATCCACCAGAGTCATTGCATGTGTGTTCTTTCCACAAACCAAATATGGATCCACCAATGTCATTGCATGTGTGTTCATGTCACAAACATCACATGGATTCACCAATGTCATTGCATGTGTGTTATTTCCATGAACCACATATAGATCAACCAGAGTCATTGCATGTGTGTTCTTTACACAAACCACACATGGATCCACTAGAGTAATTGCATGTGTTCATGTCACAAACCACACATGGATCCACCAATGGCATTGCATGTGTGTTCTTTCCAAAAACCACATGGATCAACCAATGTCATTACATGTATGTTCTTTCCGCAAACCACATGGATCAACCAGAGTCATTGCATGTGTGTTCTTTCCACAAACCACACATGTATCCACCAAAGTAATTGCGTGTGTGTTCATGTCACAAACCACATATGGATCCACCAATGTCATTGCATGTGTGTTCATGTCACAAACCTCACATGGATCCACCAATGTCATTGCATGTGTGTTCTTTCCATGAACCACATATGGATCAACCAGAGTCATTGCATGTGTGTTCTTTACACAAACCACACATGGATCCACCAGAGTAATTGCATGTGTGTTCATGTCACAAACCACACATGGATCCACCAATGTCATTGCATGTGTGTTCTTTTCACAAACCACATATGTATCAACAAATGTCATTGCATGTGTGTTCTTTCCACAAACCAAATATGGATCCACCAATGTCATTGCATGTGTGTTCTTTTCACAAACCGCATATGGATCCACTAGAGTCATTGCATGTGTGTTCTTTTCACAAACCACACATGGATCAACCAGAGTAATTGCATGTGTGTTCATGTCACAAACCACACATGGATCCACCAATGTCATTGCTTGTGTGTTCTTTCCATGAACCACATATGGATCCACCAATGTGATTGCATGTGTGTTCTTTCCACAAACCACATAAGGATCCACTAGAGTCATTGCATGTGTGTTCTTTTCACAAACCACATATGGATCCACTAGAGTTATTGCATGTGTGTTCTTTCCACAAACCACATATGGATTCACCAGAGTCATTGCATGTGTGTTCCTTTCCACAAACCACATATGGACCCACTAGAGTCATTGCGTGTGTGTTCTTTCCACAAACCACATATGGATCAACAAATGTCATTGCATGTGTGTTCTTTTCCACAAACCACACATGGATCAACCAGAGTCATTGCAAGTGTGTTCTTTTCACAAACCACACATGGATCAACCAGAGTCATTGCATGTGTGTTCTTTCCATGGACCACATATGGATCAACCGGAGTCATTGCATTTGTGTTCTTTCCACAAACCACACATGGATCCACCAGAGTAATGGCATGTGTGTTCATGACACAAATCACACATGGATCCACCAGAGTCATTGCATGTGTGTTCTTTCCACAAACCACACATGGATCCACCAGAGTAATTCCATGTGTGTTCTTTTCACAAACCACATATGGATCAACCAGAGTCATTGCATGTGTGTTCTTTGCACAAACCAGACATGGATCCACCAGAGTAATTGCATGTGTGGTCATGTCACAAACCACACATGGATCCACCAGTGTTCATTGCATGTGTGTTCTTTCCATGAACCACATATGGATCCACCAATGTCATTGCATGTGTGTTCTTTCCACAAACCACATATGGATCCACCAGAGTCATTGCATGCGTGTTCTTGTCCACAAACCACACATGGATCCACTAGAGTCATTGCATGTGTGTTCTTTCGAGAAACCATATATGGATCAACAAATATCATTGCATGTGTATTCTTTCCTCAAACCACATATGGATCCACCAATGTCATTGCATGTGTGTTCTTTTGACAAATAACATGGATCAACCAATGGCATTGCACGTGTGTTATTGTCATAAACCACACATGGATCAACCAATGTCATTGCATGTGTGTTCATGTCACAAACCACACATGGATCCACCAATGTTATTTCATGTGTGTTCTTTCCATGAACCACATATGGATCAACCAGAGTCATTGCATGTGTGTTCTTTCCATAAACCACACATGGATCCACCAGAGTTATTGCATGTGTGTTCATGTCACAAACCACCTATGGATCCACCAATGTCATTTCATGTGTGTTCTTGCCATGAACCACATATGGATCCACCAATGTCATTGCATGTGTGTTCTTTCCACAAACCACATATGGATCCACCAGAGTCATTGCATGTGTGTTCTTTCCACAAACCAAATATGGATCCACCAATGTCATTGCATGTGTGTTCATGTCACAAACATCACATGGATTCACCAATGTCATTGCATGTGTGTTATTTCCATGAACCACATATAGATCAACCAGAGTCATTGCATGTGTGTTCTTTACACAAACCACACATGGATCCACTAGAGTAATTGCATGTGTGTTCATGTCACAAACCACACATGGATCCACCAATGGCATTGCATGTGTGTTCTTTCCAAAAACCACATGGATCAACCAATGTCATTACATGTATGTTCTTTCCGCAAACCACATGGATCAACCAGAGTCATTGCATGTGTGTTCTTTCCACAAACCACACATGTATCCACCAAAGTAATTGTGTGTGTTCATGTCACAAACCACATATGGATCCACCAATGTCATTGCATGTGTGTTCATGTCACAAACCTCACATGGATCCACCAATGTCATTGCATGTGTGTTCTTTCCATGAACCACATATGGATCAACCAGAGTCATTGCATGTGTGTTCTTTACACAAACCACACATGGATCCACCAGAGTAATTGCATGTGTGTTCATGTCACAAACCACACATGGATCCACCAATGTCATTGCATGTGTGTTCTTTTCACAAACCACATATGTATCAACAAATGTCATTGCATGTGTGTTCTTTCCACAAACCAAATATGGATCCACCAATGTCATTGCACGTGTGTTCTTTTCACAAACCGCATATGGATCCACTAGAGTCATTGCATGTGTGTTCTTTTCACAAACCACACATGGATCAACCAGAGTAATTGCATGTGTGTTCTTTTCACAAACCACACATGGATCAACCAGAGTCATTGCATGTGTGTTCTTTCCATGGACCACATATGGATCAACCGGAGTCATTGCATTTGTGTTCTTTCCACAAACCACACATGGATCCACCAGAGTAATGGCATGTGTGTTCATGACACAAATCACACATGGATCCACCAGAGTCATTGCATGTGTGTTCTTTCCACAAACCACACATGGATCCACCAGAGTAATTCCATGTGTGTTCTTTTCACAAACCACATATGGATCAACCAGAGTCATTGCATGTGTGTTCTTTCCACAAACCAGACATGGATCCACCAGAGTAATTGCATGTGTGGTCATGTCACAAACCACACATGGATCCACCAGTGTTCATTGCATGTGTGTTCTTTCCATGAACCACATATGGATCCACCAATGTCATTGCATGTGTGTTCTTTCCACAAACCACATATGGATCCACCAGTCATTTCATGTGTGTTCTTTCCACAAACCACACATGGATCCACTAGAGTCATTGCATGTGTGTTCTTCGAGAAACCATATATGGATCAACAAATATCATTGCATGTGTATTCTTTCCTCAAACCACATATGGATCCACCAATGTCATTGCATGTGTGTTCTTTTGACAAATAACATGGATCAACCAATGGCATTGCACGTGTGTTATTGTCATAAACCACACATGGATCAACCAATGTCATTGCATGTGTGTTCATGTCACAAACCACACATGGATCCACCAATGTTATTTCATGTGTGTTCTTTCCATGAACCACATATGGATCAACCAGAGTCATTGCATGTGTGTTCTTTCCACAAACCACATGGATCCACCAGAGTTATTGCATGTGTGTTCATGTCACAAACCACCTATGGATCCACCAATGTCATTTCATGTGTGTTCTTGCCATGAACCACATATGGATCCACCAATGTCATTGCATGTGTGTTCTTTCCACAAACCACATATGGATCCACCAGAGTCATTGCATGTGTGTTCTTTCCACAAACCAAATATGGATCCACCAATGTCATTGCATGTGTGTTCATGTCACAAACATCACATGGATTCACCAATGTCATTGCATGTGTGTTATTTCCATGAACCACATATAGATCAACCAGAGTCATTGCATGTGTGTTCTTTACACAAACCACACATGGATCCACTAGAGTAATTGCATGTGTGTTCATGTCACAAACCACACATGGATCCACCAATGGCATTGCATGTGTGTTCTTTCCAAAAACCACATGGATCAACCAATGTCATTACATGTATGTTCTTTCCGCAAACCACATGGATCAACCAGAGTCATTGCATGTGTGTTCTTTCCACAAACCACACATGTATCCACCAAAGTAATTGCGTGTGTGTTCATGTCACAAACCACATATGGATCCACCAATGTCATTGCATGTGTGTTCATGTCACAAACCTCACATGGATCCACCAATGTCATTGCATGTGTGTTCTTTCCATGAACCACATATGGATCAACCAGAGTCATTGCATGTGTGTTCTTTACACAAACCACACATGGATCCACCAGAGTAATTGCATGTGTGTTCATGTCACAAACCACACATGGATCCACCAATGTCATTGCATGTGTGTTCTTTTCACAAACCACATATGTATCAACAAATGTCATTGCATGTGTGTTCTTTCCACAAACCAAATATGGATCCACCAATGTCATTGCACGTGTGTTCTTTTCACAAACCGCATATGGATCCACTAGAGTCATTGCATGTGTGTTCTTTTCACAAACCACACATGGATCAACCAGAGTAATTGCATGTGTGTTCATGTCACAAACCACACATGGATCCACCAATGTCATTGCTTGTGTGTTCTTTCCATGAACCACATATGGATCCACCAATGTGATTGCATGTGTGTTCTTTCCACAAACCACATAAGGATCCACTAGAGTCATTGCATGTGTGTTCTTTTCACAAACCACATATGGATCCACTAGAGTTATTGCATGTGTGTTCTTTCCACAAACCACATATGGATTCACCAGAGTCATTGCATGTGTGTTCCTTTCCACAAACCACATATGGACCCACTAGAGTCATTGCGTGTGTGTTCTTTCCACAAACCACATATGGATCAACAAATGTCATTGCATGTGTGTTCTTTCCACAAACCACACATGGATCAACCAGAGTCATTGCAAGTGTGTTCTTTTCACAAACCACACATGGATCAACCAGAGTCATTGCATGTGTGTTCTTTCCATGGACCACATATGGATCAACCGGAGTCATTGCATTTGTGTTATTTCCACAAACCACACATGGATCCACCAGAGTAATGGCATGTGTGTTCATGACACAAATCACACATGGATCCACCAGAGTCATTGCATGTGTGTTCTTTCCACAAACCACACATGGATCCACCAGAGTAATTCCATGTGTGTTCTTTTCACAAACCACATATGGATCAACCAGAGTCATTGCATGTGTGTTCTTTCCACAAACCAGACATGGATCCACCAGAGTAATTGCATGTGTGGTCATGTCACAAACCACACATGGATCCACCAGTGTTCATTGCATGTGTGTTCTTTCCATGAACCACATATGGATCCACCAATGTCATTGCATGTGTGTTCTTTCCACAAACCACATATGGATCCACCAGAGTCATTGCATGTGTGTTCTTTTCCACAAACCACACATGGATCCACTAGAGTCATTGCATGTGTGTTCTTTCGAGAAACCATATATGGATCAACAAATATCATTGCATGTGTATTCTTTCCTCAAACCACATATGGATCCACCAATGTCATTGCATGTGTGTTCTTTTGACAAATAACATGGATCAACCAATGGCATTGCACGTGTGTTATTGTCATAAACCACACATGGATCAACCAATGTCATTGCATGTGTGTTCATGTCACAAACCACACATGGATCCACCAATGTTATTTCATGTGTGTTCTTTCCATGAACCACATATGGATCAACCAGAGTCATTGCATGTGTGTTCTTTCCACAAACGACACATGGATCCACCAGAGTTATTGCATGTGTGTTCATGTCACAAACCACACATGGATCCACCAATGTCATTTCATGTGTGTTCTTGCCATGAACCACATATGGATCCACCAATGTCATTGCATGTGTGTTCTTTCCACAAACCACATATGGATCCACCAGAGTCATTGCGTGTGTGTTCTTTCCACAAACCAAATATGGATCCACCAATGTCATTGCATGTGTGTTCATGTCACAAACATCACATGGATTCACCAATGTCATTGCATGTGTGTTATTTCCATGAACCACATATAGATCAACCAGAGTCATTGCATGTGTGTTCTTTCCACAAACCACACATGGATCCACTAGAGTAATTGCATGTGTGTTCATGACACAAATCACACATGGATCCACCAGAGTCATTGCATGTGTGTTCTGTCCACAAACCACACATGGATCCACCAGAGTAATTCCATGTGTGTTCTTTTCACAAACCACATATGGATCAACCAGAGTCATTGCATGTGTGTTCTTTCAACAAACCAGACATGGATCCACCAGAGTTATTGCATGTGTGGTCATGTCACAAACCACACATGTGTGTTCTTTCCATGAACCACATATGGATCCACCAATGTCATTGCATGTGTGTTCTTTCCACAAACCACATATGGATCCACCAGAGTCATTGCATGTGTGTTCTTTTCCACAAACCACACATGGATCCACTAGAGTCATTGAATGTGTGTTCTTTCGATAAACCATATATGGATCAACAAATATCATTGCATGTGTATTCTTTCCACAAACCACATATGGATCCACCAATGTCATTGCATGTGTGTTCTTTTGACAAATAACATGGATCAACCAATGGCATTGCATGTGTGTTATTGTCATAAACCACATATGGATCAACCAATGGCAATGCATGTGTGTTCCTGTCACAAACCACATATGTATCCACTAGTGTAATTGCATGTGTGTTCTTTTCACAAACCACACATGGATCAACCAGAGTCATTGCATGTGTGTTCTTTTCACAAACCACACATGGATCAACCAGAGTCATTGCATGTGTGTTCTTTCCATGGACCACATATGGATCAACCAGAGTCATTGCATGTGTGTTCTTTCCACAAACCACACATGGATCCACTAGAGTCATTGAATGTGTGTTCTTTCGATAAACCATATATGGATCAACAAATATCATTGCATGTGTATTCTTTCCACAAACCACATATGGATCCACCAATGTCATTGCATGTGTGTTCTTTCCACAAACCACATATGGATCCACCAGAGTCATTGCATGTGTGTTCTTTTCCACAAACCACACATGGATCCACTAGAGTCATTGAATGTGTGTTCTTTCGATAAACCATATATGGATCAACAAATATCATTGCATGTGTATTCTTTCCACAAACCACATATGGATCCACCAATGTCATTGCATGTGTGTTCTTTTGACAAATAACATGGATCAACCAATGGCATTGCACGTGTGTTATTGTCATAAACCACACATGGATCAACCAATGTCATTGCATGTGTGTTCATGTCACAAACCACACATGGATCCACCAATGTTATTTCATGTGTGTTCTTTCCATGAACCACATATGGATCAACCAGAGTCATTGCATGTGTGTTCTTTCCACAAACCACACATGGATCCACCAGAGTTATTGCATGTGTGTTCATGTCACAAACCACCTATGGATCCACCAATGTCATTTCATGTGTGTTCTTGCCATGAACCACATATGGATCCACCAATGTCATTGCATGTGTGTTCTTTCCACAAACCACATATGGATCCACCAGAGTCATTGCATGTGTGTTCTTTCCACAAACCAAATATGGATCCACCAATGTCATTGCATGTGTGTTCATGTCACAAACATCACATGGATTTACCAATGCCATTGCATGTGTGTTATTTCCATGAACCACATATAGATCAACCAGAGTCATTGCATGTGTGTTCTTTCCACAAACCACACATGGATCCACTAGAGTAATTGCATGTGTGTTCATGTCACAAACCACACATGGATCCACCAATGGCATTGCATGTGTGTTCTTTCCAAAAACCACATGGATCAACCAATGTCATTACATGTATGTTCTTTCCGCAAACCACATGGATCAACCAGAGTCATTGCATGTGTGTTCTTTCCACAAACCACACATGTATCCACCAAAGTAATTGCGTGTGTGTTCATGTCACAAACCATATATGGATCCACCAATGTCATTGCATGTGTGTTCATGTCACAAACCTCACATGGATCCACCAATGTCATTGCATGTGTGTTCTTTCCATGAACCACATATGGATCAACCAGAGTCATTGCATGTGTGTTCTTTACACAAACCACACATGGATCCACCAGAGTAATTGCATGTGTGTTCATGTCACAAACCACACATGTATCCACCAATGTCATTGCATGTGTGTTCTTTTCACAAACCACATATGTATCAACAAATGTCATTGCATGTGTGTTCTTTCCACAAACCAAATATGGATCCACCAATGTCATTGCATGTGTGTTCTTTTCACAAACCGCATATGGATCCACTAGAGTCATTGCATGTGTGTTCTTTTCACAAACCACACATGGATCAACCAGAGTAATTGCATGTGTGTTCATGTCACAAACCACACATGGATCCACCAATGTCATTGCTTGTGTGTTCTTTCCATGAACCACATATGGATCCACCAATGTGATTGCATGTGTGTTCTTTCCACAAACCACATAAGGATCCACTAGAGTCATTGCATGTGTGTTCTTTTCACAAACCACATATGGATCCACTAGAGTTATTGCATGTGTGTTCTTTCCACAAACCACATATGGATTCACAAGAGTCATTGCATATGTGTTCCTTTCCACAAACCACATATGTATCCACTAGAGTCATTGCATGTGTTCTTTCCACAAACCACATATGGATCAACAAATGTCATTGCATTTGTGTTCTTTTCCACAAACCACATATGGATCCACTAGAGTTCATTGCATGTTTGTTATTTTCCACAAACCACATGGATCAACCAATGGCATTGCATGTGTTATTGTCATAAACCACATATGGATCAACCAATGGCAATGCATGTGTTCCCCACAAACCACATATGGATCCACCAGTTCATTGCATGTGTGTTCTTTCCACAAACCAAATATGTATCCACTAGAGTAATTGTATGTGTGTTCTTTTCACAAACCACACATGGATCAACCAGAGTCATTACATGTGTGTTCTTTTCACAAACCAGACATGGATCAACCAGAGTCATTGCATGTGTGTTCTTTCCATGGACCACATATGGATCAACTGAGTAATTTCATGTGTGTTCTTTCCATAAACCACACATGGATCCACCAGAGTAATGGCATGTGTGTTCAGGACACAAATCACACATGGATCCACCAGAGTCATTGCATGTGTGTTCTTTCCACAAACCACACATGGATCCACCAGAGTAATTCCATGTGTGTTCTTTTCACAAACCACATATGGATCAACCAGAGTCATTGCATGTGTGTTCTTTCCACAAACCACACATGGATCCACCAGTAATAATTACATGTGTGGTCGTGTCACAAACCACACATGGATCCACCAGTGTTCATTGCATGTATGTTCTTTCCATGAACCACATATGGATCCACCAATGTCATTGCATGTGTGTTCTTTCCACAAACCACACATGGATCCACCAGAGTTATTGCATGTGTGTTCATGTCACAAACCACACATGGATCCACCAATGTCATTTCATGTGTGTTCTTTCCATGAACCACATATGGATCCACCAATGTCATTGCATGTGTGTTATTTCCACAAACCACATATGGATCCACCAGAGTCATTGCATGTGTGTTCTTTCCACAAACCAAATATGGATCCACCAATGTCATTGCATGTGTGTTCATGTCACAAACATCACATGGATTCACCAATGTCATTGCATGTGTGTTATTTCCATGAACCACATATAGATCAACCAGAGTCATTGCATGTGTGTTCTTTCCACAAACCACACATGGATCCACCAGAGTAATTGCATATGTGTTCATGTCACAAACCACACATGGATCCACCAATGGCATTGCATGTGTGTTCTTTCCAAAAACCACATGGATCAACCAATGTCATTACATGTATGTTCTTTCCGCAAACCACATGGATCAACCAGAGTCATTGCATGTGTGTTCTTTCCACAAACCACACATGTATCCACCAAAGTAATTGCGTGTGTGTTCATGTCACAAACCACATATGGATCCACCAATGGCATTGCATGTGTGTTCATGTCACAAACCTCACATGGATCCACCAATGTCATTGCATGTGTGTTCTTTCCATGAACCACATATGGATCAACCAGAGTCATTGCATGTGTGTTCTTTCCACAAACCATACATGGATCCACCAGAGTAATTGCATGTGCGTTCATGTCACAAACCACACATGGATCCACCAATGTCATTGCATGTGTGTTCTTTTCACAAACCACATATGTATCAACAAATGTCATTGCATGTGTGTTCTTTCCACAAACCAAATATGGATCCACCAATGTCATTGCATGTGTGTTCTTTTCACAAACCACATATGGATCCACTAGAGTAATTGCATGTGTGTTCTTTTCACAAACCACACATGGATCCACCAGACTCATTGCATGTGTGTTCTTTCCACAAACCACACATGGATTAACCAGAGTAATTGCATGTGTGTTCATGTCACAAACCACACATGGATCCACCAATGTCATTGCATGTGTGTTCTTTACATGAACCACATATGGATCCACCAATGTGATTGCATGTGTGTTCTTTCCACAAACCACATAAGGATCCACTAGAGTCATTGCATGTGTGTTCTTTTCACAAACCACATATGGATCCACTAGAGTTATTGCATGTGTGTTCTTTCCACAAACCACATATGGATTCACCACTGTCATTGCATGTGTGTTCCTTTCCACAAACCACATATGGATCCACTAGAGTCATTGCTTGTGTGTTCTTTCCACAAACCACATATGGATCAACAAATGGCATTGCATGTGTGTTCTTTTCAACAAACCACATATGGATCCACTAGAGTTCATTGCATGTTTGTTCTTTTCCACAAACCACATGGATCAACCAATGGCATTGCATGTGTGTTATTGTCATAAACCACATATGGATCAACCAATGGCAATGCATGTGTGTTACTCTCACAAACCACATATGGATCCACCGGTGTTCATTGCATGTGTGTTCTTTCCACAAACCAAATATGTATCCACTAGAGTAATTGCATGTGTGTTCTTTTCACAAACCACACATGGATCAACCAGAGTCATTGAATGTGTGTTCTTTTCACAAACCAGACATGGATCAACCAGAGTCATTGCATGTGTGTTCTTTCCATGTACCACATATGGATCAACCAGAGTCATTGCATGTGTGTTCTTTCCACAAACCACACATGGATCCACCAGAGTAATGGCATGTGTGTTCATGACACAAATCACACATGGATCCACCAGAGTCATTGCATGTGTGTTCTTTCCACAAACCACACATGGATCCACTAGAGTAATTCAATGTGTGTTCTTTTCACAAACCACATATGGATCAACCAGAGTCATTGCATGTGTGTTCTTTCCACAAACCACACATGGATCCACCAGAGTAATTACATATGTGGTCATGTCACAAACCACACATGGATCCACCAGTGTTCATTGCATGTGTGTTCTTTCCATGAACCACATATGGATCCACCAATGTCATTGCATGTGTGTTCTTTCCACAAACCACATATGGATCCACCAGAGTCATTGCATGTGTGTTCTTTTCCACAAACCACACATGGATCCACTAGAGTCATTGCATGTGTGTTCTTTCGACAAACCATATATGGATCAACAAATATCATTGCATGTGTATTCTTTCCACAAACCACATATGGATCCACCAATGTCACTGCATGTGTGTTCTTTTGACAAATAACATGGATCAACCAATGGCATTGCACGTGTGTTATTGTCATAAACCACACATGGATCAACCAATGTCATTGCATGTGTGTTCATGTCACAAACCACACATGGATCCACCAATGTTATTTCATGTGTGTTCTTTCCATGAACCACATATGGATCAACCAGAGTCATTGCATGTGTGTTGTTTCCACAAACCACACATGGATCCACCAGAGTAATTGCATGTGTGTCCATCTCACAAACCACACATGGATCCACCAATGTCATTTCATGAGTGATCTTGCCATGAACCACATATGGATCCACCAATGTTGTTGCATGTGTGTTCTTTCCACAAACCACATATGGATCCACCAAAGTCATTGCATGTGTGTTCTTTCCACAAACCAAATATGGATCCACCAATGTCATTGCATGTGTGTTCATGTCACAAACATCACATGGATTCACCAATGTCATTGCATGTGTGTTATTTCCATGAACCACATATAGATCAACCAGAGTCATTTCATGTGTGTTCTTTCCACAAACCACACATGGATCCACCAGAGTAATTGTGTGTTCATGTCACAAACCTCACATGGATCCACCAATGTCATTGCATGTGTGTTCTTTACATGAACCACATATGGATCAACCAGAGTCATTGCATGTGTTCTTTCCACAAACCATACATGGATCCACCAGAGTAATTGCATGTGTGTTCATGTCACAAACCACACATGGATCCACCAATGTCATTGCATGTGTGTTCTTTTCACAAACCACATATGTATCAACAAATGTCATTGCATGTGTGTTCTTTCCACAAACCAAATATGGATCCACCAATGTCATTCCATGTGTGTTATTTTCACAAACCACATATGGATCCACTAGAGTAATTGCATTTGTGTACTTTTCACAAACCACATGGATCCACCAGACTCATTGCATGTGTGTTCTTTCCACAAACCACACATGGATCAACCAGAGTAATTGCATGTGTGTTCATGTCACAAACCACACATGGATCCACCAATGTCATTGCATGTGTGTTCTTTACATGAACCACATATGGATCCACCAATGTGATTGCATGTGTGTTCTTTCCACAAACCACATAAGGATCCACTAGAGTCATTGCATGTGTGTTCTTTTCACAAACCACATATGGATCCACTAGAGTTATTGCATGTGTGTTCTTTCCACAAACCACATATGGATTCACCAGAGTCATTGCATGTGTGTTCCTTTCCACAAACCACATATGGATCCACTAGAGTCATTGCGTGTGTGTTCTTTCCACAAACCACATATGGATCAACAAATGGCATTGCATGTGTGTTCTTTTCAACAAACCACATATGGATCCACTAGAGTTCATTGCATGTTTGTTATTTTCCACAAACCACATGGATCAACCAATGGCATTGCATGTGTGTTATTGTCATAAACCACATATGGATCAACCAATGGCAATGCATGTGTGTTACTCTCACAAACCACATATGGATCCACCAGTGTTCATTGCATGTGTGTTCTTTCCACAAACCAAATATGTATCCACTAGAGTAATTGCATGTGTGTTCTTTTCACAAACCACACATGGATCAACCAGAGTCATTGCATGTGTGTTCTTTTCACAAACCAGACATGGATCAACCAGAGTCATTGCATGTGTGTTCTTTCCATGGACCACATATGGATCAACAGAGTCATTGCATGTGTGTTCTTTCCACAAACCACACATGGATCCACCAGAGTAATGGCATGTGTGTTCATGACACAAATCACACATGGATCCACCAGAGTCATTGCATGTGTGTTCTTTCCACAAACCACACATGGATCCACCAGAGTAATTCCATGTGTGTTCTTTTCACAAACCACATATGGATCAACCAGAGTCATTGCATGTGTGTTCTTTCCACAAACCAGACATGGATCCACCAGAGTAATTGCATGTGTGGTCATGTCACAAACCACACATGGATCCACCAGTGTTCATTGCATGTGTGTTCTTTCCATGAACCACATATGGATCCACCAATGTCATTGCATGTGTGTTCTTTCCACAAACCACATATGGATCCACCAGAGTCATTGCATGTGTGTTCTTTTCCACAAACCACACATGGATCCACTAGAGTCATTGCATGTGTGTTCTTTCGAGAAACCATATATGGATCAACAAATATCATTGCATGTG
Organism: Avena insularis; assembly: GCA_023614405.1. Classification (NCBI taxonomy): domain Eukaryota; kingdom Viridiplantae; phylum Streptophyta; class Magnoliopsida; order Poales; family Poaceae; genus Avena; species Avena insularis. The sequence continues at coordinate 333,180,324 of CM042696.1, forward strand.
TATTCTTTCCTCAAACCACATATGGATCCACCAATGTCATTGCATGTGTGTTCTTTTGACAAATAACATGGATCAACCAATCGCATTGACGTGTGTTGTCATAAACCACACATGGATCAACCAATGTCATTGCATGTGTGTTCATGTCACAAACCACACATGGATCCACCAATGTTATTTCATGTGTGTTCTTTCCATGAACCACATATGGATCAACCAGAGTCATTGCATGTGTGTTCTTTCCACAAACGACACATGGATCCACCAGAGTTATTGCATGTGTGTTCATGTCACAAACCACACATGGATCCACCAATGTCATTTCATGTGTGTTCTTGCCATGAACCACATATGGATCCACCAATGTCATTGCATGTGTGTTCTTTCCACAAACCACATATGGATCCACCAGAGTCATTGCGTGTGTGTTCTTTCCACAAACCAAATATGGATCCACCAATGTCATTGCATGTGTGTTCATGTCACAAACATCACATGGATTCACCAATGTCATTGCATGTGTGTTATTTCCATGAACCACATATAGATCAACCAGAGTCATTGCATGTGTGTTCTTTCCACAAACCACACATGGATCCACTAGAGTAATTGCATGTGTGTTCATGACACAAATCACACATGGATCCACCAGAGTCATTGCATGTGTGTTCTGTCCACAAACCACACATGGATCCACCAGAGTAATTCCATGTGTGTTCTTTTCACAAACCACATATGGATCAACCAGAGTCATTGCATGTGTGTTCTTTCAACAAACCAGACATGGATCCACCAGAGTTATTGCATGTGTGGTCATGTCACAAACCACACATGTGTGTTCTTTCCATGAACCACATATGGATCCACCAATGTCATTGCATGTGTGTTCTTTCCACAAACCACATATGGATCCACCAGAGTCATTGCATGTGTGTTCTTTTCCACAAACCACACATGGATCCACTAGAGTCATTGAATGTGTGTTCTTTCGATAAACCATATATGGATCAACAAATATCATTGCATGTGTATTCTTTCCACAAACCACATATGGATCCACCAATGTCATTGCATGTGTGTTCTTTTGACAAATAACATGGATCAACCAATGGCATTGCATGTGTGTTATTGTCATAAACCACATATGGATCAACCAATGGCAATGCATGTGTGTTCCTGTCACAAACCACATATGTATCCACTAGTGTAATTGCATGTGTGTTCTTTTCACAAACCACATGGATCAACCAGTCATTGCATGTGTGTTCTTTTCACAAACCACACATGCATCAACCAGAGTCATTGCATGTGTGTTCTTTCCATGGACCACATATGGATCAACCAGAGTCATTGCATGTGTGTTCTTTCCACAAACCACACATGGATCCACTAGAGTCATTGAATGTGTGTTCTTTCGATAAACCATATATGGATCAACAAATATCATTGCATGTGTATTCTTTCCACAAACCACATATGGATCCACCAATGTCATTGCATGTGTGTTCTTTCCACAAACCACATATGGATCCACCAGAGTCATTGCATGTGTGTTCTTTTCCACAAACCACACATGGATCCACTAGAGTCATTGAATGTGTGTTCTTTCGATAAACCATATATGGATCAACAAATATCATTGCATGTGTATTCTTTCCACAAACCACATATGGATCCACCAATGTCATTGCATGTGTGTTCTTTTGACAAATAACATGGATCAACCAATGGCATTGCACGTGTTATTGTCATAAACCACACATGGATCAACCAATGTCATTGCATGTGTGTTCATGTCACAAACCACATGGATCCACCAATGTTATTTCATGTGTGTTCTTTCCATGAACCACATATGGATCAACCAGAGTCATTGCATGTGTGTTCTTTCCACAAACCACACATGGATCCACCAGAGTTATTGCATGTGTGTTCATGTCACAAACCACCTATGGATCCACCAATGTCATTTCATGTGTGTTCTTGCCATGAACCACATATGGATCCACCAATGTCATTGCATGTGTGTTCTTTCCACAAACCACATATGGATCCACCAGAGTCATTGCATGTGTGTTCTTTCCACAAACCAAATATGGATCCACCAATGTCATTGCATGTGTGTTCATGTCACAAACATCACATGGATTTACCAATGCCATTGCATGTGTGTTATTTCCATGAACCACATATAGATCAACCAGAGTCATTGCATGTGTGTTCTTTCCACAAACCACACATGGATCCACTAGAGTAATTGCATGTGTGTTCATGTCACAAACCACACATGGATCCACCAATGGCATTGCATGTGTGTTCTTTCCAAAAACCACATGGATCAACCAATGTCATTACATGTATGTTCTTTCCGCAAACCACATGGATCAACCAGAGTCATTGCATGTGTGTTCTTTCCACAAACCACACATGTATCCACCAAAGTAATTGCGTGTGTGTTCATGTCACAAACCATATATGGATCCACCAATGTCATTGCATGTGTGTTCATGTCACAAACCTCACATGGATCCACCAATGTCATTGCATGTGTGTTCTTTCCATGAACCACATATGGATCAACCATTGTCATTGCATGTGTGTTCTTTACACAAACCACACATGGATCCACCAGAGTAATTGCATGTGTGTTCATGTCACAAACCACACATGTATCCACCAATGTCATTGCATGTGTGTTCTTTTCACAAACCACATATGTATCAACAAATGTCATTGCATGTGTGTTCTTTCCACAAACCAAATATGGATCCACCAATGTCATTGCATGTGTGTTCTTTTCACAAACCGCATATGGATCCACTAGAGTCATTGCATGTGTGTTCTTTTCACAAACCACACATGGATCAACCAGAGTAATTGCATGTGTGTTCATGTCACAAACCACACATGGATCCACCAATGTCATTGCTTGTGTGTTCTTTCCATGAACCACATATGGATCCACCAATGTGATTGCATGTGTGTTCTTTCCACAAACCACATAAGGATCCACTAGAGTCATTGCATGTGTGTTCTTTTCACAAACCACATATGGATCCACTAGAGTTATTGCATGTGTGTTCTTTCCACAAACCACATATGGATTCACAAGAGTCATTGCATATGTGTTCCTTTCCACAAACCACATATGGATCCACTAGAGTCATTGCGTGTGTGTTCTTTCCACAAACCACATATGGATCAACAAATGTCATTGCATTTGTGTTCTTTTCCACAAACCACATATGGATCCACTAGAGTTCATTGCATGTTTGTTATTTTCCACAAACCACATGGATCAACCAATGGCATTGCATGTGTTATTGTCATAAACCACATATGGATCAACCAATGGCAATGCATGTGTGTTCCTGTCACAAACCACATATGGATCCACCAGTGTTCATTGCATGTGTGTTCTTTCCACAAACCAAATATGTATCCACTAGAGTAATTGTATGTGTGTTCTTTTCACAAACCACACATGGATCAACCAGAGTCATTACATGTGTGTTCTTTTCACAAACCAGACATGGATCAACCAGAGTCATTGCATGTGTGTTCTTTCCATGGACCACATATGGATCAACCAGAGTAATTTCATGTGTGTTCTTTCCATAAACCACACATGGATCCACCAGAGTAATGGCATGTGTGTTCAGGACACAAATCACACATGGATCCACCAGAGTCATTGCATGTGTGTTCTTTCCACAAACCACACATGGATCCACCAGAGTAATTCCATGTGTGTTCTTTTCACAAACCACATATGGATCAACCAGAGTCATTGCATGTGTGTTCTTTCCACAAACCACACATGGATCCACCAGAGTAATAATTACATGTGTGGTCGTGTCACAAACCACACATGGATCCACCAGTGTTCATTGCATGTATGTTCTTTCCATGAACCACATATGGATCCACCAATGTCATTGCATGTGTGTTCTTTCCACAAACCACACATGGATCCACCAGAGTTATTGCATGTGTGTTCATGTCACAAACCACACATGGATCCACCAATGTCATTTCATGTGTGTTCTTTCCATGAACCACATATGGATCCACCAATGTCATTGCATGTGTGTTATTTCCACAAACCACATATGGATCCACCAGAGTCATTGCATGTGTGTTCTTTCCACAAACCAAATATGGATCCACCAATGTCATTGCATGTGTGTTCATGTCACAAACATCACATGGATTCACCAATGTCATTGCATGTGTGTTATTTCCATGAACCACATATAGATCAACCAGAGTCATTGCATGTGTGTTCTTTCCACAAACCACACATGGATCCACCAGAGTAATTGCATATGTGTTCATGTCACAAACCACACATGGATCCACCAATGGCATTGCATGTGTGTTCTTTCCAAAAACCACATGGATCAACCAATGTCATTACATGTATGTTCTTTCCGCAAACCACATGGATCAACCAGAGTCATTGCATGTGTGTTCTTTCCACAAACCACACATGTATCCACCAAAGTAATTGCGTGTGTGTTCATGTCACAAACCACATATGGATCCACCAATGGCATTGCATGTGTGTTCATGTCACAAACCTCACATGGATCCACCAATGTCATTGCATGTGTGTTCTTTCCATGAACCACATATGGATCAACCAGAGTCATTGCATGTGTGTTCTTTCCACAAACCAAACATGGATACACCAGAGTAATTGCATGTGTTCATGTCACAAACCACACATGGATCCACCAATGTCATTGCATGTGTGTTCTTTTCACAAACCACATATGTATCAACAAATGTCATTGCATGTGTGTTCTTTCCACAAACCAAATATGGATCCACCAATGTCATTGCATGTGTGTTCTTTTCACAAACCACATATGGATCCACTAGAGTAATTGCATGTGTGTTCTTTTCACAAACCACACATGGATCCACCAGACTCATTGCATGTGTGTTCTTTCCACAAACCACACATGGATTAACCAGAGTAATTGCATGTGTGTTCATGTCACAAACCACACATGGATCCACCAATGTCATTGCATGTGTGTTCTTTACATGAACCACATATGGATCCACCAATGTGATTGCATGTGTGTTCTTTCCACAAACCACATAAGGATCCACTAGAGTCATTGCATGTGTGTTCTTTTCACAAACCACATATGGATCCACTAGAGTTATTGCATGTGTGTTCTTTCCACAAACCACATATGGATTCACCAGAGTCATTGCATGTGTGTTCCTTTCCACAAACCACATATGGATCCACTAGAGTCATTGCGTGTGTGTTCTTTCCACAAACCACATATGGATCAACAAATGGCATTGCATGTGTGTTCTTTTCAACAAACCACATATGGATCCACTAGAGTTCATTGCATGTTTGTTCTTTTCCACAAACCACATGGATCAACCAATGGCATTGCATGTGTGTTATTGTCATAAACCACATATGGATCAACCAATGGCAATGCATGTGTGTTACTCTCACAAACCACATATGGATCCACCGGTGTTCATTGCATGTGTGTTCTTTCCACAAACCAAATATGTATCCACTAGAGTAATTGCATGTGTGTTCTTTTCACAAACCACACATGGATCAACCAGAGTCATTGAATGTGTGTTCTTTTCACAAACCAGACATGGATCAACCAGAGTCATTGCATGTGTGTTCTTTCCATGTACCACATATGGATCAACCAGAGTCATTGCATGTGTGTTCTTTCCACAAACCACACATGGATCCACCAGAGTAATGGCATGTGTGTTCATGACACAAATCACACATGGATCCACCAGAGTCATTGCATGTGTGTTCTTTCCACAAACCACACATGGATCCACTAGAGTAATTCAATGTGTGTTCTTTTCACAAACCACATATGGATCAACCAGAGTCATTGCATGTGTGTTCTTTCCACAAACCACACATGGATCCACCAGAGTAATTACATATGTGGTCATGTCACAAACCACACATGGATCCACCAGTGTTCATTGCATGTGTGTTCTTTCCATGAACCACATATGGATCCACCAATGTCATTGCATGTGTGTTCTTTCCACAAACCACATATGGTTCCACCCGTTTCATTGCATTTGGTTTTTTTTACACAAACCACACATGGATCCACTAGAGTCATTGCATGTGTGTTCTTTCGACAAACCATATATGGATCAACAAATATCATTGCATGTGTATTCTTTCCACAAACCACATATGGATCCACCAATGTCACTGCATGTGTGTTCTTTTGACAAATAACATGGATCAACCAATGGCATTGCACGTGTGTTATTGTCATAAACCACACATGGATCAACCAATGTCATTGCATGTGTGTTCATGTCACAAACCACACATGGATCCACCAATGTTATTTCATGTGTGTTCTTTCCATGAACCACATATGGATCAACCAGAGTCATTGCATGTGTGTTGTTTCCACAAACCACACATGGATCCACCAGAGTAATTGCATGTGTGTCCATCTCACAAACCACACATGGATCCACCAATGTCATTTCATGAGTGTTCTTGCCATGAACCACATATGGATCCACCAATGTTGTTGCATGTGTGTTCTTTCCACAAACCACATATGGATCCACCAAAGTCATTGCATGTGTGTTCTTTCCACAAACCAAATATGGATCCACCAATGTCATTGCATGTGTGTTCATGTCACAAACATCACATGGATTCACCAATGTCATTGCATGTGTGTTATTTCCATGAACCACATATAGATCAACCAGAGTCATTTCATGTGTGTTCTTTCCACAAACCACACATGGATCCACCAGAGTAATTGCTTGTGTGTTCATGTCACAAACCTCACATGGATCCACCAATGTCATTGCATGTGTGTTCTTTCCATGAACCACATATGGATCAACCAGAGTCATTGCATGTGTGTTCTTTCCACAAACCATACATGGATCCACCAGAGTAATTGCATGTGTGTTCATGTCACAAACCACACATGGATCCACCAATGTCATTGCATGTGTGTTCTTTTCACAAACCACATATGTATCAACAAATGTCATTGCATGTGTGTTCTTTCCACAAACCAAATATGGATCCACCAATGTCATTCCATGTGTGTTATTTTCACAAACCACATATGGATCCACTAGAGTAATTGCATGTGTGTTCTTTTCACAAACCACACATGGATCCACCAGACTCATTGCATGTGTGTTCTTTCCACAAACCACACATGGATCAACCAGAGTAATTGCATGTGTGTTCATGTCACAAACCACACATGGATCCACCAATGTCATTGCATGTGTGTTCTTTACATGAACCACATATGGATCCACCAATGTGATTGCATGTGTGTTCTTTCCACAAACCACATAAGGATCCACTAGAGTCATTGCATGTGTGTTCTTTTCACAAACCACATATGGATCCACTAGAGTTATTGCATGTGTGTTCTTTCCACAAACCACATATGGATTCACCAGAGTCATTGCATGTGTGTTCCTTTCCACAAACCACATATGGATCCACTAGAGTCATTGCGTGTGTGTTCTTTCCACAAACCACATATGGATCAACAAATGGCATTGCATGTGTGTTCTTTTCAACAAACCACATATGGATCCACTAGAGTTCATTGCATGTTTGTTATTTTCCACAAACCACATGGATCAACCAATGGCATTGCATGTGTGTTATTGTCATAAACCACATATGGATCAACCAATGGCAATGCATGTGTGTTACTCTCACAAACCACATATGGATCCACCAGTGTTCATTGCATGTGTGTTCTTTCCACAAACCAAATATGTATCCACTAGAGTAATTGCATGTGTGTTCTTTTCACAAACCACACATGGATCAACCAGAGTCATTGCATGTGTGTTCTTTTCACAAACCAGACATGGATCAACCAGAGTCATTGCATGTGTGTTCTTTCCATGGACCACATATGGATCAACAGAGTCATTGCATGTGTGTTCTTTCCACAAATCACACATGGATCCACCAGAGTAATGGCATGTGTGTTCATGACACAAATCACACATGGATCCAGAGTCATTGCATGTGTGTTCTTTCCACAAACCACACATGGATCCACTAGAGTAATTCCATGTGTGTTCTTTTCACAAACCACATATGGATCAACCAGAGTCATTGCATGTGTGTTCTTTCCACAAACCACACATGGATCCACCAGAGTAATTACATGTGTGGTCATGTCACAAACCACACATGGATCCACCAGTGTTCATTGCATGTGTGTTCTTTCCATGAACCACATATGGATCCACCAATGTCATTGCATGTGTGTTCTTTCCACAAACCACATATGGATCCACCAGAGTCATTGCATGTGTGTTCTTTTCCACAAACCACACATGGATCCACTAGAGTCATTGCATGTGTGTTCTTTCGACAAACCATATATGGATCAACAAATATCATTGCATGTGTATTCTTTCCACAAACCACATATGGATCCACCAATGTCACTGCATGTGTGTTCTTTTGACAAATAACATGGATCAACCAATGGCATTGCACGTGTGTTATTGTCATAAACCACACATGGATCAACCAATGTCATTGCATGTGTGTTCATGTCACAAACCACACATGGATCCACCAATGTTATTTCATGTGTGTTCTTTCCATGAACCACATATGGATCAACCAGAGTCATTGCATGTGTGTTGTTTCCACAAACCACACATGGATCCACCAGAGTAATTGCATGTGTGTCCATCTCACAAACCACACATGGATCCACCAATGTCATTTCATGAGTGTTCTTTCCATAAACCACATATGGATCCACCAATGTCGTTGCATGTGTGTTCTTTCCACAAACCACATATGGATCCACCAAAGTCATTGCATATGTGTTCTTTCCACAAACCAAATATGGATCCACCAATGTCATTGCATGTGTGTTCATGTCACAAACATCACATGGATTCACCATGGTCATTGCATGTGTGTTATTTCCATGAACCACATATAGATCAACATTATTCATTTCATGTGTGTTCTTTCCACAAACCACACATGGATCCACCAGAGTAATTGCTTGTGTGTTCATGTCACAAACCACACATGGATCCACCAATGGCATTGCATGTGTGTTCTTTCCATAAACCACATGGATCAACCAATGTCATTACATGTGTCTTGTTTCTGCAAACCACATGGATCAACCAGAGTCATTGCATGTGTGTTCTTTCCACAAACCACACATGGATCCACCAAAGTAATTGCGTGTGTGTTCATGTCACAAACCACATATGGATCCACCAATGTCATTGCATGTGTGTTCATGTCACAAACCTCACATGGATCCACCAATGTCATTGCATGTGTGTTCTTTCCATGAACCACATATGGATCAACTAGAGTCATTGCATGTGTGTTCTTTCCACAAACGACACATGGATCCACCACTGTCATTGCATGTGTGTTCATGTCACAAACATCACATGGATTCACCAATGTCATTGCATGTGTGTTCTTTTCACAAACCACATATGTATCAACAAATGTCATTGCATGTGTGTTCTTTCCACAAACCAAATATGGATCCACCAATGTCATTGCATGTGTGTTCTTTTCACAAACCACATATGGATCCACTAGATTAATTGCATGTGTGTTCTTTTCACAAACCACACATGGATCCACCAGAGTCATTGCATGTGTGTTATTTCCACAAACCACACATGGATCAACCAGAGTAAATGCATGTGTGTTCATGTCACAAACCACACATGGATCCACCAATGTCATTGCATGTGTGTTCTTTCCATGAACCACATATGGATCCACCAATGTGATTGCATGTGTGTTCTTTCCACAAACCACATAAGGATCCACTAGAGTCATTGCATGTGTGTTCTTTTCAAAAACCACATATGGATCCACCAGAGTTATTGCATGTGTGTTCTTTCCACAAACCACATATGGATTCACCAGAGTCATTGCATGTGTGTTCCTTTCCACAAACCACATATGGATCCACTAGAGTCATTGCATGTGTGTTCTTTCCACAAACCACATATGGATCAATAAATGTCATTGCATGTGTGTTCTTTTCCACAAACCACATATGGATCCACTAGAGTTCATTGCATGTTTGTTCTTTTCCACAAACCACATGGATCAACCAATGGCATTACATGTGTGTTTTTGTCATAAACCACATATGGATCAACCAATGGCAATGCATGTGTGTTCCTGTCACAAACCACATATGGATCCACCAGTGTTCATTGCATGTGTGTTCTTTCCTCAAACCAAATATGTATCCACTAGAGTAATTGCATGTGTGTTCTTTTCACAAACCACACATGGATCAACCAGAGTCATTGCATGTGTGTTCTTTTCACAAACCAGACATGGAGCAACCAGAGTCATTGCATGTGTGTTCTTTCAATGGACCACATATGGATCAACCAGAGTCATTGCATGTGTGTTCTTTCCACAAACCGCACATGGATCCACCAGAGTAATGGCATGTGTGTTCATGACACAAATCACACATGGATCCACAAGAGTCATTGCATGTGTGTTCTTTCCACAAACCACACATGGATCCACCAGAGTAATTCCATGTGTGTTCTTTTCACAAACCACATATGGATCAACCAGAGTCATTGCATGTGTGTTCTTTCCACAAACCACACATGGATCCACCAGAGTAATTACATTTGTGGTCATGTCACAAACCACACATGGATCCACCAGTGTTCATTGCATGTGTGTTCTTTTCACAAACCACATATGGATCCACTAGAGTTATTGCATGTGTGTTCTTTCCACAAACCACATATGGATTCACCAGAGTCATTGCATGTGTGTTCCTTTCCACAAACCACATATGGATCCACTAGAGTCATTGCGTGTGTGTTCTTTCCACAAACCACATATGGATCAACAAATGGCATTGCATGTGTGTTCTTTTCAACAAACCACATATGGATCCACTAGAGTTCATTGCATGTTTGTTATTTTCCACAAACCACATGGATCAACCAATGGCATTGCATGTGTGTTATTGTCATAAACCACATATGGATCAACCAATGGCAATGCATGTGTGTTACTCTCACAAACCACATATGGATCCACCAGTGTTCATTGCATGTGTGTTCTTTCCACAAACCAAATATGTATCCACTAGAGTAATTGCATGTGTGTTCTTTTCACAAACCACACATGGATCAACCAGAGTCATTGCATGTGTGTTCTTTTCACAAACCAGACATGGATCAACCAGAGTCATTGCATGTGTGTTCTTTCCATGGACCACATATGGATCAACAGAGTCATTGCATGTGTGTTCTTTCCACAAACCACACATGGATCCACCAGAGTAATGGCATGTGTGTTCATGACACAAATCACACATGGATCCACCAGAGTCATTGCATGTGTGTTCTTTCCACAAACCACACATGGATCCACTAGAGTAATTCCATGTGTGTTCTTTTCACAAACCACATATGGATCAACCAGAGTCATTGCATGTGTGTTCTTTCCACAAACCACACATGGATCCACGAGTAATTACATGTGTGGTCATGTCACAAACCACACATGGATCCACCAGTGTTCATTGCATGTGTGTTCTTTCCATGAACCACATATGGATCCACCAATGTCATTGCATGTGTGTTCTTTCCACAAACCACATATGGATCCACCAGAGTCATTGCATGTGTGTTCTTTTCACAAACCACACATGGATCCACTAGAGTCTTTGCATGTGTGTTCTTTCGACAAACACTATATGGATCAACAACTATCATTGCATGTGTATTCTTTCCACAAACCACATATGGATCCACCAATGTCACTGCATGTGTGTTCTTTTGACAAATAACATGGATCAACCAATGGCATTGCACGTGTGTTATTGTCATAAACCACACATGGATCAACCAATGTCATTGCATGTGTGTTCATGTCACAAACCACACATGGATCCACCAATGTTATTTCATGTGTGTTCTTTCCATGAACCACATATGGATCAACCAGAGTCATTGCATGTGTGTTGTTTCCACAAACCACACATGGATCCACCAGAGTAATTGCATGTGTGTCCATCTCACAAACCACACATGGATCCACCAATGTCATTTCATGAGTGTTCTTTCCATAAACCACATATGGATCCACCAATGTCGTTGCATGTGTGTTCTTTCCACAAACCACATATGGATCCACCAAAGTCATTGCATGTGTTCTTTCCACAAACCAAATATGGATCCACCAATGTCATTGCATGTGTGTTCATGTCACAAACATCACATGGATTCACCATGGTCATTGCATGTGTGTTATTTCCATGAACCACATATAGATCAACCAGAGTCATTTCATGTGTGTTCTTTCCACAAACCACACATGGATCCACCAGAGTAATTGCTTGTGTGTTCATGTCACAAACAACACATGGATCCACCAATGGCATTGCATGTGTGTTCTTTCCATAAACCACATGGATCAACCAATGTCATTACATGTGTCTTGTTTCTGCAAACCACATGGATCAACCAGAGTCATTGCATGTGTGTTCTTTCCACAAACCACACATGGATCCACCAAAGTAATTGCGTGTGTGTTCATGTCACAAACCACATATGGATCCACCAATGTCATTGCATGTGTGTTCATGTCACAAACCTCACATGGATCCACCAATGTCATTGCATGTGTGTTCTTTCCATGAACCACATATGGATCAACTAGAGTCATTGCATGTGTGTTCTTTCCACAAACGACACATGGATCCACCAGAGTAATTGCATGTGTGTTCATGTCACAAACCACACATGGATCCACCAATGTCATTGCATGTGTGTTCTTTTCACAAACCACATATGTATCAACAAATGTCATTGCATGTGTGTTCTTTCCACAAACCAAATATGGATCCACCAATGTCATTGCATGTGTGTTCTTTTCACAAACCACATATGGATCCACTAGATTAATTGCATGTGTGTTCTTTTCACAAACCACACATGGATCCACCAGAGTCATTGCATGTGTGTTATTTCCACAAACCACACATGGATCAACCAGAGTAAATGCATGTGTGTTCATGTCACAAACCACACATGGATCCACCAATGTCATTGCATGTGTGTTCTTTCCATGAACCACATATGGATCCACCAATGTGATTGCATGTGTGTTCTTTCCACAAACCACATAAGGATCCACTAGAGTCATTGCATGTGTGTTCTTTTCAAAAACCACATATGGATCCACCAGAGTTATTGCATGTGTGTTCTTTCCACAAACCACATATGGATTCACCAGAGTCATTGCATGTGTGTTCCTTTCCACAAACCACATATGGATCCACTAGAGTCATTGCATGTGTGTTCTTTCCACAAACCACATATGGATCAATAAATGTCATTGCATGTGTGTTCTTTTCCACAAACCACATATGGATCCACTAGAGTTCATTGCATGTTTGTTCTTTTCCACAAACCACATGGATCAACCAATGGCATTACATTTGTGTTTTTGTCATAAACCACATATGGATCAACCAATGGCAATGCATGTGTGTTCCTGTCACAAACCACATATGGATCCACCAGTGTTCATTGCATGTGTGTTCTTTCCTCAAACCAAATATGTATCCACTAGAGTAATTGCATGTGTGTTCTTTTCACAAACCACACATGGATCAACCAGAGTCATTGCATGTGTGTTCTTTTCACAAACCAGACATGGATCAACCAGAGTCATTGCATGTGTGTTCTTTCAATGGACCACATATGGATCAACCAGAGTCATTGCATGTGTGTTCTTTCCACAAACCGCACATGGATCCACCAGAGTAATGGCATGTGTGTTCATGACACAAATCACACATGGATCCACAAGAGTCATTGCATGTGTGTTCTTTCCACAAACCACACATGGATCCACCAGAGTAATTCCATGTGTGTTCTTTTCACAAACCACATATGGATCAACCAGAGTCATTGCATGTGTGTTCTTTCCACAAACCACACATGGATCCACCAGAGTAATTACATTTGTGGTCATGTCACAAACCACACATGGATCCACCAGTGTTCATTGCATGTGTGTTCTTTCCATGAACCACATATGGATCCACCAATGTCATTGCATGTGTGTTCTTTCCACAAACCACATATGGCTCCACCAGAGTCATTGCATGTGTGTTCTTTTCCACAAGCAACACATGGATCCACTAGAGTCATTGCATGTGTGTTCTTTCGACAAACCATATATGGATCAACAAATATCATTGCATATGTATTCTTTCCACAAACCACATATGGATCCACCAATGTCATTGCATGTGTGTTCTTTTGACAAATAACATGGATCAACCAATGGCATTGCACGTGTGTTATTGTCATAAACCACACATGGATCAACCAATGTCATTGCATGTGTGTTCATGTCACAAACCACACATGGATCAACCAATGTTATTTCATGTGTGTTCTTTCCATGAACCACATATGGATCAACCAGAGTCATTGCATGTGTGTTCTTTCCACAAACCACACATGGATCCACCAGAGTAATTGCATGTGTGTTCATGTCACAAACCACACATGGATCCACCAATGTCATTTCATGTGTGTTCTTGCCATGAACCACATATGGATCCACCAATGTCATTGCATGTGTGTTCTTTCCACAAACCACATATGGATCCACCAGAGTCATTGCATGTGTGTTCTTTCCACAAACCAAATATGGATCCACCAATGTCATTGCATGTGTGTTCTTTCCACAAACCACACATGGATCCACCAGAGTCATTGCATGTGTGTTCTTTTCACAAACCACATATGGATCCACCAGAGTCATTGCATGTGTGTTCTTTTCACAAACCACATATGGATCCACTAGAGTCATTGCATGTGTGTTCTTTTCACAAACCATACATGGATCAACCAATGTCATTGCATGTGTGTTCTTTTCCACGAACCACATATGGATCCACCAGAGTAATTGCATATGTGTTCTTTTCACAAACCACATATGGATCCACCAGAGTCATTGAATGTGTGTTCTTTTCCACAAACCACATATGGATCCACTAGAGTTCATTGCATGTTTGTTCTTTTCCACAAACCACATGGATCAACCAATGGCATTGCATGTGTGTTATTGTCACAAACCATATATGGATCAGCCAATGTCATTGCATGTGTCTTCCTGTCACAAACCACATATGGATCCACAAGTGTTCATTGCATGTGTGTTCTTTCCACAAACCACATATGTATCCACTAGAGTAATTGCATGTGTGTTCTTTTCACAAACCACATATTGATCAACTAGACTCATTGCATGTGTGTTCTTTCCACAAACCACACATGGATCAACCAGAGTAATTGCATGTGTGTTCATGTCACAAACCACACATGGATCCACCAATGTCATTGCATGTGTGTTCTTTACATGAACCACATATGGATCCACCAATGTGATTGCATGTGTGTTCTTTCCACAAACCACATAAGGATCCACTAGAGTCATTGCATGTGTGTTCTTTTCACAAACCACATATGGATCCACTAGAGTTATTGCATGTGTGTTCTTTCCACAAACCACATATGGATTCACCAGAGTCATTGCATGTGTGTTCCTTTCCACAAACCACATATGGATCCACTAGAGTCATTGCGTGTGTGTTCTTTCCACAAACCACATATGGATCAACAAATGGCATTGCATGTGTGTTCTTTTCAACAAACCACATATGGATCCACTAGAGTTCATTGCATGTTTGTTATTTTCCACAAACCACATGGATCAACCAATGGCATTGCATGTGTGTTATTGTCATAAACCACATATGGATCAACCAATGGCAATGCATGTGTGTTACTCTCACAAACCACATATGGATCCACCAGTGTTCATTGCATGTGTGTTCTTTCCACAAACCAAATATGTATCCACTAGAGTAATTGCATGTGTGTTCTTTTCACAAACCACACATGGATCAACCAGAGTCATTGCATGTGTGTTCTTTTCACAAACCAGACATGGATCAACCAGAGTCATTGCATGTGTGTTCTTTCCATGGACCACATATGGATCAACCAGAGTCATTGCATGTGTGTTCTTTCCACAAACCACACATGGATCCACCAGAGTAATGGCATGTGTGTTCATGACACAAATCACACATGGATCCACCAGAGTCATTGCATGTGTGTTCTCTCCACAAACCACACATGGATCCACTAGAGTAATTCCATGTGTGTTCTTTTCACAAACCACATATGGATCAACCAGAGTCATTGCATGTGTGTTCTTTCCACAAACCACACATGGATCCACCAGAATAATTACATGTGTGGTCATGTCACAAACCACACATGGATCCACCAGTGTTCATTGCATGTGTGTTCTTTCCATGAACCACATATGGATCCACCAATGTCATTGCATGTGTGTTCTTTCCACAAACCACATATGGATCCACCAGAGTCATTGCATGTGTGTTCTTTTCCACAAACCACACATGGATCCACTAGAGTCATTGCATGTGTGTTCTTTCGACAAACCATATATGGATCAACAAATATCATTGCATGTGTATTCTTTCCACAAACCACATATGGATCCACCAATGTCACTGCATGTGTGTTCTTTTGACAAATAACATGGATCAACCAATGGCATTGCACGTGTGTTATTGTCATAAACCACACATGGATCAACCAATGTCATTGCATGTGTGTTCATGTCACAAACCACACATGGATCCACCAATGTTATTTCATGTGTGTTCTTTCCATGAACCACATATGGATCAACCAGAGTCATTGCATGTGTGTTGTTTCCACAAACCACATGGATCCACCAGAGTCATTGCATGTGTGTCCATCTCACAAACCACACATGGATCCACCAATGTCATTTCATGAGTGTTCTTTCCATAAACCACATATGGATCCACCAATGTCGTTGCATGTGTGTTCTTTCCACAAACCACATATGGATCCACCAAAGTCATTGCATGTGTGTTCTTTCCACAAACCAAATATGGATCCACCAATGTCATTGCATGTGTGTTCATGTCACAAACATCACATGGATTCACCATGGTCATTGCATGTGTGTTATTTCCATGAACCACATATAGATCAACCAGAGTCATTTCATGTGTGTTCTTTCCACAAACCACACATGGATCCACCAGAGTAATTGCTTGTGTGTTCATGTCACAAACCACACATGGATCCACCAATGGCATTGCATGTGTGTTCTTTCCATAAACCACATGGATCAACCAATGTCATTACATGTGTCTTGTTTCTTCAAACCACATGGATCAACCAGAGTCATTGCATGTGTGTTCTTTCCACAAACCACACATGGATCCACCAAAGTAATTGCGTGTGTGTTCATGTCACAAACCACATATGGATCCACCAATGTCATTGCATGTGTGTTCATGTCACAAACCTCACATGGATCCACCAATGTCATTGCATGTGTGTTCTTTCCATGAACCACATATGGATCAACTAGAGTCATTGCATGTGTGTTCTTTCCACAAACGACACATGGATCCACCAGAGTAATTGCATGTGTGTTCATGTCACAAACCACACATGGATCCACCAATGTCATTGCATGTGTGTTCTTTTCACAAACCACATATGTATCAACAAATGTCATTGCATGTGTGTTCTTTCCACAAACCAAATATGGATCCACCAATGTCATTGCATGTGTGTTCTTTTCACAAACCACATATGTATCCACTAGATTAATTGCATGTGTGTTCTTTTCACAAACCACACATGGATCCACCAGAGTCATTGCATGTGTGTTATTTCCACAAACCACACATGGATCAACCAGAGTAAATGCATGTGTGTTCATGTCACAAACCACACATGGATCCACCAATGTCATTGCATGTGTGTTCTTTCCATGAACCACATATGGATCCACCAATGTGATTGCATGTGTGTTCTTTCCACAAACCACATAAGGATCCACTAGAGTCATTGCATGTGTGTTATTTTCCAAAACCCCATATGGATCCACCACTGTTATTGCATGTGTGTTCTTTCCACAAACCACATATGGATTCACCAGAGTCATTGCATGTGTGTTCCTTTCCACAAACCACATATGGATCCACTAGAGTCATTGCATGTGTGTTCTTTCCACAAACCACATATGGATCAATAAATGTCATTGCATGTGTGTTCTTTTCCACAAACCACATATGGATCCACTAGAGTTCATTGCATGTTTGTTCTTTTCCACAAACCACATGGATCAACCAATGGCATTACATGTGTGTTTTTGTCATAAACCACATATGGATCAACCAATGGCAATGCATGTGTGTTCCTGTCACAAACCACATATGGATCCACCAGTGTTCATTGCATGTGTGTTCTTTCCTCAAACCAAATATGTATCCACTAGAGTAATTGCATGTGTGTTCTTTTCACAAACCACACATGGATCAACCAGAGTCATTGCATGTGTGTTCTTTTCACAAACCAGACATGGATCAACCAGAGTCATTGCATGTGTGTTCTTTCAATGGACCACATATGGATCAACCAGAGTCATTGCATGTGTGTTCTTTCCACAAACCGCACATGGATCCACCAGAGTAATGGCATGTGTGTTCATGACACAAATCACACATGGATCCACAAGAGTCATTGCATGTGTGTTCTTTCCACAAACCACACATGGATCCACCAGAGTAATTCCATGTGTGTTCTTTTCACAAACCACATATGGATCAACCAGAGTCATTGCATGTGTGTTCTTTCCAAAAACCACATATGTATCCACCATAGTAATTTCATTTGTGTTCATGTAACAAACCACACATGGATCCACCAGTGTTCATTGCATGTGTGTTCTTTCCATGAACCACATATGGATCCACCAATGTCATTGCATGTGTGTTCTTTCCACAAACCACATATGGCTCCACCAGAGTCATTGCATGTGTGTTCTTTTCCACAAGCAACACATGGATCCACTAGAGTCATTGCATGTGTGTTCTTTCGACAAACCATATATGGATCAACAAATATCATTGCATATGTATTCTTTCCACAAACCACATATGGATCCACCAATGTCATTGCATGTGTGTTCTTTTGACAAATAACATGGATCAACCAATGGCATCAGACGTGTTATTGTCATAAACCACACATGGATCAACCAATGTCATTGCATGTGTGTTCATGTCACAAACCACACATGGATCAACCAATGTTATTTCATGTGTGTTCTTTCCATGAACCACATATGGATCAACCAGAGTCATTGCATGTGTGTTCTTTCCACAAACCACACATGGATCCACCAGAGTAATTGCATGTGTGTTCATGTCACAAACCACACATGGATCCACCAATGTCATTTCATGTGTGTTCTTGCCATGAACCACATATGGATCCACCAATGTCATTGCATGTGTGTTCTTTCCACAAACCACATATGGATCCACCAGAGTCATTGCATGTGTGTTCTTTCCATAAACCAAATATGGATCCACCAATGTCATTGCATGTGTGTTCTTTCCACAAACCACACATGGATCCACCAGAGTCATTGCATGTGTGTTCTTTTCACAAACCACATATGGATCCACCAGAGTCATTGCATGTGTGTTCTTTTCACAAACCACATATGGATCCACTAGAGTCATTGCATGTGTGTTCTTTTCACAAACCATACATGGATCAACCAATGTCATTGCATGTGTGTTCTTTTCCACGAACCACATATGGATCCACCAGAGTAATTGCATATGTGTTCTTTTCACAAACCACATATGGATCCACCAGAGTCATTGAATGTGTGTTCTTTTCCACAAACCACATATGGATCCACTAGAGTTCATTGCATGTTTGTTCTTTTCCACAAACCACATGGATCAACCAATGGCATTGCATGTGTGTTATTGTCACAAACCATATATGGATCAGCCAATGTCATTGCATGTGTCTTCCTGTCACAAACCACATATGGATCCACAAGTGTTCATTGCATGTGTGTTCTTTCCACAAACCACATATGTATCCACTAGAGTAATTGCATGTGTGTTCTTTTCACAAACCACATATTGATCAACTAGCGTCATTGCATGTGTGTTCTTTTCACAAACCACACATGGATCAACCAGAGTCATTGCATGTGTGTTCTTTCAATGAACCACGTATGGATCAACCAAAGTCATTGCATGTGTGTTCTTTCCACAAACCACTGATACGTCCAAAACGTATCTACTTACCCGAACACTTTTGCTATTGTTTCTCCTCTATACTTGTGTGATTTGGATGCAACTAATGCAAACTGACGCTGTTTTCAGCAGAATTGCCTTGGTGTCTACTTTTTGTGCAGAAAATCAACTATCAGGAAAAATCTCGGAAAATATGCCAAAAATCCTATTTCACCCGAAGACTCCAGGAGCTAGAATACGAGACGGAGAAGAGCCCTCGGGTGGCCACACTACCTGGTGGCGCGGGCAAGTCCAGGACACGCTAGGGGGTGGTGTGGGCCCCCTAGGGACCCTCTCGGCCTCTCTCTTCGCCTATAAGGAGCCTTCTGACCTAAAACTTCGGGGGGTTCGACGTTTTTCTAGAAAAAGTTCTGCTCTTGCCCGCCACCAAGGGGAGATTCAGACAGAAGTCTGTTCCGGCACCCTGCCGGGACGGGGAAGTGCCCCCGGAGCCATCTCCATCGATCTCCACCATCATCTTCATCGACCATCCATGTTTCCTCCATCTATGAGTGAGTAATCCCCTGCTGTAGGCTATGGGGATGGTAGGGATTGGATGAGATCGTTCATGTAATGGCATCAGATTGTTAAGGCATAGTTCCTAGTATCTTTTATTAGTGCTTTATGACTTTGTTGCAACTTGTTGTGCTTAATGCTTGTCACTAGGGCCCGAGTGCCATGATTTCAGATCTGAACATGTTATTGATTCATTATGATAGTATTGGTTTGGGTCTTATCTGCAAGTTGTAGACACACGTTGTTGTCCGGAACCTATGGCCCCGAAGTGATAGAAATCGGGATAACCGGAAGGGAAAGGCTTTGATGTGAGGATCACATGTGTTCACGGAGTGTTAATGCTTTGCTCCGGTGCTCTATTAAAAGAAGCACCTTAATTGCCAGTAGTTCCCTAGAGGCCCCGCTACAAACGGGCTAGCAGGACAAAAGATGTTGTGCAAGTTCTCATTGCGAGCACGTATGACTATATATGGAACACATGCCTAGTATTGTCTAGTACTTGGGTGCTTTATCTTATTTATCTGCAATTGCCCTATGTTCTGTTTGCTATGTGAATTGTCTTGTCCATGCAACGCCCGTCCATCCATCCCTATGCCTACCACACTCGAATACCACTGTTTCTGCTTTTGTTACTATTGTCTTTGCTTTACTACTGATGTTGCTTTACTATTCCTACTACAAAACTGTTGCTACTGATAAACTGCTGTGAGCAAGATTGTTTCCAGGTGTAGCTAAATTGACAACTCAGTTGTTAAGGCTTATAAATATTCTTTGGCTCCCCTTGTGTTGAATCAATAAATTGGGTTTCACTTCCCTCGAAAATACTGCGATACACCCCCTATACTTGTGAGTCATCAAGACTATTTTACGGTAGTTCTTGGGACCATAGCTTTATTTATCAAGTTCACTTGGATTCTCTATTGTTCGTTGCTATCCATCCATCATGGGTAAGTCTTGTGACGGTAAGATTCCTATTTTACCATCCACTACAAGAAGAGGTATGGTTCTAAACACCTTTGTTGCTCTTGATTCACCATCTATTATAAGTAAGCTCGTTACACCACCACATACACATGTTACACACACTGCTACTACTGCTGAATCTGAAACTTCTGATGCTTATGATGCTGCTTCTACTGTGCTTGATAAGAGTGGTTCATTAGGTCCTTTCCTAGATGCTATGATTGCTAGAACTATAGATGGAAATACCGAAACTCCTAATGAAGACACTACCACACATGTTAGCTCACCTGAGTCTAGTGAGAGTTATGATATTGAAGAAGATTATGTTGAGATGACCGATGAGTTTACTAAAGAATGTAAGAACACCCATGATAGGAGCGCTGCTAAGAGTCTCCTTGAGAGGCGTACTATTAGACCCAAATTATCTCCTGCTGCTAAGTTTGCTGCTTCTCCCATAAACATTACAGATGAAGATTATGATTTCTCTCTTGATCTATCTTACATAGCTATTGTCGAGAAAAAACCTTTTTGTGGGACTAAGAATGAAAGTGCGGTAGCACATATGAATGAACGTTCTACCATGAGTGGCTTGTTTTCTGATAATATTAAGATGCGTACTTACTTTGTTGCTAAGATTTTGCCCTTTTCACTAAAATGAGAAGCTAAAACTTGGTTTAGTAATTTACCTCATGGATCTATTGATAGCCCTGAGTGCTTGATTAGTACTTTCCTGTAGAAATATTTTCCTCCTAGTGCTAGACATGCTATTTTGCAGGAACTTTTTGATTTCAAACAGGGAAAAAGAGGTATTGCCTGAATCTTGGGCAAGGTTTTGTGCTTTGATTCATGCACAGGCTGGAAGTCCATTACCTAAGAATGAGCTTCTTGATATATTTTATAATGGACTAACTGAGGAATCTAGGACATACCTAGATAGTTGTGCTGATTGTGTTTTTAGGAATAGGACTCCGAAGGAAGCTAAGGAATTAATGGCTAAAATAAGCAAGAATTATGAAGATTGGACTCCTCCTAAACAAGCTATACCTGAAGTAATTGTACCTGAACCATCTATTCCTGTGCCTATTCCAACATCAAAGAAGAGGGGAATTATTGAATTAAATGATGAAGTGATGAAGGAAGCTAAGAAATGTCTTAAGGAGAAGGGAATTAAAGCTGCAGATGTCAAGAATTTACCCCCTATAGAAGAATTATGTAAGCCTATTCCCTACTCACCCACTATTGAGGTACACTCTCTCCAACACTTTGATGAAGGTGATATCCCTTACTTGAAACCTCCTGATCAATGCTTAGAAGAATTTGATATCTTTATTGTTAAGCAAGATAACTTTAATAAAAGGGTGCAAAATCATCTAATGGAAAACACTAGAGCTATTGTTGAGTTGAAAGATATTGTGGAAAGAACCTCTAATGATGTTAAAATGATTGTTAAACACTTTCAAATGGTTCACAAATAGATCAACTCGTTAAAGTGCAAAAAGACTTGCTAGTTAATGCTGCTAAAGAAAAACATGCTTATGAAATTAGAACTAGAAGTGGTGCTGCTACCCAGGATCCTCTATATCCTGAGGGGCATCCCAAAAGAATTGAGCAGGATTCTCAACAAGCTGAAAATAGTGGTTCTACTCATAAGAAAAGGAAAAAGAAACATAAAACTGTTATAGAACCCTCTGAACCTGCTATAGATCCTAATAGTATATCTATCTCTGATGTTGAAACTGAAAGTGGTAATGAAGAAAATGAAGTTCCTAATGAAGAAAAGGTTGAAGAAGAACCTGAAAACCACACTAAGACTACTAAATACACCAAATAAGATTTTATTGCTAAGAAACATGGTAGTGAAAGAGAACCTTGGGTCCAAAAACCTATGCCTTTCCCCGATAAGAAACACAAGTCAAAGGAAGATGAACACTATAATAAGTTTTGTGAGTGGATGAAGCCTTTATTATTGCAAATTCCTTTGACTGATGCTATTAAGTTGCCTCCTTACTCAAAGTATATGAAGTACATTGTCTCGAATAAAAGGAAGATCCCTAATGAAGAAATCTCTACTTTGCTTGCTAATTATTCTTTCAATGGTAAGGTTCCTAAGAAACTTGGAGACCCAGGGATTCCAACTATCCCTTGCTCTATTAAGAACAGTTATGTTAGAACTGCTTTGTGTGATTTGGAAGCTGGAGTTAGTGTTATGCCTTTCTCTCTCTACAAGAGGCTTCAGCTTGAAAAATTGATACCAACTGATATATCTTTGCAAATGGCTGATAAATCTACCACTATTCCTGTGGGTATATGTGAGGATGTACCTGTTCAGGTGTCTCACAATTGCTTGATATTAACTGATTTTGTTGTGCTTGAAATGCCTGAAGATGATAATATGTCTATTATTCTTGGGAGACCTTTTCTTAATACTGCAGAAGTTGTTATTAATTGTAATCAAGGAAAGGTGACCTTCAATGTTAATGACAAGGAACATACTATTTATTTCCCCAAGAAGATTGAAAGGACTTATGGTTTGAATTCAATTGAACATGTTGAAGGCATTCAAGTTGGAGAAATATCTTGTCCCATACCAAGAGAAAAAATTGAAACTATTATGATTGGGACCATTGCTATCAAGGTTGAGGTAACATAATCATTAGCGGAGTACAAAGTTTTGTCTCATATGCAATTGTTTTGGTAGCAATACTTGATCAACCTTGTTAACAAAAGGATTCCATTGAACAAAACAATGTTTTCATTATGATTATCTCCGTTTATTTCTATCCTTTGCATTTTAGTTTTTGCTTTCGTTTAGTTTTCTTTGTGTTGTTAGTTGCTTACATGCTAGAACTTCTGTAGTTCTAGCCTTGTTTTGTCCTTGCATCATGTTTCCAAAAGAAAAAATCTGTCTGTCAGAAAAATCATTCTTCTTTTTCTAAAAAAAAAGCCCAAAAATAAAGTGTCTCGAAAAATTCCAGAAAATTCATATTAAATTTTTACGAGAAAAAAGGGGCAGAGGAGTGCCTGGTAGGTACCAGGGGGCCCACCAGGCAGGCACACCATGTGGTGGCGCGACCTGCCCTGGGTGGCGCCATGCCCTGGTGTGGGCCACCCCTGGCCCTCCACTAACTCTCTCCCCTGCCACTTTCTTCTCTCTCCCGAGTAAGCTCTAGTTCGTAGATCAAAATCGCATTCTCTCTGTGCTTGCTCTCGATTTCTTCGATCTCCTTGCTCAGCCCATCTTTTTGCTGAAATTTGGAGCATTTGTTCCTTGGTATGTGACTCCTCCCCTTGTCCAAGTAGATTTGTGTTTAGTGGATTATATGTTGAGTATTTTGCTACTGTAGGTGACTAGTTATGAGAGCTTGTAAGCTTGTTTGATGCTTAGAGATATAGTTTTAATGCATGTTTAGGCCTCTTGCAAGTCCCTATGAGTAGAATCTTTTATTATATTTACTTTGCAATCACTTGCTTGATAGGTGTTTAAATTTCAGAATACCAAGCATGAACAACCACACTTTTGGAGAGATATTTGAGAGTGATGCACCTAGGAGGTCGAGGCCCTCAAGAACAGCCTCTCAAGCTAGGCCTTCATACAATGAAGACCTCATTGCAACACGTAGTGGCAGTGAAAGGGATGATGGAGATGCTCACCCATCCTCTTTTCCTTGTTTTACTTTCTTGCAAGCTGTAGGTATTCTTGATGATTTCTTGCTACTGATTGAGAGGGCTAGCTTGACCTCTTATATGCAAGATGAGAGCGCACAGTACGCTATGCTCACCAAAACTTTTGTTGAGAGCTTCTCATTTACTAACACATCCTATCAATCTACTGTCTCTTTTAAAATCTATGATATGCCCTTCACCATGCCTTTGGAGAGATTTTGCAGTATTGTAGGTGTGCGTATGACAGGGACCGTGAAGAAAATTCAAGGGCGACCCGCTGATTTGTTGGAGCTTTACCGAGGGGTGACCAATAATGATGACCGCGTGGCGCAGCGCGGAAAGATAAGAAATATCCAACTCCCTGCTCTTATATACTTTGTATATTATCTTGCCACTAGCGTATTGGGTAGGGTGAACACTAGTAATATCTCCAACTATCACTTAGCTTTCCTTGCTGCTGCGCTCAACAATGATACTCGGTACAATCTTGGCTCGCTTATTGCTCGCCGCCTAGCTGCTAGGGGGCCTATCTATGGGGGCATCATTGCCTCGCGTGTAGTCAATGCATTAGGCCTTTCAGTGGATCCCGATGATGCTATGTTAGCACCATAGAGGCTCGACCTTGTTGCCATGAAAACTCATCATTTTGTCAATGCTACCTCTGATTTGAACAATCTAGTATATAGGATGCTTTTCACTGACGGGGATGAAAGGGAGATCCTTTTGCCACAGCCTGCTTTGTTTAGTGTTGACGAGGCGTGGTGGCGCTCCAAGGAGGAGGTGGGCGAGCAGCTTGTTGGGATTTCCACGAGCAGCACCGGAGGATCGCCCTCCTATGATTACTCCGCACATTACGGGCGTGCTCGGGCTCGCACCGGGGCGAGGTACCTCCTCGTCGTGCCCGTGATACTTCATCTGGCCAGCTTGGGATTGATACCCACTTAGGCCAAAGCCTAAGCTTGGGGAGAATGCGACACCGCACTCATCTCCATATCATGTTGCGTCGGTACTTTGTATATTCATGTTTTTGTTCTCTTTTTAGTTTTCGTTCTTCTTTGCTTTTGCTTTCTAAAAACACAAAAAGACCAAAAATATTTTTGTTGTTTCTCTTTGGTTTGCTTCTTCTTTTTGCCTTGGTTTGCTTTTCCCTTTTCGCTTTGTTTGAACTATTCGAAAAACCCAAAAAGATTTTGCTTTGCTTGTTTTTCTCTTTTGGTTCTTATTTAAAAATCGAAAACACCAAAAATATTTGTCGTTCTTCTTTGGTTTTTGCAAGTTTGCTACAGGGAGCGGCAGTTCTCAGTGGATTATTGGTTTCATATTATTATTCAAGCCACACAAGTGAAGATCAATAATGAGGATAAATGACAACTTGAGGCGTGGTAAGAGGCTGGTAACGAACTCTATTTGTTTTCATTTTTGTACATATACTCATCACTGTGGGCATGCTTAGTCTGTTCATATAGAGTGTATGTTTTCTTTGGATGCTTAGTAGTTCTTGCTTTCTTATGATTAGCTCTAGCTCGCTAATAGTTTGTAGCATGTCTCATGAATGTTTGCTTGCATTGCTCTATTCATAAATTGGTATGACACCATGGTATCCTCCTCTGAATGTTTTATTTGATTGACTTGGCACATGCTCACGCATGCACATGACTGTAATAACCAGTTAAGCCTTGATGAATTATTTTGCCTTGAGGATCTTGAATCACTTTCATGCCATGAGTAGTCCTGTTTTGTTGCAAGCATGATAACGACAGCTATTGCTCTCTCGTTTGTCGCTCCCTTACTATTGCTAGCCTTCACTTCAACTGAGTGTTTTACTCATGTTTCCAACTCCCTAAACCAAATATTTCCAAAGTGTCCACCATACCTACCTATTAGTATCACTTGCTACTCCCGTGCATATTCATTATGCCTTGTTTTCTTCCGAATAAAATGTTTGCTTGTTATGGGAAAATTAGTTAGTAAAGCTCTCACGAACTTGATGGCACACTTTATTTTCCGCACTTAATAAACCTGAACCATTGTGAACTCTCCATGAAAGTTATATGCTTGCAAATTATAGGCTGGGGATTAGCGAACCGTCTTTGTCACGAGCGCTTTCAACACTTGTAAATATATACCCAGTTGATACCTTGCTCTTTTGTTTGCGGATGTAAATCGGTGTGAAATAAAGGGAGCTTGTAAGTCCATGGAGTTATGTATGTGTGTTAGAAAGCGCTGGTAGCTGGTCTAATCCATCTTGACATAGTGGAAACCTGCAAGCGTAACAGTAACCATAATTATATCTATGAAGCATTCTTCTTATAAAAAAGAGAGTTATAGCTATTGAGAAAAAGAAAAAAGAGATTTATGAAAAGAGGAAAGAGAGAAAAAGCACCATTTTCCCATGGTAAATAAGAAGATTGTTGAGATACTCATTATGCCTTGCCTTGTCATTTTGATATGGGGATTCTTCCGTATCATCGGGCAAGGGGTACCCGTTAGTGGTTCTCAATGATACGCATACTTACGATGACAAGAACTTACCGGTAACTAAAGTTTAGTAGCATGAGGAGCGGCCCTCGTACTCAAGGGACTTGGGATTTTCAGTTTATAGTCTGTCAAGCATATAACTCAGATTGGACCTCACTTTCACCTTAACCACGTTAAAGATGTTTATGATAGGGGCAATGAGAGCTCAAAGCTAACAAGTACCATACTTTCAGCATTTGGAAGCCTTTCAAAATTATTCAAAACCTTTTCCTTTACTTGTTGAGTCTCCACTTATTCTCCGAGCACCTTCTTGAGATCTTAGTTGTCATACTTTGTTTTTGTTCCAATACTTGATTATTTGTGTTATGACTTTGATGCTTGAATTCTTGATATCTTTACTTCTAGTCATCACTTGAACTTCAGAGGTTCCTGGACATTCATAATCAAATGCAAGCGAGATACCACTCTATCATACCTTTTTTATGAGCATTGTAATGTTGCTTATGTTCGTGCTTTATGCTACTTATTATTCTTGAGTTGGAATCTCTTCATAGCTTGCAATGATTATTAAGTAGACTCAGTTGCATACTCTTTATTATGAATTGTCCAAGTAAGTTGATCACATTGCTGAGAATATTTACATCATATGAAGCAAATGTGTTCGTGAAAGTTCTTTTATCGCACTCAGTTTTCAACTGAATTGCTTGAGGACCAGCAATAAGCTAAGCTTGGGGGGAGTTGATACGTCCAAAACGTATCTACTTTCCCGAACACTTTTGCTATTGTTTCTAATCAATACTTGTGTGATTTGGATCCAACTAAAGCAAACTGATGTTGTTTTCAGCAGAATTGCCTTGGTGTCTACTTTTTGTGTAGAAAATCAACTATCAGGAAAAATCCCGGAAAATATGCCAAAAATCCTATTTCACACGAAGACTCCAGGAGCCAGAATACGAGACGGAGAAGAGCCCTGGGGTGGCCACACCACCTGGTGACGCGGGCCAGGCCAGGCCGTGCCAGGGGGTGGTGTGGGCCCCCTCGGCCTCTCTCCTCGCCTATAAGGAGCCTTCTGACCTAAAAACTTCGGGGGGTTCAACGTTTTTCCAGAAAAAGTTCTGCTGCGCCACCGCCACCGAAGGGGAGATTTGGGGGACAGAAAGTCTCTATTCCGGCACCTTGCCGGGATAGGGAAGTGCCCCCGGAGCCATCTCCATCGATCTCCACCATCATCTTCATCGACCATCCATGTTTCCTCCGTCTATGAGTGAGTAATCCCCCGCTGTAGGCTATGGGGATGGTAGGGATTGGATGAGATCGTTCATGTAATGGCATCAGATTGTTAGGGCATAGTGCCTAGTATCTTTTATTAGTGCTTTATGACTTTGTTGCAACTTGTTGTGCTTAATGCTTGTCACTAGGGCCCGAGTGCCATGATTTCAGATCTGAACATGTTATTGATTCATTATGATAGTATTGTTTTGGGCCTTATCTGCAAGTTGTATACACATGTTGTTGTCCGGAACCTATGGCCCTGAAGTGATAGAAATTGGGATAACCGGAAGGGAAAGGCTTTGATGTGAGGATCACATGTGTTCACGGAGTGTTAATGCTTTGCTCCGGTGCTCTATTAAAAGGAGCACATTAATTGCCAGTAGTTCCCTAGAGGCCTCGCTACAAACGGGCTAGCAGGACAAAAGATGTTGTGCAAGTTCTCATTGCGAGCACGTATGACTATATATGGAACACATGCCTAGGATTGTCTAGTACTTGGGTGCTTTATCTTATTTATCTGCAATTTCCCTATGTTCTGTTTGCTATGTGAATTGTCCTGTCCATGCAACGCCCGTCCATCCATCCCTATGCCTACCGCACTCGAATCCCACTGTTTCTGCTTTGGTTACTACTGTCTTTGCTTTACTACTTATGTTGCTTTACTATTCCTACTACAAAACTGTTGCTACTGATAAACTGCTGTGAGCAAGATTGTTTCCAGGTGCAGCTGAATTGACAACTCAGTTGTTAAGGCTTATAAATATTCTTTGGCTCCCCTTGTGTTGAATCAATAAATTGGGTTTCACTTCCCTAAAAAATACTATGATACACCCCCTATACTAATGGGTCATCAACCACACATGGATCCACCAGAGTAATTGCATGTGTGTTCATGTCACAAACCACACATGGATCCACCAGAGTCATTGCATGTGTGTTCTTTCCACAAACCACACATGGATCCACCAGAGTAATTGCATGTGTGTTCATGTCACAAACCACACATGGATCCACCAGAGTCATTGCATGTGTGTTCTTTCCACAAACCACACATGGATCCACCAAAGTAATTGCATGTGTGTTCTTTTCACAAACCACATATGGATCAACCAGAATCATTGGATGTGTGTTCTTTCCACAAACCACACATGGATCCACCAGAGTAATTGCATGTGTGTTCATGTCACAAACCACACATGGATCCACCAGTGGTCATTGCATGTGTGTTCTTTCCATGAACCACATATGGATCCACCAATGTCATTGCATGTGTGTTCTTTCCACAAACCACATATGGATCCACCAGAGTCATTGCATGTGTGTTCTTTTCCACAAACCACATATGGATCCACTAGAGTCATTTCATGTGTGTTCTTTCCAAAACCCACATATGGATCAACAAATGTCATTGCATCTGTGTTCTTTACACAAACCACATATGGATCCACCAATGTCATTGCATGTGTGTTCTTTTGACAAATAACATGGATCAACCAATGGCATTGCATGTGTGTTATTGTCATAAACCACACATGGATCAACCAATTTCAATGCATGTGTGTCCATGTCACAAACCACACATGGATCCACCAATGTCATTGCATGTATGTTCTTTCCATGAACCCCATATGGATCCACCAGAGTCATTACATGTGTGTTCTTTCGATAAACCACACATGGATCCACCAGAGTAATTGCATGTATGTTAATTTTCACAAACCACACATGGATCCACTAGAGTCATTGCATGTGTGTTCTTTCCACCAACCACATATGGATCAACAAATGTCATTGCATGTGTGTTCTTTCCACAAACCACATATGGATCCACCAATGTCATTGCGTGTGTGTTCTTTTCACAAATAACATGGATCAACCAATGGCATTGCATGTGTGTTATTGTCATAAACCACACATGGATCAACCAATGTCATATCATGTGTGTTCATGTCACAAACCACACATGGATCCACAAATGTCATTGCATGTGTGTTCTTTCCATGAACCACATATGGATCAACCAGAGTCATTGCATGTGTGTTCTTTCCACAAACCACACATGGATCCACCAGAGTAATTGCATGTGTGTTCATGTCACAAACCACACATGGATCCACCAATGTCATTGCATGTGTGTTCTTTTCACAAACCACAAATGGATCAACAAACGTCATTGCATGTGTGTTCTTTCCACAAACCACACATGGATCAACCAGAGTAATTGCATGTGTGTTCATGTCACAACCCACACATGGATCCACGAATGTCATTGCATGTGTGTTCTTTTCACAAACCACAAATGGATCAACAAACGTCATTGCATGTGTGTTCTTTCCACAAACCAAATATGGATCAACCAATGTCATTGCACGTGTGTTCTTTTCACAAACCACATATGGATCCACTAGAGTAATTGCATGTGTGTTCTTTTCACAAACCACACATGGATCCACCAGAGTCATTGCATGTGTGTTGTTTCCACAAACCACACATGGATCCACCAGAGTCATTGCATGTGTGTTCTTTACACAAACCACATATGGATCCACCAGAGTCATTGCACGTGTGTTATTTTCACAAACCACATGTGGATCCACTAGAGTCATTGCATGTGTGTTCTTTTCAAAAACCATACATGGATCAACCAATGTCATTGCATGTGTGTTCTTTTCAACAAACCACATATAGATCCACCAGAATAATTGCATGTGTGCTCTTTTCACAAACCACATATGGTTCCACCAGAGTCATTGCATGTGTTTTCTTTTCCACAAACCACATATGGATCCACTAGAGTTCATTGCATGTTTGTTCTTTTCCACAAACCACATATGGATAAACAAATGGCATTGCATGTGTGTTATTGTCACAAACCACATATGGATCAACCAATGTCATTGCATGTGTGTTCCTATCACAAACCATACATGGATCCACCAGTGTTCATTGCATGTGTGTTCTTTCCACAAACCACATATGTGTCCACTAGAGTAATTGCATGTGTGTTATTTTCATAAAGCACAAATGGATCGACCAGAGTCATTGCAAGTGTGTTCTTTCCACGATCCAAATATGGATCGACCCATGTCATTACATGTGTGTTGTTTCCATGTACCACATATGGATCCACCAGAGTCATTGCATGTGTGTTATTTTCACAAACCACATATGGATCCACCAGAGTCATTGCACGTGTGTTCTTTTCACAAACCACATCTGGATCCACCAGAGTTAATTATGTTGGGGAGAGTAGACACATATGGATCCACCAGTGTTCATTGCATGTGTGTTCTTTTCACAAACCACAAATGTATCCACTAGAATAATTGCATGTGTGTTCTTTTGACAAGCCACATATGGATCAACCAGAGTCATTGCACGTGTGTTGTTTTCACAAACCACACATGGATCAACCAGAGTCATTGCATGTGTGTTCTTTCCATGAACCACATATGTATCAACCAGAGTCATTGCATGTGTGTTCTTTCCACAAACCACACATGGATCCACTAGAATAGTTGCATGTGTGTTCATGTCACAAACCACACATGGATCCACCAGAGTCATTGCATGTGTGTTCATTCCACAAACCACATATGGATCCACCAGAGTAATTGCATGTGTGTTCTTTTTACAAACCACATATGGATCAACCAGAGTCATTGCATGTGTGTTCTTTCCACAAACCACACATGGACCCACCAGAGTAATTGCATGTGTGGTCATGTCACAAACCACACATGGATCCACCAGTGTTCATTGCATGTGTGTTCTTTCCATGAACCACATATGGATCCACGAATGTCATTGCATGTGTGTTCTTTCCACAAACCACATATGGATCCACCAATGTCATTGCATGTGTGTTCTTTTGACAAATAAAATGGATCAACCAATGGCATTGCACGTGTGTTATTGTCATAAACCACACATGGATCAACCAATGTCATTGCATGTGTGTTCATGTCACAAACCACACATGGATCCACCAATGTCATTTCATGTGTGTTCTTTCCATGAACCACATATGGATCAACCAGAGTCATTGCATGTGTGTTCTTTCCACAAACCACACATGGATCCACCAGAGTAATTGCATGTGTGTTCATGTCAAAAACCACACATGGATCCACCAATGTCATTGCATGTGTGTTCTTTCCATGAAGCACATATGGATCCACCAATGTCATTGCATGTGTGTTCTTTCCAGAAACCACATATGGATCCACCAGAGTCATTGCATGTGTGTTCTTTCCACAAACCAAATATGGATCCATCAATGTCATTGCATGTGTGTTCTTTCCACAAACCACACATGGATCCACCAGAGTCATTGCATGTGTGTTCTTTTCACAAACCACATATGGATCCACGAGAGTCATTGCATGTGTGTTCTATTCAGAAACCACATATGGATCCACTAGAGTCATTGCATGTGTGTTATTTTCAAAAACCATACATGGATCAACCAATGTCATTTTATGTGTTTTCTTTTCAACAAACCACATATGAATCCACAAGAGTAATTGCATGTGTGTTGTTTTCACAAACTACATATGGATCCACCAGAGTCATTGCATGTGTGTTCTTTTCCACAAACCACATATGGATCCACTAGAGTTCATTGCATGTTTGTTCTTTTCCACAAACCACATGGATCAACCAATGGCATTGCATGTGTCTTATTGTCACAAACCACATATGGATCAACCAATGTCATTGCATGTGTGTTCCTATCACAAACCACATATGGATCCACCAGTGTTCATTGCATGTGCGTATTTTCCACAAACCACATATGTAACCACTAGAGTAATTGCATGTGTGTTCTTTTCACAAACCACATATGGATCAACTAGAGTCATTGCATGTGTGTTGTTTTCACAAACCACGTATGGATCAACCAGAGTCATTGCGTGTGTGTTCTTTCCATGAACCACATATGGATCAACCAGAGTCATTGCATGTGTGTTCTTTCCACAAACCACACATGGATCCACTAGAGTAATTGCAGGTGTGTTCATGTCACAAACCACACATGGATCCACTAGAGTCATTGCATGTGTGTTCTTTCCAGAAACCACACATGGATCCACCAAAGTAATTGCATGTGTGTTCTTTTCACAAACCACATATGGATCAACCAGAGTCATTGCATGTGTGTTCTTTCCACAAACCACACATGGATCCACTAGAGTAATTGCATGTGTGTTCATGTCACAAACCACACATGGATCCACCAGTGTTCATTGCATGTGTGTTCTTTCCATGAACCACATATGGATCCACCAATGTCGTTGCATGTGTGTTCTTTCCATTAACCACATATGGATCCACCATAGTCATTGCATGTGTGTTCTTTTCCACAAACCACATCTGGATCCACTAGAGTCATTGCATGTGTGTTCTTTCCACAAACCACATATGAATCAACAAATGTCATTGCATGTGTGTTCTTTCCACAAACCACATATGGATCCACCAATGTCATTGCATGTGTGTTCTTTTGACAAATAACATGTGTCAACCAATGGTATTGCATGTGTGTTATTGTCATAAACCACACATGTATCAACCAATTTCATTGCACGTATGTTCATGTCACAAACCACACATGGATCCACTAATGTCATTGCATGTGTGTTCTTTCCATGAACAACATATGGATGCACCAGAGTCATTGCATGTGTGTTCTTTCCACAAACCACACATGGATCCACCATAGTAATTGCATGTGTGTTCATTTCCACAAACCACACATGGATCCACTAGATTCATTGCATGTGTGTTCTTTCCACAAACCACATATGGATCAACAAATGTCATTGCATGTGTCTTCTTTCCACAAACCACATATGGATCCACCAATGTCATTGCATGTGTGTTCTTTTGACAAATAACATGGATCAACCAATGGTATTACATGTGTGTTATTTTCATAAACCACACATGGATCAACCAATTTCATTGCACGTGTGTTCATGTCACAAACCACACATGGATCCACTAATGTCATTGCATGTGTGTTCTTTCCATGAACAACATATGGATGCACGAGAGTCATTGCATGTGTGTTCTTTCCACAAACCACACATGGATCCACCAGAGTAATTGCATGTGTGTTCATTTCCACAAACCACACATGGATCCACTAGATTCATTGCATGTGTGTTCTTTCCACAAACCACATATGGATCAACAAATGTCATTGCATGTGTGTTCTTTCCACAAACCACATATGGATCCACCAATGTCATTGCATGTGTTCTCTTTTGACAAATAACATGGATCAACCAATGGCATTGCATGTGTGTTATTGTCATAAACCACACATGGATCAACCAATTTCATTGCATGTGTGTTCATGTCACAAACCACACATGGATCCACCAATGTCATTGCATGGGTGTTCTTTCCATGACGCACATATGGATCCACCAGAGTCATTGCATGTGTGTTCTTTCCACAAACCACATATGGATCAACAAATGTCATTCCATGTGTGTTCTTTTCCACAAAACACATATGGATCCACTAGATTTCATTGCATGTTTGTTCTTTTCCACAAACCACATGGATCAACAATTGGCATTGCATGTGTGTTATTGTCATAAACCACATATGGATCAACCAATGGAAATGCATGTGTGTTCCTGTCACAAACCACATATGGATCCACCAGTGTTCATTGCAAATGTGTTCTTTCCACAAACCACATATGTATCCACTAGAGTAATTGCATGTGTGTTCTTTTCACAAACCACATATGGATCAACCAGAGTCATTGCATGTGTGTTATTTTCACAAACCACACATGGATCAACCAGATTCATTGCATGTGTGTTCTTTCCATGGACCACATATGGATCAACCAGAGTCATTGCATGTGTGTTCTTTCCACAAACCACACATGTATCCACGAGAGTAATGGCATGTGTGTTCATGACACAAATCACACATGGATCCACCAGAGTAATTGCATGTGTGTTGTTTTCACAAACCACATATGGATCAACCAGAGTCATTGCATATGTGTTCTTTCCACAAACCACACATGGATCCACCAGAGTAATTGCATGTGTGGTCATGTCACAAACCACACATGGATCCACCAATGGCATTGCATGTGTGTTGTGTCCATGAACCACATATGGATCCACCAATGTCATTGCATGTGTGTTCTTTCCACAAACCACATAAGGATCCACCAGAGTCATTGCATGTGTGTTCTTTTCACAAACCACATATGGATCCACTAGAGTCATTGCATGTGTGTTCTTTCCATAAACCACATATGGATCCACCAGAGTCATTGCATGTGTTTTCTTTCCACTAACGAAATATGGATCCACCAATGTCATTGCATGTGTGTTATTTTCAAAAAACCACACATGGATCCACCAGAGTCATTGCATGTGTGTTCTTATGACGAACCACACATGGATACACCAGAGTCATTGCATGTGTGTTACTGTCACAAACCACATATGGATCAACCAATGTCATTACATGTGTGTTCTTTTGACAAACAACACGGATCAACCCATGTCATTGCATGTGTGTTCTTTCCACAAACCACATGTATCAACCAATTTCATTACATGTGTGTTCTTTCCACAAACCGCATGGATCAACCAGAGTCATTGCATGCGTGTTCTTTCCACAAACAACACATGGATCCACCAGAGTAATTGCATGTGTGTTCATGTCACAAACCACATATGGATCCACCAATATCATTGCATGTGTGTTCATGTCACAAACATCACATGGATCCACCAATGTCATTGCATGTGTGTTCTTTCCATGAACCACATATAGATCAACCAGAGTCATTGCATGTGTGTTCTTTCCACAAACCACATATGTATCAACAAATGTCATTGCATGTGTGTTATTTTCCACAAACCACATATGGATCCACTAGAGTTCATTGCATGTTTGTTCTTTTCCACAAACCACATGGATCAACCAATGGCATTGCATGTGTGTTATTGTCATAAACCACATATGGATCAACCAATGGCAATGCATGTGTGTTCGTGTCACAAACCACATATGGATCCACCAGTGTTCATTGCATGTGTGTTCTTTCCACAAACCACATATGTATCCACTAGAGTAATTGCATGTGTGTTCTTTTCACAAACCACATATGGATCAACCAGAGTCATTGCATGTGTGTTCTTTTCACAAACCACACATGGATCAACCAGATTCATTGCATGTGTGTTCTTTCCATGGACCACATATGGATCAACCAGAGTCATTGCATGTGTGTTCTTTCCACAAACCACACATGTATCCACCAGAGTAATGACATGTGTGTTCATGACACAAATCACACATGGATCCACCAGAGTAATTGCATGTGTGTTCTTTTCACAAACCACATATGGATCAACCAGAGTCATTGCATATGTGTTCTTTCCACAAACCACACATGGATCCACTAGAGTAATTGCATGTGTGGTCATGTCACAAACCACACATGGATCCACCAATGGCATTGCATGTGTGTTGTTTCCATGAACCACATATGGATCCACCAATGTCATTGCATGTGTGTTCTTTCCACAAACCACATAAGGATCCACCAGAGTCATTGCATGTGTGTTCTTTTCACAAACCACATATGGATCCACTAGAGTCATTGCATGTGTGTTCTTTCCATAAACCACATATGGATCCACCAGAGTCATTGCATGTGTTTTCTTTCCACTAACCAAATATGGATCCACCAATGTCATTGCATGTGTGTTCTTTTCAAAAAACCACAGATGGATCCACTAGAGTCATTGCATGTGTGTTCTTATGACGAACCACACATGGATACACCAGAGTCATTGCATGTGTGTTACTGTCACAAACCACATATGGATCAACCAATGTCATTACATATGTGTTCTTTTGACAAACAACACGGATCAACCAAT
Source organism: Avena insularis (assembly GCA_023614405.1). Taxonomy (NCBI): domain Eukaryota; kingdom Viridiplantae; phylum Streptophyta; class Magnoliopsida; order Poales; family Poaceae; genus Avena; species Avena insularis. The sequence continues at coordinate 333,218,449 of CM042696.1, forward strand.
TTCATTGCATGTGTGTTCTTTCCACAAACCACATGTATCAACCAATGTCATTCATGTGTGTTCTTTCCACAAAACCACATGGATCAACAGAGTCATTGCATGTGTGTTCTTTCCACAAACCACACATGGATCCACCAGAGTAATTGCATGTGTGTTCATGTCACAGACCACATATGGATCCACCAATATCATTGTATGTGTGTTCATGTCACAAACATCACATGGATCCACCAATGTCATTGCATGTGTGTTCTTTCCATGAACCACATATAGATCAACCAGAGTCATTGCATGTGTGTTCTTTCCACAAACCACATATGTATCAACAAATGTCATTGCATCTGTGTTCTTTTCCACAAACCACATATGGATCCACTAGAGTCATTGCATGTGTGTTCTTTCCACAAACCACATATGGATCAACAAATGTCATTGCATGTGTGTTCTTTTCCACAAACCACATATGGATCCACTAGAGTTCATTGCATGTTTGTTCTTTTCCACAAACCACATTGATCAACCAATGGCATTGCATGTGTGTTACTGTCATAAACCACATATGGATCAACCAATGGCAATGCATGTGTGTTCCTGACACAAACCACATATGGATCCACAAGTGTTCATTGCATGTGTGTTCTTTCCACAAACCACATATGGATCAACCAGTGTCATTGCATGTGTGTTCTTTTCACAAACCACACATGGATCAACCAGATTCATTGCATGTGTGTTCTTTCCATGGACCACATATAGATCAACCAGAGTCATTGCATGTGTGTTCTTTCCACAAACCACACATGTATCCACCAGAGTAATGGCATGTGTGTTCATGACACAAATCACACATGGATCCACCAGAGTAATTGCATGTGTGTTCTTTTCACAAACCACATATGGATCAACCAGAGTCATTGCATATGTGTTCTTTCCACAAACCACACATGGATCCACCAGAGTAATTGCATGTGTGGTCATGTCACAAACCACACATGGATCCACCAATGGCATTGCATGTGTGTTGTTTCCATGAACCACATATGGATCCACCAATGTCATTGCATGTGTGTTCTTTCCACAAACCACATAAGGATCCACCAGAGTCATTGCATGTGTGTTCTTTTCACAAACCACATATGGATCCACTAGAGTCATTGCATGTGTGTTCTTTCTATAAACCACATATGGATCCACCAGAGTCATTGCATGTGTTTTCTTTCCACTAACCAAATATGGATCCACCAATGTCATTGCATGTGTGTTCTTTTCAAAAAACCACAGATAGATCCACCAGAGTCATTGCATGTGTGTTCTTATGACGAACCACACATGGATACACCAGAGTCATTGCATGTGTGTTACTATCACAAACCACATATGGATCAACCAATGTCATTACATGTGTGTTCTTTTGACAAACAACATGGATCAACCAATTTCATTGCATGTGTGTTCTTTCCACAAACCACATGTATCAACCAATGTCATTACATGTGTGTTCTTTCCACAAACCACATGGATCAACCAGAGTCATTGCATGTGTGTTCTTTCCACAAACCACACATGGATCCACCAGAGTAATTGCATGTGTGTTCATGTCACAAACCACATATGGATCCACCAATATCATTGCATGTGTGTTCATGTCACAAACATCACATGGATCCACCAATGTCATTGCATGTGTGTTCTTTCCATGAACCACATATAGATCAACCAGAGTCATTGCATGTGTGTTCTTTCCACAAACCACATATGTATCAACAAATGTCATTGCATCTGTGTTCTTTTCCACAAACCACATATGGATCCACTAGAGTCATTGCATGTGTGTTCTTTCCACAAACCACATATGGATCAACAAATGTCTTTGCATGTGTGTTCTTTTCCACAAACCACATATGGATCCACTAGAGTTCATTGCATGTTTGTTCTTTTCCACAAACCACATTGATCAACCAATGGCATTGCATGTGTGTTACTGTCATAAACCACATATGGATCAACCAATGGTAATGCATGTGTGTTCCTGACACAAACCACATATGGATCCACAAGTGTTCATTGCATGTGTGTTCTTTCCACAAACCACATATGGATCAACCAGTGTCATTGCATGTGTGTTCTTTTCACAAACCACACATGGATCAACCAGATTCATTGCATGTGTGTTATTTCCATGGACCACATATGGATCAACCAGAGTCATTGCATGTGTGTTCTTTCCATGGACCACATATGGATCAACCAGAGTCATTGCATGTGTGTTCTTTCCACAAACCACACATGGATCCACGAGAGTAATGGCATGTGTGTTCATGACACAAATCACACATGGATCCACCAGAGTAATTGCATGTGTGTTCTTTTCACAAACCACATATGGATCAACCAGAGTCATTGCATTTGTGTTCTTTCCACAAACCACACATGGATCCACCAGAGTAATTGCATGTCTGGTCATGTCACAAACCACACATGGATCAACCAATGTCATTGCATGTGTGTTGTTTCCATGAACCACATATGGATCCACCAATGTCATTGCATGTGTGTTCTTTCCACAAACCACATAAGGATCCACCAGAGTCATTGTATGTGTGTTCTTTTCACAAACCACATATGGATCCACTAGAGTTATTGCATGTGTGTTCTTTCCACAAACCACATATGGATCCACCAGAGTCATTGCATGTGTGTTCTTTCCACTAACCAAATATGGATCCATTAATGTCATTGCTTGTGTGTTCTTTTCACAAACTACATATGGATCCACCAGAGTCATTGCATGTGTGTTCTTTTCCACAAACCACATATGGATCCACTAGAGTTCATTGCATGTTTGTTCTTTTCCACAAACCACATGGATCAACCAATTGCATTGCATGTGTCTTATTGTCACAAACCACATATGGATCAACCAATGTCATTGCATGTGTGTTCCTATCACAAACCACGTATGGATCCACCAGTGTTCATTGCATGTGCGTATTTTCCACAAACCACATATGTAACCACTAGAGTAATTGCATGTGTGTTCTTTTCACAAACCACATATGGATCAACTAGAGTTATTGCATGTGTGTTGTTTTCACAAACCACGTATGGATCAACCAGAGCCATTGCGTGTGTGTTCTTTCCATGAACCACATATGGATCAACCAGAGTCATTGCATGTGTGTTTTTTCCACAAACCACACATGGATCCACTAGAGTAATTGCAGGTGTGTTCATGTCACAAACCACACATGGATCCACCAGAGTCATTGCATGTGTGTTCTTTCCAGAAACCACACATGGATCCACCAAAGTAATTGCATGTGTGTGCTTTTCACAAACCACATATGGATCAACCAGAGTCATTGCATGTGTGTTCTTTCCACAAACCACACATGGATCCACTAGAGTAATTGCATGTGTGTTCATGTCACAAACCACACATGGATCCACCAGTGTTCATTGCATGTGTGTTCTTTCCATGAACCACATATGGATCCACCAATGTCGTTGCATGTGTGTTCTTTCCATTAACCACATATGGATCCACCATAGTCATTGCATGTGTGTTCTTTCCATTAACCACATATGGATCCACCATAGTCATTGCATGTGTGTTCTTTTCCGCAAACCACATCTGGATCCACTAGAGTCATTGCATGTGTGTTCTTTCCCCAAACCACATATGGATCAACAAATGTCATCGCATGTGTGTTCTTTCCACAAACCACATATGGATCCACCAATGTCATTGCATGTGTGTTCTTTTGACAAATAACATGTGTCAACCAATGGTATTGCATGTGTGTTATTGTCATAAACCACACATGGATCAACCAATTTCATTGCACGTGTGTTCATGTCACAAACCACACATGGATCCACTAATGTCATTGCATGTGTGTTCTTTCCATGAACAACATATGGATGCACCAGAGTCATTGCATGTGTGTTCTTTCCACAAACCACACATGGATCCACCAGAGTAATTGCATGTGTGTTCATCTCCACAAACCACACATGGATCCACTAGATTCATTGCATGTGTGTTCTTTCCACAAACCACATATGGATCAACAAATGTCATTGCATGTGTCTTCTTTCCACAAACCACATATGGATCCACCAATGTCATTACATGTGTGTTCTTTTGACAAATAACATGGATCAACCAATGGCATTACATGTGTGTTATTGTCATAAACCACACATGGATCAACCAATTTCATTGCACGTGTGTTCATGTCACAAACCACACATGGATCCACTAATGTCATTGCATGTGTGTTCTTTCCATGAACAACATATGGATGCACCAGAGTCATTGCATATGTGTTCTTTCCACAAACCACACATGGATCCACCAGAGTAATTGTATGTGTGTTCATTTCCACAAACCACACATGGATCCACTAGATTCATTGCATGAGTGTTCTTTCCACAAACCACATATGGATCAACAAATGTCATTGCATGTGTGTTCTTTCCACAAACCACATATGGATCCACCAATGTCATTGCATGTGTTCTCTTTTGACAAATAACATGGATCAACCAATGGCATTGCATGTGTGTTATTGTCATAAACCACACATGGATCAACCAATTTCATTGCATGTGTGTTCATGTCACAAACCACACATGGATCCACCAATGTCATTGCATGTGTGTTATTTCCATGAACGACATATGGATCCACCAGAGTCATTGCATGTGTGTTCTTTCCACAAACCACATATGGATCAACAAATGTCATTGCATGTGTGTTCTTTTCCACAAAACACATATGGATCCACTAGATTTCATTGCATGTTTGTTCTTTTCCACAAACCACATGGATCAACAATTGGCATTGCATGTGTGTTATTGTCATAAACCACATATGGATCAACCAATGGAAATGCATGTGTGTTCCTGTCACAAACCACATATGGATCCACCAGTGTTCATTGCAAATGTGTTCTTTCCACAAACCACATATGTATCCACTAGAGTAATTGCATGTGTGTTCTTTTCACAAACCACATATGGATCAACCAGATTCATTGCATGTGTGTTCTTTTCACAAACCACACATGGATCAACCAGATTCATTGCATGTGTGTTCTTTCCATGGACCACATATGGATCAACCAGAGTCATTGCATGTGTGTTCTTTCCACAAACCACACATAGATCCACGAGAGTAATGGCATGTGTGTTCATGACACAAATCACACATGGATCCACCAGAGTAATTGCATGTGTGTTGTTTTCACAAACCACATATGGATCAACCAGAGTCATTGCATATGTGTTCTTTCCACAAACCACACATGGATCCACCAGAGTAATTGCATGTGTGGTCATGTCACAAACCACACATGGATCCACCAATGGCATTGCATGTGTGTTGTTTCCATGAACCACATATGGATCCACCAATGTCATTGCATGTGTGTTCTTTCCACAAACCACATAAGGATCCACCAGAGTCATTGCATGTGTGTTCTTTTCACAAACCACATATGGATCCACTAGAGTCATTGCATGTGTGTTCTTTCCATAAACCACATATGGATCCACCAGAGTCATTGCATGTGTTTTCTTTCCACTAACCAAATATGGATCCACCAATGTCATTGCATGTGTGTTCTTTTCAAAAAACCACACATGGATCCACCAGTGTCATTGAATGTGTGTTCTTATGACGAACCACACATGGATACACCAGAGTCATTGCATGTGTGTTACTGTCACAAACCACATATGGATCAACCAATGTCATTACATGTGTGTTCTTTTGACAAACAACACGGATCATCCAATGTCATTGCATGTGTGTTCTTTCCACAAACCACATGTATCAACCAATTTCATTACATGTGTGTTCTTTCCACAAACCGCATGGATCAACTAGAGTCATTGCATGTGTGTTCTTTCCACAAACCACACATGGATCCACCAGAGTAATTGCATGTGTGTTCATGTCACAAACCACATATGGATCCACCAATATCATTGCATGTGTGTTCATGTCACAAACATCACATGGATCCACCAATGTCATTGCATGTGTGTTCTTTCCATGAACCACATATAGATCAACCAGAGTCATTGCATGTGTGTTCTTTCCACAAACCACATATGTATCAACAAATGTCATTGCATGTGTGTTCTTTTCCACAAACCACATATGGATCCACTAGAGTTCATTGCATGTTTGTTCTTTTCCACAAACCACATGGATCAACCAATGGCATTGCATGTGTGTTATTGTCATAAACCACATATGGATCAACCAATGGCAATGCATGTGTGTTCGTGTCACAAACCACATATGGATCCACCAGTGTTCATTGCATGTGTGTTCTTTCCACAAACCACATAAGTATCCACTAGAGTAATTGCATGTGTGTTCTTTTCACAAACCACATATGGATCAACCAGAGTCATTGCATGTGTGTTCTTTTCACAAACCACACATGGATCAACCAGATTCATTGCATGTGTGTTCTTTCCATGGACCACATATGGATCAACCAGAGTCATTGCATGTGTGTTCTTTCCACAAACCACACATGTATCCACCAGAGTAATGGCATGTGTGTTCATGACACAAATCACACATGGATCCACCAGAGTAATTGCATGTGTGTTCTTTTCACAAACCACATATGGATCAACCAGAGTCATTGCATATGTGTTCTTTCCACAAACCACACATGGATCCACCAGAGTAATTGCATGTGTGGTCATGTCACAAACCACACATGGATCCACCAATGGCATTGCATGTGTGTTGTTTCCATGAACCACATATGGATCCACCAATGTCATTGCATGTGTGTTCTTTCCACAAACCACATAAGGATCCACCAGAGTCATTGCATGTGTGTTCTTTTCACAAACCACATATGGATCCACTAGAGTCATTGCATGTGTGTTCTTTCCATAAACCACATATGGATCCACTAGAGTCATTGCATGTGTTTTCTTTCCACTAACGAAATATGGATCCACCAATGTCATTGCATGTGTGTTCTTTTCAAAAAACCACACATGGATCCACCAGAGTCATTGCATGTGTGTTCTTATGACGAACCACACATGGATACACCAGAGTCATTGCATGTGTGTTACTGTCACAAACCACATATGGATCAACCAATGTCATTACATGTGTGTTCTTTTGACAAACAACACGGATCAACCAATTTCATTGCATGTGTGTTCTTTCCACAAACCACATGTATCAACCAATGTCATTACATGTGTGTTCTTTCCACAAACCACATGGATCAACCAGAGTCATTGCATGTGTGTTCTTTCCACAAACCACACATGGATCCACCAGAGTAATTGCATGTGTGTTCATGTCAGAAACCACATATGGATCCACCAATATCATTGCATGTGTGTTCATGTCACAAACATCACATGGATCCACCAATGTAATTGCATGTGTGTTCTTTCCATGAACCACATATAGATCAACCAGAGTCATTGCATGTGTGTTCTTTCCACAAACCACATATGTATCAACAAATGTCATTGCATCCGTGTTCTTTTCCACAAACCACATATGGATCCACTAGAGTCATTGCATGTGTGTTCTTTCCACAAACCACATATGGATCAACAAATGTCATTGCATGTGTGTTCTTTTCCACAAACCACATATGGATCCACTAGAGTTCATTGCATGTTTGTTCTTTTCCACAAACCACATTGATCAACCAATGGCATTGCATGTGTGTTACTGTCATAAACCACATATGGATCAACCAATGGCAATGCATGTGTGTTCCTGACACAAACCACATATGGATCCACAAGTGTTCATTGCATGTGTGTTCTTTCCACAAACCACATATGTATCCACTAGAGTAATTGCATGTGTGTTCTTTTCACAAACCACATATGGATCAACCAGAGTCATTGCATGTGTGTTGTTTTCACAAACCACACATGGATGAACCAACTTCATTGCTTGTGTGTTCTTTCCATGGACCACATATGGATCAACCAGAGTCATTGCATGTGTGTTCTTTCCACAAACCACACATGGATCCACCAGAGTAATGGCATGTGTGTTCATGACACAAATCACACATGGATCCACCAGAGTAATTGCATGTGTGTTCTTTTCACAAACCACATATGGATTAACCAGAGTCATTGCATTTGTGTTCCTTCCACAAACCACACATGCATCCACCAGAGTAATTGCATGTCTGGTCATGTCACAAACCACACATGGATCAACCAATGTCATTGCATGTGTGTTGTTTCCATGAACCACATATGGATCCACCAATGTCATTGCATGTGTGTTCTTTCCACAAACCACATAAGGATCCACCAGAGTTATTGTATGTGTGTTCTTTTCACAAACCACATATGGATCCACTAGAGTTATTGCATGTGTGTTCTTTCCACAAACCACATATGGATCCACCAGAGTCATTGCATGTGTGTTCTTTCCACTAACCAAATATGGATCCATTAATGTCATTGCTTGTGTGTTCTTTTCACAAACTACATATGGATCCACCAAAGTCATTGCATGTGTGTTCTTTTCACGAACCACGCATGGATCCACGAGAGTCATTGCATGTGTGTTACTGTCACAAACCACATATGGATAAACCAATGTCATTACATGTGTGTTCTTTTGACAAACAACACGGATCAACCAATGGCATTGCATGTGTGTTCTTTCCACAAACCACATGGATCAACCAATGTCATTACATCTGTGTTCTTTCCACAAACCACATGGATCAACCAGAGTCATTGCATCTGTGTTCTTTCCACAAACCACACATGGATCCACCAGAGTAATTGCATGTGTGTTCATGTCACAAACCACATATGGATCCACCAATGTCATTGCAAGTGTGTTCATGTCACAAACATCACATGGATCCACCAATGCCATTGCATGTGTGTTCTTTCCATGAACCACATATGGATCAACCAGAGTCATTACATGTGTGTTCTTTCCACAATCCACATATGGATCCACCAGATTAATTGCATGTGTGTTCATGTCACAAACCACACATGGATCCACCGATGTCATTGCATGTGTGTTCTTTTCCACAAACCACACATGGATCCACCAGACTAATTGCATGTGTGTTCATGTCACAAACCACACATGGATCCACCAATGTCATTACATGTGTGTTCTTTCCATGAACCACATATGGATCAAGAAATGGCATTGCATGTGTGTTCTATCCACAAACCAGGATCCACCAATGTCATTGCATGTGTGTTCTTTTCCACAAACCACACATGGATCCACTAGAGTCATTTCATGTGTGGTCTTTCCATAAACCACACATGGATCCAGTAGAGTCATTGTATGTGTGTTCTTTCCACAAACCACATATGGATCCACCAGAGTCAATGCATGTGTGTTATTTTCACAAACCATATATGGATCAACCAATGGCATTGCATGTGTGTTCTTTTCACAACACACATATGGATCAACCAATGCCATTGCATGTGTGTTCTTTCCACAAACCACATATGTACCCACTAGAGTAATTGCATGTGTGTTCTTTTCCACAAACCACATATGGATCCACTAGAGTCATTGCATGTGTGTTCTTTCCACGAACTACATATGGATCCACCAGAGTCATTGCATGTGTGTTATTTTCCACAAACCACATGGATCAACCAATGGCATTTCATGTGTGTTCTTTCCACAAACCACATATGGATCCACCAATGGCATTGCATGTGTGTTCTTTCCACAACCCACATATGGATCAACCAATGCCATTGCATGTCTGTTCTTTCCATGAACCACATGGATCAACCAGAGTCATTGCATGTGTGTTCTTTCCACAAACCACACATGGATCCACCAGAGTAATTGCATTTGTGGTCAAGTTACAAACCACACATGGATCCACCAATGTCATTGTGTGTGTGTTGTTTCCATGAACCACATATGGATCCACCAGAGTAATTGCATGTGTGTTCTTTTCACAAACAACATATGGATCAACCAGAGTCATTGCATATGTGTTCTTTCCACAAACCACACATGGATCTACCACATTAATTGCATGTGTGGTCATGTCACAAACCACACATGGATCCACCAATGGCATTGCATGTGTGTTGTTTCCATGAACCACACATGGATCCACCAATGTCATTGTGTGTGTGTTGTTTCCATGAACCACATATGGATCCACCAATGTGATTGCATGTGTGTTCTTTCCACAAACCACATAAGGATCCACCAGAGTCATTGCGTGTGTGTTCTTTTCACAAACCACATATGGATCCACTAGAGTCATTGCATGTGTGCTCTTTCCATAAACCACATATGGATCCACTAGAGTCATTGCATGTGTGTTCTTTCCACTAACCAAATATGGATCCACCAATGTCATTGCATGTGTGTTCTTTTCAAAAAACCACATATGGATCCACCAGAGTCATTGCATGTGTGTTCTTATGACGAACCACACATGGATCCACCAGAGTCATTGCATGTGTGTTACTGTCACAAACCACATATGGATCCACCAATGTCATTGCATGTGTGTTCATGTCACAAACCTCACATGGATCCACCAACGTCATTGCATGTGTGTTCTTTTCACAAACCACATATGGATCAACAAATGTCATTGCATGTGTGTTCTTTCCACAAACCAAATATGGATCCACCAATGTCATTACATGTGTGTTATTTTCACAAACCACATATGGATCCACTAGAGTCATTGCATGTGTGTTCTTTTCACAAACCACACATGGATCCACAGAGTCATTGCATGTGTGTTCTTTCCACAAACTACACATGGATCAACCAGAGTAATTGCATGTGTGTTCATCTCACAAACCACACATGGATCCACCAATGTCATTGCATGTGTGTTCTTTCCATGAACCATATAAGGATCCACCAATGTCATTGCATGCGTGTTCTTTCCACAAACCACATATGGATCCACTAGAGTCATTGCATGTGTGTTCTTCTAACAAACCACATATGGATCCACTAGAGTCATTGCATGTGTGTTCTTTTCCACAAACCACATATGATCAACAAATGTCATTGCATGTGTGTTCTTTTCCACAAACCACATATGGATCCACTAGAGTTCATTGCATGTTTGTTCTATTCCACAAACCAGATGGATCAACCACGTCATTGCATGTGTGTTATTGTCACAAACCACATATGGATCAACCAATGTCATTGCATGTGTGTTCTTGTCACAAACCACATATGGATCCACCAGTGTTCATTGCATGTGTGTTCTTTCCACAAACCACATATATATCCACTAGAGTAATTGCATGTGTGTTCTTTTAACAAACCACATATGGATCAACCAGAGTCATTGCATGTGTGTTCTCTTCATAAACTACACATGGATCAACTAGAGTCATTGCATGTGTCTTCTTTCCATGAACCACATATGGATCAACCAGAGTCATTGCATGTGTGTTCTTTCCACAAACCACACATGGATCCACCAGAGTCATTGCATGTGTGTTCTTTTGACGAACCACACATGGATCCACTAGAGTCATTGCATCTGTGTTACTGTCACAAACAACATATGGATCAACCAATGTCATTACATGTGTGTTCTTTTGACAAACAACATGGATCAACCAATGGCATTGCATGTGTGTTCTTTCCATAAACCACATGGTTCAACCAATGTCATTACATGTGTGTTCTTTCAAAACCACATGGATCAACCAGAGTTGCATGTGTGTTCATGTCACAAACCTCACATGGATCCACCAATGTCATTGCATGTGTGTTCTTTCCATGAAACACCGATGGATCAACCAGAGTCATTGCATGCGTGTTCTTTCCACCAACCACACATGGATCAACCAGAGTAATTTCATGTGTGTTCTTGGCACAAACCACACATGGATCCACCACTGTCATTGCATGTGTGTTCTTTTAACAAACCACATATGTATCTACAAATTCATTGCATGTGTGTTCTTTCCACAAACCAAATATGGATCCACCAATGTCATTGCATGTGTGTTATTGTGAAAAACCACATATGGATCCACTAGAGTCATTTCATGTGTGTTCTTTTCACAAACCACATGGATCCACAGAGTCATTGCATGTGTGTTCTTTCCACAAACCACACATGGATCAACCAGAGTAATTACATGTGTGTTCATGTCAAAAACCACACATGGATCCACCAATGTCATTGCATGTGTGTTGTTTCCATGAAATATATATGGATCGACCAATGTCATTGCATGTGTGTTCTTTCCACAAACCATATAAGGATCCACCAGAGTCATTGCATGTGTGTTCTTTTCACAAACCACATATGGATCCACTAGAGTTATTGCATGTGTGTTCTTTCCACAAACCACATATGTATTCACCAGAGTCATTGCATGTGTGTTCCTTTCCACAAATCACATATGGATCAACAAGAGTGATTGCATGTGTGTTCTTTCCACAAACCACATATGGATCAACAAATGTCATTGCATCTGTGTTCTTTTCCACAAACCACATATGGATCCACTAGAGTTCATTGCATGTTTGTTCTTTTCCACAAACCACATAGATCAACCAATGGCATTGCATGTGTGTTAATGTGATAAACCACATATGGATCAACCAATGGCAATGCATGTGTGTTCTTGTCACAAACCACATATGGATCCACCAGTGTTCATTGCATGTGTGTTCTTTCCACAAACCACATATGTATCCACTATAATAATTGCATGTGTGTTCTATTGACAAACCACATATGGATTCACCAGAGTCATTGCATGTGTGTTCTTTTCAAAAACCACACATGGATCAACTAGAGTCATTGCATGTGTGTTCTTTCCATGAACCACATATGTATCAACCAGAGTCATTGCATGTGTGTTCTTTCCACAAACCACACATGGATCCACCAGAGTAATTGCATGTGTGTTCATGTCACAAACCACACATGGATCAACCAATGTAATTGCATGTGTGTTCATGTCAAAAACCACACATGGATCCACAAATGTCATTGCATGTGTGTTCTTTCCATGAACCACATATGGATCAACAAATGGCATTGCGTGTGTGTTCTTTCCACAAACCACATATGGATCCACCAATGTCATTGCATGTGTTGTTCTGTTCCACAAACCACATATGGATCCACTAGAGTCATTGCATGCGTGTTCTTTCCACAAACCACATATGGACCAACAAATGCCATTGCATGTGTGTTCTTTCCACAAACCACATATGGATCCACCAATGTCATTGCATGTGTGTTCTTTTGACAAATAACTTGGATCAACCAATGGCATTGCATGTGTGTTATTGTCATAAACCACACATGGATCAACCAATGTCATTGTGTGTTCATGTCAAAATCACACATGGATCCACCAATGGCATTGCATGTGTGTTCTTTACATGAACCACATATGGATCAACCAGAGTCATTGCATGTGTGTTCTTTCCACAAATCACACATGGATCCACCAGAGTAATTGCATGTGTGTCCATGTCACAAACCACACATGGATCCACAAATTTCATTGCATGTGTGTTCTTTTCACAAACCACATATGGATCAACAAATGTCATTGCATGTGTGTTCTTTCCACAAACCAAATATGGATCCACCAATGTCATTGCACGTGTTCTTTTCACAAACCACATATGGATCCACTAGAGTCATTGCATGTGTGTTCTTTTCACAAACCACACATGGATCAACCAGAGTCATTGCATGTGTGTTCTTTCCACAAACCACAAATGGATCCACCAGAGTAATTGCATGTGTGTTCTTTTCACAAACCACATATGGATCAACTAGAGTCATTGCATCTGTGTTCTTTCCACAAACCACACATGGATCCACCAGAGTAATTGCATGTGTGCTCATGTCACAGACCACACATGGATCCACCAGTGTCATTGCATGTGTGTTCTTTTCCACAAACTACATATGGATCCACCAATGTCACTGCATGTGTGTTCTTTCCACAAACCACATATGTATCCACCAGAGTGATTGCATGTGTGTTCTTTTCCACAAACCACATATGGATCCACTAGAGTTCATTGCATGTTTCTTCTTTTCCACAAACCACATATGGATCAAAAAATGTCATTGCAAGTGTGTTATTGTCAAAAACTACATATGGATCAATCAATGTCATTGCATGTGTGTTCCTGTCACAAACCACACATGGATTCACCAGTGTTCATTGCACGTGTGTTCTTTCCACAAACCACATATGTATCCACTAGAGTAATTGCATGTGTGTTCTTTTCACAAACCACATATGGATCCACCAATGGCATTGCATGTGTGTTCTTTCCACAACCCACATATGGATCAACCAATGCCATTGCATGTCTGTTCTTTCCATGAACCACATGGATCAACCAGAGTCATTGCATGTGTGTTCTTTCCACAAACCACACATGGATCCACCAGAGTAATTGCATTTGTGGTCAAGTTACAAACCACACATGGATCCACCAATGTCATTGTGTGTGTGTTGTTTCCATGAACCACATATGGATCCACCAGAGTAATTGCATGTGTGTTCTTTTCACAAACAACATATGGATCAACCAGAGTCATTGCATATGTGTTCTTTCCACAAACCACACATGGATCTACCACATTAATTGCATGTGTGGTCATGTCACAAACCACACATGGATCCACCAATGGCATTGCATGTGTGTTGTTTCCATGAACCACACATGGATCCACCAATGTCATTGTGTGTGTGTTGTTTCCATGAACCACATATGGATCCACCAATGTGATTGCATGTGTGTTCTTTCCACAAACCACATAAGGATCCACCAGAGTCATTGCGTGTGTGTTCTTTTCACAAACCACATATGGATCCACTAGAGTCATTGCATGTGTGCTCTTTCCATAAACCACATATGGATCCACTAGAGTCATTGCATGTGTGTTCTTTCCACTAACCAAATATGGATCCACCAATGTCATTGCATGTGTGTTCTTTTCAAAAAACCACATATGGATCCACCAGAGTCATTGCATGTGTGTTCTTATGACGAACCACACATGGATCCACCAGAGTCATTGCATGTGTGTTACTGTCACAAACCACATATGGATCCACCAATGTCATTGCATGTGTGTTCATGTCACAAACCTCACATGGATCCACCAACGTCATTGCATGTGTGTTCTTTTCACAAACCACATATGGATCAACAAATGTCATTGCATGTGTGTTCTTTCCACAAACCAAATATGGATCCACCAATGTCATTACATGTGTGTTATTTTCACAAACCACATATGGATCCACTAGAGTCATTGCATGTGTGTTCTTTTCACAAACCACACATGGATCCACAGAGTCATTGCATGTGTGTTCTTTCCACAAACTACACATGGATCAACCAGAGTAATTGCATGTGTGTTCATCTCACAAACCACACATGGATCCACCAATGTCATTGCATGTGTGTTCTTTCCATGAACCATATAAGGATCCACCAATGTCATTGCATGTGTGTTCTTTCCACAAACCACATATGGATCCACTAGAGTCATTGCATGTGTGTTCTTCCGACAAACCACATATGGATCCACTAGAGTCATTGCATGTGTGTTCTTTTCCACAAACCACATATGATCAACAAATGTCATTGCATGTGTGTTCTTTTCCACAAACCACATATGGATCCACTAGAGTTCATTGCATGTTTGTTCTATTCCACAAACCACATGGATCAACCACGTCATTGCATGTGTGTTATTGTCACAAACCACATATGGATCAACCAATGTCATTGCATGTGTGTTCTTGTCACAAACCACATATGGATCCACCAGTGTTCATTGCATGTGTGTTCTTTCCACAAACCACATATATATCCACTAGAGTAATTGCATGTGTGTTCTTTTAACAAACCACATATGGATCAACCAGAGTCATTGCATGTGTGTTCTCTTCATAAACTACACATGGATCAACTAGAGTCATTGCATGTGTCTTCTTTCCATGAACCACATATGGATCAACCAGAGTCATTGCATGTGTGTTCTTTCCACAAACCACACATGGATCCACCAGAGTCATTGCATGTGTGTTCTTTTGACGAACCACACATGGATCCACTAGAGTCATTGCATCTGTGTTACTGTCACAAACAACATATGGATCAACCAATGTCATTACATGTGTGTTCTTTTGACAAACAACATGGATCAACCAATGGCATTGCATGTGTGTTCTTTCCATAAACCACATGGTTCAACCAATGTCATTACATGTGTGTTCTTTCTGCAAACCACATGGATCAACCAGAGTCGTTGCATGTGTGTTCATGTCACAAACCTCACATGGATCCACCAATGTCATTGCATGTGTGTTCTTTCCATGAAACACGTATGGATCAACCAGAGTCATTGCATGCGTGTTCTTTCCACAAACCACACATGGATCCACCAGAGTAATTACATGTGTGTTCATGTCACAAACCACACATGGATCCACCAATGTCATTGCATGTGTGTTCTTTTAACAAACCACATATGTATCTACAAATTCATTGCATGTGTGTTCTTTCCACAAACCAAATATGGATCCACCAATGTCATTGCATGTGTGTTCTTTTCACAAACCACATATGGATCCACTAGAGTCATTTCATGTGTGTTCTTTTCACAAACCACGCATGGATCCACCAGAGTCATTGCATGTGTGTTCTTTCCACAAACCACACATGGATCAACCAGAGTAATTACATGTGTGTTCATGTCAAAAACCACACATGGATCCACCAATGTCATTGCATGTGTGTTGTTTCCATGAAATATATATGGATCGACCAATGTCATTGCATGTGTGTTCTTTCCACAAACCATATAAGGATCCACCAGAGTCATTGCATGTGTGTTCTTTTCACAAACCACATATGGATCCACTAGAGTTATTGCATGTGTGTTCTTTCCACAAACCACATATGGATTCACCAGAGTCATTGCATGTGTGTTCCTTTCCACAAATCACATATGGATCAACAAGAGTGATTGCATGTGTGTTCTTTCCACAAACCACATATGGATCAACAAATGTCATTGCATGTGTGTTCTTTTCCACAAACCACATATGGATCCACTAGAGTTCATTGCATGTTTGTTCTTTTCCACAAACCACATAGATCAACCAATGGCATTGCATGTGCGTTAATGTGATAAACCACATATGGATCAACCAATGGCAATGCATGTGTGTTCTTGTAACAAACCACATATGGATCCACCAGTGTTCATTGCATGTGTGTTCTTTCCACAAACCACATATGTATCCACTATAATAATTGCATGTGTGTTCTTTTGACAAACCACATATGGATTCACCAGAGTCATTGCATGTGTGTTCTTTTCAAAAACCACACATGGATCAACTAGAGTCATTGCATGTGTGTTCTTTCCATGAACCACATATGTATCAACCAGAGTCATTGCATGTGTGTTCTTTCCACAAACCACACATGGATCCACCAGAGTAATTGCATGTGTGTTCATGTCACAAACCACACATGGATCAACCAATGTAATTGCATGTGTGTTCATGTCAAAAACCACACATGGATCCACAAATGTCATTGCATGTGTGTTCTTTCCATGAACCACATATGGATCAACAAATGGCATTGCGTGTGTGTTCTTTCCACAAACCACATATGGATCCACCAATGTCATTGCATGTGTTGTTCTGTTCCACAAACCACATATGGATCCACTAGAGTCATTGCATGCGTGTTCTTTCCACAAACCACATATGGACCAACAAATGCCATTGCATGTGTGTTCTTTCCACAAACCACATATGGATCCACCAATGTCATTGCATGTGTGTTCTTTTGACAAATAACTTGGATCAACCAATGGCATTGCATGTGTGTTATTGTCATAAACCACACATGGATCAACCAATGTCATTGCATGTGTGTTCATGTCAAAAATCACACATGGATCCACCAATGGCATTGCATGTGTGTTCTTTACATGAACCACATATGGATCAACCAGAGTCATTGCATGTGTGTTCTTTCCACAAATCACACATGGATCCACCAGAGTAATTGCATGTGTGTCCATGTCACAAACCACACATGGATCCACAAATTTCATTGCATGTGTGTTCTTTTCACAAACCACATATGGATCAACAAATGTCATTGCATGTGTGTTCTTTCCACAAACCAAATATGGATCCACCAATGTCATTGCACGTGTGTTCTTTTCACAAACCACATATGGATCCACTAGAGTCATTGCATGTGTGTTCTTTTCACAAACCACACATGGATCAACCAGAGTCATTGCATGTGTGTTCTTTCCACAAACCACAAATGGATCCACCAGAGTAATTGCATGTGTGTTCTTTTCACAAACCACATATGGATCAACTAGAGTCATTGCATCTGTGTTCTTTCCACAAACCACACATGGATCCACCAGAGTAATTGCATGTGTGCTCATGTCACACACCACACATGGATCCACCAGTGTCATTGCATGTGTGTTCTTTTCCACAAACTACATATGGATCCACCAATGTCACTGCATGTGTGTTCTTTCCACAAACCACATATGTATCCACCAGAGTGATTGCATGTGTGTTCTTTTCCACAAACCACATATGGATCCACTAGAGTTCATTGCATGTTTCTTCTTTTCCACAAACCACATATGGATCAAAAAATGTCATTGCAAGTGTGTTATTGTCAAAAACTACATATGGATCAATCAATGTCATTGCATGTGTGTTCCTGTCACAAACCACACATGGATTCACCAGTGTTCATTGCACGTGTGTTCTTTCCACAAACCACATATGTATCCACTAGAGTAATTGCATGTGTGTTCTTTTCACAAACCACATATGGATTCACCAGAGTCATTGCATGTGTGTTCTTTCCACTAACCAAATATGGATCCATTAATGTCATTGCTTGTGTGTTCTTTTCACAAACTACATATGGATCCACCAAAGTCATTGCATGTGTGTTCTTTTCACGAACCATATAAGGATCCACCAGAGTCATTGCATGTGTGTTCTTTTCACAAACCACATATGGATCCACTAGAGTTATTGCATGTGTGTTCTTTCCACAAACCACATATGGATTCACCAGAGTCATTGCATGTGTGTTCCTTTCCACAAATCACATATGGATCAACAAGAGTGATTGCATGTGTGTTCATGTCACAAACCTCACATGGATCCACCAATGTCATTGCATGTGTGTTCTTTCCATGAAACACGTATGGATCAACCAGAGTCATTGCATGCGTGTTCTTTCCACAAACCACACATGGATCCACCAGAGTAATTACATGTGTGTTCATGTCACAAACCACACATGGATCCACCAATGTCATTGCATGTGTGTTCTTTTAACAAACCACATATGTATCTACAAATTCATTGCATGTGTGTTCTTTCCACAAACCAAATATGGATCCACCAATGTCATTGCATGTGTGTTCTTTTCACAAACCACATATGGATCCACTAGAGTCATTTCATGTGTGTTCTTTTCACAAACCACGCATGGATCCACCAGAGTCATTGCATGTGTGTTCTTTCCACAAACCACACATGGATCAACCAGAGTAATTACATGTGTGTTCATGTCAAAAACCACACATGGATCCACCAATGTCATTGCATGTGTGTTGTTTCCATGAAATATATATGGATCGACCAATGTCATTGCATGTGTGTTCTTTCCACAAACCATATAAGGATCCACCAGAGTCATTGCATGTGTGTTCTTTTCACAAACCACATATGGATCCACTAGAGTTATTGCATGTGTGTTCTTTCCACAAACCACATATGGATTCACCAGAGTCATTGCATGTGTGTTCCTTTCCACAAATCACATATGGATCAACAAGAGTGATTGCATGTGTGTTCTTTCCACAAACCACATATGGATCAACAAATGTCATTGCATGTGTGTTCTTTTCCACAAACCACATATGGATCCACTAGAGTTCATTGCATGTTTGTTCTTTTCCACAAACCACATAGATCAACCAATGGCATTGCATGTGCGTTAATGTGATAAACCACATATGGATCAACCAATGCAATGCATGTGTGTTCTTGTAACAAACCACATATGGATCCACCAGTGTTCATTGCATGTGTGTTCTTTCCACAAACCACATATGTATCCACTATAATAATTGCATGTGTGTTCTTTTGACAAACCACATATGGATTCACCAGAGTCATTGCATGTGTGTTCTTTTCAAAAACCACACATGGATCAACTAGAGTCATTGCATGTGTGTTCTTTCCATGAACCACATATGTATCAACCAGAGTCATTGCATGTGTGTTCTTTCCACAAACCACACATGGATCCACCAGAGTAATTGCATGTGTGTTCATGTCACAAACCACACATGGATCAACCAATGTAATTGCATGTGTGTTCATGTCAAAAACCACACATGGATCCACAAATGTCATTGCATGTGTGTTCTTTCCATGAACCACATATGGATCAACAAATGGCATTGCATGTGTGTTCTTTCACAAAACCACATATGGATCCACCAATGTCATTGCATGTGTTGTTCTGTTCCACAAACCACATATGGATCCACTAGAGTCATTGCATGCGTGTTCTTTCCACAAACCACATATGGACCAACAAATGCCATTGCATGTGTGTTCTTTCCACAAACCACATATGGATCCACCAATGTCATTGCATGTGTGTTCTTTTGACAAATAACTTGGATCAACCAATGGCATTGCATGTGTGTTATTGTCATAAACCACACATGGATCAACCAATGTCATTGCATGTGTGTTCATGTCAAAAATCACACATGGATCCACCAATGGCATTGCATGTGTGTTCTTTACATGAACCACATATGGATCAACCAGAGTCATTGCATGTGTGTTCTTTCCACAAATCACACATGGATCCACCAGAGTAATTGCATGTGTGTCCATGTCACAAACCACACATGGATCCACAAATTTCATTGCATGTGTGTTCTTTTCACAAACCACATATGGATCAACAAATGTCATTGCATGTGTGTTCTTTCCACAAACCAAATATGGATCCACCAATGTCATTGCACGTGTGTTCTTTTCACAAACCACATATGGATCCACTAGAGTCATTGCATGTGTGTTCTTTTCACAAACCACACATGGATCAACCAGAGTCATTGCATGTGTGTTCTTTCCACAAACCACAAATGGATCCACCAGAGTAATTGCATGTGTGTTCTTTTCACAAACCACATATGGATCAACTAGAGTCATTGCATCTGTGTTCTTTCCACAAACCACACATGGATCCACCAGAGTAATTGCATGTGTGCTCATGTCACAGACCACACATGGATCCACCAGTGTCATTGCATGTGTGTTCTTTTCCACAAACTACATATGGATCCACCAATGTCACTGCATGTGTGTTCTTTCCACAAACCACATATGTATCCACCAGAGTGATTGCATGTGTGTTCTTTTCCACAAACCACATATGGATCCACTAGAGTTCATTGCATGTTTCTTCTTTTCCACAAACCACATATGGATCAAAAAATGTCATTGCAAGTGTGTTATTGTCAAAAACTACATATGGATCAATCAATGTCATTGCATGTGTGTTCCTGTCACAAACCACACATGGATTCACCAGTGTTCATTGCACGTGTGTTCTTTCCACAAACCACATATGTATCCACTAGAGTAATTGCATGTGTGTTCTTTTCACAAACCACATATGGATCCACCAGACTTATTGCATGTGTGTTCTTTCCACAAACCAAATATGGATCCACCAATGTCATTGCATGTGTGTTCTTTCCATGAACCACATATCGATCCACCAGAGTCTTTGCATGTGTGTTCTTTTCACAAACCACATATGGATCCACTAGAGTCATTGCATGTGTGTTCTTTTCACAAACCAAATCCACTAGAGTCATTGCATGTGTGTTCTTTTCACAAACCATATATGGATCAACCAATGTCATTGCATGTGTGTTCTTTTCACAAACTACATATGGATCCACCAGAGTCATTGCATGTGTGTTCTTTTCACAAACCACATATGGATCCACCAGAGTCATTGCATGCATGTTCTTTTCACAAACCACATATGGATCCACTAGAGGCATTGCATGTGTGTTCATGTCACAAACCACACATGGATCCACCAATGTCATTGCATGCGTGTTCTTTCCATCAACCACATATGGATCCACCAAAGTCATTGCATGTGTGTTCTTTTTACATATGGATCAAACAATGGCATTGCATGTGTGTTATTGTCATAAACCACATATGGATCAACCAATGTCATTGCATGTGTGTTCATGTCACAAACCACACATGGATCCACCAATGTCATTGCATGTGTGTTATTTCCATAAACCACATATGGATCCACCAATGTCATGGCATGTGTGTGCTTTCCACAAACCACATATGGATCCACCAATGTCATTGCATGTGTCCTCTTTTCCACAAACCACATATGGATCCACTAGAGTCATTGCATGTGTGGTCTTTCCACAAACCACACATGTATCCACTAGAGTCATTGCATGTGTGTTCTTTCCACAAACCACACATGGATCCACCAGAGTCATTACATGTGTGTTGTTTTCACAAACCATATATGGATCAACCAATGGCATTGCATGTGTGTTCTTTTCACAACCCACATATGGATCAACCAATATCATTGCATGTGTGTTCTTTCCACAAACCACATATGTACCAACTAGAGTAATTGCATGTGTGTTCTTTTCCACAAACCACATATGGATCCACTAGATTCATTGCACGTGTGTTCTTTCCACAAACTACACATGGATCCACCAGAGTCATTGCAGGTATGTTCTTTACACAAACCACACATGGATCAACAAATGTCATTGCATGTGTGTTCTTTCCACAAACCACATATGGATCAACAAATGTCATTGCATGTGTGTTCTTTCCATGAACCAAATATGGATCCACCAGAGTCATTGCATGTGTGTTCTTTTCACAAACCACATATGGATCCACTAGAGTCACCGCATGTGTGTTCTTTTCACAAACCACACGTTGATCCACCAGAGTCATTGCATGTGTGTTCTTATGAAGAACCACACATGGATCCACCAGAGTCATTGCATGTGTGTTACTGTCACAAACCACATATGGATCCACAAATGTCATTGCATGTGTGTTCATGTCACAAACCTCACATGGATCCACCAACGTCATTGCATGTGTGTTCTTTTCACAAACCACATATGGATCAACAAATGTCATTGCATGTGTGTTCTTTCCACAAACCACATATGGATCCACTAGAGTTCATTGCATGTTTGTTCTATTCCACAAACCACATGGATCAACCAGGGCATTGCATGTGTGTTATTGTCACAAACCACATATGGATCAACCAATGTCATTGCATGTGTGTTCTTGTCACAAACCACATATGGATCCACCAGTGTTCATTGCATGTGTGTTCTTTCCACAAACCACATATATATCCACTAGAGTAATTGCATGTGTGTTCTTTTAACAAACCACATATGGATCAACCAGAGTCATTGCATGTGTGTTCTCTTCACAAACTACACATGGATCAACTAGAGTCATTGCATGTGTCTTCTTTCCATGAACCACATATGGATCAACCAGAGTCATTGCATGTGTGCTCTTTTGACGAACCACACATGGATCCACTAGAGTCATTGCATCTGTGTTACTGTCACAAACAACATATGGATCAACCAATGTCATTACATGTGTGTTCTTTTGACAAACAACATGGATCAACCAATGGCATTGCATGTGTGTTCTTTCCATAAACCACATGGTTCAACCAATGTCATTACATGTGTGTTCTTTCTGCAAACCACATGGATCAACCAGAGTCGTTGCATGTGTGTTCTTTCCACAAACCACACATGGATCCACCAGAGTAATTCTATGTGTGTTCATGTCACAAACCACATATGGATCCACCAATGTCATTGCATGTGTGTTCATGTCACAAACCTCACATGGATCCACCAATGTCATTGCATGTGTGTTCTTTCCATGAAACACGTATGGATCAACCAGAGTCATTGCATGCGTGTTCTTTCCACAAACCACACATGGATCCACCAGAGTAATTACATGTGTGTTCATGTCACAAACCACACATGGATCCACCAATGTTATTGCATGTGTGTTCTTTTAACAAACCACATATGTATCTACAAATTCATTGCATGTGTGTTCTTTCCACAAACCAAATATGGATCCACCAATGTCATTGCATGTGTGTTCTGTTCACAAACCACATATGGATCCACTAGAGTCATTGCATGTGTGTTCTTTTCACAAACCACGCATGGATCCACCAGAGTCATTGCATGTGTCTTCTTTCCACAAACCACACATGGATCAACCAGAGTAATTACATGTGTGTTCATGTCAAAAACCACACATGGATCCACCAATGTCATTGCATGTGTGTTGTTTCCATGAAATATATATGGATCGACCAATGTCATTGCATGTGTGTTCTTTCCACAAACCATATAAGGATCCACCAGAGTCATTGCATGTGTGTTCTTTTCACAAACCACATATGGATCCACTAGAGTTATTGCATGTGTGTTCTTTCCACAAACCACATATGGATTCACCAGAGTCATTGCATGTGTGTTCCTTTCCACAAATCACATATGGATCAACAAGAGTGATTGCATGTGTGTTCTTTCCACAAACCACATATGGATCAACAAATGTCATTGCATGTGTGTTCTTTTCCACAAACCACATATGGATCCACTAGAGTTCATTGCATGTTTGTTCTTTTCCACAAACCACATGGATCAACCAATGGCATTGCATTTGTGTTAATGTCATAAACCACATATGGATCAACCAATGGCAATGCATGTGTGTTCTTGTCACAAACCACATATGGATCCACCAGTGTTCATTGCATGTGTGTTCTTTCCACAAACCACATATGTATCCACTATAATAATTGCATGTGTGTTCTTTTGACAAACCACATATGGATTCACCAGAGTCATTGCATGTGTGTTCTTTTCACAAACCACACATGGATCAACTAGAGTCATTGCATGTGTGTTCTTTCCATGAACCACATATGTATCAACCAAAGTCATTGCATGTGTGTTCTTTCCACAAACCACACATGGATCCACCAGAGTAATTGCATGTGTGTTCATGTCACAAACCACACATGGATCAACCAATGTAATTGCAAGTGTGTTCATGTCAAAAACCACACATGGATCCACAAATGTCATTGCATGTGTGTTCTTTCCATGAACCACATATGGATCAACAAATGGCATTGCATGTGTGTTCTTTCCACAAACCACATATGGATCCACCAATGTCATTGCATGTGTTGTTCTGTTCCACAAACCACATATGGATCCACTAGAGTCATTGCATGCGTGTTCTTTCCACAAACCACATATGGACCAACAAATGCCATTGCATGTGTGTTCTTTCCACAAACCACATATGGATCCACCAATGTCATTGCATGTGTGTTCTTTTGACAAATAACTTGGATCAACCAATGCCATTGCTTTTGTGTTATTGCCATCAACCAAAGATGGATCAACCAATGTCATTGCATGTGTGTTCATGTCAAAAATCACACATGGATCCACCAATGGCATTGCATGTGTGTTCTTTACATGAACCACATATGGATCAACCAGAGTCATTGCATGTGTGTTCTTTCCACAAATCACACATGGATCCACCAGAGTAATTGCATGTGTGTCCATGTCACAAACCACACATGGATCCACAAATTTCATTGTGTGTTCTTTCCACAAACCACATATGGATCAACAAATGTCATTGCATGTGTGTTCTTTCCACAAACCAAATATGGATCCACCAATGTCATTGCACGTGTGTTCTTTTCACAAACCACATATGGATCCACTAGAGTCATTGCATGTGTGTTCTTTTCACAAACCACACATGGATCAACCAGAGTCATTGCATGTGTGTTCTTTCCACAAACCACAAATGGATCCACCAGAGTAATTGCATGTGTGTTCTTTTCACAAACCACATATGGATCAACTAGAGTCATTGCATCTGTGTTCTTTCCACAAACCACACATGGATCCACCAGAGTAATTGCATGTGTGCTCATGTCACAGACCACACATGGATCCACCAGACTCATTGCATGTGTGTTAATTACACAAACCACATATGGATCCACCAATGTCAATAAATGTGTGTTCTTTCCACAAACCACATATGTATCCACCAGAGTGATTGCATGTGTGTTCTTTTCCACAAACCACATATGGATCCACTAGAGTTCATTGCATGTTTCTTCTTTTCCACAAACCACATATGGATCAAAAAATGTCATTGCATGTGTGTTATTGTCAAAAGCTACATATGGATCAATCAATGTCATTGCATGTGTGTTCCTGTCACAAACCACACATGGATTCACCAGTGTTCATTGCACGTGTGTTCTTTCCACAAACCACATATGTATCCACTAGAGTAATTGCATGTGTGTTCTTTTCACAAACCACATATGGATCCACCAGACTTATTGCATGTGTGTTCTTTCCACAAACCAAATATGGATCCACCAATGTCATTGCATGTGTGTTCTTTCCATGAACCACATATCGATCCACCAGAGTCTTTGCATGTGTGTTCTTTTCACAAACCACATATGGATCCACTAGAGTCATTGCATGTGTGTTTTTTTCACAAACCAAATCCACTAGAGTCATTGCATGTGTGTTCTTTTCACAAACCATATATGGATCAACCAATGTCATTGCATGTGTGTTATTTTCACAAACTACATATGGATCCACCAGAGTCATTGCATGGGTGTTCTTTTCACAAACCACATATGGATCCACCAGAGTCATTGCATGCATGTTCTTTTCACAAACCACATATGGATCCACTAGAGGCATTGCATGTGTGTTCATGTCACAAACCACACATGGATCCACCAATGTCATTGCATGCGTGTTCTTTCCATCAACCACATATGGATCCACCAAAGTCATTGCATGTGTGTTCTTTTTACATATGGATCAAACAATGGCATTGCATGTGTGTTATTGTCATAAACCACATATGGATCAACCAATGTCATTGCATGTGTGTTCATGTCACAAACCACACATGGATCCACCAATGTCATTGCATGTGTGTTATTTCCATAAACCACATATGGATCCACCAATGTCATGGCATGTGTGTTCTTTCCACAAACCACATATGGATCCACCAATGTCATTGCATGTGTCCTCTTTTCCACAAACCACATATGGATCCACTAGAGTCATTGCATGTGTGGTCTTTCCACAAACCACACATGTATCCACTAGAGTCATTGCATGTGTGTTCTTTCCACAAACCACACATGGATCCACCAGAGTCATTACATGTGTGTTGTTTTCACAAACCATATATGGATCAACCAATGGCATTGCATGTGTGTTCTTTTCACAACCCACATATGGATCAACCAATATCATTGCATGTGTGTTCTTTCCACAAACCACATATGTACCAACTAGAGTAATTGCATGTGTGTTCTTTTCCACAAACCACATATGGATCCACTAGATTCATTCCACGTGTGTTCTTTCCACAAACTACACATGGATCCACCAGAGTCATTGCAGGTATGTTCTTTACACAAACCACACATGGATCAACAAATGTCATTGCATGTGTGTTCTTTCCACAAACCACATATGGATCAACAAATGTCATTGCATGTGTGTTCTTTCCATGAACCAAATATGGATCCACCAGAGTCATTGCATGTGTGTTCTTTTCACAAACCACATATGGATCCACTAGAGTCACCGCATGTGTGTTCTTTTCACAAACCACACATTGATCCACCAGAGTCATTGCATGTGTGTTCTTATGAAGAACCACACATGGATCCACCAGAGTCATTGCATGTGTGTTACTGTCACAAACCACATATGGATCCACAAATGTCATTGCATGTGTGTTCATGTCACAAACCTCACATGGATCCACCAACGTCATTGCATGTGTGTTCTTTTCACAAACCACATATGGATCAACAAATGTCATCGCATGTGTGTTCTTTCCACAAACCAAATATGGATCCACCAATGTCATTACATGTGTGTTATTTTCACAAACCACATATGGATCCACTAGAGTCATTGCATGTGTGTTCTTTTCACAAACCACACATGGAGCCACAGAGTCATTGCATGTGTGTTCTTTCCACAAACTACACATGGATCAACCAGAGTAATTGCATGTGTGTTCATCTCACAAACCACACATGGATCCACCAATGTCATTGCATGTGTGTTCTTTCCATGAACCATATATGGATCCACCAATGTCATTGCATGTGTGTTCTTTCCACAAACCACATATGGATCCACTAGAGTCATTGCATGTGTATTCTTCCGACAAACCACATATGGATCTACTAGAGTCATTGCATGTGTGTTCTTTTCCAGAAACCACATATGATCAACAAATGTCATTGCATGTGTGTTCTTTTCCACAAACCACATATGGATCCACTAGAGTTCATTGCATGTTTGTTCTATTCCACAAACCACATGGATCAACCACGGCATTGCATGTGTGATTGTCATAAACCACATATGGATCAACCAATGTCATTGCATGTGTGTTCTTGTCACAAACCACATATGGATCCACCAGTGTTCATTGCATGTGTGTTCTTTCCACAAACCACATATATATCCACTAGAGTAATTGCATGTGTGTTCTTTTAACAAACCACATATGGATCAACCAGAGTCATTGCATGTGTGTTCTCTTCACAAACCACACATGGATCAACTAGTGTCATTGCATGTGTCTTCTTTTGTAGCGTCCCCAATCTTTAATAAGATTGAGTCCCCTGTGTTTACAATGCTAGTCCCTGGATCAATAGCTAGCATCCACAGTTTAGATGTAATATCAAGAAACAAAGGTCATAATACAACTTTATAACCAGGAATAAAATAGTTTTATTACATCAAACTTAGCTCATTGGCTAATTACATTACATTGCAGCGGAATAACTATAGTCATGGGTCCTTCATCTTCAAAGTGCCACAGGCAGATGTTGGTTGTAGACTTTGTAATCCTAATCAAACAATCTTCACTAAAACAATCAAACCTGCAACATAATAAGTTACAGCCACAAGGGTCAATACATTTGAATTGTATTGGCAAGTTTCACTTTTATGTATAATATAGGTGGATCCTATCACTACATGCATATTTGGCTAAGTAGAGTTTCAGGCTTATTTGCATAAAGCAATATTTTATCCTATCTTTTCAAAATGGTTTTGGTCCTTTGTCAAATCTCCTTTCAAAAACACTTTTGAACTCCTTGGTAAAAACCCAAGTGTTCAAGTCCTTGTCAAAAATCTCTTGAGCACCTTAGTAACTCCAAGTACATCAAGTTTTGTCAAAATCTCTTGAGCTTGGTAACTCCAAGTGCATCAAGTTTTGTCAAAATCTCTTGAGTTCCCTGGTAACTCCAAGTACATCAAGTTTTGTCAAAATCTCTTGAGCTTCTTGGTAACTCCAAGTGCATCAAGTTTTGTCAAAATCTCTTGAGTTCCTTGGTAACTCCAAGTGCATCAAGTTTTTAAAAGTTTTCTTTTGGAAATTAGAATGTCGAGATCTTCCATAGCTTCAGGCCTTTAGTTGCTCAGTATTGTCCATAACCGGGGACACGGCTAAGTACTTAGATTTTATTATCTTCTGCAGAAGTTGTACACTTTACCCACATGTCACACTCTCATCTTGTTGCCACCAGTGGTCTGGATTAGTACTCACCAAGATGGAATCTTGGCAGATTGAGAATATGACGAAGTCTTTCCAAAAGGTCCTCCCATACACCATTGCTAGCTTGTCTTTAGCCCCCATGAAGCATTCCAGATCCCCATGTCTGGTAACTAAAGACAATGTATGGGTCTTCCTAATGTAATTGACTAAGCCAGAGCCATAATAGCATGTGGTTGCACACGAAAGCCACAATTGGAGAAGCATGTTCAATCTCTAAGTTTCCTAGGTGGGTTTTCTTTTGGAGCACAACACAAAGAGATTGCCATAGAATGGTTCCTTTTGTTGCCACCTTCTCCAAAACTTAAAGTATCCTCCACCTAGGTGGTTCATTGAGTCCTTGTTTTATTATATAAAACACAAGTCCTTTTCTCAACTTTGTAAAATCTCAACATGTATCTCTTTTCAAAATATAGCATGGCTAAGCATGTACAACTACATGGTTTTCACTAAGTAAGGTGAGGGAATCCTATTAGGATTTAGCATAGCATAAGTATAAAAATAGTTTTCATGCATGTTTTCAAAATCCACTAAGTATAATGAAAATAGTAGGACTTTTGTATGATAGTGTAACTTGCCTTTTTGGGTAGGGAATGATGGTTCACTCCTTGATCTTGCTAGTCTCACACTTCTCTAACTTCACTACAAGTCAATCAAGCAAACACAAAATCAACTAACATTCCAAACAAAGTCAAACAAACAATTTCACACTCACAAAGCAATGGAATCTAAGTCATGCATAAGCATGCAAAGGTTGGTTCTATTGTAAGGATGGTCTTCACTAGGCTTCTAAACTTTGTAAGTTCCAAATTGGTCATTCACCAAAATGGCAAAGTCATTGGTTAGAGGGTTTTGCTCAAAAACTATTTTTAAATCCATCCATCATTTTATGTGGTGGAAAATAATTCTATCAAGGCAAAACTTTATGTTTTTCACCAAATGAGTTGCTATTGCAAAACTTGGTGTGTTGGGTCAGTAGGTTTGGTCCAAAACATTTTCTCAAAGTTTTCTTTATGAAAGCATTTTCATAAACAAAACAAATAGTTTTAGTTAGCTAGAAATGGACTAAACTAATTAATCCATCCTATTCTTTTCCAAAATCACTTTCCAAACTATGGGTTGGTTCCTAGGGTCAGTAAGGTCACAACAAACTAAATTGCAAAGGTTTTAACCTAAAAATCATTTTTTAATGATTTTTCTAATCTAAACAAGCAATCAAAAGTTTCTGCAAAGTTAAACAAGCTAAAAGTTACTATATGCTAAACTAAGGGCAGGGTTGGTTAGAGCTTGCTCTCCTGAATCCAACGACATAAAATTTGTAATTTTTGGACGTGTGGATCAAAAGATACAAGAGTTTGAAAATGGTACTTAAATCTGTTTCAATTTCTGTTTTTAAAACAGACCTAGCCACGCGTCGCTTTCCTATTGGTCCATACCGGTTCGCATGGATCAGCTTCCTGGACCGTCAGATCTAAGTGGCTACGCACGGTGCAGATCAACAGATACCCTTTCGCTTAGTCAATCTATCCAAGCCGATGGATCTGCATCCAACGGTTCCTATCGTTTGGCCAAAAACTGGCGGCGGAGCGGTGGCTACCGGCGGCGGATCGATCGGTCGTCGACGGTGCCGACGATGCAGGAAACGAGGGAGGAAAAGAAGATGCTCACCGGGCTCAGGGGGTCACGGCGATGCTCAAGGTACTCGCGGTTCGACGAGGGGCGCACTGGCACGGGATGGATTGCTCGTCGGAGTCCTTGCTGCCGTCGGTGCTCTCTGTTGAAGACGGTGGCGAGGCTACGGTGCGCGCCAGAGGAAAATAGAGGTGGCATTAGATGCGGGCGTGTGCACTGAACACAGGAGTAACATCAGAAGGACAAGGGGTGGTCTGGTCTTACCGGTGGGCTTCGCCGGAGTTCGCAGACGGCGGCGGTGCTGGAGGTTGTCGTTGCCGACGCTCTGGAGCGCCCGCGGTCGTACAAAGGGCATAGGTGGATGCGCCTGGATGTGGTGAATATGCCTGCGTGTAGAGGGAGTCGAGGGGCGGCCGTGGTTCACCGGATTTTTCTGGAGAAAGTCGCCGGAGCAGAGAAGTCGAGCTCGAAATTCCGGCAGCCTCGTGGCAGAGAGGAGACGGGGTTTGAGGGGAAAGATAGAGCGGAGGGGGTGAATAAGTACGCGTGATCACAGAGGGGAGTTATTCGGCCAATTACGCGTATTGATGCCGGCAGTAACTCGGCGGCAACGGCTGGGCGACGAGGTCTCGTTGAAGACGATGAATAGTGAAGGGTGGGTCCCGGCTGTCTGCGAGAGAGGAAGAAAGGGAGCGGGGTCCATCTGTCATTCGCCTTGTGGGTTTATTTCGCGGTGTAAAACGGTTCGCTGCGGTTGAGTGGGCTGGACTGGGCTGTTGGGCCAGAATAATGGGTCTCGGTTTTCTCTATTTTTTTTTTCCTTTTTCTAATTCTTTTTCTGTTTTAAATTTTCAGTCAATTATTCAAACAATTTCAAACAAGGTTCAAACAATTCAATCACACTCAAATTTTCATTTGAATTTGGTTCTATTTAAGACATAATCCAAATTTAAAATAAAATAATATTTTTATTTATTTTTAGGATCCATTTAATAATTAAATAAAATGGATCTTTAGTTTATTAATAGGGTTTTGATTTATTTAATAAAATTTCCATTTGAAATCCAATTATTTTCAAAACCAAACCAGTAGGTTTTATTTGAAAATAAGGAATACTTGGAAACTTATTTAAATAAATAAATAAGTTTTGGTGTTTTAATTAAAATGGGAAAGCCTTTACTTAAATAAAATTGGATATTTAAATCCTTATTATTTTATTTAAATAATCCTTTACTCATTTTAATCAAAGCAAAATCTTTTAATAAAAGATTTCAAAGTAGTAATAAAATACTTGGTGTTCATTTAAAATGGGAAAAGCCTTTACTTAAATAAAATTGGATATTTAAATCCTTTATTATTTTATTTAAATAAACTTTTACTCATTTTATCAAAACAAAATATTTTATTAAAAGTTTGGCCAAAATTAATTTGGCTCACCTTTTCATTTGAAAACAAGGTCTTTTATTAAAAGATCCAAAGTGGTATTTCCAAAACAATTTATTTCCCTTTGATAAATGTTTATCTTTATAAATCCTTTTAGGATTTTATTTGATCACCAATTGGTATGGGCTTTTGGGTAAGGGCTTTAAAGGCTTTGGAAATTCATTTTCCTTAACTCATTATATTTACAAGATCTTGTCTATGGTTCCAAACTAAGTGAAACCAACCTCAATGGTCTTTCTTGATCCTTTGTGAAAATTTGTTGATCAAATTTGGTATGGATCAAATCCATGGATTTGGAGATACTTTGGAAAACGATTTCCTTCCATTAGGGCTTAGGGATTTGGATTTATTTTCCAAGTGTTCAAATTTCCAGTTACATTCATTGAGGAATGCATTTCCCTTGATTTGGATTTTTGTTGAATTCAAAACTTTAGCCAAAGTTTGTTCAAGATGGGATTTTAAGTTTCCTTTTAGAAACAAAAGTTTCTTTTCACCCTGATTTCCAACAAAAATTTATTTTGTTTATTTTATTTTTCACATTACAAGATTTGGAAAATCTTGGGATGTGACAGGCTACCACCCTTAAAACAAATCTCGTCCCGAGATTTGGGAAGGCTAGGGTTACAAGTTGGCTTCAAGGCAACTAGGGTACTACCACCCTTAAAATAAAGTCTCATAGGGTTACATTGATGGTTCTCTTGTCTATAGGTTCAACACTTGATATTCAGACAAGGAATCCTTATTTGACTCAACTGAGTTATCTAATCCACTTCTTCTATCTCTTCAATGTTTCCATCCATGTCAATGTGGTTCACATGTCCTTTCTGGGTCACATTGGAGTCATTTCCATTGGCTCTTCTAGCAGCCTTTTTCTTTTTCTTCTCAGGACAGTTTGATGCATAGTGTCCAAGTTCCTTGCAGGTATAGCACTGCAACTGGCTAATGTCTTTCTTCTTGAATTTGTCTTGTTGATTCTGACCAAGGTTATCTCCATTGTCAATATCATCTCCATCATTATCACTTCCATTGTTGTTCTGGTGATACTGATGTGATTCAGAATCTTCATTGCTCTTTTTGAATGAATGCCTCTTCTTTGATGATCTTGAATAGTTCTTGAGTTTACGCTTCCTTTTTCTATTCTCAACTTGATTCATCTTGTTTTCCAAAATGATGGCTTTGTCACAGAGTGATTGATAAGTTGGGACATAGGCAACAACTAGCTGTAGGTTCAACTCATCATTAAGTCCTTCAAGAAATTTTTCTTTTCTCTTAGCATCTGTATCAACTTCATCTGGTGCATAGCGTGCCAGATTGTTGAATTCTTCAATATACTCAGCCACACTGAGGTGATGTTGTTTCAGATTGTGAAACTCCTTTTTCTTCAAGTACATTACTCCAGGTGAGATGTGAGTGGTTCTGAATCCATCCTCAAAAATAGCCCAAGTTACATCTTCAAGGGGAGTGGTGATTTGAAAGTTGTCCCACCATGTTGCTGCGGGTCCTTCAAGTAGAAATGCTGCAAACCTAACTTTTTCTCCATCGGTGCAGCCAACAGTCACTAAGTCTTTGTTTACTGAACGTAACCAATCATCAGCTTCCATTGGATCAGTTGTTCCAGAGAATCTTGCAGGCCTAAGTTTCAGAAATTTGGTGAGCATGTCTAGGGCTGGAGGATTATTCTGATTGTTGTTGTTGTTGTTGTTGTTGTTGTTGTTGTTGTGATTCTGTATGAACATTGTCATCATCTGCATCAGTTGCGTCTGAGCTATCATCATCTGCTGCATCTCAGGGGTGAAGTTGTTGTTGTTTTGGTTGGGGTTGGCACGACGGGGAGGCATCTGTTGGTTTGATAGGGATAAGTATTGGTGGATAGGTTTTTAAGAAGTCCTAACACACAACTCAAAACAATCAAGTTCAATCAAACAATCCAACCATCAAACATTCAACAAGCAATCAATCACTTAACAACTTATGAGCTTAACTCATGAGTTGAAGTAAACAACAAGTTTCAAGCATATTTTTAGGCAGCCAAAAATATTTTTGTTACACCACATAAGTTGGTGGGTTTGACTTAAACTAAATATGGTGGTCCATCTATATGGTTCACTTGAAATCTTTCCATCCTTCTTGGTTGATTCTTCTTGAATGAGATCATGGTTCCCTTGGGAAAATTCTTGTGTCTTGGTCACAAATACTTCAAAGATGTTGATGGCTCCTTCTAAGTTGTTTTCCTTAGTCTTCAAGTCTTTGAGCATGATTTCTTTGTCTCACTTGTAGTCCTTGGTAACATCTAAGTTGGGAGTCCTTGTTGAGAATAAGGTTGAAATCACTTGAAGATGTTGAAGTCATTAGAGTTGATGAAGTCCCTTGCACATGATGAAGTCTTTGGTCATGGGGTAGGCTTTTCCATCAAGTTTGAAGTAGAAGAGATGTAGAGTTGAAACCAAAATGGTTGAGGAAAGAGTTTAAGTTTGTTTTGTAAATAAGTTTTGGAATAAGACAACTCCTATTTTTCTAAGGGTTTTTGTCCAATCCTAGGGTTACAAATCCTACAGGCAACACAATGCTCTGATACCATCTGTAGCGTCCCCAATCTTTAATAAGATTGAGTCCCCTGTGTTTACAATGCTAGTCCCTGGATCAATAGCTAGCATCCACAGTTTAGATGTAATATCAAGAAACAAAGGTCATAATACAACTTTATAACCAGGAATAAAATAGTTTTATTACATCAAACTTAGCTCATTGGCTAATTACATTACATTGCAGCGGAATAACTATAGTCATGGGTCCTTCATCTTCAAAGTGCCACAGGCAGATGTTGGTTGTAGACTTTGTAATCCTAATCAAACAATCTTCACTAAAACAATCAAACCTGCAACATAATAAGTTACAGCCACAAGGGTCAATACATTTGAATTGTATTGGCAAGTTTCACTTTTATGTATAATATAGGTGGATCCTATCACTACATGCATATTTGGCTAAGTAGAGTTTCAGGCTTATTTGCATAAAGCAATATTTTATCCTATCTTTTCAAAATGGTTTTGGTCCTTTGTCAAATCTCCTTTCAAAAACACTTTTGAACTCCTTGGTAAAAACCCAAGTGTTCAAGTCCTTGTCAAAAATCTCTTGAGCACCTTAGTAACTCCAAGTACATCAAGTTTTGTCAAAATCTCTTGAGCTTCTGGGTAACTCCAAGTGCATCAAGTTTTGTCAAAATCTCTTGAGTTCCCTGGTAACTCCAAGTACATCAAGTTTTGTCAAAATCTCTTGAGCTTCTTGGTAACTCCAAGTGCATCAAGTTTTGTCAAAATCTCTTGAGTTCCTTGGTAACTCCAAGTGCATCAAGTTTTTAAAAGTTTTCTTTTGGAAATTAGAATGTCGAGATCTTCCATAGCTTCAGGCCTTTAGTTGCTCAGTATTGTCCATAACCGGGGACACGGCTAAGTACTTAGATTTTATTATCTTCTGCAGAAGTTGTACACTTTACCCACATGTCACACTCTCATCTTGTTGCCACCAGTGGCCGCTAGATTAGTACTCACCAAGATGGAATACTGGCAGATTGAGAATATGACGAAGTCTTTCCAAAAGGTCCTCCCATACACCATTGCTAGCTTGTCTTTAGCCCCCATGAAGCATTCCAGATCCCCATGTCTGGTAACTAAAGACAATGTATGGGTCTTCCTAATGTAATTGACTAAGCCAGAGCCATAATAGCATGTGGTTGCACACGAAAGCCACAATTGGAGAAGCATGTTCAATCTCTAAGTTTCCTAGGTGGGTTTTCTTTTGGAGCACAACACAAAGAGATTGCCATAGAATGGTTCCTTTTGTTGCCACCTTCTCCAAAACTTAAAGTATCCTCCACCTAGGTGGTTCATTGAGTCCTTGTTTTATTATATAAAACACAAGTCCTTTTCTCAACTTTGTAAAATCTCAACATGTATCTCTTTTCAAAATATAGCATGGCTAAGCATGTACAACTACATGGTTTTCACTAAGTAAGGTGAGGGAATCCTATTAGGATTTAGCATAGCATAAGTATAAAATAGTTTTCATGCATGTTTTCAAAATCCACTAAGTATAATGAAAATAGTAGGACTTTTGTATGATAGTGTAACTTGCCTTTTTGGGTAGGGAATGATGGTTCACTCCTTGATCTTGCTAGTCTCACACTTCTCTAACTTCACTACAAGTCAATCAAGCAAACACAAAATCAACTAACATTCCAAACAAAGTCAAACAAACAATTTCACACTCACAAAGCAATGGAATCTAAGTCATGCATAAGCATGCAAAGGTTGGTTCTATTGTAAGGATGGTCTTCACTAGGCTTCTAAACTTTGTAAGTTCCAAATTGGTCATTCACCAAAATGGCAAAGTCATTGGTTAGAGGGTTTTGCTCAAAAACTATTTTTAAATCCATCCATCATTTTATGTGGTGGAAAATAATTCTATCAAGGCAAAACTTTATGTTTTTCACCAAATGAGTTGCTATTGCAAAACTTGGTGTGTTGGGTCAGTAGGTTTGGTCCAAAACATTTTCTCAAAGTTTTCTTTATGAAAGCATTTTCATAAACAAAACAAATAGTTTTAGTTAGCTAGAAATGGACTAAACTAATTAATCCATCCTATTCTTTTCCAAAATCACTTTCCAAACTATGGGTTGGTTCCTAGGGTCAGTAAGGTCACAACAAACTAAATTGCAAAGGTTTTAACCTAAAAATCATTTTTAAATGATTTTTCTAATCTAAACAAGCAATCAAAAGTTTCTGCAAAGTTAAACAAGCTAACAGTTACTATATGCTAAACTAAGGGCAGGGTTGGTTAGAGCTTGCTCTCCTGAATCCAACGACATAAAATTTGTAATTTTTGGACGTGTGGATCAAAAGATACAAGAGTTTGAAAATGGTACTTAAATCTGTTTCAATTTCTGTTTTTAAAACAGACCTAGCCACGCGTCGCTTTCCTATTGGTCCATACCGGTTCGCATGGATCAGCTTCCTGGACCGTCAGATCTAAGTGGCTACGCACGGTGCAGATCAACAGATACCCTTTCGCTTAGTCAATCTATCCAAGCCGATGGATCTGCATCCAACGGTTCCTATCGTTTGGCCAAAAACTGGCGGCGGAGCGGTGGCTACCGGCGGCGGATCGATCGGTCGTCGACGGTGCCGACGATGCAGGAAACGAGGGAGGAAAAGAAGATGCTCACCGGGCTCAGGGGGTCACGGTGATGCTCAAGGTACTCATGATTCGACGAGGCGCGACCGCAGGATGGATTGCTCGTCGAGTCCTTCTTGCCGTCGGTGCTCTCTGTTGAAGACGGTGGCGAAGGCTACGGTCGCGCCAGAGGAAAATAGAGGTGGCATTAGATGCGGTGTGCACTGATCACAGGAGTAACATCGGAAGGACAAGGTGGTCTGGTCTTACCGGTGGGCTTCCGAGTTCGCAGACGGTGGCGGTCTTGGAAGGTTGTCGTTCTTGAGCGCCTTCTGGGCGCTGATACAAAGGGCACAGGTGGATGCGCCTGGATGTGGTGAAAATGCTTGCGTGTAGAGGGAGTCGAGGGGCGGCCGTGGTTCACCGGATTTTTCTGGAGAAAGTCGCCGGAGCAGAGAAGTCGAGCTCGAAATTCCGGCAGCCTCGTGGCAGAGAGGAGACGGGGTTTGAGGGGAAAGATAGAGCGGAGGGGGTGAATAAGTACGCGTGATCACAGAGGGGAGTTATTCGGCCAATTACGCGTATTGATGCCGGCGATAACTTCGGCCCAGCGGCTGGGCGACGAGGTCTCGTTGAAGACGATGAATAGTGAAGGGTGGGTCCCGGCTGTCTGCGAGAGAGGAAGAAAGGGAGCGGGGTCCATCTGTCATTCGCCTTGTGGGTTTATTTCGCGGTGTAAAACGGTTCGCTGCGGTTGAGTGGGCTGGACTGGGCTGTTGGGCCAGAATGGGCTGGGTCGGTTTTCTCTATTTTTTTTTTCTGTCTGCTTCTTTTTCCTTTTTCTAATTCTTTTTCTGTTTTAAATTTTCATTCAATTATTCAAACAATTTCAAACAAGGTTCAAACAATTCAATCACACTCAACTTTTCATTTGAATTTGGTTCTGTTTAAGACATAATCCAAATTTAAAATAAAATAATATTTTTATTTATTTTTAGGATCCATTTAATAATTAAATAAAATGGATCTTTAGTTTATTAATAGGGTTTTGATTTATTTAATAAAATTTCCATTTGAAATCCAATTATTTTCAAAACCAAACCAGTAGGTTTTATTTGAAAATAAGGAATACTTGGAAACTTATTTAAATAAATAAATAAGTTTTGGTGTTTTAATTAAAATGGGAAAGCCTTTACTTAAATAAAATTGGATATTTAAATCCTTATTATTTTATTTAAATAATCCTTTACTCATTTAATCAAAGCAAAATCTTTTAATAAAAGATTTCAAAGTAGTAATAAAATACTTGGTGTTCATTTAAAATGGGAAAAGCCTTTACTTAAATAAAATTGGATATTTAAATCCTTTATTATTTTATTTAAATAAACTTTTACTCATTTTATCAAAACAAAATATTTTATTACAAAAGTTTGGCCAAAATTAATTTGGCTCACCTTTTCATTTGAAAACAAGGTCTTTTATTAAAAGATCCAAAGTGGTATTTCCAAAACAATTTATTTCCCTTTGATAAATGTTTATCTTTATAAATCCTTTTAGGATTTTATTTGATCACCAATTGGTATGGGCTTTTGGGTAAGGGCTTTAAAGGCTTTGGAAATTCATTTTCCTTAACTCATTATATTCACAAGATCTTGTCTATGGTTCCAAACTAAGTGAAACCAACCTCAATGGTCTTTCTTGATCCTTTGTGAAAATTTGTTGATCAAATTTGGTATGGATCAAATCCATGGATTTGGAGATACTTTGGAAAACGATTTCCTTCCATTAGGGCTTAGGGATTTGGATTTATTTTCCAAGTGTTCAAATTTCCAGTTACATTCATTGAGGAATGCATTTCCCTTGATTTGGATTTTTGTTGAATTCAAAACTTTAGCCAAAGTTTGTTCAAGATGGGATTTTAAGTTTCCTTTTAGAAACAAAAGTTTCTTTTCACCCTGATTTCCAACAAAAATTTATTTTGTTTATTTTATTTTTCACATTACAAGATTTGGAAAATCTTGGGATGTGACATCTTTCCATGAACCACATATGGATCAACCAGAGTCATTGCATGTGTGTTCTTTCCACAAACCACACATGGATCCACCAGAGTCATTGCATGTGTGTTCTTTTGACGAACCACACATGGATCCACTAGAGTCATTGCATCTGTGTTACTGTCACAAACAACATATGGATCAACCAATGTCATTACATGTGTGTTCTTTTGACAAACAACATGGATCAACCAATGGCATTGCATGTGTGTTCTTTCCATAAACCACATGGTTCAACCAATGTCATTACATGTGTGTTCTTTCTGCAAACCACATGGATCAACCAGAGTCGTTGCATGTGTGTTCTTTCCACAAACCACACATGGATCCACCAGAGTAATTCTATGTGTGTTCATGTCACAAACCACATATGGATCCACCAATGTCATTGCATGTGTGTTCATGTCACAAACCTCACATGGATCCACCAATGTCATTGCATGTGTGTTCTTTCCATGAAACACGTATGGATCAACCAGAGTCATTGCATGCATGTTCTTTCCACAAACCACACATGGATCCACCAGAGTAATTACATGTGTGGTCATGTCACAAACCACACATGGATCCACCAATGTCATTGCATGTGTGTTCTTTTAACAAACCACATATGTATCTACAAATTCATTCCATGTGTGTTCTTTCCACAAACCAAATATGGATCCACCAATGTCATTGCATGTGTGTTCTTTTCACAAACCACATATGGATCCACTAGAGTCATTGCATGTGTGTTCTTGTCACAAACCACGCATGGATCCACCAGAGTCATTGCATGTGTGTTCTTTCCACAAACCACACATGGATCAACCAGAGTAATTACATGTGTGTTCATGTCAAAAACCACACATGGATCCACCAATGTCATTGCATGTTGTTGTTTCCATGAAATATATATGGATCGACCAATGTCACTCCATGTGTGTTCTTTCCACAAACCATATAAGGATCCACCAGAGTCATTGCATGTGTGTTCTTTTCACAAACCACATATGGATCCACTAGAGTTATTGCATGTGTGTTCTTTCCACAAACCACATATGGATTCACCAGAGTCATTGCATGTGTGTTCCTTTCCACAAATCACATATGGATCAACTAGAGTGATTGCATGTGTGTTCTTTCCACAAACCACATATGGATCAACAAATGTCATTGCATGTGTGTTCTTTTCCACAAAC
Source organism: Avena insularis (assembly GCA_023614405.1). Classification (NCBI taxonomy): domain Eukaryota; kingdom Viridiplantae; phylum Streptophyta; class Magnoliopsida; order Poales; family Poaceae; genus Avena; species Avena insularis. Next base: position 333,259,862 of record CM042696.1, read on the forward strand.
CATATATGGATCCACTAGAGTTCATTGCATGTTTGTTCTTTTCCACAAACCACATGGATCAACCAATGGCATTGCATGTGTGTTAATGTCATAAACCACATATGGATCAACCAATGGCAATGCATGTGTGTTCTTGTCACAAACCACATATGGATCCACCAGTGTTCATTGCATGTGTGTTCTTTCCACAAACCACATATGTATCCACTATAATAATTGCATGTGTGTTCTTTTGACAAACCACATATGGATTCACCAGAGTCATTGCATGTGTGTTCTTTTCACAAACCACACATGGATCAACTAGAGTCATTGCATGTGTGTTCTTTCCATGAACCACATATGTATCAACCAGAGTCATTGCATGTGTGTTCTTTCCACAAACCACACATGGATCCACCAGAGTAATTGCATGTGTGTTCATGTCACAAACAACACATGGATCAACCAATGTAATTGCATGTGTGTTCATGTCAAAAACCACACATGGATCCACAAATGTCATTGCATGTGTGTTCTTTCCATGAACCACATATGGATCAACAAATGGCATTGCATGTGTGTTCTTTCCACAAACCACATATGGATCCACCAATGTCATTGCATGTGTTGTTCTGTTCCACAAACCACATATGGATCCACTAGAGTCATTGCATGCGTGTTCTTTCCACAAACCACATATGGACCAACAAATGCCATTGCATGTGTGTTCTTTCCACAAACCACATATGGATCCACCAATGTCATTGCATGTGTGTTCTTTTGACAAATAACTTGGATCAACCAGTGGCATTGCATGTGTGTTATTGTCATAAACCACACATGGATCAACCAATGTCATTGCATGTGTGTTCATGTCAAAAATCACACATGGATCCACCGAGGGCATTGCATGTGTGTTCTTTACATGAACCACATATGGATCAACCAGAGTCATTTCATGTGTGTTCTTTCCACAAATCACACATGGATCCACCAGAGTAATTGCATGTGTGTTCATGTCACAAACCACACATGGATCCACAAATTTCATTGCATGTGTGTTCTTTTCACAAACCACATATGGATCAACAAATGTCATTGCATGTGTGTTCTTTCCACAAACCAAATATGGATCCACCAATGTCATTGCACGTGTGTTCTTTTCACAAACCACATATGGTTCCACCAGAGTAATTGCATGTGTGTTGATGTCACAAACCACACATGGATCCACGAATGTCATTGCATGTGTGTTCTTTCCACAAACCACAAATGGATCCACCAGAGTAATTGCATGTGTGTTCTTTTGACAAACCACATATGGATCAACTAGAGTCATTGCATCTGTGTTCTTTCCACAAACCACACATGGATCCACCAGAGTAATTGCATGTGTGCTCATGTCACAGACCACACATGGATCCACCAGTGTCATTGCATGTGTGTTCTTTTCCACAAACTACATATGGATCCACCAACGTCACTACATGTGTGTTCTTTCCACAAACCACATATGTATCCACCAGAGTGATTGCATGTGTGTTCTTTTCCACAAACCACATATGGATCCACTAGAGTTCATTGCATGTTTCTTCTTTTCCACAAACCACATATGGATCAAAAAATGTCATTGCATGTGTGTTATTGTCAAAAACCACATATCGATCAATCAATGTCATTGCATGTGTGTTCCTGTCACAAACCACACATGGATTCACCAGTGTTCATTGCACGTGTGTTCTTTCCACAAACCACATATGTATCCACTAGAGTAATTGCATGTGTGTTCTTTTCACAAACCACATATGGATCCACCAGACTTATTGCATGTGTGTTCTTTCCACAAACCAAATATGGATCCACCAATGTCATTGCATGTGTGTTCTTTCCATGAACCACATATCGATCCACCAGAGTCTTTGCATGTGTGTTCTTTTCACAAACCACATATGGATCCACTAGAGTCTTTGCATGTGTGTTCTTTTCACAAACCAAATCCACTAGAGTCATTGCATGTGTGTTCTTTTCACAAACCATATATGGATCAACCAATGTCATTGCATGTGTGTTCTTTTCACAAACTACATATGGATCCACCAGAGTCATTGCATGTGTGTTCTTTTCACAAACCACATTTGGATCCACCAGAGTCATTGCATGCATGTTCTTTTCACAAACCACATATGGATCCACTAGAGGCATTGCATGTGTGTTCATGTCACAAACCACACATGGATCCACCAATGTCATTGCATGTGTGTTCTTTCCATGAACCACATATGGATCCACCAAAGTCATTGCATGTGTGTTCTTTTCACATATGGATCAAACAATGGCATTGCATGTGTGTTATTTTCTCAAACACATATGGATCAACCAATGTCATTGCATGTGTGTTCATGTCACAAACCACACATGGATCCACCAATGTCATTGCATGTGTGTTATTTCCACAAACCACATATGGATCCACCAATGTCATTGCATGTGTGTTCTTTCCACAAACCACATATGGATCCACCAATGTCATTGCATGTGTCCTCTTTTCCACAAACCACATATGGATCCACTAGAGTCATTGCATGTGTGGTCTTTCCACAAACCACATATGTATCCACTAGAGTCATTGCATGTGTGTTCTTTCCACAAACCACACATGGATCCACCAGAGTCATTACATGTGTGTTGTTTTCACAAACCATATATGGATCAACCAATGGCATTGCATGTGTGTTCTTTTCACAACCCACATATGGATCAACCAATATCATTGCATGTGTGTTCTTTCCACAAACCACATATGTACCAACTAGAGTAATTGCATGTGTGTTCTTTTCCACAAACCACATATGGATCCACTAGATTCATTGCACGTGTGTTCTTTCCACAAACTACACATGGATCCACCAGAGTCATTGCAAGTATGTTCTTTACACAAACCACACATGGATCAACAAATGTCATTGCATGTGTGTTCTTTCGACAAACCACATATGGATCAACAAATGTCATTGCATGTGTGTTCTTTCCATGAACCAAATATGGATCCACCAGAGCCATTGCATGTGTGTTCTTTTCACAAACCACATATGGATCCACTAGAGACACCGCATGTGTGTTCTTTTCACAAACCACACATTGATCCACCAGAGTCATTGCATGTGTGTTCTTTCCACAAACCACACATGGATCAACCAGAGTAATTACATGTGTGTTCATGTCAAAAACCACACATGGATCCACCAATGTCATTGCATGTGTGTTGTTTCCATGAAATATATATGGATCGACCAATGTCATTGCATGTGTGTTCTTTCCACAAACCATATAAGGATCCACCAGAGTCATTGCATGTGTGTTATTGGTGCAGACCGTTCGATTGGGGTGCGTGGACGAATAAGATGGTTCTTCGTAAGAGCGACTCGCGAGTAGGCTGTTCCACGACATGATTGGCCGCTCTTACATTTTCACTTATATTACTATTATTTCCACTCCCCTATAGCCTACTAGTAATATCATAGAGCTCGTGAGTGAGCACGTCTACTCCATAGCCCCCTCTCGCCTCATCCACCACATGTCACTATGCGCCCGGATGACGCCACCGACTTTCGTGCACCGTGCCCGGACGACATTCGCTAATTCTCGGTCGCTACCTTCATTCTAAGAAATCATTTTACAAGCTTTTGAATTTATCCTACTTATTCCTGATATTCGTCGATCTAATTGCTAATCTTTTTCCGATTTCTCGACGAACTCCAGATGTGGCAGATGCTGCAGCCCAAGAATTTGGAGATCCTCGCGTGCAACTTCGCAGCGATGTTCCCGCTCGTGTGCTCCCACCCAGGATGCTTTCGCCGTTACTCCTACCACGAGCTCCCGCTCCACGAGCTCGTGTGCCCGCACGACGTGTGCTCCTGCACGGAGCCGGGCTGCAACTACACCGGCTCGCCGGCAGAGCTCGTCGTCCACCTTGCAGAGGAGCACTTGATCGAAGTGATTAGGATCTCGTGCGGGCAAGCCCAACTTCTCCAAGAGCAGGTGCCGTTCACTGACTCAGCATGCCACCGGCTAATTTTCTAGGGGGGCGGCTCTGTTTTCGTCCTGACCATCACCGCCGGTGTTCCAGGAACCAGAGCTGGGCCCGCCTTCATGTGTGCGGTATGCGTCAGGTCGGTCTCGTGCGCCTGGCCCCTATACACGGTGCGCATGTGGGCGAACGCCCAGCCGCCGTCATCCGATAGCATTCTTGTGCTAGCCGAGGCGCCAAGCTGCCCGACGCCGAGGGAGGTGGAGTATGCGGACCTAAGGTTGATCCTATGTGTGCCATCTCAGTACCTTGTCGGTGCTGGACCGAACAAGTAGATGCATCTCTACATTTGTATCGAGAAGACTGACAGGGAAATGTAGTACTTATGTTGCCGTTACTGTTAGACTTAAGCGATGCTTCTCGGGTGCGTAGAGCATACGTGTTGTGCGAATGTACCCCAATTGTAGTTTTTTTAGCACTCCTTAATAATTTGATCAGTTATTGGTCCAATCAGCTTGTTGTTGTCATGTTGCAAAGTCCGCTTGCTCTGGACAGACTGGCAATACCGCGTGCTCCCTCTCCCGCATGTCAGTGTCACGTGTTCCGTGGGCCCACCTGCCAGTGTCCCGCCCCCTTACTTCTCTTCCTTCCCCTCGATGCCACTGTCCCAACTTCTCTTCCATCCTGCCACTCCCGTTTGATGGTTGTAATCTAATTTTCATTGGATTGTTTACATGTAATCTAAGTCGATAATGCAACATGCAAATGGCACAGACACAATTTCTAAAGTGGAAGCACTCACATACTGCTATTGCGCATATTTCTCAATATAGCTCGACAAACCCATTACAATAATTGTACTCACACTAAACATAACCGAAATTGCAACCATCCTAAACAACATCTAAACCCACATCACAACTCTGTCGTCGGAGTCCACCTCGATTGGTGACACCACCATGCCCTTCCCAGCAACATCCACTCCCACGTTCTGCACAGCTTCGTCCCCGTCGTCCTCCACATCGGAATTGACAATGATGAAGGTGACGGGGTTGGCGTGGACCGAGCACTATCGCGCCTAGCGGCTCCTGCTCGAGCTCGATGCCGCATCAATCCTTCTACAGGTAGGAGGGGCCGAGCTCAGAGACATAGCATCATCGCTTCTATCAAGAAACCATGGCCATTTGATACTGCGACGGTAGGATCTTGGGGTGGATCTGCCGCAGCGAGCCCTACCGGAAGCGGTGGAGCGGATGGATCTGCCGGTGCGAGCCATTACAAGTTCCTAGGAGGGAGTAAGATTGTGGGCCAGGCGTGTCTGGTTCCTGAGAAAGGCCTCCCAGTGATATGTACGTACGCGGGCAAGGTGCCAAAAAAATTCGTCCATTGTGCATGAGAGGGCCTTTGAACCACGAAGGCGTGATGTTTGGTTGACAAGTCCGCACGCTAGGTCCCCCACCTTCAGCCGAATGTGGACGGTAGGATTCTGCCCGAGTTATTAAGTCGGGATAAATCACGCTTCACCACTACCTTGACATCCAAAGGCTCCTCTTTCCTCTGCCCTCGCTCCCCTTGCTCATGGCTCGCAGCTCATGTAGTTCCTCTCGGGCGGAATTAGGGTCGGCTCAACACCGTCAGGCGGGTGCCCCCATCAGGTACCGGAGGATGCCCTACGATTACTACCCCGATATGCTATGTTTGTGCGGTGAGAAGATGCCAAGTTGGATTTCATGGACCGATGAAAATACTACAGGAGAATTCAGCAATTGCAGCATCAGAGCGATAAGTTCCTACTGTAGGTACAATGGTAACCCGGATCCAGAAAGCGTAATGTAATTATTTTTTTGTTTCCTTCGATCTACTTCGTAGGAAGGGAGGGGGACTGGCTGTGACAAGTTTGTGTGGATCGAAAAGCCACTAACAGGTTTTCACAGAGAGCTTGTTCAGGATCTGCGTGATGCTGTGTGGGACAAGAAAAAGGAGATTTGTGCGATAGAGCGAGAGATCCGGGAGCTTCGCCAGGTGCAGGGGAGGCAGGGGCAAGGAGGTGGTGAGACAGACGGGCTCAAGATTAGGCCAGATAGTGGAAACAATTTCCTCATTATCTGGGCTTTATCTGTTGCATTTGCAGTTTATGTTGTCATGTCGTTGTCCAGCAGCTGAAATAAGTTGCTGCTTCGTGGAGTGTAGCAGCGAGCTTAGAACTTGTTTTTTAGCCCAGAAACCTATCATAAGTGTAATGCCAATAGCAGGGATTTATTAAGCGCCTATAAATAATTCATGTCTATGCCACTAACACCCATCGATTTTGGAGACCCCTTAACCGCTCAGCTATCGCGATTATTCAGGTAGTAGTGGTAGAGTCACAATTTCGGATTCAACTAGTGGCCTCGTCCGTATCCAATCCTAAAGTCACGATACATTTTACTCTGAGTACGGGAGGCACATTGTTTCGCCCGACAAGTTCCACGCACATAGCTCCAGAGTTTAACCGAACTACATATATAGGTTCAAGTTCAATATATCATTAGGCTTCTACACTGCTAGCCTTCTTTCTCTGCTTGGGTGCCAACTTTCTTCCTCCTGCCTTCACGTCCACTAGCTTCTTCATCTCCTGCCTTCTTCCTCTTCCTGGGTGCCAATTTTCTTACCTTCACGTACCCTGCATCTCCGGGTCGAAGGAAGTCAGGCCAATCATCACCAGAATCTTGTCCAGCATCATCACTCCACTCGTTTTGGTTTTCTTCCCGTAGCAAAATCACTGAGTCGGTTGTCTTGTTTCTTACCTTGCGCTTCCTGTAAAAAAATAGTACATGGATTACTACCTTATATATATAGACTATAAACAATTTTTGTGTGAATGTACCACATCTCATACCTAGGTTTGGGAGCATTAAGGGGATAGCCCGCTGCTCTATGGCCTGTAAGATGGCAGGTCTTGCATCTGTTTTTGCCCTTCTTGGTATCACATAAAGCCGAACCCTTCTTCTCGAGAAAATTCTTAAACCTATTCACATGAGGTCTTCCTCTGCCCATTTTTGTAACTGGCTAGCAAAGCTCGAAAGGCAGTTGGACTTGAGGCCACTGAAATGGGTCTGTACATGGCTCGACGGATCTAGTGTACGCAGCTCTGAACTTTTCCAAAGAGTAGTAGTCTGACAAATACTAATCTAAATGTGGTAGAGTTATTTTCTTCACCAAGAAGGCCAAGCCATGGTTGCAAGGTTTCCTGGTATGCTTCCACTCTAAGCAGGTGCGTTCTCGCAGCTGGATGTTCACAACATCCCTTTTGCCACTCTTGGACATATCGACCACCTCACAGCAGCTGCTGGTTGACGGGAGAACCTTAAGATGAGCAAGTCCTCGGCTTCTCTTGTGTAGTTGCTGTACAACTGACGGTAGCATATGTCCTCTAAGTCTCCTACCGATCTCTCTCCTTATATTTAACAGCTTCATGATCATACCACGTATGCTTTCCATCAAGATATGAACAGGACACACTTTTATGTACTTCACCCAGTTATTCAGGCATTCTACAAGGTTGTTGTTTATGTAATCAACTTTGATGTCAGGATTGAATTGACTCCTCTTCCATAGCTACGAATGATGGATGGCTAAGTACTCTGGAAGTTTAGGGGCTTCCGCAAAAATCTTGCTCATGAAATATTCGCTGCTACTAGGTTTATAAACTCTAGTAGCAGGAAACATGTAACGAAATACGCTGCCTGCATAGTGTGAGTACATGTTGAGCATCATATGGGCATGGCATTCTCTACCTTTAGCCCGCGGGAACACCTCCTTCACTGCATTCGTCAGCCCTTTGCATGCATCTGTGGATATATCCAATGGAGCCATGTGGCCTATTGATCTCCTGAGCTGCCTCATAAACCAGACCCAGTTTTCCTCCATTTCTGTTTCAAACATCCCGAATGCCACTGGGAACATCCAGTTGTGACCATCAAGTGCTGTGGCAGATGGAAGGCAGCCTTTCCATTTGCCAGTTAAGACAGTGCTGTCTACACTCAGATACGGCCTACAGCCATCCTTGAATCCCTGGATGCAAGGTTTAGGCGCCATGAAAAATCTTTTGAAATATATTTTACCATGTACTGAATTGGTGTCAATCTCCACAACACTACCCGGACACCTAGCTTGTACCTCCGCCTTGATGTTGTATAGCATCCTGAAGCTATTGGTCCAATCCCCGTGCAAGACCCCCAGAGCTTTCTCTTTACCTTTCCAAACCGTGTAATATGGTAGGACAATGTTGTATTTAGAACCGAGGCTAGTCTGAATATTCTTCGCGGTCTCCTTAGGGTTATCCTTTAGAATGGACATAGATTGTATAGCCACCCACTCCGTATAAGCCATTGAGGATTTCAGTTTGCTGCCCAGAGTTGACTAGTTGCCAGAAAGATACCGCACAGCAATTGTAGTTATAGAGTGAAAAGAGAGAAAGTTCTAATGGTTTGCTGCATTCATTGCCCCAATACCCTAATTTCCTTCGACGCAGGTAAGGCTCTTGTTGTGATCCTCCATGGATAATATACCTCGGCCCGTCCATTCATCCACGTTAACTTGCAAATGACCTCATACCTCTGGGCAGTGTTCTTCAGTCGATAAACGTCGAACTCCCCCTTGCTACAAAAATTCTGGAATGACATCCTGAACTCATGCATGCTACTGAACTCGGTGCCGACCGAAATTATAGGATACTCATGCTCATGTTTCATTTCTTCTACTTCAACACCCAAATCATCGACTAGAATACCAGCCTCATCGTTAAGTTCCTCGTCTATTTCATCATCACCAGATTCTTGATCCTCTACAGTGCCTTCTTCTTCATCTGATTCAGAATCCTGGCCATCGTCTCTAATGCCTAGTACTACACACATCATATTGACTCCCATGGGTGGGGCTGCACCATCGTCTCCACCCAGATGGACCGGAACATTGCCCCAATACACCTCATCGGCAACTTTGTTTTCTCCAAGATACTCGGTTGGTTCTGCTGCAACCACATGGGGTGGTCTTACGTTTGCACGCATCCCAGGTACTTCAGTAGACAAACAATAGTCAGAATCAATTTCATCTTGACTGTACAGAACCCTCTTGCTCTTCATGTGTACATCCTCCTTCCTGATGGTATCAGTAGGGCTTGACATATGCGTTCCATTCCCCATCGAACTAGGCTTTTTGCTGCCGCCCTTGGGTGCGATCTCCTTCCTGCCTCCCCTCATTGGTGTTGGCTCCAGGGTGCTGGCATTATTGCCTGACTTCTGTGGCATGTTCTTCTTCGAATTAGCCCTTTTTCTACTACTATTGGGCGTGTTCTCCTTCGTGCTGGCATTATTGCCTAACCTCAGCGGCGTGTTCCGCTCCAAATTAGCCCTTTTGCTACTACTATTGGGCGTGTTCTCCTTCGTGCTGGCATTATTGCCCGACCTTAGCGGCGTGTTCTGCTCCAAATTAGTATTTTTTGTCTGCTCCCATTGGGTGTGGTAGCCTCCGTGCTGGCCATCTTCGCCTCTTTGCTACCACTCCTGGGAGTGTTCACCACCGTGCTACCCCTCTTAGCGTTTTTGCTGCTACCGTTCGGTGTGGCATTTTGACTAGATCTCAGGGGTGTACTCTGCGGCGTGGTGCCTTTTTTCGTGCGACTCTTGGGCATCCTCTTCTCTGGCATGGTCTCCTTGGTGACGTTCTTCTTCGGGGTGCCCTTTCTGGGGATGCTCTTCCTGCTCCTCTTTATGACACTCCTCTATTAGACTCTCCTATGTTCGAAGCTATCCTCAGTCGCACCAGCCCCAGTCATGCCATGGATCAGGTCACGCATGCCTTCTAAAAGTCCATCATCTCTATTGTTGAGTTCCAATTCCTCTCTAACCATTTGCACTATCAAGTGGAAGTACACTTCACCTATATAATGTTTCCTTGTAAAAGGTACGACTAAATCCCTGGTATCTTTCACTTCGATAGCCTTTTTGCTCCTGTAACCAAAATACAACAAACGTGCTTCCTGGGAGGACCCCCACAACACCTTCACACGTAACGATGCCATCAGGTCAGATAGATCTACCACTTCAGGATCGTATCTGCCAAGGATTACATCAAACTCATCATAGAATTTTTCTATGCCATCATCTAATTTTGCAGTATAATCCGCCACACTGATACGAATGATTACTTTGCCATCATCAGGTTTTGCAGGATAGAAACCTCCGAGAGGTTCGAGAGGTGGAGCGGCACCATCAGACCCAGCCATAATGCCACCATCGCCATCACCAGCATCATCGTTACCTGGATCAACCTCGGTGGAAGTACCAGGACTAGGAGCAAGGTGAGGGCCCTTAGCAGCAGGAGCTACATTACATGGTGGACAGGCAGGGCCCCTTCTAATGGCAGCCACAATAGGATCAGCTGTTGCCATACCACATCGACGATCAGGAGCAGTTCCCACAATAGTAGTGTTTTGAGTGCTAGCAGAGTCTAGACCATGAGCTAGCGCCAGACCAGCAGCTCGCTGAACCTGAGCAGAGGTTCGAGGAGGACACAAGGCATCAGTCTCTGCAACAACAGTGGGGCAGCCTCCGGAAGCCTTAGTTTTCTCAACAGTGGCAGAGATTGGGTCAACAGCCATAAGATCAACAACACGAGGACGACTAGTACCAGCAGATTCTAGAGCACGGGTTCGTACAACTTGAGGACGGTTTCGAGGAGGAGCAGCACACAAGGCAGCGGTCTTGGCAACAATAGAGGGGCAGCATCCGGAAGCCTTAGTTTGCTCAATAGCGGCATGGATTGGGTTAGTAGCAGCCGGAGCAATAACACCACGGGGACGACCAGTACCAGCAGATTCCAGAGTAGAGTTTTCCACAACGGCAATACGGGTACTCCTACGAGGAGGCTACCTGACAGAAGCATGTCGCGGACGAGGAACCACATTTTCCTCAATAATAGCAGGGGTTCGAGTTAGACCACCCTTTCCAATAATAGCTGGGCGACTCCTAGTAGCAGGAGCTTCCTCATCTAGTATGTTACAAATCAGCATAACCACGCGAAGCCCGGTATACTGTTTCATCAAACCAATTAGCTGACTGTCACACGCTATAGGAACCTTGAAGCCTCGTTCATTAATGAAGCTAAATCGTGTAGTCTGCTCCGGCCCCATTTCAGCAAGTTCACGCACAGCAGCAACCAAACCAGGGATAGTGCATAACTGCACAGGCGCTACTTCCATCTTCAGACAGCTAGCTTGATTCCACGTGCTCTTCCCATCTGCTAATGTAATGTGGTAACCGTAGAGGGTGACCATAACCATGTATTTGGGTTCAGCGGAGTTCCTACTTGACAGAAAATTGGGGGCAAAAGATAAGAATTGTTTGTCAGCGTCATGCTAGCAAACAATTCTATGTTTGATATATCTCTATAATGCCAATAGCTAGCTAGCAGTTATAGGTAGCGCGAATAGCAAAGAGAAGAGTAGCTCACCCGCAATTAGACAGAAGTACTTCCGGTAGAGGCGGTCTAGATCGTCGCAACGGCTGGCACGACATTCGGCATTAGAGCTCGGTAGCAGCGAGTAGGCGCAACAACTTGGTGCCGGAAGTCAAATGCCCGAAGAGATCATTCTGATTGGAGAGGGGATTTCGATGCTGTCGGTGCTAGGGTTCATGCAAAAGGAGGGAGGGAGTGGATTTGTGAATTTGGTCAACGCACCATGCTCCTTTAGTCTCTCGTTTTGCCTACGTGGTTGCCGCGTTGGTGCTCGCGTCGTGAAACTATTACTGACATGAGGGTCCCGACCGTCTACTTCACGGGGCAGTTTCACGGAATGTTTGGATTTGGAAGGGGTGAGATGACTTTGCATCGAAATGGCCCCTCTCGGTAGTTGGCGACCCAACATTTTGAAACGCAGCAATTTCAGGCAACTTAGGTACCGCGATGCACTCGCCCGGGAACTTTGGTACCGCAACCGAACAGCCCCCTTAACTTTGTAGTCGTCGAAGCACTTGGCTATCTCGTCTACTTTGTCTCGATATGCCACCATCATAGGGTTCCGCACATTCCAGGTGCCAGCTACTTGCTGGGCAACCAAGCCGGAATCTCCACATCAAACTATGCGCTTGATGTCAATACCTTTAGCCACGCGTAGTCCGTGAATGAGGGCCTCATACTCCACCATGTTGTTGGTAGCATTGAAGTGAATCTGCAGGACGTATTGCAACTTTTCTGATGTTGGTGATTGCAATAATACACCAGCCCCTGAGCCATTGAGTAGCTTTGATCCATCAAAGTGCATGACCCAATATTTTGGCTCTGGCATAGGAGTGTCTTCTCGCAGTTCTGTCCAATCTACGAGAAAATCCACCAATGCTTGTGATTTGATAGCGTCGCATCTCTTGTAGGTGATATCAAAGGCGGCAAGTTCAATACCCCACTTTTCCACTCTCCCTGTAGCGTCGTTGTTGTTGATGATGTCAGATAGTGGAGCCTTGCTCACTACTATGATAGGGTGCTCCTAGAAATAATGCCTTAGCTTGCGTGAAGCAAGGAAAACTCCATAAGCTATCTTTTGGCAGTGCGGGTAATGCTGTTTGGATTCCGTCAAGACCTCGCTTACATAGTAAATGGACCGCTGAACTTTGTATTCGTGCGTTGGTTCCTTGTGCTCCACCATAATGACGATGCTGATTAATCGGTTGGTTGCCTCCATGTATACTAACATAGGCTCCCTTGACACCGGTGCTGCAAGTATTGGTGGGGAGGAGAGTATTCTCTTCAACTCCTGAAGTGTTGTGTCAGCCTCGTCCATCCATGTGAATTTGTCCGCCTTCTTAAGAAACTTGTAGAGCGGCATAGCCTTCTCCCCAAGTCGGCTGATGAACCAGCTTACTACTGCTACGCAACCCGTGAGCCTTTGTATGTCCTTCAGGCATGTCAGATGTTTGATGTCAAGGATGGCCTTGATTCCCAGGGTTTACCTTGATTCTGTGATGCGAAACGATGAAACCCAATAGTTTGCCGGAAGGTACCCTGAAGACGCACTTCTTGGGGTTCAACATCATGTTGTATTTCTGGAGATTGTCAATGGTTTCCTACAAGTCAGCGATAAGATCATTTGATTTCTTTGACATTACAGCAATGTCGTCCATGTAAGCATGTACGTTGCGACCTATTTGGTCGTGTAGGCAACGTTGCATTATCCGCTGGTAAGTAGCACCAATGTTTTTCAACACAAAGGGCATCATGACATAGCAATACATGCCATAGGGTCTGGTGAACAAAGTGGCCAGTTGGTCTGACTTTCGCATCCGGATCTGGTGGTAACCTCAGTAAGCATCGAGAAAACACAGAAGTTCCGAGCTAACCGTCGAGTCAATGACTTGGTCAATGCGAGGCAAAGCAAACGAATCCTTCAGACATGCTTTGTTCAAGCCGGTGTAATCAATGCATTCTTAATTCATTGGTTCCCTTTTTGGGGACAAGTACAGGATTTTCCACCCATCGGGTGTGAATAACTTCTCGGATAAAGCCAGCCTTAAGTAACCTAGCCATTTCTTTGCCTATAGCCCTTCATGTTTCATCACCAAAGAGTCGTTGAGGTTGCTTCACCGGTTTGGCATGGGATCAATATTCAAGCTGTGCTCAACAAGTTCCCTAGGTACACCTTTCATGTCGGCAGGTTGCCAGGTGAAGATGTTCCTATTCTCACGGAGGAACTTGACGAGCGCGCTTTCCTATTTGGGATCCTGGTACATGCCAATGGTGGTGGTATTGGAGGAGTCTCCTTTAACAAGCTCCACTTGCTTGGTCTTGATGGCGGCCTTGAATGCGGGTTCGGCAGCAGTGATCTGCTTCTTTGAAGCTGGCATCAACCTGGTTCTGGATCTCCTTGAACTCCTCACCGTAGAGAACTGCTTTGGCAAAGGCGGCCTCACTAAGCTTGCACTCCCGTGACTTGGTGAAGCTTCCATCAATGGTGATGACGCCATTTGGTCCAGGAATCTTGAGCTTGTTGTCGACAAAGCATGGCCTTGTGAGGAAGGACTAGAATATGTCGCGTCCAAAAATGATGTGGTACACGCTCTTGAAGGGCACCACTTTAAAGGTCATGCGTTCTTGGCGGTAATTGTTAACATCGCCAAAAGTGACCGGAAGGGTGATGCAGCCCAGGGAAATCGCTTGTCGACCGGGGACAACACCAAGGAACACAGTGTTGCTCTTTCTTATCTGGGTCTCCATCAAGGTCATCTTGTGCAGTGTATCCAGGTACATGATGTTGATGCTGCTTCTAGTGTCCACGAGGCACTTGGTGAACTCTGTGCCATCAATCAAAGGGTTAATGACCATGGCATACTGGTCTCTGTTGGGATAAGGTCTGGGTGATCCTTCCTATCCCAAGTAATTGGAATTTCCGACCACCTAACGTACTAGGGGACCGGAGGGAGGGTAGCCATCAGTATCCTCAGAGAGGTTTTTTGGGCCCGGACGGTGGGAGTGCCAAGAAAGCTATGGTAACATGGAGCCTTCTTTTCGAAGGGATTTTTCCCTTTACCCTCTCCCTTATCGGAAGATTTGGGTTCCACGTATTCATCCATATCACTTGACTCCTTGGACTCCTCCTCCTTCTTCTTCCCTTTTCCCTTTCTAGGTGGACGAAACACGGTATATCATGGTACTCTTCGTACATATGGGGAACGCGGGGCACTGAGGGTGTAGGATCACTCCTCTGCTGGCCACTGCTAGCTCCCCGACCATGTCCATGCTAATCGCCTCCGCCTCTGCCAGTGAACGTTGCGGCGACCATGTCAGCTGCTTGCTTTTCTTCATGCAGATTTTTCTGCTTGTTATTGTTGTTCTTCCTGGCCTAGGTAGGGATTGCTATTGCCGGCAATGATCCGTGCACGTCGTCGTCAGCCACGGCAAACTCGCTATCCATGGCGATCATTGCGTTGAGGTTGAGCTCATTGTTGTCTTGGTTGCGCTTCAATGTATGCCAGAGCAAAGTTCCCTTTTCCAGACCGTCGATGAAGGCGGCCATAGCGGTCTGTTCATGCACCCTTGCACAGGAATATTGCATATCCAGCCAGCGAGAGAGGTAGGCACGAGAGGTTTCCTCCTTTTCTTGCACACACCGTTGTAGGTCTCCGATAGTGCAGGGACGTTTGTATGTACCCTCGAAATTCTTTGTGAACGCTTCATGCATGTCCAACCAATTGCATATTCGGAGGCCCTTGGGGTAGGTTGTGGCACGTATTACTGGTACAAAACAACATGGTCCAAGGTATGGGAGCTCCCGAGCTTCTTGGATCTTGTCCAGCCATGTGCGAGCATCATACGACTCTAGTTGCTTCCCTTTTCCGTCATGGGGAGGGGAGTTGTGGCGCGATCTATGAGACCCACCCTGCCATCTGCCATGATGGTTTCTAGGTGGCGACGGTGGCGGTGGAGGCGGTGGGTTAGCCTTCTTGATGTGTCCCTCCTGCGACTCTTCACGCCTATCGCGGTTGCTTGTCGGACGTGGCAGCTCCTTGTGGGACCTGCTCCTATGTCCTTCAATGTCAATGCGCTCTCTGGCATGCTGGGGTTGCTCGCCCTGGTCACGTATAACGATGCCAGCCTGGGGACGCCTTGGCGGTGGCATGCTTGTATGGTGGCACCGTTGTGGTTCCTCGTGACGTCGAGATGGTGGTGGAGGTGGCGACCAGCGAGGACGAGCCTTTTCTCCGTGATCGGAGGATATGGGGACGGCGTCAGTCCCGTTGCGTGCCTCTCTCCATCTTCGCTCTATGGAGCCTGTGTGGGATCCCTCGTCACAGGGAGATTTTGGCCTTCTACGGCTGTTCAGGGTTGATTGGCAAAGCTCCGGGTTGGAGTCAAGCCTTTGTGAGGCAGCCTTTTCCTGTTGCTTACATGCCTTAGTGACGAGGTCGTACACCTGAGCAACTACTTCTGGTGACCTGTCCTATTCTAGGAGGGTCTTGGCGAAGACGATGTTGAGGGTGGGAGTTGGCATGACCTGCCTCCCCTCTGAATCGATGTATGGTGTGGCTTTTGTCGGCTTGGACCTGTCATATCCCAACCTACGCCGAACATCGGGGTCTTCGATGACGTGAGCTAGAACTTTCTTTGCCTTTTGCCTCAACAACAATTGCTTGTACTCATCCTCCATAGCTCTTGCCACCTTGATGGATTGGTATGCGTTGGCCATGTCTTCGCCCAGCTTAACGCCCTGCTCCGCAATGAATTTGTCATCCACTAGGATTGTCGGACGCTTCTCATCAAGCTCCGTAACGCTCCGGATATGGGAGACGATGATAGGCCCAACGAGGAGTGTGCCGTAGATTGCCTTGCCGGTGGGAGTAACCAATGAGTTTCTAGCTGCAGACATTGATGGTGGCATTGACGGCTGATTTGACTGTCTAGCAGTACTGGGGGTTGTGGTGAGTTCCTGCGCTAGTTGCGGGCGGATAATCGGAGTGGGAAAGGCCTTGGCCGGAGCCAGGGGCTCGGCGGCTTTCTTGGTTGCTACTGCTCTGGTAACCGTTGGTGTGGGCGGAGCTCTCTCGCGTTCCGGTTCCTGTCCATCTTCTTCCATCATGCTCCCGATGGCGACTAGCACCTGGTGGGAAGCATTGGTCTTCTCGGTGCACTCCTCCTTCTAGATCTCCTGCTCGATCTCCCTCATAATAGCATCGTATTCCTCCGAGTTAGCATCCGAGCCGCCGCCATCCATACTGATGTTGGTGTATAGCGTGTCAAGGACGGAGTCGGAGTTGGCTTCAGAGTTGTCGACGACGGATGTAGAGGGTGATGGAGGCGGGTCGTTGTTGTTGTTGTTGTTTCCTCCGGCTTCCGGCCCAAGCATAGCTTGGGTGTTCTCCTTAGCGTCCGTGTATTCGTTGACGATTGCGACCATCTGTAGCATCCCAATTGTCTAACAATTGCAATGCTACTAGCCTAGTCTATATAAATGCTACTTCCTATATATAATTGTTGCATCATAATTATATCATGCTCATGTCATCATGCCACCTTGCATTTGAGCATCATAGAAAACCCTTTTTGTTTTGGTTCTTCTCTCATATGCATTGTAAATTGTATTTGCCTCTTGATATTGTATTTGGTTATTGATATATTGTTTAATGCCCAAGTTGAGTTGGGGGCATCTCTTTTTGACTCCACCATCTTTCTTGTCATCACCCCATCATTCCACCATTCCACCATATGTGAGCATTGCATTTTATTTGGGTCTATCTCTAGCTCATGTTGTTTGGAATGGACCCTTTTCCAATCTACCTGCTTCCATATGGAATGTTATGGGAAGGTTGTTCATGTTGGAACATTTTGAGGATAATATGCACATAGTGGAATATACACACTAGCATGTCCAAAATATATTCAAATATGGTCATCTCCATTCACTCCACATGGAACATTCCTTCAATACTTAGCTTGGCCCTTACTCCATCTTTTGAGGATGCACATAAATAAATGCCATGAGATTTTATTTTGTTTTCACAAGATTAATACATGGCATTTATTATCTTGCATGGGCCATGCAA
This sequence comes from Avena insularis, assembly GCA_023614405.1. Lineage (NCBI taxonomy): Eukaryota > Viridiplantae > Streptophyta > Magnoliopsida > Poales > Poaceae > Avena > Avena insularis. Next base: position 333,277,439 of record CM042696.1, read on the forward strand.
CCATCACCACCATTTGATCTCCTTTGGTTTTTCTTTGGTTTTTGAGTGGATCATGTTCAAAACCCTAAACCCTCACTTCTTGACCTCCTCTCTTTGTCATGGGTACCATAACCCTAGGCATTTTTCATCTCTCTATCTCTCCACCAACACCATGTGTCCAACCCAAAGCCCCTCAAACCCTAGCTCATTCTTTGTTCTCCTCCTAACCTTGTTCATCTTTTCTCTTGCATATGATCATATATGTGACCTAATCTCCCCCCTCTCTCTAAATCCTCTCTCTAAAACCCTAACCCTAACCACCCCTTCCCCTAACCCTAGGCCGAGTTCACCCCATCCCCTCTTGCTCCTAGCCGAGCCATCCCCTGCCCCTCCCTCTCCTTCTCTCTCTCCCTAGATGCCAGGCAGGCCCTACCGACGCTGCAGCCCCACCTGCCGGCGCCCTAGCCCGCTACACCCCCCACTTGCCCGAGAGAGAAGAGGAAAAAGGTGGCATCACCTTTCCACCCTGAGCTACCCCATGTGCACCCCCTTTTTCCCTCCTTATCTACCCCCTCTCTCCTGCGCCTCTCCTAGATCCCTAGGTTCCCAGGGCCCTGCGCCGCCGCCCTCTCCCCACCTACCCCTGCTTCCTCCATCCCTTCCAATCCCGGCCAACCATCGCCGGTCTACACCATCTCCCATCGATCCAGGGGCGAGCGGAGCAGGAGGTTGTCGGCGAGGTCGGGAGGTCTGCATCAGCCACAGACACGGCGTCGAGGAGGCGGCCCATCTATGCTGCGCCCGCGAGCCGAGCCAAAACCCTAACCCCGCCGGCCGCCAGCTCCGTCGCCGATCCCCTGCACCTCGGCCCGTTCCACCGCCACTGTCGCACTCCCGGTGAGCTGCTGCACCTCTCTGGCACCCTCCCGTTGTTTTTATCTTCCTAGTCGAGTAGATCACGGCGACGAACGCCCTCTGTGCACGGCGGGTTCGTCGTCGTCTTCTTGCTGTGCGTCGCGGAACCCTTATCTCGCCGCGTAGCCGAACCCTGCAACAACCTTCCTTCCACCGCAGCAGCAGCCGCCACCGCGCGCGCCCGCTAGATCGCGGGTTCGATCCCCCGTGCGCTGCTCCCTGTCGAACACCGATCAGTCGTCGTCAGTTTCGTCAGTTAACGAGAAGAAAAACAGTAGCGTTGTCAATCTTGCGGATACCTCCCCACACTTTTTTGCATCAACCCGCGCTCCCTCTAGGCCCACTTGTCAGCCTCGCGTGGCGTTTTTGCAAAAAGGGACCCAGCCTTCCTTTTCAACCCATGGCCCTAGATCCCCACGTGGCATCCTCTAGTTCTCATTGTCGTGTGGGCTGCTTGTGCCCTGGTCCCACTCGCCGATCACCACTGGCTAGCTGAGCTTGTGTGCGAGAAAAGGCCGGCAGTGCGCCTTGATCGTGCTGGCCCCACCCATCAGTGACTGGGGCTAGGTGCGGCTGAGTAGAAAAAGGGCCGCCTGCTTTTCTGTTTTAATAAAATGATTTCAGTATATATTTTAATATCAATTTAAATCTGTTTTTAATAACTTTTGAATTCTAAAACCAAATAATACAAATGATATATGTTTTGAAATCAGAAAAATGTGAGGAATTCAAAAATGCTATTCAAAATATTGTTTGAACACTTTAAATTTTCGAGCTAATTAAAATTACAATAAAATGCCCTTTTCTTAATTAATTAATAACTTTAGTTTTATAACTCCAAATTTGACAAATGATATGTCTAAATCGATCAGCGCGACGAGCCCGTTCTATCTATGCATTCCATGTTCTGAATTGCAGCATGCATCATATAAATATAAAGTATACAGCAACTTATTTGAGGATAAAAGGTGACTAAAACGCCATAAAATGCTTTATTCTTGTATTCCACACTCACCCATGCCATGCTACATTATTGCCATGCAAATTGTGCATCATTCATCATGGCATGATTGTTTGCTTGTCGCATTTTAATTCATATGCTTGTGCACTCTATTTATGTTGGCCCTTGTTTGTTTGGTTCTTCTTCGAATAGACGCTGAGCAGGGGATATATCAAGAAACCCAGGAGCACTATCCAGATCCTTCTCTCGCTTCAACTGAGCTGCCAGGCAAGCACTACCACATGCTTGCATACATATAGTACCTATTGCCTCTCTCTTATTCTTGCATCATTGAGTCGCGATTGCATTAAACTGAACCCCAAGTACTGCATAGCCTTTACTTTTAAACCCCACCGAAGCTTGTTCCTCCATCCCATGAGCCATTATTACAGGATTTGATTGAGTCATGCGGGTCGCAGAATAGCATGTGTAGGGTAGGTGAGTGTCTGATAGATAACGAGGTACCTAAACAACTTAACCTGAGTAGTAATGGGATAACTAATGAAAGTGGCACCGGTGAGCAATATCTGCTATTTGGTTCTTCATGCTCACTTGTGTCCCGTAGGACCCCGAGTACTTGATTCCTGTTCCTTGAATATTCGCGCTATCCACATCCGGGAGGCTTATGAACACCCATGAGCAAGAGCTTGATTCATTCTTATGTCTGGGGGCGAGAAAGTAGTTTGGGGCTTTATTACTATCCTGTACTTATGCCATGCTTTCTTGCTTTATTTAAGATTGTGCGAGAGCACTGTCTTTATTTTGGATGCGGAGTGTTTTCGCGGTATCGACAAGCCCAGTCACACTTTCGGGTTCCCAGTCGTTTACAGCCATTGACGCAAACCTTGAGTCCGTCTCGGAGCCGACCAACTTCGTTGCGGGTAGCTTAATGGGGTGGCCCCCTGAAACATTTTTGAATCCTGTGATCGCTTTGTCGTGAATGCCTCGTTGGGTTTTGATTTGGCTTTCGAGGTTGATCGGTGTGTTGCTATTTGTGCACCCCGCAGGTAAATCTTCAAAGCCGTGTCCGTGGTTATGGGCGACTTGGAGCCAGTTTCTCGATCATAGACAAGTATAACTAAAGTACCGCTTTTAATTTGACTAAGTACACTAGTAAATAGTGCAACACTCATGGAATGGATAATAAAACTGCCAGCGGATGGGGTTGTTAGTCGCTTCCTCGTTGGTAGCGAGGAGGAGGATGGATCATTAATATTACTGTTATAATTGTTGTTATTAATTCATGGACCTCCGTCTATCTTTGGTTAGGCGGATGGTTAGCAGTATCCCTAAATTGTTAGGTATTATCTTTTGCTGCAATTCGTCACCCAGGTTATGTCCCTTTAGAGGCATAAAGACTTCTTGAGTACCCTAGGGTCTCACACGATAAATTGTTTGATTAGGATGAGCAGGTAAACTTCGCAAGATGGATCTTTGGGTGGAGGAGGACGATGTTGGCGATCACTCGGTGTAGAGATTAGGAACGAGGATCTGTGAGATCTGTAGGCGGGATGTGTTTATTTATGGGGCATCTTATGCCGATTTGCTTCTTATCCATACTCGGATCTTGTTTTCCGCTTCACTTTGATACTCGATGTTTGATGTATGAGGAGATGTCCTAAACTATTATATCTATCTAGGATATTTGGATCTTGCCGTATGGCATTGCAATATTCTATTTTTTAGATGGAATGGCTCACGAGGACTGTTGTATGGTGGCTTGCATACATACTCATTTGTGTATGTAGTTGATCCCTTCGCCGATTCGCTTCGTTCTTGTCGATGTTTGGAAATGGTTAGGGGCCGGAAAGGTCTACTGTGAGTGGCATTTGGCCCCTGGTACTATTTTAACCATTTCCGCTCATCCGTGCTTGTAACTAGGCGTAATTCACCGAGGTAGTTACAATTGGTATCAGAGCCATCCCGCCCTTCAGGGTCTCAGCCAAATGGTCGTTGTCAGTCTAGCAAATATTTTTGGTAGCTATGTATACTAGGGAAAAACAAAACGTGAGAGTAGGACTGCTTCCACTTTTCTTCTTACCCACCCACCCATCCTTTTTCTGGTAAGGAAGTGTAACGTTTTCAATCCTCTTCTTAAAATTCAAACTAGGATTCACGTGTTCTAGGTTTCCGTCGTACCATAGAAAGTGTGTGTGTGTGTAATTCCTTGTCTATCTGTTGCATCCAATTTGTTATCACAATCTGCCTTTGGTTATCAACTGTTGGTACATTCCATACTGACAGACTTTTGAAAACTGGAGCGATCTATCCGACTCCTTGTTAACCGGTGCCATCTTCTTAAGGGTGTTCTTCCTTCCAGCATGCTTTCACAGAATGTGGAGTTGCTAATCGCTACCTGATAAGTGATTTTGCGCATCTATTGGTATTTTAATGCCGAAAAATGCGGAAAAAATTTCTTTGATACATCTGTGCTTCCACACTCCTTTCCAGTCATGTGTGAAACATTATCTATCTCTCTTTTATCAGCATGTCCATGCTAACTCATTCTTTTGTCACCGGCGCTTAATCCTAGAGTTTCATTTCATCTCCAATTCTCTTGGGCTAATTACATAACATGTGTCGATCCGATGCTGGTGATTGTAATTTGGTTCTCGGCATAGCTATATGACACTTATCATGAGTGGAATATGGAAAATGCAATCACCACTATCCTCCAAATGGTGATGGTTATCTCCTGTGATTTTGAGTACACCGTGATCATATCTATGCATATTCAAGCATCTTTGGCAATCCGGAGTTTCTCAAGGCACTATGGCGGTCTATCATCTGTTCATCATGCTGCACATCTTTTTGAACTCCATATCTGCAAAATTCTCTTTGAGACGAGGGAATTGCATCTTTTAAATCTCTGAGCTTTGCTTAAGGTATGAGCTATCATCGATTCTTGTCCAAGATCTCTTTATCTTTGTAACCGGTGATCCGATCGACAATGTGAACCAGGTGACATCTCTTTTTCTTCCGAAGGACCAGATAATCTATTCTTCCAGTGCATCTTTTTCAACACGAACCCGTGCTCTTAATATTGATCTTTCTAAGAGCGTTGAGCTCAGGAAGTGTTCGAGCATTTGTTCGTTTCCCTCGCCTTTTGAACTTGGTATTCTGGGAATATCCTATTAACCCATGGTGGTATATGTTGATAATATGCTTGCCTATTCGATATCAATGGAAGGACATGGAAGATCATCTGTGTCTCTTTCTCTCAAGCTTCGTGAAACCTTTTGTGTGCAAAGTCTCTAAGTGAGAATTCTGATTTTTTGAAGTCACCTATCTTGGCCACGTCCTTCTGCTAAATAGATCGCTTCAATTCTGGAATCAGCAAGTCCATTGTTAATTCCATCTTCCATATTCAATCAAACCCGGAGTTTTCCTTGTTGGCGAGTTATCATAGTCGTTCCGCCGTAGGTTTCCTCAAAACTGCTAAATCTCTCTCAATCATTTCAAGAAGAACATGGAGTTCTTTCACCTCAGTCTCGCCAAGTAATCTCTTGAAACCCTCTCGCTCTATCGTCTATGCTCAATCCACCGGAGGCCATGAAGACCTTCCAGATCTTGTATTCCTTCCGTTCAAGTTGGTGCTATCTTTTCTGTAGCGGTTGAATCTTGCAGTTGTTCTCCGTAATCTTCCTTCATATCTTTCTGGTGGCTTGGTACTTCAGACATGACGACAACATCATCATCTTTATCTATCTATGAACCCGGCGAATCGTTTGCATCTATTCTTGTTTTCTAGCGTAGTCCCATGAGTTTTTGTCAATACCTTCAGTCTGTTTCGGTAGTTGGGTTGCATGGTTTTCTTATTCATGTGCGGAGTAATGCTTTGAGTGCGGGATGGAGTAGCTACCATACCACTACTCTTATCATTCGCTCTTGTACATTGAATTGGTGAATTAATGTGATTTCACTCATTCCACGGAAGTTAGAAGTGGCCTTTATCCCTCGATACTTTTACTTCCGTCCTTGTTTTTCCGGAGTGCTCTCTCGAAGAAAGTAATCAATAATCTCTTGTTGGTGGTCTGTCTATTCTAGATGGAGCAAAATCTTCAATTATCTGGTGGAAACAAACGCAAACTCTTTTCTGTCCTTGTCATTCTACCGATGCTCGACATCCCCAAACAAGATGAAAGGAAACTATCTCTCTTTTTGTTTCATCAATTCTTTTCTGTGGTAAAGCCAATTATGGTTAATGCCATCAGCCGCAAATCTATTGCGTTAGCCTCAAGGCTAAAGAAAGCAATAAGTATCTCTACAATAAACTCCAGATCCTCCATATTCTTTGCTTCTCGGGATTCCACATAATCTAGCTTCACATCCGTCTCTGGAAGTTATATCCGCGCACCTCAATTGCGTGATCCTTGGTTCGTACCGTTGCAACAAGAATCTAATCCGACGATGTCTAACTAAATCTTTCTGTTGATATCAAGGGACTCTATTGTTTGAAGGCAATATTGTTTCCGTACTTCATTTCTCAAATCCGAGAGAAGATACGATGCTATTGTCATAGTGGTTCAAAACCTCTCCAATCTAGCTCTTTTTCTTCCGGCGAGACATAGATTTCATCATCTCTAGTATCGGTAAATCTTTAATCTTAATGGTCTGTCTTTCTTTATCCATGATACATCATCATTTCCTTTTCTTTCACAAGTGGTTCTATTCTTTTATCATGTTTCTTGAGAAAACCGGAGCTATGTCCATCCTATCCTTCTTGTCTCAAGACAATCCTTCAACTCTTCTAACCGTTGTTTCTCAAGCAAAACACAAGACTCGCAACAAGTCTAGCAAGTTTGCAAGGTGTAGTGGTCGCACCATTCCGTTGTTCATCAACTTGGGAACGTGAGGGTCACCTTCGTTCGAACACCCGCCTCTCCTTGTGTTGTTTTCCTTTTCCTAGGAATCTCGGGGCGAGATTCTTGTTTAGTGGGGGAGAGTTGTAGCATCCCAATTGTCTAACAATTGCAATGCTACTAGCCTATTCTATATAAATGCTACTTCCTATATATAATTGTTGCATCATAATTATATCATGCTCATGTCATCATGCCACCTTGCATTTGAGCATCATAGAAAACCCTTTTTGTTTTGGTTCTTCTCTCATATGCATTGTAAATTGTATTTGCCTCTTGATATTGTATTTGGTTATTGATATATTGTTTAATGCCCAAGTTGAGTTGGGGGCATCTCTTTTTGACTCCACCATCTTTCTTGTCATCACCCCATCATTCCACCATTCCACCATATGTGAGCATTGCATTTTATTTGGGTCTATCTCTAGCTCATGTTGTTTGGAATGGACCCTTTTCCAATCTACCTGCTTCCATATGGAATGATATGGGAAGGTTGTTCATGTTGGAACATTTTGAGGATAATATGTACATAGTGGAATATACACACTAGCATGTCCAAAATATATTCAAATATGGTCATCTCCATTCACTCCACATGGAACATTCCTTCAATACTTAGCTTGGCCCTTACTCCATCTTTTGAGGATGCACATAAATAAATGCCATGAGATTTTATTTTGTTTTCACAAGATTAATACATGGCATTTATTATCTTGCATGGGCCATGCAACCATCACCACCATTTGATCTCCTTTGGTTTTTCTTTGGTTTTTGAGTGGATCATGTTCAAAACCCTAAACCCTCACTTCTTGACCTCCTCTCTTTGTCATGGGTACCATAACCCTAGGCATTTTTCATCTCTCTATCTCTCCACCAACACCATGTGTCCAACCCAAAGCCCCTCAAACCCTAGCTCATTCTTTGTTCTCCTCCTAACCTTGTTCATCTTTTCTCTTGCATATGATCATATATGTGACCTAATCTCCCCCCTCTCTCTAAATCCTCTCTCTAAAACCCTAACCCTAACCACCCCTTCCCCTAACCCTAGGCTGAGTTCACCCCATACCCACATTCTGCAAGCCGAGCCATCCCCAGCCCCTCCCTCACCTTCTCAATCTCCCTAGCCGGCAGGCCCTCAAGCGCTGCAGCCCCACTGCCCGCCCTAGCCCGCTACACCCCCCACCTGCCCGAGAGAGAAGAGGAAAAAGGTGGCATCACCTTTCCACCCCGAGCTACCCCATGTGCACCCCCTTTTTCCCTCCTTATCTACCCCCTCTCTCCTGCGCCTCTACCAGATCCCTAGGTTCCCAGGGCCCTGCGCCACCGCCCTCTCCCCACCTACCCCTGCTTCCTCCATCCCTTCCAATCCCGGCCAACCATCGCCGGTCTACACCATCTCCCATCGATCCGGGGCGTGAGGCGGCGGAGGTTGTCGGCGAGTCGGGGAGGTCCTCTGCATCAGCCCTGCACGACATCGAGGAGGCGGCCCATCTATCTTTGCATGCCGGCAGCCGAGCAAAACCCTAACCCGCCCGCCGCCCGGCTCGTCGCCGATCCCCTGCACCTCGGCCCGTTCCACCGCCACTGTCGCACTCCCGGTGAGCTGCTGCACCTCTCTAGCACCCTCCCGTTGTTTTTCTCTTCCTAGTCGAGTAGATCATGGCGACGAACGCCCTACGTACCTGGCGGGTTCGTCGTCGTCTTTCTTGTCGTCGCGGAACCCTTATCTCGCCGCGTAGCCGAACCCTGCAACAACCTTCCTTCCACCGCAGCGGCGCCCGCCGCTTAGATCCCCGGTTCGATCCCCGCCTTCCTCAGCCGAACACGTCGATCGTCGTCGGTTTAAATCGATTAACGAAGAAAAAAAGATGGGTTGTCAATCTTGCGGATACCTCCCCACACTTTTTTGCATCAACCCGCGCTCCCTCTAGGCCCACTTGTCAGCCTCCCGTGGCGTTTTTGCAAAAAGGGACCCAGCCTTCCTTTTCGTCAACCCGCGGCCCCTAGATCCCCTACGTGGCATCCTCTAGTTCGCTCGCTGTCGTGTGGGCTCAGCCTGCATTGGTCCCACTCGCCGATCCTGGGCTAGCTGAGCTTGGTGCAGAAAAAAGGCCACACTTGGCCCGCCATCATGCCTGCCCCACCCATCGATGGGCTAGGGCTGAATGAATAGAAAAAGGCCTTGCTTTACATTTTCAATAAAATGATTTCAATATATGTTTTAATATCAATTTAAATATGTTTTTAATAACTTTTGAATTCTAAAACCAAATAATACAAATGATATATGTTTTGAAATCAGAAAAATGTGAGGAATTCAAAAATGCTATTCAAAATATTGTTTGAACACTTTAAATTTTCGAGCTAATTAAAATTACAATAAAATGCCCTTTTCTTAATTAATTAATAACTTTAGTTTTATAACTCCAAATTTGACAAATGATATGTCTAAATCGATCAGCGCGACGAGCCCGTTCTATCTATGCATTCCATGTTCTGAATTGCAGCATGCATCATATAAATATAAAGTATACAGCAACTTATTTGAGGATAAAAGGTGACTAAAACGCCATAAAATGCTTTATTCTTGTATTCCACACTCACCCATGCCATGCTACATTATTGCCATGCAAATTGTGCATCATTCATCATGGCATGATTGTTAAACATGCATTTTAATTCATATGTTTGTGCACTCTATTTATGTTGGCCCTTGTTTGTTTGGTTCTTCTTCGAATAGACGCTGAGCAGGGGATATATCAAGAAACCCAGGAGCACTACCCAGATCCTTCTCTCGCTTCAACTGAGCTGCCAGGCAAGCACTACCACATGCTTGCATACATATAGTACCTATTGCCTCTATCTTATTCTTGCATCATTGAGTCGCGATTGCATTAAACTGAACCCCAAGTACTGCATAGCCTTTACTTTTAAACCCCACCGAAGCTTGTTCCTCCATCCCATGAGCCATTACTACAGGAGTTGATTGAGCCATGCGGGTCGTAGAATAGCATGTGTAGGGTATGTGAGTGTCTGATGGATAACGAGGTACCTAAACAACTTAACCTGAGTAGTAATGGGATAACTAATGAAAGTGGCACCGGTGAGCAATATCTGCTATTTGGTTCTTCATGCTCACTTGTGTCCCGTAGGACCCAGTACTTGATTCCTGTTCCTTGAATATTCGCTATCCACATCCGGGAGGCTTATGAACCCCCACGAGCGAGCTTGATTCATTCTTATTTCTTGGGGCCACAAAGTAGTTTGGGGCTTTATTACTATCCTGTACTTATGCCATGCTTTACTGCTTTATTTAAGATTGTGCGAGGAGCACCTGTACTGTTTTGGATGCGGAGTGTTTTCGCGGTATCGACAAGCCCAATCACACTTTCGGGTTCCCAGTCGTTTACAGCCATTGACGCAAACCTTGAGTCCGTCTCGGAGCCGGCCAACTTCGCTGCGGGTAGCTTAATGGGGTGGCCCCCTAAAACATTTCTGAATCCTGTGATCGCTTTGTCGTGAATGCCTCGTTGGGTTTTGATTTGGTTTTTCCGAGGTTGATCGAGTGTGTGTTGCTATTTGTGCACCCCTGCAGGGTAAATCTTTCTGAAAGCCGTGTCCGGTTATGGGCGACTTGGAGCACGGTTTCGATCATAGACAAGTATAACTAAAGTACCGCTTTTAATTTGACTAAGTACGACTAGTAAATAGTGCAAAACTCATGGAATGGATAATAAAACTGCCAACGGATGGGGGGCTGTTCGTCCGCTTCCTCGTTGGTAAGCGAGGAGGAGGATGGATCTGTTAATATTACTGTTATAACTGTTGTTATTAATTCACGGACCTTCGTCTATCTTTGGTTAGGCGGATGGTTAGCGAGTATCCCTATAATTGTTAGGTATTATCTTTTGCTGCAATTGCGTCACCCCAGGTTGTGTCCCCTTTAGAGGCATAAAGACTTGCTGAGTACCCCTAGGGTCTCACACGCTAAATTGTTTGATTCAGATGAACAGGTAAACTCGCAAGATGGATCTTTGGGTGGAGGAGAGGCAGACGATGTTGTAGCGGTCACTCGGTGTAGAGATTAGGAGCGAGGATCCGTGAGATACGTAGGCGGGATGTGTTTATTTATGGGGCATCTTATGCCGATTTGCTTCTTATCCGTACTCGGATCTTGTTTTCGCTTCACTTTGATACTCGATGTTTGATGTATGAGGAGATATCCTAAACTATTATATCTATCTAGGATATTTGGATCTTGCCGTATGGCGTTGCAATATTTCTATTTTTTTAGATGGAATGGCTCTGAGGACTGTTGTATGGTGGCTTGCATACATATTCATTTGTGTATGTAGTTGATCCCTTCGCCTGCCGATTACGCCGCTCGTTCTTGTCCCGATGTTTGGAAATGGTTAGGACGGCCGAAAGGTCTACCTGTGAGTGGCATTTGGCCCTACCGTAATATTTTAACCATTTCCGCTCATCCAGGCTTCTAACTAAGAGCGTAATTCACCGAGGTAGTTATACCATCTCACCAAGTGTGAGAGGACCCACGGCCTGCCGCCTTCGGAGGGTATGCCAAAGGAGTGTTCCGGGTGTGAGCCCTTCCACAAAGTGGTACGCGATCTCGTTGGCACGGTCACCCTCTAGGGTTTCCCTTACCCTCATCCATCTGGCGAGGTATTCGCGGGGAGGTTCTCCGTCCCTTTGAACGCATCTAGACAGATCGAAGATGGTGACTATGCCGACAAAGTGTGACCTGTGCATCTCTAACACTCGGGGAAGCCAAGCGGATTTGCGGGGTCCTTCCAACTTTATATCCTGCACAGGGGCGGTTTGGGTGGGCCTTGAATTTTCCTGATCTGAGCCACCATACTCCAAGGAGAGATATGGCCCAGTCCTTCCATGAATGTATCCTGCTCATAGGCGGTCTATGCGGGGCTTGACGAGTTTCCGACTTCCTGGGAGCTAGGACCCGAGTCGGTTTCGCCGATGAAGATGTGGATGTCTCCAAAGGGGATGATGGAGCAGCCCGTAGGGTTCGTCTTCGCCGGCACCCATAACTCATCTGGAGGGACGATTGGGACGTTGCCGGTGAAGAGAATGCACCTGATGGTTATGGTGTCGCCGATTCCCGCGAAGAGATTGGACCTCGCCTGGTGTAGAGCTCGAAGCGCCTCCTTTATCCGGCATGGGCCTCCCTTCTGGATCCGTCTAAATGGGCCGCCCAGCAGGCCATAGGCCTTGCTACCAACTATGGGCCACCCGGGTTAGCTGGATTGGTGACATGCTATGAGGATACCCATTTAGCATATCCCCAACAACTCTCATTTTACTTTATTTCATATCATATCCCCTAGCCACAAGCATGAAGTTGGATAGGAAATCCGAATTTATGCTTTTATAGGATGCTAAAGAACAAACTAGTTTAGCCCCAAGGCTCACGCTGATATTTAAAATATTAGCCCAAGTCTTTAGTAGACTTCTGACTCTGGGTATTATTCTGACTTACAGAAAGTTAATGCTTATAACTAGGAATTGTTGAAGAATATCTGAAATAAGCAGAGAGAAATCAGAGCTCTCCGTCAAGAAAATGCTCAATTGAAAATTTCCAAGGATGAAGCTGAAGGTAATTGATGTCACGCACTTCTATTCTTGTAGACAGTTATTGGGCCTCCAAGTGCAGAGGTTTGTACAACAGCAGCAAGTTTTACCTTAAGTGAATCACCCAAGGTTTATCGAACTCAGGGAGGAAGTGGTCAAAGGTATTCCCTCTCAAGCAACCCCGCAATCAAGATATAAGAAGTCTCTTGTGTCCCCAACACACCCAATACACTTGTCAGGTGTATAGGTGCACTAGTTCGGCGAAGAGATAGTGAAATACAAGTGGTATGGATAATTATAAGTGGTAACGGTGATAGAAAATAGCTTGAAGGCATGGAAAAGACTAAAGTAAAACCGAAATAAAGATGGAAGCAAGCAAACATGTAACATATCTAGTAGCAAATGGTGTTTAAATGCTTAGAAACAGGGCCTGGGATCATACTTTCACCAGTGAACACTCTCATATAAATATCTTCTCTTTATGATACTACTCTTAACTACTCTCCGGTTGAACACTCTAATCGATGGTAGGGCTATAACAGCACACCTCAAATTAAGCCTTTCCCATCTAGATAACCCCACACTGTCACCTTGAGTACTAGATGGTTCCAACAAACACCATAATTTCATAAAGACATCCAACTCCAAATATAACTCATTACAAGTATTTGTAATCTCTAGCCTAAGTGCCACCATGATGTGCACACTGTCAACTTCACACACATGGGGAGAGCAGAGATCTATTAAAGCACTTGAGTAGCAAGGTAGATCTATAGATTACAAGCTCATGATCTCAATAAGATCATGCATAGAGAGAGAGATGAACACATAGCTATCGGTAGAACCCTTAGCCTCGAGAGAGATCTACTCCCTCCTCATCATGGGAATCAACAACGGTGATGGAGATGGTGGTGGAGATCGATGGAGATGGCTCAGAACACTTCCCGTCGTGAGGTCTTGAACAGAGACTTTCTGTCCCCCGAATCTCCTCTTCGGTGGCGGCGGCGCTGTAGAACTTTTCGTGGATTTCTGATTGATGATCTAGGGTTTTTGCCTCGGGGGAGATATATAGGCGAAAGAGGCAAGGTCGGTGGCTGGCTAGGGGGCCCACACCATGCCCTGGCATGTCCAAGGGGGACCCGTGCCTAGGGGTGGTGTGGCCACCCTGTGGCCCCTCCCCGTCTCGTATTCTGGCTCCTTGAGTCTCCGGGAAAAATAGGCATATTGGCTTTTGTCCCGTCCAATTCTGAGAATATTCATTTTCTGACTTTCTGGAACTAAAAACAGTAGAAAACAGGCAACTAGCACTCCAAAGTGTGGACAAAACACAAGAAAGTAGATAAAACCAAGCATGGAACATCAAAATTATATATACATTTGCAATGTATCAATAATCATTTCAGGACTCATACTTGTTCTTTGATTTTTCTTCTGCATAGCCGAATGTTGATTCGACTGTTATCTTGTTCTTTTACATAACTGGTCAAACGGTCATTCAAAATGATTAAAGAGACCGAGAATTTCAAACTCCTGAAGGTGGAGAATGCTGATTTGAGGCGAGAGCTGAATAAGCTTAAGGAAGATCATGATCACAGTATCGATAGTGTTCTTGAATCATCCAACATGGCCACCGAGGAACGTGATTGCAAGATCGCCATCCAGGACAAGAAAGTCTCGGATCTAACAGATGTTTTGGCTAGGGGGAAGGACATCAACCAAGCTCTCCGGGATGAACTCCAGAGTCTTTGAGTGAAGAAAGCCAAAGTTGACGATGCAATCTTTGGTAAGTTTTCATGTCTCTGACCTTTCTTTTTTCCGACTCCAGGAGTTTGGATATATTTCTGACTTTGCTTTATATATGCAGGTCCTTTGAATATTCTGGATTCTTCCTCATCCGAGTCTCGCACCAGCCGGCTTACTTAAGTCGGAGATCTGCTTCACAGTTTGCGCCAGTCACTAGAGGACATTGGTGAAATCTTAAAGGTTTCCGACATGAACAAAATGTCTGCCTTTGAGGTGCGGGACAAGGCAAAGGAGATGCCCTAGCTTATCCAAGATAGGAACATGTCTTATGCGTGAACTGCAGCATAGAATGCCCTAACAATGGTTATGAGCCACCATGGAAGCATGGAAATATGGCAAGTAATCAAGGGTTATTCAACTGTTGATGAAGATGGCAAGGAGCAGAACCTCAAGGACATCATGGATGCATGTGCCGGATATGGGTGCTGTGTAGCTGAGCTGACTAGTTACGACACGCCATTCTTCAGAGAATATCATTTTGCGGCCCGAAAGTTGGGGCACCCAGGCAACGCGGTACCCAAGTTTATTTTAATCACCGCGATTCGAAAGGTTGGGGCGCCAATTGCTGAGAGGGGTCTTTCGAGTGAATGATGGCCAAACCCAATTTTTTCAAATCGTGCCCGTTAAGTCAGGATATTTCGTTACACTAGTTCATGTTGTGCCCCTTCTTCGCCGGTTACTCTTCTTAGCCACCCTGCACGTGTCGTAGGGGATAATCCATTACTGTACTTTCCTAACTCTCGACACTGAATCTTGCTGCAGCGGCGGCGGTCCCTTTTCTTCCCTTCCCCGACCCTAAATCTGCCGGCAGCGGAGGACCTTTTTTCTCCCTCCCCCAACACTAAATCTGACGGTAGTGGCCCAGCATGTCTTGCAAGGCAAAGGTTGTAGCTACGTCGACGACTGATTCGGGTCTGTCAGGGCCCAAGTCTGGGGCTCAACACGTAGCAGCGGCGAGGTCTTCAACCCCGGTTCCTGAGGAGGCCAGCAAGGATTTTTTTCCCAAGGTACCTACGAGCAACGGGTTGAAGAGAAAAGCAAGGTCGGCGGCGGATTGTTCGACTCTGGTGGGCGGATGCCGCATCCAGATCTCGAAGAAAAAAACCTGGGAGAAGAGCGAGAGGTGGAATTTTCTTATCTGTGCCTTATCTTGCAAGTAGATTAGTTACAGCATAATAGAATCGAATGAACTGAAAAGTTCCCTTTTTAATCAAATTAGGCACAGCTTTGATACAAGGGACCTATATGAGTTCACAGTTCATGTTCGGCAGTATACTGCAAAAATTGATTTTGGTTGTGAGAGGGTTATGTTGGCCAAGATGTGCATCTGCTTGTGAATTGCAAAGAGGTTGTGTCTGTTTCGCAGCTGGTAGATATGCTTGCCGCTAGAATTCCCTAGGGTTCTAGACAGAGGACAAAATTGGTGTGGCGCAACATGAATGATACCTATCAGCAAATTGAGCACTCCCATGAGCTTTGGATGGTTTGGGAGTGTTGTGCAGCTGATCGTAAGGTGAAAGTTGAAGTGATGATTGATGATATGTATGCAGATGCTGGAGATCTTGCTGCCAGAGCTTCTGCTCCTAGAGAATACGGACCAATAGATGCTGATCAAGATAAGTTTAGTGTATGCATAGAGGTGGATTCATACATGGCAAAACTTGATGAGGGAGTTAATAAGCCAGTTTCGCCATGTACTGTGGAGATCACTGTCGATTCCAAAAACATAACTCTTGATGAAATGAGAGAGATGATCGGTAAGGAAATTAGTATTGGCTCTAAGAAGATGGCAAAAATCCGGTGGTGGCATCATAAGAAGCAACACTTCATAGATGTTTTGGATACTGAAGATCTTATGCAGATTATGTGACGAAAGAAGTGAACCAAGAAGGTGTTCTTCCTTGGTACCATTTCTGATGTTGTTGAACAGGTTATAGTGGATGTAGATGCCCCTGTAGTAGCTGAACAGAATGAGGTGGTCGACGTTGATGAGATCTGATGAGAGCTGCTACCCTAGGCTTGTCATATGGACCACGGGGTTCCCCTGCCTGTATTTGTAATATTGACTGCTTTTCCATTTAAAGCGTGTTTCTGTGATTATGTGTGTTGATAGATTGCGATATAATGGTGTGCGAGCTATTGAGATTTTCGGACATGTCACTCACTGAAACCATCGTTGTAGTAATAAGACATAAGTACATTGTAGTTTACATGATTATGTTTCTTAAGATGACGTACCATACTTGTTTCTGTTATTATGTTTGTTGGGACATTGTAATGTAATGTTTTTTGAAACCATGACTGGACAAGTGATGCATAAATACATTGTAGTTGACATGATTATGTTTCTTGAGATGATGTACTGTACTTGTTTCTGTTATTTTGTTTGTTGACAGATTGTAATGTAATGTTTTGTGAAACCATGACAGGATAAGTGATGTGTAAGTACCTTGTAGTCGACATGATTTTGTTTCTTGAGTTGATGTAATATACTTGTTTCTGTGATTATGTTTGTTGAGAGATTGTAATGTGATGTTTTGTGAAACCATGATGTGATTATGTTTGTTGAGAGATTGTAATGTAATGTTTTGTGAAACCATGACTGAAGAAGTGATGCATAAGTACCTTGTAGTTGACATGATTTTGTTTCTTTAGATGATGTAATATACTGGTATGTTTTTGTTAGGCAATAAAATTGGGATGGAGGGAGTGCAGGTTTAATATTTGCAATGAGAATGTATGAACAGAATCCATATTAGGCAGGAGACAGTAATCCAGGGAAAGGGCATGGTATCCATTAAACTATTGTAACATGCCAATTTAGTCATTGTTTCAGCGGTCGAAGGGTTGCTCTCTCTCTCTATGTGTCTCTCTCTCTACTTGGCCTTGACAAAATACTTCTCTGACAGCACCCTGCCATGCTGTCCTTGAACGGTGAGGACGACCAGTCGAGCAGCGACAACCTTCTCTCCGATATCGAGTATTCCTTCCATGATGTGAGTTCCTCTGTTTTCACGGGCTAGGGTTAGGCAATGGTAAATCTCTCGATCTGAGCTCCATATGTGCATGTAATCATGTTCGGTTTCAGCTTTGTGTTTACCTATAGGTACCACGGATGATCTACGACTCTGAATGGGAGGGCCTAGATCTCGATGGAGAAGTGCCATGTGACCATGGGCTAAAACTGAGGAGATATGTTGCATTCGAAGGCGTGCTGCTGGGAGAAGGTTTTGGGATGTACAAATCAGGTTTGTTTACATTATGTGCAACTGTGACATGAATTAAAATGTATCATGCATGTTCATAACACTATAGTGTGTGTGTTTTAGGTTGGCCGGTGTGTAAAGCGATAGAGTGGGTGGATCTTGGTGGCGGATGCACTTAAGAAATGTTTGCACGATTATGGGAGATGTACGAGTTGGAAAGGTCGGGGAGATTCTTGATGTAAGTGATGCAGCTAAAAAATTACAAGATATCGTCTGAAATAAGGAGCTGGAACAAGAAATCGAGAATTTGCAGTTAGAGCTAAGCGGAATCGATGGGAGCTTGGTTGTTGGAGCGCAAAGAAGCTTGGGATAGTCACAGGTTCTTGATTCATAATGCGAGAAAAGGAGGGATCAACTCAGGAAGAAGAAGAAGCTAGAGTACTGCATTGCGGATCTGTTGAAGGAACTGAAGAAGGCGTGCGAGGGTGAACAAGGACAGACTATAGAGAATAAAGGAAATTCGAGATGAATAATTTATGTTGTGCCAATGCCTGAAACTAGTTAACTGTAAGACTTGCAGTTGCGCTTTCTTAACTAAGACAAACTCAATCCTCGAGCAAACTAATTTCAGACGAACACACATATCGTGCATAGAGTTAAGTTCACGCTTACAAAATCACCACCGCAGAGGATAAACCAGGCAGTTCAGTACTAAATAGACATATGTTGTGTTCAAGCGAGCCTGGCTCGGAGCTACCTGTTTTCCTCCCTAAGATCGGCCAGCTCCTTCAGTACTACGTCGTGCTTCAGCTGTAGGTTCTAGCGCTCCATCACGGATTGGACAAGTTTGTCCGTAGCCATACAATTTTCCTTCAAGATCCCTTTCATGATCTCTGCGCTTCCTAGCAGTGCGACCTTCCTTTGTAGCTTAGCCCAGGCGTTTAACTCCTTCAGTTTACGGCACTTGTCGAGAAAGGACGCAGTTCGAGGCTTGGTGGTCAAAGGCCAGTTTCTAGGAATTCTGCTTCTCCCTTTGGATTGCTATCTTGTCATTTTAGCTAGGTCGCCAGGTCTTGGTCGATCTTTCGCCTCTTTCCCTGCAACAAAAAATACATAGTATGGTTTGTTCAGTTCACCAGGACAAGCTGGTTAGTTTCCATAATTAACTGGATCGACTAGTGGCACTGTCATAATTTTAAGGAAGAAGCAATCTAGGACTAATCAACATTTTATGAATCGACTAGTGGAACTGTCATAATTTCAGTTTCAAAGACAAAAAAGATTTATCTGCAGTTTAGTGTGTTGTGGGTTTTTCCCAATATCACAAAATAGTAGTGGGAGAGTGCCAAACTCATAATGCAGAAACCCATGTCTAGATACATAATGGAAAGAGCACATGGTGTCCATTCATGAACATGAACACCAACACATGTCTAGATAGATAAGGAGTTGCCCTAGGATTCTTATTGCACCCTATAATGGGAAGCAGACTTGGGCATTGCTCCCTGAACCCTAAACATTACAAAAGGAGTGGAGGATGAACTAATATTCGTGTCCCTGCTAATGGGAATCAAACTTGGGCATTGCCCCGATACGCCTCCAGACATGCCCTTAGCTCCTCGTTCTCTTTCCGAACACCCGTGAGTACGGTGATCCCTCTGCTCATGTCCTCCTTCATCTCCTTCACTGCATCCAGGCAACGGTTCCTGTCATGGTAGGCTCGGATGGTAGCCTTGATGTCCTCGACACGTCCTCTGAGTGCCTCGGTGGCTTCGTCCTGCAGGAGAATGCACCTTTCCACGAGATTCTTCTTCTCCTCCATGAGCTCGTTGATTATCTTGATGGCATGTTCTTGCCTGTTCAAGTTACGGTCGAGCACTTTCTGCAGCCTCACAATGTCACATGCAAAATCTAGCGAGATCTCCTTCTGCACAAATAATTGCTTGCGTAGGCTCTCATTAACTTGGGTGAGGGAGCGTGCAAGCTCATGTTGGTTGACAATCTTGGAACTGATCGCGGCCACCTTGTCACGGTACTCGGCCTTCGATCGTTGCATCGTTCATGTTAATTGAAATAGGAATTCTATAATTACACTCCAGGTTCTAGGTGAATACTAATACAGATCAAAAAAATCCCCGTTGAATCTATTTACCGTAGTATTAAAAAATGGATCTAGAGATCTATTCATGACCATGATAAACTAATCCTAATCACAAAAAATCCATAGTGAATCTATGAAAAGTGGTATTAACGAAAGACCAAGAGATCCAGTCATATTCATGAAAACTAATACAACTCGCAAAAGAAGAATAAAAACCAATGCGGGGCCGACAGGATCTAAGAAATCCACATCACAACTCGGAGAAATAACAGTGTGGAGATTTGCTACCTCGCTGAGACATGGAATGGGACCGAACAGGTCCTGCAACGGCTCCATCGTGGTGGATTCGGGCTCCACGGATGGCCTGTAATACGTAGAAGAGGAAGAGTAAGAAGAAGAAGAAGAAAAAACAAGAAGAAGCTGAATAAGATCATGATGGAGAGGGAGATGGAGAAGAAGTAGAACAAGAAGACCGTACAGGGAGGAGCCCTCGCCTGCTAGAACATTCGACGCCATTGTCAGGGGAGATTGGGCCTCAATGAGAGGGTGGGCTTGAGCGGCTGGTAGAGCAAGAAGTGCCTCGTGGCGATTTCTCTCCCTTTTCTCCGTGAGTATCGTCGACCGGCCTCTCCCCCTCCTTAGTGGGGCCATGGCTTGCAGGGTGAGGGTGGCGGCGGCAGGAGGAAGGAGATAGTGATTAGTGCGGGAGAAGAGTCAAAGAGTACAGGCCGTGGTCCAGTAGTACTAGTTCTATTATACAAGACCACCGTGTATGGTCTACCTTCTCAGAGAAGCCAGGGAGGCAGGGGTTGGGAATCCATAGGACTTGTCTTTATTGCGATGGACACTTCAATGGTCTTCGGCGCCACCCAAAATACAGTATATAATAAGGGGAGTGCAAGCCGGGTGGTCATCACGGGAATCGGCGCGCACATCCCACGTGCGTGTGTCACGTGTTGATGGGGCAATGACGCGTGCAATTTCTGCACGATCACGTCGGCACGTTGAACTCCATCGAATTCCACGTGACAGGCACGCACAGGATATTTACGAGTCTAGAATACGCTGTGCCACTTTTCTTGTGATCAAATTATGTTCAGTATGCGAGATATTACTTCTTTCTTCTTTTTTTTTGATAATCAACAAATGCATGTGTGGACACGACGCACATATGGATCCACATAGGATCAACGGTTGGTGGAGACGATCCGCGTGACATCTGTGTCAGCCAATCAGGGCGTAGCACCCAGAGTGAGCACACATTTGGGATCTCCACACGTTTGGGCTTTTGTGATATTTGTGACCGAGAGAGAGGGCAAATCTCTTTTCATAATCCGCCTATGGATCCACCAGTGTCATTTCATGTATGTTCTTCTCATTAACCACAGCTAGAGTCATTGCATGTGTGTGCTTTTCATAGACCACATATGGAACCACCATTGTCATCGAAATGTGTATTCTTTCATTAACCACAGCTGGAGTCATTTCATGACTGTTCTTTTCACATACCACATATGGATCCACCAGTGTCATTGAAATGTGTGTTCTCTTTAGAGACCACACATGGATCCACCAATGTCATTGCATGTGTGTTCTTTTTAATAACAACAACCAGAGTCATTGCATGTGTGTTCTTTTCACATACCACATATGGATCCACCAGTGTCATTGCATGTGTGTTCTTTTTACTAACAATAAGTGGAGCCATTTCATGTGTGTTCTTTTCACATACCACATATGGATCCACCAATGTCATTGCATGTGTGTTCTCTTCAGACACCACACATGGATCCACCAGTGTCATTGCATGTGTGTTCTTTTTACTAACAACAACCGGAGTCATTGCATGTGTGTTCTTTTCACAATCCACCTATGGATCCACCACTATCATTGCATGTGTGTTCTTGTCATTAACTACAACTAGATTCATTGCATGTGTGTTCTCTTCAGAGACCACACATGGATCCACCAGTGTCATTGCATGTGGGTTCTTTTTAATAACAACAACTAGAGTCATTTCATATGTGTTCTTTTCACATACCACATATGGATCCACCAGTGTCATTGAAATGTGTGTTCTCTTCAGAGACCACACATGGATCCACCAGTGTCATTGCATGTGTGCTCTTTTTACTAACAACAACTAGAGTCATTTCATGACTATACTTTCCACATACCACATACGGATCCACCAGTGTAATTGAAATGTGTGTTCTTCTCATTAACCATAGCTAGAGTCATTGCATGTGGTATCTCTTCAAAGACCACACATGGATCCACCAGTGTCATTGCATGTGTGTTCTTTTTACTAACAACAACTGGAGTCATTGCATGTGTGTTCTTTTCACATACCACATATGGATCCACTAGTGTCATTGAAATGTGTTCTCTTGGAGACCACATGGATCCTGATGTCATTGCATGTGTGCTCTTTTTACTAACAACAATCGGAGTCATTGCATGTGTGTTCTCTTTAGAGACCACACATGGATCCGCCAGTGTCATTGTTTGTGTGTTCTTCTCATTAACCACAGCTAGAGTCATTGAAAGTTGTGTTCTCTTCAGAGACCACATATGGATCCACTACTGTCATTGCATGTGTGCTCTTTTTACTAACAATAACTAGAGTTATTGCATGTGTGTTCTTTTCACATACCACATATGGATCTACCAGTGTCATTGAAATGTGTGTTCTTCTCATTAACCAGAGCTAGAGTCATTGCATGTGTGAAGAGAACACACATGGATCCACCAGTGATCAGCAGGAGTTCGGTGTATTTGCCTCATGACAATTGACGATTTGAGCTCCGCCATGTTGAACGTGTTTCTCTGGCTACATCTAGGACATCATGGAGACGTTGCCCGGTCGCGTAAATGTTCCCAGACAACATGATTCCCCAAAAAGGTGATTGTTGCATTACATTTTTCGTGTTCCATATGGGCAACTTCTCCCTAGTCTATATGGGTGGACAGTCGGTGTTTACATGTTCTTGCCCACGTCCCTTCAGAGAAAGCTCTCCGGATCATAAAGTGTCATAGAACAGTGTGTTGCCTTCTCTCCACAGTCTGTGGTAGGATACGCGACATGTTGGACCGATGCTAGTAGGGGAAGGAGAGCGTGGCCCCTAGTCCCTTCAGAGAAAGCTCTCCGGATCAGAACGTGTCGTAGAACGGGATGTTGCCTCTACCTCTCCACTGTTAGTGGTAGGATACGCGACATGCTGGATCGATGCTAGTAGGGGAAGGAGAGCATGGCCCCTAGTCCCTTTAGAGAAAGCACTCCGGATCAAAAAGTGTCGTTCAACAGGGTGTTGCCTTCTCCCCACAGTCTGTGGTAGGATACGCGACATTCTGGACCGATGCTAGTAGGGGAAGGAGAGAGTCACCCCTAGTCCCTTCAGAGAAAGCTCTCTAGATCAGAATGTGTCGTAGAATGGGGTGTTGCCTTCTCTCCACAGTCTGTGGTAGGATACGCGACATGCTGGACCGATGCTAGTAGGGGAACGAGAGCGTAGCCCCTAGTGTCATTGCATGTGTGTTCTTTTTACTAACAACAACCAGAGACATTGCATGTGTGTTCTTTTTACTAACAACAACTGGAGTCATTGCATGCGTGTTCTTTTCACATACCACAAATGGATCCACCAATTTCATTACATGTGTGTTCTCTTCAGAGACCACACATGGATCCACCAGTGTCATTGCATGTGTGTTCTTTTTACTAACAACAACTGGAGTCATTTCATGACTATTCTTTTCACATGCCACATATGGATCCACCAGTGTCATTGAAATGTATGTTCTTCTCATTAACCACAGCTAGAGTCATTGCATGTGTGTTCTCTTCAGAGACCACACATGGATCCATCAGTGTCATTGCATGTGTGCTCTTTTTACTAACAACAACTGGAGTCATTTCATGACTATTCTTTTCACATACCACATATGGATCCACCAGTGTCATTGAAATGTCTGTTCTCTTCAGAGACCACACATGGATCCACCAGTGTCATTGCATGTGTGTTCTTTTTACTAACAACAACCAGAGTCATTGCATGCGTGTTCTCTTTAGAGACCACACATGGATCCACTAGTGTCATTGCATGTGTGTTCTATTTACTAATAACAACTGGAGTCATTTCATGACTATTATTTTCACATACCACATATGGATCCACCAGTGTCATTGCATGTGTGTTCTCTTTAGAGACCACACATGGATCCACCAGTGTCATTGCATGTGTGTTCTTTTTACTAACAACAACTGGAGTCATTGCATGTGCGCTCTTTTCACATACCACATATGGATCCACTAGAGTCATTGCATGTCTGTTCTCTTCAGAGACCACACATGGATCCACTGGTGTCATTGCATGTGTGTTCTTTTTACTAACAACAACTGGAATCATTGCATGTGTGTTCTTTTCACATACCACATATAGATCCACCAGTGTCATTGAAATGTGTGTTCTCTTCAGAGACCACACATGGATCCACCAGTGTCATTGCATGTGTGTTCTTTTTACTAACAACAACCAGAGTCATTGCATGTGTGTTCTTTCCACATACCACATATGGATCGACCAGTGTCATCGCATATGTGTTCTCTTCAGAGACCACACATGGATCCACCGATGTCATTGCATGTGTGCTCTTTTTACTAACAACAACTAGAGTCATTGCATGTGTGTTCTTTTTACTAACAACAACCAAAGTCATTGCATGTGTGTTCTCTTCAGAGACCACACATGGATCCACCAATGTCATTGCATGTGTGTTCTTTTTACTAACAACAACTTCAGTCATTGCATGTGTGTTCTTTTCACATACCACATATGGATCCACCAGTGTCATTAAAATGTGTGTTCTCTTTAGAGACCAAACATGCATCCACCAGTGTCATTGCATGTGTGTTATTTTTACTAACAACAACTGGAGTCATTGCATGTGTGTTCCTTTCGCATACCACATATGGATCCACCAGTGTCATTGAAATGTTTGTTCTGTTTAGAGACCACACATGGATCCACCAGTGTCATTGCATGTGTGTTACTTTTAGTAACAACAAATGGAGTCATTGCATGTGTGTTCTTTTCACATACCACATATGGATCCATCAGTGTCATTGCATCTGTGTTCTCTGCAGAGACCGCACATGGATCCACCAGTGTCATTGCTTGTGTGTTATTTTTACTAACAACAACTGGAGTCATTTCATGACTATTATTATTACATACCACATATGGATCCACAAGTGGCATTGAAATGTGTTTTCTTCTTATTAACCACAGCTAGAGTCATTGCATGTGTGTTCTCTTCAGAGACCACACATGGATCCACCAGTGTCATTGCATGTGTGTTCTTTTTACTAACAACAACTAGAGGCATTGCATGTGTGTTCTTTTCACATACCACATATGGATCCACCAGTGTCATTGAAATGTGTGTTCTCTTCAGAGACCACACATGGATCCACCAGTGTCATTGCATGTGTGTTACTTTTACTAACAACAACTGGAGTCATTGCATGTGTGTTTTTTCCCATACCACATATGGATCCACCAGTGTCATTGCATGTCTGTTCTCTTCAAAGACCACACATGGATCCACCAGTGTCATTACATGTGTGTTCTTTTTACTAACAACAACTAGAGTCATTTCATGACTATTCTTTTCACATACCACCTATGGATCCACCAGTGTCATTGAAATATGTGTTCTTCTTATTAACCACACCTAGAGTCATTACATGTGTGTTCTCTTCAGAGACCACAGATGGATCCACTAGTGTCCTTGCATGTGTGTTCTTTTTAGTAACAACAACTGGAGTCATTGCATGTGTGTTCTTTTCACATACCACATATGGATCCACCAGTGTTATTGCAATGTGTGTTCTCTTCAGAGACCACACATGGATCCACCAGTGTCATTGCATGTGTGTTATTTTTACTAACAATAACTAGAGTCATTTTTTGTGTGTTCTTTTCACTAACAACAACCAGAGTAATTGCATGTGTGTTCTCTTCAGAGACCACACATGGATCCACCAGTGTCATTGAATGTGTATTCTTTTTACTAACAACAACTGGAGTCATTGCATGTGTGTTCTTTTCACATACCACATATGGATCCACCAGTGTCATTGAAATGTGTGTTCTCTTCAAAGATCACACATGGATCCACCAGTGCCATTGAATGTGTGTTCTTTTTACTAACAACAACT
Source organism: Avena insularis (assembly GCA_023614405.1). Classification (NCBI taxonomy): domain Eukaryota; kingdom Viridiplantae; phylum Streptophyta; class Magnoliopsida; order Poales; family Poaceae; genus Avena; species Avena insularis. The sequence continues at coordinate 333,303,132 of CM042696.1, forward strand.
AGAGTCATCGCATGTGTGTTCTTTTGACATACCACATATGGATCCACCAGTGTCATTGAAATGTGTGTTCTTCTCATTAACCACAGCTAGATTCATTGCATGTGGTATCTCTTCAGAGACCACACATGGATCCACCAGTGTCATTGCATGTGTGTTCTTTTTACTAACAACAACTGGAGTCATTGCATGTGTCTTCTTTTCACATAACACATATGGATCCACTAGTGTCATTGAAATGTGTGTTCTGTTCAGAGATCACACGTGGATCCAGTAGTGTCATTGCATGTGTGTTCTCTTTAGAGGCCACACATGGATCCAGCAGTGTCATTGCATGTGTGTTCTTTTTACTAACAACAACTAGAGTCATTTCATGACTATTCTTTTCACATACCACATATGGATCCACCAGTGTCATTGAAATGTGTGTTCTTCTCATTAATCAAAGCTAGAGTCATTGCATGTGTGTTCTGTGCAGAGACCACACATGGATCCACCAGTGTCATTGCATGTGTGCTCTTTTTACAAACAACAACTGGAGTCATTTCATGACTATTCTTTTCACATACCACATATGGATCCACCAGTGTCATTGAAATGTATGTTCTCTTCAAAGATCACACATGGATCCACGAGTGTTAATGCATGTGTGTTCTTTTTACTAACAACAACCAGAGTCATTGTATGTGTGTTCTATTCACAATCCGCCTATGGATCCACTAGTGTCATTGCATGTGTGTTCTTTTCACATACCACATATGGATCCACCAGTGTTATTCAAACGTGTGTTCTCTTTAGAGACCACACATGGATCCACCAGTGTCATTGCATGTGTGTTATTTTTACTAACAACAACTAGAGTCATTGCATGTGTGTTCTTTTTACTAACAACAACCAGAGTCATTGCATGTGTGTTCTCTTCGGAGACCACACATGGATCCACCAGTGTCATTGCATGTGTGTTCTTTTTACTAACAACAACTGGAGTCATTGCATGTGTGTTCTTTTCACATACCACATATGGATCCACCAGTGTCATTGAAATGTGTGTTCTCTTCAAAGATCACACATGGATCCACCAGTGTCATTGAATGTGTGTTCTTTTTACTAACAACAAGTGGAGTCATCTCATGTGTGTTCTTTTCACATACCACATATGGATCCACCAGTGTCATTGAAATGTGTGTTCTTCTCATTAACCATAGCTAGATTCATTGCATGTGGTATCTCTTAAGAGACCACACATGGATCCACCAGTGTCATTGCATGTGTGTTCTTTTTACTAACAACAACTGGAGTCATTGCATGTGTGTTCTTTTCACATACCACATATGGATCCACTAGTGTCATTGAAATGTGTGTTCTCTTCAAAGATCACACATGGATCCACCAGTGTCATTGCATGTGTGTTCTTTTTACTAACAACAACTAGAGTCATTTCATGAATATTCTTTTCACATACCACATATGGATCCACCAGTTTCATTGAAATGTGTGTTCTTCTCATTAATCACAGCTAGAGTCATTGCATGTGTGTTCTCTTCAGAGACCACACATGGATCCACCAGTGTCATTGCATGTGTGCTCTTTTTACTAACAACAACTGGAGTCATTTCATGACTATTCTTTTCACATACCACATATGGATCCACTAGTGTCATTGAAATGTCTGTTCTCTTCAGAGACCACACATGGATCCACAGGTGTTAATGCATGTGTGTTCTTTTTACTAACAACAACCAGAGTCATTGCATGTGTGTTCTTTTCACAATCCACCAGTGTCATTGCATGTGTGTTCTTTTTACTAAGAACAACAGGAGTCATTGCATGTGTGTTCTTTTCACATACCACATATAGATCCACCAGTGTCATTGAAATGTGTGTTCTCTTTAGAGACCACACATGGATCCACTAGTGTCATTGCATGTCTGTTCTTTTTACTAACAACAACTTAAGACATTACATGTGTGTTCTTTGCACATACCACATATGGATCCACCAGTGTCATTGCATGTGTGTTCTCTTCAGAGACAACACATGGATCCACCAGTGTCATTGCATGTGTGTTCTTTTTACTAACAACAACTGGAGTCATTGTATGTGTGTTCTTTTCACATACCACATATGGATCCACTAGTGTCATTGAAATGTGTGCTCTTCTCATTAACCACAGCTAGATTCATTCCATGTGTGTTCTCTTTAGAGACCACACATGGATCCAACAGTGTCATTGCATGAGTGTTCTTTTTACTAACAACAACTAGAGTCATTGCATGTGTGTTCTTTTCACATACCACATATGGATCCACCAGTGTTATTGAAATGTGTGTTCTCTTCAGAGACCACACATGGAATCACAAGTGTCATTGCATGTGTGTTCTTTTTACTAACAACAACTGGAATCATTGCATGTGTGTTCTTTTCACAAACCACCTATGGATCCACCAGTGTCATTGCATGTGTGTTCGCTTCAGAGACCACACATGGATCCACAAGTGTCATTGCATGTGTGTTCTTTTTACTAACAACAACTGGATTCATTGCATGTGTGTTCTTTTCACATACCACATATGGATCCACTAGTGTCATTGAAATGTGTGTTCTCTTCAGAGATCACACATGGATCCACCAGTGTCATTGCATGTGTGTTCTTTTTACTGACAACAACTAGAGTCATTTCATGACTATTCTTTTCACATACCACATATGGATCCACCAGTGTCATTGAAATGTGTGTTCTTCTCATTAATCACAGCTAGAGTCATTGCATGCGTGTTCTCTTCAGAGACCACACATGGATCCACCAGTGTCATTGCATGCGTGCTCTTTTTACTTACAACAACTGGAGTCATTTCATGACTATTCTTTTCACATACCACATATGGATCCACCAGTGTCATTGAAATGTCTGTTCTCTTCAGAGACCACACATGGATCCACAAGTGTTAATGCATGTGTGTTATTTTTACTAAAAACAACCAGATTCATTGCATGTGTGTTCTTTTCACAATCCACCTATGGATCCACTAGTGTCATTGCATGTGTGTTCTCTTCAGAGACCACACATGGATCCACCAGTGTCATTGCATGTGTGTTCTTTTTAGTAACAACAACCAGAGTCATTGCATGGGTGTTCTTTTTACTAACAACAATTGGAGTCATTTCATGACTATATTTCCACATACCACATATGGATCCACCAGTGTCATTGCATGTGTGTTCTCTTCAGAAACCACACATGGATCCACCAGTGTCATTGCATGTGTGTTCTCTTCAGAGACCACACATGGATCCACCAGTGTCATTGCATGTGTGTTCTTTTTACTAACAACAACTAGAGTCATTGCACGTGTGTTCTTTTCACATACCACATATGGATCCACCAGAGTCATTGCATGTGTGTTCTCTTCAGAGACCACACATGGATCCACCGGTGTCATTGCATGTGTGTTCTTTTTACTAACAACAACTAGAGTCATTGCATGTTTGTTCTTTTCACATACCACATATGGATCCACCAGTGTCATTGCAATGTGTGTTCTCTTCAGAGACCACACATGGATCCATCAGTATCATTGCGTGTGTGTTCTTTTTACTAACAACAACCAGAGTCATTGCATGTGTGTTCTTTTCACATACCACATATGGATCCACCAGTGTCATTGCATGTGTGTTCTCTTTAGAGACCACACATGGATCCACCAATGTCATTGCATTTGTGCTCTTTTTACTAACAACAACCAGAGTCATTGCATGTGTGTTCTTTTTACTAATAACAACCAGAGTCATTGCATGTGTGTTCTATTCAGAGACCACACATGGATCCACCAGTGTCATTGCATGTGTGTTCTTTTTACTAACAACAAATGGAGTCATTGCATGTGTGTTCTTTTCACATACCACATATGGATCCACCAGTGTCATTGAAATGTGTGTTCTCTTCAGAGACCACACATGGATCCACCATTGTCATTGCATGTGTGTTCTTTTTACTAACAACAACAGGAGTCATTGCATGTGTGTTCTTTTCACATACCACATATGGATCCACCAGTGTCATAGAAATGTGTGTTCTCTTCAGAGACCAAACATGGATCCACTAGTGTCATTGCATGTGTGTTCTTTTTACTAACAACAACTTAAGTCATTACATGTGTGTTCTTTTCACATACCACATATGGATCCACCAGTGTCATTGCATGTGTGTTCTCTTCAGAGACCACACATGCATCCACCAGTGTCATTGCATGTGTGTTCTTTTTACTAACAACAACTGGAGTCATTGTATGTGTATTCTTTTCACATACCACATATGGATCCACTAGTGTCATTGAAATGTGTGTTCTTCTTATTAACCACAGCTAGATTCATTGCATGTGTGTTCTCTTCAGAGACCACACATGGATCCACGAGTGTCATTGCATGTGTGTTCTTTTTACTAACTACAACTAGAGTCATTGCATGTGTGTTCTTTTCACATACCACATATGGATCCACTAGTGTCATTGAAATGTGTGTTCTCTTCAGATACCACACATGGATCCATCAGTGTCATTGCATGTGTGTTCTTTGTACTAACAACAACCAGAGTCATTGCATGTGTGTTCTTTTCACATACGACATATCAATCCACCAGTGTCATTGCATGTGTGTTCTCTTCAGAGACCACACATGGATCCACCAGCGTCATTGCATGTGTGTTCTTTTTACTAACAACAACTAGAGTCATTTCATGACTATTCTTTTCACATACCACATATGGATCCACCAGTGTCATTGAAATGTGTGTTCTTCTCATTAACCATAGCTAGAGTCATTGCATGTGTGTTCTCTTCAGAGACCACACATGGATCCACCAGTGTCATTGCATGTGTGTTCTTTTTACTAACAACAACCAGAGTCATTGCATGTGTGTTCTCTTTAGATACCACACATGGATCCACCAGTGTCATTGCATGTGCGTTCTCTTCAGAGACTACACATGGATCCACCAGTGTCATTGCATGTGTGCTCTTTTTACTAACAACAACTGGAGTCATTGAATGTGTGTTCTTTTCACATACCACACATGGTCCACCAGTGTCATTGCATGTGTGCTCTTTTTACTAACAACAACTGGAGTCATTGAATGTGTGTTCTTTTCACATACCACAAATGGATCCACCAGTGTCATTGAAATGTGTGTTCTCTTTAGAGACCACACATGGATCCACATATGTCATTGCATGTGTGCTCTTTTTACTGACAACAACCAGAGTCTGCATGTGTGTTCTTCTCATTAACCATAGCTAGAGTCATTGCATGTGTGTTCTCTTCAGAGACCACATGTGGATACACCGGTGTCATTGAAATGTGTATTATTTCCAACTACAACCGTTGGCCACAAACAATCAGGTCGTAGAGCTAACTAGCAACCGCTCTGAGCTTCTAGAAGACCCGATCCCCGATTGTTAGGCGCCGTTGGATCGGGGTGCGTGGACGATAAGGATGTCGCCGAGGCGATTCTGCGAAATGCATTACTGCGAACTGATTGGCGTGTAGCGATGTTGGGCCTACGTCCTTGCCCTTATCGCCTTAACCTCGGGGACGAAGCTCAGATCATGTTCCTTCATCGCCATGGAGAGGGAGAGGCCCAAACTCAGCTTGCACGAGGCTCAGATGTTCGCCCACTACGACATACTCGCACTGTCGTTCGCGAGGCTTCCGGCCGGCTTCGAGCTCAGCTACGCCGGGTTCCTATCGTGCCGCTCTTGCGCGACAATGTGTTGGCGAGGCAGATCAAGGAGCGCCACCGCCCGGTCGGGCGGAAGGGCAATAACGCAGTACTCGCGCCTGGCGCGTATTGGCGAGATTGTTCGAAGGCGAGGCTGCGTTGATTGATCTGCGGAACCCACGGCGAGTTCCACGGATCACGCAACCCGAAGGGCGGCCACAGGCGGTGCCTAGGCGTATGACCTCCACCGTTATCGATGCAGCACGCCGTTAAAAATCCATCAGGAGGAGGAACGCTACCGGAAATGTCGGCATCGATTCCGACGTGGAGGAGGCTAGCAGCGACGCGGACAACGTCGTCAATGATGGAGACTGCAGGAGTGTCATAGTCGATTAGGGCCACTTAAGCATAAATTAAATCTATGTACAGTATCTTAATGCGCTCTTTGGATCTGGGTCACGTGAGTCATGGTCGATTATCGTCATAATCTATATATGTTGGCCATGTTTTAGTTGTCTTTGTCTTTGAAACTAGTCGATCTAAACTCGTCCGATCCTGAAAATAAAGTTCGCGTGTTCCTGGCATATCTGATGGGACAATACGCTGACTCTGCTCCCAGCACTTGATGGCACAGCCATAATATGGAGTGCGCTAGAGGAGAAGGGATCGAGCGTGTTGTAATAGTGTACTACTCCTGTCCAGATATAGCTGACTTAGTTTTTTTTAGATATTTAATAAATGTGTCTATACCCAAAACATGTTTAGATACATGTTTTAGGTTTCTGTGTCTTTCAAACTAATAAAAAGTCGTCAAATTCTGAACAAACAAAGTCATCGCGTTCACATCTGATGGGACAATACGCTGACTCTGCTACTTGATGGCACAGCCATAATTCTGGAGTGCGCCAGAGGAGATGGGAATGCAAGGGAGATGGGAACTAGTAGCCGCGTCCAAACGCAGGTAAAAAATTAATGTAATAATATTTAAAAAATTGTAATCTGGTCCACATGACCCCATCACGCACACGTTACGCCAAATATAAATAAAGGCGACACGACTAGTTTAGTTTCAATGATATAATTCAACATCTGACGTTCTCGTGCGCATCTTTCTTCTCCTCTTATTAGTTTGCTAGCCCACGCTGCATTAAGCATCAGTTGATGAGGATAAAAAAATGATAAAATGGCAAATAAAACAATTTTTAAGCTTACCTTTCATCTGGAGAATCATACAAAGATGAAATTGGTAGGGATTTATTATTTCTCCTGCAGTTAGACGAAAGATCCTCAAGAACATCCCCAATCACCCCCGCAACTTCTTCATATTCTAATACACCTCCATTATTTGCCCTTTCCTCCCCGTTCCGCTTACCCTTTTGTTTCTTTTCACACCCTTTTCTCGCCGGCACCTCCACTTCTTCATAAATTGGCTGCTTACGTACGTTTTCCTCCGAGTGCTCATCACCGTCTTCGCGCTGCTCTTCCTCTAGTTCTGGCTAAGAAGCCTCATTTTCTGCCACCGGGGTGTGAACAGGGACAATATCATGTGTAACTAGGTTTTTGCACAACCTCTTGATATGGCCGAATCAGCCACAACGTTTGCATTTACTTTTCCTAGCTCCCAGCCTTGAACCTTTATCGGTTGAGGCTTCGATCCTTAGCTTTCTAGGCCTCCCAGGTGTCCTCCTAAGAACTGGTGATTGAAGTTTGAACCCTGGATCGACAATCTCCCATTCATTTTCATCGGCCATAGGTGGTACGTTTTCTGCATAAGTTGCAGCAAACTTGTCCACGGAGAAATAGTTGTCGACATAGTTCTCTATTTCAGCTTCGTACCTCTAAGCTTTAAGATGAAGTAAATTGCATGGTGACATAGCAGACCAGTAATCTTCCACTACCTGCATGAACAAGTCTTGTTTCCAATGTCTACAGTGTACCTCCGTTCACTTCTATGCTTGTATTCTGCATATACCTCAGCCAATGTTCTGGAACTTCTGACCATCCTTATCTTTATCGTTCTCATTGCCCTGGTTCTTGCATTCAGTAACATAACCACCTTTGGAACTATTTTATGGCCTAAATCTTTTCTTGCACAAATTCTTTGCCTTAAATCTATCTTCACCATTATACCTTTGTCTTATTGCATCCAACAAAATAACAATTCAAGTGTCTTCATGCCGAAATCTTATCATTGAAACTCTACGCCAAATTATTGCAAACAAAATCCACCTTGCTTAACTCACCAAACTTGCTTACATCCCATAGCTTGGTGTGATGTTCTTCAAGGTATTTTTTCACCTTGGCACTACATACATGTTACGCAAGTAAGTAGCATGCGTGCTTGGGGTGTATGTGTATCTTGATCGCCACAAGTCCTCTTCAAAGATCTTTCCTTTGAACTTCTTCATGAAGTTAGTAGCGAGGTCGCATGCATTCCCTATGCTCAACCCAGAAACACACATCAACATTCTCAAGACCCTCGCATGCACCGGTGTGTATCACCAAGCCTTCAGGGTGACCAATTACTTCCCGTAGTCTCTGCATGAACCATGTCCAGCTTTCATTTGATTCACCCACAAGAACAGCATAAGCTACGGGTAGAAGCCAATTATGCGCGTCCAAAGCACAAGCAGAAGCAACATGTCCCCTGAACTTCCTTGTTAAAGAAGTTGTGCCCATTGCCAAGTATGGCCTATAGCCATCTAGGAACCCCTTCCAGCATGCCTTTAGGCAGCCAAAACATCTCCTGAAGCATATCTTATCTGCCTGCTTATACCTGACCCCCCTCGAGACCTTTTCTCTTCCATTCACAACCTCGTAATCAATGTCAACAACACTACCAGGTGATGTTTTCTCTACCTGAGCTTTGAAACTATACAACATATGAAAACTGTCATTCCACTTGCCTTGAATGAAGTCTAGAGCCATCTCCTTCCCATCAAAGACTCTGTGGTGAGGAATCAGAACGTTAAACTTTTTGCTAATCTTTGCTCTGAGTTCAGCAGGTCCAATGTTATGATCCTGCCTCACCCAGTCAAGTACAGTAGCAGCAATCCACTTGGTAGTCGCCGGTCTAATTTTATCACCTAAAGAAGTATTAGGGCAGTTGTGTTTCTTCATGTTTACTTTGATCTGCATTCGATAAGAATCCAAATAATTCAGAGCTAGTTATCAGCAGAATAAATATGAGAAAGACTGAAACTAAATGTAGCTATTGCAACCTGAAATGGGTGTCCATCCCGCATTGGAGATGCATGTAATATCCATTTACACACATTACTTTCCCTACTGTGCACCCTAAATCTCTTTTGGTTGCTCTTTTCAATGATAAATTCGAACCCAACTTTGATTGCATAGGTTACAACTGCATATCTGCAGTCCTCCACATTATCAAAGACAGTCCCCTCATTAATTGTAGGATTGTCCCTGTCAAAGTGTATCACTGGCATGTCCTCGTCTTTGTCGTCGTATCTACATCCCGTTTCCACATCTTCACATTCCTCTTCCTCATCAGTCCCATAGTCAGGCTCAAAGTTTGAATCAACCAAATATTCCCTACTCTCCATCCTATCAGGCTCAGCAGCCACGTATGGATATGATTTCTCATCATCATCCGCACCGCCACACATTTTAGTGCCTTCATGCTCACTTGACAAAACATCATGCTCAAGGACAAGCTGTACAGACGTCCTGCGGTTACCAACACATATCCTTGCCATCACCACGGGACTAGAAACGCTAATTGGGGTATGCAGAAAAGGAATCACAGTTCTTACCCTTCAATGTGGATGCATGGCACCTTCTCCGGGCTCCATACCTCCAAAGCTCTGCACCCTGCTTCCTCTTCCCCAGTTTTGTTGTCCTATGTGCTCTCCGGACTGGAAGGGGATTCTGTGCTCTCTAGCCGCGCTGGACCCATCTCCGTGTTCTCAAGCCTCGCAGGATCCATCTCCCAGCGGGATCCGGATCACCAGCGTCGTTGGGATCCTAACCCAACGGCTGACTCTCGGTTTTCATTTCTAGATGCGCCTGGGCAGTGGACGGCGGCAAGGAGACAAGGCAGGGAGGAGAGGGGAGGGGACGTGAGGGGATGGCAGGGAGGGGAGGGCGGGATGACGACGGCCCAAGGGGATGACGAGAGCGGTGCAGGACTGAGCGGAGTGGCGGCGGCAGGAGCAGAGGAGCGGAGCTGGTTGCGACAAAGCATGGAAAATTGCACAATAATGTGTTGGTGGGTGGCACCAGCCCTCGAACCTAGGACGCGCACCGTCGAAGGTGGAGGAGGTGGGCCCGCCAGTTAGAAAACATGCCACCTATCAGTGCACTATGCACGGTAGCACTTCACAGAATTTTTTAGTAGGTCCCACATGTCAGTCTGTTTGATCAAAACTTGCATGCAGTGCATGGCTGGTTCACGCGCTAGTTTCGAAAAAAAGCCCGTTGATCCAAACTTGAAGTGGCAGTTCCGCTTCTTCTCCCTCATCTCCACGTCTCCTCGCAGTGGCAGTTCCACTTCGTCTCCCTCGTCTATTCTCCTCTTCTTCTTCTTCTCCTCGCAGTGGTAGTTCTTCTTTCTTCCTCGATCAAAACATTCCCGCACGTAAGCCATGGCCAGTAGCCGGATGAAGAGGAACTGGTCCAATCTCCCGGCCGACCAACTTCGCAAGATCGCCGACTACTTGCTGGAGAAAGAGGAGTACATTGACACCTATGCTGCTTGTCGGGAAGTCTGCACCAATTGGCGCCGCACTTTAAAGGTGCCCGAATTCCATCTCAACAACAGGATCATGATAGATCACACACTTCCAGACGTTGACGACTTCACCTTCCTCAACCTCGCCACTAGTTGTTGCTTTAGGACAAATCTAATGGACGTCCATCGCAGGTTCACATGCACATCCGATATTTATTGGTATTTTCCATTGTAAACATCTTAGTGCTAACTGATGACCTCTTCTTCCAAAATATTCTACTTTGTCGGTGTTTCTCGTGGCGTCATCGTGCTTGCTCAGATGGTGGAGCTGTACCAGATTCGTCTTCTGAACCCAATCACTCATAAGTCTAACACTGAGTTTCATGCACACATACCATCTGATCTTCTGCAATTTTTCGTCGTGATGAAGTCCCCATTGATGGTGTTCGTTTGCACTGATTATCCAGATCATATTGCATTGGCTAATGAGAGCACCCCAACGGGGCAAATCAATGAATCATTTAGAGAAGGATTGTATTCGCCACCTCCTGCTACGCTTCTAGACTGCATGACGACATTCCGAGGGGAAGTATATGCATTACTTGAGAATGGAGACATCTTGTCGACCAACATCCAGTTAGAGCAGCGTATGACTTTATCACGATGGCCAAAATAATTTCAGCCCCAGTCTTTGAACAGGTACGCGGAACTTACAAATTTTACCTTGTGGAGTCAGATGGTGATATGCTTCTTGTGTTGAACGGGGACTTCGCCAAAGGGCAACCGGTGTTGTACCGGGTGGACATGAAGAACCGCTCTCTCGAGGCCATCGGTGACATTGGAAGTCGTGCCCTCTTTGTTGATTATAATCGGTCTATCTCCATTGACACCAGGTTACACCCCACAGTCAAACCCGGTTGCATATACTACATGAATTATATCAGACTGTACGATCATGAGGTTCAAGCCTGGGAAGAGGAACCAACAATGACGTATGGCTTAAGTCTGGAACATACAAGGTGGCCTTACCCTCTGGACGAGATACTGGCAGCACATTGCAGACGGAGAGAGTTCTCTGAATATGTGTTGCAACATGCAGGAGCCGCCGCCGACAAAATATATAGGGGAGAATGAATCCTATATTCATCCTAGGTTATTTGCTAGCATTTTCAGGTCTATTTTTTGAAGTAGAAATTTGTACTATATTTATATTATTTCGATCAGCAGTATGAGTATTACCTTTCAGACAAAATTGTAATGTATTTAATTTTAGTACTTTCAGAATTCAAAGTATTCATTTTTAGTAGCTTCTTTTAGAATTCTCTGTGTTCGACATGGGCATCAGCTCAGCGCCGGAATTCAGGTTCCACATGGAAAATTGCACAATAATGTGTTGGTGGGCGGCACCAGCCCTCGAACCTGGGATACGCACCGTCGAAGGTGGAGGAGGCGGGCCTGCCAGTCAGAAAACATGCCACATCGGCATCCCCTGTTTCTTATGCCCTTTAAAAAAGAAAACACGCCACGTCATCATCCCATGTTTCTGATGGTGTTGATACAATCGACGACACATGGTGGCATATAAATAATATTGTATAAACATAAGGGCACAGTCGTCAACATTTCTAAAATGAAACCCGGCCTCCTACCTATCCTGGTACATTGCCTGATGAGGTGGATAGCCACGACCGATCTTTTTAATACGTTCGCACTCTTATGCTGAGAAGGGAAATAAAGATTGAGCAGTTAATGCAACGAGTGTCGAATTATTACCCTCTAAGGAAATGGGAGATGGTTATTTTCACGCGTGTCCATAGTCCAAACCTACTGTCATTCTTTCACTCCCCTTCTCTGACAAACCACAGTTCACCTTGCGCAGCTCCTCCGCATCGCACCAACTAGGGTAACATGGCCCTGCCTAAGTAGCCGCCGCTGCGACAGCTGCCGAAACTGGGGTATTTAGCCCCTCTAAGGCAGGCCATGAAGCTCTACTTCAAGGCCGGTCTCCCATTGCCTGCCAGGCGGATCATTTCTCCGAATGTGCCGAATCGGCCGTGGAGGCGACGGTGGCGTCGTCGGTGCTAGATGCGGCAAGAAGGGCCAAGAGAGCGATGTGGAGAAATCACGCGGCGGCATTACGGCATGCTCTAGGTAGTGGGAACAAGGTACGTATCAAATCGTTCACGAGAGCATGCCTCCGAGGGCACACACCCTCGAATAGGGCAGTGCCAAGGTCTAGGAACTCTTGCGTCCATGCTTCGGTGCGGACTACCTTACCGCAGTGGGGGAGGCTGGGAGCACGCCGTCTACGGCAAAGACGCTCCATCCTATGCACCGTCGGAGGCCATACCGTGGCGGCAACCAAGCGTCTACACTCAGCATGCTGGATTGTTCGACAGCCGAAGCCGGCGGCGGGCATCAGCTCAGCCCCGGAATTCAGGTTCGAGTTCACATGGACCTACGATCCCAAGAAGGAGATGCTAAATTTCAGTTTCGAATAAATCGTTGCGGCAGCGCGGATGGTCCAACTGAACTGGGACTGGCGCACGCAAATCGCTCGTGCATGAAGGTTGCAGATTTCTTGTAGTTTGGCAGGAAGGCAATAGATTAGTTTGGGTTAAATGATCAAATAACTTATGTCCTCTCAAGGCAATTGGCTAGCCAACTTTTCTGGTGGAGATCTATAGTTTCTTCAGTGTAGAATAGTTAAGTTCAGACTGAAGAATGGCTTTTGTAGATGAAATGCTGACAGATTATTCTACAAACTAGTAGGAAGTTTAGCCCACTTTTGTGCAGGTATAAGACCCTTTTGTATGGAAGTACTACCGTTATAAGCAAATACTATCAAGGATCTATTTCCTTCAATTACTAGTCGTGGTTAAATCTAGTTAACTGGCATTTTTTTATCCCAGACTACAGATTTTGCGTCTGCTGTCTGTGCTGTAAACCATTTTTCCTTTGTCTTGTGTTGCCTGCAAAATGGTCCTGCAGTTCAACGTGTTACAAATGTAGCTACCTTGTACTTGAATAGGAGATGGACTACATTTTCCTGGCATCCACAAAATTGACATTGCTCATTGCCAGACCACCCTCTTTTCATGAGGTTTTCCTTGGTTATTCACAGAAATTATAAAGCACGGTGTTCAACTACATCGATTCAAACTATTACACACACACACTACATCAAATTCATTACCCACACATACTACATCGATTCAAACTATTACACACACATACTACTTTAAACTATTACACACATGTACTACATCGATTCAAACTATTACACATTTTTAGTCGATGCTAACTTCCCGCTACGCTCTCCATACTACAAATTCATTAGCCACACATACCACGGCAATTCACTAGAGCTCTGTCTTCGCTCGAGGGAAATCAGAACCACCAGCTCGTCCAAGCCCGGTTCCCCCACCGAAATTGTGTGTGCCGTCGCAAAACGGTGGTGGTCCTGTGCCATTGATCCTTCCAGGACAACACTGCAGGCGACAAGGATGCTTTTGGGCAGCCTCTTCGGGGCCCTGAATGCAATGTGCCGATTCTAGAACCTCCTCTAGGTGGATGATGACCGGGTGCTTCCAGCAAAGTTGTCGCCCTGCCCTGCTTGGAATCTGCACCTCGTACATCTTAGGAACGACGTCATGATCTTTCAGCCACGCCTTTACCTCGATGACCCATCGGTCGCTCGGTGGCACGATTTCCACCAGCTCGCCGCCAAGGCTCTTGAGGGCCTGGGGCCTCCCAAGCATCCAATGGGAGGCCGTCAAACCTGAGTTTGGAGAAGAAACGAAGCTGCCCCAAGCGATCGTCCCACCCACAGGCGCGATGCAAACGCATGAAGCTCATTTTCTCCCCGCAGCACTCGAAAGAACGGGAAGAATGCAGAACACGCTTGGTGTCTGATCTGTGCTCGAGCCGGACAAAAAAATCGAATGGCAGCGTGCATACCTCAATCTTGACCTCATTTCGTCTGATCCTAAAACCATACCGAAGCCGGCAAACTACGCGGTGACACGGCGGGGACGGACGCCAAACGTGGCCATGAGAGCATGGTCGTCGAACTTCTGTGCCAGGGCTACCATGCCTAGGGTGCGCGGCAACATGCAACTTTCCGAGGCTAGTCACCGGCCTGGATCGCCCGACGGGACACGCTCCACCGTGCGAGAAGGACTACCCAGAGGCGAGATATTAGTCCGGGGACGCGAAACTCCGATACGGCGAATGATGCGACGGCGACGGCTGCGAGCTTCGATTAGAGGCGTGGGAGGTTGACCGGACATGGCGGGGACGCAAATTAGAGCAAGTGCAAGCTCCGATCTGAGACGAGCAGCCGGAGCTGAGCAAATGTTATGGCGAGGGGAGTAGGGGAGAAGACCAGAGCAGAGCAAAGAAATAGATCTGATCCACTTAGGGACCTGGTCCATGCAGGGGTAAGATAGTCCACGACCGCAAAAGATAATGGGGAATACTGATAGGGTGGGCCAAGAAGAGTTGACCTAATGGCAGTATTTGAGTTTAACCGTTTTTCATCTGGTTCAAACGACCGTTTGGCCGTTAGATTTGTATTCACCCCCCATTTGGCCCTTCTGGACAATTGGCGATTCTACTACGGCCCCTCCGCGCGCTTTATGACAACTCGGGTACCGTGGTGCACTCACCCGGGAAGTTTGGTACCGCAAACGAACATTCCCCATTCTTCACTCATGTGGAAGCGCCACCTTCGCCTCAAGAAGAAGTTGCTGAAGTTTCCGATGATGAGCAGACTAATTCTGATATCCTCGTCACGGAAAGATATCAAGGCGGAGGAGATGTTACCAGTGAGCCGACTGATCCTTCTTCTTCATCTATGGCATAAGAAGTGCCAGAAAAAACAATGTGTTATTCTGATAAACAAATCTTGATGTAATAACTAGAATATTTATTTTAATGTGCTAGCTAGTAAGATTTGAATGCATTTACTTCTTTAGCACTTCTAATTTTTAAATTGTGTTGTGCTTGAAAATTATATAAGCACTTGTTGTTTTTTGTACTTATTGTTTATCTGGCTTTCTGCCTTGTTCCTTTTGTGAGCCGACAAACTTTCAGCATGGAAAACATTGCCGAGCAACATAACTCAATTGCTAAACAAGTTTAAACTCGGAAATAAAGCCGGCTTCCAGTACCAACAATTCACTACTTGGAAAATACCCATGTCCGGCAATCAGACAAAAAACCAAAGTACAAACATAGATGTTGTCTGACTCATAGCACCGTGCCTCTATGTTATAGTTGATCTGGTGCCTCGCATCACTTGGTGATAGAGAATGCCATCGTGGTTGTTCGTTGTGGCTGTGGTGCCTTGGAGCCGGACTTCTGCTTTTGCCACCACCTCCTCTGCCAAAACGCCCTCCATGGCTCCCTCGAGAGCCGCTATAAGGCTGCGTGGTGGAGAGGGTGGTGCAGGTGGATTGTTTCCCGCTGATCGCGAGCCTCCATCCGGAGCGTCATTATTCCGGTTCCTGGGAGGATCTTGATTACGGCGAGCCCCCTATCAGCTTGACTCGGCATGGTGTCTGTTGTTCCTTCGTCCGTCGTTTTCACCATTGTGATGAGGTTCAGTCGGACGGCCTGTATGTCTAGGAGGTGGCATCCTTAGTCGGTCCTCCTCCTGACATTGCTCTTCTTCATATTCCCTGTGATTGTTTGACTGTCACTGGGGAGGCTACCTCGGAACCAGTGCTGCAACTGTGTCTCGCTCTGCGGCTGGAGCAACATTACTACAGTCACGTGCGGCTCCGTGTTGTTGCCCTGAAGATCTGGTTCTTGAGTAATTTTCTTCCCGACGGTCGGACAGTAACGTTGTTCCGGGTCCCGCTAGGGCCTTATGTCATGCCAAGCTGGATCCGTGTGACATTGGTCAGATTTAGAGACCAGTTTTCCTCTTCCGGATTTTGCCGCCTTCTGCTGCTCTAGGACCTTGGTAAGTAGCTTTACGCTCAACTGAATTTGGTCAGGGTTTGGATTGTTTGCCAGGATATCTCGGGCTATAGCGGTGTTTTCCACTGGTGTTCCATACACCAGATCTCCCTTATTTTCAAGCTGAGGTTCTCCTTTGACGGTGTCGTCTCCCTCAAAGAGGGTCTTGTGGACTTCTGGATTTTTGTTAGCCCATACAGGGCCGTTCCGGGTCTTTTGGTGTTGTAGGGAGTTGAACTGCCCTGCAGATGCGATGCGCTTTTTTTCCTCGAGGATATTGTTAGCTTCATATAGGAGTACTTGGCGATGCGCTTCTAGGGCTTGAGCCTTGTCTTCCAACTCCGCAGGTGTAAGATCTACAGCAGTAGGGATTGGCATAGTGAGCACATCTCCGAGGATTTTACGGGCACCAGAGGTAACCACATGTCCAACCATCGGATTATCTTTTGGCTCATTTGGGATTAGAGCTCCATCCGAGTCTTCTTCGTATTCTTCGGCGATTACCTCTTCAGTCAGAGGGTCCTTTGCTAGAGTCTTCTTCTTCTTCATCTTTGCCCTCTTAGGAGCGCCGGTAGCAAAGACGGCTTTAGGTCCGTTTCCTGGAGTCAAGCTCTAATTAGTACTTCTGGACATATGGACGTCGGGATTTTCTCTGAGATCCATATCATCCTGTGCTTTGGGAGAGTTTTCTCCGGATCCTTCATCCATGGCTTATCCTTCTTCTATAGTCTTGGAGTTGAACTCCTCTTCATATTTCACAGAGAACTTTCGGAAATCTGCTGATGTCATCGAATCATCTAAAGATGCTGGTAAGTCAATGTTTGTTTCGATGGCCTCCAACACCAAGTCCTCGTTGTCTCCAGCATCGGAAGATCCGGATCTGGATCCAACGTATCTGACAAAGTGCGATGTGCATGCCCTGATGTAGTTGCAACTTTCTTCATTGGCTTCCTCGAAACAGTTGATGGTCTCCAGGATTTCTTCCATGCTAGCATCATGCAGCATCATGCGCCTCAACGTGTGCCTCAGGAAAGATTGTCCTGCTCCAGCATCGGTAGAGCCGGATCCAGAGTTGTTGTTGCTTTGCTCCTCTTGATATTCGACCTTGCTAGGGAGATCGTCCTGAGATTCGACCTTGCTAGCTCCACCTTAGATCCAATGTCTACAGGAAGATCTGCTTCAGGCTCAGCTTTCTCCATGATGTCCGCATCAGGTGCGGGCTGGGTGGGATTAGGATTTTCTAGAATCCGGAACTCTGCCGCATCCATGAACAAAGTGCACCCAGAAACTTCTTCTGCCTCTATCATCACTGCTGGGGTGGGTGGGGCAGGTTTAGCGAAACCGAGGAAAACGTTGATCTCGCCAAAACACATGATGGTGTAGCTAGTCACGGACTCCCTATCTGGAATCCAAGTCTCGTCGAGAAGAATGAGAGAGACATTGCTGGCGTAGAGGACGTGACCGACGACGATGGTCTCGCCGATTCCGATTCTTGCAGATTCCGCTCGGAACGTAGATCCAAAGCTCACTTGCCCCACAGTGGGCGCCAACTGTCATCAGACTAAGGACAAGTATGCCATGAGGGGGTCCTTGGGGCGTGTGGAAGAGAGGGGTGTGAGTCGTATGGTGTTCCAGGACAGTGAGCACACAAGTTTACCTAGGTTCGAATCCGCCGATGGTGGACGGATCCTACTCCTGCTAGCAATCCAGTAATACGGCAGAGCCAGAATATGGGTTACAAGGGTTTTTCCTGTGCGAGTTGAGATTGAAGACTATTGTGGGGTGCCCTAAAGGCTGGTCCCTAGGATGGCTTATATATATATCCGGCCTAGGCTTTACAGGAGAGATCTATCCGGTTACGACTAAGAATCGGTTTCAGAGTACATCTTGGATTACAAGTAACTACACAGGACTATGTCGGTAAGTCTTCTGGGCCTTCCCATAGATGGACTGGACCCCGTCTCTTCTCTCTGACTGGGCCACCCGTGAAGCATAGCTCTAACCCGAAGTGGGCCACCCTGGTCAGCGAGGCACAGTGAGGATACCCGGAAAGTATATCCCGAACACTTTCTGGGTTTGCATCGACATGAAAAATGATCTTAATCTATGGCTAATGATCCTGACAATACTGTAATGGTGTATTAGCAAATAAATAGTACTACTATTAGTACTATTTTCCTACTCTAGTTTACTAGTAGTACTCGCATGTAGGTTCTCTTTTGGCACCAAGAAGGATGCATCTGGGATGTAAACTAAGTTTGTGCTAATGTTATTACGGAGTATTTAGGAGTTTAAACACACTAACCATTCTTATTGTTCTTCTATTTAGTCCTCTGACTCAGTAATTATGAAATTTTATGCCCAAACTTGTCAATTCAACTTGATTTAAGCCTTGAACCAGGATTGCTGTCGAAATTGCGCTGGTGTGGATGACACGTCGACGTGGGTCCAACATGTGGGAGAGTCTGCCCTAGAATTTTGCACGTAGAGCCTCCCACGTCTCGAACAATAAATAGTAGGCCCAATATCTGCATATCAAGTGCCACTTTTCCCTCTCCGCACATCCTTCCGGGTAAGCAATGCCACGTCGTTTTCACCTCCATGCCACTTTATTTTTGGTTTTTTCGAGAGAAGGAAACAATGTGAGGCTTATACCAATTCAAAATATTAAACCCATTGGGTTACATTACCAAAAAACAAAATTAGTCAACATCCATATTAAGAAAGAAATTCAGCTCAAACGTGAGAGAAAACTGGAGGCAAATCCATAGAAGTCCACATCACTAACCCTGTGACAAGGACACACTTGAAGAAATACCGTTCGGATTTCTATGGACATTGGTTTGGGCGGTGTACTTCTTCAATAAATGATGCTTGCATTGGTCACACTTAATAATGGGCAGCTCTGTGTTGGGCACATGATACTCCTTCGGACTCGAGCTCGAACCACCAGAGTTGCCACTCGCCATACTTGAGCTCCAACCACGAGATGCGCTCGCGTGGGAATATCAGGGAACAAGCCAAGGGAAAAACAAATGAACTAGGGTTAGGGATTGCGATATTTGGAACATAGCGTATCTTATAATTATCTGGCCTGGCTATTTCACAAAATCAATCTTGGAGGAGATTAGCTCACCCTAACTAGTTATTATACGAGAGGCGCTAGGTGCAAAGTTATAGGGCAGATGCTCTCCTGCATGCATGACCAACGTCCACGTGTCATCTAGGCTAACATAATTTTGACTACAAACCTCGCTTACAACTAAATTTAGTCATGTTGATAGGTTTGTGCGTAAACTTTAGAAAATCACGAGTTAGAGGTCTAAATCGAGTGTTAGGGATATACTTTCCGGGTATCCTCACTGTGCCTCACTGACCAGGGTGTCCCTCTTTGGGTTAGAGCTTTGCTTCATGGGCGGCCCAATCAGGGAGAAGAGACGGAGTCCAGTCCGTCTATGGGAAGGCCCAGAAGACTTACCCACATAGGCATGTAGTGTTATTTGTAGTTCAAGATGTACTCTATAACTGACTCTTAATCGTAGCCAGATAGGTCTCTCCTGTAAACCCTAGGCCAGATATCTAGATAAGACGTCCTAGGGACTAGCCTTTAGGGCACCCCACAATAGTCTACAATCTCAACTCGCACAGGCAAACCCCTTGTAACCCATATCTGGCTCTGTCGTATTACTGGATTGCTAGCAAGAGTAGGATCCGCCCAAAGCTGGCGGATTCGAACCTGGGTAAACTTGTGTGCTCACCGTCCCGGAACACCGTACGTCTCACCCCCCCCCCTCTTCCACACAGCTCGAGGACCCCCTCATGGCGTACTTGTCATCAATCCGATGACAGTTGGCGCCCACCATGGGGCAAGTGAGCTTCAGAGCTGCATTCTAAGCGAAATCTACAAGAATCGGAATCGACGAGACAATCAGCGTCGGTCATGTCCTCTACGCCAGCGACGTCCCTCTCATTGTTCTCGACGAGACTTGGATTCCGGCTAGGGAGGCCGTGACTGCCTACACCATCATGTCTTTCGGTGAGATCAATGTTTACATCAGTTTCGCTGAACCTGCACCCCCGACCCCAGCGGTGATGATAGAGGCAGAAGAAGCTTCTGGGTCCACTTTGTCCGTGGAGGCGGTAGAGTTCTGGATCTCGGAAAATCCCAATCCCACCCAGCCTGCACCTAACACGGAGATACTGGAGAAAGCTGGGCCTGAAGCAGATCTTACGGTGAACGTATAATCTGGAGTGGATCTCCCTAGCCAGACTGAATCCCAGATCGATCTTCCCAACAAGGTCAAAATCTAGGAGGAGGAAGACAACAACTCTGGTTCCGGCTCTGCCAACGCCGGAATGGACCAACCTTTCCTGAGGTACACGTTGATGTGTAGGACGCTGCATGACGCCACCATGGATGAGATTCTTGAGACCATCAGATGTTTCGAGGAAGCCCACGAGGAAAGCCACAACTACCTCAGGACGCACGCATCACACTTTATCGGATATGTTGGATCCGGATCTGGCTCTGCCGATGCTGACTCGGTGCTAGAGGAAATCGTAACAAACACTGACTTACCGGCATCTTCGGATGATTCGATGACGTCAGCAGATTTCCGAAAGTTCTCCGCGGAGTATGAAGAGGAGTACAACTCCAAAGCTACAGAAGAAGGAGAAGCCATGGATGAAGGATCCAGAGAAAACTATCCCAAAGCGCATGATGGTATGGATCTCGGAGATAACCCCATCATTTTAGATGTCTGAAAGTACTGATTAGAGCTTGACTCCAGGAAATGGACGCAAAGCCGTCTTTGCTACCGGCGCTTCCAAGAAAGCAAAGAAGAAGAACAAGAAGAAGACGCTGGCAAAGGACCCTCTGGCTGAGGGGGTAATTGCCGAAGAATATGGAGAAGACTCGGATGGAGCCCTAACCCCAGACAATCCAAAGGAAACTCCGATGGATGGACACCTGGTTACCCTTGGTGCCCGTAAACTCATTGGAGATGTGTTAACTACACCGATACCTACTGTTGTAGATCTTACACCGACGGAACTGGAAGATAGAGCCTAAGACCTAGAAGCGCATCGCCAAGTACTCCTGGATAAAGCTAACAACCTCCTGGAAGAGAAGAAGCGCATTGCATTTGCAGGGCAGTTCAACTCCCTGCAGCACCAGAAGACACGGAACGGCCCCGTGCAGGCTAACAAAAATCTGGAAGTCCATAAGACCCTCTTTGAGGGAGATGATGCTGTCAAGGGAGAACCTCGGCTCGACAGCAAAGGATATCTTGTGTATGGAACACTAGTGGAAAACACTTCTGTAGCTCGAGATATCCTGGTGAATAATCCAAACCTAGATGAAGTCCGGTTGGGCGTGAAGCTACTTACCAAGGGTCTGGAGCAGTAGAAGGCCGCGAAATCTGGTTGCGGCAAATTGGTCTCCAAATTTGACCAATGTCGGACGGATCCAGCCTAGCATGACATAAGACCTCGATGGGACCCGGAAGAGCATCACCATCCCGACCGTCGGCAAGAAAACTAATCAACAACCGGATCTTCATGGCAACATCACAGAGCCACACGTGACTGGAGCAATGTTGCTCTGGCTGCGGAGCGAGACACGGTTGCAGAATTGATTCCAAGGGCAGCCTCCCCGGTGACAGTCAAATAATCGTAGGGAAGACGTAGTAGAGCAACATCGGGAGGAGGACTGGCAAAGGATGCCACCTCCTAGACATACAAGTCGTCTGGTTGAACCTCATCACAATGGAGGAAACGACGGACAAAGGAATGGCGGACACCATGCCGAGTTAAGCCGGCAGGGGGCTCATCATAATCAAGACCCTCCCTGGAACCGGAATAACGACGCTCCAGATGGAGGCCGCTGCTCAGCTAGAAACAATCCACCTGCACCAACCTCTCCACCAAGCAACCATCATAGCGGCTCTCGAGGAGGCCAAGGAGGGCGTCATGGTGGAGGATGTGGTGGCAGAAGCAGAAGTTCGGATCCAAGGCACCGCAGCCATAGTGAACAACCAAGACGGTGTTCTTTGTCACCAAGTGAAGTGAGGCACCAGATCAACTCTAACATAGATGCGCGGCGCTATGGGTCCGATAATATTAATGTGGGTCCAAAGTGCTTCAGACCGCGCATTTGACAAACAAACTTCCTGGAAGGATTTGTTATCTCAAGACACATCCAACCCTACGACAGTGTGGCCTGGCTAGACACTTGGCTTCAGGATTTTTCCAGGCTTCTGCATCGCCAAAGGCGGAAATAGCTTGGTCGTGACCCGATATCTCCCACTTATGCTGAGGAAGACAGCACGATCCAGGCTCAATGAACTTCCGAAAAACACCATCCACAACTACTATGACATGCATAGCGTGTTCTTTCGGAATTTTGAAGGCACATATCAGAGGCCCTGTACGATAGGAGACCTACAACGTTGCACCCAGAAAGCCAGAGAAACTTGCCAAGATTATCTCAGATGATGGATCGACACCAAGAACTCCCGCGAAGGAGTAAACAATCAAACTGCAATTGAAGCTTTCTTTGCAGGACTCCCAATTGGTTTACTACGTCACCGCTTGAAGTGCGACAAGGTCACCTATTTGGGAGAGATGATAGATATGGAAAGCAAATATGTAGATGTCGACGATGACGCAGAAGGACTACTAAACGTCCTGGTTGTACCATAGTCGGCAAAACAGCCAAAGCAACAAGCTCAGAAGCGCAAGAACACCTTAGAAGAAAATCGCAACGCGGAAACAACGGTTGTCAATGCTACTTTCGGGTCTGGACGACGAGGAGGGCACGGAGGCGGCCACGAACACAGTTGTGGGACATATAGAGTCCAAGGTAGAGGAGACCAGCAACCTGGTAAAATCTACTCTTGGGTCGACATTGCCAACAATCGGTGTGTGCATCGCTTAGATGCCAACAGGGGATCGTCCCACACAAATGCCGACTGTCGTTTCAATGACAACATCAAGAAAGATGAATCCGCTGGCTACAGGGCCAAGCAAAGAAAGGGAAAGAAGAATCCTGAAAAAGAAAAAGAGACCAGGGAAGATTTTGACATGGAGGAAGCAGAGCCTTCAAATCCCAAGTCGGATGGAAAGAAGAACTTCCCAATGAAGAAGGACACTTATGTCACTTTCCTTGGGTCTCAACTAGCTAAGGTCAAGAAAGCAGTTTTGCATGAGCTCAACACAACTGTTCCGGCTATCTCTCAGTTTTTGGACTGGTCGGAAGTGACAATCACCTTTGACTGCGCTGATCATCCGCCTAAGTTGCATAGGCGAGGAAAGTACGCTCTAGTCGTCAACCCACTTATTGACGGCTATGGTTTCTCGAAGACCCTCATGGATGGCGACAACAGCATCAACATCCTCTACATCGAAACACTGCATCGGATGAGGATCTCGAAAATTCAGTTGAATCACAACTCTGTGATCTTCATGGAGTTGTCCCATGAACACAAGCAAATTCCCTGGGAGAGATCAGTTTGGACGTTACTTTTGGAACTCCAAAGAACTACCGGATGGAAGCACTTTCTTTTGATGTGGTCCCGTTCAAGAGCGCATACCACGCTATCTTCGGACGGTCGGCTTACTGGGCTTTTACGGCTCATCCATGTTACATTTACAATATGATGAAAATTCCAGGTCCCAAGGGCGTGATCACCATCAGGGAGACCCGAAGAAAGCACGAGAGTGCAAGGACGGAAATGCCACCTTTGCTGAAGTCATATTGCATGCCCAAGAGTACCAGGAGATCAAGAAGACCATTGACCCGTTCGAGAGGCCCACGATGAAGAAGGAGGTGACAAAGCCGACTCTGGAGTTCAAGGCGTCGGAAGAGACGAATATGACGCCATTGAAGGATGATGACCCCTCCAAGGTGACTCAGATAGGTGTAGGTTTAGATAGCGCATAGGAAAGCACGCTCGTCAAGTTTTTCCAAGCCAATCAAGATATATTCGCATGGCATCCATTTAACATGACCGGAGTACCTAGGGAACTTGCCAAGCACTCTCTAAATGTACACCCGAACGCTAAACCCGTCAAATAGTCCTTACGAAGTTTTGGCGATGAAAAGCAAAAGGCAATAGCTAAGGAACTAGCCTGGCTCGAGTTAGCCGGATTTAGAGAAGAGTTCATCCACACTGAGTGGTCGGCCAATCCTGTAATGGTCCCTAAAAAGGACACCACTGAATTAAGGATATGTGTTCATTATACCGTCTTGAACAAGGCTTGTCCCAAAGATCCATTCACTCTGCCTAGAATTGATCATGTTATCGACTCTACGGCAGGCTCGGAACTCTTATGTTTTCTCGACGAATATTCCAGTTATCACCAAATCCGGATGAAGGAATCAGACAAAGTCAAAACTTCATTCATAACCCCCTTCGGAACCTTCTCTTTTGTTACGATGCTCTTTGGGCTCAAGAATGCAGGAGCTACGTACCAGCGCACTATGCACTGTTGCCTCCATGATCAAATCAGACGCAATGTACATACATATCTGGATGACATAGCGGTGATGTCCAACAAGAAGGAAACTTTAATTTCCGACTTGGAGGAAATATTCGCTAATCTACGCAAATACAACATAATGCTTAATCTGAAGAAGTGCTTCTTTGGAATACCAGCCGGAAAATTGTTAGGTGTCATCGTGTCTAAATGAGGCATGGAGGTGAAGCGAGACAAAATTAAGGCTATACTTAACATTTCCAGGCCGACTCGCCTGAAGGACATTCAAAGGCTAACTGGTTGCATTGTTGCAGTCACTCGGTTTGTAAGTCGGCTCGGTGAAAGAGACACACCACTCTACAAGCTCCTGAAAAAGACCAAAAAATTTGTTTGGACTGGTGAAGCTGAAGCTACACTACAAGACTGATGAATATGTATTTGCATCCTGTTTTACATTATTATTTTGCATTGTAGATGTAGGATGTTGGTATTTTATTGCGCTCGCGTGCACATTTTATGTCTGTTTTCACCAGGATTAGGACAGATGATGGATCCAATGGATATAATTCTTGGAGCAGTTGTACTGGGGAAAAAAGGAGTCAAAAACAACATAAATCGCTTATTTGGGAAATATTAATAATACCAGAAGAAAACCAGAAGCGAACAAATGAGACAGAGGGTTCAACGACCAACTATACGACCAAAATAAATTTTCCGGCCGTATAGTTGGTGTTGCCTCCGCCTCCTCAAATAGTTTCACCCCATGCAACTCGATCGAGGAGAAGACATACAGAACACCCAGAAATTGCCAAAACCTCACCTCCGGAAGGCATCTAGAGGAGGAACTCATCCACCAGGGATCCATCTTCTCCCTGTGCAGATCCGGGAGGCTAAGGCATCGATCTTCATCATCCACCGCTGCCTCACCACCATCTCCATCCATCCCATCTACATCTTGTCTAGATCTTGTTGTAATTTCCGTACTTGTTGTGTATTTATACAAGTACTATTCATCTATGATATATTCCATTGATATTGCCATGATGTTGATTGCCTCCATGTCTGAGTAGATCATTAGTTCTTGGGGAGATGGAGAAACCCTAGTATCAGATTGAAATAAGATAAAGTCTATTATGATATTCATCGTTATGACCATGTGTTAGATTGTCTTTGTCTTGATATTGAGAGAAGTCGACCTCTCAATATTTGCCTCTCATGGGGACTTGATGGAGGAAACTACTTGTTGGTAGATGGAGACGTGTTAGCACTTACAGTGACTATAAAGCTGTTGGCACTCCTTACGTATCAACTTGGGAACCGAGGAAACTCACGGAACACTATCCATGCCATGGGATATGTCCTACGGGATTACGTCCCTTAATAACGCAATAATTCGATTGATGTCGATTGCTGACTGTTGTGGTTATGAGGATGATGTGAGCAGCGGTTACTGCCTATTTATCCAAATACGGAGTTCTCCCACACATACATAGTTGAGAATGTTCATGATAATTATCTTTATCTTAGCTCCTTATAATGCTAGTGGTGTATCTGCTACTCACTGAGAATGCTTTTTTCCTATTGCAGTTCCAATCTCTCTTACATACGTGATACTTACTTTCTACATTCAGTTGTTTTACTTTATTTTATTGTTGCTCTTATACCTAAAACGCAAAACACCCTTTTACACAATACTCGCATTTTATCTTTTTACTTAGAACTTTATTTAGCATTTCTATCGTAATATTTATTTCAAGAATTATTAGACTTCAGACTCTTGCTCCCTCTGGGATCGATATCTTTATTTCGAAACTAGCTACAAACGATCTATGCACTTGCAGTCATCAAGCTATTTTCTGCCGCCGTTGCCAGGGAGCTAAGCGTTGTAGGTCTTTTAGT
Source organism: Avena insularis (assembly GCA_023614405.1). Classification (NCBI taxonomy): domain Eukaryota; kingdom Viridiplantae; phylum Streptophyta; class Magnoliopsida; order Poales; family Poaceae; genus Avena; species Avena insularis. The sequence goes on from CM042696.1 coordinate 333,329,879, forward strand.
TTTTGCTTATTTTTTTGTCTTCCTAAGTTTTGTTTTGAGTTACAGGTTTCCACCAACATGATGGAGTTTGAGCATATGACTAGTGCTAACCCAGTCAACCACTTTGGGAAGCCCTATGATATTTATAAAAGAGACAACTCTAATGAGAAGACAAGGGGATTTGAAATAAATCCTCTACTAATTGGTATTTTACACAAGAAGCAATTTACTAGAGATGAAGAAGATCCTGATCCATATGAGCATATTGCATGTTTCAAAGATATATGTGGCACATTTCAACTAACGGGATATACCGCTGATGAGGTAAGGGTTAAACTTTTTAGTCATACTTTGACTAGTACAGCTCTCTCATGGTATAGATATCTACCCCCTGAAACCACTACTACTTGGGATAATCTAGCCTGTGAATTTCTAGCAAAATATTATCCATTATCAAAATCTTTTGGAATCAAGCGTCTTATAATGACTTGGAGGAACCGTTCTAATGAGGGACTAGTAAGAGCTTCTATCAGATTTAAAGATATACTACGTCTATGTCCTCATCATGATTTACCTGAATGGTATTTATTGCATATCTTTTATGGAGGTTTAATTGAACCTAATAAAATTGAAATAGACTCTTTCACAGAAGGAGCCTTTATGAATCTTCCTATAACTAAAGCTTGGGCTTTACTTAATAGAATTCACGATCATAGAGTTTCATGGAATTTTTGTTTAGGAAGTGAAGGAGGTGTAGAAATAGAACATGATTGCATTCATGACTATAGTAAAAAGGGCCATATTAAAGAATTATCTAAAGAACTTTATTTGGATTCAGATCTTGTGTTGCAAGTTGTTAAAGCTTTTACAGAACATACCAAAGCTCTGAAAGAGGGTGCGGTCAAGTATGATCCACCACCCGAACCTGAGAAGAAAAGAGAAGATAAAGCAACATTGGCCTCCCTAGAACCAATATATGAGATGCCTTTCCCTAACACTGCACAAAAGCATATTCTTGAATATGAACAGGTCAAGGCAGTACAAGAAATGAAGGAAGAAGAAAGTATGCCAGAAATCGTGGAACACCTGGAAGAAACCAAAGATGAAGAGGTAACCAAGGAAGCAATTATGGCTATGTACGCACATTGTAACATAGTTGAACTTGATGAAGAGACTTCCATATTGGTTGAAGGTAAAACAGAGGTAAAAGATGTGGGTAAGCCTATTCTTCCCTGCATATTTAAAGAAACCTCGCATTATGGTTTATGCGATCTTGGCACCGAAGTTAATGTTATATCTTATGATTTCTACTTATAAATAAAAGAAGAAACAGAACCAGCTACAATTGAAAATACTGATATGACAATTATGTCAGCCAATAAAAATCTTAGGGAGTAGTAGAAGATGCAACTGTCACAATTGGAAACAAAAACTTTCCTATAAATTTTGTAGTTGTTGATATGCCAGCTAACACTCTTTGCCCAATTATATTTGGAAGAAACTTTTTGAGTGATATAGGTGCCTATGTTGATTTCAAAAAGGAGATTGTGTCCCTGAAGCTTGGTGGAGCAGAAAATCAATTCCACTTTTCCAAATTTAAAGACAGGTCTCCACAAATAAAAGAAGAAGAGGAAGAGAAAAAATGGCAGCTCTTTTCTTTAGTAATCAATAAGAAGAAATAAATGAAGACTCAAATTGCAAAGAAATAGTTATGAAGGACAAGTCCCTAGAAGAACTTGAAGATGAATTTGATTCACTTCCCATTATGGGACCTCCTACTAACAAGGCTTTTGAATAGCCATAAAAGAGAGGGGACGAGGAATTACCATCCCTAGAGTTGAAGACTCTACCAGATAATCCTAAATACAGATTTTTAGATGATACAAATAAATTTCTTGTTATTATTAGTGCTAAACTTTCAGGAGAAGAAGAAGAAGAACTTATGAAGATACTTAAGGAGCATCGCACAGCTTTTGGGTATTCAATGGATGATTTGAAGGGAATTAGTCCCATGATAACCGTCCATCGGATATTCATGGAAGAAGGTGCTAAACTAGTTGTAGAATTTAATAGAAGATTGAAACCTAAAATGAAGGAAGTGTGAAGGAAAGAAATTGTACACCTACTGGACACATGTATAATTTATCCTGTTAAAGAAAGTGAATGGGTAAGTCCTATTCATTGTGTCCCTAAGAAGGGCGGTTTTACTGTTGTTTGTAATGAATACAATGAATTGATACCTACTAGAACTATTGTTGGGCATAGGATGTGCATAGACTTCAGAAAATTAAATAAAGAAACTAGGAAAGATCACTATCCTTTACCATTCATAGATCAAACTTTAGAAAGGTTAGCAAACATACTCATTTTTGCTACTTAGACGGATACTCTGGTTTTTCTTAAATAGTTGTTCATCTGGATGACCAACTTAAAACAACTTTCATTAGTCCTTATGGTTTACATGCTTTCTGATGTATGCCTTTTGGTTTATGTAATGCTCTAGGTACTTTTCAAAGATGCATCACTGTTATTTTTGCGCATTTTATAGAACTGATAATGGAAGTATTTATGGAAGACTTTTCTGTCTATGGAACTTCGTTTACTAGTTGCCTGGATAATCTCAAAAGAGTTTTGCAGCATTGTGATGAAACTAATCTTATTCTAAACTGGGAGAAGTGTCATTTTATGGCCAAAGAAGGAATAGACCTTGGACACAAGGTATGAGGTAAGGGAATTGAAGTGGATAGAGCTAAGGTTTAGGCAATAGAGAGAATGCCACAACCTAGGGATATTAAAGGTATAAGAAGTTTCCTTAGTCATGTGGGTTTTTATAGAAGGTTCATTAGAAATTTCTCTAGAATATCTAAACCTTTGACTAACCTCCTGCAAAAGGGAGTAAGGTTTAATTTTGATGATAAATGTCTTGAAGCCTATGATAAACTCCAAAATGCTTTATCCCATGCTCCTATTATTAAACCACCTATCTGGGATACAACCTTTGACTTAATATGTGAAGCTAGTGATGATGCCGTAGGAGTAACACTGGGACAACACATTGGTCACAGATTTAATATTATACATCATGCTAGTAGAACTATAAATGGTGCTCAAAAGAATTACCCTAAGGAAGAAAGGGAACTTTTTGCTGTTTTTTTCTCTTGTGATAAATTTCATTCTTGCATAGTTGGTGCAAAGGTAAGAGTTCATATGGATCGTGATGGTTTAAAAGAACTCCTTGAGAGGAAAGACCATAAGCCAAGACTGATCCGTTGGATTCTTTCAATTCAAGAATTTGAGTTGCAGATTATGCAGAGGCAAGAAATAAAGATGTTGGATATAGTGTCCATGTTTTCCAAACAAGACACCAATCTTATTGAGAGGAACTTTAGTCCTGGTGATTTTTGTTTACAAGAATTATTCAATGAACTAAGGTCAATTCCTCCCAAAGAGAAGAAGTCTTTGTTGTTGGAGGAGCTTTTCATCCCTGAATAAACAAACAGTAAGTTCAAGGTAAGTATTCTTACCAAAATAAGTGATTTGTTTTCACAAATTTTACTTCTGAAAATTTTTCCTTTGAATTCCTTGTGGTTTTCTGAAGTTTTTGAGGGTTTTTACCAACTATACGGGCGGAGCTATACGACCAGAGAGGAAACTTCCGCCATATAGTTGGTCATTAAACTCTCTGTATCATCGTCGTGAAATTGTTTTTGATACCGTATAGTTGGTCATTAAACTCTCAGATACTTTTAATTTTTGGTGTCTCTATCTATACGGTCGCAACTATACTATCGGAGACAAAATTCCGACCGTATAGTTGGTCATTAAACTCTCAGACACTTTTGATTTTGGGTGTCTATATCTATACGGTCGCAACTATACGACCGGAGCCAAAATTCCAGCCGTATAGTTGGTCGTTAAACTCTCAGACACTTTTCGTTTGTCTTTTCGTTTTTATTCATCTAAAAAACGTTATTGTCGATTCCAAGTCGTGATTTAATCGACTTGGACTCGAGATATTTGGAAATATATGCCCGGAACCAACTATACGGCCGGAGCTATACGGGTCGCGCCCGTATAGTTGGTCGTTACGCAGCAGGACACTTCCAAATCTTTGATTTCTTTCCCTATTTCATTAAGATTCTTTTCTTGGGCGACAATTTGGTGTTTCTCGTGAGTTTTACCGACCTCTGACCCCCCTTATATACTGTCATTGTCTCTCTCTCTAATCATAATCTCCAGGAACCAATCTAGCGATGCGCTATCCCGTCCCAGGCCGTGGGAAACCCATGGGGCTCATTGGTCCTTCCAGGGACCGCTCTAGCAGCCCATCCATGGAGGACGTTGACGAGGAGGTGGGAGGTTTAGCCCGAGGTACAAGGAGTACGTCGAGCCAAGCTACTACAACAACGATTCCGATGATGAGGTGGTTGACGTCTACATCCTCCATGACGTCTATGATCCACCGGAGATCGATTGAGCGGCAATGAAGAAAGCTCAACAAGAGAGAGAAGATCGCAAGCCACATGGAAAAGGGTGTGTGGAGACGGTCAAGTTCATCACCACGGATCCAAGGCCGCACAAGCGTAAGGAATTATCTAATATTGGTGCAGGTGCTATCAAGGGAGCGAAGGCACCACTCTCGAAGCCAACCATTTGTGCTCGTATGAAGGTTAAGCCTCAAGAACAGTGGAGTATGGTTTCTGCTTCCCCGATCCATCCATTATGGATGAGGAAGAAGAAGCTGTCCCCAGGACAAAGGATCGCGTGCGGGCACTGGAGATATATCAGAAGCAGGAGCTACTCCATCGTGTTGAAGTCCGTCACCGTCTCAATGAGATGGAGAAGAAGGAAGACCTCCTTCCATCGGTGAGAAAGCTCACAGATAGAGTGGACACTTTGCAATCTGATTTGTGCAGGTGCTATAGCCGCATCACTGCCCTGGAGGATACCAACAAGAATCTACACACTGCAGTGTTACATGCCATGGCGCCACAGTGATCTACAACAATCACGGTATCAAATAATCGCAAGGGATTATTTGATCCCGCCTGGCTTGATTAAAAGCTTGGGGAGATCTTTAAGACCTTGTAATCTATCTTATAAGTTTTTATTACTATTTTTTCATTAGTTCAAACTAGAAATAAAGTTTGCATCATTAGAATTCCCTTCAGGAATAGTTGATCCCTTTTATGAAATTCCAAGTTTATTATTATATATGGAGCAATATTGAGTTTGTGTTTGTTTTATTGGATACATGAATGGCTTGAGTATAATTTTACTTGCACTTGATGATAGGAATAGGAGTCTTCCACACCATTGGTATTAATGGAACATATAAAGATAATTTGGTCAATATGTTGTAGGTCGACGGTTTGATTTACAAAGAAAAATTATCTATGCAGTTGTTGAAAAAGAAACCTTGAACAAAGGAAAATGAAAATGCTATCAGAATAGAGTGAGATTCATCCCTATGACCATGTGTTAGATTGTCGTCATCTTGATGTTGAGAGAAGTCGATCTCTCAATATTTGCCTCTCATGGGGACTTGATGGAGGGAACTACTTGTTGGTAGACGGAGGCGTGTTAGCACTTACAGTGACTATAAAGATGTTGGCACCACTTACGTATCAAGTTGGGAACTGAGGAAACTCAGGGAACACTATCCATGCCATGTGATACGTCCTACGGGATTACGTCCTTAATAGCACGGTAATTTGATTGATGTCGATTGCTGACTATTGTGGTTATGAGGATGATGTGAGCAACGGTTGCTGCCTATTTTTCCAAATACGGAGTTCCTCCCACACATACATAGTTGAGAATGTTCATGATAATAATCTTTATCTTAGCTCCTTATAATGCTTGTGGTGTATTCGCTACTCCCTAAGTAAGCTTTTTCCCTATTGCAGTTCCAATCTCTCTTACATACGCGATACTTACTTTCTACATTCAGTTGTTTTACTTTACTTTATTGTTGCTCTTATACCTAAAACCCAAAAACACCCTTTTACACAATACTCGCATTTTATCTTGTTACTTAGAACTTTATTCAGCATTTCTATCGTAATATTTATTTCAAGAGTTATTATACTTTAGACTCCTGCTCCTTGTGGGATCGATATCTTTATTTCAAAACTAGCTACAAACGATCTGTGCACTTGCAGTCATCAAATACCTGAAAGCAGTACTCTCGTCCGCTCCTATCCTTGCAGCACCGGAACTTCATGAACCGATGTTGGTCTATCTGGTTGCGACAAACAGAGTCGTCAGTGTCGTCATGGTGGTGGAAAGACCAGAGGAAAAACAAGAACACCTGGTGCAGCGTCCGACTTACTACCTCAGTGAAGTCCTAACTGAATCGAAGCAGCGGTATCCGCATTATCAAAAGCTGGCTTATGGTGTGTTCTTTGCATCTAGGAAGCTACGACATTACTTTCAGGAGCACCAAATTACCGTGGTAAGCACAACTCCCATGAGAGACATAATTAACAACATCGACGCTACATGACGTGTTGCAAAATGGGGAATAGAGCTTTTAGCTTTCGACATTGAGTACAAACCTCGTACGGCAACTAAATCCCAAATCCTTACTAAATTTGTCGCTGATTGGACAGAGACAATAGAGAATATGACCCTACCAGAGTCTGAATACTGGACCTTGCATTTTGACGGGTCTAAAGCGCTCAGGGGCTGGCGTGGTACTCAAATCACCCCAAGGAGATAAGCTTTTCTATGTATTGCAGATCCACTTCACGGTAACAAATAACATTACTGAATATGAAGCACTACTGCATGGAATCCAGATTGCTAAGGAAATTGGCATCCGACAACTTATGTGTTATGGAGATTCGGATCTTGTTTCTCAACAACTGTCGGATCACTGTAATGCAAACAAACACATGGCAGCATATAGGGTTGTCATGGACGAGCTATCTAAATTGTTCAAAGGATTTGAGGTTCAACACATCCATCGAACAGAAAATGAGGAAGCAGATGCATTATCTCAAACAGGCTCTGCATGGAAAAAGGTCCCAGATGGCACTTTTTTAGAGCACCTCAAAGTTCCCTCTATTACAGGAGTTGATGAGGAATATCCAACCAAGTCTGACTCACCTTTAGTAGCAGTTTTGGCTATGATTCCCAGCTAGACAAAACCCTACCTCGATTTCTTGGTAGATGGAAAATTACCCAAAGACGAGGTTCTGAGCGGACAGATCGTCCGACGGGCAAAAACCTATACAATAATAAATGGTGAGCTCTATAAGCGGAGTGTATCTGGGGTTTTTCAGCACTGTGTATCTCCATAAGAAGGAGTGGAAATCCTAAGGGAAATTCACGAAGGCGAATGTGGCCATCATGCTGTAGCCAAATATTTAGTGGCAAAGCTTTCAGACACGGATTTTTCTGGCTTACAGCCAAGGCAGATGCCGAACGGCTGGTCAAGACGTGCAAAGGCTACCAAAAGTATGCCAAACAAGCTCATGTTCTGGCTGATCAGCTGCGAACAATTCTGATAACATGGCCCTTCGCGTCTGGGGGCTTGACATGGTAGGACCGTTTAAATGGACTCCAAGTGGATTTACTCACCTCTTAGTGATGGTGGATAAGTTCACAAAATGGATTGAGGCTAAACCCGTCACAAGTTGTGATGGAGCAACAGCCAGAAGATTTGTCGAGGATGTTATAATCCGATACGGTTATCCGCATAGTATTATCATGAACAATGGGAGCAATTTTTCTATGGGAGAACTTGCTGAATTCTATGACGAACAAAAAATCCGGCTTGACATTGTGTCAGTCACGCATACACAAGCCAATGGACAAGTTGAAAGAGCAAATGGTCTAATCCTTCAAGGCCTCAAACTAAGACTCGAAGCACCAGTTCGTTGTGCTACGGGGGCTTGGGCATACAAATTGCTGTCTGTAATATGGAGCTTGAGAACAACTCCAAACAGGTCAACCAGATATACACCTTTCTTCTTGGTCTATGGCGCAGAATCAGTTCTTCCTAGTGATTTAATTCATACTTCTCCCCGAGTTGCTGCGTATATCAAAGAGGATGCTGAAATTTCTCGACAAAATGATCTCGATTTAATCGAAGAAGTTCGCATTGTTGCTGAGCAGAGATCAGCAGCCTATCAGCAGAAGTTACACAAGTATCATAGCCAGAGAGTTAGAAACCAGTCTTTCAATAAGGACGATTTGGTTCTCCGGCTTGTGCAAAAAAGAAAGCACAAACTTTCCCTAGTATGGGAGGCAGAGGAGGAGTTTCCACGCGAGTGAAGAATGGAGTGTCGTAGCTGGTCAGATCAGCTACATGGCACCCATAGACGATGCATGAGTCCATGATATCTTTGATATTTTGCTCCCTGCCATCTTCATTCGCAGCCGAATAACCCCTGGTTACTTGCCAAATCTCCATGCTTCCATGGTGGCTCATAACCATTGTTAGGGCATTCTATGCTGCGGTTCGCGCATAGGACATGTCCAGTCCTGGATGAGCCAGGGCATCTCTTTTGCCTTATCTCGCACTTCAAAGGCAGACATTTTGTTCATATCAGAAATCATTAAGGCTTCACCAATATCCTCCATTGACTGGCGAAAATCGTGAAGCAGATCTCTGACTTCATTAAGCCATCTAGTGCAAGACTCAGAAGAAGAAGAATCCAGCAAATTCAGAGGACCTGCATATATAAGGCAAAGGTCAAAAATATATCCAAACTCCTAGAGTCGGAAGAAAGAAAAGTCAGAGACAGGAAAATTACCGAAGTTGACATCATCAACTTTGGTCTTCTCCGCCCTAAGACTTGGAGTTCAGCCCGGATAGCTTGGGTGACGTCCTTATCCCTAGCCAACTCACCTGTGAGATCCGAGATTTTCTTATCCTGGATAGCAATTGTGCGATCATGTTCTTCGGTGGCCATGTTGGATGATTCAAGAATGTTGTTAATACTGTGCTCATGATCCATCTTAAGCTCATTTAGCTCTCGCCTTAAGTTGGCGTTCTCCACCTCCAGGGTCTTGAGATTATCGACATCTTCAATCATTTTGCTTGACTGTTTGACCAGTTCTGTAAACAAAAGAAAATAGTCGAATAAGAATTCGACTATGAAAGCAAAAGAGCAAGTATGAGGACTGAAATGATTACCTTCAGCTTCATCCTTAGAAATCTTCAATTGAGCATTTTCAAGGCGGAGAGCTCCGATCTCTCTCTGCTTATTGCAGATATTCTTTAGCAATTCCTGGATATAAGCATTAACTTTTTGTAAGTCAGAATAATACCAAGAGTCAGAAGTCTACTAAAGTGCAAGTGGGAGACTGTTGGAGATATGCCCAAGAGGCAACAATAAAATGGTTATTATTATATATTTGTGTTTATGATGAATGTTTACATCCCATGCTATAATTGTATTATTAGGAAACACTAATACTTGTGTGTTTTGTAAACATAAAAGAGTCCCTAGTAAGCCTCTTGTTAAGACTAGCTTGTTGATTAATAGATGATCACGGTTTCCTGATCATGGACATTGGATGTTATTAATAACAAGATCATATAATTAGGAGAATGATGTGATGGACACACACCCATAATAAGCATAGCATAAGATCAAGTCATTAAGTTCGTTTTGCTACAAGCTTTCAAATACATAGTAACCTAATCCTTCGACCATGAGATTGTGTTAATCACCATCACCGGATGAGTGCTTTGATGACATCAAATGCCGCTTCATAACTGGGTGGTTATAAAGGTGGCATTAGGTATTCTGAAAGTATGTGTTGAAGCGCATGGATCAAGACTGGGATTTGTCTATCCATATGACAGATAGATATGCTCTGGGCCCTCTCGGTGGAATGTCATCTAATTAGCTTGCAAGCATGTGACTAGGTCACGAGGGATGACATATCATGGAACGAGTAGAGAGTACTTATCAGTAACGAGGTTGAACTAGGTATGGAGTTACCGATGATCGAACCTCAGATAAGTAGAGTATCGTGTGACAAAGGGAATTGGTTTCGTATGTTAATGGTTCTATCAATCACGAAGTCATCGTTGAGTATGTGGAAGCAATTATGGATCTCCAGATCCTGCTGATGGTTATTGCTAGGAGAGGTGTCTCGATCATGTCTACATATTCGCGAACCATAGGGTGACACACTTAAGGTTCGATGTTGTTTTAGGTAGATATGGAATATGCGTTGGAGACCGAATGTTGTTCAGAGTATCGGATTGGATTCAGGACATCACGAGGAGATCCAGAATTGTCCGAAGAATATGATTCATATAATGGAGATCATTTTCTGGGTTTTGGAAATGTTGTGGAGTATTCATATGGAGGTTCTAGAAGGTTTCTGAGTGTTCCGGAAAGTTCCAGAAGGTTCCATAGGGTTTACTTGAAAACCAAGAAAGAAAGAGGGAAACATGGGGGGAAAGAAATCCTCCCCCCTCCCTTGGCGTGCTGGCCCTAGAGGGCCAAGGGGGTCAGCCCTAGGCCGCACCCCCTCTATATAAAGAGGGGTGGGGGTGCCTCCCCCTTGCTCCCTTCCACCCAAACCCTGGCCGCCTCTTTCCTCCTCCTTCCTCCTGCTCTGGCTAAGGCGAAGCCCTGCAGGAATCCTTCTCCACCACCACCACCATGCCGTCGTGCTGCTGGGATTCCGTGGAGATCTACCACCTCCGCTGCCCACTGGAACGAGGAGAGGAAGGTCTGCATCGACTCCGCACGTGTGACCGACTGCGGAAGCGCTGCCGGAACGTGGCACTGGAAGGATCGTCTACTCGATCTTGAGATCGGCAAGTGATCGTCTACAACAACCATGAGATCCGATCTCAAACAAGGCTTTGGATCTACAAAGGTTAGTACAGATCTATCTCATTGCACTTATCTCATAGATTAGATCTTGGCTTTTTCCATAGATTAGATCTTGGTTTTGTTCGTTCTTATGGTAGATTTCTTTTGTTTTCCCTGCTACGAACCCATCAGTGGTATCAGAGCCAGGTTTATGCGTAGATTTGTTGCACGAGTTGAACACAATTGTTTTGTGGGTGTTGGTGCTTTTGTTGTTGTTGTTGTCTTCATGTGTACTTTGCATCTTGCGGGATGGTGGGATGAAGCGGCTCGGGATAACCTTACATGTCCTCGTACATGAGACTTGCTCCACACTAGACGTGAAACTTGCATTGCACTAGTGGCTTTGCGGGTGTCTGTCTCTCCCACCATAGTTAAGATTCAATTTACAATTAGCATCTGACGACACTTGTATCAGTGTTGTGGTTCTTGTTCGTACGTAAGATCGGTTCTTATACGAAAGCCCCAAGCCAGGTAAAACATGCAAAGAAAATTAGAGGCGTCTAACTTGGTTTTGCAGGGGCATGTGATGTGATATGGCCATGATGTGATTGTGAATATATTTGATGTATGCAATTATCCTTATTGTAATATGGCAACCGGCAGGAGCCTAATGGTTGTCTTTAAATTTTGTTAAGACTTGCGTGTCTATTCATCATGTAATAACTTTATTCCAAGTAGTTGTAATAGCTGTTGTTAAGTGATGGACAACCATGAAGCGGCGCCACTGACCTTGACGCCACGCTGGTGATGATGGAGATCATGTACGTGCTTTGGAGATGGAGATCAAAGGCACAAGAAGAAAGGCCATATCATGTCACATATGATGAATTGCGTGTGATGTTAATCCTTTTTGCATCTTGTATTGCTTAGATCACGACGGTAGCATTATAAGATGATCTGTCTCACTAAATATCAAGTAATAAAGTGCTCATCCTTAGTAGGCACCGTTGCTAAGACTCGTCGTTTCGAAGCATCTCGTGATGATCGGGTGTTATAGATTCTGTGTGTGCATACAACGGGTGCAAGCCATATTTGCACAGGCGGATACCAAGGTTAATCTTGACGAGCCTAGCATGTACAGACATAGTCTCGGAACACGGAACACCGAAAGGTAGAGCATGAGTCATATGAATGATATGATGATCATGTTGATTGTTCGCCATTGAAACTACATCTTCTCTCGTGAAGATCGGACTTGGTGTAGTGGATTTGGTTCGTGTAATCACTAAGGAAACTTGAGGGATGTTTTTTTGAGTGGGAGTTCACCTAGTTAATTTAAGAGTTAAATTTGAACTCAATTTGTCATAAACTTAGTCTAAACTCTTTGCAAATATGTTGGTGATTATGGCAACCCCCTCCATCATTTTTAATGCATTCCTAAAGAAAGAAAAGTTGAAATACAATGGAAGCAACTTCACGGACTGGTTCCATAACATGAGGATTGTCCTCGATGCTGGTAAATTGGCCTATGTGCTGGATGCACTGCTAGGTGACCCACCTGCAAATACTGCATCTCAGGATGAACGCAATGTGTATGACATAAAGCATGATGACTACAATCTTGTGAAATATGCGATCCTTGTGTCAATGGAGCCTGAACTCCAAGAAATCTTTGAACTTAGCAATGTTGATGTGATTGTGAAGGAACTCAAAACCATGTTTGAGAGCCAAATCCGTCATGAGAGATATATGATCTCTATCGAGTTCTTAAGTGTTAAGATGAAGGAACAGAGCTCTGTGAATGATCACGTCATGATGATGATGCGCTATGTTCAACGTCTCAAGATGCTAGGATATGACATCCCAGTTGATCTTGCGACGGATAGAGTTCTGCAGTCGCTCCCACCCAGTTACAAAGAGTTTGTGATGAATTACAAGATAAGTGGTCTGATTGGATCGCTCACTGAACTGGCTGCCAATTTGGTGGCTACTAAAGTAGACATGAAGGGAAATGGTGAACCCAAGGGTAACTTCAAGGAAGGCGGCAAATCTGTTGCCACACCTGAGAATAAAATCCGCGCTAGCCCTAACCCTGATACAGAATGCTTTTGTTGCAAAGAGTGTGGTCATTGGAAGCGTAATTACCCCAAGTACCTGGCAGACCTAAAGAACGGCAACATCAAGAAGAAAGGTATATTTGATATACATGTTATTGGTGTGTATCTTACTAGTAATCGTAGTAGTGCCTAGGTATTTGATACTGGTTCGCTTGCTCATATTTGTAACTCGAAACAGGAGCTACGAAATAAACAAAGACTAGCGAGAGATGAGGTGATGATGCGCGTTAGAAATGGCTCCAAGGTTGATGTGATCGGTGTCGGCATGCTCCCTCTCCATCTACTGTAGGGATTAGTTTTAAATCTAAATAATTGTTATTTGGTGTCTGCTTTAAGCGTGAACATTATATCTGGATCTTGTTTATTGCGAGACAGTTATTCATTCAAGTCTGAGAATAATGGTTGTTCAATTTATATGAGTAATATCTTTTATGGTCATGCACCTGAGATGAATGGTTTATTCTTATTGAATATCGATAGTAGTGATACACATGTTCACAACATAGATGCTAAACGAATAAAAATGAATGATAATTCTACATACATGTGGCACTGTCATCTTGGTCACATTGGAGTGAAGCGCATGAAGAAACTCCATTTCGATGGACTTCTTGAATCACTTGATTTTGAATCACTTGAAACATGCGAAGCATGTCTAATGGGAAAAATGACTAAGACTCCATTCTCTAGGATAATGGAGCAAGCTATGGACTTATTGGAAATAATACATACCGATGTGTGTGGCCAATGAGCGTAGCATCGCGCGGTGGATATCGTTATGTTCGTACTTTCATGGATGACTTGAGTAGATATGGGTATGTCTACTTTATGAAACATAAGTCCGAAACTTTCGAGAAGTTTAAGGAATTTCAAAGTGAAGTAAAAAAATCATCATAACAAGAGTTTCTGTGTTCTAACCGCGGAGGTGAATATCTAAGTTATGAGTTTGGCATGCATTTAAAGAAATTCGGAATACTTTCGCAGTTGACACCGCCGGGAACACCACAACATAATGGTGTGTCCGAAGGTCGTAATCGAACTCTCTTAGATATGGTTTGGTTTATGATGTCTCTTACAGATTTACCATTATTGTTTTGGGGTTATGCATTAGAGACAGCCACATTCACTTTAAATAGGGCACCATCTAAATCCGTTGAAATGACACCATATGAATTGTGGTTTGGCAACAAACCTAAGTTGTCGTTCCTTAAAGTTTGGGGTTGTGAAGCGTATGTAAAGAAGTTACAACCCGACAAGCTTGAACCCAAAGCAGAAAATGCGTCTTCATAGGATACCCTAAAAACAATTGGGTATACCTTCTATCATAGATCCAAAGGCAAAGTTTTCATTGATAAGAATGGAACCTTCCTTGAGAAGGAGTTTCTCTCGAAAGAAGTGACTGGAAGGAAAGGAGAACTCGACGAGGTTGTTGAACCTTCTCTTGGATTTGAGAGTAGCGCAGCACCGGAATATGTTTTTGTGTCGCCTACACCAATAAGAGAGGAAGCTAATGATGATGATCATGAAACTTCAAATGAAGTTGCTGCTGAACCTCGCATGTCGACAAGGGTTCGTGCCACTCCTGATTGGTATGTCCCCGTGTTGAATGTTATGTTGGTGGACAACATCAACGACCCTGCGACGTATGAGGAAGGTATGATGAGCGTAGATTCTGACAAATGGTAAGAGGCCATGAAATCCGAAATGGGATCCATGTACGAAAACCAAGTATGGACTTTGGTGGACTTACCGGATGGCCAGGATGTCGAGAACAAATGGATCTTTAAAAAACAGATGCTGATGGTAATGTTACTGTCTATAAAGCTCGAATTGTCGCAAAAGCGTTCCGACAAATTCAAGGAGTTGACTACGATGAGACTTCCTCACCGGTAGCAAAGCTAAAGTCTGTGAGGATTTTGTTAGCAATCGCTGCATATTTCGATTATGAGATTTGGCAGATGGATGTCAAAACGGTGTTCCTTAATGGTGACATTGAGGAAGAGTTGTATATGGTACAACCCAAAGGTTTTGTCGATCCTAAAGATGCTGACAAGGTGTGCAAGCTCCAACGCTCCATTTATGGACTAAAGCAAGCATCCCGAAGTTGGAATCAACCTTTTGATAAGGTGATCAAAAACTTTGGATTTATACAAACTTATGGAGGAGCTTGTATCTACAAGAAAGTGAGTGGGACCTCTGTAGCATTCTTAATACTATATGTGGCTGACATATTGTTGATTGGGAATGATATAGAACTTCTTGAAAGTGGCAAGGCCTATTTGAATAATAGTTTTTCAATGAAGGATCTTGGCGAAGCGGCATACATTTTAGGCATCAAGATTTATAGAGATAGATCAAGACGCTTAATAGCACTTTCACAAAGTACATACCTGGACAAGGTTCTAAAGAGATTTAGAATGGAAGAAATCAAGAAAGAGTTCTTGCCCATGTTGCCAGGTAAGACCTTGAGTAAGACTCAAAGTCCAGCTATGGCAGAAGATAGAGAGAAGATGAGTAAAATCCCATATGCCTCGGCCACAGGATCTGTCATGTATGCCATGCTATGTACAAGACCAGATATAGCACACGCTGTTAGTTTGACTAGAAGATATCAAAGTGATCCTAGAATGGAACACTGGACAACGGTCAAAAATATCCTCAAGTACTTGAATATGACTAAGGATATGGTTCTTTCTTATGGAGGTGATGAACATCTTGTTGTAAACAGTTACACCGATGCTAGTTGGAACACCGATCCGGATGACTCGAAGTCACAGTCTGGATACGTATTTATTTTGAATGGTGCTGCAGTGAGCTAGAGGAGTGCCAAGCAAAACATTGTGGTGAAATCTTCAACTGAATTGGAATACATAGCTGCTTCGGAGGCTGCACAAGAAGCCATATGGATGAAGGAGTTCATTACTGAGCTTGGTGTGGTTCCTAGTGCATTGGACCCGATGGCCATCTATTGTGACAACATAGGTGCCATAGCCAATGCACACGAGCCAAGGTCACACAGCAAGCAGAAGCACATCAAGCTACGTTTCCATGCTATTCGCGAGTATGTCTGTTGAGGGCAAACCTCTAGGGTGGCCCGATCTTTCATGATTCCCTTTCAAATCGAGGATGGAGTGCGGGGAGAGGAGGGGAGGATGAACACGACGAACGCACGCACGAAGAACGCGAAGAACACACACACACAAAACCATGATACACACCAATAGCTAATGCCGGCGGTGACCGGTCCAGCGCAATCCCTAGGATCGGTGTCGGGCGGAGGACTCTCTCTCGAATCGGCATGGCGAGATGGGAGACTCGGTGAGATCTTGATGTCTTGGCAAAGGGACACCGATGCCAAGGCCTTGTACAACACGGAGGCATGATGCAAACTCCAACGAGGTTTGGGGATATTGGTGCTCCTTGGTCAAGGACCATGAGGCAAGAATTAGATAGATCCACAAAGGGGTTTCCACTAATTCCAATATCATGCCTAGGGTTTAAAATGGAGGTGGGGGACTATATATAGGCCAGCCACTTAAACAAGGGTACTTTAGGAATAAAAGACAAGTTCTGGACGGACTAAGGGGTACATGGGCCGCAGGCCCAAAGGCCTTTTCATGCCTGGCGACGGTCGGTCCGGAGACTCTAGTGTGGTGGACCGGAGACTCCGGTCTGGAATAGAGATTCCGGTCGATCTCCGGACCAGCCTCCGGAGGGGCCTTCAGATTGTCCCAGGGCTCGGTTCTAGGGGAAGACCGGAGGTGGGGCCGGAGACTCCGGTGTCTTCAGGCCAGAGACTTTGGTGGACCAGAGACTCCGGTGTGTGCAGACCGCAGACTCCGGTCTGAGCAGCTCCAGCGGCTCCAGCTTCATGCCCTGCTCCTTGTTCTCCATCCTTGGGTGCTTGGTGATGTGCCGAAGCTTCATACCTGATGATGCATAGGCTAGTTGCATGAAGTAGCATACCATCCAAGGGGGTATCAAATTGGCACGAGGAGAGGAGCGAGTTCACCTTAGCTTGTAGGAGTTTGGCTCGGGCACGAGTCATGGGTCCACTTGGGGGACTTGTTGGTGTAGATGTAGGAGCGTCCGTAGGACGGGCCGCATCAATGTCCAAGATGGCAACATAATGATTTGCAAAGTACACACTGATCTGAATGTGGCAGATCCGTTGACTAAACCTCTCCATAAAGCAAAACATGACCAACACTAGAACACCATGGGTGTTATGTACATTACAATGTAGTCTAGATTATTGACTCTAGTGCAAGTGGGAGACTGTTGGAGATATGCCCAAGAGGCAATAATAAAATGGTTATTATTATAGATTTGTGTTTATGATGAATGTTTACATCCCATGCTATAATTGTATTATTATGAAACACTAATACTTGTGTGTTTTGTAAACATAAAAGAGTCCCTAGTAAGCCTCTTGTTAAGACTAGCTTGTTCATTAATAGATGATCATAGTTTCCTGATCATGGACATTGGGCGTTATTAATAACAAGATGATATCATTAGGAGAATGATGTGATGGACACACACCCATAGTAAGCATAGCATAAGATCAAGTCATTAAGTTTGTTTTGCTACAAGCTTTCAAATACATAGTTACCTAATCCTTCGACCATGAGATTGTGTTAATCACCACCACCGGATGAGTGCTTTGATGACATCAAACGTCATTTCGTAACTGGATGGTTATAAAGGTGGCATTAGGTATTCTGAAAGTATGTGTTGAAGCGCATGGATCAAGACTGGGATTTGTCCATCCATATGACGGATAGACATGCTCTGGGCCCTCTCGGTGGAATGTCATCTAATTAGCTTGCAAGCATGTGACTAGGTCATGAGGGATGACATATCACGGAACGAGTAAAGAGTACTTATCGGTAACGAGGTTAAACTAGGTATGGAGATACTGATGACCGAACCTTAGATAAGTAGAGTATTTTGTGACAAAGGGAATTGGTTTCATATGTTAATGGTTATATCGATCACGAAGTCATTGTTGAGTATGTGTGAGCCATTATTGATCTCCAGATCCTACTGATGGTTATTGGTAGGAGAGATGTCTCGATCATGTCTACATATTCGCGAACCGTAGGGTGACACACTTAAGGTTCGATGCTGTTTTAGGTAGATATGGAATATGCATTGGAGACTGAATGTTGTTCGGAGTCTCAGATTGGATTCGGGACATCGCGAGGAGATCCAGAATTGTCCGGAGAATATGATTCATATAATGGATATCATTTTCTGGGTTTCGGAAATGTTCTGGAGTATTCATATGGAGGTTCTAGAAGGTTTTTGAGTGTTCCAGAAAGTTCCAGAAAGTTCCAGAAGGTTCCATAGGGTTTACTTGAAAACCAAGAAATAAAGAGGGAAACTTGGGGGGGAGAAATCCTCCCCCTTCCTTGGTGCGTCGGCCCTACAGGGCCAAGGGGGCCAGCCCTAGGCCGCACGCCCTCTATATAAAGAGGGGTGGGGGCGCCTCCCCCTTGCTCCCTTCCACCCAAACCCTGGCCGCCTCTCTCCTCCTCCTTCCTCCTGCTTCGGCTTAGACGAAGCCCTGCAGGAATCCTTTTCCACCACCATGCCGTCGTGCTGCTGGGATTCCGTGGAGATCTACCATGTCCACTGCCCGCTGGAACAGGGAGATGAAGGTCTACATCGACTCCGCACGTGTGACCGACTGCGGAAGCGTTGCTGGAACACGGTGTCGGAAGGATCGTCTACTCAATCTTGAGATCTGCAAGTGATCGTCTACATCAACCACGAGATCTGATCTTGAACAAGGCTTTGGATCTACAAGGGTTAGTACAGATCTATCTCGTTGCACTTTTCTCATAGATTAGAACTTGGATTTTTCCATTGATTAGATCTTTGTTTTGTTCATTCTTGCGGTAGAATTTTTTTTGTTTTCCCTGCTACGAACCCATCAATATTCATGGGTCAGTTTGCTCAGACTCATGTTCACCTCAGAAGAAACCTTCTCGGCAAGAGTCAGAGGGATCACTAGTATGTCGATGATGTAGGCGTTGTTGTTGATTCTTTTGATGACCTTAAAGGGACCATCTCCTCTTGGCTTGAGCTTGGAGTCACGTTCCTTGGGGAAGCGGTCTTTTCTTAGGTGTATCCACACAAGGTCACCTTATTCAAAGATCATCTCCTTCTTGTCCTTGTTTAACCTTGAAGCTTAGCGAAGGACTTGTTGTTCGATAGTAGCTCTTGTTTCTTCATGAAGCGTCTTCATAGCTTGTGCACGCTTCTCGACGTCCATGTTCGTGAACTCATGGAGAGGTAGAGGTAGGATGTCGAGCGTGGTGATGGGCTCGAAACCATAGACGATCATGAATGGACTCATCTTGGTTGTTGAGTGCTTAGCTCGATTGTAGGCGAACTCGGCGTGTGGTATGCATTCCTCCCAATCCTTCAAGTTATTCTTGATCAACACACGAAGGAGAGTCCCGAGGCTTCGGTTGACAACTTCGGTTTGACCATCAGTTTGGGGATGCGATGCGGATGAAAAGAGTAGCTTGACGCCGAGCTTGGCCCTGAGGGTCTTCCATAAGTAGCTCATGAATTTGACGTCGCGGTCGGAGAAGATTATTTGTGGCACACCATGTAGACGAACGATTTCCCTAAAAACAGATTTGCAACATGTGAAGCATCGTCGGTTTTGTGGCACGGTATGAAGTGTGCCATTTTGGAAAAGCGATCCACAATAACAAATATAGAATCATGACCATGCTTAGATCTAGGCAATCCTAATACGAAATCCATGCTAATGTCGGACCAAGGTGTATGAGGAATAGGCAATGGCATATAAAGACCATAGGGATTAGCTTGCGACTTAGCTTGAACACATGTTGTGCATCGTTGAACGTAGCGCTCCACGTCGTGCTTCATCTTGGGCCAAAAGTAGTGAGTGGAGAGCATATCCAATGTCTTGTTACGGCCGAAGTGACCCATGAGGCCTCCACCATGAGATTCTTGGAGAAGCAAAAGTTGAAGCGACGACTTCGGAATGCATAGCTTGTTTTGTTTAAATAGAAAGCCCTCATGCAAATAGAAATCATCAACTCCTTTGTCATTGGAGCACTTTGCGAAAATTGGTTCAAAGAACGGGTCGGAAGCATACAAAGATTTTATTTCCTCAAGACCCAACACGTTGATTTCAAGTCTCGTAAGAAGGCTTGTATGTTTGCGAGACAATGCGTCCGCAACTACATTATCTTTGCCCTTCTTATACTTGACAATGTACGGAAAAGACTCCATGAACTCAACCCACTTAGCTTGTCTCTTGCTCAAGGTAGCTTGGCATTTGAGATATTTCAACGACTCATGGTCGGAATGTATGATAAATTCCTTGGGCCAAAGGTAGTGTTGCCAAACTTGAAGGACACGAACTAAGGCAAAAAGCTCTTTGTCATAAATCGGATAGTTAAGGCGAGCACCATCAAGTTTCTTGCTATGGTAGGCTATAGGACGTCCGTTTTGCATAAGGACTCCTCCAATGCCAATACCACTAGAATCACACTCTATCTCAAAAGTTTGTGTGAAATCTGGTAAAGCAAGAAGAGGTGCTTCGGTGAGCCTCTTTTTAAGTTCGTCAAAAGCTTTTTGTTGTGCTTTGCCCCACACGAAGGTGACATTCTTTCTGGTCAATTCATTAAGGGGGCAAGCAATGGTTGAAAAGTCTTTCACAAAGCGACGATAGAAACCGGCCAACCCATGAAAACTTCGGAGTTCACTCACATTTGTTGGGATGGGCCAGTCTCATATGTCTTTTACCTTGGAAATATCAACTTCAATTCCCTTAGAAGAAACGACAAATCCAAGAAAAATCAACTTGTCTTTAGCAAAAGTGCA
Organism: Avena insularis; assembly: GCA_023614405.1. Lineage (NCBI taxonomy): Eukaryota > Viridiplantae > Streptophyta > Magnoliopsida > Poales > Poaceae > Avena > Avena insularis. The sequence continues at coordinate 333,350,640 of CM042696.1, forward strand.
CTTGGGAAGATTAGCATAAAGCTTTTCATGTCGAAGGATTTGCAAAACTTCCTTGACATGTGTTATATGGTCCTCAAGTGATTTGCTATAAACAAGAATATCATCAAAATAGACAACAACACTTTTTCCAATGAGAGAATGCAAAATATGATTCATGAGGCGCATGAAGGTGGATGGGGCATTAGATAAACCAAAGGGCATAACCAACCATTCATAGAGACCAAGTTTGGTCTTGAAGGCGGTTTTCCGCTTATCACCTTCAGCCATGCGTATTTGATGGTAACCACTACGAAGATCAAATTTCGAAAAAATACTGGCTCCACACAACTCATCAAGCATGTCATCGAGACGTGGTATGGGATGTCGATAACGCATGATGATAGCATTGATTGGACGGCAGTCCATGCATAACCGTAACATATCATTCGTCTTTGGAACAAAAATCACGGGTACGGCACTTGGACTAGTGCTAACTTGGATCAAACCTTTGGAGACGAGTTGGTTGATTTGACGTTCGATCTCCTTCGTCTCCTCTGGGTTCGTGCGGTAGGCAGCATGGTTGGGATGTGGTGCACCGGGGATGAGGTCGATGCGATGCTCGATGCCGTGAAGAGGAGGTAGTCCATGTGGGAGCTCTTCGGGGAACACATCCTTGAATTCCTGCAAAACACTCATCAAAAATGGAGGAACATTGGTTAATTGATTAGTTCCTTGCGCTAGTCCCTTGCAAAGGAGGACATAGTGCAAGATGGATGGGTTGTTCCGAACATCTCTCATCTCACTTTTGGTGGCAAGGAGAACACTCTTAGTTTTTCCACTCGAGTTTGGCTTGTGGCTCTCACTCACTATGAGGTGGTTCTCTCTCTCACCGCTCTTCTCACAAGTAGGTGTTGTGCTTTGCGCCCTCGCTAAAGCCTTTGCATTGTCTGCAATTATTTGGCTAGGAGTCATCGGTTGCAAAACACATGTTTTGTTGAGCCATTTGAAGGTGTATACATTGGTGCGACCATCATGTTGAGCAGCCTTGTCAAATTGCCACGGTTGACCAAGAAGCATGTGGCAAACTGTCATAGGAACCACATCACACTCCATAGTATCTTTGTAAGGACCAATGGCGAAGGAGACCGATACGGTATGCTTGATCTTCACGGACCCTTGGTCACTTAGCCATTGCACGTGGTCGGGGTGCTTGTGCAGATGGAGGGTGAGGTTGAGCTTCTCACACAACTCGGTGCTAGCAAGGTTGTGGCAACTCCCTCCGTCAATGATCACCTTGATAGATTTGCCATTGATGCCGGCTCGTGTTTGGAAGATATTGGAGCGTTGGTCTTCATGCTCTTGTGCTTGAGTGGTCAAGATCCTTGTGACGACAAGCGATGGACTTGCGTCATGTTCACACATGAGGAGTTCTTGATCATCTTCCACTCGTTGCCTTGCCATTGCTTCCTTGACACAGTCATCAAACTCATCTTCACTCAAGTACTCTTCATCACCATTGTCATGGATGAACAAGACTTTCTTGTTTCCACATTCATCCAACTTATGTCCTTTACCTCCACACTTGTAGCATTAACCATTGAAAGGTGTATCACTCTTTCCTTGCTTGCCACTTGGGGGCAGTTTTCCTTGAGGAAGTGTGGGCTTGAAGGAAGGCTTGGAGGTACTTGAGGAGCTTCCATTGAAAGTTGTTGGTGTAGCGGTTGAAGCTTGCTTGTAGGTGAAGTACGTCTTGGGCTTGTTGTACTTGATATTCTCTTGTACTTGATGTTCAGCCTTTGTTGCGATGTGCACAAGCTCAACCATGGTGTTGTATGTTTAGAACTCGACGATGCGCTTGATTGGGTGATTCAAGCCAATAAGGAAACGTGCCATTGTTTGCTCCATGCGCTCATCAATGTTGGCACGAATCAAGTTGGGTTCCATTTCCTTGAAGTACTCTTCCATGGTCTTTGTCCCTTGACGAAGCGCTTGAAGGTTGTTGAAGAGGTCACGCGTGTAGTGCGCGGGGATGAACCGGGATCTCATGTGAGCCTTCATGTCATGCCAAGTTGTGATTGGCGGTTCTTGTCTTGCATCATGAGCAACTTGAACTTGTTCCCACCAAAGGTTGGCGTAATCATCAAACTCAAGCGAAGCCATGGCGACCATCTTCTCGTTGCTATAATTGTGCATGTGGAAGATCTTGTCGACTTTTAGTGCCCATGAGAGGTATTCTTCGGGGTCATTCGATCCGGTGAACTTGGGCATTGTGAACTTGAGCTTGCCAAAAGTTTCTTCATCATTGCGATGAGCTTGGTGACCTTGTTGATGATCTTGTAGTTGGGGAGGTGGAACTTGGTTCTCGCGTCCTTGTTGCGGAGCTTGCTCTTGATATTGTTGTTGAGGAGCTTGCTCTTGCTCTTGGCGCGGTTGTTGACGTGGTTGAGGTGCTTGGGCCTCATGGTGGCGAGGTGTGGAGCCTCTTGACGCGGTTGATGACGAAGAGGAGGGCTGTTCCTCGGTTGGTGATGTTGGTTAGGCACATTGGCCTCACGGCGAAGAACACGGTCATGAGCCTCTTGACGTGGTGGGCGTCACTCAATTTGTATCACTTGACGCTCCAAGTTTTTTTGAGGTGGAGGAGGCGCCTCGTGATGACCATGGTGTCGGTGTGGACGTTCATGACGTTGATGACGAGGAGGAGGATCTTGGAGAGCTTCACATCGATGACGAGCTTGATTCTCCAAATTGGAGTCATCACTTGTTGTGTCCAGTATGTGTCGTGGTCGATGGTGGTAGACTTGCGGTTGCGCTTGCGGTTCCTCTTGCGGTTGCTCTTGTTGGACCACTAGTGCACTTTAGTGATGACGGTGTGCTTCTTGCCTTGCGCGTGGCCTTGAAGAGAAATCACCATCATAGCTTAACGTTTTGGCGTGCCGTGGGGAAGGTACATAGTTCGAAGAACTTCCATCTTCAACCACGGGGGCATCATTGCGTCTTGGAGCACTTGGAGGTAGATCTTGTTGCGGAGGTGCATGACGACGCGAAGAACTTTAAAAGCTTGAAGCACGTGAACATGGTCTTGACATTCCGTCGATGAGGCGTCGAAGATTGTCATTTGTTTTGGCGACGGAGCGTTGAAGCGACTCATTTTGGTGGCCGAAGTTGTGATGCATTGCTTGCATTTGCCTTTCGAGGCCATCGAAGCAGTTGTCGATGTTCTTGAACTCGGCTTGTGTCTCGCCAAATTGTTCATCTTGTCGCGTCTCAAGGGCTTGGCAATGTTCACAAAACTCTTGGCGGACGATGAAGTGACTTGCACGCATCATGTACGGTCCTTGATCTTCTTCTTGGGGAGGTGGTTGGCTCGGCTCACCGTGCCTATCCATCATGCAAGACACACAAGTATTGTATATGGAAGTGGAATATGGTGGTGTTAGCCTTGTACCTCACCTTGGGGATTGCACCAAACTAGAAACCACAAGTGAGAGCTATAAGCGTGCAAAGTTATGCAAAGAAAACTCACACTAAAGAAAGAACTAACGCTCAAAAGCTTGTTGGTGGTAGGTTAGGATTGTGGAAAGCCAAAGAACCAACCAAAAGAAAAGGGATAGTCAAAAGTGGGTAAAATCCAACAAAACTCAAGTCAAAGGCGGAGGTCAACAACTCAAAAGGGTGACAGGACCCTACGACTATATACACACGTGGAGAAAGGTGGGATTGACACGACTATGAAAATGAGCAAACAAAATGTCCTAATGAAGACTAAGCTCGTTGTCGTGCCAATGCAAGGAGAGACCGTGGCTCATTTGCAAAGAGGAAAAATGAGCAACGGATTTGTGCACTTGCCTTGGGCGCTCTTCTTTCTCTCTTGCTTACAAGCTTTGAGACTCTCTTTTGCAAGGGGAGACTATTTTTCTTTTTCTTTTTCTTTCTTTTGTATATATATATTTTTTGCTCTCCTTTGATGCTACCTAGTCACACTTGATATTGCTCTTGCACACTCACTATCCAAGGACAAATGCACAATGCTCAAGCAAACCCAAGATGAGCCACTCTCATGGGGTAGGTACACACAAAGGAAGATAGGGGTTAACAAGGTGACGCAAGTTATACCTTCTTTGATGATGAACTTGGCGTCGGTGGTGCAGGATGATGTTCGTGGGCCGTGGTGTCGATGAGCACGGGGGTTGTTGATGCAGAAGCTTGTTGTTAGTTGACGACACGCACACAGGCACAAATAAACAAGAGGAAATTAGCCAATGCAAGATTAGAGGCAAAACTGTCAAAATCAAGCTTTAGGCCGGAGACTCCGGGGTTTCAGGCCGGAAACTCCGGTGTAGGCCGGAGACTCTGGTGTGGGTAGGCCAGAGACTCCGGTGTAGGCCGGAGACTTCGGTGTGCAGGCCGGTGACTCCGGTCTGGAGTCAGATCGCGAACTGCTCGTGTTCTTGAGCGGAAATCCACGCCTTGGGTCCTCAAATACGCGAAAAATTGGCCAAATTGGGCTGGGAAAACGTAGGATAAAGTTGAACCAACACCTAAGACAAGGTTTGGTCGGATCAAAACCACAAATAACACTCCAAATCAAGAGATCGATCCAAAGGCAAATTTGGGCTGTTTTTGGGGGGGGATTTCGAATTTTTGGTGGATAGAAGAAAATTTTGTGGGTGAAATCATGAGAAACGAAGCTCTTGATACCAATATGTTGAGGGAAAACCTCTAGGGTGGCTCGATATTTCACGATTCCCTTTCAAATCGAGGATGGAGTGCGGGGAGAGGAGGGGAGGATGAACACGATGAACGCACGCACGAAGAACATGAAGAACACACACACACAAAACCACGATACACACCAATAGCTCACGCCGGCGGTGACCGGTCCGGCGCAATCCCTAGGATCCCTAGGATCGGCGTCGGGCGGAGGACTCTCTCTCGAACCGGCACGACGAGATGGGAGACTCGGTGAGATCTTGACGTCTTGGCAAAGGGACACCGATGCCAAGGCCTTGTACAACACGGAGGCACGATTCAAACTCCAACGAGGTTTGGGGATATTGGTGCTCCTTGGTCAAGGAGCTTGAGGCAAGAATTAGATAGATCCACAAAGGGGTTTCCACTAATTCCAATATCATGCCTAGGGTTTACAATGGAGGTGGGGGACTATATATAGGCCAGCCACTTAAACAGGGGTACTTTAGGAATAAAAGACAAGTTCTGGATGGACTAAGGGGTACATGGGCTGCAAGCCCAAAGGCCTTTTCATGCCTGGCGACGGTCGGTCCGGAGACTCCGGTGTGGTGGACCGGAGACTCCGGTTTGGACCAGAGATTCCGGTGGATCTCCGGACCAGCCTCCGTAGGGGCCTTCAGATTGTCCCAGGGCTCGGTTCTGGGGGCAGACCTGAGGTGGGGCCGGAGACTCCGGTGTCTTTAGGCCGGAGACTTTGGTGGACCGGAGACTCCGGTGTGCGTAGACCGGAGACTCCGGTCTGAGCAGCTCCAGCGGCTCCAGCTTCATGCCCTGCTCCTTGTTCTCCATCCTTGAGTGCTTGGTGATGTGCCGAAGCTTCGTACCTAATGATGCATAGGGTAGTTGCATGAAGTAGCATACCATTCAAGGGGGTATCAAATTGGCACGAGGAGAGGAGCGAGTTCACCTTAGCTTGTAGGAGTTTGGCTCGGGCACGAGTCATGGGTCCATTGGGTGGACTTGTTGGTGTAGATGTAGGAGCGTCCATAGGATGGGCCACATCAATGTCCAAGATAGCGACATAATGATTTGCAAAGTACACACTGATCTGAATGTGGCAGATCCGTTGACTAAACCTCTCCATAAAGTAAAACATAACCAACACTAGAACACCATGGGTGTTATGTACATTACACTGTAGTCTAGATTATTGACTCTAGTGCAAGTGGGGGTTGTTGGAGATATGCCCAAGAGGCAATAATAAGATGGTTATTATTATAGCTTTGTGTTTATGATGAATGTTTACATCCCATGCTATAATTGTATTATTATGAAACACTAATACTTGTGTGTTTTGTAAACATAAAAGAGTCCCTAGTAAGCCTCTTGTTAAGACTAGCTTGTTCATTAATAGATGATCATGGTTTCCTGATCATGGACATTGGATGTTATTAATAACAAGATGATATCATTAGGAGAATGATGTGATGGACACACCCATAGTAAGCATAGCATAAGATCAAGTCATTAAGTTTGTTTTGCTACAAGCTTTCAAATACATAGTTACCTAATCCTTTGACCATGAGATTGTGTTAATCACCATCACTGGATGAGTGCTTTGATGACATCAAACGTCACTTCGTAACTGGATGGTTATAAAGGTGGCATTAGGTATTCTGAAAGTATGTGTTTAAGCGCATGGATCAAGACTGGGATTTGTCCATTCATATGACGGATAGAGATGCTCTGGGCCCTCTCGATGGAATGTCATGTAATTATCTTGCAAGCATGTGACTAGGTCATGAGGGATGACATATCACGGAACGAGTAAAGAGTACTTATCGGTAACGAGGTTAAACTAGGTATGGAGATACTGATGATCAAACCTCAGATAAGTAGAGTATTTTGTGACAAAGGGAATTGGTTTCATATGTTAATGGTTATATCGATCACGAAGTCATTGTTGAGTATGTGCGAGCCATTATTTATCTCCAGATCCTGCTGATGGTTATTGGTAGGAGAGATGTCTCGATCATGTCTACATATTCGCGAACCGTAGGGTGACACACTTAAGGTTCGATGATGTTTTAGGTAGATATGGAATATGCGTTGGAGACTGAATGTTGTTCGGAGTCTCAGATTGGATTCGGGACATCGCAAGGAGATCCAGAATTGTCCGGAGAATATGATTCATATAATGGATATCATTTTCTGGGTTTCGGAAATGTTCTGGAGTATTCATATGGAGGTTCTAGAAGGTTTTTGAGTGTTCCGGAAAGGTCTAGAAGGTTCCATAGGGTTTACTTGAAAACCAAGAAATAAAGAGGGAAACTTGGGGGGGAAGAAATCCTCCCCCTTCCTTGGTGTGCCGGCCCTAGAGGGCCAAGGGGGCCAGCCCTAGGCTGCACCCCCTCTATATAAAGAGGGGTGGGGGCGCCTCCCCTTTCTCCCTTCCACCCAAACCCTGGCCGCCTCTCTCCTCCTCCTTCCTCCTGCTTCGGCTTAGGCGAAGCCCTGCAGGAATCCTTTTCCACCACCACGCCGTCGTGCTGTTGGGATTCCGTGGAGATCTACCATGTCCACTGCCCGCTAGAAAAGGGAGAGGAAGGTCTACATAGACTCCGCACGTGTGATCGACTACGGAAGCACTGCTGGAACACGGCGTCGGAAGGATCGTCTACTCGATCTTGAGATCTGCAAGTGATCATCTACATCAACCACGAGATTCGATCTTGAACAAGGATTTGGATCTACAAGGGTTAGTACAGATCTATCTCGTTGCACTTTTCTAATAGATTAGATCTTGGCTTTTTCCATTGATTAGATCTTTGTTTTGTTCATTCTTGCGGTAGAATTCTTTTGTTTTCCCTGCTACGAACCCATCAATATTCATGGGTCAGTTTGCTCAGACTCATGTTCACCTCAGAAGAAACCTTCTCAGCAAGAGTCAGAGGGATCACTAGTGGTGGCGGAGCCACGCCGACCTTCAGCTTTTCGTTGCAAATACGAACTTGGTCAAGAAGCTCGAAGAACTCGGCTTCTTGCGCCTCTTCTTTGGCAATGATGTTTTGGCTCTCCAAGCATTGTTGAGACAACTTTTGAATCTCTTTTGTAGTTTACCAAGTAATGCCAAGTTTGGCGATACCCAGATTATTGAGAAGGTTGTCCGCAAAAACCTCTGTCGATATATCATTACCCTTTGAGGGTTCACCCTAATCAGTTGTCCAGTCACCCATGGTGATGTCGGTCTGCGAACCAAGGTTCACTGGCTCAGGATGCTGAGCTAGATCTTCTACAACACGAGGAGATGAAGTAACCTCTGGTTCTATAGAAGGCATTAGGGTAGGAGTCGGAGGTGGAGCAGCAGGCGAAGTCAAATTTAACTTTGACTGTCGTAGGGGCTTTGTCGGGATTCCCTTGCCCTTGCCCTTGACAAGCTGTTTAGCTCTGAAGATGTGATAGTACAAGATCGTTACGCTTCAGAAAGAATGAGAGATGAAGTACAAAGACCTTGTGACGAAAGTTACCTCTTCACAACGAGCACTTCTTTCGTGCCAATAGAAACAGTTTGAGTTTTACGCTTTCGAGTAAGCGCCTCCGGTAGTGCTACAAGTTCTCCATCCTACTAAGATATCTCAGGAGGATATCCCTCAAGAGGAGCAAGCTTCAACTCGGGGAGGTCAACAAGATGAAAGAAGAATTACCTCAGTACTGTGAAAAGCCATAACAAAGTATGGATGAACACATATTCGAGTATAAGAGTAACTGCTGAAAAAGTTACTCGTGTCACAGGATCGTCAACCATATACATGTCTGTCGTTGTGTTGGGAATGACAGTACCTAAGAAGGTTAGATAGAGGTGTAGGGACTAGCAGGGAAGCTATCGACGACATCCGCTGGCGGGATTGGATACAAGCAAGCGTAGCTGGACGCAGGAAGTACCCAGGTTCAGAGCCCTCGTGGTGAGGTAAAACTCCTACTCCTGCCGATCTGACTATGAGCGATATATGAGCTACAAGTGCTCCTCGAGCTGTATTCTCTAGCTACTGTCTTAAATGCACTGAGACCAACCCTTTCTACTGAGGCCTTGCCTCTCCTTATATAGGTAGAGAGGTAATGGTCTCATCCAATCCGATGGCGGCCCCACAGTGGGTCCCACCACTGGTCATCTATAGTATCCGTACATAACCATGTCCCATCGTACGAGCGGTATGGCTATCATGGGCACGAGAAATGCCGTGGCGAGCCTGTCGTCGATTGGGCCACTGCTTCGTGTCATCCCCAAGAAAGTCTTCGGTATGGCCGGTAGTTGCCTCTTGTCGTCAGATAGGGCATAATGTGCACCGCCGCACGTCGCCTGTCCCTTGATTGGTTCGCCACGCCAGCTGGCCGCTTCTGTCGCTTCGCTACCTCGCGGTAACCGGCTTGACTTGCCCTGTCCGGCTGTGCTTAACCATCCGGATGCGATCCGACTGCCATATTTCTTGTCTAGTTGGGGTATCCGGAGGTCGTCCCCCCAACAATGTCCATAGAGATGTCTAGAATCTTCCTCACGATCCACTCTTTGATCAACCATTTGATCTGGGACTCGTAGTCCTTGTTCAAATATGATTATGAGCAGATCCGGAGAGAATCCATCTTTCTCTTGGTGATTGAATGCATGAGCCGATCACCATGGTGTTGGAGAGGCTGGATCCGGCGTGCTAGCCAACAATGAACTAAGTCGGATCCTTTCAGACCCTTGTGCTTCATTAGATACTCGATCCGCCTCTTGGCGAGAAGCAGATCGCCAGTGAGAGCTGGAGCTTCCGCGTCCTAGGACTCTTGAGGCGTGGCAGCGCCATCGACAAAAGCTAGCAAAGCAGTTGCTTTGCCAGGAGCCGTTATGTCTTTATGATAAAATAACATGGATGGCCATCTCTTCACGAACTCTCTAGCCTTGATTCTAGGATAGACTCGCTCTCTCCTAACGGTGAAGCTGAGAGTTCCGGTAATATAAGGATTATCGGAAGTGATGGAATTCCTCCAGGTACCAAGGTAGTACCGGAATAGAACAAGACTCGTTCTAATTCCGAGATACTCTTCACACAAAGATGCATAATCACTCATTTCTAAGATTGAGTTTGGGGGGATATTGTGGAGTTGAACTCCATAGTGATCTATAACCTCAGAGAAGAAATCCTAGGGAGGAAAACTCAAACCTCTGTCGAGGTGGGTGATGAAGTGCACTCGCTCGTCGGTGTTGGGGGTGGGGATTTTTTGACCAAAACCGCTCTGCCAGTCGCCGGCATGGAGGAGGCCTTCCTTCTCGACGATGCGGAGCTTGTTGTTGTCAAGGACGTAGGGGATCCAGACCCTGTGTAAGTTCTCCTTCTCCGCTGTTGTGGAGGCAGTCACCATTGTCGCCGCCATGCCGGAAGATGAAGCATCAGCCATTTTTACGAGCGATGGTGACCTAGGATGGGCGGCGTTGTGCGTTTGGGGGGGGAGACAGAGGAGCTTTTGCGTGGAAGCGTCGAGAGCAAGGAGAAGACACTAGCGTTGGTAAGGAAGAAAGAGGAAACCTTGACCCCTTATATCCCTTACCCGCGCTAAGATTCATGCAAAGTAAACAGTAACCGTGCCACGCATCATGGAAGGAGCTAGGTAACCTCCTCACGAGGATTATGTCGCCTCGATCTCCGCGCGCGCATTAAAACGATGCCTCGGTTTCGCGAAAGGCGGACCCACCAACGGTCGTGCTGTCGGGGTCTGTCAGTAACGTGACTTGACCTTGACTGATGTCAGGTTATGTCAGAGACCAAGTTCTGGATTAGTTTGAATTTCAAGTTGGAAACCCGAATAATGTAATCATAGGTCTGGCTTATTTTTAAGACTCGGATCCTATCCTTTCTTTTGAAGTTTCAGGAACCCTTCAAGATTCTACAAGCCGAAGATGAATCAAGCTAGATGATGGTGAAATCCGACTCTGGATCTTGGAGGCTTCTGGGGGCTGCTGTTGGGGATATACTTTCCGGGTATCCTCATTGTGCCTCACTAACCAGGGTGGCCCACTTCAGGTTAGAGCTTTGCTTCACGGGCGGCCTAGTCAGGGAGAAGAGACGGATTCTAGTCCGACTATGTTAAGGCCCAGAAGACTTACCAACATAGGCTTGTAGTGTTACTTGTAGTTCAAGATGTACTCTGTAACCGACTCTTAGTCGTAGCCGGATAGGTATCTCCTGTAATCCCTAGACCAGATATCTATATAAGCCGTCCTAGGCACTAGCCTTTAGGGCACCCCTCAATAGTCTATAATCTCAACTCGCACAGGTGAAACCCTTGTAACCCATATCCGGCTCTACCGTATTACTGGATTGCTAGAAGGAGTAGGATCCGTCCAAAGCCGACGGATTCGAACCTTGGTAAACTTGTGTGCTCACTGTCCTGGAACACCGTACGTCTCACACCCCTCTCTTCCACACGCCTCGAGGACCCCCTCATGGCGTACTTGTCCTCAATCCGACGACTTCGAGCCCCGCACACAAGTACAAGGATTTTTTTGTGTTTTTAACTCCATGTACCATGCATAATCAAATGACCATGCATGGTTGCGATCTACATGAGGATGCGTGGTGGAGAATATCGTGCGTTTCATGTGATCATCGAGCACAAGCTTGTGCCATTCGTGAATACATGCCATAAATATATTGACGATTTTGATCAGAGGCTCCATGCATGTGTCAAACCATGGTTAAACAGTCCAAAAAATCCTTTGGAATAAAACTGCCACATGGAATGGTGCACCATTGTGACGGAAATTGCATCACCATATCTATTGGAGTGTGTGTGGTCTTGTGGATAAAATTGGTTTGGAAAACAACACATGGAAAGTCTAGAGGCTCCATGCATGTGTCAAACCATGGCCGAAAAGCCCAAAAAAACCTTTTGGAATGCAACTGCCATAAGGAATGGTGCACCAGTGTGATAGAAGTTACATCACCACATCTATTGGAGTGTGTGTGGTCTTGTGGATCAAGGTGGTTTGAAAAAGAGCACATGTAAACTCTAGAGGCTCCATGCATGTGTCAAATCATGGTTAAAAAGCCCCAAAAAACCTTTGGAATGCAATTGCCACATGGAATGGTGCACCAGTATGATAAAAGTTGTATCACCATATATCTATTCAAGTGTGTGCAGTCTTGTGGATCAAGGTGGTTTGGGAAAGAACACATGGAATCTCTAGAGGCTCCATGCATGTGTCAAACCATGGTCAAAAATCCCCAAAACCCTTAAGTGTAAACATTGAGGCTCGTTTGATTCAAAGGAATTACAAAGGATTCGTGAATGACTCTACAGACTCCATATGTGTCAAATTACCTAAAAAAATTAAAAAATTGAGTATTGTGCATGAATTTTTTTCTATTGCTTGTCCAAGTTGTCATATCAAGTGTAAACTTTGAGGCTCATTTGATTCAAAGAATTACAAAGGATTAATGAAGGATTTTGTCCCTTAGGAAATATTCCTACGTTGGTCGTTTGATTCAAAGGATTACAATCCTTATGAATTCCTTCAAAGGATTCCCTTGCCCTCTATTTTTAGGAAAATTTCCAACCACTCATGTTAGAATACCTTTGTTTTTCCTATTATTCGAGCACATATATAAACTTGATAAAAATTCTAGTAGTGTGCATTAGCATAATCTATAATATAATTGAGCAATAAATAATTAAATGAAACTCCATATAAAGGAGTAGATCACATTAATAAACGAGGTAGTGGTTCAACCATAGAATGCGGATATTGTCTTACACACATGAACCAGGGGGATAACTTAAACAAATTAAACTAAAATAGGAGTAGGGGCAGCATCATCAACGTTAGCCTACTCAAGGGGAAACAAGTCAGACTTAACATATTTCCAAAGGAATTTTCCATATGCTGATGAGGACATCCCTATAACTACACCTACCCCAATGACTACTGAAGATGCTACAACTGTTGCAAGAAAGGATCAGTCCAATGAGATTAGAATTGGACCTGTTACAAGAGCTCGTGCTAAGCTACTAGAACAACATGTGAATTTACTCCTAAACAAATCTGGTACTTTGATTGATGAGAACTTTATACTGCCTAAGTCTATGCATTTATGTATGATCAGGTTCGTTGGAGAAACAAGCATGGCGCAAGGAGGAGAAGGGCTAGAAGAGAAGCCCAACATCATGATCGCCCAAGGATGCGCGAGGGAGGAGCGGGAGGAAGGCGCAAGAGAAGATCATCAAGACGAAGGCAAAAAGATCTACCACGACCAGAGTGTCCGGCCAGATCCACCCGGACTGTCCGGCCTGGTCGAGAGGCAAACTGGCATGGACATTCAGTATGCTAGTTTGGACACTACACGGACACCACCCGGAAACTTCAAAGTTTCCGGCCAGACCAGACTGTCTGGCACACTTCACCCGGAGTGTCCGGCCTGACCGGACTGTCCGGCCCACTTACCGGAGTGTCCGCCCGACGACCGAATCTGGTCCGAGTTGGTTTGTATCAGTTTGAGTCGTTTGCGTTTAGTTTCGGTTTCTGGCCGCCCCAGCCGCCCTTATAAGCTATGGGACGACCCCTAGTTAGGGTTTAGACCACGTTAAAATATTTTGGAGTTGTTTCTTTAATAGAACCTCTAAAATTACCCTATGTTCGAATCTACCAACTATAATTGAGTGTGATCTGTTGTTCCATTGGGAATTAGTAGATTGCATACTACCGTTCATGGTCACGGCTGCGTGCGCAAGAGCGTGGTGTTGTGAATATCCTACAAGGTTCAAGAGCTGTTGCATTGGCATCAGGGATCGAGCGGGAGAGTTCTTAGCTACAGGCTAGTTATCTATCATCCACCATTATGAACGCCATCCGCTTACTGAGAAGATCGAGCCACCCCATATCATCTTGGTATCATATTTCCAGTGTTGCCTCGGTAAGCATCCACAAATCCATCCATAGATTAGAGAGTGTTTTCGTCCTATACAGAAAAAGCCTTACAAAAAGATTTGCCATAGACTAGATTGCATCGTTTTCGAGTTTTAGTTGCTGATTGTATCTTTTCATAGATCTGATTTGTAGGTTTTTCCTCGTAGGAGTCTAGTTTCTGTTTGTGTCTAGGTTTAGGGTTTGATCTTGTTGTCCGATGTTCCCACCGTTACCGTTTCCGCAAGTTTTTTCCTCGTTTGCCCGAGTCCACAAAGCGTCCCTTTGTTTGCATACCATAGACACAGCCTATCTACAACATCTGTGCCTAGGAACGTACCCACGAGACTAGTTGCTTTTCTCCGACAGGCTGCTCATTAGGTTTTTGAAGTGCAAAAATTTTCGACAGGCAAAACCGGACTATCCGGCCGAATCACACCGGACTATCCGGCACAACCGGAGTCTCCGGGGCATATCAACCGGACTATCCAGCCCAGTTCTGTTAGAGGTTGTTGTACTCGTTTGCATTGAGTAATATAGTTGAAAAATCAAAAAAAAAGAAAAGAAAAGAGAATTAGCATAAAAAAGAGAAAAGAGCTACAAGCCTGACAAAAAAAAGAGATAGAAGTGTGCAATATTGGAGGCCTTGTTGTGTATAGCACTAGTAGATTGAGCAATCTTGTGCCTGTTCTATTTGAGCTATTACTAGCGTCTCTCTTGTGCATTGCAATATTCCTTTTCATAAGTTGCTATGCCACGTTTATCTCCACTGTGTGTGTTTCTTGGGTATTTGTACGATCAGCACTAGGACTTGTTTGCGGTGTAGATAGGGTACCAAACCTATAGCTCCACCTTTACATAACATGTGTGTCCTGCGATCGTTCTCTATACCTTTGATATTCAATTCATCACATCAAGTGCATCAGTCTTTGATTTTGTTTGGTAGAGCATCTCTATTCACTTTGGAACGGTAAGATCTCCTTTCTTATTAGTTGTGAGTGAGTTGTGAGAGTTTCCACCATACACATTCTGATTTTTGCACTAACCTACTAATCATGTCTACTAGTGATGATGATGTTGTGTTGCAGAAGAAGAAAGATGAGGAGCTCGTCAATTGGCGTGAATATGAGGCTTTGAAATCCCACTTGACACGTGTGTTTACTAACACAACAGATGCCATTGACAAGAATCTCCAAGATATGAATATGAGATTGGATCAACATGTTGGGACGGTTGATACTATCCAAACGCAAGTGGCTACGCTTAATGTCAATGTCACCACTTTGCAGCAGCCCATTGAGGGTTTGACAGCCGCCTTACATAGAAGGGAAAATCCTCAACATGATGATGCCTTTCATGATTTCGATGAGGGTAGCGCTATTGATGTTGCTCCACATGTTGGCAGGGAACGTGCTATTCCCCCTGTCCATGCACCTGCTCATGGTCGTGGGTTTGCCATCTTGGGCGTGGTCAACGTGTGCCAAACCAAGCTGCTGATGATGGTTTGGGCAAGCCAAAATTCTCAATTCCTAAGTTTGATGGTTCCATTGATCCTGAAGACTACCTCACCTGGGAATTGAAGATTGAGAAACTCTGGCGCTTATTTGACTATCCAGAAGATAAGAAGGTCAAGCTTGCGGCATCTAAATTTGATGGTTATGCTTTGCGTTGGTGGGATGCTCTTGTGCAACATAGGAGAGAGGAAAATGAACTTCCTGTGATGGATTGGTGCGAGATGAAGCAAATCATGAAAGCTCATTTCGTACCAACCAACTACTTGCGATCAATTTTTGATAAATTGACGCAATTGAAGCAAGGCACCATGACCGTTGATGAGTACTACATGGAGATGGAGATGCTTATGCAGCGTGCTCGAGTTCGTGAGTCCATTGAGATGACCATGCAACGATTCCTAAACAATCTGAAGTTACCGATCAAGAGCCTTGTTCGTCATCACAAGTATGAGACCATGAATGAGTTGTTGCATCATGCTAGAGAGGCCGAATCCTAGTTGGCAGAAGAGGCGAAGTCACGCGCTCGTTTTCCATCCTCCAGCTGATTTTCGGCCAGACCTACTCCTCCTACAGCCGCGCCACCAGCTGCTGCTCCATTTACACCATCGGCCAAACCAGCAAGTACACCTTCGTTTGGTTCTAATGCTCGGAAACCCGCTGCTCCTGCTGCTAGCTCGGGTTCCAACATGTCTACTGCACGTACTCGTGATGTAGTGTGCCATACTTGTGGAGGTAGAGGTCACTACAAGAAAGATTGTCCAAACAGCAAGGTTATGTTTGTTAATGAACAAGGTGAAGTAGAAAGTGGAGATGAAGCTTCTGATGATGATATTGATGACGGCGAGGAAGGTGCTGATGCATATGCTGAGCGTGCACCCACTATTGTCGTATCTTCACGTCTACTTAGTGTGCAACCGGTTGAGGAATCCCAGCGTTGCAACTTGTTCCAAACAAAAGCTCTAGTTGGACCAAACAAAGCTTGCAAGGTAATTATTGATGGAGGTAGCTGTAGAAATCTTGCATGTAAGGAACTATGTGCCAAATTGAATTTGACATACTTACCTCATCCCAAGCCATACTACATACAATGGTTGAGCAACAATGGTGAGATGAAGGTAAATCATATGGTACATGTGAATTTTCAAATAGGGCCATACAAAGATTCTATTGATTTTGATGTGGTTCCTATGACTGTTTGTCACCTACTATTGGGTCGGCCTTGGCTCTATGATCGCCATGTGCAACACAATGGCCGACCCAATACATATCACTTGGAATTCAAAGGAAGTAAGATTACTATGCAGCCAATGACACCACAAGAAATTGTGAATGATTCTCGCCAAAAGATAGAGGTGAACTTGAAGGAAGATACTACCACTCGGCGAGACTGTGTAACAGCTGTTCCTGATGTAATTGAGCCTAAATTGAGTGATATAACGAAAAGTGAGAGAGTGCCTGGGTTATTGATATTAGCCACCAAGGAGGATATGAGAGAGTTTCGTGAGGATCATACAGCCATGCCACTTGTGCTCATGTATAAGGGCGAGGTATTGGTTCCTAACGACATGATCCCTATTTCTCTTGGTGTCTCGTCTGTTTTGCAGGACTTTGGGGATGTGTTTCCAGAAGATGTACCCGCAGGCTTACCTCCATTGCGTGGTATAGAACATCAAGTGTACCTGATTCCTGGCGCCACACTTCCCAACCGTGCACCTTATAGGACTAATCTCGAAGAAACTAAGGAAATTCAGAAGCAAGTACAAGCGTTGCTGGATAAAGGGTACCTCCGTGTCTCTCTTAGCCCTTGTGCTGTTCCTGTTATTTTAGTTCCTAAGAAAGATGGTACATGGCGCATGTGTGTTGATTGTAGAGCGATTAATAACATCACTATTCGATATCGTCATCCTATTCCACGCTTAGAGGATATGCTAGATGAATTGAGTGGTGCTGCTGTTTTCTCTAAAATTGACTTGCGTAGTGGTTATCATCAAATTAGGATGAAAGAAGGGGATGAATGGAAAACTGCTTTCAAACTAAATTCGGTTCGTATGAGTGGTTAGTTATGCCCTTTGGTCTTACTAATGCACCTAGTACTTTTATGTGTTTGATGAATCATGTTTTGAGAGAGTTTATTGCTCGTTTCGTGGTTGTTTACTTTGATGATATACTCATATACAACCACATCGAATCTGAACATTGCACTCATATTAGACAAGTTTTGCAAGTGTTACGTGATAATAAATTGTATGCTAATCTTGAGAAGTGTACATTTGCAAAAGATAAGGTCATATTCCTAGGATTTGTTGTTTCTCAGCATGGAGTAGAGGTAGATCAATCTAAAAATTGAATCAATTCAGAATTGGCCTACTCCAATGAATGTTAGTCAAGTGCGTAGTTTCCACGGTCTCGATGGTTTCTATAGGCGCTTTGTGAAAGATTTTAGAACCATTGCTGCACCATTAAATGATTTGACAAAGAAAGGTGTTCCTTTTGTATGGGGCGCGGCTCAAGACATTGCATTTGATACATTAAAACGTTTGCTTACTTCTGCACCATTACTTGCATTACCTGATTTTTCGAAGCAATTTGAAGTTGAACGTGATGCTACTGGTATAGGTATAGGTGGCGTTTTGATGCAAGAAGGTCGGCCTATAGCTTATTTTTCTGAGAAATTGACTGGTGCTCGTTTGAATTATTCTATCTATGATAAAGAATTGTATGCACTTGTTAGAGTACTTGAGGTTTGGCAACATTATTTGTGGCCAAAAGAATTCATCATACATTCTGATCATGAAGCATTGAAATACTTGAAAGCTCAATCAAACTTGCATAGAAGATTAGCTAAATGGGTTGAGTTCATTGAGTCTTTTCCTTACATCATTAACTATAAGAAGGGAAAAGACAAGTTGTTGCTGATGCTCTATCTAGGAAGAACATGCTATTAACCAATCTTGATGTTAAAATTCCTGGATTAGAAGCTATTTGTGCACTTTATGCAACTGACCATGATTTTGCTGAACCATATCGTTTGTGTGCTCTTAGAAACACATGGGATAAGTATCATATACATGATGGATATTTGTTTCGAGCTAACAAACTATGTATTGCAAAATCGTTGTTGCGTTTGTTATTAGTGCAGGAATCACATGCTGGTGGTTTGATGGGTCACTTTGGGCGTGAGAAGACGTTGCTCATGCTTGCTGATCACTTTTATTGGCCCAAGATGAGGCGTGATGTGTACAGATTTGTGAGCCGATGTATTACATGCCACAAGTCGAAATCTAAGCTGAGGCCTCATGGTTTGTATACACCTCTCTCTGCACCGACTACTCCATGGGAAGACATTAGTATGGATTTTGTGCTAGGTCTACGTAAAACTCAGAGAGGTCATGATTCTATATTTGTGGTAGCGGATAGGTTCTCTAAGATGGCTCATTTTATTGTCTGCCACAAAAGCGACGATGCGTCGCATGTTGCTAACCTGTTTTTCAGGGACATCGTGAGATTACATGGAGTACCAAAGACGATTATTTCTGACCGTGATGTAAAGTTCATGAGCTACTTTTGGAAGACCTTATGGGGAAAGCTAGGAACAAAGTTGTTGTTCAGTACTACATGTCATCCCCAAACAGATGGTCAAACGGAGCTGATGAATCGAACATTGTCACAGCTGCTAAGGACCATGATTAAAAAGAATTTGTGGGAGTGGAAGAGTGTTTGCCACATGTTGAGTTTGCTTACAACAGGGCTATGCATTCAACTACTCATCTTTGTCCTTTTGAGGTGGTGTATGGTTTCAAGCCATTGACGCCACTTGATATGTTGCCTCTGCCATTACATGAGAGAGTTGATATGGAGGCATCAAAACGTGTTGATTATGTGAAGAAAATACATGAGAAGACTCGAGAGGCTATTGAGAAGAAAGGCAAGAACATTGCTGCTGCAAGGAATCAAGCAAGGAAAGAAGTGTTGTTCAAGCCTAGAGATATGGTTTGGGTGCATCTACACAAGGATAGGTTTCCACTACTTCGAAAGTCAAAGTTGAAGCCACGTGGTGCTGGTCCTTACAAGGTGTTAGCTAAGATTAATGATAACGCCTACTTGGTTGATATACCAATTGAGGAGTTTGGTGGAGTTAGCAATAGCTTCAACGTTGCTGATTTGTCACCATATGCTGGAGAAGACCTTGGAGCATCAAGGTCGACGCCTTTTGAAGGGGGAGGGAGATGATGAGGACATCCCTACAATCACACCTACCCCAATGACTACTGAAGATGCTACAACTATTGCAAGAAAGGATCAGTCCAATGAGATTAGAATTGGACCTGTTACAAGAGCTCGTGCTAAGCTACTAGAACAACATGTGAATTTACTCCTAAATGAATCTGGTACTTTGACTGATGAGAACTTTATACTGCCTAAGTCTATGCATTTATGTATGATCAGGTTCGTTGGAGAAACAAGCATGGCGCGAGGAGGAGAAGGGCTAGAAGAGAAGCCCAACATCATGATCGCCCAAGGATGCGCGAGGGAGGAGCGGGAGGAAGGCGCAAGAGAAGATCATCAAGACGAAGGCAAAAAGATCTGCTACGACCGGAGTGTCCGGCCAGAACCACCCGGACTGTCCGGCCTGGTCGAGAGGCAAACCGGCGTAGACATTCAATATGCTAGTTCGGACACTACACGGACACCACCCGGAAACTTCAAAGTTTCCGGCCAGACCGGACTGTCCGGCACACTTCACCCGGAGTGTCCGGCCTGACCGGACTGTCCAACCTTGACCGGGAGTGTCCGCCCGCCGACCGAATCTGGTCCGAGTCGGTTTGTATCCGTTTGAGTCATCTGCGTTTAGTTTCGGTTTCTGGCCGCCCCAGCCGCCCTTATAAGCTATGGTGTAGCATCCCAATTGTCTAACAATTGCAATGCTACTAGCCTAGTCTATATAATGGCTACTTCAAATATATAATTGTTGCATCATAATTATATCATGCTCATGTCATCATGCCACCTTGCATTTGAGCATCATATAAAACCCTTTTTGTTTTGGTTCTTCTCTCATATGCATTGTTAATTGTATTTGCCTCTTGATATTGTATTTGGTTCTTGATATATTGTTTAATGCCCAAGTTGAGTTGTGGGCATATCTTTTATTCAACTCCACCACCTTTTCTTTCACCACCTTATAATTCCACCATCCAACTAAATATGAGCTTGGCACTTATTGGTTTTACCTCTAGCTCATGTGGGTTGGGATGGATCCAATTCTTTTCCACATGCTCTCATCTTGGCATCATGTTGTTTTCACATTATCGATATATGAGAGCCACATGGCCATCTTTGCATGCCTTGGGAGTGGAACCATTTTTCCTAGCTTCCACATGGATTATTATGGATTTATGCTCATGTGGGAGTATTTTTGGGACTATTAAACATCTAGTGGAATATACACACTAGTAATTCCCAATTATAATCCAATGTGATCATCTCCATCTACTCCACTTGGAATTCCTTCTAAATTCTTTTGCTTAGGCCTTACTCCAATTTTGGGAATGCATAATAATAATGCCATGTACTATTCACAAGAATCAACATGGCAATAAATATTTTGCATGGGCCATACAAGTGCCACCTTTTCTAGCATTTGGTTTTTATTTGAATTTTGAGTGGATCTTTATAAAACCACATCCCTCTCTCTCTCTCTTTTCCTCATGATCTTGCTTGATCTAGGTTTGGAGCATGCATGCTTCTAAAGCCCTAGCTCTCACCCCTCTTTCTCTAATCCTCTATCTAAGTTCCCTCTCATCACCTACCCCATCATCACCATACCCCTCTACCCCACTCTCTAAACCACCCCACCTACCCCTAACCCTCACACCCCCCTTCTAAGCAAAACCCTAAGCTACCCTACCCTCTCTCGGCCTCTCTCCTCTCCCCTCCTTGCTGGCCCCACCTGGCCACCCTGGCCCACCTAGCTACCCCACCCAAACAAGCCCTAGCCCGAGCCATACCCCCTCTCCCCTCCTACCCTAGCTCTAACCCGAGGCTACTCCTCCCTCTCTCTTTTCTCTCTATGCCATAAGGGCCCTCCAACCCGAGCATGTCCCTGCCTCCTTGGCCTCACCTCAGCCCCACTGGAAGCCACCACCTGCCACCTGCCTCGCCTGACGAGCACGTGAGGAAGGAGGGAGAAAAGTGGCCGAGCCACCTTTTCCCATCTACCCCATCTCCCCACGGCACCTTCCTCCCCCCCTCTCTCTGCTTTATCCACCTCACGGTCCTCCTGCATCTCCAGATCTGGCCGAGGCGCCCTGCCCGCTCCACTCTCTTCTCCATCGCCGCCAGCTAACCATCGCCGGCCACCCGGCAATCCACCTGCAGTACGAGGAGGCGTGGTGTTGTGGTCGTCGAGGAAGGACAGGAGATCCCCGGCGTCGCCTCTGTACACAGCAGCGAGGAGGAGGAGCCCCAAGCCGCTGAACACCGACGCGCTCCGACGTGAAACCCTAGCTCCGGTCCGTCTGCGTCATCGCCGTCTCCCTGCGCCCCAGGCCGATCCGACCACGTCAACCAACTCTCGGTGAGCTACCCAACCCCCCAGACATCCTCGTCGTCGCGGCCTTGCCCTGGACGCGCCGGACAATCCGACGAACGGCCTCTGTGCGCCGGTGTCGCGTACGTTTCTTCTCGCCATAGCGTCGCGTAAGCCCCATCTAGTCCTCGCCCACCTCCCAGACATCAACCCCCACCTAGCCCAGTGGCTGCCGCCTCCGCGCGCGCACGCCAGGTCCGAGGATCGATTCTCCGCGCCGCGCCTGCGTCAGACGCGCACCGATCTATCCACGCGACGCGGAGAAGATCCACAGTACGGTGCTCTTTTTGCTGATAACCCCCTGCAGCTTCTTTCGGCTAAACCCGCGCTCCTTTTGGCCCACTAGTCAGCCGCCGTGGTATTCTCCTAGAAAACCCCTGGCTTTTTGTAAACCTTGGCCTCCAGCTCCCCCCCATTAGTTAGTTTCTTTTTCCGTCGCTGTCAAGTGGACCAGCGTGCTCGCCCCACCTGTCTTCTTAAATTTGGGTTAGCTCGCGGTGAAAAACCTTTCTGCGTGTGTAGCCCAGTCAGCAGATGGCCCCACTCGTCTGTGGCTGTGGCTGGGTCTGTCTGTGTATAAAAAGATTTTCTGGTTATCTGTTTAAATTCAAACTTATTCAAAATTAATTCAAATTCAAATTTAAATCTGTTTTTAAATAACTTTTAAAATAAAAATCCAAATAATACAAATAATATATGTTTTCAAATCAGAAAAATGTGAGGAATTCAAATCTTTCATCCAAAATATATTTTGAACATTTAAAATTGCAAGTTGCTTAAAATTACAATAAAATGCCCTTCCACTTTAATTAATTAATAACTTTTGTTTTATAACTCCAAATTTAACAAATAATATGTCTAAAATGATTAGCTCGACAAGACCCTTCTGTTTATGCAATCCTTTATCTGTTTTGCAGCATGCATCATATAAATATAAAGTGAACAGCAACTAAAATGAGGATAAAATGAGGCCAAAACTCAATAAAATGATTTATTCTTGTATTCCACACCTCACCCATGCCATGCTACTTTATTGCCATGCAAAGTGTGCATCATTCATCATGGCATGATTGTTTGCTTGTCGCATTTAATTCATATGCTTGCGCACTTTATTTATGTTGGCCCATGTTTGTTTGGTTCTTCTTCGAATAGACGCTGCGCAGGGGCTATATCAAGACAACCAGGAGCACTACCCAGATCCATCCCTTGCTTCAACTGAGCTGCCAGGCAAGCACTACCACATGCTTGCATACATATAGTACCTATTGCCTCTTTCTTATTCTTGCATCATTGAGTCGCGATTGCATTAAATTGAATCCCAAGTATTGCATAGCCTTTACTTTTAAACCCCACCGAAGCTTGTTCCTCCATCCCATGAGCCATTACTACAGGAGTTGTTTGAGCCATGCGAGTCGAGAACAGCATGTGTAGGGTATGTGAGTGTCCGATGGATAATGAGGTACCTAAACAACTTAACTTTGAGTAGTAATGGGATAACTAATGAAAGTGGCATCGGTGAGCCATATTCGCTATTTGGTTTTTCAGGCTCACTTGTGTCCTGAGGACCCAGTACTTGATTCCTGTTCCTTGAATATTCGCTTATCCACATCCGGGAGGCTTATGAACCCCTGAGCCGAGCTTGATTCATTCTTATTTCTTGGGGCCACAAACTAGTTTGAGGTTTTATTCTATCCTGTACTTATGCCATGCTTTATCGCTTTATTTAAATTGTGCGAGGTAACCTGCACGCAGGTCCGTTAGGTCTGCTGTGTCGACAAGCCCACCACACTTTCGGTTCCCAAATGCTTCTGACCACACAAACCTTGAGTCCGTCTCATAGCCGCCAGCTTCTATGGTAGCTTAATGGGGTGGCCCTGAAATATTTCTGAATCTGTGATCGCTTTGTCGTGATCGCCTCGTTGGGTTTTGATTTGGTTTTTCCGAGGCATATCGAGTGTGTGTTGTTATTTGTGCACCCTAGGGTAAAACTTTCAAAGCCGTGTCCGCGTTATGGATGACTTGGAGCACGCTTTCGATCATAGACAAGAATAACTAAAGTACCGCTTTTAATTTGACTAAATAACTGACTAGTAAATAGTCCAACACTCATGGAATGGTTAATAAAACTGCCAACGGATGAGGGGGTTGTTCGTCCGCTTCCTCGTCGGTAAGCGAGGAGGAGGATGGATCTGTGGATATTACCGTTTAAACTGTTATAACTGTTGTTATTAATTCACGGACATCCGTCTATCTCTGGTTAGGCGGATGGTTAGCGGGTATCTATAGAATTGCTAGGGTTTATCTTTTGCTGCAATTGCGTCACCCTAGGTTGTGTCCCCTTAGCGGCATAAAGACTTCTTGAAAACCCTAGGGTCTCACACGATAAATTATTGGTCAGATGAGCAGTACACTCGCAAGATGGATACTGGGTGGAAGAGGCAGACGATGTGGGCAACGATCATTCGTAGAGATTTCGAACGGGATCCGTGAGATCTATGGGCGGATCTGCTTATTTATGGGGCATCTTATGCCGATTTGCTTCTTATCCGTATCGATTTTGTCTTCCGCTCCGCTTGATACTCGATGTTTGATGTATGAGGAGATATCCTAAACTATTATATCTATCTAGGATATTTGGATCTTGCCGTATGGCGTTATATATTTCCTTTCTTTTTAGATGGAATGGCTCGATGTCTGTTGTATGGTGGCTTGCATACATACTCATTTGTGTATGTAGTTGATCCCTTCGCCGACATTACGCGCCTGTTCTTGTCCTGATGTTTGAAATGGTTGGGACGGCCGAAAGGTCTACTGTGGAGTGGCATTTGGGCCCCACCGTACTATTTCAACCATTTCCGTTCATCCAGGCTTGTAACTAGGAGCGTAATTCACCGAGGTAGTTACAATTGGTATCGAGCCATCCCGACCTTCGTGGTCTCAGCCAAATGGTCGTCCATCTAGCAAATATTTTGGTAGCTATGTATACTAGGGAAAAACAAACGCGAGAGTAGGACTGCTTCCACTTTTCTTCTTACCCACCCACCACCCTTTTCTTGTAAGGAAGTGTAACGTTTTCAATCCTCTTCTTAAAATTCAAACTAGGATTCACGTGTTCGGTTTCTCGTAGTACCATAGGAAGTGTGTGTGTGTAATTCCTTGTCTATCTGTTGCATCCAACATGTTATCTTTATCCGCCCTTGGTTATCAATGTTGGTACATTCCATCTTCGATGTTTTTGAAAACCGCGATCTATCGACTCCTTGTTAACCGTGCCATCTTCTTAAGGGTGTCCTTCCTTCTAGCAACTCCACATTCGTAAGCATCATTGCTAATCTCTATCGCTAAGTGATTTTATGATCTATTGGTACTTTAATGCCGAAAATGCGGAAAATTTTTCTTTGATATATTCGTGTTTCCACACCTTTTCATCGTCGTGTGAAACATTATCTATCTCCCTTTTATCAGCATGTTCATGCTAACTCATTATTTTGTCACCGGCGCTTAATCCTGGAGTTTCTTATCATCTCCAAATCTCTTGGGCTAATTACATAACATGTGTCGATCCGATCTTTGGTGATTGTAATTTGGCTCTCGCATAACTATATTCCACGCATGATAAGTGTCGATTGGAATATGGAAAATGCTATCAACCGTCACCATCTGGAGGATAAGGTTATCTCCTGTGATTTTGAGTACACCGTGATCATATCTATGCATATTCAAGCATCTTTGGAAATCCGGAGTTTCCCAAGGCACTACGGCGGTCTATCATCTGTCCATCATGCTGCAAATCTTTTTGAACTCCATATCTGCAAAATTCTCTTTGATACGAGGGAATTGCATCTTTTCGTATCTGATAGTTTTGCTTCAGGTATGAGCTATCATCGTTTCTTTATCCAAGATCTCTTTATCTTTGAAACCGGTGATCCGATCGACAATGTGAACCAGGCGACATCTCTTTTCTTCGAAGGACCAGATAATCTATTCTTCCAGTGCATCTTCTTCAGCACGAACCCGTGCTCTTAATATTGATCTTTCTAAGAGCGTTGAGCTCAGGAAGTGTTCGAGCATTTGTTCGTTCCTCTCGCCTTTTGAACTTGATATTCTGGGAATATCCTGTTAATCCATGGTGGTATATGTTGATAATATGCTTGCCTAATCCATATCAATAGAAGGAGATGGAAGATCATCTGTGTCTCTTTCTCTCAAGCTTCGTGAGCATTGCCTGTGTGCAAGTTCTCAAAGCGTGAATTCTAACTTTTTGAAGTCACCTATCTCGACCACGTCCTTCTGCTAAATACATTGCTTCAATTCTGGAATTGGCAATTCATTGTTAATTCCATCCTCCATCTTCAACCAATCCGGAGTTGTTCCTTGTTGGCAAGTTATCATCGTTCCTAAAGATTTTCCTCAAAATTGCTAAATCTCTCTCAATCATTTCAAGAACAACATGGAGTTCTTTCACCTCAGTCTCATCAAGTGATCCTTTGAAACCCTCTTGTTCTATCGTCTATGCTCAATCCACCAGAGACCATGAAGACCTTTCAGATCTTGTTTTTCCTTATGTTCAAGTGGTGCTATCTTTTTCTTTGCCTGTGGAATCTTGCAGTTCTTCTCCGTAATCTTCCTTCATATCTTTCCGGTGGCTGGTTACTTATGACATGATGACAACATCATCATCTTTATCTATCTATGAACCCGGCAAATCGTTTGCATCTATTCTTGTTTTCTAACGGAGTTCCATGAGTTATTGTCAATACCTTCAGTCTGTTTCGGTAGTTGGGTTGCATGGTTTTCTTATTCATGTGCGAAGTAATGCTTTGGGTGCGGGATGGAGTAGCTACCATACCACTACTCTTATCATTCACTCTTGTACATTGAATTGGTGAATTAATGTGATTTCACTCATTCCACGGAAGTTAGAGGTGGCCTTTATTCCTTGATACTTTTACTTCCGTCCTTGTTTTCCGGAGTGCTCTCTCGAAGAAGGTAATCAATAATCTCTTGTTGGTGATCTCACCCTTTCTACATGGAGCCAAATCTTCAATTATCTGGTGGAAACAAACGCAAACTCCTTTCGGCCCTCGTCATTCTACCGGTGCTCGACATCCACAAACAAGATGAAAGGAAACTATCTCTCTCTTTGTTTCATCAATTCTTTTTCTGTGGTAAAGCCAATTATGGTTGGTGCCATCAGCATAAATCTATTGCGTTAGCCTCAAGGCTAAAGAAAGCAATAAGTATCTCCACAATAAACTCCAGATCCTCCATACTCTTTGCTTCTCGGGATTCCACCATGATCTAGCTTCACATCCGTCTCTGGAAGTTATATCCGCGCACCTCAATTGCGTGATCCTTTGGTTCTTACCGGCGCAAGAAGAATCTAATCCGACAGTGTCTAACTAAATCTTTCTGTTGATATCAAGGGACTCTATTGTTTGAAGGCGATATTGTTTCCGTACTTCATTTCTCTAATCCGAGAGAGGATACGATGCTATTGTCATAGTGGTTCAAAACCTCTCCAATCTAGCTCTTTTCTTCCGGCGAGACAAAGTTTACATCCTCTCTAGTATCGGTAAATCTTTAATCTTAACAGTGTGCCTTTCTATATCCATGATACATCATCTTCTCTTTTTATTTCACAAGTGGTTCTATTCTTTTATCATGTTTCTTGAGAGAACCGGAGCTATGTCCATCCTATCCTTCTTGCCTCACGACAATCCTTCAACTCGTCTAACCCGTTGTTTCTCAAGCAAAACGCAAGACTCGCAACAAGTCTAGCAAGTTTTGCAAGGTGTGGTGGTCACACCATTCCGTTGTTCATCAACTTGGGAACGTGAGGGTCACCTTCGTTCGAACACCTGCCTCTCCTGGTGTTGTTTTCTTTTTCCTAGGAATCTCGGGGCGAGATTCTTGTTTAGTGGGGGAGAGTTGTAGCATCCCAATTGTCTAACAATTGCAATGCTACTAGCCTAGTCTATATAATGGCTACTTCAAATATATAATTGTTGCATCATAATTATATCATGCTCATGTCATCATGCCACCTTGCATTTGAGCATCATATAAAACCCTTTTTGTTTTGGTTCTTCTCTCATATGCATTGTTAATTGTATTTGCCTCTTGATATTGTATTTGTTTCTTGATATATTGTTTAATGCCCAAGTTGAGTTGTGGGCATATCTTTTATTCAACTCCACCACCTTTTCTTTCACCACCTTATAATTCCACCATCCAACTAAATATGAGCTTGGCACTTATTGGTTTTACCTCTAGCTCATGTGGGTTGGGATGGATCCAATTCTTTTCCACATGCTCTCATCTTGGCATCATGTTGTTTTCACATTATTGATATATGAGAGCCACATGGCCATCTTTGCATGCCTTGGGAGTGGAACCATTTTTCCTAGCTTCCACATGGATTATTATGGATTTATGCTCATGTGGGAGTATTTTTGGGACTATTAAACATCTAGTAGAATATACACACTAGTAATTCCCAATTATAATCCAATGTGATCATCTCCATCTACTCCACTTGGAATTCCTTCTAAATTCTTTTGCTTAGGCCTTACTCCAATTTTGGGAATGCATAATAATAATGCCATGTACTATTCACAAGAATCAACATGGCAATAAATATTTTTCATGGGCCATGCAAGTGCCACCTTTTCTAGCATTTGGTTTTTATTTGAATTTTGAGTGGATATTTATAAAACCACATCCCTCTCTCTCTCTCTTTTCCTCATGATCTTGATTGATCTAGGTTTGGAGCATGCATGCTTCTAAAGCCCTAGCTCTCACCCCTCTTTCTCTAATCCTCTATCTAAGTTCCCTCTCATCACCTACCCCATCATCACCATACCCCTCTACCCCACTCTCTAAACCACCCCACCTACCCCTAACCCTCACACCCCCCTTCTAAGCAAAACCCTAAGCTACCCTACCCTCTCTCGGCCTCTCTCCTCTCCCCTCCTTGCTGGCCCCACCTGGCCACCCTGGCCCACCTAGCTACCCCACCCAAACAAGCCCTAGCCCGAGCCATACCCCCTCTCCCCTCCTACCCTAGCTCTAACCCGAGGCTACTCCTCCCTCTCTCTTCTCTCTCTATGCCATAAGGGCCCTCCAACCCGAGCATGTCCCTGCCTCCTTGGCCTCACCCTGGCCCCACCTGGAAGCCACCACCCTGCCAGCTGCCCTGCCCTGCCCCGACGAGCACGTGAGGAAGGAGGGAGAAAAGTGGCTGAGCCACCTTTTCCCATCTACCCCATCTCCCCACGGCACCTTCCTCCCCCCCTCTCTCTGCTTTATCCACCTCACGGTCCTCCTGCATCTCCAGATCTGGCCGAGGCGTCCTGCCCGCTCCCCTCTCTTCTCCATCGCCGCCAGCTAACCATCGCCGGCCACCGTCGGCTTCGGCGTCCACCTGCAGTACGAGGAGGCGGGCGTGGTGTTGTGGTCGTCGAGGAAGGACAGGAGATCCCCGGCGTCGCCTCTGTACACAGCAGCGAGGAGGAGGAGCCCCAAGCTACTGAACACCGACGCGCTCCGACGTGAAACCCTAGCTCCGGTCCGTCTGCGTCATCGCCGTCTCCCTGCGCCCCAGGCCGATCCGACCACGTCAACCAACTCTCGGTGAGCTACCCAACCCCCCAGACATCCTCGTCGTCGCGGCCTTGCCCTGGACGCGCCGGACAATCCGACGAACGGCCTCTGTGCGCCGGCGTCGCGTACGTTTCTTCTCGCCATAGCGTCGCGTAAGCCCCATCTAGTCCTCGCCCACCTCCCAGACATCAACCCCCACCTAGCCCAGTGGCTGCCGCCTCGCAAGACGCCAGGTCCGAGGATCGATTCTCCGCGCCGCGCCTGCGTCGGACGCGCACCGATCTGTCCACGCGACGCGGAGAAGATCCACAGTACGGTGCTCTTTTTGCTGATAACCCCCTGCAGCTTCTTTCGGCTAAACCCGCGCTCCTTTTGGCCCACTAGTCAGCCGCCGTGGTATTCTCCTAGAAAACCCCCTGGCTTTTTGTAAACCTTGACCCGCGCTCCAGCCCGGCCCCACCTGTCAGTTTCTTTTCCGCTCGCCGCTGTCAAGTGGACCGCGTGTGCTCTGGCCCCACCTGTCTGTCTCTTAGGCTGGGTTAGCTCGCGGTGAAAAACCTTTTCTGCGCGCGTGTGTAGCCCAGTCAGCAGATGGCCCCACTCGTCTGTGGCTGTGGCTGGGTCTGTCTGTGTATAAAAAGATTTTCTGGTTATCTGTTTAAATTCAAACTTATTCAAAATTAATTCAAATTCAAATTTAAATCTGTTTTTAAATAACTTTTAAAATACAAATCCAAATAATACAAATAATATATGTTTTCAAATCAGAAAAATGTGAGGAATTCAAATCTTTCATCCAAAATATATTTTGAACATTTAAAATTGCAAGTTGCTTAAAATTACAATAAAATGCCCTTCCACTTTAATTAATTAATAACTTTTGTTTTATAACTCCAAATTTAACAAATAATATGTCTAAAATGATTAGCTCGACGAGACCCTTCTGTTTATGCAATCCTTTATCTGTTTTGCAGCATGCATCATATAAATATAAAGTGAACAGCAACTAAAATGAGGATAAAATGAGGCCAAAACTCAATAAAATGATTTATTCTTGTATTCCACACCTCACCCATGCCATGCTACTTTATTGCCATGCAAAGTGTGCATCATTCATCATGGCATGATTGTTTGCTTGTCGCATTTAATTCATATGCTTGCGCACTTTATTTATGTTGGCCCATGTTTGTTTGGTTCTTCTTCGAATAGGCGGCTTGAGGGCTATATCAAGACAACCAGAGCACTACCAGATCCATCCCTTGCTTCAATCGAGCTGCTGGGCAAGCACTACCACATGCTTGCATACATATAGTACCTATTGCCTCTTTCTTATTCTTGCATCATTGAGTCGATTGCATTAAATTGAATCCCAAGTATTGCATAGCCTTTACTTTTAAACCCCAATCAAGCTTGTTCCTCCATCCCATGAGCCATTACTACAGGAGTTGTTTGAGCCATGCGAGTGAGAACAACATGTGTAGGGTATGTGAGTGTCGATGGATAATGAGGTACCTAAACAACTTAACTCGAGTAGTAATGGGATAACTAATGAAAGTGGCATCGGTGAGCCATATTCGCTATTTGGTTTTTCAGGCTCACTTGTGTCCCGTGAGGACCCAGTACTTGATTCCTGTTCCTTGAATATTCGCTATATCCACATCCGGGAGGCTTATGAACCCCCGAGCGAGCTTGATTCATTCTTATTTCTTGGGGCCACAAACTAGTTTGAGGTTTTATTTATCGTCTGCATTTATGCCATGCTTCTTCGCTTTATTTAAATTGTGCGAGTCTTGCACACACTGCTTAGGTCCGTGACCGTTTGCTGTATCGACAAGCCCACACTTTCGGTTCCCAGTCGTTACAGCCGCCACAAACCTTGAGTCCGTCTCGTAGCCGGCCAGCTTGCTTGGTAGCTTAATGGGTGGCCCCAAATATTTCTGAATCTGTGATCGCTTTGTCGTGATCGCCTCGTTGGGTTTTGATTTGGTTTTTCCGAGGCATATCGAGTGTGTGTTGCTATTTGTGCACCCCTGCAGGGTAAAACTTTCTGAAAGCCGTGTCCGCGGTTATGGATGACTTGGAGCACAGTTTCTCGATCATAGACAAGAAATAACTAAAGTACCGCTTTTAATTTGACTAAATAACTGACTAGTAAATAGTGCAACACTCATGGAATGGTTAATAAAACTGCCAACGGATGAGGGGGGTTGTTCGTCCGCTTCCTCGTAAGCGAGGAGGAGGATGGATCTGTGGATATTACCGTTTTAATGTTATAACTTGTTATTAATTCACGGACATCCGTCTATCTACGGTTAGGCGGATGGTTAGCGGTATCTATCTATAGAATTGCTAGGGTTTATCTTTTCTGCAATTGCGTCACCCTAGGTTGTGTCCCTTTAGCGGCATAAAGACTTGCTGAGTACCCTAGGGTCTCACACGATAAATTATTGGTTGAGATGAGCAGTACACTCGCAAGATGGATACTGGGTGGAAGAGACGGACGATGTGGGCAACGATCATTCGGTGTAGAGATTCCGGGAACGGGGATCCGTGAGATCTATGGGCGGGATCTGCTTATTTATGGGGCATCTTATGCCGATTTGCTTCTTATCCGTACTCGGATTTTGTCTTCCGCTTCCGCTTGATACTCTGATGTTTGATGTATGAGGAGATATCCTAAACTATTATATCTATCTAGGATATTCGGATCTTGCCGTATGGCGTTGCTATATTTCCTTTCTTTTTAGATGGAATGGCTCGAATTTGTTGTATGGTGGCTTGCATACATACTCATTTGTGTATGTAGTTGATCCCTTCGCCGCCGACACGCCGCGTTCTTGTCCTGATGTTTGGAAATGGTTGGGACGGCCGAAAGGTCTACCTGTGAGTGGCATTTGGGCCCCACCGTACTATTTCAACCATTTCCGTTCATCCAGGCTTGTAACTAGGAGCGTAATTCACCGAGGTAGTTACATATGGGACGACCCCTAGTTAGGGTTTAGACCACGTTAAAATATTTTAGAGTTGTTTCTTTCATAGAACCTCTAGAATTATCCTGTGTTCGAATCTACCAACTATAATTGAGTGTGATCTGTTGTTCCATTGTGAATTAGTAGATTGCATACTACCGTTCGTGGTCACGACTGCGTGCGCAAGAGCGTGGTGTTGTGAATATCCTACAAGATTCGAGAGTTGTTGCATTGGCATCAGGGATCGAGCGGGATAGTTCTTAGCTACAGGCTTGTTATCTATCATCCACCATTATCACCGCCATCCGCTTACTGAGAAGATCGGACCACCCCATATCATATGTTGTGTGCTTCACCAAGGTCTTTGTCTTGTGCTTATGGCCGCGGCCACGGCCGACACCCACAGAATGCTGGATCATATTGTCGATGTCCTTGTTGATGACTTTGCCACAGAATGGGAAAAACAATTTCCCCTTATAGTGAACATGAATATTTCTACTCCAGAACCGCCTCAGTACGTAATATCTCTTATTGTGTGTTTTCTATCGCCCATATCATCAGATTCTTCCTTTTGATTTTTAAAAACATAAGAACTCATACAAGTGATTTAATTTGAATACATCTCAAGTATTAAAATTTATGAACATGAATAACAACATATGTAAGACAATATTAAATTGATACCAAAGAGAATGTATCTCAGTAATAGTTTGATTAGTTCATAGCATGCATATTTGTACAGAATTTGGGATATCCTAGAGAACATGATAATCTGAGAAACTGGTAATTTTTGTTTATTGAATATAATACTAATCAATGTGCATAAAACATAATTGAGCAAAAGGTATTACCAGTAAGATAAAAGGCATGAGCATATAATTTACCACATCATCCTTAAAAATAACAAGTAATTGGATCATCGGTTGATAATTTATCGTACATATTATCATTAGTTCATACAGTAAAGTTTTATTATTACAAACGAGTTTATTAATTCTTTGGCAGGCTTGATAAATATAATCATGTGTTTCTTAAATATTATAATAATAATAAATCAAACAATATTCATAGACATGTAATGACAACACTTATGATCAAACCATGCATTCACATACATCATCAGGGGAAAAATAATAATGCTAGATTATTTCGGCTCAAACTGCTATCCACTGTCTTTCTGATTTTTTTCGGCCGTGGAATGGAGGTCGAGAAGAACACTTGGAACGATCGCAATGAAGTCCTATTAGCCCGGAAAACGGGCCCTGCCTTTAACAGTGCCAAAGATTCCCTGTCGTGGACTTTCTCATAGTCGGGTTTTTACGCTACACTGTTCTGAGTCGATGACCGATGGGACTCCTAGCTAGACGGACCCACGCGTCATTGGGTGTCGGTCTAACAGATATAGTAGACGTACATAGAAGATATGCAATTTTGCAATTCCACCCTCCCACCTCTGGACCCGAAAAATTGTCTTCTCTTCCGTATAAAAACCTCACCCGAAACGCTCAGGGCCGACAAATCCCTCATTTCCCCAACCTCCCCTAGCTGCAGAAACCCTAAAAGCCCCCGAAACCGACCCCAACCCTAAGAGCAAGGGCAATAGTAGAGCCAACTACTGGCTATAAGTCATGTCCATGTCATCTAGAGCTAACCTAATAGCCAATATGTACAATAGATAGAGATAAAAATATAGTACTTTATTAATGTATGGCCCACTTTACACTCTCATATAGTGCCTAGGAGCACGTGCTGCAGCTGGCTGTTAAGAGCAAGTACAATAAGATCCAGTCAGCAGACTATAAGACTTAAAATAGTATATTTGTGCTTAGTTGGATGAGAGAGAAGAGGAGAGAGAAGAGAAGTGGGTGGTTAGTTAAGAGCCAGCTGCAGCACGTGCTCCTAGGCACTACGTGAGAGTAAAATGTGAGTCATACATTAATAAAATTTTATATTTTAACATCTAACTATTGTACATGTTGGCTATTAGATTGACTCTAGATGATATGAACATGGCTTATAGCCAACAGCTGGCTCTACTATTACACTTGCTCTAACTAAGAGCCCACTCATCTTCTCTCTCCTCTTCTTTCTCATAGTCTACCTGGCCTTATCAGACTCGCTCTAAGCCTCCTCAGATCTAGATCTTCACATGACCCTGCTGCCGGCCTAGAAACTCTACCCCCGCCACCTACAGCCACCGCCGCCTACTACTTGGGCTGGCATCGGCCTCCCGTACCTCGGTACGGTCGTAGGCTAGAGACAGCACGCGGTGGCACGTTCTTCACCCATGCTGCAGTCGCGCATCTTCATGCTCCGGTAGTAGCGGTTGTAGGAGGCCATCTTGAGACACGGACGCAGCTGTTCCTGGACAAGATTTATCTGGCGTAGGTACAATTCCTCTCCTTTTATTTTTCTTGTAGGAAGGCTCCACTACGGTGTTGTGCGCGGCGCCCGGGGAGTCTTCCGCGTATTCACTGCGTCGGCGGCCAGGTTTCCGTATGGCACCGGCCTCGACGATGCTCTTTCTTATCGACCGTGAGCCTCCTACTCATCCCCTTCTTCCGAATCACTACGTTCCTCCACGGTCTCTAGTGAAGAGGTAAAAATCGAGAGGGATGGCAGCGTGCCTGTGTCGGCGAGCTTCGAGCGGAAGCGACGGCCACCATCCAGCGAGAAAACAAGGGCATTTTCAGGTATGTGCCTCGATTGGCATGTATAATCGTTTCCCCATCTGTACGCGTTTTCGGGGTTGATCCCTTTTTTCCGGTACCTAATATCCCCCTTCTCCCCCCGCAGGTCTAAATCCTCGCACGTACAGCGCATCTGTGCTGATGTCGTCGCACGAGACAGAGAAATCGTCCGTCGTGGACGCGTTCTGGAGCAGGATCGGTTGCTTCGGTTGATGCCAACGACGTAGGTCTGACCCCGTTTTCCCTCCTCCCATCTCCACCTTAGAGAATGTATAATGAGAGGTGCTTATAGGAGTGCTTACAAAAATAAACCAACTATTTTATTAAGCATTGATGCTTATTTCTATAAAAGTGGTATTTAGTTAGGCATCTATGTAGTATAAGTAAGCACCGGTATTGATTTATTTTTGTAAACACTCTTCTAAGCACCTTGCATCGTAGCGTGATCTTAGTTTCTCTCTCCCTCCTCACATCGCCCTCTCTCTCGACAGGATCTGCACCAGGATGGGACCGCGCGGGCACGTCTCTGGTGCTGCGTGTGGCCTCGGACGGGAGCGGCAGGCTATGGTGTTTAAGGTCGGCCATGCGCGGGAGGCGGCTCTGCTGCTGCACGAGGGTAAGGCGACCACGGATCTGCAGGGACACGGGATAGCGCGGACGCATCTTTGGCTCAGACATCCACCTTCTCTAGCAGAGCTCCACCCTCCTGCAGGCTCGCATGCCGCCGCCGCTCTGAACCAAGGTCACCACCGCGAGCCTTGACTCGCCTCGACTCTTCTGCATTGAGCTCCACCCAACGAGCGCCTCCTCCCGCGAGATGAACTGTTCCACGCCGAGGGCCTCCTACAGCCTGAGCCCGACTTCCTGTTCGGTGAGCTGCCATGGCAGATGAGGTTGACCGCTACGGCGGCGGTAGGCTATGCGGCGCCAGCTCCACCAGCGACCGCACGTTCGGTGAGCCGCATCGTCGATGTTCCCATGGCCACGCGAGTCACAGATGGGTGCTTATACGCCCCTTCAACACCAGGGGAAGTCCTCGAGTCCCGCCAGGCGCACTGCCAAAGATGATTACGCCTGAACTTGAGCTGCTGCACGTGGTGGGTGTAGAATGCCCGAGCTGGCGATGTCGGGAGGGCCTCGCAGACGAGGACGAATGCCACCAAGTAAAGCACCGTGTGTGCTTTCTTTTGTGTTGCTGATTTGTGTTAAAGTCTTATATAGTTTATTTTTTGAAAAATACCAGGTATGCTAGCCAAGGTGCAGATGAAGGAGTGAATCATGACCGTAGTGCTGGCGGCAAGGGCGTCTCATCCGCTGCCAGACTCCCCTCCGGCAACGCCTCCTCAGTGTTTACTATATGTGCACCTTGCTGCTGTAGGTGCTGCTCCTCATCGACTCCGACAACAAACTCTAATATTTAGTTGTTCATTCCTATAAACTTTCCTTTTTTAGCGTGTATCCCTGACATTTATATTTGCTAACGCCTCTGTTTATCTTACAATGTCGATTGAGTTAATTTCTGTTGCATCTTGGCCGCCACAGTGTTAGCTCGAGTGGTTGACAGATCTATTAGATACTTGCATAGAATGTTTAGTATAAAGTCTGATAGCTGCGGTTCATTGGATTTTCTCTGTTAACTATTATGCAATAGGCTGATTTGGCATGCCTGCCAGCAACAAGTGGTAGCAATATAGGCTACCTTCTTTTGGCTGCAATTCAAGTACTCCCTCAGTCCCGTAAAGGATGTCGTGACTCATCCCTCTCCCAGTTCAAATTTAATTTTGTAAAAAACTCCCCAATACAGTTAAATCGTTTCACATTTAGCCGATTCAAAATCATATCTTGTCTGTCCCCGCATTCCTCCGCTTCCTGCAGCTCCGGCGTCCTTGGCATCCGCCGCTGCCCTGCAGTCCCCGGGGTCCGCCGCTCTGGTCGCTGCCGGAGGGATCCTACGTGGGTCGCATCACCTGGCCCTGCTCGCCGTCGGAGCCTCGGAGGGATCCCGCTGTCGGGGAGCTCCCTCCTACGGCCGCCGCAGGGCAGCTTCTCCGGCGAGCGGGCGCAAGTCGCCTCCGCCGGCCGCGCGTGGGCGCTGCTCCAGAGCCCCCACTACGACGCCGATCTCGCCTCCCTCCTACGGCCACCGCAGGGCAGCTTCTCCGGCGAGCGGGCGCGAGTCGCCTCCGCCGGCCGTGCATGGGCGCTGCTCCGGAGCCCCCACTTCGACGCTGGCCTCACCTTCTTCCTCGACGTCCTACCTCCCATCTTTTGGCTGCGGGCAGCACCTGCTCTGCTCCGTTGCACTGCTGCGTGAGAAGAACAACAGTAGCTACAGAGGAGAAGCAGTAGATCGAGCCCAGGAAAGCTCCCGCCGTCTCCCTGTGTATCTGAAATGTATAGGACTAGTTCAGTCAACTTCATTTGTAATGTATAGGAGTATTTATGGATAAATAGGATACAGATTGAACCAAAACAGTGCAATTTGACAATGATCATCTTGTTTTTGAGCAATTTGACAATGAACATTATGCCCCTTATGGGAAAAAAAACAAGACAAGATTCTGAACGTCGTTGTCCTCCCTGAACTGATATTGATATGATCAATATCAGAGATGTGTGTACTTGTGTATGATGTGATCAACACAAACAGTGTAGTACCTGGAACTCAAATGCAGGCTAAACCTGGAACTCAAATGCAGGCTAAACCTGGAACTTGTGTATGATGTATAGTGCAGTACCTGGAACTCAAACACAAATCAAATGCAGTATTATACAGACAAATCAAAGATATTCAGAGAGAAAGCAGGCAGATTGCATGTTCGCTCCTGTGTAACTGAATTCTAAAATGTATAGGAGTAGTTCAGTCAACTTGATTTGTAATGTGCAGGAATAGTTCAGTTAAATGCTCTGATTAAATTGATCTGTACAGTCAAATTGACTTTCCAAATTGAAAACAACAGAGAAGCAAAAGCAAGTACTCCCTGTAAGTATTTATGGATAAATAGGATAAGTACTCCTATTAAACCAAAGCATTGAAATACTCCATCGTTTTTAAACTGAAATTTGGCAACGAGCATCATTCGTAAGATTTTGACAATGAAAGCAAAAGCGAGTACTCCCTGTAAGTAGATATGCCCTGTAGCTGTAAGTACTCCCTGTAAGTAGAATGCCCTGTAAGATGCAGATACAAAAGATAATCCCAGAGCAGTAAGGCAGGCAGAAGAAAGTGATCACACTCAACTGGAACATACCAAATAGAATTAGTTTCAAAATTAACATGAAATCTCTAACTTGGTCTAGCAGATTATGCATCACATGTGCTTAATTAATTCACATGTAACCATGGCTGAATTTTAAGTTTCAAGTTTCAAAATGAATATTGTGCAAGAAGCAGTAAAATGAAAGATATAAACAGCACTAAAGCATTGTCAAGCATAGGAACCTCCCTCCTTTCTTAGAACTTGCATCCATTTCTAACAACTTGCATCAATGAGAACTTAGCATCCATTTCTAACAACTTGCATCAATGAGAACTTGCATCCATTTCTAACAACTTGCATCAATGAGAACTTGCATCCATTTCTAACAACTCGATCTCCATTTCTTCTATAAGGGCATAGGTTTTTTCAAGTAGCTCTGTCGTGATAGATAGAGCTATTGGTAGTCGTCCTTCTGCTTGCCGACGTTCTTTGTGATTGTGTGGCATGGCGTAGCCGATGCCTCCTCCAACTTCCATCACCCCAATCATAATATATTGTAGTGTGATGAAACTTCGGGAAAGCGTGTCCACATCGTAGTTGTGGAATTCTTCCTCTACACCCTCTATCAGTTCCTTGATAGTTCCTGGTGCTCTATTATCAATGAGGGATTCAAGTGACCTGAAGAAGCAAAGGTCCAAGACATTCAAGTCCGGACTGTTTGGTGGTTGGTTCATCAATTGAATGTCCAAGTCAGTCGCGGCCACGGCCCGTCGAAAAGAGATATCGCTAGGGAGAAGATGAGGTTTTGCATTGTCTTGCTGTATCAAGATTGTTCTTCCTATATCCTCATCGGGCCACTGGTCTTGGATTGCTGGAACTACTTTCTCACAAATGAACTCCCTCATGACATTACGTGTTACTTTCAATGGTTTCAATTCAATTGTCCCTCTAGGTCTGCGTCGACTTTTTTTTTTAGCTGGCGTCTCTTGGACAAACGCCCATGTGCCAATCTTTCCATCGAATATGACCACTCCTCCTTCACCGTACCTAGGCTTGGCCACAGCTGTCAAGAACATCACTTTCCCAATGTTGTTCTTATTATGCACTGTGCGCAATGGTACACTTTCTTCGGGGAGTAGGTAGTAGTTATTCTTCACCTTGGTCATGTAGAACCACTTTTCATCTATGTGGACGACATTGTCCATTAGCTTGAACATAGGCCAAGGACTTGTCAACCAGCCCTCGTCGAGCATCGAGACACAGAACTGCAGTCTCTTAAGCTTGTTTGATAGTGTCATAGAAGGTTTCAAGCGGCTACTATGGCGTCTCAGAAAACCCAACTTAAACCTCCGGTGTAAGGTTGACCGGCTCACACCCAATGATCTTGCTAAACCTCTAATGGTCCTTCTTTGGTTCAATGGTACTGTTGCTACACTCGGCAGATCCAGGTCTTTCTTTTTCCTCCCAACATTACCCTTCTTCTGATTTGAAACATCAACTTCTTCATTACGTGCAATCTGGCCCAGTGCTTTCAACCATATTCTTTCAATTGTACGGACAGTTGTATTCAACATAACTGCAATGAGCTCCTTGTCATGCATTTGAATTGAACCATCTCTGCACTTAATCACCTCCAAAGCAAAATACACACCAAACCTTTGCTCATTTGTGAGTTCTGGTTTTGGGCCAACACCTGCAGAAACATTGCAAGCAAAGGAATTTCAGGAACATTGCAAGCAAAGGAATTTCAGGAACATTGCAAGCAAAAGAATTTCAGGAACATTGCAAGCAAAGGAATTTAAGGAACATTGCGAGCATCAGAAATATTACCTTCTTCTTCTTCTTCTAGAGCATCTTCTTCTGGAGCATCAAAATCTAGAGCATCTTCTTCTTGAGGAATCTCATTCAAATTGAGACCTGCTTCTTGAGGATTCTCATTCAAACCGAGACCCGCTTCTTGAGGAATATCATTCAAACCAAGACCCGCTTCTTGAGGAAGCTCATTCAAATTGAGACCCGCTTCTTGAGGAAGCTCATTCAAATTGAGACCCGCTTCTTGGGGAAGCTCTATCAAACCCAGAGCCGCTTCTTCAGGAAGATCATTCAAATTGAGACCCGCTTCTTGGGGAAGCTCTATCAAACCAAGAGCCGCTTCTTCAGGAAGATCATTCAAATTGAGACCCGCTTCTTGAGGTAGCTCATTCAAATTGAGGCCCGCTTCTTCAGGAAGCTCATCCAAACCGAGACCCGCTTCTTCAGGAAGCTCATCCAAACCGAGACCCGCTTCTTCGGGAAGCTCATCCAAACCGAGACCCGCTTCTTCGGGAAGCTCGTCCAAACCGAGACCCATTTCTTCTGGAAGATAAATTCAAGGGAACTCATCCTTGTAGGTGTTATGAAGGTCTGTACACATTCCTGTAAAAGAGCGAGATTGTTTCAAGAACAACAAATATATGGTTTCTTTCAAGAACAAGAATGACATGGTTTCTTTCGAGCATAGTAGCTTACCATGTACCAAAGGTTCAGAGAATATGTCCTTTTGATGCATCCTGTTATATTTCCACATATGTTGTGCTTTATAGGGTACTTTCTTCCTCTTTTTAGACAGCTTACATAGATTTTCTCCGCTAATTTGTTTTATCATATACCTGTACAAAGAAAAGATTAAATTTACTTTCATTGTGAATTTGTTCTTGTGATTAGGCCAACTGAAACTTACACATTAGATAACACTATTTCCTGATCAAATTTCATCATTATGTTTTGTTATCTTGTACACACAGAGGAGCAGCAACTGGAGAAGAAGGTTTCAAGTGCCTTTGTTGAGATAACTCATCCACTTCAACATAGCAACATAGCCGCCACCCAAGTGTTTCTCAGTAAATCTGTTCATCAATCTAGCAAATGACAGACTAAATATTCAGGTCAGTGCAGACTGAATATTTAGCAAATTGCAGGCATACTGATGCAAAGTTTCAGTGCACTGTCAAGTTCATTGAGATAATTTCAGGAGGAATGCAGTAGAAAATATGATGTAATCGAGTACTTATGTGTACTTATCATTAACAGTAGGATAAGTAGATGTGCATGTGCTATATCAGTTAAATGACTTAGATGCCCAAGGCATCAAAAAATAATAATGTTGTCAGGATTTATAGCTTTTTATGCTACACCAGATATCATACTTGCAAAATAGAGAGTAGCATGACAGTGTAGATTAGAAGAAACATAAACCTTGAAAAAGAAAAGAAGTCAGAAATGCTAGAAATTGTGCAAGCATGGACCATAAGAAAGAGAAGGTGCTCTGCAGTATGTGGTACTTTTCAGTTTTAGGTGAGAATTGTTTTTGAGCTCCAAACAAAAGACTGTCAACATTTGGGCCATACAAGCAAACTCCAAAACCACTAGATTTTCCTGAATACAGTGAATCTTTATAGTATGGGATTTGTAAGTTGGAAGGTGTTGTCAGCATTTCAAATAAACATGGACTTTTTTCTTTCCTAGAATCTGTAAATTTCTCCAGCAGTTGTCTTCCATGGAGTCCAGCCTGTGTTCTTGACTTCTGATTCTGAGAGGCACCTACAACACTTTGGCCCTTGTCATTGTTTTCTAAAAGGTTGAACATCTTTTCACTACATTTCCAGAGTGGCTCCTGATTTGGGTTTGCAAAATACTGATATGTACCCTGCTCATCAATTAGACAATCTGACAATGAGTTATTGTCAAGAAGTGAGACAGGTAGGGTCTTCACGGAGACGCGTGATGCCTCTTGCAGGTTTGCAATGATCCATGATCCTATCAGTTCTTCTATGAGACTGCAGCTCATACTCCTGATGCGATAATTCCATCAAGTTGGATGGAGCTACGTTTAGCATGTATGAATTTGGTGCATGTATGAATTTGGTGATATGATAAATTGCATCCAAGATTTTTCTTTGCATTTCTCTACATAAATTTGGTGGCCAAAACAGAACCTTTGCTGAATCCCTCACTGATGAATCAAGCAGCACCACCAATTACACTGTCCGTACATTCAATTGGGATGAATCGATCAGATGGCCGCAGCAGTTGGGATTTACCTTGTGCCTACAGCAGCAGAAGCAAGCCGGAGCGGTGGCCGGCGGCTTCAGCTTGGGGAAGACACTCCCTTTTCTCCGGCAGCAGAAGCTCCCCGTCGTCAGCTGGTGCGCACGGCCTCAGCAGCTCGGTACAGCGACGGGGGCGACGACGCCGGTGCGCACAGCCACAACAGATTCCTCGCAGGTGAGCATGGGGGAAACGGCGCCGCTTCATATCCGGCCACCGGAGGAGGAGAAATATCCCATCTTGACTCGAGTAGGAAGAAGACGACGCGTGGGGGGAGA
This sequence comes from Avena insularis, assembly GCA_023614405.1. Lineage (NCBI taxonomy): Eukaryota > Viridiplantae > Streptophyta > Magnoliopsida > Poales > Poaceae > Avena > Avena insularis. The sequence continues at coordinate 333,393,180 of CM042696.1, forward strand.
TTGAGGCGGTGACGATGCGCGAGAGGCAGGGTAGGCAGCAAACTGGGGAAGCAGCGGCGTCGGGTGGCGCCAGGGATGGGAGGGGTGGTGGTGGTGGAGCAAAGGCGGCGCGGTGGCGGCGTCGAGCCAAGCAGGGGAAGAGGGGAGAGAGCGAGGAGGCAGGTGCCGTCGCGTGGACTTCGTAGTTGGTCGGAAATTTGGAAAGGGGTTTTTTGCAAATAGATCCGTCCGACATCTTTTACGGGACGGAGGGAGTAACTAGATTTAGGAGTGCGCCTCGGCGCACGCGTCCGTAGGTTTCGCATCTATTTAGCATTAGTATATAGAGCTTTTATTGTCTAAGTTTCTATTATTGCACGCTTCGGCGCAATTCCATTGAATTCTCAGCGTTTTACATTTGGTATGATGGCTGTAAAAGAAAAATGATAATACGTTTTTTAGGTAAACGTTTAGGGCATGTATACCAAAATCCTTAGCGACCAGGCACGGGTCGAAGGCTCCAACACGGGTATGTAAAAATAGACGCTTAGATGAATTAAAGAAATAAAAAAAAACAGGAGAACAGGCCGCAAAAAAGGCAAGTGCGGAGAATACGAGATGAAGCGGCCGGCGGCGAACGCTTTTGCGTCGACGCTACGGTTATCTCGGGATTGGACAGGATTAGTGGTTAACTACCAGGAAATTAACCCTAGCGTCGAGGGTTACCATCCGCATTGTACCTGCCCTTATATACAACCATAGAAATATGATAATATATTACAATAACTAATATTAAACATATATAGTACAGTACGTTCTGTCCAAAGTAGATTAACCCTAGCGTCGAGGGTTACCGTCCGCATTGTACCTGCCCTTATATATGATAATATATTACAATAACTAATATTAAACATATATAGTACAGTACGTTCTGTCCAAAGTAGCAAAAGTAAGGATGAAACAACAAAAGGAAGGTAAACTGTGTGTGAAACAATACATTGCTTATTTATAAAATCAATGATAAGCAAGTAGCAAACCATCATTTCCATTTTACTCGATACATTAAAGCAATAGATGGAAGACTCGAAAGCCAGAATCATCTACCTATGGACTCCTATAAGCAGCTGATGCATCTGTGCTAACTGTTATTCAAATAAATACTGGATTACAGTGCATAGTATTTTTTGCAGAAAGAAAACAATGACACATATCACTGAACAAGTACCACTTAGGCATGCAAGTCCAGCGTAAATGGCAACAAATGTTAAACAGGAAAAATTAGACAGCACACGTCGTTTCAGGCACAGAAATAATAAATGACCGGTGCTTGGGCAATTGGTGGTTGAAAACAGATCTTCTCTACATAACTAAAAGACACAATATACACGGTAAGAGGAGTGAACATAGTATACCAAGGCACTTAATTACTAATCGCACTTGTATAGTACGCATAGAAAACACCAACCAAAATCCAAGGTAAACCATAATAAATAATAAGTAATATAGTATTGTGCAGATAGTTTATGAGGCAAATCTTGAATCTGCGGGATGTTCTAATGGTAAGAACATAAATAGTCAACCAATTTTATGCAACTTATTTACAAAAGTTACATGGACAGAGAACATGATATGTTAACTGGTGAAGACAAAATTGCACTTGCTGGATCAACATTTCGATAGGAGCCGAACTGTATTGCTCGCTGAAGTAAGGCATCAAAGCTACCCTCCATGCAAGGATTCTTACTTAATAGGAGCAATCGGCAAGGACAGTGATGAATTCTACAGTAATGCTCTCACCAGAAGGTTCCAGTTGAAAAATAACATACATAAATTCAACAAATCATCAAGCAAAAACACACCACGAGACCACTATTTACATATTTACTGCAGCTTATGCCAGTACTAACTAATAACAGGTTGACGGCCAGAGGTAATCACAAATATAGGATATCTCACTGATGCTACTCAAATACTATTTGTAGGAACCGAAAGTACTCTAGGAAAACTTGTGAACTCCATCAATCTATTACAATACTCTCAATCCAAAATTGTGAGAACAAAGCAAATAAACCAACCTAGATAGAAAAATTGGGGACTTACCGATGAATCCGGTAGTAGTCCTCACCAACCTCACGCACGGCCATTGAGACAAAGCTGTCATTTTAGTATGTTTCCTGATGAAATAGCATGCCTACTACGAATGTCATTTTGTGACAAACAATGGAGCTTAATAACAAATGAATGGCAAAGTTGAACTGTAATGAAGCAATGGAAATTATTTTACTAATATGATCGACATGGACTAGCAAAATAAATACATATCAAGAGAGTTGATCCCCATACTTGCAAGAATTGCTATAGGATTTGTAACCCGAGCACCAAATGATAATAATTAAGTTAGAAGCTCTTCTGCAATGGAAGACACGGAGGAAGCATCATGAATCTTGGCTGATTCTATAGAATTTTATATACATACGTGTCATTCAATCAAGTTGACATGATCTGTAAAACCAAAAATGGTAATAAGAAAAGGCATGAGTAATAATAAATATCTATGATAAATAGGGGTTGCACTAATTATACTGACATAATACATAGCTATAGAAAAATTTGCACAACTGATAGTATCATGGAGCAGAGGATTAGCTAGTTTTGTAACCATACCCAGCCCAACCTGTGAACTCAAACTTTGCATATGGAGCATCATGTAGAAAGCATTTTAGAGAGAGAGAGAGATAGAAAGAAAGAGAGAAGAGAGATGTACCTGAGCTTGAGCGCCTCCTCGACACAAGGACAATGGCGATGCGGGCAGAGACGGTGTACATCAGCTGTCCAAGCTCGGCGGTGATAGGCGGAATACCTACCATTATATACTGATCAGGAACACGGATAAGTTTCAAGAGTATGATTTGACAAACAGATTAGCGCGCTCGCAAATAGTAGTATGTGCATACAAAAGGAAAAGTTATATCAGGTCACATCGTCTGAAGTGGAAAATTACATATGATTCTGAATTTTCAAAAAGTAAATGGTCTTCCAATTTTAAAATCACATCACAAAGATCTAATAGCATTCTGAATAAATAACTGGTTATCACTAAGAGGGATCACCATAGCTAGCGTTGTTCAGACAGTGTTCAAAGGCTACCGCTGCAGCAGAAACCTCCTTCTGTGCGCCGGTGAGCAAGGACTCCATGACTGTACTATATATAATATTTTTATCTATGGAATTATGACTTGTGATCATGGGGAAAATTCTTTTATCTCCCGAAGAAATTGTCATCCCTTGAATAATGCTTGTTTTTGTCAGTAGACATAACAAGAAATATCAAATGGGCAAACGTATGTTAACTGGATAACTATACCTTACATAATAAAGTTGGAAATCAGCAGCTCAAATGACTAAATGAGAATTTCATCTTTCGAATATGTTTACTCGGAATAATATCATACTCTTCTTACTAACATTGTCTAGATCCATATTGATGAATACCACGGATAGAAATCCACCACTATCTAATCCTGAGCATCTTATTCTATAAACAGAACATAAAACCAACTTGCAACAGGATATAGGCATATGCTTGGCAAGTAGGTAAGGTAAGTATGATCTTGTTCAACCAAATGTTGTACTGTTGGGATAAAGAAGTACTATACTGCAGCAACCACAAAATAAACTGTCGAGTAAGTATACTTAATGATGCATAATGGCAATACGTTATACATGTTACAAGAAAACGGGTTTATGGAGTTACCTTCAGAATATCCCGAGTACATGTTTTACCACACCATTCTAACCAAGAATTTTCAGGCCAGTCGCAGGTACAATCACCTACTCTAGAATTTAATCTTAGGGGTAGGCGAAGAAACATGAAGCCGACATGAGGTTGGAATGAACACACACCATGAACATGCACACATGCTAATTCTTTATCTGCTAAGCAAAGGAAGTTATGGAGGGATCGAATACCAAATGTACTTCATGAAGTTGAACAAATTGGCCCCTTCCTCTCTTAAATTTACTTTCAACTTGTTCTTCATCTATTTTCTGAGCACAAATACAACTACAATCAAATTACTTATTAGTTAAAACATAAATATTTCATGGATTAATGTTCCTCTGCAGCTTGCTAGAATTATCATCAAAACATAAGAATATGCATAAACAAACATGACAAAAAAAGAAGAGGAAGAGGAGTGTTACCTGTATTATTGTCGTACTTCAAAAACGCACCTGCCTAAAAGTAATGATAATATTTTCACCTGTATTGAATCAGGTTTTAGTAATATCATAGTTAGTATATATGATCAATTTAGTAACCTGATATAGTTAAAATTACTGAGATCTATAACAATACATGAGGACACCGGAAGAATTATACAGCAACAAATTCATTGGAAGAGGAAAAAACATATCTGCAAAAGATTACTACCATGTGTGTTGTACGACATGCTTAAAGTTATCGACCGAACTAATTTCAAGTTGCAAACAAAGTTAATCAAAATGTGGTGCATACACAACCTGACGATCTATGTATTTTGACATGGACAAGTTAACCAAACTTGTGCCAAAATTTAATAACACTAAGAGGAGAAATTAACTAAATGCACCTTTTGAAAACTGAGAAGAGAGGTGCACCATGGTTGAGTTGCCTTCCGCGTTGGCCCCCCATGTTCTTATGTGCCAACACCCTTCAAGAAGCAGGTGGAGTGATAATCCGATTATAGAACTGAAGATGAGCAAATGAAAGGATAACAGATATTTACATGCGTCATTGGATTGATGCAATTCGTGGGTGGAGGAATAACACGCTTTTCTCCCATATATCAGTCTTCAACTACGTAGAGCTAGGGTCAGTCGTGAAAGCGGGAGAAAAAAAAACCTGAAGCATCGCGCTCCTCTCGCCCCCCAGGGCGACGGGGGCGCCGTCTCCTTCCTCCGGCCGAACCTCACCCCTCCCACCCACCTCCTGTCGCTGCCGGTGGCCAGGGCCGTCGGGCGCTGCTCGTGAGGCGCCGGCGACGCCGACTTGTTCTTCCCCGCGACGAGCAGCTAGGATCAGGGCCCCTCTTTTCGGCGGCGGTGCTCCTGGTGCGGCGGAGGTCCTGCGCGGCGGGGGAAGAGGGTGCAGCGGCACGGCAGTGGGTGGCGGGGCTGCGCGGCGTAGCAGCGGCCGACAGAGCTCGGAGCTGGCAGCGCCATGGCGGCCTAGATCGGGCCCCTTTTGGGCCCGGATCTGGGTAAGGCGGGCCGGCCGGCTATGCTCTGGATGCTTTGCAGATCTAGGCGGGTAGGGTGGATGGGATCCGCGGCCTCCTCAAGTCAGCTTGTTGCAGCGTGGTTGCGGACTTTACGGGTCCATCGGGACCCAGCTGAACCGCCATGGGACTGGTATTCTTGGGCCCGGCTGGACCTACGGAGGACTGGTGTGCCTGCGGCCGTGGCTGGTCGACTACCGCCTCTAGCGGTGGAGGTTGTTCCCTCTCACAAGGCCATGGTACCGTGGGCTCTGTTTCATTTCTACTTGTGCCACGATGTTGCAGACCTCACGACGGCTTGCTCGGTGAGACAATGCTGGAGGATTCCAGACCGGAGTGGCGCATGTTCGTGGGAGGCAAGTTTGGTGGTGGTGAGACCTCACCCTCATGGGTATCATGCGCAACGGTCGTCCGGGGGTTGTGGATAGGGTCTTCGGGAGAAATCCTTGTCGTCTCGACCGATACTGACGTGGTGCCACCCGCGGGTAGCATCTTTCCTTCCTGGAGGGCGTCGTGGCTACCTCTCATCCACTGCCCTCTGTGTGCCAGGGGAAACCCTATGTAACACCTCAAAAATATTAAACAACAAGATCTAATCACCCAAGTTTAGGGTTAATAAAAACTTTTATTATTAAACTTAATATGAATGCATGTGTGATTTCCATTATTGCATCAATGAATGAAATTGCCATGTTTGAGTGCTATCAATAGTAAGGATTAGTTTAAAAAGAAATACCACATCATCTAGATTATTTCCAAGCAAAATCAAATGAAAAGAAAGTCAAATATGGATCATATGATCATATGGTCATTTTGGCAAAAGTTAACCAGTAGCCCACTTTGGGTGTCTCTAGTAAAAGATTTCTAACAGAAACATTTCTAATTCTTTTCACCCCTTGCTAGACCAAGTAAAAGTGAATCCAAGAAAACTTTACAAAATGGCAGAAACTATTTTCAAATCTATTTAAGAGGCAATTCAAAATTGAATCAAGTTCATATGCCTAGATCATCACTTTTCAAAAACCACTCAAACAACTTCCACTTGACAAATCCCAGCAACCATAGACTACCAAGCATATGACCAGATCACTCACCAAAAATCATTCAAAAATTTGAAAATAAATTTCATGCGGCTATTTGGTCGAACACCTGGCAGACACGGTACAGCTACCAACTATCTGCTGTTTGTGATCAATCCTCATGATCATTCCTAGTACTTGGCCGTGCAGTGGAGGAGCTCATATCCACTGTTGCACCAGTGACATGCCCGTACCGAGCCAGCCATGCCGGTCGACCACGAACCACTCGCTGTGCGCCGCGCCGCCCTCTCCCACGACACCAAGATGATAGCCGTGACCTCACCGCCACCCTCTGTCCACCCCTTGACCAACGGTGAGGAGTGGAGACGCTGGAATCACCGCGTCTATTTAAGCCTCTGCCATGTCGAGCGCACGAGGAGCATCGCAGCCACCTCGCGCACACACGCCATGCCTCATTTTCTCAGCTCGTACCTGCAGTCGCCGTGCCACCAGTGACCTTCCAGACACGATGGTTCACCGCCGCGCGCCTTGTGACCACCGTACTGAGTGACGAACACCTGCGTACCTGAACAGAGCGCCGACATAGCCCGACCGACTGAGACCGCCCCTTGCCATGCTGTCATGCGCATGACGATCGCCGCAGTCCCCCGCATCGACCCATGCCCTCCGCCATGCTTAGCGCGACCTGTAGCAGCGTCGCCAGAGAAGCCCGACCATGCTGCCCTGCCTCCACCGCTGAGGTATAAATAGAGGCCACCCAGACCTCATTCTGCACACCATTCCACTCTCCACTCACCCAGGAACCTCACTAACCTTTCCCCGGAGCAAGGCGAGCACCACGACGTCGGAATTTGGCCAGAGTTCGCCGCTGCCATCGAGGAAGGAAGCCATCGATTGGAGCCACCCCATGAGCCGTCGTGACCACCCCTCGAACCGCTGTCGATGACAAGCCCGTTCGCCCCCATCGCTGACCCTAGCTGGAGCCCCGGTGAGTCCCCAACGACCCCCACCGCCGTGTTAGGGTTTGTATCTCGCCGGAGCAGTTCGACGGAGATGACGAACCTCAGCCGTAGATCCCGTTCTAATCGTAGGGCTAGTATTGATCGATACCGTTTCGGGTTAGTTAGATGGCTTACGCTGTGGGGGACCATTCGTGAGACCATTCAAGCGCCAACACTGTGTAGATGGGCCGGCACATTTATTATCCCGCGTAGAGCCCAGCAGTTCAAATGGAATTTTGTCTATTTAGTTAAAATCCTATTCAGTAGCTATATTCAAAATTCAATTCCAAGAGATATACTAATCTAAATTGCATGATTCCAATTTTGTTGGAAAGGTATTAAAAATATCTAGTCACCCCTGTTGGATTTAAACCAATTGAAACTATAGATCACCTATACTAAAAATAACAAGATAGATACTTTTACCACTTCAAACATTTTTATAAAATAAACTATAAATGCTTTTGAGCTGATTCCAACTCTCAAAAATCACATTTGCCATGCTCTAATTGAATATGTAAAAAGATTTGGTTTCACAGATATTGAACATGGACTAGTATTAAAAGAATGCTATATAAGAATTTCTAGCCACTTAAATATTATTAAATAGTAATATTAAATCTTGTAATGCATGGCCATCATTTTAAATCACATTCCCAAGTATTGAAGTAGGTGGTGATGACATGTGTCAACATGATCCACTATTTTAACTGGAGAATATTAAATCTTAAGGATTTAAAATGAGTAGAAATTAATTTTCTAAAATAAGAAGAATACGAAAAATGTTAATATTCTATATAATGATTGAGATGATATTAGATCATCTAGTGTGAGCCTTGTGTGCTAAATAGAAGTAGTGAAGTGTTGTTTGGTGATTGTGTACCTTGTGTGCATTTATAGACGCTAGTACCGACCCGGGCTACGACGAGGAGGAGTACTTCGAGGAAGAAGAAGTGAACTTCAACAACTGCACTACTCAAGGCAAGCTATAACTATGCATGCTATATGTGCAAGCCCACTATACCAGATGCACTAGGCATGTTTGGTTATGCAACTTTGAATATACCATTCCCAGTTTTTACTCCAAGCTTTACTTTTCCTTTTACTGAAGTTCCTATCTAGTTAATAAATTGTGATTAGTGGAAAAGTAGGATGGATACCATCAAGATTATAGAACTAGTCTTGGATACTTATAATTGATTAGCACCCCCAATAGTGACACCCTCAATACTAGTGGCTAGTGCTAAAACTAAACTTGATTACTTTAGTTGGGAATACTTGGTGAAAATGATTATGAAAACCTTGGAATGATGATTCATTCTATTGAAATGTTTTGACATGTGTTATGATACACAATGGTTTGGTGATGAAAATGATGAGGCATGAGCCTTGACTTTAATAAAAGCTGATGGTTGGGTTCGGATGTGATACCATTCCAATTTTACTGTACAACCACAATACCTGAGTTCGGTAGGGCTTGACTGGAAGTTTATATGTCTTAGTATGGGTTCCCTTGTGGAAGAGGTTGAGCTGAGGCTACCTCGTGATGAATGTCCACCTATGTAGTGCCCAGGATGACAGATGGTCATGGCTGGGAGGCCAAACTCATAGGGGAGGTGCCTATACTAGGGTGTGTAATTGAAAGGTTAGGATTGATTATCCGCATACTAAGTATGATGATTCAGGGTTAACCCTGACGGATGTATCGAATTTTGTAGTGAAAGTGTACCACCTCTGCTAAGTGTCAAACTATTCGAATAGCCGCATCCGCGGTTATGGACAATTGGAGTGGCCATACTGTTCCATTGTCAGATGTTTTCAAAATGATTGGTGAATTGAAAGATGACCTTAACTTGACCACAACAGATTTGTGGATAGGAAATCTAAGTTCCCACTTAAGTAATGTAGAGAACTAAACTTAGGTCTTTACTCTTAAGGCTTTATGAAATAAACCTGGCTTTTTGCAAACAAACCTAGAGCTTATGACTCCGACTAGTTTTACCTTACTTATGCTAGTGATAGTTTGCAAGTACTTAAATTGTACTCATGGCTTTGTCCCTGGCTTTGTCCCTAGCTATTCCCATGGCCAGACTATGAGGAGGATTACCCGGAAGACGGACAACAATAGGTCTATGACAACTAGGATCATCTCCCATCGCCAGCATTGCCAGTGATCATGAAGAAGGAGCCTACTACGTTTACTTTCCGCTGCTTTGATTGTATTAAGACTGGATCATGAGATCCTTTATTTGTAAGACCTTTAATATGGTTTGTAATGGATGATGTATTGTGGTACCACTTCTGTTATGTCTCGCAAAAATGGTAATCCTGGGATTGCGATGTACGGCATAACTGGCATCTGGACTTAAAAATCCGGGTGTTGACAAGTTGGTATCAGAGCCATCCTGACCATAGAAGACCCTAGTTAGAATGGACGCCTGAAAAACCTAGTTTCAAAACAAAGAAGGTGAGTATTTACAAAAACCTATTCTCATTCTTATCCTTGAGATTCTTTCAAAAAGAGATCACTTGTTACTCAAAACTCTTACAATTCGACATAAAAATTGACACACTTGATCACCCCATTAACTTACTCATCTTAATTGCTTATAGATGGAGGTCAAATATAGCAAGTTTTACCAGATGGGCAATGGCGGACAACTTATCTTTGAGAGGGATCTGGACTAGCTTTCAGAGTATCTTGGACGCCAGCACCCGGAGTTCTTCGGAGCACAGCTCAATGACCAATCTAGAGGGAAGCTACAGTGGCTGATTGCTACCGTCCTGAGAGGCAAAATGGAGCCACCTCTTTCTGACAAGATTCAGTTCAGCGTAAGGGAGAACAACTAGCTAGACAGATTAACCAAGGCAATGCAAGAAGGTCTTGCATGTTTGTGTGCTCAAAACATCAACCAGATCATCGGCACTCATTTTGCCCACTATGCAAGACGTGACTCTATAGGACAACCTTTGGCCATGTCGGCCCATACAGAGTTGAAGCATCACGTGGACCACATGGCCTTCATGTTGCACAAGACGCAGAAAGAGTTAGACAATGCCCGAGCTTACGCCAACCAGAACCATGCCAAAGCTGTTGAAAGGAAGCAAACCATCGCCATTCTCGCCAAGGAGCGCAAGTCACTTCGCAGCCAGCGAGACAAAAAGGATCGCACCATCGCCCGTCTTCGTCAGAACATAGCCACCCTGGAGGAGACTATCCACGACCAGGAGATCCAGCTTGAGAAGAAGGATTAGGAAGGTGAAGATATCTGTGGTGATATTTACTCCTACCTCAGTGATGACAATGACTGTCTGGAGTACATCGCCATGGAGGACAACACTGCTGACGATGATGCTGATTTCATTGATGATGAGGAGCCTGATACCCCTGATGATGAGTAGTCGCACCTGAGCACTATCGTAGGTGTGAGTTGTACCCTGTCCCACTATATCGTAGCTTCACAAAATGGTTCTTAAAACCATCTGTTTTCTAGTTGTGGTGTGTGTTTGTATTGTGTGTTTGGAATGAATGAATGAGAAGAAGTTGTTAGTTTGCAAAACCTGAGTCAAACTCAAAGTTTAAAGCTTTTGAAACAAACCCATGAACCATAGAAATTTCCCTCTTGTCTCACTATCTATCTCAATCTTTAGATGACTCGGGGAAACCCCGGAGGAAGCAGTTATTCTCAGGACCCAATGCTGCAGATTCTGCAAATGTTAGTTTCTGATCGTGAAGCTGGTAGAGCTGAACGTCAAGCCAACCTAGCCACTCTTCAACAGATAGCCCAGATGGCCCACAATAATCAAGGCCATGGAAACCAAGATCACCATGGATCCAAGCTCCAAAACTTCCAGAATACCAATCCTCCTATGTTCAGCAAGTTAGAAGAACCTTTAGATGCAGATGATTGGCTGCAGACCATGGAAAACAATCTAGAAGTTGTAGGAGTTGATGGTAATGAGAAGGTGTTGTTTGCCACCCACTATCTGTCCGGCTACGCTAGATCATGGTGGAATAGTACTCGTACGATGAACAAAGGTCAGATGATGACATGGGATGAGTTCAAGCTCAAGTTCAGCAGGACCCATGTGCCCCCGGGTTTAATCAAGAGGATGAGGGATAAGTTCAGAGATTTGAAACAAGAAGGATGACTACGGTTGAGTACCGTGACAAATTCCTATCACTATCTAGGTATGCCCCTGATGAGATTGACAATGAAGCCAAGAAGAAGGAGAGATTCTTGAATGGTCTGCATGATGAGATGCAGACAGTGCTAGTCAATATTCCCTTTGATGACCTTGAAGCCTTAGTGGATTCTGCAATCCAGATGGAAGGCAAGATCAACCAGGCCAGTGAGAACCGCAAACGTCGGATGATGCACCAACCAGGACCCCACCATACCCCGAAGTATCGCCCCAACCCGTCTGCAGGATATGCACCCAGAAACAACAGGCCACCAATGAACCACCTGAACTAACCCAACCGCAGCGGAGGAAACCCAAGGCTCGAAGGAAATCATAACAACAAACCTGGCAACTCCAATAACTTCAGTCGTGAACTGTCAAAGTCCAACAACAACAACAATACTACCCCAAGGACTAGAAGCAATGCTGTGCCTATCGCAAACAAGTCAATGATCACATGCTTTGAATGCGGAGTCATGGGTCACTACTCCAACGAGTGCCCCAAGAATCTTGCCGCAACAACCAATGTGACTGCACCTGCCTAGCAGCAGCGCCATGTCCAGCCTGGAAAGATATTTGCCCCAGGAAACCCGCACAACCGTAATGGTCGTCTGTTCCACATGAATGCTGAGGAACACCAGGAAGCGCCAGATGTCATGCTGGGTATGTTTTCTGTTAACTCAATATTAGCAAGAGTGTTGTTTGATTCTAGAGCATCGCACTCGTTTGTTACAGAAGAATTTGCATGCACTAGTAAGATTCAACCAACAAATTTGAAGCATGTCATGATAGTTCAAATACCTGGTTCAACTACCAAAGCTAGAAAAATTTGCAAGGCCGTACCTATCAAAATCCATGGGATAGATTTTTATGCCAATCTAATAGTACTTGGAACCAAAGGTTTGGAAGTAGTGCTAGGGATGGATTGGATGTCGAAACATCAAGGATTAATCGACTGTGCCAAGAAAGCCATAACCATGACCAGTAGCAGGAGTATCAGTAGACCATGTATCTGAGACATTGCCCCGTCAATTCAAGTGCAACAAGAGTTTAGCCAAGACCACCAGTGACAAAGTCAGAGTAGTCTGTGAATACCCCAATGTGTTCCCAGATGAATTGCCCGGTATGCCCCCAGATCGGGATATCGAGTTTATCATTGAAATAGTTCCTAGAACTGGACCCTTAGCTCAGAGACCTTATAGTATGAATCCATCTGAATTAGTGGAGCTGAAGAAGAAACTTGATGATATGCTGGGAAAAGGTTTGATACAACCAAGTGCATCGCCATGGAGATCACCTGTTATGTTTGTTGATAAGAAGGATGGTGCCAACAGTTTGTGTACGGATTATCGGAAGTTGAATGACGTCACCATCAAGAACAAGTACCCACTGCCAAAGATATAAGATTTGTTTGATCAACTGACTGGTGCCAGAGTGTTTTCTAAGATTGATCTTAGAACTGGTTATCATCAATTGAAAATCCGCGCGACGGATATCCCAAAGACTGCCTTCACCACCAGATATGGATTGTCTGAGTACAATGTCATGTCTTTTGGAATAACCAATGCCCCCACTTATTTCATGAACCTCATGAATAAGATTTTTATGAACTTTTTGGATAAATTTGTCGTTGTTTTTATCGATGACATCCTGATCTACTCCAAGTCAGAAGAGGACCATGAGCAACATCTGAGAACCATCCATGAAACCCTTAGGGAGCATCAGTTGTATGCCAAGTTTAGCAAATGTGAATTCCGGTTAAAATAAGTAGGATTCCTAGGCCATATCTTGTCGGCAGGAGGAGTTGCTGTCGATCCCGCCAAGATTAAAGATGTTGAAGAATGGAAAGCCCCAACCACCCAAACCGAAGTCCGCGCATTTTTGGATTAGCCGGATATTACCGCAAGTTCGTTGAAGGATTTTCAAGCATCACAAGACCGATGACCCAGTTGTTTAAGAAAGACAAGAAGTTTGAATGGATGGACAAATGTGAAGCAAGTTTTCAAGATCTCAAGAAGAGATTGATTTCAACCCCAATTTTGATCATGCCCGATATCAAGAAGCCTTTTGATGTGTATTGTGACGCATCCAAGATTGGTCTCGGATGTGTGTTGATGCAAGAAGACAAGGGTATATCCTATCTGTCCAGACAACTGAAGCAGCATGAGCAGAACTACCCTACCCATGACCTAGAACTGGTAGCCGTAGTTTTAGCTTTGAAGACATGGCGTCATTACCTTATGGGTAACCGCTGTGAGATTCATTCGGATCACAAGAGTCTGAAGTATATTTTCACCCAGAAGGAGATAAATATGAGGCAAAGGAGATGTATAGAGTTAATCAAGGATTATGACCTTGATATTCACTATCACCCCGGCAAAGCCAATGTGGTAGCGGATGCTCTTAGTCGATTGCCTATAGATTAAACACCATGATAAGGAAGCCCAGCCAAGTCTACATGAGGAAATGGAAAATTTCAGAGTGGAGCTAGTTAGCGAAGGATTTCTAGCTAGCATAGAACTTCAACCCACGTTGATTAGTCAGATAAAAGAGGCCCAGAAAGGAAACGCCAGTATCGATGGAATCAAGCATCATATCAAAACAGGGAAGGTACCCGAATTCATCGAAGATGAAGAAGGAGTTCTGTGGTATAAGGGACGTATCTGTGTTCCAGCAGATTCGGAATTGAAACAAGTTATTATGCAGGAAGCCCATGATACCCTTTATTCTATCCACCCGGGAGGAACCAAGATGTATCAGGATATGAAGGAGCAATTTTGGTGGCACAAAATGAAGAGAGAAGTCGGAAGCTACATAGCCAAGTGTGATATCTGTGAGAGAGTCAAAGCGGAACATTAGCGACCCGCAGGACTTTTGCAACCATTGCAGATTCCGGAAATGTGATTCCGTTGGAATGGATTTTATCACAAGTTTGCCTACATCTAGTAGGGGAAATGGCTCTATTTGGGTCATAGTAGATCGATTGTCCAAGGTAGCCCATTTCATACCCGTCAAGACTACCTACCAAAGTTCGAAGCTAGCGGAGTTGTATATTGCTAGAATAGTCAGTTTGCATGGAACCCCCAAGACCATAGTGTCGGATCGAGGAACCCAGTTTACCTCAATATTTTGGCAGAAGGTCCAAGAAGGATTAGGAACCAAACTGAATTTCAGCACAACTTATCACCCGCAAACCGACAGACAAACAAAAAAGGCAACCAGATCTTAGAGGATATCTTGAGAGCTTGTGTGTTAGAATATGGATCTAAATGGGAAGATTGTCTACCTTTCGCAGAATTTCATACAACAACAGTTATCAAGCCGGTTTGCAAATGGCCCCCTTTAAATTTCTGTATGGAAGAAAGTGTTGTACCCCGTTGAATTGGTCGTAAGTAGGAGAGAGTCAGATTTTCGGACCCGGCATTCTACGAGAAGCCGAAGAGAAGGTTCAAAAACTCCGTGAGCACCTCAAGACCACTTAGTCCAGACAGAAGAGTTATGCTGACAAAAGACGTCGAGACCCGACCTTCAATGTCAGAGATTTTGTGTATCTCAAAGTATCACCCTTGAAGGGAATGCAACATTTTCGACTGAAAGGGAAGCTTTCCCCTAGATATATTGGAACCTTCAAGATTTTGAATCACCGAGGAGAAGTATCCTATCAACTAGAACTGCCTGAGGAGATGTCAGCCGTGCATAATGTGTTCCATATCTCGTTACTTAGAAAATGCCTAGAAGTTCTGGAGAAGACCGAAGTTTTCAAGAACATCGATCACAGAGGCATAGATATCAACAAGGATCTAACTTATCATGAAGTTACCATCCGTATTTTGGAAGAAGCATTCAGAACCACTAGAACCAGGAGTATCAAGTTTCTCAAGATCCAGTGGAGTAACCATACCGAAGAAGAAGCCACATGGGAGCGAGAAGATTATATTAGGACAGAGTTTCCCAATCTCTTTAGTTCATAGTTTTCTTGGGACGAGATTCTATTTAAGGAGGGAAGGTTTGTAACACCTCAAAAATATTAACCAAGCTTATCAAGATCTAATCACCCAAGTTTAGGGTTAACAAAAACTTTTATTATTAAACTTAATATGAATGCATGTGTGATTTCCATTATTGCATGAATGCTTGAAATTGCCATGTTTGAGTGCTACCAATAGTAAGGATTAGTTTAAAAAGGATTACCACATCATCTAGATCATTTCCAAGCAAATTCAAATGAAAAGAAAGTCAAATATGGATCATATGATCATATGGTCATTTTGGCAAAAGTTAACCACTAGCCCACTTTGGGTGTCTCTAGTAGAAGATTGCTAACAGAAACATTTCCAATTCTTTTCACCCCTTGCTAGACCAAGTAAAAGTGAATCCAAGCAAACTTTACAAAATGGCAAAAACTATTTTCAAATCTATTTAAGAGGCAATTCAAAATTGAATCAAGTTCATATGCCTAGATCATCACTTTTCAAAAACCACTCAAACAACTTCCACTTGACAAATCCCAGCAACCATAGACTACCAAGCATATGACCAGATCACTCACCAAAAATCATTCAAAAATTTGAAAATAAATTTCATGCGGCCATTTGGTCGAACACCTGGCAGACACGGTACAATTACCAACTATCTACTGTTTGTGATCAATCAATTGATCATCTTTTGTACCTCATTTCTAATCCACTACTCCCCCATGATCATTCCTAGGACTTGGCCGTGCAGTGGAGGATCTCATCTCCACCGTTGCACTAGTGACATGCCCGTACCGAGCCAGCCATGCCGGTTGACCACAAACCACTCGCTGCGCGCCGCGCCGCCCTCTAGCACGACACCTAGATGATAGACGTGACCTCACCGCCACCCTCTGTCCACCCCTTGACCAACGACGAAGAGTGGAGACGATGGAATCACCGCGTCCATTTAAGCCTTTGCCATGCCGAGCGCACGATGGAGCGTCGCAGCCGCCTCACGCACACACGCCACGCCTTGCTCAATCATCTCATACCCGTAGTCGCCATGGCAATAGTGACCTCCCAGACATGATGGTTCACCGCCGCACGCCCCGTGACGACCGTACTGAGTGCTGAACACCTGCGTACCTGAACAGAGCGCCGACTTAGCCTGACCGACTGAGACTGCCCCTTGCCATGCCATCAAACGCGTGATGATCGCTGCAGTCCCCCGCATCGACCTATGCCCTCCGCCATGCTTAGTGCGACCTGTAGCAGCGTCGCCGGAGAAGCCCGACCATGCCGCCCTGCCTCCACCACTGGGGTATAAATAGAGGCCACCCCAGACCTCATTCTGCACACCATTCCACTCCGCACTCACCCAGGAACCTCATTGACCTTTCCCCGGAGCAAGGAGATCACCACGACGCCGGAATATGGCCGGAGTCCGCCGCTGCCATCGAGGAAGGAAGCCATCGATTGGAGCCACCCCAGGAGCCGCCGTGACCACCCCTCTAACCGCCGTCGATGACAAGACCGTTCACCCCCATCACCGACCCAAGCTGGAGCCCCGGTGAGTCCTCAATGACCCCCACTGTCGTGTTAGGGTTTGTATCTCGCCGGAGCAGTTCGACGGAGATGACGAACGTCAGCCGTAGATCCTGTTCTAATCATAGGGCTAGTATTGATCGATACCGTTTCGGGTTAGATGAGCTGCTGATGCATGGGACCTTTCTGTCAGCAGCCCGCTACACCAGCGCTGTGCAGATGGGCCGACCCATTTATTTTCCCGCGCAGAGCCCAGCAGTTCAAATGGAATTTTGTCTATTTAGTTAAAATCCTATTCAGTAGCTATATTCAAAATTCAATTCCAAGAGATATACTAATCCAAATTGCATGATTCCAATTTTGTTAGAAAGGTATTAAAAACATCTAGTCACTCCCATTGGATTTAAACCAATTGAAACTATAGATCACCTATACTAAAAATAACAAGACAGATACTTTTACCACTTCAAATATTTTTAGAAAATAAACTATAAATGCTTTTGAGTTGATTCCAACACTCAAAAATCATATTTGCCATGCTCTACTTGAATATGTAAAAGTATTTGGTTTCACAGATATTGAACATGGACTAATATTAAAAAAAATGCTATATAGGCATTTCTAGCCACTTAAATATTATTAAATAGAATATTAAATCTTGTAATGCATGACCATCATTCTAAATCATATTACCAAGTATTGAAGTAGGTGGTGATGACATGTGTCAACATGATCCACTATTTTAATTGGAGAATATTAAATCTTAAGGATTTAAAATTAGTAGAAATTACTTTTCTAAAATAAGAAGAATAAGAAAAATGTTAATATTCTATATAATGATTGAGATGATATTAGATCATCTAGTGTGAGCCCTTGTGTGCTAAATAGAAGTATTGAAGTGTTGTTTGGTGATTGTGTACCTTGTGTGCATTTAAAGACGTTAGTACTGACCCGGGCTACGACGAGGAGGAGTACTTCGAGGAAGAAGAAGGGAACTTCAACAACTGCACTACTCAAGGCAAGCTAGAACTATGCATGCTATATGTGCAAGCCCCCTATATAGAATGCACTAGGCATGTTTGGTTATGCAACTTTGAATATACCATTCCTAATTTTTACTCCAAGCTTTACTTTTCCTTTTACTGAAGTTCTTATCTAGTTAATAAATTGTGATTAGTGGAAAAGTAGGATGGATACCATCAAGATTATAGAACTAGTCTTGTATACTTATAATTGATTAGCACCCCCAATAGTGACACCCTCAATACTAGTGGCTAGTGATAAAACTAAACTTGATTACTTTAGATGGGAATACTTGGTGAAAATGATTATGAAAACCTTGGAATGATGATTCATTCTATTGAAATGTTTTGACATGTGTTATGATACACAATGGTTTGGTGATGAAAGTGATGAGGCATGAGCCTTGACTTTAATAAAAACTGATGGTTGGGTTCGGATGCGACACCATTCCAATTTTACCGTACTACCACCATACCTGAGTTGGGTAGGGCTTGACTGGAAGTTTATATGTCTTAGTATGGGTTCCCTTGCGGAAGAGGTTGAGCTAAGGCTACCTTGTGATGAATGTCCACCTATGCAGTGCCTAGGATGACAGATGGTCATGGCTGGGAGGCCAAACTCATAGGGGAGGTTCCTATACTAGGGTGTGTAATTGAAATGTTAGGATTGATTATCCTCATACTAACTATGATGATTCAGGGTTATCCCTGACGGATGTATCGAGTTTTGTGGTGAAAATGTACCAGCTCTGCAGAGTGTCAAACTATTTGAATAGCCGCGTCCGCGGTTATGGACAGTTGGAGTGGCCATACTGTTCCGTTGTCAGATGTTTTCAAAATGATTGGTGAATTGAAAGATGACCTTGAATTGACCACAACAGAGTTGTGGACAGGAAATCTAAGTTCCCACTTAAGTAATGTAGAGAACTAAACTTAGGTCTTTACTCTAAAGGCTTTATGAAATAAACCTGGCTTTTTGCAAACAAACCTAGAGCTTATGACTCTGACTAGTTTTACCTTACTTATGCTAGTGATAGTTTGCGAGTACTTAAAGAGTACTCATGGCTTTGTCCCTGGATATTCTCATGGCCAGATTATGAGGAGGATTACCCGGAAGATGGACAATAGGAGGTCTATGACAACTAGGATCATCTCCCATCGTCAGCATTGTGTGTGATCATGAAGAAGGAGCCTACTATGTTTACTTTCCGCTGCTTTGATTGTATTAAGACTGGATCATGAGATCCTTTATTTGTAAGACCTTTAATATGGTTTGTAATGGATGATGTACTGTGGTACCACTTATGTTATGTCTCGCAAAAATGGTAATCCTGGAATTGCGATGTACGGCATAACAGACATCTGGACTTAAATCCGGGTGTTTACACCCTAGGGCCAGTCTCTAGTCCGGGAAGCAGCGTTCCTTTCCCTCTTGAGAGTGCTGCTTGGTGCGTTATGAGTTGGGGCTAGGAGCGGGGTGGGAATTCTTCGGAGGGCACAGCGGTTGCGATCTTCATCGTTTAGTTGATCCTCCTCTGTCTCCATTCCTTTTTGTTTTTTACTTGTTTTTGTTCTAGCGTGTGTGTGCTGCTACCGCAGCATCGTGTATCGTGTCGTGTCTCTTCCTTTGGGTGTTGTGCTGTCTGTCCTAGCAACAGTATCACCTAGTTTCTATTAATATAGCAGGGTGTATGCCTATTTCGAGAACTGCATAGAGCTGCCTCACACAATATGCATGGCCTAATCCGCACTCCATGGATGAGCGCGACATCCAAATATCTGGATCATCTGGTAGCACACGAACCATCAATAAAATTCACCTTATGCCCTAGTCTACCTAGGTTGTAAGGCAACAACTATTTTTTGGCCAAATGATATACTGCACCTACGCATCAAGGCATCAAATAATTTCTAGCCACAAATCTAGAAAAAGAAGGCATGGAGGAATCAAATCTGCAGGGCCAACAACAAGCATACCTCAATTGAAGCATACCAACATGCAGCCCCAGATCCACTACTTCTCATGGATGAGAGGAGGGCAGAGAAGGCAGCAAAAAGCACCTGCTACAGTCGTGGTAGGGGAGGCTGTCGTCAACTGATTCTACTCGGTCGAATCGAAGGGGTGGGACCGGAGCTGGGGATCTTGACCTTCTCGTCGCGATGCTGCCGCCCACTCGCTGCCGCTGCGGCGGCACAAGCAGTAGGATGCGCTGCTCCGCCGGACACCACCTCTTCCTAGCGGCGCCACGGTGGGGAAGGAGAAGGTGTGGAGGAGGATGGTGTTATATGTTGATCCAAATTCTACAAAGTAAAGGCCAACTTCTGACGAAGCGGAGCGAGGATCGTTGATGACCTAGGTTACCACTGTTATATATACCTCTTGTAAGCCACCGGCTGGGAAAAAGTTGCATCTGTGAAATCCCTAGCATTGTGTAAACACTCCCCATTATAGTGAAATCCCTAGCTGGTGCCCGTGGTTTTTTCCCTCTCTTTGTTTGAGAGGGTTTCCACGTTAAATTTGTGTCCCCCTTGCTGCGATTTTATTTTCGTTCTTCGTTATTTACTTGTGGTAAAGCTAACAAGTGGTATTAGAGCCCTAGGTTCTAATCTAGGGTTTGCGACTTGTCATCATTGAAGTTCGATCTACGCAGCTGGACTACTCCACAAGATTCTGCTTGTGGCAGGTGAAGATGCAGCGATTCTCGCCCAAACTTCAGATCTGGATGAAGTGCTGGATGGATTCGGGGAAAAGGATGCTAAGAGCTGGTCTGATGAAGAGAAGCAGAAGGACCGTAAGGCTTTGTCTATGATTCAACTTCATTTGTCCAATAATATTCTGTAGGAAGTTTTGACAGAGAAATCTGCTGTTGCCCTTTGGGGGAAACTGGAATCGATCTGCATGTCAAAGGATCTAACTAGTAAGATGCATGTGAAGATGAAGTTGTTCTCGCATAGATTGCAAGAAGGTGGATCGGTAATGAATCACTTATCTCTTTTCAGAGAGATTATTTCTGATTTGCAATCTATGGAAGTAAAGTATGATGATGAGGATCTAGCTCTATTACTCTTATGCTCGCTGCCTAGTTCTTATACACACTTTCGTGATACAATCTTGTTGAGCCGTGATAAGATAACCCTTGATGAAGTACAAGATGCCCTCAAACAGAGGGAAAAGATGAAATCTATGGTGCAGGCAGATGGGGCGTCTTCCAAGGCTGAAGCTCTGCAGGTTCGTGGCAGGATCGAGCAGAGATCTAACAACTATGGCAACCGAGATAAGAGCAAAGACGACAGAAGTCGTTCGAAGT
Source organism: Avena insularis (assembly GCA_023614405.1). Lineage (NCBI taxonomy): Eukaryota > Viridiplantae > Streptophyta > Magnoliopsida > Poales > Poaceae > Avena > Avena insularis. Next base: position 333,414,474 of record CM042696.1, read on the forward strand.
CCAAGGGAAAGGACAAGTTCTGCAGGTATTGTAAGAAATCTAATCATGTTATTGATGATTGTTGGAAGCTGCAGAATAAGGAGAAAAGGAACGATACTTACCAACCGAAAGATAAGGATCAAGGTAATGGTAAGGCTGTTGTTGTTTCTGGTGATAGTTCTGATGGTGAATGTTTAGCCATTTTTGCTGCTTGTGCTTCTCGTGATGATGAATGGATACTTGATACTGCATGTTCGTTTCATATTTGCTGTAACAAAGATTGGTTCAGTTCATATGAGTCTGTGCAGACTGGAGATTTTGTACGTGTGGGGGATGACAACCCATGCCATATTGTCAGAGTTGGATCTGTTAAGATCAAGACACATGATGGCATGACGCGTACGTTGGATGAGGTGAAGCACATACCAAGCATGGCCAGAAATTTGATCTCCGTGTGTACCATGGACGTTGATGGATACAAGTACGCCGGTGGGCGTAGGTTGTTGAAGGTATAAAAAGGTTCTTTTATTCACATGATAGGTGATATGAATTCTGCTAAGTTATATGTTCTTAGAGGTAGCACTTTGCCTGGTATTGCTGCTGCTGTTACTTCTAATGATTCTGATGATTGTGGTAAAACAAATCTGTGGCATATGCGTCTTGGGCATATGAGCGAACATGGCATGGCAAAGTTGGTTAAGAGAGAACTGATTGATGGTTGCAACTTGGGTAAGTTTGAGTTCTGTGAGCACTGCGTTTTTGGTAAGCATAAGAGAGTTAAATTCAATACTTCCGTTCATACCACTAAAGGCATTTTAGATTATGTGCATGCTGATGTATGGGGGCCTTCCCGTAAGACATCTATTGGTGGTGCTAATTATATGCTTACTATTATTGATGACTACTCAAGAAAAGTGTGGCCATATTTTCTAAAACATAAATCTGATGTTTTTGATGCTTTTAAGAAGTGAAAAGTTATGGTAGAAAAGCAAACTGAAAAGAAGGTAAAGGTAGTACGTACTGACAATGGTATAGAATTCTGTTCTAATGAGTTTGAGGAGTTTTGCAGTAATGATGGTATGATCAGGCACCACACCATCCCTTACACTCCCCAACAGAATGGCATGGCTGAGCGCATGAACAGAACCATCATCTCGAGGGCTCGCTGTATGTTGTCCAATGCAGGTATGCATAGACATTTCTAGGCTGAAGCAGCCAACACAGCGTGTTACCTCATCAACAGGTCACCTTCTATTCCACTTGAGAAGAAAACTCCTATTGAGGTATGGTCAGGTTCGTCTGCTGATTATTCACAGTTGAGAGTTTTTGGTTGCACTGCTTATGCTCACGTTGATAATGGAAAGTTAGATCCTAGAGTTGTTAAGTGCATTTTCCTTGGTTATGGTTCAGGAGTTAAGGCATATAAACTATGGAATCCTGAAACTAAAAAGATCTTGTTGAGTAGGAACGTTGTTTTCAATGAATCCGTTATGTATCATGACAGCTTGCCATCAGATCCCTCTCCTGTTGCTATTGGAGAGGAGGGAGTTCGTGTGTAGGTGGAGCACCTGCAGAAAACTGTTGATAATAATGCTGTTGTTGATGATACTCATGAGGAAAATATTGATGATGATGTTGTTCAACACTCACCTACTGATTTGCAGCAGCCACAGGAATCTATTGATGATTAATTGAAGAGTGTAATCTTGCTCATTATGCTTTGAGTTGTGCTGAATAGATGGAGCATGATACTAAACCTACTACATAAAATGAGGCTATTGCATCCGTTGACCGCGAGAAGTGGGTTTCTGCTATGCAAGAAGAGATGCAATCGCTTGATAAGAATGGCACATGGGAAGTTGTGCGCTTGCCTAAACAGAAGAAGGCCGTCCGCTGTAAGTGGATATATAAGAGAAAGGAAGGTTTGTCTCCTAATGAGCCTCCAAGGTTTAAGGCAAGGTTAGTAGCAAAAGGTTTCAGTCAGATTCCAGGTATTGATTATAATGATGTTTTCTCTCCGGTTGTGAAGCATAGTTCTATTCGTTTTTTCTTTGGTATTGTTGCTATGCATGATCTTGAGCTTGAGCAGCTAGATGTAAAGACTGCTTTTCTGCATGGTGAACTGGAGGAGGAGATTTACATGGACCAACCTGAAGGGTTCATAGTTCCTGGAAAAGAGGATTTTTGTGTGCAAATTGAAGAGGTCACTTTATGGTTTGAAGCAATCTCCAAGACAGTGGTACAAAAGGTTTGATTCATTTATGATCTCACAAGGCTTTAAGAGATCGCAATTTGATAGCTATGTTTACATTAAGTTTGTCAATGGATCACCTATTTACTTGCTGTTATATGTTGATGATATGTTAATTGCTGCCAAGAGCATGAAATAAATCACTACTTTGAAGGCACACCTAAGTAGTGAATTTGAGATGAAAGATCTTGGTGCCGCTAAGAAAATCCTAGGTATGGAAATTAAACGGGACAGAAAATCTAGGTTGTTATTTCTTAGTCAGCAAAGTTACATTGAGAAAGTTCTTCAACGTTTTAATATGCATGATGCAAAGTCTGTTAGTACTCCTGTTGCTCCTCACTTTAAATTGTCAGCATTGCAATGTCCTAGTTCTGATGAAGATATTGAGTACATGTCTCGAGTTCCTTATTCTAGTGCTGTTGGTTCCTTGATGTATGCCATGGTTTGTTCTCGCCCTGATTTATCATATGCTATGAGTTTGGTGAGTTGTTACATGGCTAATCCTGGTAAAGAACATTGGAAATTTGTTCAGTCGATTTTCAGGTACCTCCGTGGCACATCGAATGCTTGCTTGAAGTTTGGCAAGACTGGTGAGGGACTCGCAGGCTATGTGGATTCAGATTTTGCTGCCGACTTGGATAAGAGGAGGTCCCTCACAGGTTATGTGTTCACAGTAGGTGGATGTGCCGTGAGTTGTAAGGCAACGCTGCAACCAGTTGTTGCTCTATCTACAACCGAAGCAGAATATATGGTTGTTGCTGAAGATTGCAAAGAGTCTGTTTGGTTGAAAGGTTTGTATGCTGAGCTTTGTCAGGATGATTCTTACATTAACCTGTTCTGTGACTGTCAAAGTGCTATTTACCTTACTAAGGATCAGATGTTCCATGAGAGAACAAAGCACATTGATATCAAGTACCATTATGTTCGTGATGTTGTTGCACAAGGTACGCTGAAGGTATGCAAGATAAGCACTCATGATAATCTTGCTGATATGATGACAAAGCCTATTCCTGTTGCTAAGTTTGAGCTATGCTCAAGCTTAGTTGGTATAACTGCTTAGCCCAAGTGGCTGTTGGCGCCGAAAGTGTTTTCTTTGTTTGTTCAGGGAGATGATTACTGTTGATGCTACAAGAAGGAATTTGTCTCAAGGTGGAGTTTGTTATATGTTGATCCAAATTCTACAAAGTAAAGGCCAACTTCTGACGGAGCGGAGCGAGGATCGTTGATGACCTAGGTTACCACCGTTATATATACCTCTTGTAAGCCGCCGGCTGGGAAAAAGTTGCATCTGTGAAATCCCCGGCGTTGTGTAAACACTCCCCATTATATTGAAGATTCACTGGCTGGTGCCCGTGGTTTTTTCCCTCTCTTTGTTTGAGAGGGTTTTCCACGTTAAATCTGTGTCCCCATTGCTGCGATTTTATTTTCGTTCTTCGTTATTTACTTGTCGCAAAGCTAACAGATGGAGGCGGAGCTAGGGAGGGAAGAGGTTACGCGAGCTAGCATTGTCTCGTGCGGGAATTTGGGAAGAGCGCACGAGCGAGGGGGTCACAGGCGGCGGCTAGAGGGGATGATGAGAGGTAGGATTTCTACCCCTTCGTTTTATATTCACGCAGTAAGAAATCTCAATAGTTCAAGATTCTCTCTCACAGATCCGACGGCCCATCAATTCATATTTTTGGGGAGAGTCGTAGTACCCCGCCCAATTATGTCTTTAGATTATGTCTGACTGTCTGACTTGCTAAATTAAGGAGGATAGAGTTGGAGCATGATTTCACTAAAATATAACTGTAGTACCATTTACTTAAACTTTGGGAGCCATCTTACGGATGAAAAGTTGCATTGTTTAGCGTTGATATTCGGTATCTCCTTATTAGTATAGTTATTACCGAGAAGCTTACCTTTAGCCTCTTTTGGTCTATTACATCATCTCTAGCCACACTCCCAAAACGGCGCCCTAAAGGGATATTCGGCGTGCTAGACACGTTGGCGTGCCCCAGTCACGAGCCCCAAAGGCACATCTGGTACGACGCGGTCCAATGGCCTGTCTGGCGCGCTCTCCCCTTCCTCGCGTCATTGGGTTCCTTCAGGGCACGCGGACACAACACGCACGCCGCATGGGCCAGTGCTGGCACCGACCTAGATCGCGGTCAAAGTGTCGATCAGCAGAGTAGACATGGTGAGCCATCGTTTCCTGCCGCTTCTGGTTGATTCCAGCTGCACCCAGGCATTTTCCTACCCTCGATTCCCACCTATTCTAGATTTCACGCTGCTTCCAGTCGGCAATAAAAGTAGATGAGAACCATGGCAATCGCACAATGCCATTCACCATGCTTGGCCGCCGTCTTCCCACCACTATCATGCACAGTCCAGCCGGAGGAGAGCCAGAGAAGCTCCTGGCGCATGGGCAGCAGCAGCAGCACCAGAGCTCCCAGAGGACGGCGCTGCCTTATCATAACCGGACCATCAGCGAACCTTTTGGGTGGGACATCATTAACGACATCATGATGTCGCAACAGCTCCAACGACAAGAACTCGACGAGTCTCATTTGGAGTGCCTTCGGGAGGCGCGCCAACCCCAACAACATGGTGGCGTGTGCTCGCCTCGATCAAGCTACCGAAGCGCGGGAGGTGCATAAGGAAGTTCTCCGCGCTCTATCGGAGGCGTGGGGTCTAGGAACGGTAGGGTTGTGACCTAACAACAACGATGGTGGCAGCGGCGGCACCGGAGAAGGGCGAAGGAGCAACATCGTCACTGTTTTTTATTTTATTTTATTTAGGTTCGGTTAAATTTCATTCCCATCATATAAAATTTCTCCTAAGGTTTGAATGAAATATGAGTTTCCCTGAATTTTATTAGAACCTTTAGGGAGCGTGGCTGGGATAAGATTTTTACGACCACTCTACTATAAAACAACATGAATAAGTATAAGCGCAAAAGATAAGAGTTTACTTATTCTATGTCATTGACTTATTGTAGATGTATTGTCAATGTTTTACCTAACAACTACGCCCCCCGGGGCACGGAGAGGAGTCTAGTATGAATAATTTGCTTCCTGCATAGTGTAATCATAATCACAAGAATCAAACAAGATATCCTGATACATGTAATAATTAAATTCAATGTATGATCACAATTAGTTGTGTACTAGCAGAAACAATTCAAAAATTATAGTTCCATATGAATGTAGAATAAATCTAGGGCCTCATAAGTTTTTCAGAGATGAAGTTAGTGAACCAAGTACCAAGCACAACCTATTCTTTGTGTACATTGCCCCAGGTTCACTAACTCATCCCTAAAAAAATCTGACATCATCAAATGTGTGTCTCCCTTGCACTTTTTGGGGGAAAATTTGAATTTTGGTCTCGGTAAGAAATTAAAATGTAATCCTTATACCGTATGTAATCATAATAAAAATGCATATGTTTCCTAAATATTGTTATAATAATAAAAATAATCAAATAATATTCATAGACATGTAATGACAACAACTTATGATCAAACCATGCATATGAATCATTTATTTTTGTTTCCTAGATAGTGTAATCACATAATCACAAGAATCAATCAAGATCGAGATTCAGACACATTTAATAAATTCAATGTATAATCGCAATTGATTGTGTACTAGAAACAACAATTCAAAGATCATAGTTCCATATGAATGTAGAATAAATTGGAGACCTCATAAATTTTTCAGAGAGATAAGTTAGCGAACCAAAGTACCAAGAAAAACCTTGTTCATGTACATTCCCCGGATTACTAACACATTCCTGAAAAAATCTGACACCATCAAATGTGTCTCCTTTGCACTCTTTTGGGACAAATTTGAATCATTGGTCTCAGTAAGAAATTGGAATTTACTCCTTATGCACTGTGTAATCACTCAGTACAAACTAGATGTAGTTAATACATGCATGGTGTATCGAATCAACACTCCAATAACAACAATTCCTAAAATCCCTAAAATCAAATATGTTACAGATCAATTAAATCTATAGCACAAGAAGACCGTATGAACAACAACAAATAATCATAAAATTACTAGATGGCAGATCAACATATCTAATCAAATATGCAAAACAATTGACCATTCGAACTGTAGATTCTAATATGTGTACATCAAAAAAAGGGCGGCAGAGCAAACAAATCTATAGATTGAGCAAACCCTACGTATAAACAGTGAAATCTGCGACTGCAAATAGAGATGCAAAGTAGTACCTCGGTGTACTCATCAGAGACCTCCTCCTCAAATTCATCGACCTCTTCGATAGCTTCGACGAAGGGGTCGATGATGGCTGGGCATAGTTCTCGTCTTCCTCCGGGATGAAGACCCCGCCTCCACCTGCATGCCCCTCATCCAGTGTGGTGACCCAGTACACCACTACATGTTGTAGTGTGCAAGTCGTGGATATGACACTCACGGAAGTCCCCATACGCAAGAGTGGTGCAATAGAAATATTGCGGGTCCAACAACTTTCTTTATTAATTCATACCAAGAGCCAAAAGTATACAAAAGATTCGAGATCCTCCTCAGTCCATTGAGGATTCACAAAACAATAAAATTTCAAATACAGAAGTGATAGCTTCCTAATCAATGGTATTACTAAGCTTAATACCATTGGAGCTGCCAACTTATTACAGAAAGTGTATTATTTCTACCTCATCTACCTATGCATTTATTCTGGTGTTTTCCTATGCCTACATATTTTATTATGACTACTAGTCTGATATTTCATTGATTCTATCCTTCATATTGGTCACCGTGTCTTCTTATAACCTAAGCAAGGCAGAGATGATAGATTGAGTACAAGCATACTCAGCAAATTCTAGAGTAGTTGTCAGATGTTTGTTTGAAAGTCAACGATCAAAGATCTAAGACTTGTGCATGTTTTTGAAATGGTTTTTAGAAAAGTTAACTTCTAGATTTATAAAATTCTAAGTTGTCACTCTTCACGGATTTTCTAAACTTTTGTAGAGTTCCTTTCCATGTTGCAATCATAGTTCTCTCCTATAACTGGGAGTAACATGTCATGTTTTTACACTCTCAAGAGGTGCGCTACTTTTCCCACAAACATCATTGGCTGTATTACTCATTCAATATTTCCTTAGATATGGGGTCTTGATACCAAGTTTCACTGAGTCATGCTGAGTACCCCTCCACAACCCGGATGCCAACCCATTGTAAGGAATTCCGGTTGAGATACTGATACGTCGTAAACGTATCTATAATTTTTGATGCTCCATGCTTATTTTATATCAACTTTCTTATGTTTTGTTCACACTTTGTGCTATTTTTATATATTTTATGGAACTAACCTATTAACAAGATGTCATAGTGCCAGTTGCCTGTTTTCTGCTGTTTTTGGTTTCATAAAAGCTAGTAAAGAAATATTCTCGGAATTAGACGAAACAAAAGCCAAAGTTCCTATTTTATCAGAAGACTCACGGAGCCAGAAGACGAGACGGAGAGGGGCCACGAGGGGCCCACACCACCTGGTGGCATGGGCCAGGCCAGGCCGCGCTTGGGGGTGGTGTGGCCGCCTCAGTCTCCGCCTCGACCTCTCCTTTCGCCTATGTAAACCCCCCGAGACGAAAACCCTAAAGACAAGATCAGAATTCCACGAAAAGTTCCGCAGCGCTACCACCACCGAAGAGGAGATTCCGAGGACAGAAGTCTCTGTCCCGGCACCCTGCAGGGATGGGGAAGTGCCCCCAGAGCCATCTCCATCGACTCCACCACCATCTCCATCACCGTTGCTGACTCCCATGATGAGGAGGGAGTAGTTCTCTCATGAGGCTAAGGGCTCTACCGGTAGCTATGTGTTAATCTCTCTCTCTATGCGTGATCTTATTGAGATCATGAGCTTTGTAATCTAGATCTATTCTGCTACTCAAGTGCTTTAATTAATCTCTGCTTATGCCCATTTGTGTGAAGTTGACAGTGTGCACATCGTGTGGCACTTTGGCTAAGGTTACATACATACTTATCATGAGTATAATTTGAGTTGGATGTCTCTACGAGATTGTGGTGTTTGTTGGAACCATCTAGTGCTCAAGGTGACAGTGAGGGGTTATCTAGATGGGGAATGCGAACTTTAAGGTGTGCTGTTATAACCCTACATCGTCCAACCGGAGAGTAGTTTAGGGTAGCATAATGAAGAGAAAATATTTATATGAGAGTGTCCACTAGTGAAAGTATGATCCCTCGGCCTTGTTTCTAAGCATTGAAACACCGTTTACAATCAGTCCTGTTACAAGTTTGCTTGCTGCCACTCTTATTCCAGATTGCAATTACCACTTATAATCATCCATATTACTTGTATTTCACTATCTCTTCGCCGAACTAGTACACCTATACATCTGACAAGTGTATTGGGTGTGTTGGGGACACAAGAGACTTCTTGTATCTTGATTGTAGGGTTGCTTGAGGGGGATACCTTTGACCACTTTCTTCCTGAGTTCGATAAACCTTGGGTGATCCACTTAAGGGAAACTTGCTGCTGTTCTACAAACCTCTGCACTTGGAGGGCCAACATTGTCTACAAGAATAGAAGCATGCGTAGACATCAAGCTATTTTCTGGTGCCGTTGCTGGGGACTAAAAGAAGAAGAAGCTCCCACGTTAACAACACACCATCAAAGCTATTTTCTAGCGCCATTGCCGGGGAGGTAAGGTAAAAGGTAGTCACATCCTCTGGCTACTAAGCTATCTTCTAGTACTATTGCTGGTGTGTGAGTGCTCGAAGTTATTTCCTTTAGATTCTGCAATTATATCTTTTTGTTTCTTGTTTTTATTTTTACTAGTTAGGGCTTAATCGAAAACAACAACAAAATTAGAGAACTTTATAGTATTTATCTTGAGTTAGGACATGAAGTATTTGAAGAGAAAATTAAAAAACCTATGGAACTTTATTTGCATGCTAATAGGAATGTTATTAGTATGAATTCTTTGAACAACATTATTGCTAATGATATGTAAAAGTCTTAAGCTTGGGGAAGCTGGTCTTGATGAGTATGATATTTTTAGTCCCCCAAGCATGGAGGAGAAAATTTACTTTGATGATACTATACCTCCAATATATGATGATTACAATGATGAATATGATATTTTCAGTCCACCTACTATTGAGGATAAAATTAATTATGATTACAGTATGCCTCCTATATTTGATGACTATGGTGATGAGAATAATAATCATAGCTATTTTGTTGAATTTGCTCCCACTACGATTAATAAGAATGACTATGCTTATATGGAGAGTAATAATTATTTTATGCATGTGGCTCATGATAAGAATGTTTTATGTGATATTTGTATTTTTAATTTTATTCATGATGCTACTGAAAGTTATTATGAGAGAGAGAAACATGGTTTTATGTATTTCAACAATATTAAGTTTCCCCTCTTTATGTTGAAAATTTTGGTGTTGCACTTGTTTTGCTTTCCTATGCTTGTTGCTTTGTGCTTTCATGACTTGTTTCTTTACAAGATTATTTTTCATAGGAAGTGGGTTAGACTTAAATTTGTTCCATATTTGCTTCTTGATGCTCTCTTTTACTTCAATTCATATTTCTTATGTGAGCATCATCGAAATTATCATGCCTATCTTAATGGCTATAAAGAAAGAGCTTTTGGGAGACAACCCGTTATATTTTTACTTTCAGTTTATTTTTGTTTTGTTGAGTCTTGGAAGTTATTGCCTCTGTAATAACCTCTCATTATCCTTTTTGTCTGGTTTTTTGTGCCAAGAATAACCTCTAATGAGAGGGAAGTAAGATATGGGGAAGTTGCTGTCAGGAAACAGATTTCTGTGCGTCGCTGTAAACAATCATGAAAAATCTCAGTACCTCGGATTGACCTATAATTGTTTGTGCTTATGCCCCAGGTTATTACCCAACTTTCGTTAGTTTTGCACTTTTCGATTTGAGCAACAGAAGATTTTCGAAAAAATCAGTCTTTACCTGCTGGTCTGTTTTGATAGATTTCTACTATTATTTGCATTTGCCTCTTAATCGGTTTCTGTTTGAGTTCTCTTTGATCACTTGAGATTTTAGAAGAAATTGCTATAGTAGATTGTGTTTTAATGGAAGTTTTACTTGTGTTGAAACTAAACCCAAAGACTTATTATCTTGAATACACTAATGTTGCTAATGAAGATTGTGTGAAGTTTTGTTGAAGGAAATTTTCAAGTGTAGGGAAGAATAATGTGATGAGATGACGTATGGACAAAATCTCAAGATTGGGGATGCCACCCGTGTCACTCCAAGAAATATTCAAGAGGTACATGCGTCAAAGCTTGGGGATGCCCAAGGCATCCCCTTTTTCATCAATAATCTCAGGTCTTCTTTCAAGACACTTTATTTTTAATACCTTATGCACTATGTGTTCTTGGAGCGTCTTTGTTTTTAGTTTTCTTTTGCTTTATTTTATGCAATAAGTTGGTTGGATCCCAACACACTTCTTTTGGAGAGAGGCACACCCTGTTATTCATTGCCTAGAACACTCTAGTTTTCACTCTTATTGTTCTGTGAGTGTTCTCCTTTGCTAGCACTGCGTTTAGCTTTAGTTTTCTTATTCTTTTGGCTTATAACTTTTTAGTTCTTCTTTGTAGATGGGTGAGACATGCTCTCAGGTCTTTATTGATTATTATCTTTGAGAGTTGTTTCAAATAAGACAATTGGTGTTGGAAAAGAGTAGGAAGTTTCATGCTTATAGTGGTACAAAAGGAAGTTTGTTTTGACTGTGACTTAGACTTTATCATGTCATGCTAGATGTTGCTTTAACCATATGCTTAGTGATTATTGTTTTAGCATGACTTGTTTCAAACAATTGAGATTTCTTAATGTGCCTTGAAAGAATCATGCGTTGTTTTAGCATACAAAAGAATAATATTATGGTATTATCCTTTGATGCTTTATTTGGGTTGTCTTGGCACATTCTTACACCATGTTAAGACTATGAACCAGTCACCATAGCCTCTATGATCATTTAGTTTTTGACTTGCAATATCACTTTATGCTTTAATTAAAAATGTTTTGTCGCTTTGCATGATTATGGCCATTATTGCTCTCTTAGTTGGTCGCTTCTAGTCTTTTGCTAGCCTCCACCGGTACCAAGTATGAGTTCCACTCATGCATCGAACCTCCAAGAAAACCTAGTTATTCCAAAGAGACCACTATAAATTCCTATGCATGGTGTGTTACACCATTCCAAGTATATTCATGTTTTTATCTATCTTCCAAATTAAACTTGTTATGTGAAAATTAGTGATTAAAGCTCTCACAAACTTGATGGCACACTTTATTTTCTTGCACTTAATAAACTTGAACCATTGTGTCCATCTATGTTGCTTATATGCTTGCATTTTATAAGTTGTGAGTTAGCAGAACCATGTTACCATGGGGAACGCTTTCAACATTGCACTTATTATTCAGTTGATATCATGTTCTTTTGTTTATGAATCCCAGCGATGTGAAATAAAAGGGGAGCTTGTAAGATCATGGAGCTTGTATATGTGTTAGGGAAATGCCTGGGCGGCTAGCCTAAGCCATGCCTAATCATGGTGGAAACTTGCAGCATAACCATAGTGAGCATTCTGTGAAGCATCCTCAATAAAAACCTATGCAAATAGCAAATAAAAAGGTCTCTGAGATGCTCATTGTTTGTTGCCTTGTCATTTGGTATGGGAAAGCTCCTGTGTCATGGGGAAATGGGTACCCCATTGGCGGTTCTCCATGATACACATGTACTTACAATGACAAGAACTTAATTGTGACTAAAGTTGAGTAGCATGAGGTTCGGTACTCGTAAGCAAGGGGCATGAGATTTTCAACTTATAACTTGTCAAGCATATCCTCATATTTGTGTCACTTTAACCTTAATCACCTCAAGATGCTTATGATAGGGGCAATGAGAGCTGAAAGCTAATAAGTACCATAATTTTTGGAAGCTCTTTATGAAACTTAAAATCCCCGCTTCCCTCTGTGAAGGGCCTTTCTTTTTACTTTTATGTTGAGTCTCCATCTTCTATCTTTATGCACGAATTGAGAGAGCATAGTGGTCATTTTTAGTTTAATGTGCATTGTCCCAAAACTGCTTGATTGATTCATAACTTTGATATTGCTTGTTCTTAAATTATTTGTATCTAGTCACTCTTATGAACTTTGAAGGTGTCCTATGCATTTATGTTTTGTTATACCATGAGGGACAAGCTGAATACCACTCTTATTATGTTTTCTATATGTCAAACAAACAAACGTCTTTCAATGCACTATTATTCATGATCTTTTGTTGGTACCTTTTCATGTTACAACATAGTTGCTATGTCTTATTATTAGAACTCTATCTTTCATGTTCATGTTTAGAGTACTTTGATCCCAGCAATCAATGCTTGTCAAATACCTTGATCACGATTGTGATGGTGCATGTCACCTAAAAAATTATTCTTTTTATCACTTACCTACTCGAGGATGAGAAGGAGTTAAGATTGGGGATGCTTGATAGGTCGTAAACGTATCTATAATTTTTGATGCTCCATGCTTGTTTTATATCAACTTTCTTATGTTTTGTTCATACTTTGAGGTATTTTTATACATTTTCTGGAACTAACCTATTAACAAGATGCCACAGTGTCAGTTGCCTGTTTTCTGCTGTTTTTGGTTTCAGAAAAGCTAGTAAAGAAATATTCTCAGAATTGGACGAAACAAAAGCCAAAGTTCCTATTTTACCAGAAGACTCACAGAGCCAGAAGACGAGACGGAGAGGGGCCACGAGGGGCCCACACCACCTGGTGGCGCGGGCCAGGCCAGGCCACGCCAGGGGGTGGTGTGGCTGCACCGGTCTCTGCCTCGACCTCTCCTTTCGCTTATATAAACCCCTCGAGACGAAAACCCTAAAGACACGATAAGAATTCCACGAAAAGTTCCGCAGCGCCGCCGCCACCGAAGAGGAGATTCCGGGGACAGAAGTCTCTATCCCGGCACCCTGCCAGGACGGGGAAGTGTCCCCGGAGCCATCTCCATCGACTCCACCACCATCTCCATCACCATTGCTGACTCCTAAGATGAGGAGTGAGTAGTTCTCTTTCGAGGCTAAGAGCTCTACCGGTAGCTATGTGTTCATCTCTCTCTCTATGCGTGATCTTATTGAGATCATGAGCTTTGTAATCTAGATCTATTCTGCTACTCAAGTGCTTTAATTAATCTCTGCTTATGCCCACGTGTGTTAAGTTGACAGTGTGCACACCGTGTGGCACTTTGGCTAAGGTTACAGAAATACTTATCATGAGTATAATTTGAGTTGGATGTCTCTATGAGATTGTGGTGTTTGTTAGAACCATCTAGCGCTCAAGGTGACAGTGAGGGGTTATCTAGATGGGGAATGCAAACTTTAAGGTGTGCTGTTATAACCCTACATCGTCCAACCAGAGAGTGGTTCAGGGTAGCATAATGAAGAGAAGATATTTATATGAGAGTGCCCACTAGTGAAAGTATGATCCCTATGCCTTGTTTCTAAGCATTGAAACACCGTTTACAATCAGTCATGTTACATGTTTGCTTGCTGCCACTCTTATTCCAAATTGCAATTACCACTTATAATCATCCATATTACTTGTATTTCACTATCTCTTTGCCAAACTAGTGCACCTATACACCTGGCAAGTGTATTGGGTGTGTTGGGGACACAAGAGACTTCTTGTATCTTGATTGCAGGGTTGCTTGAGAGGGATACCTTTGACCACTTCCTCCTTGAGTTCGATAAACCTTGGGTGATCCACTTAAGGGAAACTTTCTGCTATTCTATAAACCTCTGCAATTGGAGGACCAACACTGTCTACAAGAATAGAAGCGTGCGTAGACATCAGATACCTATGTTCAATTACCATCCCTTCTAATATACCCATCCATTATCTGAAGCACATGATAGGAACGTCATAGGCTCCCACCCACTGATTTCCTCTCTGGATCTCAGCCCGACTAGATATACAAGGACAAACGAAAGGAACAAGGTACTTCTGACTCGCTCTCCCCATAACAAGATCTATCATTAGCACGGTACTATACGACACAAGAATGGTTGACTGTTGTTGTTAGACCTAACTTTCCTAGTACAATGGAATATCCACCACATTATATTTCAACCATTTAAACAACTATGATTCCATCGTTCCCCCATTTTATTTATTTCATTCCAAAAATGGTTTTATTTTGTTTTGAATGCAAATGATACTAATGTTTTGAAAACATTTTGGTAAATAAGTCAAAGGACATGTAAGACTTCCCTTGCAACATGGCTCCAAGATTTTTCTCACAAAGGTAATGCAAGAACGAACTTGCCTGGTAACTACGAGATAATATAGTTTGGAGGTTTTGCTTGACCCTGGACCTCGGGTTCTAGAATTCACGACACCGTCTGATAAAGAAAATGTTTCATTGGCAAAAATGTGATGCTCTAATGTAATATATATGCTATGCACTATCGTGTTTTTTCTTTAAGTTTTATCAACTCGATCTTGATTTTTAAGTGGTTTCCTCCCATTTTAGGGTTTATGTTATTTTCTTTGGTATTTTATGTGCTTTGATACAAATCAAATCGTATGACTATGATTGGCACATTCCTTTGTTTGCAACCCTTCATCGACACATAGTCGGTTGACATCTTTTTTATGCTGCTTGTAAGCCTCGTACTGTCCCTTGCGAGTGTCCACGCCCATGCAAAGAATGTTCCGCTGGAACCAGTTCAGCTGCTTGATCTCACGAGCAATGGGAGGCACTAGAGGCTAGCGAGCACTAGCACGAGCATCCCTCGTGAGACCCTTAGGAACACACATGCAATGACTCTAATCGATCAACTCATGGTAAATGAAGTCCATCACATCCAGCTTATATGACACGGACTCATCCTCACAGGACGCCACCTCATGAGAGAAGGCAAAACGCTGAACCAAGTGACCACGGATACTGTAATTGTTGCCTCCACTTGGAGTGATGGAATCACGAAAGAGACCCACCAAGGTAGCATATATGGTAGAAAGACTAGCAAGGGTGCCCACAATACCATTATCATTGGTGCACGGAGAGAGGGCATCATCTTTATTGGGCTTGAGTTGGGTGATGATGCGGTGGCCACTAGCACGGTCTCTGTGGCGGAAAGGATAACCAAGTACCTCAGCAAAAACACAGAAATCAGCTTGCATAGGCCTGTCACGAGTCATCCACTTCATGGTGCGGTGCTCATCACCGCAAATGACCAAGGTGGAGAAAAACTGCTTCACAATCTCAGAATCATAGGAGCATTGGAGGGTCATGAGATGGTGCAACCCCATCCTCTCAAACACATACATGGCATCAACAAGGTGAGGCTTCTCCAAGGCCTCAGCAAGAACCATAGGATGCATAGGCTGAATCTTCAGCTGAGCATACACATCTTTGTCGATCCCCTTTTGTTCCGCACACCAAAAGCAAGAGTCACCCAGCTCAGTATCATGCGGCACTTCATCAAACAGATCCCGATGACGAATGCAGGAGAAGGTAACATGATCCATCTTCTTATAGTTAATCTTGGTCCCTTTGCCCTTCCTGTTAGACACACCCTTCCTATCCCTCTTTGCCTGTTCAGCCATGCGCTTCTCTTCCTTCTTTCTTCTCCTCAGCTCAACCTCGACCACTAAGTTACCCTTTCCGTCGTCCTAAAAGTATGCACTAGAGTCATTGCATGTGTGTTCTTTTCACAAACAACATATGGATCCACCAGTGTTCACTACATGTGTGTTCTTTCCACAAACCACTTATGGATCCACCAGTGTTCATTGCATGTGTGTTCTTTTCCATAAACCACATATGGATCAACCAGTGGTCATTGCATGTGTGTTCTTTTCACAAACCACATATGGACCCAGTAGAGTCATTGCATGTGTGTTCTTATACTAAAACTAGCACTAGAGTCATTGCATGTGTGTTCTTTTCACAAACCACATATGGATCAACCAGTGTTCACTGCATGTGTGTTCTTTCCACAAACCACTTATGGATCCACTAGTGTTCATTGCATGTGTGTTCTTTTCCACAAACCACATATGGATCAAATAGTGGTCATTACATGTTTTTTTTCACAAACCACATATGGACCCACCAGAGTCATTGCATGTGTGTTCTTATACTAAAACTAGCACTAGGGTCATTGCATGTGTGTTCTTTCCACAAACCACATATGGATTAACCAGTGTTCACTGTATGTTTGTTCATTCCACAAACCACATATGGATCAACCAGTGTTCACTTCATGTGTGTTCTTTCCACAAACGACATATGGATCAACCAGTGGTCATTGCATGTGTGTTCTTTTCACAAACCACATATGGATCAACCAGTGTTCACTGTATGTGTGTTCTTTCCAGAAACCACTTATGGATCCACTAGTGTTCATTGCATGTGTGTTGTTTTCCACAAACCACATATGGATCAACAAGTGGTCATTGCATGTGTGTTCTTTTCACAAACCACATATAGACCCACTAGAGTCATTGCATGTGTGTTCTTATACTAAAACCAGCACTAGAGTCATTGCATGTGTGTTCTTTCCACAAACCACACATGGATAAACCAGTGTCATTGCATGTGTGTTCTTTCCACAAACCACATATGGATCAACCAGTGTTCACTGCATGTGTGTTCTTTCCACAAACCACATATGGATCAACCAGTGTTCACTGCATGTGTGTTCTTTCCACAAACCACATATGGATCAACCAGTTGTCATTGCATGTGTGTTCTTTTTAGAAACCACATATGGATCAACCAGTGTTCACTGCATGTGTGCTCTTTCCACAAACCACTTATGGATCCACCAATGTTCATTGCATGTGTGTTCTTTTCCACAAACCACATATGGATCCACCAGTGTTCACTGCATGTGTGTTCTTTCCACAAACCACTTATGGATCCACCAGTGTTCATTGCATGTGTGTTCTTTTCCACAAACCACGTATGGATCCATTAGAGTCATTGCATGTGCTTTTTCACAAACCACACATGGATCCACCAGTGTTCACTGCATGTGTGTTCTTTCCACAAACCACTTATGGATCCACCAGTGTTCATTGCATGTGTGTTATTTTCCACAAACCCCATATTGATCAACTAGTGGTCATTGCATGTGTGTTCTTTTCACAAACCACATGTGGACCCACTAGACTCATTGCATGTGTGTTCTTATACTAAAACCAACACTAGACTCACTGCATGTGTGTTCTTTTCACAAACCACACATGGATCCACCAGTGTCATTGCATGTGTGTTCTTTCCACAAACCACACATGGATCAACCAGTGGTGATTGCATGTGTGTTCTTTTCCACAAACCACATATGGATCCATTAGAGTCATTGCATGTGTGTTATTTCCACAAACCACACATGGATCAACCAATGGCATTGCATGTGTGTTCTTTCCACAAACCACACATGGATCAACCAGTGTCATTGCATGTGTGTTCTTTCCACAAATCACATATGGACCCACTAGAGTCATTGCTTGTGTGGTCTTATACTAAAACCAGCACTAGAGTCATTGCATGCGTGTTCTTTTCACAAACCACATATGGATCCACCAGTGTCATTACATGTGTGTTCTTTCCACAAACCACACATGGATTAACAAATGGCATTGCATGTTTGTAATTTCCACAAACCACATATGGGTGAACCAGTGGCATTGCATGTGTGTTCTTTTCACAAATCACATATGTACCCACTAGAGTCATTGCTTGTGTGTTCTTATACTAAAACGAGCACTAGAGTCATTGCATGTGTGTTCTTTCCACAAAAAACATATGGATCCACCAGTGTTCACTACATGTGTGTTCTTTTCACAAACCACTTATGGATCCACCAGTGTTCATTGCATGTGTGTTCTTTTCCACAAACCACATATGGATCAACCAGTGGTCATTGCATTAGTGTTCTTTTCACAAACCACATGTGGACCCATTAGAGTCATTGCATGTGTGTTCTTATACTAAAACCAGCACTAGACTCATTGCATGTGTGTTCTTGTCACAAACCGCAACTGGATCCACTAGTGTCTTTGCATGTGTGTTCTTTCCACAAACCACTTATGGATCCACCAGTGTTCATTGCATGTGTGTTCTTTTCCACAAACCACATATGGATCAACCAGTGGTCATTGCATGTGTGTTCTTTTCACAAACCACATATGGACCCATTAGAATCATTGCATGTGTGTTCTTATACTAAAACCAGCACTAGAGTCATTGCACGTGTGTTCTTTCCACAAACCACACATGGATCAACCAGTGTCATTGCATGTGTGTTCTTTCCGCAAACCACATATGGATCAACCAGTGTTCACTGCATGTGTGTTCTTTCCACAAACCACATATGAATCAACCAGTGTTCATTGCATGTGTGTTCTTTTAACAAACCACATGTGGACCCACTATAGTCATTGCATGTGTGTTCTTATACTAAAACTAGTACTAGAGTCATTGCATGTGTGTTCTTTCCACATACCACACATGGATCAACCAGTGGCATTGCATGTGTGTTCTTTCCACAAATCACATATGGACCCACTAGAGTCATTGCTTGTGTGTTCTTATACTAAAACTAGCACTAGAGTCATTGCATGTGTGTTCTTTCCACAAACAACATATGGATCCACCAGTGTTCACTGCATGTGTGTTCTTTCCACAAACCACTTATCGATCCACCAGTGTTCATTGCATGTGTGTTCTTTTCCACAAACCACATATGGAGCAACTAGTGGTCATTGCATTAGTGTTTTTTTCACAAACCACATGTGGACCCACTAGAGTCATTGCATGTGTGTTCTTATACAAAAACCAGCACTAGACTCATTGCATGTGTGTTCTTTCACAAACCACATATGGATCCAATAGTGTCTTTGCAATTGTGTTCTTTCCACAAACCACTTATGGATCCTCCAGTGTTCATTGCATGTGTGTTCTTTTCCACAAACCACATATGGATCAACCAGTGGTCATTGCATGTGTGTTCTTTTCACAAACCACATATGGACCCACTAGAACCATTGCATGTGTGTTCTTATACTAAAACCAATACTAGAGTCATTGCATGTGTGTTCTTTCCGCAAACCACACATGGATCAACCAGTGTCATTGCATGTGTGTTCTTTCCACAAACCACATATGGATCAACCAATGTTCACAGCAATGTGTGTTCTTTCCACAAACCACATATGGATCAACCAGTGGTCATTGCATGTGTGTTCTTTTCACAAACCACATATGGATGCACCAGTATTCACTGCATGTGTGTTCTTTCCACAAACCTCTTACGGATGCACCAGTGTTCATTTTATGTTTGTTCTTTTCACAAACTACACATGGCTCCACCAGTGTCATTGCATGCGTGTTCTTTCCAAAACCACACATGGATCAACCAGTGTTCATTGCATGTGTGTTCTTTTCCACAAACCACATATGGATCAACCAGTGGTCATTGCATGTGTGTTCTTTTCACAAACCACATATGGACCCATTAGAATCATTGCATGTGTGTTCTTATACTAAAACCAGCACTAGAGTCATTGCACGTGTGTTCTTTCCACAAACCACACATGGATCAACCAGTGTCATTGCATGTGTGTTCTTTCCGCAAACCACATATGGATCAACCAGTGTTCACTGCATGTGTGTTCTTTCCACAAACCACATATGGATCAACCAGTGTTCATTGCATGTGTGTTCTTTTAACAAACCACATGTGGACCCACTATAGTCATTGCATGTGTGTTCTTATACTAAAACTAGTACTAGAGTCATTGCATGTGTGTTCTTTCCACATACCACACATGGATCAACCAGTGGCATTGCATGTGTGTTCTTTCCACAAATCACATATGGACCCACTAGAGTCATTGCTTGTGTGTTCTTATACTAAAACTAGCACTAGAGTCATTGCATGTGTGTTCTTTCCACAAACAACATATGGATCCACCAGTGTTCCTTTGCATGTGTGTTCTTTCCACAATCCAATTATCGATCCACCAGTGTTCATTGCATGTGTGTTCTTTTCCACAAACCACATATGGAGCAACTAGTGGTCATTGCATTAGTGTTCTTTTCACAAACCACATGTGGACCCACTAGAGTCATTGCATGTGTGTTCTTATACAAAAACCAGCACTAGACTCATTGCATGTGTGTTCTTTCACAAACCACATATGGATCCAATAGTGTCTTTGCAATTGTGTTCTTTCCACAAACCACTAATGTATCCTCCAGTGTTCATTGCATGTGTGTTCTTTTCCACAAACCACATATGGATCAACCAGTGGTCATTGCATGTGTGTTCTTTTCACAAACCACATATGGACCCACTAGAACCATTGCATGTGTGTTCTTATACTAAAACCAAAACTAGAGTCATTGCATGTGTGTTCTTTCCGCAAACCACACATGGATCAACCAGTGTCATTGCATGTGTGTTCTTTCCACAAACCACATATGGATCAACCAATGTTCACAGCAATGTGTGTTCTTTCCACAAACCACATATGGATCAACCAGTGGTCATTGCATGTGTGTTCTTTTCACAAACCACATATGGATGCACCAGTGTTCACTGCATGTGTGTTCTTTCCACAAACCTCTTACGGATGCACCAGTGTTCATTTTATGTTTGTTCTTTTCACAAACTACACATGGCTCCACCAGTGTCATTGCATGCGTGTTCTTTCCAAAACCACACATGGATCAACCAGTGTTCATTGCATGTGTGTTCTTTTCCACAAACCACATATGGATCAACTAGTGGTCATTGCATGTGTGTTCTTTTCACAAACCACATATGGACCCACTAGAGTCATTGCGTGTGTGTTCTTATACTAAAACTAGTACTAGAGTCATTGCATGTGTGTTATTTCCACATACAACACATGGATCAAGCAGTGTCATTGCATGTGTGTTCTTTCCACAAACCACATATGGATCAGTGTTCACTGCATGTGTGTTCTTTCCACAAACCACATATGGATCAACCAGTGGTCATTGCATGTGTGTTCTTTTCACAAAGCACATATGGATCAACCAGTGTTCACTGCATGTGTGTTCTTTCCACAAACCACTTATGGATCCACTAGTGTTCATTGCATGTGTGTTCTTTTCCACAAACCACATATGGATCAAATAATGGTCATTACATGTTTTTTTTCACAAACCACATATGGACCCACCATAGTCATTGCATGTGTGTTCTTATAGTAAAACTAGCACTAGGGTCATTGCATGTGTGTTCTTTCCACAAACCACATATGGATCAACCAGTGTTCACTGTATGTTTGTTCATTCCACAAACCACATATGGATCAACCAGTGTTCACTTCATGTGTGTTCTTTCCACAAACCACATATGGATCAACCAGTGGTCATTGCATGTGTGTTCTTTTCACAAACCACACATGGATCCACCGGTGTCATTGCAAGTGTGTTCTTTCCACAAACCACACATGGATCAACCAGTGGTCATTGCATGTGTGTTCTTTTCCACAAACCACATATGGATCCATTAGAGTCATTGCATGTGTGTTATTTCCACAAACCACACATGGATCAACCAATGGCATTGCATGTGTGTTCTTTCCACAAACCACAAATGGATCAACCAGTGTCATTGCATGTGTGTTCTTTCCACAAATCACATATGGATCAACCAGTGTTCACTGCATGTGTGTTCTTTCCACAAACCACATATGGATCAACCAGTGGTCATTGCATGTGTGTTCTTTTCACAAACCACATATGGACCCACTAGAACCATTGCATGTGTGTTCTTATACTAAAACCAAAACTAGAGTCATTGCATGTGTGTTCTTTCCACAAACCACACATGGATCAACCAGTGTCATTGCATGTGTGTTCTTTCCACAAACCACATATGGATCAACCAATGTTCACAGCAATGTGTGTTCTTTCCACAAACCACATATGGATCAACCAGTGGTCATTGCATGTGTGTTCTTTTCACAAACCACATATGGATGCACAGTGTTCCTTTGCATGTGTGTTCTTTCCACAAACCTCTTACGGATGCACCAGTGTTCATTTTATGTTTGTTCTTTTCACAAACTACACATGGCTCCACCAGTGTCATTGCATGCGTGTTCTTTCCAAAACCACACATGGATCAACCAGTGTTCATTGCATGTGTGTTCTTTTCCACAAACCACATATGGATCAAATAGTGGTCATTGCATGTGTGTTCTTTTCACAAACCACATATGGACCCACTAGAGTCATTGCATGTGTGTTCTTATACTAAAACTAGTACTAGAGTCATTGCATGTGTGTTATTTCCACATACAACACATGGATCAAGCAGTGTCATTGCATGTGTGTTCTTTCCACAAACCACATATGGATCAACCAGTGTTCACTGCATGTGTGTTCTTTCCACAAACCACATATGGATCAACCAGTGGTCATTGCATGTGTGTTCTTTTCACAAAGCACATATGGATCAACCAGTGTTTACTGCATGTGTGTTCTTTCCACAAACCACTTATGGATCAACCAGTGTTCATTGCATGTGCGTTCTTTTCCACAAACAACATATGGATCAACCAGTGGTCATTGCATTAGTGTTCTTTTCACAAACCACATGTGGACCCACTAGAGTCATTGCATGTGTGTTCTTATACTAAAACCAGCACTAGACTCATTGCATGTGTGTTCTTTTCACAAACCACATATGGATCCACTAGTGTCTTTGCATGTGTGTTCTTTCCACAAACCACTTATGGATCCACCAGTGTTCATTTCATGTGTGTTCTTTTCCACAAACCACATATGGATCAACCAGTGGTCATTGCATGTGTGTTCTTTTCACAAACCACATATGGACCCACTAGAATCATTGCATGTGTGTTCTTATACTAAAACCAGCACTAGAGTCATTGCATGTGTGTTCTTTCCACAAACCACACATGGATCAACCAGTGTCATTGCATGTGTGTTCTTTCCACAAACCACATATGGATCAACCAGTGTTCACTGCATGTGTGTTCCTTCCACAAACCACATATGGATCAACCAGTGGTCATTGCATGTGTGTTCTTTTCACAAAGCACATATGGATCAACTAGTGTTCACTGCATGTGTGTTCTTTCCACAAACCTCTTACGGATGCACCAGTGTTCATTTTATGTTTGTTCTTTTCACAAACTACACATGGCTCCACCAGTGTCATTGCATGCGTGTTCTTTCCAAAACCACACATGGATCAACCAGTGTTCATTGCATGTGTGTTCTTTTCCACAAACCACATATGGATCAACTAGTGGTCATTGCATGTGTGTTCTTTTCACAAATCACATATGGACCCACTAGAGTCATTGCGTGTGTGTTCTTATACTAAAACTAGTACTAGAGTCATTGCATGTGTGTTATTTCCACATACAACACATGGATCAAGCAGTGTCATTGCATGTGTGTTCTTTCCACAAACCACATATGGATCAGTGTTCACTGCATGTGTGTTCTTTCCACAAACCACATATGGATCAACCAGTGGTCATTGCATGTGTGTTCTTTTCACAAAGCACATATGGATCAACCAGTGTTCACTGCATGTGTGTTCTTTCCACAAACCACTTATGGATCCACTAGTGTTCATTGCATGTGTGTTCTTTTCCACAAACCACATATGGATCAAATAATGGTCATTACATGTTTTTTTTCACAAACCACATATGGACCCACCATAGTCATTGCATGTGTGTTCTTATAGTAAAACTAGCACTAGGGTCATTGCATGTGTGTTCTTTCCACAAACCACATATGGATCAACCAGTGTTCACTGTATGTTTGTTCATTCCACAAACCACATATGGATCAACCAGTGTTCACTTCATGTGTGTTCTTTCCACAAACCACATATGGATCAACCAGTGGTCATTGCATGTGTGTTCTTTTCACAAACCACACATGGATCCACCGGTGTCATTGCAAGTGTGTTCTTTCCACAAACCACACATGGATCAACCAGTGGTCATTGCATGTGTGTTCTTTTCCACAAACCACATATGGATCCATTAGAGTCATTGCATGTGTGTTATTTCCACAAACCACACATGGATCAACCAATGGCATTGCATGTGTGTTCTTTCCACAAACCACAAATGGATCAACCAGTGTCATTGCATGTGTGTTCTTTCCACAAATCACATATGGACCCACTAGAGTCATTGCTTGTGTGGTCTTATAATAAACCAGCACTAGAGTCATTGCATGCGTTTTCTTTTCACAAACCACATATGGATCCACCAGTGTCATTACATGTGTGTTCTTTCCACAAACCACACATGAATTAACAAATGGCATTGCATGTGTGTTCTTTCCACAAACCACATATGGGTGAACCAGTGGCATTGCATGTGTGTTCTTTTCACAAATCACATATGGACCCACTAGAGTCATTGCTTGTTTGTTCTTATACTAAAACGAGCACTAGAGTCATTGCATGTGTGTTCTTTTCACAAACAACATATGGATCCACCAGTGTTCACTGCATGTGTGTTCTTTTCACAAACCACTTATGGATCCACCAGTGTTCATTGCATGTGTGTTCTTTTCCACAAACCACATATGGATCAACCAGTGGTCATTGCATTAGTGTTCTTTTCACAAACCACATATGGACCCATTAGAGTCATTGCATGTGTGTTCTTATACTAAAACCAGCACTAGACTCATTCCATGTGTGTTCTTCTCACAAACCGCATCTGGATCCACTAGTGTCTTTGCATGTGTGTTCTTTCCACAAACCACTTATGGATCCACCAGTGTTCATTGCATGTGTGTTCTTTTCCACAAACCACATATGGATCAACAAGTGGTCATTGCATGTGTGTTCTTTTCACAAACCACATATGGACCCACTAGAATCATTGCATGTGTGTTCTTATACTAAAACCAGCACTAGAGTCATTGCATGTGTGTTCTTTCCACAAACCACACATGGATCAACCAGTGTCATTGCATGTGTGTTCTTTCCACAAACCACATATGGATCAACCAGTGTTCACTGCATGTGTGTTCCTTCCACAAACCACATATGGATCAACCAGTGGTCATTGCATGTGTGTTCTTTTCACAAAGCACATATGGACCCACTACAGTCATTGCATGTGTGTTCTTATACTAAAACTAGTACTAGAGTCATTGCATGTGTGTTCTTTCCACATACCACACATGGATCAACCAGTGGCATTGCATGTGTGTTCTTTTCACAAATCACATATGGACCCACTAGAGTCATTGCTTGTGTGTTCTTATACTAAAACTAGCACTAGAGTCATTGCATGTGTGTTCTTTCCACAAAGAACATATGGATCCACCAGTGTTCACTGCATGTGTGTTCTTTCCACAAACCACTTATGGATCCACCAGTGTTCATTGCATGTGTGTTCTTTTCCACAAACCACATATGGAGCAACTAGTGGTCATTGCATTAGTGTTCTTTTCACAAACCACATGTGGACCCACTAGAGTCATTGCATGTGTGTTCTTATACAAAAACCAGCACTAGACTCATTGCATGTGTGTTCTTTTCACAAACCACATATGGATCCACTAGTGTCTTTGCAATTGTGTTCTTTCCACAAACCACTTATGGATCCTCCAGTGTTCATTGCATGTGTGTTCTTTTCCACAAACCACATATGGATCACCAGTGGTCATTGCATGTGTGTTCTTTTCACAAACCACATATGGACCCACTAGAACCATTGCATGTGTGTTCTTATACTAAAACCAACACTAGACTCATTGCATGTGTGTTTTTCCACAAACCACACATGGATCAACTAGTGTCATTGCATGTGTGTTCTTTCCACAAACCACATATGGATCAACCAATGTTCACAGCAATGTGTGTTCTTTCCACAAACCACATATGGATCAACCAGTGGTCATTGCTTGTGTGTTCTTTCCACAAACCACATATGGATCAACCAGTGTTCACTGCATGTGTGTTCTTTCAACAAACCTCTTATGGATGCACCCGTGTTCATTGCATGTTTGTTCTTTTCACAAAACACACATGGATCCACCAGTGTCATTGCATGCGTGTTCTTTCCAAAACCACACATGGATCAACCAGTGTTCATTGCATGTGTGTTCTTTTCCACAAACCACATATGGATCAACTAGTGGTCATTGCATGTGTGTTCTTTTCACAAACCACATGTGGACCAACTAGAGTCATTGCATGTGTGTTCTTATACTAAAACCAGCACTAGACTCATTGCATGTGTGTTCTTCTCCAAACCACACATGGATCCACCAGTGTCATTGCATGTGTGGTCTTTTCACAAACCACATATGGACCCACTAGAGTCATTGCATGTGTGTCCTTATACTAAAACTAGTACTAGAGTCATTGCATTGTGTTCTTTTCACAAACCACATATGGATCAACCAGTGTTCACTGCATGTGTGTTCTTTCCACAAACCACATATGGATCAACCAGTGGTCATTGCATGTGTGTTCTTTAAACAAACCACATATGGATCAACCAGTGTTCACTGCATGTGTGTTCTTTCCACAAACCACTTATGGATCAACCAGTGTTCATTGCATGTGCGTTCTTTTCCACAAACCACATATGGATCAACCAGTGGTCATTGCATTAGTGTTCTTTTCACAAACCACATGTGGACCCACTAGAGTCATTGCATGTGTGTTCTTATACTAAAACCAGCACTAGACTCATTGCATGTGTGTTCTTTCCACAAACCACTTATGGATCCACCAGTGTTCATTTCATGTGTGTTCTTTTCCACAAACCACATATGGATCAACCAGTGGTCATTGCATGTGTGTTCTTTTCACAAACCACATATGGACCCACTAGAATCATTGCATGTGTGTTCTTATACTAAAACCAGCACTAGAGTCATTGCATGCGCGTTCTTTCCACAAACGACACATGGATCAACCAGTGTCATTGCATGTGTGTTCTTTCCACAAACCACATATGGATCAACCAGTGTTCACTGCATGTGTGTTCCTTACACAAACCGCATATGGATCAACCAGTGGTCATTGCATGTGTGTTCTTTTCACAAAGCACATATGGATCAACTAGTGTTCACTGCATGTGTGTTCTTTCCACAAACCTCTTACGGATGCACCAGTGTTCATTGCATGTTTGTTCTTTTCACAAACTACACATGGCTCCACCAGTGTCATTGCATGCGTGTTCTTTCCAAAACCACACATGGATCAACCAGTGTTTATTGCATGTGTGTTCTTTTCCACAATCCACATATGGATCTACTAGTGGTCATTGCATGTGTGTTCTTTTCACAAACCACATATGGACCCACTAGAGACATTGCATGTGTGTTCTTATACTAAAACTAGTACTAGAGTCATTGCATGTGTGTTCTTTCCACATACCACACATGGATCAAGCAGTGTCATTGTATGTGTGTTCTTTCCACAAACCACATATGGATCAACCAGTGTTCACTGCATGTGTGTTCTTTCCACAAACCACATATGGATCAACCAGTGGTCATTGCATGTGTGTTCTTTTCACAAAGCACATATGGATCAACCAGTGTTCACTGCATGTGTGTTCTTTCCACAAACCACTTATGGATCCACCAGTGTTCATTGCATGTGTGTTCTTTTCCACAAACCACATATGGATCAACCAGTGGTCATTGCATTAGTGTTCTTTTCACAAACCACATGTGGACCCACTAGAGTCATTGCATGTGTGTTCTTATACAAAAACCAGCACTAGACTCATTGCATGTGTGTTCTTTTCACAAACCACATATGGATCCACCAGTGTCATCGCATGTGTGTTCTTTCCACAAACCACTTATGGATCCACCAGTGTTCATTGCATGTGTGTTATTGTCCACAAACCACATATGGATGACCCAGTGGTCATTGCATGTGTGTTCTTTTCACAAACCACATATGGACCCACTAGAGTCATTGCATGTGTGTTCTTATACTAAAACCAGCACTAGAGTAATTGCATGTGTGTTCTTATACAAAAACCAGCACTAGACTCATTGCATGTGTGTTCTTTTCACAAACCACATATGGATCCACCAGTGTCATCGCATGTGTGTTCTTTCCACAAACCACTTATGGATCCACCAGTGTTCATTGCATGTGTGTTCTTTTCCACAAACCACATATGGATCAACCAGTGGTCATTGCATGTGTGTTCTTTTCACAAACCACATATGGACCCACCAGAGTCATTGCATGTGTGTTCTTATACTAAAACTAGCACTAGGGTCATTGCATGTGTGTTCTTTCCACAAACCACATATGGATCAACCAGTGTTCACTGTATGTTTGTTCATTCCACAAACCACATATGGATCAACCAGTGTTCACTTCATGTGTGTTCTTTCCACAAACCACATATGGATCAACCAGTGGTCATTGCATGTGTGTTCTTTTCACAAACCACACATGGATCCACCAGTGTCATTGCATGTGTGTTCTTTCCACAAACCACACATGGATCAACCAGTGGTCATTGCATGTGTGTTCTTTTCCACAAACCACATATGGATCCATTAGAGTCATTGCATGTGTGTTATTTCCACAAACCACACATGGATCAACCAATGGCATTGCATGTGTGTTCTTTCCACAAACCACACATAGATCATTCAGTGTCATTGCATGTGTGTTCTTTCCACAAATCACATATGGACCCACTAGAGTCATTGCTTGTGTGGTCTTATACTAAAACCAGCACTAGAGTCATTGCATGCGTGTTCTTTTCACAAACCACATATGGATCCACCAATGTCATTACATGTGTGTTCTTTCCACAAACCACACATGGATTAACATATGGCATTGCATGTGTGTTCTTTCCACAAACCACATATGGGTGAACCAGTGGCATTGCATGTGTGTTCTTTTCACAAATCACATATGGACCCACTAGAGTCATTGCTTGTGTGTTCTTATACTAAAACGAGCACTAGAGTCATTGCATGTGTGTTCTTTCCACAAACAACATATGGATCCACCAGTGTTCACTGCATGTGTGTTCTTTTCACAAACCACTTATGGATCCAACAATGTTCATTGCATGTGTGTTCTTTTCCACAAACCACATATGGATCAACCAGTGGTCATTGCATTAGTGTTCTTTTCACAAACCACATGTGGACCCATTAGAGTCATTGCATGTGTGTTCTTATAACAAAACCAGCACTAGACTCATTCCATGTGTGTTCTTGTCACAAACCGCATCGGGATCCACTAGTGTCTTTGCATGTGTGTTCTTTCCACAAACCACTTATGGATCCACCAGTGTTCATTGCATGTGTGTTCTTTTCCACAAACCACATATGGATCAACCAGTGGTCATTGCATGTGTGTTCTTTTCACAAACCACATATGGACCCATTAGAATCATTGCATGTGTGTTCTTATACTAAAACCAGCACTAGAGTCATTGCATGTGTGTTCTTTCCACAAACCACACATGGATCAACCAGTGTCATTGCATGTGTGTTCTTTCCACAAACCACATATGGATCAACCAGTGTTCACTGCATGTGTGTTCTTTCCACAAACCACATATGGATCAACCAGTGGTCATTGCATGTGTGTTCTTTTAACAAACCACATGTGGACCCACTACAGTCATTGCATGTGTATTCTTATACTAAAACTAGTACTAGAGTCATTGCATGTGTGTTCTTTCCACATACCACACATGGATCAACCAGTGGCATTGCATGTGTGTTCTTTTCACAAATCACATATGGACCCACTAGAGTCATTGCTTGTGTGTTCTTATACTAAAACTAGCACTAGAGTCATTGCATGTGTGTTCTTTCCACAAAGAACATATGGATCCACCATTGTTCACTGCATGTGTGTTCTTTCCACAAACCACTTATGGATCCACCAGTGTTCATTGCATGTGTGTTCTTTTCCACAAACCACATATGGAGCAACTAGTGGTCATTGCATTAGTGTTCTTTTCACAAACCACATGTGGACCCACTAGAGTCATTGCATGTGTGTTCTTATACAAAAACCAGCACTAGACTCATTGCATGTGTGTTCTTTTCACAAACCACATATGGATCCACTAGTGTCTTTGCAATTGTGTTCTTTCCACAAACCACTTATGGATCCTCCAGTGTTCATTGCATGTGTGTTCTTTTCCACAAACCACATATGGATCAACCAGTGGTCATTGCATGTGTGTTCTTTTCACAAACCACATATGGACCCACTAGAACCATTGCATGTGTGTTCTTATACTAAAACCAACACTAGACTCATTGCATGTGTGTTCTTTCCACAAACCACACATGGATCAACCAGTGTCATTGCATGTGTGTTCTTTCCACAAACCACATATGGATCAACCAATGTTCACAGCAATGTGTGTTCTTTCCACAAACCACATATGGATCAACCAGTGGTCATTGCTTGTGTGTTCTTTTCACAAACCACATATGGATCAACCAGTGTTCACTGCATGTGTGTTCTTTCCACAAACCTCTTATGGATGCACCCGTGTTCATTGCATGTTTGTTCTTTTCACAAAACACACATGGATCCACCAGTGTCATTGCATGCGTGTTCTTTCCAAAACCACACATGGATCAACCAGTGTTCATTGCATGTGTGTTCTTTTCCACAAACCACATATGGATCAACTAGTGGTCATTGCATGTGTGTTCTTTTCACAAACCACATGTGGACCAACTAGAGTCATTGCATGTGTGTTCTTATACTAAAACCAGCACTAGACTCATTGCATGTGTGTTCTTCTCACAAACCACACATGGATCCACCAGTGTCATTGCATGTGTGGTCTTTTCACAAACCACATATGGACCCACTAGAGTCATTGCATGTGTGTCCTTATACTAAAACTAGTACTAGAGTCATTGCATTGTGTTCTTTTCACAAACCACATATGGATCAACCAGTGTTCACTGCATGTGTGTTCTTTCCACAAACCACATATGGATCAACCAGTGGTCATTGCATGTGTGTTCTTTTCACAAACCACATATGGATCAACCAGTGTTCACTGCATGTGTGTTCTTTCCACAAACCACTTATGGATCAACCAGTGTTCATTGCATGTGCGTTCTTTTCCACAAACCACATATGGATCAACCAGTGGTCATTGCATTAGTGTTCTTTTCACAAACCACATGTGGACCCACTAGAGTCATTGCATGTGTGTTCTTATACTAAAACCAGCACTAGACTCATTGCATGTGTGTTCTTTTCACAAACCACATATGGATCCACTAGTGTCTTTGCATGTGTGTTCTTTCCACAAACCACTTATGGATCCACCAGTGTTCATTTCATGTGTGTTCTTTTCCACAAACCACATATGGATCAACCAGTGGTCATTGCATGTGTGTTCTTTTCACAAACCACATATGGACCCACTAGAATCATTGCATGTGTGTTCTTATACTAAAACCAGCACTAGAGTCATTGCATGCGTGTTCTTTCCACAAACGACACATGGATCAACCAGTGTCATTGCATGTGTGTTCTTTCCACAAACCACATATGGATCAACCAGTGTTCACTGCATGTGTGTTCCTTACACAAACCGCATATGGATCAACCAGTGGTCATTGCATGTGTGTTCTTTTCACAAAGCACATATGGATCAACTAGTGTTCCTTTGCATGTGTGTTCTTTCCACAAACCTCTTACGGATGCACCAGTGTTCATTGCATGTTTGTTCTTTTCACAAACTACACATGGCTCCACCAGTGTCATTGCATGCGTGTTCTTTCCAAAACCACACATGGATCAACCAGTGTTTATTGCATGTGTGTTCTTTTCCACAAACCACATATGGATCTACTAGTGGTCATTGCATGTGTGTTCTTTTCACAAACCACATATGGACCCACTAGAGACATTGCATGTGTGTTCTTATACTAAAACTAGTACTAGAGTCATTGCATGTGTGTTCTTTCCACATACCAAACATGGATCAAGCAGTGTCATTGCATGTGTGTTCTTTCCACAAACCACATATGGATCAACCAGTGTTCACTGCATGTGTGTTCTTTCCACAAACCACATATGGATCAACCAGTGGTCATTGCATGTGTGTTCTTTTCACAAAGCACATATGGATCAACCAGTGTTCACTGCATGTGTGTTCTTTCCACAAACCACTTATGGATCCACCAGTGTTCATTGCATGTGTGTTCTTTTCCACAAACCACATATGGATCAACCAGTGGTCATTGCATTAGTGTTCCTTTCACAAACCACATGTGGACCCACTAGAGTCATTGCATGTGTGTTCTTATACAAAAACCAGCACTAGACTCATTGCATGTGTGTTCTTTTCACAAACCACATATGGATCCACCAGTGTCATCGCATGTTTGTTCTTTCCACAAACCACTTATGGATCCACCAGTGTTCATTGCATGTGTGTTATTTTCCACAAACCACATATGGATGAACCAGTGGTCATTGCATGTGTGTTCTTTTCACAAACCACATATGGACCCACTAGAGTCATTGCATGTGTGTTCTTATACTAAAACCAGCACTAGAGTCATTGCATGTGTGTTCTTATACTAAATCCAGCACTAGAGTCATTGCATGTGTGTTCTTTCGACAAACCACACATGGATCAACCAATGTCATTGCATTTGTGTTCTTTCCACAAACCACATATGGATCAACTAGTGTTCACTGCATGTGTGTTCTTTCCACAAACCACATATGGATCAACTAGTGGTCATTGCATTTGTGTTCTTTTCACAAACCACATATGGATCAACCAGTGTTCACTGCATGTGTGTTCTTTCCACAAACCTCTTATGGATCCACCAGTGTTCATTGCATATGTGTTATTTCCACAAACCACACATGGATCAACCAGTGTTCATTGCATGTGTGTTCTTTTCCACAAACCACATATGGATCAACCAGTGGTCATTGCATGTGTGTTCTTTTCACAAACCACATATGGACCCACCAGAGTCATTGCATGTGTGTTCTTATACTAAAACTAGCACTAGAGTCATTGCATGTGTGTTCTTTCCACAAACCACATATGGATCAACCAGTGTCATTACATGTGTGTTCTTTCCACAAACCACATATGGATCAACCAGTGTTCACTACATGTGTGTTCTTTCCACAAACCACATATGGATCAACCAGTGGTCATTGCATGTGTGTTCTTTTCAGAAACCGCATATGGATCAACCAGTGTTCACTGCATGTGTGTTCTTTCCACAACCACTTATGGATCCACCGGTGTTCATTGCATGTGTGTTCTTTTCCAGAAACAACATATGGATCCACCAGTGTTCACTACATGTGTGTTCTTTTCACAAACCACTTATTGATCCAGCAGTGTTCATTTCATGTGTGTTCTTTTCCACAAACCACATATGGATCCATTAGAGTCATTGCATGTGTGTTCTTTTCACAAACCACATCTGGATCCACCAGTGTTCACTACATGTGTGTTCTTTCCACAAACCACTTATGGATCCACCCGTGTTCATTGCATGTGTGTCCTTTTCCAGAAACTATATATTGATCCACTAGTAGTCATTGCATGTGTGTTCTTTTCACAAACCACATGTGGACCCACTAGATTCATTGCATGTGTGTTCTTATACTAAAACTAGCACTAGACTCATTGCATGTGTGTTCTTCTCACAAACCACACATGGATCCACCAGTGTCATTGCATGTGTGTTCTTTCCACAAACCACACATGGATCAACCAGTGGTCATTGCATGTGTGTTCTTTTCCACAAACCACATATGGATCCATTAGAGTCATTGCATGTGTGTTCTTTCCACAAACCACACATGGATCAACCAATGGCATTACATGTGTGTTCTTTCCACAAACCACACATGGATCAACCAGTGTTCACTTCATGTGTGTTCTTTCCACAAACCACATATGTATCAACCAGTGGTCATTGCATGTGTGTTCTTTCCACAAACCACATATGGATCAACCAGTATTCACTGCATGTGTGTTCTTTCCACAAACCACATATGGATCAACCAGTGGTCATTGCATGTGTGTTCTTTTCACAAACCACATATGGATCAACCAGTGTTCACTACATGTTTGTTCTTTCCACGAACCACTTATGGATCCACGAGTGTTCATTGCATGTGTGTTCTTTTCCACAAACCACATATTGGTCAACTAGTGGTCATTGCATGTGTGTTCTTTTCACAAACCACATGTGGACCCACTAGAGTCATTGCACGTGTGTTCTGATACTAAAACCAGCACTAGACTCATTGCATGTGTGTTCTTCTCACAAACCACACATGGATCCACGATGTCATTGCATGTGTGTTCTTTTCCACAAACCACATATGGATCAACCAGTGTCACTTGCATGTGTGTTCTTTCCACAAACCACAAATGGATCAACCAGTGGTCATTGCATGTGTGTTCTTTTCACAAACCACATATGGATCAACCAGTTTTCACTGCATGTGTGTTCTTTCCACAAACCACTTATGGATCCACCAGTGTTCTTTGCATGTGTGTTCCTTTCCACAAACCACATATTGATCAACTAGTGGTCATTGCATGTGTGTTCTTTTCACAAACCTCATGTGGACCCACTAGAGTCATTGCATGTGTGTTCTTATACTAAAACCAGCACTAGACTCATTGCATGTGTCTTCTTTTCACAAACCACACATGGATCCACCAGTGTCATTGCATGTGTGTTCTTTCCAAAAACCACACATGGATCAACCAGTGGTCATTGCATGTGTGTTCTTTTCCACAAACCACATATGGATCCATTAGAGTCAGCGCATGTGTGTTATTTCCACAAACCACACATGGATCAACCAATGGCATTATATGTGTGTTCTTTCCACAAACCACACATGTATCAACCAGTGTCATTGCATCTGTGTTCTTTCCTCAAATCACATATGGACCCACTAGAGTCAGTGCTTGTGTGGTCTTATACTAAAATTAGCACTAGAGTCATTGCACGTGTGTTATTTTCACAAACCACACATGGATCCACCAGTGTCATTGCATGTGTGTTCTTTCCACAAACCACACATGGATTAACCAATGGCATTGCATGTGTGTTATTTCCACAAACCACATATGGGTCAACCAGTTGCATTGCATGTGTGTTCTTTTCACAAATGACATATGGACCCACTAGATCTATTGCTTGTGTGTTCTTATACTAAAACCATCACTAGAGTCATTGCGTGTGTTTTCTTTCCACAAACAACATATGGATCCATTAGTGTTCACTGCATGTGTGTTCTTTCCACAAACCACTTATGGATCCACCAGTGTTCACTGCATGTGTTTTTTTTTCCACAAACCACATATGGATCAACAAGTGGTCATTGCATTAGTGTTCTTTTCACAAACCACATGTGGACCCACTAGAGTCATTGCATGTGTGTTCTTATACTAAAACCAGCACTAGAGTCATTGCATGTTTTTTCTTTCCACAAACCACACATGGATCAAACAGTGTCATTGCATGTGTGTTCTTTCCACAAACCACATATGGATCAACCAGTGTCCACTGCATGTGTGTTCTTTCCACAAACCACATATGGATCAACCAGTGGTCTTTGCATGTGTGTTCTTTCCACAAACCACATATGGGTCAACCAGTGTTCACTGCACGTGTGTTCTTTTCACAAACCACATATGGATCAACTAGTGGTCAGTGCCTGTGTGTTCTTTTCACAAACCACATATGGATCAACCAGTGTTCACTGCATGTGTGTTCTTTCCACAAACCACTTATGGATCCACCAGTGTTCATTGCATGTGTGTTCTTTTCCACAAACCACATATTGATCAACTAGTGGTCATTGCATGTGTGTTCTTTTCACAAATGACATATGGACCCACTAGAGTCATTGCATGTGTGTTCTTATACTAAAACCAGCACTAACCTCATTGCATGTGTGTTCTTTTTTGACAAACCACACATGGATCAACCAGTGTCATTGCATGCGTGTTCTTTCCACAAACCACACATGGATCAACCAGTGGTCATTGCATGTGTGTTCCTTTCCACAAACCACATATGGATCCATTAGAGTCATTGCATGTGTGTTATTTCCACAAACCACACATGGATCAACCAATGGCATTACATGTGTGTACTTTCCACAAACCACACATGGATCAACCAGTGTCATTGCATCTGTGTTCTTTCCACAAATCACATATGGACCCACTAGAGTCATTGCTTGTGTGGTCTTATACTAAAACCAGCACTAGAGTCATTGCATGTGTGTTCTTTTCACAAACCATATATGGATGCACCAGTGTCATTGCATGTGTGTTTTTTCCACAAACCACACATGGATTAACCAATGGCATTGCATGTGTGTTCTTTCCACAAACCACATATGGGTCAACCAGTGGCATTGCATGTGTGTTCTTTTCACAAATCACATATGGACCCACTAGAGTCATTGCTTGTGTGTTCTTATACTAAAACCAGCACTAGAGTCATTGCATCTGTGTTCTTTTCACAAACCACATATGGATCAACCAGTGTTCACTACATGTGTGTTCTTTCCACAAACCACTTATGGATCCACCAGTGTTCATTGCATGTGTGTTCTTTTCCACAAACCACATATTGATCAACTAGTGGTCATTGCATGTGTGTTCTTTTCACAAACCACACATGGATCAACCGGTGTCATTGCATGTGTGTTCTTATACTAAAACCAGCACTAGACTCATTGCATGTGTGTTCTTTTCACAAACCACACATGGATCCACCAGTGTCATTGCATGTGTGTTCTTTACACAAACCACACATGGATCAACCAGTGGTCATTGCATGTGTGTTCTTTTCCACAAACCACATATGGATCCATTAGAGTCATTGCATGTGTGTTATTTCCACAAACCACACATGGATCAACCAATGGCATTACATGTGTGTTCTTTCCACAAACCACACATGGATCAACCTGTGTCATTGCATGTGTGTTCTTTCCACAAATCACATATGGACCCACTAGAGTCATTGCTTGTGCTGTCTTATACTAAAACCAGCACTAGAGTCATTGCATGTGTGTTCTTTTCACAAACCACATATGGATCCACCAGTGTCATTGCATGTGTGTTCTTTCCACAAACCACACATGGATTAACCAATGGCATTGCATGTGTGTTCTTTCCACAAACCACATATGGGTCAACCAGTGGCATTGCATGTGTGTTCTTTTCACAAATCACATATGGACCCACTAGAGTCATTGCTTGTGTGTTCTTATACTAAAACCAGCACTAGAGTCATTGCATGTGTGTTCTTTTCACAAACCACATACAGATCAACCAGTGTTCAGTACATGTGTGTTCTTTCCATAAACCACTTATGGATCCACCAGTGTTCATTGCATGTGTGTTCTTTTCCACAAACCACATATTGATCAACTTGTGGTCATTGCGTGTGTGTTCTTTTCACAAACCACATGTGGACCCACTAGATTCATTGCATGTGTGTTCTTATACTAAAACCAGCACCAGACTCATTGCATGTGTGTTCTTTTCACAAACCACACATGGATCCACCAGTGTCATTGCATGTGTGTTCTTTCCACAAACCACACATGGATCAACCAGTGGTCATTGCATGTGTGTTCTTTTCCACAAACCACATATGGATCCGGTAGAGTTATTGCATGTGTGTTATTTCCACAAACCACACATGGATCAACCAATGGCATTACATGTGTGTTCTTTCCACAAACCACACATGGATCAACCTGTGTTATTGCATGTGTGTTCTTTCCACAAATCACATATGGACCCACTAGAGTCTTTGCTTGTGTGGTCTTATAATAAAACCAGCACTAGAGTCATTGCATGCGTGTTCTTTTTAGAAACCACATATGGATCCACCAGTGTCATTGCATGTGTGTTCTTTCCACAAACCACACATGTATTAACCAATGGCATTGCATGTGTGTTCTTTCCACAAACGACATATGGGTCAACTAGTGGCATTGCATGTGTGTTCTTTTCACAAATCACATATGGACCCACTAGAGTCATTGCTTATGTGTTCTTATAATAAACCCAGCACTAGAGTCATTGCATGTGTGTTCTTTCCACAAACAACATATGGATCCACCAGTGTTCACTGCATGTGTGTTCTTTCCACAAACCACTTATGGATCCACCAGTGTTCATTGCATGTGTGTTCTTTTCCACAAACCACATATGGATCAACCAGTGGTCATTGCATGTGTGTTCTTTTCACAAACCACATATGGACCCACCAGAGTCATTGCGTGTGTGTTCTTATACTAAAACTAGCACTAGAGTCATTGCATGTGTGTTCTTTCCACAAACCACATATGGATCAACCAGTGTCATTACATGTGTGTTCTTTCCACAAACCACATATGGATCAACCAGTGTTCACTACATGTGTGTTCTTTCCACAAACCACATATGGATCAACCAGTGGTCATTGCATGTGTGTTCTTTTCAGAAACCGCATATGGATCAACCAGTGTTCACTGCATGTGTGTTCTTTCCACAACCACTTATGGATCCACCGGTGTTCGTTGCATGTGTGTTCTTTTCCAGAAACAACATATGGATCCACCAGTGTTCACTACATGTGTGTTCTTTTCACAAACCACTTATTGATCCAGTAGTGTTCATTTCATGTGTGTTCTTTTCCACAAACCACATATGGATCCATTAGAGTCATTGCATGTGTGTTCTTTTCACAAACCACATCTGGATCCACCAGGTGTTCACTACATGTGTGTTCTTTCCACAAACCACTTATGGATCCACCCGTGTTCATTGCATGTGTGTCCTTTTCCAGAAACTATATATTGATCCACTAGTAGTCATTGCATGTGTGTTCTTTTCACAAACCACATGTGGACCCACTAGATTCATTGCATGTGTGTTCTTATACTAAAACTAGCACTAGACTCATTGCATGTGTGTTCTTCTCACAAACCACACATGGATCCACCAGTGTCATTGCATGTGTGTTCTTTCCACAAACCACACATGGATCAACCAGTGGTCATTGCATGTGTGTTCTTTTCCACAAACCACATATGGATCCATTAGAGTCATTGCATGTGTGTTCTTTCCACAAACCACACATGGATCAACCAATGGCATTACATGTGTGTTCTTTCCACAAACCACACATGGATCAACCAGTGTTCACTTCATGTGTGTTCTTTCCACAAACCACATATGTATCAACCAGTGGTCATTGCATGTGTGTTCTTTCCACAAACCACATATGGATCAACCAGTATTCACTGCATGTGTGTTCTTTCCACAAACCACATATGGATCAACCAGTGGTCATTGCATGTGTGTTCTTTTCACAAACCACATATGGATCAACCAGTGTTCACTACATGTTTGTTCTTTCCACGAACCACTTATGGATCCACGAGTGTTCATTGCATGTGTGTTCTTTTCCACAAACCACATATTGGTCAACTAGTGGTCATTGCATGTGTGTTCTTTTCACAAACCACATGTGGACCCACTAGAGTCATTGCACGTGTGTTCTGATACTAAAACCAGCACTAGACTCATTGCATGTGTGTTCTTCTCACAAACCACACATGGATCCACCAGTGTCATTGCATGTGTGTTCTTTTCCACAAACCACATATGGATCAACCAGTGTTCACTGCATGTGTGTTCTTTCCACAAACCACAAATGGATCAACCAGTGGTCATTGCATGTGTGTTCTTTTCACAAACCACATATGGATCAACCAGTTTTCACTGCATGTGTGTTCTTTCCACAAACCACTTATGGATCCACCAGTGTTCTTTGCATGTGTGTTCCTTTCCACAAACCACATATTGATCAACTAGTGGTCATTGCATGTGTGTTCTTTTCACAAACCTCATGTGGACCCACTAGAGTCATTGCATGTGTGTTCTTATACTAAAACCAGCACTAGACTCATTGCATGTGTCTTCTTTTCACAAACCACACATGGATCCACCAGTGTCATTGCATGTGTGTTCTTTCCAAAAACCACACATGGATCAACCAGTGGTCATTGCATGTGTGTTCTTTTCCACAAACCACATATGGATCCATTAGAGTCAGTGCATGTGTGTTATTTCCACAAACCACACATGGATCAACCAATGGCATTATATGTGTGTTCTTTCCACAAACCACACATGTATCAACCAGTGTCATTGCATCTGTGTTCTTTCCTCAAATCACATATGGACCCACTAGAGTCAGTGCTCGTGTGGTCTTATACTAAAATTAGCACTAGAGTCATTGCACGTGTGTTATTTTCACAAACCACACATGGATCCACCAGTGTCATTGCATGTGTGTTCTTTCCACAAACCACACATGGATTAACCAATGGCATTGCATGTGTGTTATTTCCACAAACCACATATGGGTCAACCAGTTGCATTGCATGTGTGTTCTTTTCACAAATGACATATGGACCCACTAGATCTATTGCTTGTGTGTTCTTATACTAAAACCATCACTAGAGTCATTGCGTGTGTTTTCTTTCCACAAACAACATATGGATCCATTAGTGTTCACTGCATGTGTGTTCTTTCCACAAACCACTTATGGATCCACCAGTGTTCACTGCATGTGTTTTTTTTCCACAAACCACATATGGATCAACAAGTGGTCATTGCATTAGTGTTCTTTTCACAAACCACATGTGGACCCACTAGAGTCATTGCATGTGTGTTCTTATACTAAAACCAGCACTAGAGTCATTGCATGTTTTTTCTTTCCACAAACCACACATGGATCAAACAGTGTCATTGCATGTGTGTTCTTTCCACAAACCACATATGGATCAACCAGTGTCCACTGCATGTGTGTTCTTTCCACAAACCACATATGGATCAACCAGTGGTCTTTGCATGTGTGTTCTTTCCACAAACCACATATGGGTCAACCAGTGTTCACTGCACGTGTGTTCTTTTCACAAACCACATATGGATCAACTAGTGGTCAGTGCCTGTGTGTTCTTTTCACAAACCACATATGGATCAACCAGTGTTCACTGCATGTGTGTTCTTTCCACAAACCACTTATGGATCCACCAGTGTTCATTGCATGTGTGTTCTTTTCCACAAACCACATATTGATCAACTAGTGGTCATTGCATGTGTGTTCTTTTCACAAACCACATGTGGACCCACTAGAGTCATTGCATGTGTGTTCTTATACTAAAACCAGCACTAACCTCATTGCATGTGTGTTCTTTTTTGACAAACCACACATGGATCAACCAGTGTCATTGCATGCGTGTTCTTTCCACAAACCACACATGGATCAACCAGTGGTCATTGCATGTGTGTTCCTTTCCACAAACCACATATGGATCCATTAGAGTCATTGCATGTGTGTTATTTCCACAAACCACACATGGATCAACCAATGGCATTACATGTGTGTACTTTCCACAAACCACACATGGATCAACCAGTGTCATTGCATCTGTGTTCTTTCCACAAATCACATATGGACCCACTAGAGTCATTGCTTGTGTGGTCTTATACTAAAACCAGCACTAGAGTCATTGCATGTGTGTTCTTTTCACAAACCATATATGGATGCACCAGTGTCATTGCATGTGTGTTTTTTCCACAAACCACACATGGATTAACCAATGGCATTGCATGTGTGTTCTTTCCACAAACCACATATGGGTCAACCAGTGG
Organism: Avena insularis; assembly: GCA_023614405.1. Lineage (NCBI taxonomy): Eukaryota > Viridiplantae > Streptophyta > Magnoliopsida > Poales > Poaceae > Avena > Avena insularis. Next base: position 333,456,504 of record CM042696.1, read on the forward strand.
CATTGCATGTGTGTTCTTTTCACAAATCACATATGGACCCACTAGAGTCATTGCTTGTGTGTTCTTATACTAAAACCAGCACTAGAGTCATTGCATCTGTGTTCTTTTCACAAACCACATATGGATCAACCAGTGTTCACTACATGTGTGTTCTTTCCACAAACCACTTATGGATCCACCAGTGTTCATTGCATGTGTGTTCTTTTCCACAAACCACATATTGATCAACTAGTGGTCATTGCATGTGTGTTCTTTTCACAAACCACACATGGATCAACCGGTGTCATTGCATGTGTGTTCTTATACTAAAACCAGCACTAGACTCATTGCATGTGTGTTCTTTTCACAAACCACATGGATCCACCAGTGTCATTGCATGTGTGTTCTTTACAAAACACACATGGATCAACCAGTGGTCATTGCATGTGTGTTCTTTTCCACAAACCACATATGGATCCATTAGAGTCATTGCATGTGTGTTATTTCCACAAACCACACATGGATCAACCAATGGCATTACATGTGTGTTCTTTCCACAAACCACACATGGATCAACCTGTGTCATTGCATGTGTGTTCTTTCCACAAATCACATATGGACCCACTAGAGTCATTGCTTGTGCTGTCTTATACTAAAACCAGCACTAGAGTCATTGCATGTGTGTTCTTTTCACAAACCACATATGGATCCACCAAAGTGTCATTGCATGTGTGTTTTCCACAAACCACACATGGATTAACCAATGGCATTGCATGTGTGTTCTTTCCACAAACCACATATGGGTCAACCAGTGGCATTGCATGTGTGTTCTTTTCACAAATCACATATGGACCCACTAGAGTCATTGCTTGTGTGTTCTTATACTAAAACCAGCACTAGAGTCATTGCATGTGTGTTCTTTTCACAAACCACATACAGATCAACCAGTGTTCAGTACATGTGTGTTCTTTCCATAAACCACTTATGGATCCACCAGTGTTCATTGCATGTGTGTTCTTTTCCACAAACCACATATTGATCAACTTGTGGTCATTGCGTGTGTGTTCTTTTCACAAACCACATGTGGACCCACTAGATTCATTGCATGTGTGTTCTTATACTAAAACCAGCACCAGACTCATTGCATGTGTGTTCTTTTCACAAACCACACATGGATCCACCAGTGTCATTGCATGTGTTCTTTCCACAAACCACACATGGCTCAACCAGTGGTCATTGCATGTGTGTTCTTTTCCACAAACCACATATGGATCCGGTAGAGTTATTGCATGTGTGTTATTTCCACAAACCACACATGGATCAACCAATGGCATTACATGTGTGTTCTTTCCACAAACCACACATGGATCAACCTGTGTTATTGCATGTGTGTTCTTTCCACAAATCACATATGGACCCACTAGAGTCTTTGCTTGTGTGGTCTTATAATAAAACCAGCACTAGAGTCATTGCATGCGTGTTCTTTTTAGAAACCACATATGGATCCACCAGTGTCATTGCATGTGTGTTCTTTCCACAAACCACACATGTATTAACCAATGGCATTGCATGTGTGTTCTTTCCACAAACGACATATGGGTCAACTAGTGGCATTGCATGTGTGTTCTTTTCACAAATCACATATGGACCCACTAGAGTCATTGCTTATGTGTTCTTATAATAAACCCAGCACTAGAGTCATTGCATGTGTGTTCTTTCCACAAACAACATATGGATCCACCAGTGTTCACTGCATGTGTGTTCTTTCCACAAACCACTTATGGATCCACCAGTGTTCATTGCATGTGTGTTCTTTTCCACAAACCACATATGGATCAACCAGTGGTCATTGCATTAGTGTTCTTTTCACAAACCACATGTGGACCGACTAGAGTCATTGCGTGTGTGTTCTTATACTAAAACTAGCACTAGACTCATTGCATGTGTGTTCTTTTCACAAAGCACATATGGATCAACCAGTGTCATTACATGTGTGTTCTTTCCACAAACCACATATGGATCAACCAGTGTTCACTACATGTGTGTTCTTTCCACAAACCACATATGGATCAACCAGTGGTCATTGCATGTGTGTTCTTTTCAGAAACCGCATATGGATCAACCAGTGTTCACTGCATGTGTGTTCTTTCCACAACCACTTATGGATCCACCGGTGTTCATTGCATGTGTGTTCTTTTCCAGAAACAACATATGGATCCACCAGTGTTCACTACATGTGTGTTCTTTTCACAAACCACTTATTGATCCAGCAGTGTTCATTTCATGTGTGTTCTTTTCCACAAACCACATATGGATCCATTAGAGTCATTGCATGTGTGTTATTTCCACAAACCACACATGGATCAACCAATGGCATTACATGTGTGTTCTTTCCACAAACCACACATGGATCAACCTGTGTCATTGCATGTGTGTTCTTTCCACAAATCACATATGGACCCACTAGAGTCATTGCTTGTGCTGTCTTATACTAAAACCAGCACTAGAGTCATTGCATGTGTGTTCTTTTCACAAACCACATATGGATCCACCAGTGTCATTGCATGTGTGTTCTTTCCACAAACCACACATGGATTAACCAATGGCATTGCATGTGTGTTCTTTCCACAAACCACATATGGGTCAACCAGTGGCATTGCATGTGTGTTCTTTTCACAAATCACATATGGACCCACTAGAGTCATTGCTTGTGTGTTCTTATACTAAAACCAGCACTAGAGTCATTGCATGTGTGTTCTTTTCACAAACCACATACAGATCAACCAGTGTTCAGTACATGTGTGTTCTTTCCATAAACCACTTATGGATCCACCAGTGTTCATTGCATGTGTGTTCTTTTCCACAAACCACATATTGATCAACTTGTGGACATTGCGTGTGTTCTTTTCACAAACCACATGTGGACCCACTAGATTCATTGCATGTGTGTTCTTATACTAAAACCAGCACCAGACTCATTGCATGTGTGTTCTTTTCACAAACCACACATGGATCCACCAGTGTCATTGCATGTGTGTTCTTTCCACAAACCACACATGGATCAACCAGTGGTCATTGCATGTGTGTTCTTTTCCACAAACCACATATGGATCCGGTAGAGTTATTGCATGTGTGTTATTTCCACAAACCACATGGATCAACCAATGGCATTACATGTGTGTTCTTTCCACAAACCACACATGGATCAACCTGTGTTATTGCATGTGTGTTCTTTCCACAAATCACATATGGACCCACTAGAGTCTTTGCTTGTGTGGTCTTATAATAAAACCAGCACTAGAGTCATTGCATGCGTGTTCTTTTTAGAAACCACATATGGATCCACCAGTGTCATTGCATGTGTGTTCTTTCCACAAACCACACATGTATTAACCAATGGCATTGCATGTGTGTTCTTTCCACAAACGACATATGGGTCAACTAGTGGCATTGCATGTGTGTTCTTTTCACAAATCACATATGGACCCACTAGAGTCATTGCTTATGTGTTCTTATAATAAACCCAGCACTAGAGTCATTGCATGTGTGTTCTTTCCACAAACAACATATGGATCCACCAGTGTTCACTGCATGTGTGTTCTTTCCACAAACCACTTATGGATCCACCAGTGTTCATTGCATGTGTGTTCTTTTCCACAAACCACATATGGATCAACCAGTGGTCATTGCATTAGTGTTCTTTTCACAAACCACATGTGGACCGACTAGAGTCATTGCGTGTGTGTTCTTATACTAAAACTAGCACTAGACTCATTGCATGTGTGTTCTTTTCACAAAGCACACATGGATCCACCAGTGTCTTTGCATGTGTGTTCTTTCCACAAACCACTTATGGATCCACCAATGTTCATTGCATGTGTGTTCTTTTCCACAAACCACATATGGATCAACCAGTGGTCATTGCATGTGTGTTCTTTTCACAAACAACATATGGACCCACTAGAGTCATTGCATGTGTGTTCTTATACTAAAACCAGCACTAGAGTCATTGCATGTGTGTTCTTTCCACAAACCACACATGGATCAACCAGTGTCATTGCATGTGTTTTTTTTCCACAAACCACATATGGATCAACCAGTGTTCACTGCTTGTGTGTTCTTTCCACAAACCACATATGGATCAACCAGTTGTCATTGCATGTGTGTTCTTTTCACAAACCACATATGGATCAACCAGTGTCATTGCATGTGTGTTATTTCCACAAACCACATATGGATCAACCAGTGTTCACTGCATGTGTGTTCTTTCCACAAACCACATATGGATCAACCAGTGGTCACTGCATGTGTGTTCTTTCCACAAACCACACATGGATCAACCAGTGTTCATTGCATGTGTGTTCTTTTCCACAAACCACATATGGATCAACCAGTGGTCATTGCATTAGTGTTCTTTTCACAAACCACATGTGTACCCACTAGAGTCATTGCATGTGTGTTCTTATACTAAAACTAGCACTAGAGTCATTGAATGTGTGTTCTTTCCACAAACCACACATGGATCATCGTGTCATTGTATATGTGTTCTTTCCACAAACCACATATGGATCAACCAGTGTTCACTACATGTGTGTTCTTTCAACAAACCACATATGGATCAACCAGTGTTCACTGCATGTGTGTTCTTTCCACAAACCACATATGGATCAACTAGTGGTCATTGCATGTTTGTTCTTTTCACAAACCACATATGGATCAACCAGTGTTCACTGCATGTGTGTTCTTTTCACAAACCACTTATGGATCCACCAGTGTTCATTGCATGTGTGTTCTTTTCCACAAACCACATATTGATCAACTAGTGGTCATTGCATGTGTGTTCTTTTCGCAAACCACATGTGGACCCACTAGAGTCATTGGATGTGTGTTCTTATACTAAAACCAGCACTAGACTCATTGCATGTGTGTTCTTTTCACAAACCACACATGGATCCACCAGTGTCATTTCATGTGTGTTCTTTCCACAAACCACACATGGATCAACCAGTGGTCATTGCATGTGTGTTCTTTTCCACAAACCACATATGGATCCATTAGAGTCATTGCATGTGTGTTATTTCCCCAAACCACACATGGATCAACCAATGGCATTACATGTGTGTTCTTTCCACAAACCACACATGGATCAACCAGTGTCATTGCATGTGTGTTCTTTCCACAAATCACATATGGACCCACTAGAGTCATTGCTTGTGTTGTCTTATACTAAAACCAGCACTAGAGTCATTGTATGTGTGTTCTTTTCACAAACCACATATGGATCCACCAGTGTCATTGCATATGTGTTCTTTCTACAAACCACACATGGATTAACCAATGGCATTGCATGTGTGTTCTTTCCACAAACCACATATGGGTCAACCAGTGGCATTGCATGTGTGTTCTTTTCACAAATCACATATGGACCTACTAGAGTCATTGCATGTGTGTTCTTATACTAAAAACAGCACTAGAGTCATTGCATGTGTGTTCTTTCCACAAACAACATATGGATCCACCAGTGCTCACTGCATGTGTGTTCTTTCCACAAACCACTTATGGATCCACTAGTGTTCATTGCATGTGTGTTCTTTTCCATAATCCACATATGGATCAACCGGTGGTCATTGCATTAGTGTTCTTTTCACAAACCACATGTGGACCCACTAGAGTCATTGCATGTGTGATCTTATACTAAAACCAACGCTAGACTCATTGCATGTGTGTTCTTTTCACAAACCACATATGGATCCACTAGTGTCTTTGCAGCTGTGTTCTTTCCACAAACCACTTATGGATGCACCAGTGTTCATTGCATGTGTGTTCTTTTCCACAAACCACATATGGATCAACCAATGGTCATTGTGTTGGAAATATGCCCTAGAGACAAATAGTAGTAAGGACTATTATCATATTTCATATAGTTTATGATTAAGTTTTATATCATGCTATAACTGTATTGAGTGGAAACATCAATACACGTGTGATATACAAACAACCAGGGGTTCGCAGTGAAACTCTAGTCACTGGTTCATTGGTCAACAGATGATCATGTTTCCTGATCATGTGGCAGTTATGCCAGTTGGAAATGAGGTCATCTCATTGTGAGAATGAGATGATGAACCAATACCCAACCTAAACATCGTGATTCGATCATGTCATGAAGTTCAAGTTACGATGATTAGAAATGGATCCTCGTAGACTATTCCTTAGACCGTGAGGCTATATCAATCACTGTATCCCGAGAATGCTTAGATAACATCAAATGCCATCTGGTAAAATGGTGGTTATAAAGGTGTGTTCAGGTATTCAGAGGAAACCGTAGAGGCAATATATGTCAAGAGCGGGATTTGTCTGTCCATGTGATGGGAAGATACTCAAGGGCCCACTCGGAGAGGTTATATCCAATAGCTGCGCAGCGTGTGATTAGATCACGGGGATATCACTTGTCGGAACGAGTCAAATAGCATTGTTCAGTAACGAGATTAAACACGACATGGTGATGTCATTGATCAAGTCTTGGGCAATGCAAGTATCAAATGACAAAGGGAATAAGACACGACTGTCCCGGTTCAAACGACGAAAGATCTTCGTGGAATGCACAGGGGTCCCATGGCCATCCAGGTCCCTTTGTTGACCATTGGTGCGGGAGTGTCCCGACCATGTCTGGAGTGTTCCCGAACCGTGGGTATCACGCTTAAGGGCTTGATGATGCTTAGAGAGTGTTTATAGGATCGGTAGAATCGCCGAAGAAAAGAAGGGAGAAAACTGGAAGGGTTTTGGTAAGTCTGGAGGATGTCCGGAGTGGAGGTGGAAGGTGTTCCATGGCCACGGAGATTAGATAATATGTGAATGAATGTTAAATATTGATTTAATCATAATTATTTAATAAAGAGAAAAATCAATTTAATGGTCAAAAGGCATAATGGGCCAATTCCGGAGGGAGAGGGCCCATTAGGGAAAAGGAGAAAGGGGAGAAGGGGCAAGGGGGAGGCCGGCTAGGCCTAGCCCCTCCCCCCCGCAGGGCCCACTAGTGGCCACCTCCTCCCCCCTCCTCTCCTTTAGTCCCACCCAGGGACTTGAGGGGAGGTAGTACCTCCCCTCCCCCTATAATATAGTGGGGGCGTATGGCCTAGAAAAGACACCCAATAACAATAAAGGTCTCCCCACTTTTGGGAGGACCTCTAATTGATATTTTCTCTCTCCCCTCTCTCTCTCGTGACCGTGGTCCCAAGTCTGGACTGCGCGAGCGAGAGACATCTTCACCGCGGAGCGCCGTCGTGCTATGGGATTCGGATCCTGGAGCTCTACTTCCGCAACTGCTGCTGGATCGGGGAAGCGGGAGTCATCGTCAAGCACCGGACGTGTGTAACTCCCCGCGAGGTGTCGCACTTGAGGCACTCAAGTCGTTGGAGCCAGAAGGAGCGCAAGGACTTCATCACGACCCTGAGGTCGGCTTCGGCTCGTCTACATCAACCATGCTCTCCTGAGCGTTGACAACGCTTTTCGGTCTTCAATGGTAAGTTCGCGAAAAGCCCTTCCCGTTTTTTTTGTATTACTAATAGATAGGTCCTGGCAGCTTGAGGGGTTCAGGGGCGTAGAGTAAAATTTATTGTTTTTATGCGCGGAACCCCTACAGTGGTATCAGAGCTAGATCTATGTGTAGTAATACTAGTACGGGTAGAACACACGAGATGTAGCATGTGGGCGTTGATCTTTTAGTTGTTACCCTCCAACGTGTACTTGTGTATACCGCAGCAATGCTTGATGAAGCAGCCCCAACCGATTTTTACGCTGCTCATTCATGAGACTGGTCCACGCTTGACATACGGCTTGTACCGTATAAAGTGGCTTAGGGGGGTGTCTGTCTCTCTCGCATTAGTTGGTATACCATTTGCAACGGAGGGCCCCGAAAGGGGTGTAGTATAGACAACTACTTGATCAACGTTGTGCTGAAAATTCATAGGTTAGAACGGTTCTTGTGCGAAAGCCCATTCAGCCACGTAAAACATGCAAAGATAAAGTAGAAGCGTCTAACTTTGTTTTGTAGGGGGGGCGTTGCTTTGTGATATGGTTGTGGCAAAGGTAAAGTAATTACCTCTTGTTGCATAGTAGTAGATAGTCACGAAGGTGACGAACTACCACGCCGGAATGACACCTTTGGTACCACGTCCCCGGCGCTAGAACCCGTGATTTTGACGGATAGAGATCATGACATGAAGGACCATATCACATAGCATTTACATTCAATGTTATTGTTTGTATGTCTTATTGTGTGTATTAGATACTCGACGGTATCCTAATAAGATGATCCCTGTTAAAATTACCAACGATTGTGTTCCCCCTTAGTGTGCACCACCAAGAAAGTTCTTCGGTATGAGGCGATCCAGGGTTACAGGCCTGGGTGTCAGACATATCTACGTTCGCATACAGTGGGTGCAAGCCATGTTGCACAGCGAAAACACTAAGGTTGAGTTGGCGAGCCTAGCATGTATAGACATGGCCTCGGAACGCGGATGGTCGAAAGGTCGAGCATGAGTCGCATGAATGATGTGACCGACATTTAGCGTCCACCTTTGAACCCACATTGATGGCCGTGATGATCGGGGGAGATGTGGCTGATAGGGGTCGTGTTATCAATAGGAACCCTCACTAAGGATAGGTGTTTCTGAGTGGAGTTATTATTAACTCATTTGATTATAAACTTAGTCCAAATTCCTTTTGCAATTATAAATGTAGATGGCTCACCGTGAAGCTTACTTTGAGATTAAGGATTGGGTAAAGAGTGAGAAACTTAGACTTGATGGATCCAACTTCCCTAGTTGGCTTGTGCGCCTAGATGATCTCCTTACTAGGAATCATGTGGTAGACTACATACACGATGGACGATGGAGCAGGACTACTATGAGACCCCACAAGAGCTAGCAGACCGCTACTATCACCAAGAGATGTCCACTTACATTCAGATAATAATGCGTTACGGGATGGTGGATGAACTACATCCGCTCATGGGTGATCTTGACCCATATTCGATGGTAGATCAGCTGAGAGCAGAGTTCATAGGCCATGTGCGCATGTGGAAGCACGAGTTGCTTGGAGAGTTCCTTTCCATACAGATGGAGGAGGATACATGTCTGAAGAGGCACTTGGAGCGCATGTTTGATGCACATACGAGACTGGTTCACTTCGTGGATTACTGGATGGCTGGTCCATTTGCGATAGACATACTGCTTCGGTCATTGCCTCCCAGCTACAAAGGACATGTCCGGAGTAGCATCATGAGTGGTGATACGGAATCATTGGACTTCCATGAGTTCATATTATGTTTTCGGAACGTAAAGGTTGAACCAATCACCGAAGAGGTCATCAACGACCAAGGTATATATTTGATATACAGTTTTATAAATGTTATAATCTTGCAAACACATTTGCAGTGTTAAGTATATCTGATACTTGTTCTGTTTTGGTGAAAACAGGTCCTTCTGCATAGAGGTGCTTGCTGGAGAGGAGGTGACATTGCGTGTTGATGGCGAGCATGATGATGATGGCCAACGACACTCTCCCTCGACATTTATCACTTAGTTTGTGTTTTAGGATGATTAATGTAATCAAGAGATTGTGAACTTCTTTAGTGTGTCTCACACTTCGTGAGACGGTTATTCATACGAGTTTGTAACAAACAGTTGTTCTGCTTTTATGAATGATTTCTAGTCGTGTTCATATCTTGTTTGATTATGTGTGAATTATCCTTATTTGTTAGAAACTAATTGATAATGCATGAACATTTATAAAACATTAAAAATGCCTTGTTTAAAATACCCAACTTAATGATATTTCATTAATGAATGAAACCATTGTTTAAATTCAAAGTTATGTGATAATATGTGAAAGTCATTTGATTTCTTTTCACATATAAATCAGGCCTAAGTTCGGCGAAATAACTTGAACACCTTGTATTACTTGAATACAAAGTGTTTAATGAATTATTAAAAGTATATACATATCCGATGTATTATGTTTTAACGAAAATGGTGATTATCATTAAATGATTGTTTAAATGTGTAAAGTAAGTTTACCAAAGGAAACATGAATATGAAACTATTTGATTTGATCAAAGTGTTTCATCAACAAATGGTATAAATATAAAAGAGAATCCAATTACTATGATTTGATCAATAGTAATAAAACTCAACTTTATAAGAATGGCATGAAAGAAATTGTGGAGTGCAAAGTGTTTTGAAACGTCAAAATACAAAGCATCACAATATGATATTAGATATCAAAAAGGGGTTGAATAGAAGGCACCAAATAAATCGTTGTAGTGTATATGTAGAGACCATTAGTTAGAAATAGTTAGCACTCAATTAGAATTAGTAAACCATTTGTATTCGTGAAAGTTTTGGGGTTATTCGATATAACCAAAACAATAGCGAATAAGTCCTTATTGTATATTCATTGGAAACTTTGAATACAAAATCCATAGCTGAAACCAAAAGGAAAGCAAAACTTGTATTGCTTGGATTTTGGTGCATTCTTGAGAAAGCTCACTTCTAGTGATGTTTCTCAATTATGAAGCAAATGGAAAATAGTGTAAAACACGATGAGGATTCAAAACCCTGCATCAGAGTGTTGAGAAGTGCAACGGACAATGTTCCTGAATGATTCTCATTACAGAAGGAAAGAATCAATGATTTTGATCATTATGTTTTTCCCTCCACTATTGTTTTTCACTACATGAAGTAGGATTCAAAATGTAAATCCATATCTTGTGTGGAGACATTTGTGAATCGCTTGTCATGATTTTTGGAATATGACATACCAACGAACTACAAAGGAAATAATGGTAAACTAAATTATGAGAAATCCTAGAAGCAAAATTCCCTTGAGATTAGAAAGCAATTCGTTGTTGAATCTCACAAGTAAAAGGGGTTACTTGAATTTTCCCAAATGACTGCAAAGCCGTAGTAATAAAAAGGGGTAAATGACGAAAGTGCAATTTGTCAAGTATTGGACAAATTCAAATGAATTTGATTCATGTATGCTAAATGTCTAGTGGATTTTAAAACTAGTAAAGTACTAGTATCTCATAATAAATCTCCAAGTTTGATAATTGATCAAAGGATTTTGAAATTGTTCAAAAATAGTGAGTGGATATGCAATTTGCATAAAATTGAGTGGGAGCTATAAAAGTCTTCCTTAAACAATATGTGATTGACATATTTTTAAGTGGGAGCAACATAAGACTAAAATTCAAATATGTAGGAACATAGTTTGAGTAAGAGTGCTGACTCATACCCAAATATGTTAGGAATATATTTTGAGTGGGAGCTTATAGGAGTAATTCTTAAGTAAGTTAAGGATGAAAGCGCAAATACTTATAAATAATGATTTATAAGATGTAGAAGTTGATAATAATTGTATTATGATATTATGTAGTATTCCTTAAAGGATTCTGAAAGCTGTTTCAGAATAGAAGTTAATTGAGGAACTAGTCCTTAATAACTCAAATTAGGAATATCATTAAGTTTAACATCAATGGTTGAAAGAAAGAAAAGGATGATCGTCATCCACTATGTTGAGACATAGGTTCTATCTAGAAACCATGATGGTAACTTAGTATAATATGTAATCCGATTAAGAAATGTTTGAAAGTGATTAAATCCGAATCACAGAACGTTGAGCTAAGTTTGTCCACAGTGTCTATTAGAGAACTGTGGATATATTTTCCAAATCCATAAAGGATGACATATCTTAAAGCATAAAGAGTTATGCTATAAGGGAATATGTTGGAAACTCCTCTGGATACCAATTAAAGTCAAATAGGAAGCGAGTCGAACAAAACATCGAAAGTTGCACGGAGTGCACTAGTGTTTCGATGAATACATTTATAATAATAGATAAGGGTACCATCTAAAGTGTTGTATAATGTTATGGCGGGGCTAGTTCGCTTTTAACGTAGAATGATGTGTCCGAGGGCACAATGCCCATGAGAAAGCCCTCGAGGTTAATCTAACGTCACTGTAGGCTCCTGGAATCAGGCCTCGTTCTGCTGCCATAGCGATGATGCATACACACAGATGCTATCATGTGATGATAAAGTATTAATGTCAATCAAAGTGACATTAGTAAGTTGCAAAGGATCTGGGACTGTAAAGTACAGAACCAAGACTCAACCTCTTCCATAAGCAAGCATGTTCTAAGTACCGGTTATATGATACCAATAATTAAGAACAAATGCAGCTAGTGTATTTGTACTCTAGTGCAAGTGGGAGACTGTTGGAAATATGCCCTAGAGACAAATAGTAGTAAGGACTATTATCATATTTCATATAGTTTATGATTAAGTTTTATATCATGCTATAACTGTATTGAGTGGAAACATCAATACACGTGCGATATACAAACAACCAGGGGTTACCAGTGAAACTCTAGTCACTGGTCCATTGGTCAACAGATGATCATGTTTCCTGATCATGTGGCATTTATGCCAGTTGGAAATGAGGTCATCTCATTCTGAGAATGAGATGATGAACCAATACCCAACCTAAACATCGTGATTCGATCATGTCACGAAGTTCAAGTTACGATGATTAGAAATGGATCCTCGTAGACTATTCCTTAGACCGTGAGGCTATATCAATCACTGTCTCCCGAGAATGCTTAGATAGCATCAAACGCCATCTGGTAAAACGGTGGTTATAAAGGTGTGTTCAGGTATTCGGAGGAAATCGTAGAGGCAATATATGTCAAGAGCGGGATTTGTCCGTCCATGTGACAGGAAGATACTCAAGGGCCCACTCGGAGAGGTTATATCCAATAGCTGCGCAACGTGTGATTAGATCATGGGGATATCACTTGTCGGAACGAGTCAAATAGCATTATTCAGTAACGAGATTGAACACGACATGGTGATGTCATTGATCAGGTCTCGGGCAATACAAGTATCGAATGACAAAGGGAATAAGACACGACTGTCCCGATTCAAACGACAAAAGATCTTCGTGGAATGCACAGGGGTCACATGGCCATCCAGGTCCCTCTATTGACCATTGGTGTGGGAGTGTCCCGACCATGTCTGGAGTGTTCCCGAACCGTGGGGTATCATGCCTAAGGGCTTGATTATGCTTAGAGAGTGTTTATAGGATCGGTAGAATCGCCGAAGAAAAGAAGGGAGAAAACCGGAAGGGTTTTGGTAAGTCCGGAGGATGTCCAGAGTGGAGGTGGAAGGTGTTCCACGGCCACGGAGATTAGATAATATGTGAATGAATGTTAAATACTGATTTAATCATTTATTCATAATTATTTAATAAAGAGAAAAATCAATTTAATGGTCAAAAGGCTTAATGGGCAAATTTCGGAGGGAGAGGGCCCATTAGGGAAAAGGAGAAAGGGGCAAGGGGGAGGCCGGCTGGGCCTAGCCCTAGTGGCCGGCGGCCACCTCCTCCCGCCTCGTCTCCTTCAGTCCAACCCCAGGACTTGAGGGGAGGTAGTACCTCCCCTCCCCCTATATATAGTGGGGGCGTATGGCCTAGAAAAGACACCCAATAATCAATAAAGGTATCCCCACTTTTGGGAGGACCTCTAATTGATATTTTCTCTCTCCCCTCTCTCTCGTGACCGTGGTCCCAAGTCTGGACTGCACGAGCGAGAGACATCTTCACCGTGGAGCGCCGTCGCGCTGCGGGATTTGGATCCGGGAGCTCTACTTCCGCAACTGCTGCTGGATAAGGGAAGAGGGAGTCATCGTCAGGCACCAGACGTGTGTAACTCCCCGCGAGGTGTCGCACTTGAGGCACTCAAGTCGTTGGATCCAGAAGGAGCGCAAGGACTTCATCACGACCTTGAGGTCGGCTTCAGCTCGTCTACATCAACCACGCTCTCCAGAGCGTTGACAACGCTTTTCGATCTTCAAGGGTAAGTTCGCGAAAAGCCCCTCTCATTACTGTATTACTAATAGATAGGTCCTGGCAGCTTCAGGGGTTTAGGGGCGTAGAGTAAAATTTATTGTTTTTATGCGCGGAACCCCTACACATTGCATGTGTATTCTTTTCACAAACCACATATGGACCCACTAGAGTCATTGCATGTGTGTTCTTATACTAAAACCAGCACTAGAGTCATTGCATGTGTGTTCTTTCCACAAACCACACATGGATCAACCAGTGTCATTACATGTGTGTTCTTTCCACAAACCACATATGGATCAACCAGTGTTCACTGCATGTGTGTTCTTTCCACAAACCACATATGGATCAACCAGTGGTCATTGCATGTGTGTTCTTTTCACAAACCACATATGGATCAACTAGTGTTCACTGCATGTGTGTTCTTTCCACAAACCTCTGATGGATCCACCAGTGTTCATTGCATGTGTGTTCTTTTCACAAACCACACATGGATCCACCAGTGTTATTGCATGCGTGTTCTTTCCACAAACCACACATGGATCAACCAGTGTTCATTGCATGTGTGTTCTTTTCCACAAACCACATATGGATCAACTAGTGGTCATTGCATGTGTGTTCTTTTCACAAACCACATATGGACCCACTAGAGTCATTGCATGTGTGTTCTTATACTAAAATTAGCACTAGAGTCATTGCATGTGTGTTCTTTCCACAAACCACACATGGATCAACCAGTGTCATTGCTGCTGGGCCACGCAGAGATAAACAAAACTTTTTCCCTAACGCGGTACACCCAAGATCCAGCTCAGGTTATAGGCCATGAGATTACCGCTAGACGCGCAGATGCAGAAGTTGATGTAGCGCGTCGAAGCAGAGCCGAACGATCCCCGAACAGACCTTGCGAATCCCACGAACTCCTTCGTCAGATCCCCACAAGCTTCCCAGTCTCCAGCACCGCACGTGCAACGCCTCTACTGGTATCCACACATACAGGAAGGAGCTTCGGACAGAGGACTGCTAGATCCTGTCTAGCCTAAAATGGATGTGGAGAAAGTGACGGCTAGGTCAGGGACTATCTCTTGTCACTCCACTTATATACACTCCTAGTTGGGGTCAATGCTTGAGGCCCATCTAGGCTGTATTCCAATCTCCACATGGATCTAATCCACATGGGCTCCTTACCCTTAAGTGTGTGGCCCTATAGGTTCACGTACACCTGGACACGACATGAGTTACTCCTCCAAGTATCCCGTCATGGCTTTGAGTCCAACTCACTTCCATGAACACTCGGTCTCAAGTCGATAGATGGTAGCGGCCTCTAGCAAGGCGTGCCAACTCCCAAGTGCCGTAAAGTCAGAAGACAAACCTTCAATGTGACTTTCGTCCAAGTCCCTTTGCCTCACGATATATCTCTTAATCTATAGGCGAGTAGTTGCCATCCCTTAAATAGCTTAACTCTCTTCTCGTACCATGATATGTGATTCACTAGACTAACTCTTAGTCCGACTCCTCAGTTAACACTTAACTGAGTAGCGCATGGCCATGCTTCTGAATCATATCACACGAGAGGGCTCAGAGAGTATCTCTCCATTATGGAGGGGAAAATCCCATCTTGGTAATCCACGTCACACAGCTTGCTTCACAACCAACCCGAACTCTACCTTTATAACTGCCCATTTATAGAACAGTGTTTGATAGAACCTAAGTTGGCGATCCACAACTCGGATCATGCAGTCACCTCAGGTCAAAGGATTCCATTGCTTGAGACTGCAAATGACGACATGCTCATTGCATCTCAACTGTGGGTCAGTCCGACTCGCTAAACTCTTTAGCTGAATCAGTGTAAGTCGTAATAGCATCACCATGCCCATGACAAGTGGAACCGTGTCATCAGCCGACTTGCACATTCCTCTAAGTTGTGTGCCCAGCACAACCTCAACAACCAAGGACAATCTAATATGAACAATCATGAATACATAGTTCCACAACTGAATCACGTATTCAGTGATATATATCTGATGTTCATATAGGGACAACTTTACTTTATGAATACTTTGGGAAATATCATCAACAATGATTACCTCTAGGGCATATTCCCAACAGTCTCCCACTTGCACTAGAGTCAATCATCCGACATCACATGTCTAGGCATCTAATGCCCATGGCTCTTACGTGAGCCTCATGCTTAGGCTGTGGAAGTGGCTTTGTCAACGGATCTGCAACGTTTGCATCCATGTGTACCTTGCATAACCTGATATCACCTTGATCCACGAACTGGCGAATCAAGTGGTATCGCATGAGTATATGCTTGTTCTTCTGGTGTTGTCTAGGTTCCTTGGCTTGTGCAATAGCACCATTGTTGTCACAATACACGTCTAACGGATTGGACGAGCCTTGAACCACACCAAGATCAATCAGGAAGTTCCCGATCCAAATGACTTCCTTTGTCGCCTCCGAGGCGACAATATACTCAACTTCATTGTAGATGCGCATACGCCTCTTGCTTGGAACTCTTCCAGCTCACAGCCCCTCCATTCATTACGAACACGTACCTAGATTGTGAATGAGAATCATCAAAGTCAGTAAGGTTACTCGCATCCGTGTAACCCCTTACACTGAGTTCAACCTCGCCTCCATAAACTAGGAACACATCCCTAGTCCTTCTCAAGTACTTAAGAATGTTCTTAACTGCTGCCCAATGGATTTCTCTAGGGTCAGCCTGGTATCTGCTCACAACACTTAGAGCATAGGAAACATCCGGCCTAGTACAAATCATGGCATACATGATGGACCCGACTGCCGAAGCATACGGAATCACACTCATCCTACTTCACTCATCAGTTGTCGAAGGACACTGAGTCTTGCTAAGTCTTGTGCCATGGGACATCGGTAAGAACCCCTTCTTAGACGATTCCATGTTGAATTTCTTCAACACTTTGTCCAAACATGTACTTTGGCTCAATCCAATGAGCCGCCTAGATCTATCTCTATAGATCCTGATTCCTAGTATGTAAGTTGCCTCACCCAAGTCCTTCATTGAGAAACTCCTTTACAATGATTCCTTGGTTTCTTGCAACATCTGGACATCATTTCTGATCAATAATATGTCATCCACATATAAGATCAGAAAGTTTACTTTGCTCCCACTAAACTTCTTGTATAAACAAGAATCATGATCACTCTTGATGAAGCCAAACGATTTGACTACCTCATCAAAGCGAATGTTCCAACTCCGAGATGCTTGCTTCAATCCATAGATGGATTTCTGAAGTTTGCATACCTTGTCAGCATTAGCCGGATCGACAAAACCCTCGGGCTGTATCATATACACGTCCTCGGTTAATTTTCCATTAAGGAAAGCCATTTTGACATCCATCTGCCATATTTCATAGTCGAAATAGGCTGCTATAGCTAACATAATCCGAACTGATTTAAGCATCGCTACGGGTGAGAAAGTCTCATCGTAGTCAACTCCTTGAACCTATCGGAACCCCTTCGCGACAAGCCGTGCTTTATAGATAGAAACTTTTCCATCCATATCAGTTTTCCTTTGAAAGACCCATTTGCACTCGACGGGTCTTGCACCATCTGGCAGATCAACCAAGTTCCAAACTTGATTATCATCCATGGACTTTAACTCGGATCTTATGGCTCCAAGCCATGACTCAGAATCAGAACCCACCATCGCTTCCGAATAAGTTGCCGGCTCATCACTGTCTAACAGTAATACATCACGAACACTTTGCAATCTTGCCGATCTTCGCAGTGGAGGTGCAGCTGCCGGCTCAGCTACCACGAATGGCTCAACCTCCAAGGCTTTCACCAAATCGCTACTGACCGGTTCCTCTCGAACTTCTTCGAGCCAAGACCGCATTCTAATCGACTTCGATTGAGAAACTCTTTCTCAAGGAAGACACCGTTCCGAGCTGCAAACACTTTGCCCTCTTCTCGGTTGTAGAAGTAGTAACCCAAGGTCTCCCTTGGATACCCAACGAAAATGCACTTATCCGACTTGGCTGCAAGCTTGTCCGACTGAAGTCGCTTGACAAATGCTTCACAACCCCAAATCTTAAGAAAAGACAAACTTGGCTTCTTGCCTGTCCACATCTCATGTGGTGTCTTCTCTACCGATTTTGATGGTATTTTGTTTAGTGTGAACACCGCCGTTTCTAGACAATAACCCCAAAATTATAAAGGTAGATCTATCCGACTCATCATTGATCGTACCATGTCCAACAAGGTCCGATTCCGCTATTCCGACACACCGTTCCTCTGCGGTGTACCCGGCGGAGTGAGCTGAGGAACTATTCCACAACTCTTCAGATGGTCATCAAACTCGTGGCTCATGTACTCGCCTCCTTGGTCTGACCGAAGAAACTTTATTTTCTTGCCGAGTTGATTTTGTCCTTCATTCTGGAATTCTTTGAACTTTTCAAAGGCTTCCGACTTATGTTTCATCAAGTAGACATATCCATATCTACTCAAATCATTAGTGAAGGTAATGAAGTACTCATAACCACCCCTGGCTATCGCGCTCATTGGACCACATACATCACTATGTACTAGTCCCAACAAGTTAGATGCCCTTTCAGAACTCCTTGCAAAAGGTGTCTTGGTCATCTTGCCTAGAAGGCAGGATTCGCATGTCTCGAACGACTCCAAGTCGAATGAAGTTAGGAGTCCATCATCATGGAGCTTCTTCATGCGTTTCCAACTTATATGACCAAGTCGACAGTGCCAAAAGTAAGTCATATTCAGATCATTTGGTTTCAACCTTTTCACATTTACGTTATAGACTGACCCACCATCAAGATTCAAAATAAATAACCTGTTCTGAACGGGTGCAAAGCCATGAAACATATCATTCAAATATAAAGAACAACCATTGTTCTTAATATTAGACTCATAGCCTTGTCTCATCAAACATGAGGCGGAAATAATGTTTCGACTAAGCACTGGAACATAATAACAATTATTCAGTTCCATTAAGAATCTTGAAGGTAAATGAAGTTGCATCGTGCCGAGTTCCAATGCAACAACTCTTGCTTTGTTGCCAACCCGAATGTCAACCTCGCCTCTTGCTATGCCCCTAGTTCTTACCAGTCCCTACAACGAGTTGCAGATATGAATGACTGATCCGGTATCATATAACCAAGAACTACCAGATGCATCAGCAAGATAAAAGTCTATAACATTGCAAACAAGTGTACCTGAGTTGGAAGTCACACCTCCACTCTTGGCTTTATCTGCCAAATACTTGCTGCAATTCCTCTTCCAATGGCCATCCGCTTTGCAATAGAAGCAAGCGGAACCGGCTGAGGAGATGACTTAGTCCCTAAGGAAACGCTTGGGATCTCATCCTGAGCATTACCTCTTGACTTAGCCTTCTTCTTCTTAGTCCAAGAACTCTTCTTAAACTTAGCCTTATTTTGTACCACCAATACTTGGCTAGTACCTTTCTTGAGATCAACCTCTGTCTGCTTAAGCATCCCATGCAATTAAGTGAGCTTCTGATCCATACCATGCATGTGGTAGTTCGATATGAATTGACCATACACACTAGGAAGAGAGTTCAGAATTATATTAGTAGCGAACTATTTGCTAATGGGGTAGCCAAGCCTTTCTAGAGACTGCACGTAACCAACCATCTTGATCACATGCGGACTCAATGGATCACCATCCTTAAGCTTACAACTCAGCAAAGCTTGAGAGACTTGATACCTCTTGGACTTTGCCTGAGCCTGGAACATACTTTTGAGGTTTTCGATCATATCATAGGCCTCAACATTCTCGAACTGCTGCTGCAAGTACGGTTCCATGTGAGCAAGCATAAGACAGCTAATTTCTGTAGACTTATCACATGTTCTATGATAGGCATTGGTTGCTGCGACACTCGCATTCTCATCCGGCACATCTGGAAGCGGGTTATCTAGAACATGGTCCCTCTTTTATTGTTTGAGAATAATTCTCAGATTACGATACCAGTTGGTGAAGTTTGTTCCATTAAGTTTATCTTTCTCTAGGATGGTCCTCAAAGCAAATCGGACAACCGAGGAGACTTTACTAGGTGCCATTATCTACAATAGAAATATGCAAAACACTTAAGACAAGTATTCATAAAAGAGCAGGCATATTAAACTTTTTAATACTTATGCTCCCACTAGAACCAACATCCCTCTGATGGTTACTTAGTGATTCAGGATCCTAAATAAGCAAGCCGACTAGTGAGCTTTAGCATCACCGCTAGCCGTCAAGTGATCTAGGTAGGCAACTCCTTGCCAATCGCATCTCATGCGACTTCTGTTGGTAGGGTGGCATCTCATGCCCCGGCTCCCGACCTCCCTCTCCCCGAGCCCCACAACCGTTGTGATAGACCCGTCTAGCTTACCAAGTGCTTTCGCTGTAAGAGTCCGACTCAAACCCATCTAGTCGAAGAGAATTGGTAGAACCTCAATTTTATGAGCCCACTACCAAGAATGGCCGACTTGTGATGGTGCAGCACTGGCGGGGAGACCGACTAGACCTTCTTTGAGGGATTAAACCACTATCTCATAGAGGTAAAACTAGAGACATAACAATCACACAAGATAATCCAATTATAATGTGAAACGGTATGGCTCCCTTCATGGCGATCTCCATCTCCATGAACCTGTTCATCATGCCTTTGGCTGCAGTTTATGTTGCCATGTCGTTGTCCAACAGCTGAAATAAGTTGCTGCTTCGTGGAGTGTAGCAGCCAGCTTAAGAAATTGTTTTTCAGCCCAGAAACTTATCATAAGTGTAATGCCAATAGCAGGGATTTATTAAGCGCCTATAAATAATTCATGTCTGTGCCACTAACACCCATCAATTTTGGAGAGGATTTACCCGCTCAGCTATCGCGATTGTTCAGATTGTTTCGCCTGAGTATGGGAGGCAGATTGTTTCGCCTGACAAGTTACACACACACAGCTCCAGAGTTTAACCGAACTACATATATAGGTTCAAGTTCAATACATCATTAGGCTTCTACACTGCTAGCCCTCTTTCTCTACTTGGGTGCCAAATTTCTTCCTCTTTCCTTCAAGTCCACTGGCTTCTTCATCTCCTGGCTTCTTCCTCTTCCTGGGTGCCAATTTTCTTACCTTCACGTACCCTGCATCTCCGGGCTGAGGGAAGTCAGGCCAATCAGCACTAGAATCTTGTCCGGCATCATCACTCCACTCGTTTTGGTTTTCTTCCCGTAGCAAAATCACTGAGTCGGCTGTCTTGTTTCTTACCTTGCGCTTCCTATAAAAAAAACATTACATGGATTACTACCTTATATCTATAGACTATAAACAATTTTTTGTGTGAATGTACCATCTCATACCTAGGTTTGGTAGCATTAAGGGGACATCTAGCTGCTCTATGGCCTATAAGATGGCAGGTCTTGCATCTATTTTTGCCCTTCTTTGTAGCACAGAAAGCCGAACCCTTCTTCTCGAGAAAATTCTTAAACCTATTCACCTAGGGTCTTCCTCTGCCCCTTTTCCTAACTAGCTGGCAAAGCTAGAAAGATAGTTGGACTTGAGGCCACTAAGATGGGTCCGTACATGGCTCGACGGATCCAGCGTACACAGCTCTGAACTTTTCCATAGAGAAGTAGTCTGACAAATACTGCTCCAAATGTTGTAGAGTTCTTTTCTTCACCAAGAAGGCCAAGGCGTGGTCGCAAGGTTTCCCGGTATGCTGCAACTCCAAGCAGGTGCATTCTTGCAGCTGGATGTTCACAACATCCCTTTTGCCACTCTTGGACATATCGACCACCTCACAGCTTCTGATGGTTGACAGGAGAACCTTAAGATGAGCAAGTCCTCGGCTTCTCTTGTGCAACTGTTGTAGAACTAGCGGTAGCATATGTCCTCTAAGTCTCCTACCGATCTCTCTCCTTATATTTAACAGCTTCATGATCATACCACGTATGCTGTCCATCAAGATATGAACATGACGCACTTTTATGTCCTTCACCCAGTTATTCAGGCATTCTACAAGGTTGTTGTTTATGTAATCAACTTTGATGTCAGGGTTGAATTGACTCCTCTTCCATAGCTGCGAATGATGGATGGCTAAGTACTCTGGAAGTTCAGGGGCTTCTGCAAAAATCTTGCTCATGAAATATTCGCTGCTACTAGGTTTGTAAACTCTAGCAGCAGGAAACATGTAACGAAATATGCTTCCTGCATAGTGTGAGTACAAGTTGAGCATCATATGGGCATGGCATTCTCTACCGTTAGCTCGCGGGAACACCTCCTTCACTGCATTCGTCAGCCCTTTGCATGCATCCATGGATATAGCCAATGGATCCATGTGGCCTATTGATCTCCTGAGCTTCCTCATAAACCAGACCCAGTTTTCCTCCGTTTCTGTTTCAAACAGCCCGAATGCCACTAGGAACATCCAGCTGTCACCATCAAGTGCTGTGGCAGATGGCAGGCAGCCTTTCCATTTGCCAGTTAGGACAGTGCTGTCTACACTCAGATACGACCTACATCCGTCCTTGAATCCCTGGATGCAAGGTTTAAGCGCCATGAAAAATCTTTTGAAATATATTTTACCACCTTCTGATTCGGTGTCAATCTCCACAACACTCTCTAGACACCTAGCTTGTACCTCCGCGTTGAAGTTGTACAGCATCCTGAAGCTATTGGTCCAATCCCCGTGCAAGACCCCCAGAGCTTTCTCTTTACATTTCCAAACCATGTAATACGGAAGGACAATGTTGTATTTAGAACCGAGGCTAGTCTGAATATTCTTCGCGGTCTCCTTAGGGTTATCCTTTAGTATGGACATAGATTGCATAGCCACCCACTCCGTATCAGCCATTGAGGATTTCAGTTTGCTGCCTGTCGGACACATGTGTGGAGGGCCCATTTTGTTCACCTGCAACACAGATTCATTAAAAAGATAAGCGGAGTCGATTAGTTGCCAGAAAGATATCGCACATCAATTGTAGTTATAGAGTGAAAAGAGAGAGAGAGTTCTAATGGTTTGCTGCATTCATTGCCCCAGTACCCTAATTGCATTTGACGCAGGTAAGGCTCTTGCTGTGATCCTCCATAGACAATGTACCTCGGCCCGTCCATTCATCCACGTTAACTTGCAAACGGCCTCATACCTCTCGGTAGTGTTCTTCAGTCGATATACGTCGAACTCCCCCTTGATACAAAAATGCCGGAACGACATCCTGAACTCATGCATGCTCCTGAACTCGTCAATCAAATTATAGGATACTCGTGGTCATGTTTCATTTCTTCTACTTCAACACCCAAATCATCGACTGGAATACCAGGCTCATTGTTAAGTTCCTCGTCTATTTCATCATCACTAGATTCTTGATCCTCTACAGTGCCTTCTTCTTCATCCGATTCAGAATTCTCGCCATCGTCTCTAATGCCTAGTACTGCACACATCATATTGACTCCCATGGGTGGGGCTGCACCATCGTCTCCACCCGGATGGACCGGAACATTTTCCCAATCCACCTCACCAGCAACTCTGTTTTCTCCAAGACACTCGGTTGGTTCTGCTGGAACCACATGGGGTGGTCTTACGTTTGCACGCAACCCAGGTACTTCAGTGGACAAACAACAGTTAGAATCAATTTCATCTTGAGTGTACAGAACCCTCTTGCTCTTCCTGTGTATATCCTCCTTCCTAATGTAATCTTTCCTGATGGCATCAGTAGGGCTTGACATCCGCGTTCCATTCCCCATCGAACTTTGCTTTTTGCTGCCGCTCTTGGGTGTGATCTCCTTACTGCCTCCCCTCACGGGTGTTAGCTCCAGGGTGCTGGCATTATTGCCTGACCTCTGCGGCATGTTCTTCTTCGAATTAGCCCTTTTGCTGCTACTATTGGGCGTGTTCTCCTTCGTGCTGGCATTATTGCTTGACCTCAGCGGCGTGTTCTGCTCCAAATTAGCCCTTTTGCTGCTACTATTGGGCGTCTGCACCTTCGTGCTGGCATTATTGCCTGACCTCAGCGGCGTGTTCTGCTCCAAATTATCCCTTTTACTGCTACTATTGGGCGTGTTCTCCTTCGTGCTGGCATAATTCCCTGACAGCGGCGTGTTCCGCTCCAAATTAGTATTTTTTCTGCTCCCACTGGGTGTGGTAGCCTCCGTGCTGGCCATCTTTGCCTATTTGCTACCACTCCTAGGAGTGTTCACCACCATGCTAACCCTCTTAGCGTTTTTGCTGCTACCGTTCGGTGTGGCATTTTGACTGGATCTCAGGGGTGTACTTTGTGGCATGGTGCCTTTTGTCGTGCGAATCTTGGGCGTCCTCTTCTCTGGCGTGGTCTCCTTAGTGACATTCTTCTTCGGGGTGGCCTTTCTAGGGATGCTCTTCCTGCTCCTCTTTATGACGCTCCTCTGTAAGACTCTCCTCTGTTCGGTTACCTCACCGCACCAGCCCCAGTGATGCCATGGATCAGGTCACGCATGCCTTCTAAAACTCCATCATCTCTATTGTCGAGTTCCAATTCCTCTCCAACCATGAGCACTATCAAGTGGAAGTACACTTTATCTCTATAATGTTTCCTTGTAAACGGTACGACTAAATCACTGGTATCTTTCACTTTGATAGCCTTTTTGCTCCTATAACCATAATATAACAAACGTGCTTCCTGAGAGGACCCCCACAGCACCTTCACACGTAACGATGCCATCAGGTCAGATAACTCTACCACTTTAGGGTCATATCTGCCAAGGATTACATCAAACTCGTCATAGAATTTTTCTGTGCCATCATCTAATTTTGCAGTATAATCCACGACACCAATACGTACGATTACTTTGCCATCATCAGATTCTTCAGGATAGAAAACTCCGAGAGGTTCGAGAGATGGAGCGGCACCATCAGACCCAGCCCCAATGCCACCGCCGCCATCACCAGCGTCATCGTTAGCTGGATCAACCTCGGTGGAAGTACTAGGACCAGGAGCAAGGCGAGGGCCCTTAGCAGCGGGAGCTACATTACATGGTGGACAGGCAGGGCCCCTTCTAATGACAGCCACAATAGGATCAGCTGCTGCCATGCCACATCGACGACCAGGAGCAGTTCCCACAACAGCAGGGTTTCGAGTGCTAGCAGAGTCCAGACCATGAGCTGGCTCCAGACCAGCAGCTCGCTGAAC
Organism: Avena insularis; assembly: GCA_023614405.1. Lineage (NCBI taxonomy): Eukaryota > Viridiplantae > Streptophyta > Magnoliopsida > Poales > Poaceae > Avena > Avena insularis. The sequence continues at coordinate 333,481,545 of CM042696.1, forward strand.
CCGAGCACGGGTTCGAGGAGGAGACAAGGCATCAGTCTTTGCAACAACAGTGGGGCAGCCTCCGGAAGCCTTAGTTTGCTCAACAGCGGCAGGGATTGGGTCAACAACGTCCAGATCAACAAGAACACGAGGACGACTAGTACCAGCAGATTCCAGAGCACGGGTTCACATAACTTGAGGACGGTTTCGAGGAGGAGCAACACACAAGGCGGCGGTCTTGGCAACAACAGCGGGGCAGCCTCCAGAAGCCTTAGTTTTCTCAACAACGGCATGGATTGGGTGAGCAGCAGCCATAGCAACACGGTCACGGGGACGGGGACGGGGACGGGGACGGGGATGACCAGTACCAGCAGATTCTAGAGCAGAGTTTTCCACAACGGCAATACGGGGACTCCTACGAGGAGGTTGCCTGACAGAGGCATGTCACGGTCGAGGAACCACATTTTACTCAACAACAGTAGGGGTTCGAGTGAGACCTCCCTGTCCAATAATAGCTGGGCGACTCCCAGTAGCAGGAGCTTCCTCTTCCAGTATGTTACACATCAGCATAACCACGCGAAGCCTGGCATGCTGTTTCATCAACCCAATTAGCTGACTGTCACACGCTACAGGAACCTTGAAGCATCGTTCATCAAGGATGCTAAACTGTGGAGTCTGCTCTGGCCTCATTTCAACAAGTTCACGCACAACAGCAACCAAACCAGGGATAGTGCATAACTGCACAGGCGCTACTTCCATCTTCAGATTGTGAGCTTGTTTCCACGTGCTCTTCCCATCTGCTAATTTAATGTGGTAGCTGCAGATGGTGACCTGAACCGTGTATTTGGGTTCAGTGGAGATCCTACTTGACAAAAAATGGAGACAAAATATAAGAATTGTTTGTCAGCGTCGTGCTAGCAAACAATTCTATGTTCGATATATCTCTGTAATGCCAATAGCCAGCTAGAAGTTATAGGTAGTGCGAATAGCAAAAAGAAGAGTAGCTCACCTGCAATTAGCCAGAAGTACTTCTTCCTCGGCAAATGGATCTGCCATCCTTCGCGCTGTTCAGCTCGTCGGCGGTAGAGGCTGGCTCGATCGTCGCAATGGCTGGCACGGCATTCGGCATTAGAGCTCGGTAGCAGCGAGTAGGCGCAGCAACTTGGCGCCGAAAGTCAATGGCCGAAGAGATCATTCTGGTTGGAGAGGGGATTTCGACGCCGCCGGTGCTAGGGTTCATGCGAAAGGAGGGAGGGAGTGGATTTGAGAATTTGGTCAACGCACCATGCTCCTTTAGTCTCTCGTTTCGCCTACGTGGTTGCCGTGTTGGCGCTCGCGTCACGAAAATATTACTGACATGAGGGTCCCGACCGTCTACTTCACGGGGCAGTTTCACGGCATGTTTGGATTTGGTAGGGGTGAGACGAGTTTGCATCGAAATGGCCCCTCTCGGTAGTTGGCGTCCCAACATTTCGAAACGCGGCAATTTCAGGAAACTTAGGTACCGCGGTGCACTCACCCGCGAACTTTGGTACCACAGCCCGGTAGCCCCCATGTACTCACCATGAGCATGCTTGACCTCCTCGGGACAACTCATGGAGACAACATCGTACCCTCTATCATCTTCATCTTGTTCAATAACATTGGCCTTCAGAGCAACATTAACTTCTTTTTGCATCCCAATTGCCTGAGCACGAGCATCTTCGGCGTTCTTAGCTCCTACCTTGAAGGCCGCCATTTCTTGCATGACTTCATTGGAAGTCATTTGATGGTAATTGTGTCTACCTTGCAAACTCTTCAAGTCCGTTGGCTCAAATGGCATGAGGGCACTCACATATTTTGTTTTGATCCAAGCATCATCAATGTGAGTGGCTCCATGCTTTCTAAACATTGTTGCAATGCTCTTGACCCTTCTATACATGTCTTCACGGTCCTCACCATCCAACATGTAGAATCCTCGGCTTCATTTCTTAGAGCATCGTACCTATTTCTTCTCATGCTTTCATTGCTGATGAACAAGTCAGTGAGAGCATCCCAAGCTTCTTTTGTAGTGTTAAAGTGCTCAATATGTGGCATGTCCTTGGGGCCCACACCAAGTTGAATCATGTGAAGAGCCATTGCATTTAATTGAGTATCCACAAGTTCTCTTCTTGTCAAGTTTGTGGAATATCCAATATGAAGTCCATCTTCAATGATCCTCCAAAGCTCAATCAACGAACTGCACACATGAGATTTCATTAAGAATTGCCATTGATTAAATGAAGATGCAGTAAGCTTGGGTGGATCACCCCTATTGTTTATATGAGGGTGAGGGATAGGTGGGTCGGGAGAATATAGGTTAGAGACCTCACTATAATCCTCCTTACCACTTCCCTTCTTGGAAGCGGAGCCATTATTTTTCTCACCCACCACCTCATCTTCCTTAGAGTCGACTTGAGCCTTACCCTTAGATAGAGGAGTGGTGGCCTCAGAGGATGATGGAGGTGGGGCTATAGATGAGGTGAGATGAGCAATCATTTGTTGCATCTCTTCCATCTTGGTCTCACAGGATTTCAACAAGGTTGTTTCCAACGTCTCGAGGTGATCCATTGTGACCTTGTCCATAGCCTCACTCCCATTTTCCTTAGTACCCATACTTATCTTAGGCTATTAAGCCCGAAAAAAGAGCCAAGGTTCTGATACCAATTGAAATGGATCGTATGGGCACCTAGAGGGGGGGGGGGTGAATAGGTGCTAATTCAAACTTTAATGGTTTTTCAATTTTAGGCTTGAAACAAAAGGTAAATTCTCTATATATGAAATTACTAAGAATTTCCCTCTATGCAAACCTAACTACTAGCGAGTAAAGGCGAGTAAGAGTGAGGAATGAGGAAACCGTAGTAGAGCACGTGGATACACATGATTTGTTTTACCGTAGTTCCTTCCTTATTGAGGGAAGTACATCTGCTTTGGAGGGGTGGGCGGTACTAAGACCACCACACCACAATAGGCCTCACCCTGTTCTCCGATGGTTCTCGCCACCAAAGGCCTAATCCACCTTTCCACTATTGGTACCCTTCGAGGTGGGAACCGATGCCTTTACACAACTAGCGGGGCACAAACCCACAACCTAATTGGAGGCTCCCGTAATGACGACAAGCTGCCATAAGAACAAATGTTATCAATATCGAAACACTAGATCCAGATATTAACAAGAATACTAGATTGACAAATCTCCAATTGAATGGAGTGGAAGTGAAGCGCTTGATTCGTGATGTCGATGAATGAAGTCTCCTCCTTTAATTCCCCCAAAGATCGAGGTCTTCAGGTGGTTGAAGTGGGAGATCTTGAATGAGAGCTTTTGCAATAGACCAATACTTTTTCGAATGAATCAAGAGGTCTGACAAGAGGGGTGATTGGGGCTTTTAGACCCCCTGTCCAAACAGAGCCATTGGTGAAGTCTGGGGCCGGATTATCTGGCCCAAGTGAGGGCCAGATTATCCTACCGGTGGTAAAACTCCGCCCCAGCCTCGGATTATCTAGGGAATAATCCGCCCCCACACAGAAGGTCACGCCGTGTCTCCCTTAGCAACTTCTCCTGGGGGCGGATTATCCGCCCCCCTTTTTGGGGTGGATTATCCGGCCTAGGCAAAAACACCGGCCCTGGCCAGACAATCCGGAGAAAAGTCCGCCCCCTCTCTAGGAGACGTACAAGCCATCGTCTTGGGGCACGGTATATTATCCGGCCCTGTAGGGGCGGATTATCTGGCCTAGGCAAATTCTCTGGCCCTGGCCGGATAATCCGATAGATTATCCGCCCCCACACAGAGACTCACACCGCGTCCAACATTGGCCAAAAGGCTTAGGCCAGATTATCTGGCCCTTGATAGGGGCGGATTATCAGGCTCCCCAAAACAGGTTTTCTTATCTGCAGCACTTAGCACACATGAGATACTCCATGATATTGTTATCTAACACACAAAATACTAGAGATCATGAAATGTTCTTTCACCTGTCCTTCACCTAACACATCCTTGCACTTTGCATGAAGTAGTGCAATGTCCTTGGCTGGCTCCTCGACCATCGCCACCGCGTCCTCCCTTCCCCTGACTGGGGCTAAAGGGCCTGCCACACCGGCTATGGCCTCCACTGCCGCGCCAGCTGAGGCTACTGCGGGTGCGTTGGGGTCGGTACCGCTGGCTGTGCCCATGACTCTACATCAGGCTTCCGCTACCTCCAAGATCGCCGAGGTTCTCTTGGCCGAACGTGGTTTCGTGGATGCTCCTCCACTCCATCTGATGGAGGGCGCGGACACGGCACTGAGCGACGCTCATCCAGGATCCATTGCCTATCAGGTGGAGGATCCTGCGGAGGTGGTGCCGGAAGCTTCTGCGCAGTCGGCCGCTAGAGACGATGGGTGGGAGGTGGCTCCTGGATCTGGTGGTGCGGGCGACGGGGCCCCGGAGGCATCGCATGCGGCTGCCGGCAGTGACAACTCTCTGAGTCGGTGCCCGTTGCCCTTGGCCAGGCCCGCCACCTGATCGTGGCGATGGAGCAGCGGCTTGGCAGGCCAAGGCGTTGGGGGCTCCCCTTGAGGTAAATATCTCCTTGCTGTTTTCGTCGTTTTTTCTCTTTAGTTGGTCCCCCTGTTTTTACTTCTTCTATTCTACAGAAAGCTTTTGCTGATGCTGCCAAGACCACGCAGGACCTAGGTTGTAAGATTGCTCGCTCTGCCATGTCCTCCCGATTGCGCGAATTTTTGTGTTTCTTGTTGACCATTTGGTACCCTCTTGCAGCTCTGTTAGTGGACATGGACCGGTAGGTGGAGAGGGAGGCAAAGGTGCTCCAGCTGGAAGAATCCAACCGGGCTCTCCAAGACCAGATTGGTGAGTAGGAGGAGCATCATAAGCAGATGGAGGTCAAGGCCGGCCAAGCCAAGAAGGTCACCGATACCCGAACTGAGGCGCTTGAGAAGCTCTTCGCTCAGCAGGCGGAGACATTGAAGGTTACTCAGGCCCGGGAGAAGGCGGCACTAGCAGAGCTGGAGAAATCATCGTCAGTAAGTGACTCCTCCTTGAGTAAACTTGTTCTTTGTTTGCTGTAGCCAATGTATAACAACTGCTTCTTTCCTGGGTGTAGCTTAGTATTTTGAGGCAACTGATCAGGCTTTGGTGTGCATCCCCGAGGAAGACATCGAACATGACCTCCATCTGGAAGAGTTGGTGGTGGTTGCTTGCGATCAGGCCAAGCAACTGTGTGATGCCGCCCTTGACATCTACGTGTATGTCTGGCTTGACACCATTCTGCCGGCTACGATGGCAGCCTTGGCTGAGAAGCTCCTCTCTGCTCCTGATATCATAGACATTGCATGGGACTGGTGGCACACGGTAGCACAAAGATTGTGATTGCATTCCTGAAATCTTGGAAACCTGATGTGGACCTTCAGAGTCTCTCCAGGGGGTTCTGGCAAGGAACCGGCTATGACTAGCTTTGCGCTGTAGTTCCTGAGATCCGTTCCTGTGGTGTCAAGATCGGGAGCTTTGTCCAGTTGGACCGGGACTTCAGCGACCTGTCTGGCATAGAGCCTTATGCTTTTGACCTGCTCCCGGCTCCAGTGGATGCCAACGCCGCGACTGCACCAGCCTCTGCCTCTGCCGACGTCGCCTCCAGCAGCCATGCCATAGTGGATGCCTCTGGTCCTTCTGCTTAATCCCTGGAATGCCAGGTGTATTTGTATTGGTTTGGAACTTATCTTTGTCATACTTCCCTGTCCTTTCTGAACAATTATCTTTGGCTCTATATTGAACTCTAGTAGGGGCTTCGTGTCCCTTTGTGATATTGTCTTGTGCTTTTTTCTTGCACTTGCTATGTGTTGCACTTGCTGTGTGCCTGTTTCTGTGTGGGGGCGCACGAGCGCACCCACATGGTGTAGTCCCCGAGGTTTGGGCCGGCTGGAGAATTCAGCCGTGTCAAAGCTCCTTTGTATTATTGCTAGTTCCAGGTTTCTGTGTGGGGGTGCACGAGCGCACCCACAGGGTGTATTCCCTGAGGTTCGGGCCGGCTAGAGAATTCAGCCAGGTCGAAGCTCATTATCTATTCTTGTGCCGTTTGGGAGGCGATTAGCATCTGGGTCTAGTACATGGCTTGGACTATGGCTCATGCAAAGATGAAACACAGGTAACGGTTTGTGTGTTAGATATGCATAGCAGGAATATAGTCTGTAGTTTGTTTGTTTAGTTGGAAACTTTGTTGTTTCATGCGAAGCTGATAACTTAGTCCTTTTCTTAGTGAGCATTGGCCGTTCGAGCTGTGCCCTTGCCAGCCGTGAGCCGGGATCAAAGGGTTGGCTAGTTGGCATACTGCACAATACTTCGTATTTTGGCAATCAGCCTCGAGCGAGCAAGAGCAACCGGAACGTCTAGATGTTTTTTTTCCTTGGGACTTTTCCTATATGGGTCTTCGAGCTTCGTGCTGTTGCCGTGTCTGTCAGCTAGCTTCCGATTTGCAGCTAGAATCAAAGAGGAAACCCTTAGAGCCGCATACAGTACTTAACCTTCTAGAATGCGCGGCCATCTAGGCCATCCGGCGAGTCCCCGGGAGAGACTATGGGATCTAGGGTTAGAAATAATGTAGCCGAAAAACATCAAATTATGCAACAGAGAATGCCGAATGATTACAGAGTCCCTGAGACTATGTCGAGGCTCCTCAATTTGTTCATTACATAAAAGTAAGATACATGCGCCTTTTATTCAGGTGTAGAATGGGTGAAGCAGGTTCACGTTCCAGGGGCACTCAGTTTCTTTGCTGGAGCGGTCCATCTTGTTCTTTGCCAGCTGGCGGATGTCGATGAGGTAGTATGAGTTGTTCTGTAGTGCTTTGCTGATTATTAATGGCCCCTCCCAAGGTGGAGACAGCTTGTGCATCCCCTTGGTGTCTTGTACCAGCCGCAGGACTAGCAAGGTAGAGGTGCAGGTTCTGCTGGTAGATGGCGGACCTGGACAAGGCCAGCTCTCGTGCTTCTTCAAGGAGATCGATGCTGTCCTCATGTGCGTCCTTGGCCTAATGCTCAGTGTATAGTAGCTTGCAGGGTGCGTCGAACTCGATGTCCGTTGGCAGGACCGCCTCTTCTCCATAGACGAGGAAGAATGGTATGTAGCTGGTGGAGCGGTTTGGCATGGTGCGCAGGCTCCACAACACAGCCGGCATCTCTTCTATCCATCATCCGGGGGATCTCATTAGTGGCTCGATCAGTTGTGGCTTGATTCCGGATAAGACCAAACCGTTTGCCCGCTCACACTGCCCGTTGGACTAGGGGTGTGCAACTGAGGTAAGGTCCAGACAGATACCTTTGTCACCACAGAAGCGCGCAAAGGCCCCTTTGGCGAAGTTTGTGTTGTTGTCAGTGATGATGATGTTGGCGTAACCAAAGCATGTGATGATGTCGCTGAAGAACTTGACCATTGTCGGCCCATCTAGCTTCTTGATCGGCGTTTCCTCAATCCACTTGGTGAACTTGTCTATGACCACCTATAGGTGCGTCATGCCGGATCACGCTGTTTTGAAGGGGCCCACCATGTCCAAGCCCCAGACGGAAAATGGCCAGGTGATGGGGATTGTCTTGAGTGCCGCTGATTGAGTGTGTTTCTGCTAGGCGAATTGTTGGCATCCATTACATGCCTTTACCAGCTGCTCGGCGTCTTCCAACACTATGGGCTAGTAGAACCCATGGCAGAATGCCTTTTCCACTATGGCTCATGGCGATGCATGGTAACCGCACCCGCCTTGGTGTATGTCCACCAGTAGTCGGATTCCTTCTTCTTGGCTCACACAGCGCTAATAGATTCCTCCAACACTGCACTTGTATAGCTCATTGTTGATGATGGTGTATGCACTTGCCCTGCGCTTCACTTGCCTTGCCTCAACCTCTTTGTCCGGAAGCTCTCCTTTAGCCAGGAAGTTCATGAATGGCTTGCCCCATGGAGGTGTTTCCTGGATGGCGCACACGGTCTCCATGATCAGCTTGATTTCCTCGCTCCCGGCCGGCTCAGGCTCGTCGGGTGGCCTGCCGGGTGGAAGATCTGAGCCGACAGTCCCCGAGATACTGGAGCCGGCTGGGAGTACCGTGGCCTTTGACCCGGTAGTCCTCGGGATGGAGGCGGCAGTCCTCGGGTGTGGCACAGCAGTCCCCGGGTGTTGCAAAGCAGTCTCCGGGTGTGATGCACTAGTCCTCGGGGCCTTAGCTGTAGTTCAGGTCGCTTGGAGCTGGCAGTCCCCGGGTCCGCGTCCAGTACGATGGAGTCAGATTCTGATGATGGCGTGATGGAGAGCTTGCATAGATGTTCCAGGGCGACTCCAGGCAGAATTTATGCTCTTGTTGACCCGACACGAGCGAGTGCGTCTGCAGCTTCGTTGTTCACTCAAGGCACATGGTGAAACTGACATCCTTCAAAGCAGGCGCATAGCTACACGAAGAAGCGGTATAGTGCCATGTTTGCGTCCTTGACGTCCCAATTGCCCGATACTTGCTGCACCACCAGGTCCGAGTCGCCAAAGCAGAAGATGCGTCTGATGCCGGTTTCTTTTGCCATCTTGAGGCTGTGGACGAGCGCTTCGTACTCGGCGATATTGTTGGATGCGTGGAAGTGGATCTGCAACACATACTCTAGCTGGTCTCCTTTTGGAGAGGTGATGACGACCCCGGCTCCAAGTCCCCCGTACATCTTGGAGCCGTCAAAGTGTATCTTCCAATGCGTGGAGTCAGGGGATGGAGGCAGGTACTGCGTCCCTGCCCAATCGACGAGGAAATCCGCCAGTGCCCGATACTTGATCACTGTCCTTAGCTTGTACCGGACGAAGTGTGCCGAGAGCTCTATTGCCCACTTCGCCACCCGGCCGGTGGCGTCTCTATTGCCGATGATCTTTGAAAGGGGGGCGAGCGCCACTACTAGGATGGAGTGCTCTTGGAAGTAGTGCTTCAGTTTCTTGGCGGTCATGTATATGCCATACACCAGCTTCTGGTAGTGAGGCTATTTCTGCTTTGATAGCGAGAGTACCTCACTCAGGTAGTATACTAGGTGCTAGACTAGTTGCGCCTTTCCGTCTTCTGGCCTTTCAACCACCAGGACGACACTGACAACCCGGTTGCTAGCTGCAATGTACATCAGCCTTGGATCTTTTGCAACGGGGGCCACTAGTATTGGTGGAGAAGATAGCATGCACTTGAGGTTGCGGAAGGCCTCGTACGCCTGCGCTGTCCAGATGAACTTGTATGTTTTCTTCATGAGATGGTATAGGAGCAGTGCCTTCTCGCCCAACCGGCTGACGAACCGGCTGAGGGAGGCTAGGCACCCAGTGAACTTCTGCATGTCATGCAGATTCCGTGGGAGCTGCATGCGCTCAATTGCAACGATCTTCTCCGGGTTGGCCTCGATTCCATGTTCCGAGACGAGGAAACTGAGGAGCTGGCCGGCTGGGATGCTGAACATGCACTTCTCTGGGTTCAGCTTCATCTGGAACCGGCAAAGGTTGGCGAATGTTTCCTTTAGGTCTTCAAGGAGTGTCTGCCTCTCCTTTGTCCACCATGTCATCGATGTAGGCGTGCACGTTTCTGCCGATCCACGATTGTAGGCACTTCTGCATGCATCATTGGTACGTGGCACCTGCATTTTTCAGTCCAAATGGCATGGTGGTGTAGCAGTGAGCCCCATATGGGGTGATGAATGCTATCTTTTTTTGATCAGCGGGGTTCAGCCGGATCTGGTGGTAGCCAGAATACGCATCCAGAAACGACAACAGCTCGCAGCCGGCCATAGAGTCGATTACTTGATCTATCCTTGGCAGGGCGAATGGATCTTTGGGACATGCCTTGTTGAGGCTGGTGTAGTCAACACACATGCGCCAAGTTTTGTTCCTTTTTAGCAACAACACTGGGTTCGCTAGCCATTTTGGGTGGAAAACTTCCATGATGAATCTGGCTGCGAGCAGCCGGGTGAATTCCTCACCAATGGTTCTTCTCTTCTCCTTGTTTGACCGGTTTTGCATCCAGCCTGACATTTAAAGAGTGCTCGGCGAGCTCCCTTGGAACACTAGGCTTGTCCTTGGGGGACCATACGAAGATACTCCGATTCTCATGGAGGAAGTCGACGAGCACGCTTTCCTATTTGCTGCCAAGGCCATCTCCAACCAGGACGAACTTGTTCGGCTCGACCTCATTGAGCAGGATCTTCTTGGTGCCCTTTGATGGCTTGAACTGTGCCTCCCCAGCTAGCTTTGGCTCGCCAGCCGACATGTCCGCCTATCGGGCCACCACGTTCCACATGATGATGTGCTTCTCCTCCGTGATGATCATGGACTCGGCTATATTGGAGCCATCAGTGGCGCACTCCACCAACCTCCTGTAGTCACCTGCGATACTGATTACTCCCTTTGGATTGAGGAGCTTCATATTGAGGTACATGTAGTGTGGCACCGCCATGAACGTGGTGAGCGCTGGGTGTCCCAAGATGGCGTGGTATGCGCTGTATAGGTGGACCACCTTGAACCATATGGGCTTGATGACCCACAAGTATAGGGGGTGTATCGCAGTATTTTCGAGGGAAGTGAAACCCAATTTATGGATTCGACACAAGGGCAGCCAAAGAATATTTATCAGCCTTAACAACTGAGTTGTCAATTCAGCTTTGACTTGACTAAATAACTTGAAATGAATGATGAACTTTGACTTGACCACAACAGGGTTGTGTTGATGATAATAGCTTCCCAACTTAAGTGATTCTAGAACTTTACTTTATCTTTCTTTGCTTCTGAACTCAGCTTAGGTTTCAAACTTAACTTGATAGTTAAATTAGATTCAGCACTTTAACTTAGAATTATAGTACCAAGTAATAGTAGTTTATAGTACTTGAAGAGTACTCATGGATTTTGTCCCTGGCTATTATCATGGCCAGACTATGAAGGAGATTATCAAGATGATGGTCAGCAGGACGGCTATGATAACTAGGACTATCTGCCTTCGTCAGCATTGCATGTGCCCCTGAAGATGGACCCCACCGCTACGCTTATATTTTATTTCCGCTGCTTGTTGTATTAAAGACTGGATCATGAGATCCTTATTTGTGTAAAACCTTATGTATGGTTTGTAATGGATGATGTACTGTGATATCAAATCCGTTATGTCTCACAAAAATGGTAATCCTGGGATTGCGAGGTATGTCATAATGGGCATCTGGGGTTAAAAATCCGTGTGTTGACATACGTGCTCGCAATGAGAACTTGCACAACATCTTTTGTCCTGCCCCGCTTTGCGGGGGCCTCTAGGAACCATCGGCAATTAAGGTGCTCCTTTTAATAGAGCACCGGAGCAAAGCATTAACACTTCGTGAACACATGTGATCCTCACATCAAAGCCTTTCCCTTCCGGTTATCCCGATTTCTGTCACTTCGGGGCCATAGGTTCCGGACAACGACGTGTGTATACAACTTGTAGATAAGACCCAAAACAATACTATCATAATGAATCAATAACATGTTCAGATCTGAAATCATGGCACTCGGGCCCTAGTGACAAGCATTAAGCACAACAAGTCGCAACAAAGTCATAAGGCACTAATAAAAGATACTAGGCACCATGCCCTAACAATCTGATGCTATTACATGAACGATCTCATCCAATCCCTACCATCCCCATAGCCTACAGCGGGGGATTACTCACTCATAGATGGGGGAAACATGGATGGTCAATGGAGAAGCGATGGTGATGATGGTGGCGATGATCTCCTCCAATTCCCGTCTGGCAGGTGCGAACGGAGTTTCGTGCTATTTCATGGAATCGATGGTGGCGACGAGCGAACTCCTTCGAAAACGCCAAAGCCCCAAGTTTTTAGGTTAGAAGGCTCCTTATAGGCGAAGAGAGAGGCCGAGGGGTGGGGGCCCACACCACCTGGCGGCCTGGCTCGCTAGCGTGGTGGTGGCCACCCGGCTCTTCTCCGTCTCGTATTCGCCCGGAGTCTTCGGGTGAAATAGGATTTTTGGCATATTTTCCGGGATTTTTCCTGATAGTTGATTTTCTGCATAAAAAGTAGACACCAAGGCAATTCTGCTGAAAACAACGTCAGTTCGCATTAGTTGCATCCAAATCACACAAGTATAGAGGAGAAACAATAGCAAAACTGTTAGGGAAAGTAGATACGTTTTGGACGTATCAACTCCCCCCAAGCTTAGCTTATTGCTTGTCCTCAAGCAATTCAGTTGAAAACTGAGTGCGATAAAAGAACTTTCACGAACACATTTGCTTCATATGATGTAAATATTCTCAGTAATGTGATCAACTACCTAGACAATTCATAATAAAGAGTATGCATCTGAGTCTACTTAATAGTCATTGCAAGCTATGAAGAGATTCCAACTCAAGAATAATAAGTAGCATGAAGCACAAACATAAGAAACATTACAATGCTCATAGAAAGGTATGATAGAGTGGTATCTCGCTTGCCTTTGATTATGAATGCCAAGGCACCTCTGAAGTTCAAGTGATGACTAGAAGTAAAGATATCAAAGATACAAGCATCAAAGTCATAACACAAATAATCAAGTATTGGAACAAACACAAAGGATGACAACTATGCTCTCAAGAAGGTGCTCAAAGAATAAGTGGAGACTCAACAAGTAGAAGAAAAGGTTTTGAATAATTTGAAAGGCTTCCAAATGTTGAAAGTATGGTACTTGTTAGCTTTGAGCTCTCATTGCCCCTGTCATAAGCATCTTAAATGTGGTTAAGGTGAAAGTGACACAACTAAGAGGATATGCTTGACAAGTTATAAATTGAAGTCTCATGCCCCTTACTTACGAAGACCGATCCTCATGCTACTCAACTTCAGTCACAAGTAAGCTCTTGTCATTGTAAGTACATACGTATCATGGAGAACCGCCAACGGGGTACCCCTTGCACATGACACGGGAGCTATCCCATAATCAAAATACAAGGCAAGCAGACAATGAGCATCTTGGCGATCTTTTTATTTACTATGTGCATAGATTTTTATTGAGGATGCTTTATAGAATGCTCATTATGGTTATGCTGCAAGTTTCCACCATGATTAGGCATGGCTTAGGCTAGCGGCCCAGGCGTTTCTCTAACATACATACAAACTCCATGATCTTACAAGTTCCACTTTTATTTCACACCGTCGGGATCCATAAGCAAAAGAACATGATATCAACTAGGTACAAAGTACCTATAAAGCGTTGAAAGCGGTCCCCATGATACATGGTTCTGCTAACTTCAACTCATAAAGCGCAAGCATATGCGCAACAAAGAAGGACACAATGGTTCAGGTTTATTAAGTGCAAGAAAATAAAGTGTGCCATCAAGTTCGTGAGAGCTTTACTAACTAACTTTCTCATAACAAGCAAACATTTTATTCAGAAGAAAACAAGGCATATTGAATATGCACGGAGATAGCAAATAATGCTAATAGGTAGGTATGGTGGACACTTTGGAAATATTTGGTTTAGGGAGTTGGAAACATGAGTAAAACACTCAGTGGAAGTGAAGGCTAGCAAAAGTAAGGGAGCGACAAACAAGAGAGCAATAACTGTCATTATCATGCTTGCAATAAAACAGGACTACTCATGGCATGAAAATGATTCAAGATCCTCAAGGCAAAATAATTCATCAAGGCTTAACTGATTATCACAGTCTTGTGCATGCGTGAGAATGTGCCAAGTCAATTCAAATGAAACATTCAGAGGAGGATACCACGGTGTCATACCAATTTATGAATAGAGTAATGCAAGCAAACATTCATGAGACATGCTACAAACTATTAGCGGGCTGGAGCTAATCACAAGAAAACAAGAACTACTAAGCATCCAAAGATAACATACACCCTACATGAACGGACTAAGCAAGCTCACAAAGATGAGTATATGTACAAAAATGAAGACAAATAGAGTTCGTTATCAGCCTCTTAACACGCCTCAAGTTGTCATTAATCCTCATTATTGCTCTTCACTTGTATGGCTTGAATAATAATATGAAACCCATAATCCACTGAGAACTGCCGAACCCTGAAGCAAACACGCAAAAACCAAAGAAGAACGACAAATATTTTTGGTGTTTTTGATTTTTAAACAAGAACCAAAAGAGAGAAACAAGCAAAGCAAAATCTTTTTTTTTGAAAAGTTCAAACAAAGCAAAAGGGAAAAAGTAAACTAAGGCAAAAAAAAAGAAGCAAGCCAGAGATAAACAACAAAAATATTGTTGGTCTTATTGTGTTTTTAGAAAGCAAAAGCAAATAAGAACGAAAACTAAAAAGAGAACGAAAACATGAATATGCAAAGTACCGACGCAACATGATATGGAGATGAGTGCGGTGTCGGCGTACCTCCCCCCAAGCTTAGGCTTTTGGCCTAAGTGGGTATCAATCCCAAGCTGGCCAGGATGAAGTATCACCGGGGTACGACGAGGAAGTACCCTCGTCCTGGTGCGAGCCCGAGTACGCCCCTCTGTAATATGTGGAGTAATCATAGGATGGCACGTCCTCCTGGTGCTTCTCCGGGAAACCCAACAAGCGAAGATGCTCGTCCACCTCCTCCTTGGAGCGCGACCATGGCTTCCTGTCAACACTAAACAAAGCAGGCTGTGGCAAGAGGATCTCCCTCTCATCCCCGTCAGTGAAAAGCATCCTATATACTAGATTGCTCAAATCAGAGGTAGCAGTGACAAAGTGATGAGTTTTCATGGCAACAAGGTCGAGCCTCTGTGGTGCTAGCATAGCATCATCAGGAGCCACTGAAAGATCTAATGCATCGACTATACGCGAGGCAATGATGCCCCCATAGATAGGCCCCCTAGCAGCTAGGCAGCGAGCAATAAGCGAGCCAAGATTGTACCGAGTATCGTTGTTGAGCGCAGCAGCAAGGAAAGCTAAGTGATAGTTGGAGATATTCCTAGTGTTCTCCCTACCCAATACACTAGTGGCAAGATAGTATGCAAAGTATCTAAGAGCAGGGAGTTGGATATTTCTTATCTTTCCGTGCTGCGCCACGCAGTCATCATCATTGGTCACCCCTCGGTAAAGCTCCAACAAATCAGCGGGTCGCCCTTGAATTTTCTTCACGGTCCCTGTCATACGCACACCTACAATACTGCAAAATCTCTCCAAAGGCATGGTGAAGGGCATATCATAGATTTTAAAGGAGACAGTGGAATGATAGGATGTGTTAGTAAATGAGAAGCTCTCAACAAAAGTTTTGGTGAGCATAGCGTATTGTGCACTCTCATCTTGCATATAAGAGGTTAAGCCAACCCTCTCAATCAGTAGCAAGAAATCATCAAGAATACCTACAGCTTGTAAGAAAGTAAAACAAGGAAAAGAGGATGGGTGAGCATCCCCATCATCCCTTTCACTGCCAATACGAGTTGCAATGAGATCTTCATTGTATGATGGCCTAGCTTGAGAGGATGTCCTTGAGGGCCTCGACCTCCTAGGTGCATCACACTCAAATATCTCTCCAAAAGTATGGCTGTTCATGCTTGGTATTCTAAAATTTAAACACCTATTAAATAAGTGATTGCAAAGTAAATATAATAAATGATTCTACTCATAGGGACTTGCAAGAGGCCTAAACATGCATCAAAACTATATCTCTAAGCATCAAACAAGCTTACAAGCTCTCACAACCAGTCACCTACAGCAGCAAAATACTCAACATATAAACCACTAAACACAAATCTACTTGGACAAGGGCAGCAGTCACATACCAAGGAACAATTGCTCCAAATTTCAGCAAGAAAGATGGGCTGAGCAAAGAGATCGAAGAAATCGAGAGCAACCACAGAAAGAACGCGATTTTGAGCTATGAACTAGAGCTTACTCGAGAGAGAGAAGAAAGTGGCAGGTGAGAGAGTAGGGGGGGTGGCCCACACCAGGGCATGGCGCCACCCAGGGCTGGCCGTGCCACCACATGGTGTGCCTGCCTGGTGGGCCCCCCTGGTACCTACCAGGTACTCCTCTGCCCCTTTTTCACGTAAAAAATTAATATGAATTTTCTGGAATTTTTTGAGACACTTTATTTTTGGGCATTTTTCAGAAATAGAAGAATGATTTTTCTGACAGACAATTTTTTTTCTTTTGGAAACATGATGCAAGGACAAAACAAGGCTAGAACTACAGAAGTTCTAGCATGCAAGCAACTAACAAAACAAACAAAACTAAACGAAAGCAAAAACTAAAATGCAAAGGATAGAAATAAACAGAGATAATCATAATGAAAACATTGTTTTGTTCAATGGAATCCTTTTGTTAGCAAGGTTGATCAAGTCTTGCTACCAAAACAATTGCATATGAGACAAAACTTTGTACTCCACTAATGATTATGTTACCTTAACATTGATAGCAATGGTCCCAATCATAATAGTTTCAAATTTTTCTCTTGGTATGGGACAATATATTTCTCCAACCTGAATGCCTTTAACATGTTCAATTGAACTCAGTCCATAAGTCCTTTCAATATTCTTAGGGAAATAGACAGTATGTTCCTTGTCATTAACATTGAAGGTCACCTTTCCTTGATTACAATTAATAATAGCTCCTGCAGTATTAAGAAAAGGTCTCCCAAGAATAATAGACATATTATCATCTTCAGGCATTTCAAGCACAACAAAATCAGTTAATATCAAGCAATTATGAGCCACCTGAACAGGTACATCCTCACATATACCCACAGGAATAGTGGTAGATTTATCAGCCATTTGCAAAGATATATCAGTTGGTATCAATTTTTCAAGCTAAAGCCTCTTGTAGAGAGAGAAAGGCATACCACTAACTCCAGCTCCCAAATCACACAAAGCAGTTCTAACATAACTGTTCTTAATAGAGCAAGGGATAGTTGGAATCCCTGGGTCTCCAAGTTTCTTAGGAACCTTACCATTGAAGGAATAATTAGCAAGCAAAGTAGAGATTTCTTCATTAGGAATCTTCCTTTTATTCGAGACAATATCCTTCATATACTTTGAGTAAGGAGGCAATTTAATAGCATAAGTCAAAGGAATTTGCAAGAATAAAGGCTTCATCCACTCACAAAACTTGTTGTAGTGTTCATCTTCCTTTGACTTGTGTTTCTTATCAGGGAAAGGCATAGGTTTTTGGACCCAAGGTTCTCTTTCACTACCATGTTTCTTAGCAACAAAATCTTCTTTAGTGTATTTAGTATTCTTAGTGTGGTTTTCAGGTTCTTCTTCAACTTTTTCTTCATTAGGAACAACATTTTCTTCATTACCACTTTCAGTTTCAGCATCAGAGATAGATATACTATTAGGATCTATAGCAGGTTCAGAGGGTTCTACAATAGTTTTATGTTTCTTTTTCCTTTTCTTATGAGTAGAACCACTATTTTCAGCTTGTTGAGAATGCTGCTCAATTCTTTTGGGATGCCCCTTAGGATATAAAGGATCCTGGGTAGCATCTCCACTTCTAGTTCTAATTTCATAAGCATGTTTTTCTTTAGCAGCATTAACTAGCAAGTCATTTTGCACTTTAACGAGTTGATCTATTTGAGTTTGAACCATTTGAAAGTGTTTAACAATCATTTTAACATCATTAGAGGTTCTTTCCACAATATCTTTCAACTCAACAATAGCTCTAGTGTTTTCCATTAGATGATTTTGCACCCTTTTATTAAAGTTATCTTGCTTAACAATAAAGATATCAAATTCTTCTAAGCATTGATCAGGAGGTTTAGAGTAAGGGATATCACCTTCATCAAAGTGTTGGAGAGAGTGTACCTCAATAGTGGATGAACAGGGAATAGGCTTACATAATTCTTCTATAGGAGGTAAATCCTTGACATCTGCAGCTTTAATTCCCTTCTCCTTAAGACATTTCTTAGCTTCCTTCATCACTTCATCATTTAATTCAATAACTCCCCTCCTCTTTGATGTTGGAATAGGCACTGGAATAGATGGTTCAGGTACAATTACTTCAGGTATAACTTGTTTAGGAGGAGTCCAATCTTCATAATTCTTGCTTATTTTAGCCATTAGTTCCTCAGCTTCCTTAGGAGTCCTATTCCTGAAAACACAATCAGCACAACTATCTAGGCATGTCCTAGATTCCTCGGTTAATCCATTATAAAATATATCAAGAAGCTCATTCTTAGGTAAAGGACTTCCAGCCTGTGCATGAATCAAAACACAAAACCTTGCCCAAGATTCAGGCAATACCTCTTTTTCTCCCTGTTTAAAATCAAAAAGTTCCTACAAAATAGCATGTCTAGCACTGGGAGGAAAATATTTCTGCAGGAAAGTACTAATCAAGCACTCAGGGCTATCAATAGATCCAGGAGGTAAATTACTAAACCAAGTTTTAGCTTCTCCTTTCAGCGAAAAGGGGAAAATCTTAGCAACAAAGTAAGTACGCATCTTAATATCATCAGAAAACAAGCCACTCATGGTAGAAAGTTCATTCATATATGCTACCGCACTTTCATTCTTAGTCCCACAAAAAGGTTCTTTCTCGACAATAGCAATGTAAGATAGATCGAGAGAGAAATCATAATCTTCATCTATAATGTTTATGGGAGAAGCAGCAAACTTAGTAGCAGGAGGCAATTTGGGTCTAATAGTACGCCTCTCAAGGAGACTCTTAGCAGCGCTCCTATCATGGGTGTTCCTACATTCTTCAATAAACTCATCAGTCATCTCAACATAATCTTCTTCAGCATCATAACTCTTACTAGACTGTGTGAGCTAACAGTGTGGCGTTGTCTTCATTAGGAGTTTCGGTATTTCCAACTATAGTTCTAGCAATCATAGCATCTAGGAAAGGACCTAATGAACCACTCTTATCAAGCACAGTAGAAGCAACATCATAAGCATCAGAAGTTTCAGATTCAGCAGTAGTAGCAGTTTGTGTAGCATGTGTATGTGGTGGTGTAAGGAACTTACTCAAAACAGACGGTGAATCAAGAGCAGTAGAGGTGTTCAGAACTGTACCTCTTCTTGTAGTGGATGGTAAAATAGGAACCTTGCCATCACGAGACTTACCCATGATGGATGGATAGCAGCGAACAATAGAGAATCCAAGTGAACTTGATAAATAAAGCTATGCTCCCCGAACGGGCCGTAAAATAGTCTTGATGACCCACAAGTATAGGGGGTGTATCGCAGTATTTTCGAGGGAAGTGAAACCCAATTTATTTATTCGACACAAGGGGAGCTAAAGAATATTTATCAGCCTTAACAACTGAGTTGTCAATTCAGCTGCACCTGGAAACAATCTTGCTCACAGCAGTTTATCAGTAGCAACAGTTTTGTAGTAGGAATAGTAAAGTAACAGCAGTAGTAAAGCAAAGATAGTAGTAACAAAAGCAGTAAAAGTGGGATTCGAGTGCGGTAGGCATAGGGATGGATGGACGAGCGTTGCATGGACAAGACAATTCACATAGCAATCAGAACATAGGGCAATTGCAGATAAACAAGATAAAGCATCCAAGTACTAGACAATCCTAGGCATGTGTTCCATATATAGTCATACGTTGTGACATCCCAAAACTTTAATCCAAGGTTATCAAGATCAAATCATCCAAAAATAGGGTTAACAAAAACTTCTCCAAATTTAAAATGAAAGCATTCATATATGTATGCATTTAAAATAGGAGTTGTTTAAATTGCCATGATTGATTGATCCAATGCTTGGAAAATATTTCTTAGGTGATTTAAACATCATCTACATCATTCCCAAACTTTTCCTAAATAAAATCAAATCAAAAAGAATTAAAAAGAAGGAATGGTCATTTTGGGAAAATTTAACTCTCATGCCTACTTTGGCTATTCCTAGTACTCAATTCTTAACAGAAACAATTCTTGATCTTTGCACCCCTTGCTAGTACACATAATGAGGTACCAAGGCCCACCTTTTGATCTGCTAAAAACATTCTGTTAACTATTTTAAATGACAGTTTAAAATTGAATCTAATGCATATGCATAGATCACCCCTATTTCAAAAACCATCTATTTGAGCTCCATTTTCAAAACCCTTGCAACCAGAGACTACCTATCACTAGTGGAGATCACTCAAATTTTTTGAAACCAAAGTTCAAAACTTTCTTTCATGCGGCCATTTCATCAAACACTTGGCATGCATAATCTCTACTCTAATCCTAGATCACTGTTTACTACAGGGTTTTGCCCCCAATTGATCCCCGTTTAATCCCCTTGTCCCCTCTTGATCTAACCAGAGCCTAACCAGCCTCTTCCCTACCCCCTAGCTGCACTGCCATGCCATGTCGAGCACCACCTCGCCGGCCGACAATGCACTCGCAGCAGCAGCCCTCTCCATCCCCTCTCCTCATGTCTAGCAGCTTGCAGTGGTCCACCTCCACCGCCTAACCAGCCCCAGGCCAGAGATAGAGAGCAGAGCGGCCAGGAACCGCCGCGCCCGGAGCCGGTCGAGCATGCCGATGCCGCCCCTAGAGCACACCCTGTCCCCGCTCGCACAGACCATCCCCTGGCACCAGCCCGCGCCCGCCGCTCCACATCGACCTGGAGAACACCCCACACATCCCCGTTCGCCACCCAAAGCCTCACAGCCACCGCTCGCCGTGGACACCGCCGCTTCGGCCGCGTAGAGCGCCACCTCGCCCAAACCACGTGCCACCGCCCCTACGGCCGTATTCAATTCCTAGAGCACCGACAGGGAACCGCCCATCGATCGCCATCCCCAGCCATGCCTCTACCCCGCCGTAGCCTTGTCGCCTTCCCATCCTGCTCGGTCTCACCGTCGGGCCTATAAAAGGAGGCCTCCCCAGCCTCTTCTCTCCACACCATTCTACTCCCCTCACCTCTCTGAACCTCACCCACCTCTACCCGGAGCAAGTGGAGCAGCAACTCGTCGGAATTGGAGCCGGAGCAGCCGCGACAGGAGGAGAAGGCCGCTGTTGATTGCGACCACCCCAAGCTCCGCCGCAACCGCGCCTCGCCTCGCCGTCGTCTTCCATGTCGTTTGCCCGCCTCGCCGACCCTGCTGCAGCCCTGGTACGCCCCTAGTAGACCCCCACCGAGCCGCTAGGGTCCGAGCTCGCCGGCGACATGTTCGTCGTCGACGACAACCCTCAGCCGTTGATCTAGCTTCTAATCCTACGGCCCACAGCGCGCGTACCGTTGCGCTTTTTAAGTGCCGCTGACACATGGGACCCCCCTGTCAGCTGAGCCCCATGCCGTGGAGCGCCACTGAGCCGGCCCAAGTCCTTTCCCCCGCTAGCCAATCGATTCAAATCTGGATTTTTCTTTTTAGTTAAATCTAGTTTCTGTCCACTAGTTTGAAAATCAATTCAGAGAGTTTTAGAAATCCAAATTGCATGAAACCAATTTTGTCTGAAAGGTATTAAAATGATTTATCCAAGCCCGTTGGATTAAATTCAGTTAGAGTTATATATCTCTCCTAATAAAAATAACAAAATAGAAGCTTTTGCAACTTGCAATATTTTTATAAAATCAACCAAGTTAGCTTTTGAGTTGATTCCAACTCTCAAAAATCACATTTCATCATATCTATCTAAATATGTAATAATATTAAGGTTTACATGCAGTGACTTTGGACTAGTACCAAAATAATGCTATATAGGCATTTCTAGTCACTTTAAATCATTAAATAATGAACTTAAACCAAAGTAATATTGATCCAACCCTTAAATCTCATTCCCACATGTTAGAATATGTGGTGATGACATGTGTAAACATGATCCCATGTTTTAAGTGGTGAATATTAAATGTTAGTTAATTTTTCAATGAGTAGAAATTACTTTTCTAAACTAAAAAGGTTGAAACTATTGAATTAAACTTGTGATGTTTGTGATGATAATAGATCATCAAATGTGTGTTTTAGAATGCTACTTAGCCTAGTTAAGTATTGTTTGGTGATTGTCTAATCCCTATGTATTTATAGACGCTAGTACCGACCAAGCTTTCGAGGAGGAGGAGTTCTACCAAGAAGAAGAAGAAAACTTCAACCATTGCACCAACCAAGGCAAGCTATTGTTGGCAGGCTAGAATTAAGCTAGATGAATGAGCAAGGATGCTTTAGCATGCTTTGATCACACCCCTTTTAACTATTAGTACCCCAAGTCTTACCTACAAGTTTTACTCCCCTTAGTATGCAAAGTTCCTTACTTATTTTGAAGGTAGCATAAAAAGTATAGAACTTGACCTACTTAGAAACCTTTAGATGTCATTCCATGGCATGAGATTGATCTCATCTTTCCCCTTTAGTGAACACTCTTAACTTAGTATTTTAGAGTAGATCAAAAACTTGAGTCACTTTAGATGGGAGCACTTGGTGAAAATGAATTGTGAAAACCTTGGAATGATGAGTCATTATATTGAGATATTTTGACATGTGTTGAGAGACACAACTAGTTTATGATGATGAAAATGATGAGGCATGAGCCTTAACCCTTTTATAAAACTGATGGTTGGATTCGTATGCGATACCATTCCAAATTTACCATACAACCACACTACCTGAATTGGGTAAGGCTTAGCTGGAAATTTATATGCATTAGTATTAGTTCCCTCACGGGAGAGGTTTGAGATGAGGCTACCTCTCAATGTTGTCCACCTATGCAGTGCCCAAGATGACTAATGGTCATGGTTGGGAGCCCATGCTCATAGGAGAGGTGCTTGTACTAGGATGTGTAAAGGGAAGGTTATGTTTGATTATCTGCATACTAAGTATGATGATTCAGGGTTATCCCTGACAGATGTATCGAATCTTGTGGTGAAAGTGTACCACCTCTGCAGAGTGTCAAACTATTCGAATAGTCATCATGATTATGGACAGTTGGAATGGCCATACTGTTTCATTGTCAGATGTTTTCTAAATAACTTGAAATGAATGATGAAATTTGACTTGACCACAACAGGGTTGTGTTGATGATAATAGCTTCCCAACTTAAGTGATTCTAGAACTTTACTTTATATTTCTTTGCTTCTGAACTTAGCTTAGGTTTCAAACTTAACTTGATAGTTAAATTAGATTCAGCACTTTAACTTAGAATTATAGTACCTATTAATAGTAGTTTGCTAGTACTTGAAGAGTACTCATGGCTTTTGTCCCTGGCTATTATCATGGCCAGACTATGAAGGAGATTATCAAGATGATGGTCAGCAGGACGGCTATGATAACTAGGACTATCTCATTCACAAGATTGCTCGTGCCCCTAAAGATGGACCCCACCGCTACGCTTATCTTTTATTTTCGCTGCTTGTTGTATTAAAGACTGGATCATGAGATCCTTATTTGTGTAAAACCTTATGTATGGTTTGTAATGGATGATGTACTGTGATATCAAATCCGTTATGTCTCGCAAAAATGGTAATCCTGGGATTGCGAGGTATGGCATAACGGGCATCTGGGATTAAAAATACGGGTGTTGACAAGTTGGTATTAGAGCCATCCTGACCATAGGAGACCCTAGTTAGAATGGACGTCCAAACCAAAAACTTAGCTTCAAAACCAAAGTGAGTATTTATGAAAAATCATTTCCCCTCTTACCCTTGTGAACTCATTCTTTCTCAAAAATACATGTTCCTCAAAATTCTTACATTACTACTTAAAATTTGACAGACTTGATCACTTCACTAACTTCCTCATCCTTAATTCTTGTAGATGGAGACTCAGTTCAGCAAGTTTTACCAGTTGGGAAACGGAGGTCACCGATGATCTTCGAGGGATCTGGATTCACTGTCGGAGTTACTGGGACGCCCACATCCGGAGTTTCTTGGAGCTCAACTTCCAGGACCCCCAGGAGGAGACCTATAGTGGCTAGTCACCGCGGATCTTCGAAGAGCATCGAAGCACCAACTTCCGGGAGAATTCAGTTCTCCGTGAGAGAGAACAACTGGCTAGATGGATTAGCCAGGGCAATGCATGAAGCTCTCGCACGTCTATGTGCCCTCAGCATCAACAAGATCCAAGGAACCCGTTTTGCCCACTATGCAAGACGTGACTTCATGGGAATGCCGATGGAGATGCCAAGTCACCCAGAGTTGAGGCGTCAAGTGGAGAACCTTGATTTCTTGCTTCATGACAGACAGTAGGAACTGGACAATGCAGGGAGTTAGCCAACCAGAACCGTGCCATTGCCGACCAGAAGGCCCAGACTTTGGCACTGCTCATCCAAGATCGCCAGTCTCTTTGTCGCCAGCGTGCAAAGAAGGATCGCACCATCGCTCGTCTGCGCAAGAAGGTGGCCGACCTCGAGAAGACCGTCAAGGAAAAGGAAGCTCAGCTTGACGCCAAGGAAGAAGAAGATGAGGGTGAAGACATCCAGGGAGATATGGATTCTTACCTCAGCAACGATGATGACTTTCTGGAGGAGGATGCGGTGGACTTCTACACTGATGATGAAGACTCCGGCTTCATCGATGATGAGTAGAGGCACTAGAGCACTGTCGTAGCATGAGATGTATCATCTCATTGTATTGTAGCTTGCAGAATGGTTCTTCAAACCATTTGTTTTCCCCTTTGCTTGTTGTGGTGTGTGTTGTATCGGGTGCTTGCTTGCATGAATGAAAAAGAAGTTATTTGAAAAACCTAAGTCTAACTCAATGTTTTAGCTTTGAAAACCCCAAAACCATGAACCTTAGAATTTCCCTCTTACCCCTATATCTATCTCAATCTTCAGATGACTCGTGGAAACCAAGGAGGGAGCAGCTCATCGCAGGACCCAATGCTGCAGATCTTGCAGAATCTCATCGCGGACCGTGAAGCAAGCAGGGCCGAGCGTCAAGCCAACTTAGAAACATTGCAGCAGATCGCCCAAATGGCTCTCAACAACCAAGGACATGGAAATCAGGATCACCAAGGATCCAAACTCAAAAAATTTCAGAACACCAATCCCCCAATCTTTAACCAATCTAAAAACCCATTAGATGTCAAGGATGGTTACGCATCATGGAAAACAACTTAGAGGTTGCCAGAGTTGATGAGAATGAGAAAGTTCTCTTCGCCACCCACTATCTGGGGAGATGCAAGAGCTTGGTGGAATAGCATCCGCATTATGAACCATGGCCGTGATGACCGGGAAGCATTCAAGGTCAAGTTCACCGCACCCACGTCTTTGCAAGGTCTTGTCAACAGGATGAGAGATGAATTCCGCGAATTGAAGCAAGGAAGAATGACTGTGGTAGAGTACCGTGACAGATTCTTGTCACTTGCCAGATATGCACCGGATGCGATCAACACGGAGGCCAAGAAGAAGGAGAGATTCTTAAACGGACTGCATGATGAGATGCAGATTGTCCTTGTCAACATCCGTTTCCAGGATATCGAAGAGCTAGTCGACTCTGCCATTCAGATGGAAGGGAAGATTAACCAGGGAAACGACAACCACAAGCACCATATGATGCAGATCGATCCAAAGAGTCACGTAAGTATCGTCCCAACCCCTCACCAGGATATGCACCAAGGAACAACCGACCCCCAAATTCTCGCCCAAGCTACCCCAACCGTAGCGGAGGTAATGTGAAGTCCGGAGGAAACAATCACAACTCCGGTAATGCCAACAATTTCAACCGTTCCCCTCCCAAGAGCAACAACAACAACAACAACACTACACCTAGAACTGGAAGCAATGTTGTGCCTGTCGCAGTCAAGGACAAGTCCCAGATCACTTGTTTCGAGTGTGGAGTGAAGGGTCACTACTCCAATGAGTGTCCCAAGAAGACTGCCGCCAATGCCCCTGTGAATGCCCCAGCTCAGCAGCAGTGTCGTGTTCAAATAGGAAGAAGATTTGCCCCAAGGAACCCGCACAATCAAGAATCGCCGTCTCTTCCACATGAACGCAGTATAGCCTGTGAAGCGCCAGATGTAGTGCTGGGTATGTTTTCTGTCAACTCAGTTTTAGCAAGAGTATTGTTTGATTCTGGAGCATCGCATTCATTTGTCACCGAAGAATTTGTATGCACTAGTAAGATTCACCCAACCAACCTGAAGCATGTCATGATAGTTCAAATCCCCGGTTCAACAACAAAAGCTAGAAAAAATTGCAAAGCTGTACCTATTAGAATACATGGGATAGATTTTTATGCCAACCTAATTGTACTTGGAACCAAAGGATTGGAAGTAGTACTAGGTATGGACTAGATGTCAAGGCATAAAGGACTGATAGACTGTGCTAAGAAAGCCATCACCATGACCAGTAGTTCTGGAGTAACAGTAGAGCATATCTCTGAAACCTTACCCCATAAATTCAAGTGCAACAAGAGTGTAGCCCTGCCCACCATAGACCAAGTCAGAGTAGTCCGTGAATACCCCGACGTATTCCCAGATGAATTGCCAGGTATGCCCCCAGATAGGGATATTGAGTTCATTATCGAACTAATCCCCGGAACCGGACCTATAGCCCAGAGACCCCATACCATGAACCCCGCAGAGTTAGTGGAACTGAAGAAGCAGTTGGATGCCATGTTAGCAACAAGCTTGCTTCAGCCAAGCGCATCGCCATGGAGATCACCAGTGTTATTCGTTGACAAGAAATATGGAGGCAATCGTCAGTGTACAGATTACAGAAAGTTGAATGACGTCACCATCAAGAACAAGTACCCTTTGCCAAAGATAGAGGATCTATTTGATCAGTTGACTGGAGCTCAGGTATTCTCAAAGATTGATCTTAGGACTGGTTATCACCAACTTAAGATTCGTGCAACGGATATTCCGAAGACCTCCTTTACTACTCGCTATGGTTTATACGAGCATACGGTTATGTATTTTGGATTAACCAATGCCCCTGCTTATTTCATGAATCTCATGAATAAGATCTTTATGAATTTCCTAGACAAATTTGTAGTTGTGTTTATCGACGACATCCTTATCTACTCCAAGTCAGAAGAAGAGCATGATCAACATCTGAGAATCATCCTAGAAACCCTGAGAGAGCATCAGTTATATGCCAAGTTCAGCAAGTGTGAGTTTTGGCTGAAAGAAGTAGGATTCCTAGGACATATTGTTTCTGCCGGAGGAGTCTCTGTTGATCCCACCAAGATCAAAGATGTCAAAGAATGGGAAGCCCCAACCAATCAAACCCAAGTTCGTTCATTTCTCGGATTAGCAGGATACTATCGCAAGTTCGTAGAAGGATTCTCGAGCATAGCCCGACCAATGACCCAATTGTTGAAGAAGGACAAGAAGTTTGAATGGACGGACAAGTGTGAAGCCAGTTTCCAGGATCTGAAGAAGAGATTGATATCCGCCCCAATTTTGATCATGCCAGACATCAAGAAGCCATTTGGTGTGTATTGTGATGCATCCAAGATTGGCCTAGGATGTGTATTGATGTAAGAAGGCAAAGTCATCGCGTATCTGTCTCGACAATTGAAGCAACATGAGCAGAACTATCTGACCCATGATCTTGAGCTAGCAGTCGTGGTTCTAGCGTTGAAGACATGTCGTCATTATTTGATGGGTAATCGCTGTGAGATTTACTCAGATCATAAGAGCTTGAAGTATATCTTCACTCAGAAGGAGATGAATATGAGGCAAAGAAGATGGATAGAGTTAATCAAGGATTATGACCTTGACATTCACTATCACCCCGGCAAAGCCAATGTGGTAGCGGATGCTCTTAGCAGATTGCCGTGTAGGCTTAACACCATGATCAAAGAGAAGCAACCAAGTTTGTACGAGGAGTTGGAGCAGTTCAGGACTGAGTTAGTTAGCAAAGGATTCCTAGCTAGCATTGAACTTCAACCCACTTTGATTAGCCAAATCAAGGAAGCCCAGAAGGGAAATGAAAGTATCGACAGAATCAAACGTTGTATTGGTACAGGAAAGGTACCTGGATTCACCAAAGACGAAGAAGGAGTATGGT
This sequence comes from Avena insularis, assembly GCA_023614405.1. Taxonomy (NCBI): domain Eukaryota; kingdom Viridiplantae; phylum Streptophyta; class Magnoliopsida; order Poales; family Poaceae; genus Avena; species Avena insularis. The sequence continues at coordinate 333,509,371 of CM042696.1, forward strand.
GGTACAAAGGACGTATCTGTGTGCCAGCAGATTCGGAGATGAAGGAAATTATCATGAAGGAAGCTCATGATACTCTTTATTCTATCCACCCCGGAGGAACAAAGATGTATGAGGATTTGAAAGAGCAATTTTGGTGGCACAAGATGAAAAGAGAGATCGGAAGCTACATCGCCAAATGTGACATCTGTCAAAGAGTCAAAGCAGAGCATCAGAGACCTGCAGGATTGTTGCAACCATTACAGATTCCAGAATGGAAATGGGATTCCATCGGAATGGACTTTATCACAGGTTTACCTACTTCTAGTAGGGGAAATGACTCAATCTGGGCCATAGTTGATCGACTGTCCAAGGTAGCCCACTTTATACCTGTCAAGACAACCTACCAGAGTGCAAAACTAGCAGAGCTGTACATTGCTAGGATTATTAGTCTGCATGGAACCCCCAAGACCATCGTCTCAGATCGAGGAACCCAGTTTACTTCAAGATTTTGGCAGAAAGTTCAGGAAGGTTTAGGAACCAAGTTGAACTTCAGTACCGCTTATCACCTGCAAACAGATGGACAAACTGAGAGAGTCAACCAGATCCTAGAGGATATGCTTAGAGCTTGTGTGTTGGAATACGGATCAAAATGGGAAGACTGCCTGCCTTTCACAGAATTCTCATATAACAACAGCTATCAAGCTAGTTTGTAGATGGCACCATTTGAATTCCTATACGGAAGAAAGTGTCGTACCCCTTTGAATTGGTCGCAAGTAGGAGATAGTCAGATCTTTGGACCCGACATTCTCCGAGAAGTAGAAGAGAAAGTTCACAAAGTCCATGAGCACCTCAAGACCGCCCAATCCAGACAGAAGAGTTATGCTGACAAAAGAAGGAGAGACCTGACTTTCAATATCGAAGATTTCGTATATCTCAAGGTTTCACCATTGAAGGGAACTCAATGCTTTAGTCTGAAGAGAAAGTTAGCTCCCAGATATATCAGACCTTTCAAGATTCTGAACCGCCGAAGAGAAGTATCGTACCAACTGGAACTGCCTGAAGAGATGTCAGCCATCCACAATGTGTTCCATATCTCGTTACTTCGCAAATGCTTGGAAGTGCCCGAGAAGACTGAAGTTTTCAAGAATATCGATCACAGAGCTGTGGAAATCAACAATGACCTGACCTATCGGGAAGTACCCATCCGTATCTTAGAAGAAGCCTACAGAACCACCAGGACCAGGAGTATCAAGTTTCTCAAGATTCAGTGGAGCAACCATACCGAGGAGGAAGCTACTTGGGAACGCGAAGATTACATTAGAACAGAGTTCCCAGATCTCTTTAGTTCCTAGTTTTCTTTGTAAATCTCAGGACGAGATTTTTGTTTAAGGGGGGAAGGTTTGTAACATCCCAAAACTTTAATCCAAGGTTATCAAGATCAAATCATCCAAAAATAGGGTTAATAAAAACTTTTCCAAATTTAAAATGAAAGCATTCATATATGTATGCATTTAAAATAGGAGTTGTTTGAATTGCCATGATTGATTGATCCAATGCTTGGAAAATGTTTCTTAGGTGATTTAAACATCATCTACATCATTCCCAAACTTTTCCTAAATAAAATCGAATCAAAAAGAATTAAAAAGAAGGAATGGTCATTTTGGGAAAATTTAACTCTCATGCCTACGTTGGCTATTCCTAGTACACAATTATTAACAGAAACAATTCTTGATCTTTGCACCCCTTGCTAGTACACATAATGAGGTACCAAGGCCCACCTTTTAATCTGCTAAAAACATTCTGTTAACTATTTTAAATGACAGTTTAAAATTGAATCTAATGCATATGCATAGATCACCCCTATTTCAAAAACCATCTATTTGAGCTCCATTTTCAAAACCCTTGCAACCAGAGACTACCTATCACTAGTGGAGATCACTCAAATTTTTTGAAACCAAAATTCAAAACTTTCTTTCATGCGGCCATTTCATCAAACACTTGGCATGCATAATCTCTACTCTAATCCTAGATCACTGTTTACTACAGGGTTTTGCCCCCAATTGATCCCCATTTAATCCCCTTGTCCCCTCTTGATCTAACCAGAGCCTAACCAGCCTCTTCCCTACCCCCTAGCTGCACTGCCATGCCATGCCGAGCACCACCTCGCCGGCCGACAATGCACTCGCAGCAGCAGCCCTCTCCAGCCCCTCTCCTCATGTCTAGCAGCTTGCCAGTGGTCCACCTCCACCGCCCAACCAGCCCCAGGCCAGAGATAGAGAGCAGAGCGGCCAGGAACCGCCGCGCCCGGAGCCGGTCGAGCATGCCGATGCCGCCCCCAGAGCACGCCTGCCCCGCCGCATGCCATCCCGCACCAGCCCGCCACGCCTCCACCTCAACCCGGAGAACACCCCACACATCCCGTCACGCCACCCAAAGCCTCACACCACCGCCGCGTGGACACCGCGCCGCCACGTAGAGCGCCACCTCGCCCAGACCACGTGCCACCGCCCCTACGGCCGCATTCAATTCCTAGAGCACCGCCAGGGAACCGCCCATCGATCGCCATCCCCAGCCATGCCTCTACCCTGCCGTAGCCTTGTCGTTGGAGTCGCCTGCCCATCCCACTCGGTCTCACCGTCGGGCCTATAAAAGGAGCCCTCCCCAGCCTCTTCTCTCCACACCATTCCACTCCCCTCACCTCTCTGAACCTCACCCACCTCTAGCCGGAGGAAGTGGAGCAGCAGTCGCTGAATTGGAGCCGAGCACCATGGCAGGAGGAGAAGGGCGCCGTTGATTGTGACCACCCCAAGCTCCGCCGCAACCGCGCCTCGCCTCGCCGTCATCTTCCATGTTGTTTGCCCGCCTCTCCGACCCCGCTGGAGCCCTGGTACGCCCCCAGTAGACCCCCACCGAGCCGCTAGGGTTCGAGCTCGCTGTCGACCTGTTCGTCATCGACGACGACCCTCAGCCGTTGATCTTGCTTCTAATCCTACGGCCCACATCGCGCATACCGTTTCATGTTTTAAGTGCCGCTAACACGTGGGACCCCCCTGTCAGCTGAGCCCCGCGCCGTGGAGCGCCACTTGGCCGGCCCAAGTCCTTTCCCGCGCTAGCCCATCGATTCAAATCTGGATTTTTCTTTTTAGTTAAATCTAGTTTCTGTCCACTAGTTTGAAAATCAATTCAGAGAGTTTTAGAAATCCAAATTGCATGAAACCAATTTTGTATGAAAGGAATTACAATGATCTATCCAAGCCCGTTGGATTAAATTCAGTTAGAGTTATAGATCTCTCCTAATAAAAATAACAAAACAGAAGCTTTTGCAACTTGCAACATTTTTATAAAATCAACCAAGTTAGCTTTTGAGTTGATTCCAACTCTCAAAAATCACATTTCATCATATCTATCTAGATATGTAATAATATTAAGGTTTACATGCAGTGACTTTGGACTAGTCCCAAAATAATGATATATAGGCATTTCTAGTCACTTTAAATCATTAAATAATGAACTTAAACCAAAGTAATATTGATCCAACCCTTAAATCTCATTCCCACATGTTAGAATATGTGGTGATGACATGTTTCAACATGATCCCATGTTTCAAGTGGTGAATATTAAATGTTAGTTAATTTTTCAATGAGTAGAAATTACTTTTCTAAAATAAAAAGGTTGAAACTATTGAATTAAACTTGTGATGTTTGTGATGATAATAGATCATCAAATGTATGTTTTATAATGCTACTTAGCCTATTTAAGTATTGTTTGGTGATTGTATACTCCCTATGTATTTATAGACGCTAGTACCGACCAAGCTTTCGAGGAGGAGGAGTTCTACCAAGAAGAAGAAGAAGAAAACTTCAACCATTGCACCAACCAAGGCAAGCTATTGTTAGCAGGCTAGAATTAAGCTAGATGAATGAGCAAGGATGCTTTAGGCATGCTTTGATCACACCCCTTTTAACTATTAGTACCCCAAGTCTTACCTACAAGTTTTACTCCCCTTAGTATGCAAAGTTCCTTACTTATTTTGAAGGTAGCATAAAAAGTATAGAACTTGACCTACTTAGAAACCTTTAGATGTCATTCTATGGCATGAGATTGATCCCATCTTTCCCCTTTAGTGAACACTCTTAACTTAGTATTTTAGAGTAGATCAAAAACTTGAGTCACTTTCGATGGGAGCACTTTGTGAAAATGAATTGTGAAAACCTTGGAATGATGAGTCATTCTATTGAGATCTTTTGACATGTGTTGAGAGACACAAATGGTTTATGATGATGAAAATGATGAGGCATGAGCCTTAACCCTTTTATAAAACTGATGGTTGGATTTGGATGTGATACCATTCCAAATTTACCGTACAACCACACTACCTGAATTGGGTAAGGCTTAGCTGGAAATTTATATGCATTAGTATTAGTTCCCTCACGGGAGAGGTTTGAGCTGAGGCTACCTCTCAATGTTGTCCACCTATGCAGTGCCCAAGATGACTGATGGTCATGGTTGGGAGGCCATGCTCATAGGAGAGGTGCTTGTACTAGGATGTGTAAAGGGAAGGTTATGTTTGATTATCTGCATACTAAGTATGATGATTCAGGTTATCCACAGCGGATGTATCGAATCTTGTGGTGAAAGTGTACCACCTGCAGTGTCAAACTATTGAATAGCCGTCTGATTATGGGATTGGAATGGCCATACTGTTTCATTGTCAGATGTTTTCTAAATAACTTGAAATGAATGATGAACTTTGACTTGACCACAACAGGGTTGTGTTGATGATAATAGCTTCCCAACTTAAGTGATTCTAGAACTTTACTTTATCTTTCTTTGCTTCTGAACTTAGCTTAGGTTTCAAACTTAACTTGATAGTTAAATTAGATTCAGCACTTTAACTTAGAATTATAGTACCTAATAATAGTAGTTTGTGAGTACTTGAAGAGTACTCAGGGCTTTTGTCCCTGGCTATTATCATGGACAGACTATGAAGGAGATTATCAAGATGATGGTCAGCAGGACGGCTATGATAACTAGGACTATCTGCCTTCGTCAACATTGCCTGTGCCCCTGAAGATGGACCCCACCGCTACGCTTATCTTTTATTTCCGCTGCTTGTTGTATTAAAGACTGGATCATGAGATCCTTATTTGTTAAAAACTTATGTATGGTTTGTAATGGATGATGTACTGTGGTATCAAATCCGTTATGTCTCACAAAAATGGTAATCCTGGGATTGCAAGGTATGGCATAACGGGCATCTGGGATTAAAAATCCGGGTGTTGACATACATGCTCGCAATGAGAACTTGCACAACATCTTTTGTCCTGCCAGCCCGTTCGCAGCGGGGCCTCTAGGGAACTACTGGCAATTAAGGTGCTCCTTTTAATAGAGCACCGGAGCAAAGCATTAACACTCCGTGAACACATGTGATCCTCACATCAAAGCCTTTCCCTTCCGGTTATCCCGATTTCTATCACTTCGGGGCCATAGGTTCCGGACAACGACGTGTTTATACAACTTGTAGATAAGACCCAAAACAATAATATCATAATGAATCAATAACATGTTCAGATCTGAAATCATGGCACTCGGGCCCTAGTGACAAGCATTAAGCACAACAAGTCGCAACAAAGTCATAAAGCACTAATAAAAGATACTAGGCACCATGCCCTAACAATCTGATGCTATTACATGAACGATCTCATCCAATCACTACCATCCCCATAGCCTACAGGGCGGGATTACTCACTCATAGATGGGGGAAACATGGATGGTCGATGGAGAAGTGATGGTGATGATTGTGGCGATGATCTCCTCCAATTCCCCGTCCCGACAGGGTGCCAGAACGGAGTTTCTGGTGCTGTTTCGGGGAATCTGATGGTGGCGGTGGAGCGGAACTCCTTCTGGAAAAACATCGACCCCCCGAAGTTTTTAGGTCAGAAGGCTCCTTATAGGCGAAGAGAGGCCGAGGGGGTGCCTGGGGGCCCACACCACCCCTGGCGCGGCCTGGCCTGGCCCGCGTCAGCAGGTGGTGTGGCCACCCCTGGCTCTTCTCCGTCTCGTATTCTGGCTCCTGGAGTCTTCGGGTGAAATAGGATTTTTGGCATATTTTCCGGGATTTTTCCTGATAGTTGATTTTCTGCATAAAAAGTAGACACCAAGGCAATTCTACTGAAAACAGCGTCAGTTCGCATTAGTTGCATCCAAATCACACAAGTATAGAGGAGAAACAATAGCAAAAGTGTTCGGGAAAGTAGATACGTTTTGGACGTATCAGGGCTCGGGGCGGAAGTTGTCCTTCGTGCCAAAGATGACATCCAGCCGGATCCTGCCGATGGGCGAATGCGATGGACCCAGAACGGCTCCGTGGAAGGAGGTACTAGACGGTTCTAGTTGGGATTCGCTGATGCCGAGCCGTTCTAGTGAGCTGCGGTACAGGAGGTTGATGATGCTACTCCATCGACAAGGACATGGCAAAACCGTGCTTATTGGAGATGATGATGGGATCCAGGACCATCGCGTATGTGCCTGGGTACGGCAGCATGTCCGGCTGGTCCTTCTGGCTCCACATGATCTCTTGGTCACACCAGTTTAGGTACTGAGGGACGGGGGAACTATTGTGTTCACCTCCGCCTCATGGCACCTGTTGCTATGCTTGGTTTTCGGCTCGATGGTGAAGATGTGGTAGTTCCCCACCCGACGAGGATAGTCTCCACCGTCCTTGTCCTGGCGGTTCTGGCGGTCGCGGTTGTCTTGCTGGCCACTGGCTGGCGGAGGCGGGGTGGTGGTGGTAGCCCACAAACACGGGTGGGACTTACATGGGCGGGTTATATGTGTAGCCGGCTTGTTTCCGCCACTGTGGAACTTACACGGGCCATCAAGCATCAATTTGATGGTGTACTTGGGTCGACGCGGCCGATCATCAGGCTTCTACCTTTGTCTTTCGTCAGGTCATCTTGGACGTCTGCCACCTGCCTGGAACCATATTGGTTATCCGGATGGTCATCCTTCCTCTTACCATGGCGGTTGTCATGCCGCCTCGAGTGGTGGTTGTTTCCGTCCGGCTAGCGCTGGTCTATGGAGATATCCATGATGATCTTCCCCTGGTCGTCCACCTAGATGGATCTCTTCATTGCCGCGTCGGTGATGGCGTACTTGTCTGCGATGGCCTTGGTCTTGGCCATGGTGGTGGGATCCACGAGGTGGAGTTTGTGTTTGAGTATGGTGCCGTCTCTATAGCCATCAATGAAGAAGTCGACTGCTTGGTGCTCGTGCACCCCCTCGTAGGAGTTGTGCATGCTTGTCCACCAGGTGATGTAGGAGCAGTCGGACTCATCTTTGCCGTGGACACAGAGGGTGAGCTCGTCGGGGCGACTCGGGCGCTTGTAGGTGTCGGTGAAGTTGCGGATGAATGCCTGCTCGAAGTCAATCCAAGCGTTGATGCTATTGTCGGGGAGACAGTGAGCCATGTTCTGGCCGAGTCGAGCAGCATGAGGGGGGCGTAGCGCATAGCTATCCGGCAGTTAGCGTTTCTGATGCCCACCGCGGTGGTGTAGTCTACCAGTCAGTCCTTCGGCTTGACCGTGCCAATGTACTTCGGTGTGTCCCTTGGGAGAAAAATCCCTTTGGAAATGGTTCTTTCCGGATGCATGGTCTGAAACATCTTGGGCTAGCCGGACTTTGTTCTTCCAGCGCACGTGACTGGGAGAATATCATTTTGCATCCTGAAAGTTGAGGTGCCCAGGCAACACGGTACCCAAGTTGCCTATAATCAGCCGCGATGACCACAGTTGGCGTGGCAAAAACTCACAAGATCTTTTTCGGCACGAATTCAAGTTTATGTTTCAATACAAAATATCAGGCTAACGGCCGTCAAGTTGGGCCTCCTTGTCAGTTCTCGCCGTTATGTCGCTCCCATCGTGACTGCCATGTAGGCTTGTAGTGTTGGCGCCTGCATCCATTACGCGTCTTCTTCTGCCCCAGAGCGGCAATCTATGATGGCGTCGCGGCCATGGCATGGAGCTGGGACGTGGACGAACCTGCTCAGCCCCGCTCTCCTCCCTGTAGGCTTGTAGTGTTGGCGCCTGCATCCATTACGCGTCTTCTTCTTCCAGAGCGGCAATCTGTGGCCGCAGCCATGCCGCCATGGCACGGAGCTCGGGCATGTACAAACCTGCTCGGCCCTGCTCTCCTCCCCATCTCGAGTCGTAGCTCGCCCTCACCATGGCCGCACCCATGGCACGGCACGGGGATGAGAATTGGTTCCCGGTGAGATTTGTCATCGTGTCGACCATTCTCAGTCCTGTTTTCCTCCACCAGAATCCGAGCTCGCCGCCGCCGTGGTCTCACCCGCACCAGCCACGACACCTTCCTCTCCGAACCCCAAAGCCGCATCCACCGAGTTCGGCACAACGCCAACAAGGTGAAAATGCATCAAGTTTTCTTCTTGTGATTGTATAAAAACATGTATGTACCGTGTCTGTATCATACTCTAACAATGTACACATATGTTGTTTACTAGATTTTCATTTGAAATTAGTAGCTCCGTGATGACGAAACATAGAGAACCTAAATGGAATGACGATGAAGACCATGTTTTGTACTTTGCATTGCATCAACAAGTGCCTGCTGACGAAGCATGTTACCAAAAGAGTGGAGTTCATCAGCCATTGCCAAAAATATGTGAACAATTCAATGAGCGATTCAATGCAAATATGCACAGAAAAGCTAGATACATCTAATCAATCATCAATAGGTGGCACATTCTAGTGATGCGTTGAAATGCATACACCATGTATCTTTTACTTGAAGTGGTTGTTATCCTGAGAAAAATGCCTAGTATGCACATTACCTTTGTCTGTTTTATGCTGCAAATTCTGCTGTTATGAGCATGGAAAGAAAACCTGGGCTTCACTAAATATTACGCAGTTAGGCCTAACTTAGTCTTACACAAACAAGCACAACTTAGTATTTACACAAATAAGCGTAACTAAAGATAAAGATAAAGATAAAGACAAATGGTTCATCGGATCTGCCAGTATAAGCACTAGGTCCCTGGAGCTAGTGGTATCGTCGGAACAAACTAGAATGTTGCGTTTGGCCGTCTATCATTCTCCATCAAATGATTGATCCCACTGACGAGCCAATTGTAGGCCCCCTCCCCCCGATGTGGATTCAGCTCCAGGTCGGATCTGGAGTGTCAACATGGTAGGCGCGTGAGTGTGTAGCAAACACATAGTCTACTATCAAAACTAGAAGTGCTGGCACCTCAGCAACAACACCCGCATGTTCTTCCTGGACTTCGGCAGCAACCTCAACAAGTATTTCATCAGCTTCACCAGCAATAGCCTCAGCAGGTATTTTGCCGGCTTCACAAGCAGCAGCATTAGCAAGTATGGCATCAGCTTCACCAGTAGCAGCATCACCAAGTATTTCATCAGCTCCACTAGGAGTAGCAGCAGCTAGTTCTTCGTGAGCTCCACCACCACCACCAGCAGCAGCATCAGGAGCCAGGGCTGCTTGAGCAATTACAGGTTCAACAGCTTCAAGGGCTCCGACAAAGAAAGGGTAGTTGATCCCAAGAAACACAGATTGTCCCTTCAGATTGTCGACTCTGCTCCAGACTTGCTTTACTGGGTCTTTGGATGGGCATCCGGACCTCGAGAAAACGTGACACCGCAGTGATGGGTATGAAGAAAGTTGTGTCCCCATATGTTCTATTGTATCACCAACGTTGTTTAGTGCTGCCCTCATATGAATCGACATGAGTTCAACATCCTATTTCATGTCGCCTCCGAGAGGTGCCAGGAACCAGCGCCGTGATCCAAGTTCAGCATCTGCTACTGCATCTTCGATCACTGGAGCTGGAATGACGTGCGTGGCTGCATGGGTACCTGCGTGTTACTTACAGTAAGTAAGCAGAATTTTGAATGGGATTTTACATGATATATGACACCATGACTCACCCCAGATGAACGGCTCCCAAACATGCACGTTGCCTCTAGGTTCAGTGACCGCATAAATGCGTTGAGGTTTGTTGGAATGGTAGCTGGAGGTGAAGATGGCATCGACATACTTCTCCGGCCGCAGGAAGTCGTCGCGCAAGAGTGTCCGTTCCTTGTCTTCTGGGCATCTAATGAATGTGATTTCCTTGTCGACCACCGCTAAGAGGTCGTACTCCAGGTCTTCCACACCTCCCGCGGTCTATGTGGGAGTTGTACCTTCAGGAGCTCAAGTTCTGCCATGTTGAACCTGTAAGCGAATTCGAAATGGGCGTGGCCACTGAAGGGAATATGCCCGAGAGGCAATAATAAAGTGGTTATTATCTTATTCCATGTTTATGATAAATGTTTATTTTGCATGCTATAATTGTATTGATCGGAAACATCAATACATGTGTGTTTAATAAACAAAAAGGGTTCCTAGTTATGCCTCTCTTATAGACTAGCTTGTTGATTAACAAGATGATCAAGGTTTCCTGATCATAGACATTGGATGTTGTTAATAACAAGGTCACACCATTGGTGGAATGATGTGATGAACATTCATCTAAAGTATATCATTACGATCAAGTCATTATGTTTATATTGCTATAACATCATACAAAGTAATCTTAGTCCTTAGACCATGAGATCATGTTAATTGCTAACACCGGAAGAGTATCTTGATAACATCAAACGTCACACCGTAATAGGTGACTATAAAGGTGGGTTCAGTGCTACGAAGGTGTTATGTTGAGGCTCATGGATCAAGAGTGGAATTTGTCAATCCCGATGACGGATAGATACACTCTGGGACCTCTCGGTGATATCACATTGAAATAGCTTGCAAGCAAGTGATGTGATCACTAGAATGTTATATCACGGGAACGAGAAAAGAGTGCATGTCAGAAACAAGATCAAACTAGGTATGGAGATACCGATGATCGAATATCGGACATGTAATATATCGCGAGACAAAGGGATTTAGTTACAAGCATTAAAGGTTTTCACGATCACAGAAGTCATCGTTGAATGTGTAGGAGTCAGTACGGATCTCCAGGTCCCGCTGCTGATTATTGATCAGAGAGGGGTCTCGATCATGTCTGCATTATTCGCGAACCATAGGGTGACACACTTAAGGGATACCGACACCATTTGGAGCAAATATGTTTCAGATAAAGATTTAAGAAAGCGCTGGAATTATTTCAATAGACACCGAAACTGTTTTGGGTGAAATTGCTGAAATTGGTTCTGCATGTAATATTGAAATGTTGCAGGGGGTTTTATGTGAATGTTTGTTAATTAAAGTAATTAACAAAATTCTGAATAAAAATAATAAAAGAGTTTTATTAAATGAGAGAGCATTAAATTTGGAGAAATTTAATGCATTTAAAGTGGGGACTTTAAAAGAGAATGTGAAGGGGCAAATTTATGTGGAGGGAGTTACCACCACATGAATGAGAAGGTGAGGGGTCACCCCTTGGGGCGCCGGCCATGAAGGAGGGGCACCCCCTCCTCCTATAAAAGGCCACCCTCACTCCCCTTCTTCCACACACCTCCTTGTGAAGGATCTCTCTCCCCCTCTAGTATTATTTCCCCATGGTCTCGGATTAGCGAGATACATGTTCCCGGTGGCTTTATCTGGAAAGGAGTTGCTGCTTCCGCTGCTTTGCTGGAGCGAGGGACGGAGGTTGTCGGGGTATCGGACGTGTGTGCGATCACGGATGCACCACTGCTTTGCGGTGCTGGACTTGGTGGTGCTGGAGCTGGATCTGATGGACGTGCTGGAGCCGGACCTGCTGGACTTCATCACGATCTTGAGATCGGCAAGTGTACGACTACATCAACCACGAGTTCCTACTCGTTAACAAAGCTCGTTGTCTACGAGGGTAAGTTCTCGTTGGATGTATGTCCACCCGTTGCTTTGTACCTAGTAGATAGATCTTGGCGTGTAGTTCACACCGTAGGATTTTTTTGTTTTCTATGCTGCGGACCCAACAGTGGTATCAGAGCCTGATCTATGCGTAGGTGCTTAACACGGGTAGTACACATATGGTTGATATGTGGGCGATGATGATCATGTTATTGCATCTTCTATGTATTTTGGATATTGGTGGCATAGTGGGATGAAGCAGCCCAGACCAACCTTACATGTCATTGTACATGAGACCGGTTCCACGACTGACATGCAACTTGTTTTGCATAGGTGGCTGGCGGGTGTCTGTCTCTCCTACTATAGTCAATATCTGATTTACAACGAGTTGCTAATAACTTAGTTATCCTCGTTGTGGTTCATGTTCGTAGGTAAGAATGGTTCTATCTCCGAAAGCCCTAAGCCACGTAAAACTTGCAATTGATAAATTAGAGGCGTCTAGTTTAGATCGTTGCTGGGCTAGTGTATTGATATGGTATTGTTGTAAGTAGATGTATGATAGATACTCTTACAACACACTTAACGTGTAAGTTCCATAGACCTTGGCCTTACACACAAAGGAATGATATAGATCATACCACGATGCAAGTGATAGAGATCAAATGCATGGACCATATCATCTCACTTTACACATTAGATGTTAGCATCATATACTGCTAGTTTGGCGCTTTCTATAGCATTGTAAGATGATCCCTCTTTTAGATATCAAGATAAAAATGTGTTCTTCCTTAAGTATGCACCGTTCTATGGATCGTGTTTCGAGACATCACGTGATGATCGGGTGTTCTCAACTCTATGCTTTCATGCAACGGGTGTAAGACAGTTTTACACACGTGAATACTAAGGATCTTACTTGGCGAGCCTAGCATGTACAGACATGGCCTCGGAACACAGACCGAAAGGTTAAGCATGAGTCACATAGTTTATGTGATGACCATATTGATGCTCGCCTTTGAAGCTACACCGACTCACGTGATGATCGGACTTGGTGTAGTGGATTTGGTTCATGTAATCACCAAAAAGGCACGAGGATGTCGTTTTTGAGTGGGAGTTCATTTCTAATTTGGATTAGTCGAACTCAATTTGTCATAAATTAAATCAAAGTGAATTTGCATAGTTTGTTGTAGTCATTGGCATTCGTTTTCTACCTTATGCTTAGTTTTTATTTGAGATAATAGAACTATAGAATTCTGGATATTTACTTTACGAACTGGTATCGTATTGTTTTGAATGTCAATTTAAAGTTTATAAGTTCTATTGCAAACTTTCATCAAACTCTATTTACTCCATGAAGTTTAATAAGTAGTATTAAATCAAGAGTAAGAATTCCAATGTTAGTATCTAAAGTATCATGTTTGCCTCCATGATTATTGATATTCAAAAAGTTGTTTTAATATCAAGATTATATTGGAGCTGAAAATTGTTTCAGAAACCATAATGTGTGAAAGATATTGTGATATCTGAAACAATGTTTTTTGGTTGCATTATGATAGAGTATAATTTAGCAAAATACATGTTCTCATATTGTATGAGAATTTGTGAAGGATGGAGATGCTAGGCATCCGAATCTACCAAAAAGGTTTTGGGAAATGATATTATACTCGTGATTCTTCCTTATAAGCTATAGTAGCTTGATCATGAAAGTTGTCATGATAAGGATGAATAGAAGCTGTAAGTAAAATGTTTACTACACTAATAGATTACTAAAGAATGGATTTTTGAAAGAACACCAAACATTTGATGATGGTGATCTAGTTCAAAATGCAAGTCCAAAGGTATTAGTATTTGACTATATACGCTTTGTACCATGTGTCATGTTGATGAAACCACTATTGATGTTGATAGATTCTTTTAAAAGAAAAGGAATTGCTAAAAGAGAATATATAAAATATTTGGCAGAAAATAAAAGGTTGGAGATGTCCAACTTAGGTATATAGAAGATATACATGTTATGGCTATATTCCTTGCTTGTTAAACAATGTGGTTCTTAGGTATTGGATACCGGTATTGGATACCGAATTGGTTGGTATGAAGTGTCATACAGGACAACGCAATTCATGAACTACAATGGCCTAAGTAACCAGCAAGAGAATGAGTGATGATGTTCATCGAAAACAAATAAAGTGTTATTGTGTTTTTCGTTGTCATCAAACCAAGCCTTCAAGATTTGTTTAAATAATTGTTATTTTGTTCCGGTATCATGAGAACAATGGCTGTTCAAATAATTACCGTATTCCATAAAGGATGGATGAACTTTTACAAGTCTAGTTTGAGAAATCACATCCATAAACACTATCGCTAAAATGTCGCAAGACAAATGATTGAAAGATCACTTATGAAGTGACATCGCTGTTTAAATTATATTTGAAGGAAAACATGAAGAAACTCCATGTTGATGGATTTTTGGAGCCTTTGATTTTGATCAATTGACGCATGTGAGACTTTCCTCGAGATAATTGAAACTTCGTCCATAGGCCAGAGAGGAACGGATGACTAGCTTATTGGAAATTGTGCATGTTGATGTGCATAGTCCATTATGTGTAGCCATATGCGATGGATCTTTTTTGCTTCATATGCTTTCTTCAAGAATTTGAGTGAATATATCTGTATATTTACTTAATAAGGAAGAAGTATGAAAACATTTGAAAGTTGTTCAAAGACTTTCAAGATGAAGTGAAAAATCATTGTAACAAGAAAATAAAGAGTTTATGATTCGATCATAAAGGAAGATATTTGAGTTACATGTTTAGCAAAAACACCTAAGATTTGAGGAATTGTTCCATGATTTGTGTTTTCCCGATAAAACATAGGAGTATGGCATATTCGAGAGATAAAATCAAACCATGTTTGACATGGTAAGATCAAGGGTGTCATTTATAAAACTGCCATTATGTTTTAAGGATTGAAGCTTTAGAGACTACCGCTTTTACACTGAAAAGAGCACCATCGTGATCCGTTGAAATGACACCATATGAGTTATGGTTTGGGATAAACCCGAATTGTCTTTTCTTAAATTTTGGTATGCTACGCATAAGTAAAATGTTTACAACCAAAGTCGGATAAGCACGTCTTTGTAGGTTATGCCAAAGAATTTGTTGGGAATTTCTCCATAACACCGAGGACAAAAGAGTTTGTCGCTTGGAACATCAAGTTTCTTGAGAAGGAACTTTTCGTGAAAAGTTAAGTGGGAGGACAATAGAACTTTGATAAGGTTGTTGAACCTTAGCTATATGTGCTAAGTAGCGCAGCGCCGGAAAGTGTCCCGGTGGCGGCCACAATGCTCATGGATCTCGTGATTACAAAAGGTGTGATCTCGGAGATTAGAGTTCCTATAGAACCGTGTGGGTCGGTAAGAATCAAATAGTAAGATTTGATAAGCAAGTCGTTATTGTTTTGACAATGATGAACCGACTACATGCAAAGAAGCGATGATGGGCCCTGACTCCATAAAATGACTAGAAGTCATAGAATCCGTGATAGTATCCATACACGAGAAAACAAGTTTCTGAACTTGGAAGACCCTCCGGAAAGGCGTGAAGCCTATCGGTCGTGTTTGGATCTATAAAGAAATAAGACATGGATGTTTAACATCTATGAAATAGTCAACATGTCGGAAAGAAGTTTACGACAATGTTCAAGGAGTTGACTATGACAAGATTTGATCTTTCATAGCGATATACAGTCTTGACGGATTAATGTAGCAACCACTACATATAATTTGGTATATGGTAGTTGAATAAACAAAACAAGGTTCTTCTAATAGAACGGTAACCTAGGACATGTACATGACATGGTCCGAAGGGTTTTGTTAATTCAAAGGGTGCTAAAAGGGCATGTAAACTTCAATAGTTGAAGTAAGCATAGCGGAGTTGGAATCTTCACCATGATGAAACTATTAAAAGAGTTTAAATTCATCGGAGATGATGAAGATGCTTACATTTGCAAGAAATTAAGTGGGAGCGCTGAGACATATTTCTAATACATTATGTAGAGGACATATTGTTGATTGGAAATGATGTATCTTGTATTGACGCAAGTTAAGAATTTCATTAAAATAAGATTTCGATGAAAGACTTGGGCAAACCCGGAATATTAGGCATCAATATCTATATGGATATATTAAAGCGCTAATATGGTTGTGCCATACATACATATATGAGATATTGAAAGGGTTCAATATGGAAACAACAAGAAAGGTTCTTGCTGCATGGAAAGGATTGTATCAAAATTCAAGTGTTTCAACACTTGGTGAGTAAAATCACATGAAGATTTTGATCGATTATACCATGATATGTATATATCCAGAATGTCCTATGCTCTAAATGTTATGAGCATATACCAGAATGATTCATAAGATGATCATTGGACAATAGTAAAGATATTCTTATGAGCTTTGGAAGAACTAAGAATATATAATGTATAAGTGATAAATAGTTAAAGGTAGTTCATTGTAAAGTGTTACATTGATACTAGTTTTGTCACAAGATACAAATTAAATTTATCTCAATTTAGACTATGGGTGACACAATATAATGGAAAGGATGTTCCATGACGGATTTGGATGAGTTCCAAAGTTGAGATATTGTGACGGATACTACAACAAAAGGCTAAGTATATGACTGCTATAGTAGCAACATAGGAGGGCATTTGTGTTAAGCAGTTTGTTATCAAACTAGGTGTGGTTCAAAGTGGGCTAATACTATGAAGATATATTGTGTGCAATAATATCAACATATTTTGAGCCGAACGAACTAAAGGTCTCACCAAAGGACCAAATTTATACAATGCCATCTCATTTGAGAATGAGTGATGCGTAGAGACGCAGAGACATGCAAATACACACGGACCTGAAACTGTCAGATCCGGAGATTATGTTAACCACTAGCAATAGCGTATATGCAACACCAGAAAGCCATAGGTGTTCAATATGCAAAGTTTTTCAAACTAGATTATTGACTCTAGTGCAAGTGGGAGACTGAAGGGAATATGCCCGAGAGGCAATAATAAAGTGGTTATTTTCTTATTCCATGTTTAGGATAAATGTTTATTTTGCATGCTACAATTGTATTGATCGGAAACATCAATACATGTGTGTTTAATAAACAAAAAGGGTTCCTAGTTATGCCTCTCTTATAGACTAGCTTGTTGATTAACAAGATGATCAAGGTTTCCTGATCATAGACATTGGATGTTGTTAATAACAAGGTCACACCATTGGTGGAATGATGTGATGAACATTCATCCGGAGTATAGCATTATGATCAAGGCATTATGTTTATATTGCTATAAAATCATACAAAGTAATCTTAGTCCTTAGACCATGAGATCATGTTAATTGCTAACACCGGAAGAGTATCTTGATAACATCAAACGTCACACCGTAACAGGGTGACTATAAAGGTGGGTTCAGTGCTACGAAGGTGTTATGTTGAGGCTCATGGATCAAGAGTGGAATTTGTCAATCCCGATGACGGATAGATATACTCTGGACCCTCTCGGTGATATCACATTGAAATAGCTTGCAAGCAAGTGATGTGATCACTAGAATGTTATATCACGGGAACGAGAAAAGAGTGCATGTCGGAAAAGAGATCAAACTAGGTACGGAGATACCGATGATCGAATCTCGGACATGTAATATTTCGCGAGACAAAGGGATTTAGTTACAAGCGTTAAAGGTTCTCACGATCACAGAAGTCATCGTTGAATGTGTAGGAGTCAGTACGGATCTCCAGGTCCCGCTGCTGATTATTGATCGGAGAGGGGTCTCGATCATGTCTGCATTATTCGCGAACCGTAGGGTGACACACTTAAGGGATACTGACACCATTTGGAGCAAATATGTTTCAGATAAAGATTTAAGAAAGCGATGGAATTATTTCAATAGACACCGAAACTGTTTTGGGTGAAATTGCTGAAATTGGTTCTGCATGTAATATTGAAATGTTGCAGGGGGTTTTATGTGATTGTTTGTTAATTAAAGTAATTAACGAAATTCTGAATAAAAATAATAAAAGAGTTTTATTAAATGAGAGAGCATTAAATTTGGAGAAATTTAATGCATTTAAAGTGGGGACTTTAAAAGAGAATGTGAAGGGGCAAATTTATGTGGAGGGAGTTACCACCACATGAATGAGAAGGTGAGGGGTCACCCCTTGGGGCGCCGGCCATGAAGGAGGGGCACCTCCCTCCTCCTATAAAAGGCCACCCTCACTCCCCTTCTTCCACACACCTCCTTGTGAAGGATCTCTCTCCCCCTCTAGTATTATTTCCCCATGGTCTCGGATTAGCGAGATACATGTTCCCGGTGGCTTTATCTGGAAAGGAGTTGCTGCTTCCGCTGCTTTGCTGGATCGAGGGACGGAGGTTGTCTTGGTACCGGACGTGTGTGCGATCACGGATGCACCTTTGCTGCGGTTGGACTTGATGTCTTTGGAGCTGGATCTCGATGGACGTCTTTGGAGCGGACTCTGGACTTCATCACGATCTTGAGATCGACAAGAGTACGACTACATCAACCACGAGTTCCTACTCGTTAACAAAGCTCGTTGTCTACGAGGGTAAGTTCTCATTGGATGTATGTCCACCCGTTGCTTTGTACCTAGTAGATAGATCTTGGCGTATAGTTCACACAGTAGGAAAATTTTTGTTTTCTATGCTGCGGACCCAACAGCCACCCGTTGTTGAATGCAGTAATGCCGACACCCTACAAAGATGGAAATGTAAATCTCAATGATATGTAGCCATTTTTGGAGTCCAAGTACTCCCATCCTGGGATAAAATGACCAACCACTTGTCGTTCCACCCACCCAGTTCTGCTCATCTCCCATTTTTGTCTCTTCTTCTTCCTTGATATTCACCACTACTGATTGCAACAACTTATCCAGCAGCATCATTTTTGCATGAATATTCTGCAGAGTTTGTTGTCAGTTGGTAGAATCACCTAGCATGGATTCCATTGCAAATACAATTTGACAACTACACCTTCAGATTAAAGTACCCAAAATATCGCCTAAATATGAGTGTCTCCTCAAATATCGCCTAAATTGTGCTTGTGTCACCATGAAAATACCCAAAATATGGAGTAGGAGTAGAGGTCTCCTGAATAAATTCCTGACGATGATCATAAACAGCTAGCGGCATAATAGCCTTAAATCGTCTAATCTGTTTATTTTTATTTTAGGTAACAGAATATCACATAGCAGGCATTCCATTGCAAATCAAAATTGACAACTCGTCTATCACCTAAATTAAGACTGTGTCAGTATGAAAATACCAGAATATCAGGTACAAGTAGAGCTTCCGCTGTACATAATAGTCTTAAATGGTTCAATTTGTTCAAACTGCGCGTGCACACAACACGTTCGACGAAAGGAACATAGGATTCCAATGAGAGTTCAACACATATGAATCAAGGATATGACTGAACCAATAAGCAAGATACTGGAACTTACGTGGCCATCGCGGTCGTTTGGACATTTGCTAGTATCAGGGTAAAGAAGGCCTGGCGTGGCAAACGGTTGTTCTTCCATGTCCCGCATCGTGAGGCGGTAGCCAGGGATGCAGCAAGGGAGGCGACCAGCAGAGATGATATCCAACCCCGTGGCGATCCCGTGCACGTTCACGGCGCTGAGGTTCGTCCATCCCCAATCCTTGTGGTGGCGGTCGCCCTGACCATCCACGTCGTCGTCGCCTACCTTTCGCTTCAGCCTGCTGCTTCCCCAAGCTCTACCCATAATGGCAAATGGAGTATAGAATCCGGTAGATTAATGGAGCCGTTGTGATAAGGAGGCGGATGTATTCGAGAGGGGATGGAATCAGGGAGGGGGCAGTTGTTCGAGTAGGGAGTGACCAAGTGAGGAACCGCCACCGCCGTTGGTTCTCGTCCGCATGGAAGACAAGGAAGGGGGACATAATTATTGAGGGCACTCACCAGAACCGTCTAAAGGAATTGAAAAAATAAATCGTAAGAGAGAAAAATGTGGGGCCCACTTGTCAGTGAGTGAAGGTCGTCACGCGCAAACGTGACTACGTTTGACTTGGATCGTGCATGGTAGACCTCGATTCCACCACATGCAATTGAAGTAGAACAAATTTTAGGCAGCGCTAGCGTCGACGTGTAAAACCGCCGTTTTTCTCCACCTTCACCCTACTACAAACGGTCGTGCACCATTCCAGATATTAGTAAGGGCGGTTCCAATCTTGCAGTAAGTAGTTTCACTTCTCCGTCTCATTTCCTCCTACATGACCTCATCGTATTTCTCCTCCACGACCTCATCCATTTCCTCCGCCACGGCATCACCCTCTTTCTCCGTATCCTTTACCTCTTGCCTGTAGTCATGGACTTGTTGGATGTCCGAAACGGCGACAGGCAAGGGACTGCATTCTTCGACATAGAAGTACATGGCGGGAAGAAGATCGATGTCGTCTACACCACCAACCCTCGGATGGTGAGGAACACTCTGAATAATTACATGAGTTGGCTGCGGTTCGAAGAACACAGCTTCATAGGTCTCGACCTCGAGTACAGTCGCGATCACCGTAGGATCACCGTGGTGCAACTCTTCATGAAGGGGCACGTCCTCGTATACCAGCCTTTTTACGAGATGGGTGCTAACGGGAACAGGTAGACTTTGTTGTCTTTTTGTTCCTGAACCGTCTATTTGCAAAACTTATTGCTATATTGTTTGTCTAAATTCATTTTCATGCAGGTGGGGTGAAATGATTAGGTCGCTGACATCACAAATTACACTAGTGAACCAGCAGATAACATTTAATCGTGAATTCACTCGTCAACCAGCAGATAACATTTACTATTGTTGACATCACAAATGACACTATACTGCTTGAAAGGCCGACTGTCAACATTAAAATCCCAAAGGAGTACAGAGTGGACATCCAGAAAATTTACTGGATCCCAGGGACGAAGGGCAGCAGGACCGGGATGGCCAATATTGTTGCCGAACTCATCGACCCATGGTACATTCACATGAAGGTCATATTGCCGAGATGTTGGTGGAGACGTTTAGGGAACAATTATTGGGAGGATAATCCGCTTTCTAAACCTAATCTGAAGTATGCTGCAATTGATGGGTATGTTAGCCACGAGCCTATACCGCTAGATTGTAAATTTTTGTTCCAGGCATCGCACCATTGAACCACCACCAAGGCAAATTGTTTGCCCCAGATGCCAGAGTGTAGATGAATCTACAAGCCGGGGAACACGACCGAAGGCATCCTGGGATCGGTTACCTTCTCCAACATGCTGGGATGTAGACTTTTAGTGCATGATTGTTGTGTTTGTATGGGGCTTGTTATGTTTATGAAAACATGTTATTTCAGAAGTACAGTATGTGAGCAATTACGAACTGCTGTGTATTACCTTTGTCGAACTATAATCTGGGTTTGGTTATGACTGTATCCTTCACTATAATCTGGGTTTGGTTATGACTTATGACTGTATGCCACCTTATGCATGTCAGACCTGGATTCTGCCACATGCAAAGGGCACAGATAGAATTTGTAAGTATGAATGTTGAGCATACAAAAGAGGGAAATGTAATTCATACAGGTTAACTACCTAATAGCACAGGGATCATACGAGCTCAGTTCTTACACACAGAATGCTTAGAAAATACATGCGAGATAAAATACAGGCGATATAAAACTAGGAACGGAATGCGAACCTAGTATCAGACATACGCGTCCCTAGCTGCGTACTTGATCACATCGTAATTCAGGTGCCTCCACTCCCATCGCTCGTGCAGGTGCTTTCGGAACTCGACTTTCATGTCGGCATACTCACGGTCGATGATGTCGGCAGTGAGTCTAGCCATGCCGGCTTTCCCCGTATCGTCACCCGGGTACCTCCACAAACGTTGGATATCGACGTGATTGATGACATGAACGAGGAGATCCCGCTCTGGCTTCGGAGTGTCATTCTTGATGTCGACACGGGCGAAGTACATCTCCCTCCTGCGTAGGAACTCGCAAAGCTCCGGGCATACAGATTTGGCCCTGTATACGTGGTATAGGAGGTAGTGGTTGCGCATGGACAGCTGCAAAAGTGCCGCCCTCTTCCTATCTCTGGTATACTCGAGGTTAAGGCCGACGATCTTGTATCTGTCCATCGGCTCTTGTAGCCACCGCTCGTACATTGCGATGAACTTGGTGACCTCTGCTGACACATTTGTGTGGCCGACCATCAACTTGGTGGTGCCATGGGCGGTGATGGTGTACTCGTCGGTGAAGTCGCTCCCGTCGCCGAACATGCCGTACTCTACGTCCATGGCAGCAGCTAATGCGGCGGCTGTCGGGGGATGACCTCCGGATACCCCAACCAGACAAGAACCATGGCAATCGGATCTTGCCCGGCTGGCTGAGTGCAGCCAGACAGGAGCAAGTGAAGCCGGCTACCTCACGGTAGCCGGAACAGCGAGGAGCAGCAGGCTACATCAGCGTAGCCGGAACCAATCAGTAGGACAGAGCGACGTGTAGCACAGTGCACGGTACGCCCTGGTACAATGACAAGACTCGCAACTACTCGGCCATACCGAATACTTTGCAGGGTGACGCGGGAACAGTGGCCAGATGCTGACGACAGGCTCGCACGACGTTCATTGTACCCACGACGACCATACCACTCGTACTCTGATGAGATGTAAGTTTACCGAGTACTATAGATGACCAGCCCGGGCCTGGCCCATGATCGCCAATGAGACCGTTGCCTCTCTGCCTATATAAGGAGAGGCAAGGCCTGAGTAGAAAGGGTTGGCCTCAGTGCATTTAAGACTGTAGCTAGAGAATACAGCTCAAGGAGTGATTATAGCCCGTAGACCACTCATAGTCAGATCGGTAGGAGTAGGAGCTTTACCTCATCACGAGGGATCTGAACCTGGGTACTTCTCGTGTCCAGCTACACTTGCTTGTGTCCAATACCGCCTGCAGACGCTGTCGATAGCTTTCCTGCTAGTCCCCACACCTCTATCTAACCTGCTTAGGTACTACCGTTCCCAATACAATGATTGTTGGCGCCCACCGTGGGGCAGATGGCTTCGACCGGAGTCACGTTCCACACGGGACCCCGCACTTCAGCCGGTGAGCGCGTGGCCTCTGGCCTGGTGCTCACGCTCGGCAAATTCGACTGCGTCATCAACAACACTTCCTGCTTCGCCGGAACCTCGTTTCGGGCAAACGGCTCCATCCTGCTTTTCGGCGACCTCCCCGTCTACGTCGCCACTGTGCCGGAGCGTTTCCCTAGGGAGATCGTTTCTGTCGTGGAGCTGCCACACGTGGGCAGCAGCATCTCCGTCGCCTCCCACGTCATCGCGGTAATGATGGTCAGCTCCAGCTCTCACCCCCACCAGCCGCGGGAGCGCGGCACGGACGAGGGCGGAACTTCTGCGCCGCCGCAGCCCCGGAATCTGGTGGAGGAGGCCATCGATCGGCTCCTCATGCCGGTTAACCTCGGGGATAACCCGGAGGAGGCGGAGGCCAACTTCGCCATGGAGAGACAGCTTCTCCTCCTCCAGGAGGCCATGCAGCTAGCTGCGACCCACAAACAGACCGAGATTACCCGGCGCGAGTACGACCGCGCACACGGCTTCACTTTGGCTACCGTGGAGCCGAGCCGGCGCGGGCAAGTGCAACGCTGGGGTGGTGAGCTAGGCGGTAGGATGGAGAAGGATGGCGAGCCGGATCACGCACCCGCTCTTATCTGGCCCACCTACAGCACGCCCATCAAGAACCTGCGCGCGGCGCGAGCCGTAGCAGACGAACTACCCAACCTGGAGGGCAAGGACGAGCCCGCCAGCACGCTCGGGTGTAGGAGCTCCTCCGGATCGCAGACGAGCAGGCTGATGCCAACCGGCAGATGCAGGAGGACCCCAGCTGCTCCAAGGGGAGCAAACCGCCTGCCAACAGCAAGGGTATGCCCCGCGACAACCAGCAGGCGTCCTCTCCTCCGGCTAAGGCCCGCAGCAAGCGTCGCGGTTCTAGCATCAAGGGCCAGCCGTGCCAGGAGCAAACGGTGAACATCAACCCACCGCCTCCCCCTCCACCAACCGGAGCACCCAGACCTGCCGGTTCCCGTCTCTCGGGCCGAGTAGGAGCGCCCAACCCGGATCGTCCGGATGCTCGTGACCGCATCGAGCTCCTCGCTCAAGCGCGCGTCATGGAAGAGGAAGACTCCACCGGACTGGTTTGCTTTGGACCCCGCATCCAGAACGAGCCATTTCTGGATAAGTTCACCCTGCCCAGGGACACCCCCAAGTACGGCAGCAACATGAAGCCGGAAGATTGGCTGACCGACTACGCCACGGTAGTCGGCATCACCCATGGGAAAAAGCACAAAGCCGTGCGCTACTTCCCCCTTATGCTAACCGGGTCAGCGAGTACATGGCTCAATAGCCTCGCACCCAACAGCATCAACGCCTGGCCAGACTTTGAAAAGGTGTTCGTCCGTAACTTCAACGGCATGTACAAGCATCCCGGCCACACGCGCGACCTGGCCCTATGCGTCCAAGGCGACCACGAGTACCTCGCCAAGTGGACGGAGTTGCGCAACACTTGCGAGGCCATTGGTTTCTTCATCGAGGGATGCCGAGAAGGCACCATGCTTTGCAACCGGCTACTGTGTGACGAGCCGAAAACCATGGTGGAGCTCATAAAGGTTGTAGACCAGTATGCCCTGACGGATGCCACCATGAAGAAGCCCCTCCGAGTAAGTGCTGATGGGCGTCCGACTCCAACGGAGCCGGCTCGTGACCGTTCGAGAAATCTGGCTGGAGAAGCCGGATCCTCCAGGCGCCACGGCAACGACAATCGGTTCCATGGGGACCGCCAAGCCAGACAACAGAAACCCCACTACCATGCGTGGTAGGTCAATGCGGTGGAGGGCGCGCCCAATGCGCCAGCTAATGATGCAAAAAGGCTAAAGCCGCGGCTCACCTTCGACCAGATGTTTGACGACCCGTGCAAGTGGCATAGCGGTCCCTTCAAACCGGCTACACACACCACCCAGAACTGCGGCTGGACCCACCAGCTAAAGGACCAGGGCAACCAGCAACGTCTTCCCCCACCCCCTCCTGGTGGACCACCACCACCGGCTAGGGGAGGCGGTAATGATGGTAATGGTGGCAACGGTGGCAACAACAACAACAACGGCTACCCCCAGCCGCACGCCACCTACCACATCTTCGAGACGTTGCTGGACGACACGCACAACCACAGGCGACGCTCCAAGGAGGTCAACGCGATTGTCTCCCCAGTCCCCCAGTACCTAAACTCGTCGGAAACCCCCATCACCTAGAGCCGAGAAGATCAGCCGGAGCAGCTTCCTACTCCCGGGGGCTACACTATGGTGCTCGACCCCCTCATCGTCTCCAACAAGCGCACCTGCCGCTTCTCGCGCGTCCTCATCGACGGAGGCAGCAGCCTCAACCTCCTCCACCGGTCTTTGCTAGAGAAGCTGGGCATCCACGAGTGCGACCTGCGCCCGACAACCACAACATTCCACGGAGTACTGCCAGGACCGGCTTGCGCCCCGCTGGGTAAAATCCAGCTGGACGTCATCTTCGGGACCGAGGAGAACTTCCGCCGCGAGTCGATTTGGTTCGAGGTGGTAAACCCGACGAGCTCCTACCATACTCTCCTCAGGCTCCCCACCCTTGCTAAATTCATGGCCATCCCCCACTACGCGTATCTCAAGACGAAGATGCCGCGACCAAATGGCATGATCATCGTTGCCGATTGCTTCAGGTGGCCGATCGAGTGCGCCTCAGCTAGCTCCAAGCTTGCGGAAGCCCTCATCATAGCCGAAGAAAAGCGCGTGATCATGCGCAATGTGGCCATGGCCCAGCAAGAAATACTGGCTAGCAGCAAGCCGGCTAGGGAAGGAGCTTTCTAGCTAGCAAAAGAGACGAAGATGATCCTGCTCGACCCCTCCGATTCGACCAAGTTCATCACCATTGGTGCCAACTTGGACAGCAAATAGGAAGGCGCGCTCGTCGACTTCCTCCGTGAGAATCAGGACATCTTCGCATGGTCACCTAAGGACATGCTAGGTCTAGCGAGGGAGTTCGCCAAGCACTCACTTCATGTGTGGCCAGATGCCAAGCCAGTCAAGCAGCCTCTGCGCCAGTTCGCAGAGGAGAAGAGGAAGATTATCGGGTGACGAGATCACCCGGCTCCTTGCAGCCGGGTTCATCATGGAGGTGTACCACCCGGACTGGCTGGCCAACCCAGTCCTGGTGTTGAAGAAGAACAAGACCTGGCGCATGTGTATCGACTACACTAGCCTGAACAAGGCGTGCTCGAAGGACCCCTTCACCCTGCCCTGTATCGATCAAGTCATCGATTCCACGGTCGGCTACGATTTGTTGTCTTTCTTGGATTGTTATCCCGGTTACAATCAGATCCGGCTAAACCCGACCGACTAGATAAAAACATCGTTTATCACCCCATATGGGGCTTTCTGCTATTAACCATTCCTTTCGGTTTGAAGAATGCAGGCGCTACCTATCAGCGCTGCATGCAGAAATGCTTGCACTCGCAGATCGGCCGAAACATGCATGCCTATGTGGACGATGTTGTCATCAAGACCAAGGAGAAGCGCACCCTCCTTGAGGACCTGGGGGAAACATTTGACAACCTCCGGTAGTACCAGATGAAGCTGAACCTGGAGAAGTGCATCTTTGGAGTCCCATCCGGCCAGCTACTCGGTTTCCTCGTTTCGCAACGAGGGATCGAGGCGAACCCAAAAAAATTGCGGCCATCAAGAGGATGCAGCCACCTAGGAGCCTGCTCGGGTCCATAAGTTCACCGGATGCCTAGCCTCCCTCAGCCGTTTCGTTAGCCGGCTGGGGGAGAAGGCACTTCCTTTGTACCAGCTGATGAAAAAGATGGACAAGTTCTCCTGGACCTCGCAGGCCGATGCCGCTTTTCATGACCTCGAGCGCATGCTATCCACATCGCCGGTTCTAGCCACGCCGGCTAGCAAGGAGCCGATGTTGCTCTATATAGCGGCCATCAGCCGGGTCGTCAGAGTCGTCCTGGTGGTGGATCGCCCCGAGGAAGGAAAGGCTCAACCGGTTAAGCGACCCGTCTACTACCTTAGCGAGGTTCTCTCCCTCTCCAAGCAGAACTACGCCCACTACTAGAAAATGTGTTATGGCGTGTACCTGGCATGCAAGAAGCTCAAGCACTACTTCCAGGAGCATCCGATTAAGGTCATGTGCACTGCACCCCTCTCAGAAATCATCGGCAACAAGGACGCCACCGTCCAAGTCGCCAAATGGGCCATCGAGCTCGCCTCCTACTCCATCCAGTACAAGCCCCGGCTCCCGATCAAGTCGCAAGCTCTAGCGGACTTCCTCGTCGACTAGGTCGAGACCTAGTACCTCCCACTGGTTCCAGATTCAGACCATTGGAGGATGCACTTCGACGGGTCAAAGATGCTCGGGGGCTTGGGAGCCGGCATCGTGCTCACCTCGCCCAAAGGAGGCCGGCTGGAGTATGTCCTGCAGATCCACTTCAAGGCCTCCAATAACATGGCCGAATACGAGGAGCTGGCGCACGACCTCCGGCTAGCCAGAGAGATCGGTGTCAACCGGATCTTTTCCTTCAGCGATTCGGATCTGGTGGTGCAGCAGTATCTGGAGAATGGGACGCTCGTGATGCAAACATGGCTCTCTACCGTTTCCACATATAGAAGCTCAGCGCCTGCTTCGACGGACGTGAGTTCCATAACTTCCCTTGCATCAACAACGAGGCAGCCGATTCGCTCGCGCGAATTGGATCCACTAGGCAGGCGATCCCACCCGAGGCCTCCTTGGAGCACCTGTGCAAGCCGTCCATCAGCCTGTCCCCTGAGTTGGATTCCATCATCTGGGCAGGGAGTGCTCCGGTTGATGGCACGACAGATGCAGAGCCGGCGGAACCCCCAAAGAAGAAGGCCCGCACCAACTCTGGCAAGACCATACCCTCCGGCTCGCAAGACCCGGGGGCTGCCGACTCGTCAAGTGGCTCGGGGGCTGCCGTTCCGGGTACTTCATCCGGACGACCACCCGACGACCATCAGCCAGAGAGCGGAAGCATCCTCACCATCCTAGAGATACCATCCTGGGCGTAGCCCTTCATGGACTACATCGCCAATGGAGAGCTTCCGGATGATGAGGTGGAGGCCAGGCAAATCCGGGGCCGCACGCACATGTACACCATCATCAACAAAGAACTGTACAAGTGCAGCGTATCCGGCATCTTCAAAAGGTGTGTCGACGTGGACACAGGCTACCAGCTGCTCAAGGATATCCACCAGTGCGAGTGCGGGCACTACGCCTCATCTAGGGCAATAGTTTCCAAGCCTTCCGCCACGGCTTCTATTGGCCCACCGCCCTCAAGGATGCTGAACAGCTAGTCCGCGCGTGTAACGGGTGCCAACTCTTCGGGCAGCTCAGGCACATGCCGGCTTCGGTGCTCAAGACCATACCGATCACCTGGTTCTTCGCTGTTTAGGGCCTCAACATGGTCGGTCCCTTCAAGCGGGCGCGCGTGGGCATGACCCATCTGCTGGTGGCAGTGGACAAGTTCACAAAATGGATAGAGGCCAAGCCTATCCGAAAGCTAGACAGGGCGACATTCGTCACCTTCTTCACCGACATCATCAACCGGTTCGGCTACCCCAACAGCATCATGACCGACAACGGCACGAACTTCACCAAGGGGGCCTTCGCCCGGTTCTACAGCAGCAAGGGTATCCGGCTGGACCTTGCTTCTATCGCGCACCTGCAATCCAGCGGGCAAGTCGAAAGGCAAATGGCCTAGTACTAGTTGGCATCAAGCCACGCCTCATTGAGCCCTTGGAGTGGTCGCCTGGATGCTGGATCGAAGAACTTCCTGCTGTGCTGTGGAGCCTCCGCACCATGCCGAATAGGTCAACCGGCTACACCCTGTTCTTCCTCGTCTTCGGCTTGGAGGCTGTCCTCTCCATGGACATCGAGTTCAACTCTCCACGCAAGCTCCTCTACGATGAAAAGGCCAATCAGGAGGTGCGGGAGGATGGTGTGGACTTCCTCGAGGAGGCATGCGAGGTGGCGTTGTCCAGATCGGCCCTGTACCAACAACGCCTACACCACTACCATTCGAGCCAGATCCGCCCTGTCGCATTCCGCGAGGGCGACCTAGTTCTCCGACTGGTGCAAGACACGAAGGGTTGCCCAACGACTCCTACTACCTCATTAACGCGTAGCAGCCGCGGAAGAAAAAGATGGACAAGTCGGATGAGGAGACAGAGCGCCCCTGGAACGCGACCCTGCTCCGCCTATTTTACACCTAGTCACTGGACAGTGTATGTATCCTGCAAACCTTATGAATGAAAATGCGGACCCCTACGAGATACTCGGGGGCTCCTTGCTAGAAATTCGTGCGTATCTGTTTTCGGTTCAGTTTTTCCGGCTCCAGAAACCCCTATCCGAGGGCTCGCCAGCTGGCCCGGCCTGCTAAATCAACAAACCGCTGAGTAGTGTGCGATGGTGTCAGAGGCCCACTCTTCGTCTCAGCTATAGACCACAACCCGGCTGTCCGGCTAGCAAGAGCAAAAGCCCGAGGCATCTCACATGAAAAATGGGGAGGAGGTGCGACAGGTTGGGCGCCCCGGCCTCGCAACTAGTTTGAGACGATCCGGCTACTAACCGTCAATGCAATGTATCGTCACCCTTCGATTTGGCTGAGATCAACCCGCCTGCGGCAAGGACGCAATGAAACAATGAGCACACGGGAAAATGACTAAGTGTCCAGAGAAGCACAAGCTGGTTTTCAAAAAAGAAATCCGCCTTTCGGCTAAAGTTTAACAGACTAAACTATTGACGGGTGAGAATGTATGTATGGATGTCTATTTTTTGTACGACTACTTCAAGTCAGAATTCAGGAAGAAAGAAGATTCGAAGTCCTTGCCTTCGTCAAGCGCTCTGAATCTCGGGGGCTACACCCACTGGGTGCGCTCACGCGCCCCCAGTGTAATCTTGTAGTTTCCGACCAGCTAAAGGAGTTAGCTGGATATTTGGAGCCTAGGTGAGGGCAAGGGCAAAACGAAAGGAAGAAGATTCGAAGTACCTGGCTACGCCAGCTACTCCGAATCTCGGGGGCTACACCCAGTGGGTGCACTGGCATGCCCCCACTGGAATGGAAGTTCCCCCGGCTGCAGGTGTCCAGCCAGCGAAAATAACTCGTAAGAGGTGTCTAGTCGGATGAAACTAAAGACTTGAGGAAAGAAAGAAGATTCGAAGTGCTCGCTCACCACTTCAATCTCGAGAACTCAGTGGAGTGGCTGCGCCACTGGAATTGGAGTTCCCCCGGCTAAAGGCGTCCAGCCGAGTGAAGTCAGACAAATAAATTCAATCGGTGAAATATTGAAGAGACACACAAAAAACACAAGTTGGAAGCAAGCCAAAACAATTCATACTGATATAAAAAAGGAGAGGGAGACGAAGCTCCCATGAGTTCACCCGGTGTCAGAAGCAACCGCATATATAGCAAGGTTCGAACAAAACAAGGTGACAAATACACCCGGCATCCGGGTATCATAACTAAGCGACAGGGCCCTTGCCGTGCGGAGGATCCTGTTTGGCGGCAATCTCGGGAGGAGGAGGCGCGGTGGCTGATCCGGTTCCGGCATCCCCACCGCCCAGCTGCGACGAGGCTTCCGCATCCGGAGTGCCAACGGACTCTGAGTCGGTGAGGACCTCATCGACGTCCGCGTAGTCGGCGATCTTGATGGCGGAGGCCCGGAGCTCCGAATGGGCTTGGCAGACCTCATTGACGTCCGCGTACCAGCGCGGAAACCCCCGTCGATCTTCTCGACACGGGCGTCCTTGTACTAGGAGAGCATGAAGGCTAGGGCCATCTCCGCCCTGGCTCGCGCCGCCAGATCCCTCAGGCGGTCGGCGGTAGCCGGCACCTCCGCCACCTTGGTGGCTAGTTGTACCATCGTCTCCAGAACCGGAGCATCCGCCCACAGGAAGGTGAAGATGGCCTGTGCCGCTTGGCGAAGTTTGGCATCCTCCTCGCCAAGAAGGACAACCATCTCCTGGGCCATCGGCTGCTCCCCCGGCCAATTCTCCTATAGCCGGTTGTACGCCAGCAGGTCTACGCTGGGATAAAAAGCTGTCAGAAAGAAGAACGTCAGATCCGGCTACCGGATCCGGAAAGACGAGGGAGTCGGAGAGGAAACTTACCCTTAGCCGTGTGCCCGACCTACATCAGCTCCTCCACCAGGGCCTTCTCCCGGACCATCAGCCGTTTGACTTACTTCTCTTGGTCCATGTTCTGGGCCTCGAGAAGGTCGAAGGCTTGGGCCCGGCTAGCGAGGATGGTGTCGTGCTCCTTGACGGTGGCCTCCAGAGTGTCCACCTTGGCGTGCCAGTCTTTGTTCTGCAGCCGAAGCGTAGAATTCGACTTGCTTAGCCGATCGTTCACCTTCTTCAGGCGATCGATCTCCCGCTGAGCGCACACCATGATGGCTGCAAAAAGCCGACTATCAGCAAAAAAAAGTATTCTGGCTGATGGAACTTACTCTACGAGGTCTCGTTGGCAGTAGAAAGCTTCTGCTCTAGGATCCGGTTGCCACCGGCTGAAGCCTCGAGCAGCCGGATCTCCTTCACCGCCAGCTCGAGAGTGGAGGCAAGGTCCGTCAGCGGGGCAGCGGAAGAGGCATCATCGTCGATGGCATTGGCAACCAACGATTCCTTTGCTGTGGCCACCGCCGTCCGCCACTCCTCCCCCGGCTCGTCGTCGGAGTTGTCATCGCTGACAACCACGAGCTCCTTGCCAGTGGTGGCCTTCCGCGCCCCCGCAGGGGAAATACCTCCACTTTGTGAGGTGGTCACAACTGTTTTCGGCTGCACCACCGTGGTCGGCGGAGCGCCCCCCTCTCCGGCTGCGGCAGCCGGATCAGCTCGAGGCGGTGGCGGAGGCGGTGCCCTGGAAGAAGGAGGAGGAGCAGAGGCAGATGCGGATGGCGCGGTGTTCGACGCGCGGGGCGGCGAGCCAGTCGGCGCCCGCGCCAGGCTCGCAGCGCCGAAGGAAACCAGCGTGCTGAGCAACAAAAGGCAGAAAAGAGGCAAAAAGCAAGTAGCCAAAGATAGAGAAGGAGAGCACAAAGAGCAGAAGAAAGAAAAAACACTCAGAGAAGAAAGC
The DNA here is from genome assembly GCA_023614405.1 of Avena insularis. NCBI lineage: Eukaryota > Viridiplantae > Streptophyta > Magnoliopsida > Poales > Poaceae > Avena > Avena insularis. Next base: position 333,541,453 of record CM042696.1, read on the forward strand.
TTACCCCTCCACCACCAGGGGTGGCCCCTTCTTGCGACAGAGGCGACTCGGCGGAAGGGTGCTGGTCCGGCTCCTCCACGGCAGGTCGGCTGGCCCCACCCCCTCCTCCGCTGGACCGGCTGGAGCCACCCCCTCCAGCACAAGACCGGATGGAGCCGCTCCCGCCAGCGTCGGACCAGCTGGAGTCGCCATCCGTCATCGCCGGTTCGCTGGGAGGCGCTCTGGGTGGAGGAGTGGCGGTGGCCCGTACCACCGACGATGCTAAACGGGCGGTGCGGCGGACTACAGTAACAACGGAGAGCGAGGCGATGCGAGGAAGGCAAGGGCGCAGGAGAAGAATGAGGAAGCAGTGAATGGAGGGACAAACCGCTCCCCCCGGGCGCCCCTTTAAAGACCCGGAAGCGGAACCGTCCGGGGTGCCACGTGGCGCCCACCCACACGCTCCCTGCTCTCCACATAGTGCAGGATCCTTTGGGCAGGCAAAAGACGCGCAGACGATCCCGGAGAAGAAACCGAAGAGGAAGATGGCGGTTCCAGAAGCGATGTGCGACGGGACGTTACGCTGCCCGCGGCAGAGTAATGATGGCGCGTGCAGGCATGTCCAGCATCAGCACTGACGTCAAGGGTAGCGCAACCGCCAAGCCTAGCCCGCCAGAAAATTCAAAATGAAGAAGGAGCACGCGCACATTTCACCTAAGGGCGAAATCTACACGCGCTTGGGGGCTAGTGTCAGGGGGATGACCTCTGAATACCCCAACCAGACAAGAACCATAGCAGTCGGATCACGTCCGGATGGCTTAGCGCAGCTGGACACGAGCTAGTCAAGACGGCTACCTCACGGTAGCCGGAACGGCAAGGAGCAGCCGACTACATCAACGTAGCCGGAACCAATCAGGAGGACAGAGCGACGTGCAACACAGTGCATGGTACGCCCTGGTACGATGGCAAGACTCGCAACTACTCGGCCATACTGAAGACTTTGCGGGGTGACGCGGGAACAATGACCAGATGCTGATGACATGCTCGCACGTGTTCCTGTACCCACCATGACCATACCGCTCGTACTCTGATGAGAGTAAGTGTACCGAGTACTGTAGATGACCAACTGGCTAGGACCCGCCTGTGGGGCCCTCTAGCCGGACTGGCCAGTGAGACCGTTGCCTCTCTACAAGGCCTCAGTAGAAAGGGTTGGTCTTAGTGCATTTAAGACAGTAGCTAGAGAATACAGCTCAAGGAGCAATTGTAGCCCGTATACCACTCATAGCCAGATAGGAAGGAGTAGGAGCTTTATCTCATCACGAGGGCTCCGAACCTGGGTACTTCTCGTGTCCAGCTACACTTTCTTGTGTCCAATCCCGCATGCGCATGCCGTCGATAGCTTCCCTGCTAGTACCCACACCTCTATCTAACCTGCTTAGGTACTGCCATTCCCAATACAATGATAGCGGCGGTCGCTGCCGCAGCGGCGGAAGGAGTTGGGGATTTTTGCACAGTGCTGTGCTGTGGAGACGGAAGGCGATGCTTAAATTGCGTTTACCAATATTCAGGTCATACCCAAGTGGAATCAAGTTTGACCGGGAGAGCACCGTTGGTTTCCAATCCTAGCGATTAAATTCGGTGGCCGTGCCTGGTAGGCGATGGGACGGGTGTGCGACATGGCTTTGGCGTGGCAGAGACCGGTCACAGAGACCATTGTCCCGTTGCCGATCTGCAGTGGGTGCACGGTGCTGACACGATGTAACGTGACAAGACAGAAGGAAGTGTACAGCTATTTGTGATTATTAGTCCTAGCAAGTTTAAGAAGTGTAAGCATAGATAGGGACCTAGCATCCCTACACCCCGGGGCAGCCGCCTAGCCGCTCAGGCCTGCCGATTGCGCAAAGCTTGCAATTTCCTTTCTTTAATTTGGTGTTTTTGTCCAGAATTTGCCAAATTGAAGCTCGTTTGCCCATCTTTCTATAAGTTTCTAGGTAGGCCACTGGTGTAAGCATGCACGATCAAGCAACTTTGCAACACACGTGTCGGTGGAAAATCATGAGGTTTCAATGCACCACACCCATAGTTTAAGGGTCTAGAAACGGTAAGAGAATTAAATATTATTAGTGGCCAGGCTAGCATAGTGACGGGTTGGTCGGATAGAAGTTGATGATTCCTAAGTAAGGGGGCACCAGGCCGGTCTTGACATACTCCCTCAGGAATTTGCCATAAGCAGCGTGCTTAGCCTTGGTCGCCGACTTCTATTTACTAGCCAGGCTTTTACCGATGCCAACCGCATGCAGAATCAAGCTGGCAATCCTTAGGTTGACTCCTTTCTTACAGAAAGGGCACTTGAGCTCCCTGATGTGCTTGACGATCGACGTAGAGCTCGTTGGGAACCCCAAGAGGAAGGTATTATGAGCACAACAGCAAGTTTTCCCTTAGTTATGAAACCAAGGTTTAATCGAACCAGTAGGAGCAAGGAAACACCCCAAAGGTGTTACTAGTTGAGCTTTAAGGTATGACTACCGGTGCTAGTAGCAATGTGGAGACCTGCACAACACAACCACAGAACTTTGTCCCCAACTTGCGATGAGGTTGTCAATCTCACCGTGTTTTGCGGAAAACAAAGGATTAAACGTATCGAATGGAAAGAAGTAAAAGTTTGCAGAAAGTAAACACAAAGCAGAAACAGTTTATAGATTGTATGTAAAAGACAAGGACCGGGATCCATAGTTCACTAGAGGTGGCTCTCCTTAGATAGATAACATGCCGGGTGAACAAATTACAGCGGGGCAATTGACAAACACCGAGAAAGAAATACATGCATATACTAATCATCTTGACTCCTTTGAGACTTGATTGGGCAATACAACATAATACATAGACCGCCATCCAACTGCATCTATGACTAATAATCCACCTTCAGGTTATCATCCGAACCCCTCCAAGATTAAGTTGCAAGCAACAGATTATTGCTTTGAACTGCATGTAAGGTAAACAATACAATTGTTCTATGAACAAAGGATTGTTGTTTTCTCCTAGTAGCAACAGCACATCTAGTACCTTAGAGATTTCATCACTTCCCAGATTACGGATGCATGAACCCACTATCGAGCATAAATACTAACTCTTGGAGTTGCTAGCATCTACTTGGCCAAGATAGCTACTAACAACAAAAAGCATGCAAGATCACAAATAACAAAGACATGATAGAATCAATAATCAATCTGAAATAGCATCTCAATATCCATCGGATCCCCGCAAACACAACATGTATGAATTACAAAAAGATGATCTTGATCATGAACGGAGCTCACAAGATCTAAACATGAAAGCACAAAGGAGGAGAAACCAGCCATCTAGCTACTACATGGATCCGTAGTCCAAGGATGAACTACTCACGCATCACACCGGATGCTTGCATGGTGATGAAGAAGGCCTGTGGTGCATTCCCTCTCCAGGTGCCGGAAGAGCTTTAGATCCCTCCCGATCTAGGGATGGAGATGACAGCGGCTACAGACTCTTTCGTGGATTTTTGATCGGGTACTTAGGGTTTTCGTCTTGAGGGAAACTTATAGGCGGAACGAGAGGCGGAGAGGGTGCCGGGAGCCACCACACCACCCCCTGGCGCGGGCCAGGCCTGGCCGTGCGGCCAGGTGGTGTGGCCGGCCCCTGGCCCTTCTCTGTCTCGTATTCTGGCACTTGATCCCTTCCGGAAAAATAGGCACTTTGGCTTTTGTCCCGTCCAATTCCGAGAATATTCATTTTCTGACTTTCCTGGAACCAAAAACAGCAGAAAACAGGCATTTGTGGCTCTTGTTAATAGGTTAGTCCAAGAAATCATATGAAAAGTACTCCAAAGTTGGAACAAAACACAAGAAAGTGGATAAAACCAAGCATGGAACATCAAAAATTATAGATACATTTGCAATGTATGAACATCCCCAAGCTTAACTCCTGCTCGTCCTCGAGTAGGTAAGTGATAAAAAGAAATAATTTTTGAGGTGACATGCACCATCAAAGACTTGATCAAAGTATTTGCAAAACATTCAAGGCTGGGATCATACTTCAATCATAGCATGAAAGGCAAAGTTCTAGAAATAGGCAAAGAGACTATGATGCAACATGAAAAGGCACAAACAAAAGATTCATGAATAACATGCTTTGCAAGACGTTTGTTTGTTTCACATAAAGAAAACATAGCATAATAGTATTCAGCTTGTCCCTCAATAGAGTAGCAAATATAAATGCATAGGACACCTTCAAAGTTCATAAGAGTGACTAGATACAATAGTTTAAAACAAGCAATAACAAGTTATGCATCAATCAACTAGTCTTGGGACAATGCACATAGAACTAAGAATGGCCACTATGCTCTCAAAGTAGTGCATAAAGATAGAAGGTGGAGACTCAATATAATGGTGAAAGAAAGGCCTTTTGTAAAAGGAAGTAGGGATTCAAGTCTCATAAAGAGCTTCCAAAAATTATGGTACTTATAGCTTTCTGCTCTCATTGCCCCTATCATAAGCATCTTGAAGGTGATTAAGGTTAAAGTGACACAACTAAGAGGATATGCTTGACAAGTTATAAACTGAAATCTCATGCCCCTTACTTACAAAGACCGATCCTCATGCTACTCAACTTTAGTCACGAGTAAGCTCTTGTCATTGTAAGTATATGTGTATCATTAAGAACCGCCAACAGGGTACCCCTTGCACATGATACGGGAGCTTTCCCATAATCAAAATGACAAGGCAAGCAGACAATGAGCATCTCAGCGATCTTTTTATTTGCTATTTGCATAGGTTTTTATTGAGGATGCTTCATAGAGTGCTCATTATGGTGATGCTGCAAGTTTCCACCATGATTAGGCATGGCTTAGGCTAGCGGCCCAGGTGTTTCTCTAACACACAAACAAACTCCATGATCTTACAAGTTCCACTTTTATTTCACACCGCCGGGATCCGTAAGCAAAATAATATGATACCAATGGGGTACAAAGTACAAGTGCAATGTTGAAAGCGTTCCCCATGAAACATGGTTCTGCTAACTTCAACTTATAAAGCGCAAGCATATACGCAACAAAGAAGGACCCAATGGTTCAAGTTTATTAGAGGCAATAAAGTAAAGTGTGCCATCAAAATTGTGAGAGATTTAATCACTAGTTTTCTCATAACAAGTGAAAGGTAGACAAAAGCATGAATATACTTGGAATAGCATAAGATAGTAGGTAGGTATGGTGGACTCTTTGGAAAAACTTGGTTTAGGGAGTTGGATGCATGAGTGGAACTCATACTTGGTGGTGGAGGCTAGCAAAAGACTGGGAGCGACAAACTAAGAGAGCAATAATGGCCATAATCATGCAGAGCGACAAAACATCATTGATCAAAGCATAAAGTGATACTACAAGTTGAAAACTAAAGGATCATAAAGGCTATGGTGACTTGTGACAGTCATAACATGGTTTGAGCATGTGCCAAGTCAACCCAAATAAATCATCAAAGGAGAATACCACCATACTATGCTTTAATATGCTAAAACAACGCCTGATTCATCCAAGGCACATTAAGCAATCTCAATTGTTTATAACAAGTCATGCTACAGCAAATAATACTAAGCATAAAGCCAAAACAATATCAAGCATGGCATGACAAAGCATAGCCACAGTCAAAAACGAGCTCTTTTTACCACATAAGCATGAACTTTCCTACTCTTTTCCAAACCAAACCAAACTATTTGCAAACCAATGTAAGAAAGAGGGGGTCCAACCAACTTATTCAGAAAACTATGCAAACCAAGCAAACTAAAAACCAAAACGAAAATGAAAAAGAAGACGCTCCAAGAAAAACACAATTGTGCATGAAACAATAAAAACGAAGCGTTTGGAAGAAACCTGGAATTTTTATTGATGAAGAAGGGGATGCCTTGGGCATCCCCAAGCTTTGACGCTTGTACTTCTTGGATATTTCTTGGGGTGACATGCGTGGCATCCCCAATCTTGAGCTTTAGTCCATCCTTCATCTCATTACTCATTCCTTCCATGCACCTGAAAGGTTTCCTTCATACAAAACTTCACACAATCTCATTAGCAACATTAGTGCACTCAAGATAAATAAGTCTTATGGTTCAGTTCTAACACCAAATAAACTTCCATTAGAGAACTAGCTACTGTAGCACTTCCCTCAAAAATCTCAATTCCCCAAAAGAACTCAAAAAGGAACCCACAAAAAGCAAATGCAGAAAATGGCAGAAATCTGTCAAAACAGACCAGAAGGTAAAGACGAATTTTTTCGAAGACCTTCTGTTGCTCAAATCAAAAAGTGTTGAACTAACGAAAGTTAGATAACAAACTGGGGCAGAAGCAAAAAACATTACAGCTCAATCCGATGTACAGAGCTCTCTCAGGAATTTTTACGGTGAAGCACAGAAATCTGTTTCGGGACAGCAACTTTCCCAATCATTACTTCACTCCCATTAGAGGTTACTCTTGGCACAAAAAGCAAATAAAAACGGTAAGGAGCGGTTATTACTGAAGTAATAACTTCCAAGACTCATCTAAATCTCTTGGGTTATCTCCCAACAAGTACTTTTCTTTAACGCCTTTAAGTTAGGCATAAGAACCAAAGAAAGAATCAAGTGTTCTCAAATGAAGAAGCATTAAGACCAAATTTTGTTTTCATAGGAGAAGCAAAAGAAATCTTTTCTCTCTTTTTAGGGAAGTGTTCTATACCTTTCTTGAGTGGGAGTTGATATTTAATGGTGCCTTCTTTCATATCAATGATGGCACCAATAGTTCTAAGAAAAGGTCTTCCCAAAGTAATAGGACAAGAAGCATTGTATTCAACATCCAAAACATAGAAATCAATGGGGACATAGGAATCATTAACCATAATAAGAACATCATTAAGACTCCCCATGAGTTTCTTGTTAGCATTATCATCAAGTGGGACATTCAAATAGCAATCTTCAAGAGGAGGCAAATCAAGCATATCATAAATCCTTTTAGGCATAATAGAAACTCTACTATCAAGATCACACAAAGCTTTGAAATCAAAATCATTCACTTTCATATTAATGATGGGTTCCCAACCATCTTCTTGTTTTATAGGAATAGAGGCTTTATGTTTCATCTTTTCTTCTTTAATTTTTATGAGAGCATCAGTAATGTGTTTTGTAAAAGCCATGTTCATAGCACTAGCATTAGGACTTTTAGCAAGCTTTTGTAGGAACTTAATGACTTTAGAGATGTTGCAACCATCAAGATCAAAATCAACTTTATCATCTAAAGTAGTAGAACTATTACTAGCCTCAACACTAGTGGTGGTAATAGTAGAAACACTAATGTTTCTAGCAATTTCATCTTCTCTCTCCCACTTAGCATGTAATTCAGCTAATAGTCTAACATTTTCATCAATTCTTACTTGTTTAGCATTAGTAGCTGCAAAGGGATTCTCATTAGTTTCAGGTTTAGCAGCCATTTTATTCAAACAAGATTGAGCTTCAGCCAAGGATGCTATATTTCTTTCAGCATTAGAGAGTTTTTCCTCAATAGTTTTATTGAAAGCAGTTTGTTTACTAATAAACACTTTAAGCATAACCTCAAGTTTAGAGGGAGCACTCTTATTATTGTTGTAAGAATTTCCATAAGCATTACCATTGTTGGGAGGATATGGCTTATAATTGTTGTTACCAAAATTGTTGCTCTAAGCATTATTACCATAAGCATTTTTGCCAAAATTGTTATTTCTTATGAAGTTCACATCAACTTGCTCTTCTCGAGCAACCAAAGAAGCTAAAGGAACATTATTTGGATCAATATGGGCTTTCCTATTAACAAGCATAGACATAATAATATCAATCTTATCACTCAAGGAGGAGGTTTCCTCAACAGAATTTACCTTCTTACCTTGTGGAGCTCTCTCAGTATGCCATTCAGAATAATTAACCATCATATTATCCAGAAGTTTTGTTGCAGCACCCAAAGTGATGGTCATAAAGGTACCTCCAGTAGTTGAATCCAATAGGTTCCTTGAAGAATAGTTCAATCATGCATAAAAAGTTTGGATGATCATCCAAGCAGTCAATCCATGAGTGGGACAATTCTTTACCAAAGATTTCATTCTTTCCCAAGCTTGAGCAACATGCTCATTATAAAGTTGTTTAAACTTCATTATTTCACTTCTCATGGATATAATCTTAGCAGGAGGATAATATTTTCCATTAAAAGCATCTTTGCACTTAGTCCAAGAATCAATACTATTCCTAGTTAAGGAATTCAACCACTCTAGCTTTTCCTCTCAAAGAGAAAGGAAACAATTTCAGCTTAATAATATCACCATCTATATCCCTATGCTTTTGCATCTCACAAAGTTCAACAAAGTTATTTAGACGGGAAGCAGCATCTTCATTACCAATACCAGAAAATTGCTCTCTCATAACAAGATTGAGCAAAGCAGGTTTTATCTCAAAGAAAGTATTTTCAGCCGCAGGTGGAGCAATAGGTGTGCTCATAAAATCATTGTTGTTGGTGCTAGTGAAGTCACACAACTTAGTGTTTTCAAGGGTAGTCATTTTTTTGGGTTTTCAAATAAGAGAGCAAACTTGTAAAACTAATTTTTTTGTGTTTTTGAAGAACAAAACAAGCAAACAAAGCAACAAGAAACTAAGCAAAACAAAAAAACAAAGTAAAGAGATTGGTTATGAGGAACTCCCCTTGTGAAGATGTCCTTGAGTCCCCGGCAATGGCGCCAGAAAACGTCTTGATGCGCTCGACGATCGACGTAGAGCTCGTTGGGAACCCCAAGAGGAAGGTATGATGAGGACAACAGCAAGTTTTCCCTCAGTGATGAAACCAAGGTTTAATCGAACCACTAGGAGCAAGGAAACACCCCAAAGGTGTTACTAGCTGAGCTTTGGCAGGGCACACTACCGGTGCTAGTAGCAACGTGGAGACCTGCACAACACAACCACAGAACTTTGTCCCCAACTTGCGATGAGGTTGTCAATCTCACCGTGTTTTGCGGAAAACAAAGGATTAAACGTATCGAATGGAAAGAAGTAAAAGTTTGCAGAAAGTAAACACAAAGCAGAAACAGTTTATAGATTGTATGTAAAAGACAAGGACCGGGATCCATAGTTCACTAGAGGTGGCTCTCCTTAGATAGATAACATGCTGGGTGAACAAATTACAGCGGGGCAATTGATAAACACCAAGAAAGCAATACATGCATATAATAATCATCTTGACTCCTTTGAGACTTGATTGGGCAATACAACATAATACATAGACCGCCATCCAACTGCATCTATGACTAATAATCCACCTTCAGGTTATCATCCGAACCCCCTCCAGTATTAAGTTGCAAGCAACAAATTATTGCTTTACGAAATGCGTGTAAGGTAAACAATACGATTGTTCTATGAACAAAGGATTGTTGTTTTCTCCCTAGTAGCAACAGCACATCTAGTACCTTAGAGATTTCTGTCACTTCCCCAGATTACCAGAGGCATGAACCCACTATCGAGCATAAATACTAACTCTTGGAGTTGCTAGCATCTACTTGGCCAAGATAGCTACTAACAACAGAAAGCATGCAAGATCACAAATAACAAAGACATGATAGAATCAATAATCAATCTGAAATAGCATCTCAATACCATCGGATCCCCGCAAACACAACATGTATGAATTACAAAAAGATGATCTTGATCATGAACGGAGCTCACAAGATCTAAACATGAAAGCACAAAGGAGGAGAAACCAGCCATCTAGCTACTACATGGATCCGTAGTCCAAGGATGAACTACTCACGCATCATACCGGAGGCTTGCATGGTGATGAAGAAGGCCTCCAGGGTGAATTCCCCTCTCCGGCAGGGTGCCGGGAAGAGCTTCAGATCCCTCTCGATCTAGGGATGGAGATGACAACGGCTACAGACTCTTTCGTGGATTTTTGATCGGGTACTTAGCGTTTCCGTCCCGAGGGAAACTTATAGGCGGAAGGAGAGGCCGAGGGGGTGCCGGGAGCCACCACACCACCCCTTGGCATGGGCCAGGCCTAGCCGTGCGGCCAGGTGGTGTGGCCGGCCCCTGGCCCTTCTCCGTCTCGTATTCTGGCACTTGATCCCTTCCAGAAAAATAGGCACTTTGGCTTTTGTCCCGTCCAATTCCGAGAATATTCATTTTCTGACTTTCCTGGAACCAAAAACAGCAGAAAACAGGCAGGTGGCACTGTGGCTCTTGTTAATAGGTTAGTCCAAGAAATCATATGAAAAGTACTCCAAAGTTGGAACAAAACACAAGAAAGTGGATAAAACCAAGCATGGAACATCAAAAATTATAGATACATTTGCAATGTATCACTCCCCAAGTCGAGTGCGGAAAGGGATTATCTTGCTCTTGAGCTGGCGGGTGGGGGTGGTGACACGGCATGGGGATCGGCCCAGGCGGCAGCTGTCTGCAGGTGGCCAGGGGGTGGGCCAGGGGCCAGGAGGAGCAGGAGGAGGAGATTTCGGACGGCGACACGCGGGAGGAAGGGTGCGGTTGGTGGGGTGGTGGTCGGTGTGGGCAGGAGTTGGGGCAGGTGTGGGGTAGGTGGCTGGGTGGATTAGGGTTAAGGTAGGGGCGTTTTAGATAGGGTTTGGGGGTGGCCGGCCTGGCTTTCGGGCCTGGCGGGCTGCCCCCTAAAAATAATATAAATATTTTATTATTTAAAACGGGGCTTTTGAAATCCGATTGTAGACGAAACAAAATATTCCGGACAAGCCCGGGGTTTTGTATTTGAATAAAGACGGGTCTTATTTAGAAAACAAAATAGGTTTTTGAAAATAGTTTCAGACAAACAGATGCATGATGATGAAGATGCTCAAATTCAATGTGGCATGATGACATGAGCATGCAGTCATGATGATGCAATGCACCAAAAACAACGCGATTTTCTAGTAGTGGTTTTAGCGGGATGCCACAATTCGACACCACTAACAAGGGATCTCGCCCTCGAGATCCGCCTCATGGTACCGGGAAGAGGGTCGGCGATCTGAATCTTCGCCCTTCGTGTAGATGCTCACGACACCACTAACAAGGGGTCGTTGTCCGTGATCATCGAGAGAACACTCCGGGAACAAAGGGCGAAGGTAGAGGTATCCACAAACAAAACCACCTCTAACTTCGATAGAAAGAGAGAACCGATGCATTCTCATCCACTTCAATGTACACGAGCAAATAGAGTGAGTAGTCGGCATGGGGGACAATCCATCACACACCCAAACTATTACTCCGCACAAAAAGTAGAAAAGCATGCAACCATTCTCGGAATCAGACTGAAGATCTCGACAATCGAGGTTCGGAACAAAGGAGTGATGCAGGCTCTGCATCGGATCTGGCGTAGATGATGTCGTCGCATCGGAAAATACCGGAAGGCACAAACAAGGAACAAAGAATGGTACCACAGATAAAGGATCACTCAGATAGCATGAAGTCCGGAGGTAGAAACACCGTTGCCAAAGGAGGAAGCGAAACCCTGAAGGTACGACGGAACCCAACCACGAGAAATCCTGGACTAGAAGAAGGTAAGAGAGCAGATTCAAAACACGCAGAGGTAAGAGGAGAATAGCAGATGGGTAAGGAGTAAAAGCAGACCTAATCAGATCTATCCAACCGATTTTGAAAAATAGTTTTGACACTCTACTTCAGCCGTTAGCTAGGTTATCCTACAGGCTGGACAAGTGGGGTATCGTAACTGCTGGGCTCTGATACCACTCTGTAACACCCTCGAATCGGCCCTATGCAAGTTTTAGCGCTTCCCGCCAAACCTGCATAGAAACGATTCAAGGACGCCCACCAGGCTCTTGCGTGCGGGTGGAAAACGAAGTAATAACATTACACAATAGTCCACGATGGAACCCATAGAAACATATATATACAACAACGACTCCATGAGTCAAAAATACAGATATACCATACAAAGGTCCAAATCACCTTGAAAACGGTACAGCATCCGTGTACAGATAAGAAGCAAATTGAGCTAAGAGCCCTGAAGAATAACCAATGGCGTCCATAACCCTGCCCAGGCCAAGCCGGAAGGGTAACCCTGCTAACGACGTCGAACTCGTACCTGCTAAACAAAAGGGGTGCCGACAAAGGGCGAAGGGAAAAAGAGGAGCGTCAGTACTGAGGCCAGTACACGGCGAGGCTAGAATTCGGCGGCTCTCGCCTACATAGGTATGGTGGACTGAAGCGCAGCGAAGCATGCACTAAACAACCTATAGAGACTCGATAAACTGTCGGCTATTAGAGAGAGATAAGAAAGACCTATTCGGAACCAACCTTATACTAACACCAATCATACCCATCCTGGCATTTCCCCCTCGAGACCAAACGAGGAAGCCAAACCGAGGAACTCACACAGTTGGCAATTTTATTCATTCCATTATAGTTGAAGCACTTACTAGTCAGATATAGATAGCATGAGTCATCCTGATAGCATAAGTAGTGGGTAGTTTTAGTTAACCATTCAGTTGTAATTGCAGTACTTACTAGTCAGATACAATTAGCACGTGACATCCCAAACCCAGCAGTTGTTGGCACTTTTATTTCATTCCATTGAAGTTGCGATACTTACTAGGCAGGTATAACATGACACGATACACCCCAGCTCCACCAGTTGTTGGCACTTTTATTATCCATTCCATTATAGTGAAGCTGATTACTAGTCAAATTTATAGCACTACTTTAGTTATGCTTGTCTATGATCGAGATACTATGCTCCAAGTCGTCCATAACCGCGGACACGGCTTTCAGAAAGATTTACCCTGTAGGGGTGCACAAATAGCAACACACACACGATCAACCTTGGAAAAACTAACTCAAAACCCAACGAGTCTTTCACGACAAAGCAATCACACGATTCATAAATTATTTCTGGGGGCCACCCAACTAAGCTACCCGCAACGAAGTTGGCCAGCTCCGAGATGGACCCAGGGTTTGTGTCAATGGCTGTAAACGACTGGGAACCCGAAAGTATGACTGGGCTTGTCGATACCGCGAAAACATTCCACGTTCCAAAACAGTACAGGTGCTCCACGCACAATCGTAAATAAAGCAGTAAAGCATGTCATAAGTACAGGATAGTAATAAAGCCCCAAACTACTTTGTGGCCCCAAGAAATAAGAATGAATCAAGCTCTGGCTAAGGGGGATCCATAGGGTCTCCCGGATGTGGATAGTGCGAATAATCAAGGAACAGGTATCAAGTACTCCGGGCCTATGGGACACAAGTGGACATGAAAAACCAAATAGCATATATTGCCCACCGGTGCCTCTTTCATTAGTTATCCCAACAGTTTAATAGTTGTATTTAAAGTCATGATCATCTCCACCATTAAGCATATCCACCATTTATCATGTGTCAACTTGCCGTCAACGGTGAAACGACAACAAGGCGAAGCAACACATAAGCAAGCACTACGACTCGCAAGGCTGCCTATCTAACAAACAACAGGCAATAGGATGTGTCCATGGCAATATAGAGGCTGCAAGGAGTATAAATGGTGCACAGAAACTAAAGCATCGCAACACGGATATCAATAGATCAACAGGAGGAAATAAAGACTATAAAAGCAAAATAGGTAGAAAGGGGGAGAATGCTCGCCTGGGAAAACACTGTCGAAGAGACATTTTCCAAAGAACTTGCCGATACTCGCATCAACTCAACGGCCTAATCCGCGAAGAACCAAAGCACTAAAAGAAACACCGAATGCACTATTTAATACTACGGTAGAAGAACAGGCATGATGCGTGTATGATGCATGACATGGCAAAGATGCGATGCAACTAGGAAATATTAAGCGGAACCAGGTTTCCGACAATTAATTAGAAGGTTCGAGTTATTTATCTACCCCGCAAATTAAATGTTGAATTAGCAAGGCAAAACATGGCATCGGTTCACTACACAAATTTAAATGGAGTCTGGAATAAGACAAAGATATCCCGCATAAACACTCCATATTGAATTATGAGGTGAATCGGCATAATGCCCCCAAACCACAGACAAGTATGCATGCGTGAACAATTTAATATGCGACAGTTGATAATGTCATATTATAAAAATAGGGGCTTAGGGTCACACATCTGGGTTCGGAAGATCTTGGGTTCCGGGGGGTTCAGGGTCGGTCTCAGGGTTCGACGGAAAATGGCGAGGTTTGGACTCGCGATGGAGAATTTGTCGTGCCATGACAGAGAACTTGGGTTCCAAGCGATCGATCTTGTCGTCGATGGCAAACTTGAGTGGATCGGGTACCGGGGGTCTTCGGGTCCGTGTAGGAGATCTTGACGCCTGTGACGAAGAACTCGGGTTCGGAAGGAGGTCTTGGCGTTCCGATGGATCGGTTCTCGGGGTCGGAGAACTTGGCGCACCGGGGTTCGGTCTTCGGATCTTGGGTCGGGTCGTCGGTTTTCCCGGACCGAAGGACTTGGCGTCTGAGAGGCGATCTTGGCGTTGCATGACGAAGGTCTTGGCATGCGACGCCCTCGCCTTCGGGTACCTTGGGTTGTCGGACGTGGTTGTCTCGGGTCCGGACATGTTGCCGATGTAGATCTTGAGGTTCCGTGATGATCTTGTCGATTCCATGTCGAAGGCCTTGGCGCTCCGAATCGGTCTCGGGTCCGAGAACGGTTCTTGGCGACTTTCGGCTCTGGGAGGAAGAGCTCGGTGTTCCACGGTCTTCGGTTTGAGGTTGTCCTTGTGTTCGACACACATAGCTCAGGGATCTTCAATAGCACTCAGCACTCGCATGCCACCCGTTCCTAGACAAACTTCGTCTTCAATTTGAGCAGCACATTCCACACTTCTGCACGGTTGCCTCAGGCACGCACTGTACATGGGCACCTAGATGCACCAATTAGGCCACACCTATGACACGCGCGCGAAGGATGACAGGGCGCACACACGCGTCTGGTGGTGGGGCACCGTGCGACAGAGGAGCTTGGCGGCCCGGGGAGAGGGCCTCGAGGATGCGCCGAGGGCGACGGCGGTCGGGAAGGAGAGGACGGGCGGCGACCGGAGTTGGTAGGGGGCGCGGTGAAGGGTGCTGGCGGCCAGCGATGAAAGTGCCTCAGGCGGCGGGGAGCTCTTGGGCTCGAGCGAGGCAGATGGCGGCTGGGTGCAGTAGAGGCAGAACTCGGCTCGCTGCAACAGCTAGGAGGCGGGGAGGTCGCGGCGGAAGGGAGCTTGGAGGCGAGTATCTCGGAGGAACCGCAAGAGGCAGCCGTGGGCTCGGTGGAGGGTCGAAGGAGAGGGGCGCCAGGTCGGAGAGGAGGAAGCCCGCAGTGGCGGCGGCGCCATGGCGGTGGGGATGAGGCGCGTGCCTCGTGCGACCCGCAACGGGGTTTGTGGCTGCAGAGGGCGGCCCAGCGCCCGGTGCTGGCCGGGGCCGAGCGAGGAGAATGTGGGGATGGGGTTGCGGACACGGTCGTGCACAAGGACTGGCGAGCTCGGACCGCGTCGAAAGGAAGAGGCGCCAGTGGCGGCGTCGGGCCCGGAGTTAGGAGGGAAGGCGGTTGGCAAGGACGGAGCTCGAGGAGGAGGGCGAGGAGAGCAGTGGGATTGATCTGTGGAGAGGTCGATGCGAGGCGGGGAACGAGGAGGATGGGAAGGGAGAGCAGCGAGGTAGGTGACGACCGCGTGAAACGGTACAACCCGCAAGGATTGCACCTCTATGTATCATGCCAATCCCTGGATCGGTTCAATGGCATACATAGTATCGATAGACATCAAAGAATTATCACTGCATCATTATTACAGCGGTATGATCCAGAATATTGCATTTATTACAAAGTTTGCAAAGCATAACGCTTGCATAGGTAAACAAGTAGCAAATAAATAGCATAAATAAAGTAGCTCTAGTCTCCATTAGACGCCAGAGGCGACCAAAATGTTGAGTGGAGGGTCGCAACCAACACTACTACTCAGAGTAACCGAAAGAGTAACCTGCAACATGAAACGTAACAGCCCCGAAGGGTCAGCACTTGGAATGCACTGGCAAGTGGAACAATGAGAGAAACAACAAAGCTAATAGCTATATGCATATCTGGCTTGTGGGGTTCAGGATTAGTTGCAGCAGCAAAATACTTTATCCTAACCTTTCTAAATCATTTGTAAAACATTTAATCTTCAGCAACCAACCCAATTAAGTTTCAACCATAATTTTAGCAATTTCAAGTTAGAATGAATGAGAACATAACATAGCACCCACAATTCGGCAACTCAATCGTCCATTACCGGGGACACGGCTAAGCACTCAGTTTTTACACCCTGGGGGGTTGCACACTTTACCCATATGACTTGGTCGACCCGCTCGTACCACGACACACATATTAAGTCGGGATAGGGAGAAGTCCAAGAAGAGACAATTCAGGAAGTAGCTCCCCAAGCCCATCCATGCACCGTACCAACCTATCACATTCACTACATCTCTGGATACGAAGAGCTCGAGTCGCCACAACCTACTAAGTCCATCCAGCCACCCATAACTCACTGGCATATGGTTGCACACGGAAGCTACCAAATCAAGACACTAATCATTTCTCAGAAACCTGGGTGGCCATCCACAAGTGAGCTACTCGGGTAAACCATAGACATGGGCCCGACATTCATGAACCAAGCAATTACCAATCCACCCAGATAGTTCATTAATTAAGTTGTTTTCACTTTCCAAACACGTTCTTTCAACACAAGCTTTGCCATGGTTTATCCCACCCTCGTTTACATAAGCACAGCTACTCACGACGGCTCGCCTAACAAGATAGACTACAGCATAATAGGATATAGCATAGCAGAAGATAATACTTGTAAAACAAAACAAGCTACAATGCATATAGAAAGTAAGTAGGACATTTATGAAGCTCCACTTGCGTTGGTAGTTGCCGGAGTCAACAACACAGTCCGTACAGTCACACGGGTTACAATCCTCATAATCTACACGAAAGCATTTCAAACAATAAACAAACCACACATAGAGATCAACAGATGCAACACAATGCATGCATGGTACTTTAACAAAGCTTCGGTAGCTTGGTCAAGTTCTCTGATCAATTCTACTACTAGATGATGCATGAGAAAACATTTAATTCAAAGAAAACAATTTATGCATAAAAGAGGTCTAGTTAATAGGTCTTTAGTCAAAACATTGCACCAAAGTTGTAAACAGTTTAGTACAAGTTTAACAATAATACTACTGGATAGGTAACTCCAAATAGAGCCTAGACCCAAAGGAATTACGTCAAAAAGGTTTACAGATCTTTTTATGCAAATTAAATACTACTTTAAGCCTTTCTATAATCTCAGGAAAATACATACGGTAAACCTGGGATATTATTGCAGAATAAAATTCTAAACGATTTTGCGAATCCAATGATACCTTATTTGCAAAAATTGGCCTAGTAGATCTTTTCCTATGAATTTTAGAAGTTAAAATAAGTTTCTGCCTTTTTAATAAAATCTGAAAATTCGGGGGAATATTCCCCTGAAGTGACCGGGCGCAGTTGACCGGTCAATGTCAGGCATGATCAAGGGAAAATTGGCCGTTCATGGCGGAATCGATGGTCGGAGAGATCTAGGCGGCGATGGAATCGGCGGCGCGAAAGCCAGCGGCGACGGGCCAGCGAGGGGGCGGATGGGTGCGGCCAGGGGTGGCGGTTGCAGGGGCAGGGTCGGCGTGGCCGGCGGCGAGCTCCGGCGGCGGCGGCGGACGGAACGGCGGCGGCGCTCCAACTCCGGCGAGCAATTGCCGGGGCTTGGCGGCGGCTTTGGTAGGGTTTTTGGGGGGGGGGGTTCAACGAGGGAGTGGTGGGCTAAAAGGGGGTGGCAGAGAGAGGTCGTGGGGCGGAGTGAATCCTGCAGAAAACGGGAGTCCGCCGGCGGCGGTTAGAGTCCGTGTCGGACCCGGCCGGTGGCGGGCGGCCGACAGTGGGGCCCAATTGCTTGGCAGATGGCGGGCGGCGGTGATTAAGGCGGCCGTGCGGTGGCGTACAGCGGCGGTAGTTGGGCCCCGGGCGGGCCTTCTCGGCTGGGCCGGTTCGGCTGCCGCGGCCGAAAACATTTTTTTTTGTCTGTCAGCTAACTGAACCTGAACTGACTGTACTGTTTTAACCGAAACTGAAAATTCAGCAAGGACTAAAATCGACCTAACTTTTGATCTACAGCTCCGAATTGAGTGAAACAAAATCCTACGGGTTCGTAGAGAAGAGCTCTACGCAATCATGCATCTGGATTGCCCAAAAAGGGTCACCCTTGAAAATGCAAGGTAAAAGCCCTAGTAGGCTTGCAAATGGAAAGAACTAGCAAAGAGGAGGTGTTTTGGCAAAAACTTTAAAACTAAAACTTTTTGCAAAGATGCTCATGATGCAATGACATGTATGTATGTAGTGCCAAATCTAAAATTTGGGATGTGACAAGACTAACCCCCTTAAGATGAATCTCGTCCCCGAGATTCGACCTGGCTAGCAAATAGGTGCGGGTGGTCCTCTCGGAGGTCATCCTCTCGCTCCCAGGTGGCTTCCTCTTCGGTGTGATGGATCCATTGCACCTTGCAAAACCTGATCATCTTGCTGCGTGTAAACCTCTCTGCTGTCTCCAAAATCTTGACCGGTTTCTCCTAATAGGTCAGGTCGCTCTCTAGCTGAACCTCATCTAATGGCACAGTATCCCTCAACGGTGTATCTACCATCTCCGGGTGGCATTTCTTCAGCTGAGACACATGGAACACGTCGTGAACAGCAGATAGAACCTCTGGCATCTCCAGCTGGTACGCAACCTCTCCTTTGCGTGCCAAGATCTTGTAGGGCCCTATAAATCGAGGTGCCAGCTTGCCCTTAATTCCAAACCTCTTAATTCCACGTAGTGGCGAAACTCAGAGATATGCTCGATCTCCAACCTCATACGCCACCTCCTTGCGCTTAGAATCAGCATAGCTCTTCTGTCTCGATTGTGCCACCTTCAGCCTGTCCGGAACCAAACTAACCTTCTCTTCAGCATCCTTGATCAAATCCGGTCCAAACAGTTGACATTCACCTACACCATCCCATAACAATGGTGTTCTGCACCTCTTACCATATAGTACATCAAATGGTGACATCTTGATGCTGGATTGGTAGTTGTTGTTGTAGGAGAACTCAGCATAAGGTAAATTTTCATCCCAACTAGCGCCATGAGCCAAAGCACAGGCTCTCAACATATCCTCCAAAATCTGATTCACCCTCTCGGTCTGACCATCCGTCTGGGGGTGGAAAGCTGTGCTAAACTCCAACCTCGTTCCCAACGACTCATGTAGCTAGCGCCAAAAGTGAGAAGTAAATTGGGTGCCTCTATCTGACACAATGCTCTTAGGAACTCCATGCAGGCACACAACTCTGTTCATGTAGATCTTGGCTAACTTAGCACTGGTATAAGTGGTCTTCACGGGTATAAAGTGAGCTACCTTGGTTAAATGATCTACCACTACCCAAATAGAATCATATCCTGACTTGGTCCTGGGTAATCCTGTGATGAAGTCCATTCCAACTCTATCCCACTTCCATTCAGGTACCGGTAATGGTTGTAGTAACCCTGCTGGCTTTTGGTGCTCGGCCTTCACTCTACTACAGACATCACATAGGGCAATATATTCTGCAATCTCTCGCTTCATGTTAACCCACCAAAACCTTTCCTTCAAATCCATGTACATCTTCGTGTTGCCTGGATGTATAGAGTACGGTGAATTATGAGCTTCCTGAAATATCAACTTCCTCATCTCCGGATCATTGGGCACACATAAGTGATACTTGTACCATAGCGTCCCTTGATCATCCTCGCGAAAGCCTTCAGCCTTGCCTTTGGGTATGTTTCCTCTTATCTCCTCCAGGTCACTATCCTTGTTTTGAGCTTCTCTAATCTTGTCCAGAAGCGTTGGCTTAACTTCCATTGTTGCCAAGTATCCCTCGGATACTACTTCCAACCTGAGGTCCTTAAGTTGTTCACACAGATCCTTGGGTAACTCTCCCACTGTCAGGCCATTAGCATAAACCTTGCGGCTTAGCGCATCCGCTACAACATTGGCCTTTCCTGGGTGATATTGCAAACTCATGTCGTAATCCTTTATGAGCTCTAGCCATCTCCTCTGCCGCATATTCAACTCCTTCTGAGTGAATATGTATTTTAGGCTCTTGTGATCTGTAAACACATCACAATGCTTACCCATCAGATAGTGCCTCCATACCTTGAGCGCGTGCACGACTGACGCTAATTCCAAGTCATGCGTGGGGTAATTCCTCTCGTGATGTTTGAGTTGGCGCGAGGCATAGGATACTACTCTTCCATCCTGCATCAGCACACTACCTAGTCCTTGACGCGAAGCATCACAATACACTTGGAAATCCTTCTGAATATCTGGCAAACACAGGATAGGTGCGATCACTAGGCGTTGCTTAAGTTCCTAGAAACTAGCTTCGCACTCCTTGGTCCATTCAAACTTCTTCTCTATCTTCAGTAGTTCAGTCATTGGCTTTGCAATCTTGGAGAAGTTCTCTATAAACCTCCTGTAATATCCAGCAAGCCCCAAGAAGCTCCTAATATCCCCCACATTCTTGGGTGACTCCCATTCTGTAACTGACACCACCTTGCTTGGATCAACTGCGACTCCTTCACCTGACACCACGTGTCCAAGAAACCCAACAGTGTTCAACCAGAATTCACACTTGCTAAATTTGGCATACAATTTATGCTTCCTCAGCTTTTCCATAATTAGTCGCAGGTGTTTCTCATGTTCAACATCATCCTTGGAGTATATCAATATGTCATCAATGAATACCACCACGAATTTATCCAAATACTCCATGAATACCTTGTTCATCATGGTCATAAAATATGCCGGGGCATTTGTTAGTCCAAAAGACATAACTGTATACTCATATAACCCATACCTAGTGGTGAAAGCGGTCTTTGGTACGTCTTCCTCACGGATCTTCAATTGGAAATACCCCGACCTTAAGTCAATCTTGGAAAACACCTTCGCTCCTTCCAACTGATCAAACAGGTCATTTATATTGGGCAATGGGTATTTATTCTTGATGGTCACTTCATCAAGTGAGCGGTAGTCAACCACCAATCTCTTACTATTGTCTTTCTTCTCCACGAATAGAACAGGCGCGCCCCAAGATGATGAACTAGGCTGAATAAATCCCTTGTCCAATTGCTCCCTAAGCTGCTTCTTCAACTCCTTCAGTTCCTCCACATCCATCTTATATGGCCTCTTGGCTATCGGTCCTGTTCCCGACATCAAGTCAATAAGAAACTCCACGTCCCTATCAGGTGGCATCCCTGGCAGCTCATCCGGGAACACATCGGGGTACTCCTTTACTACGGCCACATCCTCTAGGCTAACCCCCTTAAGAGAATTCAACTCGACCACTCCATTACTGACAGGCAACTTATATCTGATCCTCACTCCCTTTGGTGTGGTGAGTGAAATTGCTCGTTGAGCACAATCTATCTGACCCTGATGTTCCGACATCCAATCCATGCCCAATATGACATCTAGACCCTGGGATTCTAGTATAACCAGGTGGGCAGGAAAATGCATAAGCACCAATTTATAGTGTCAATCCTCGACATGCAGCACTAGCTATCATCTCTCCCCAGGGGAACTTACTCTAATTGATCCTCTAAGAGCCTCGGTAGGTAGCTTATCTTATCCACAAATGCCCTTGATATGAATGTATGCGATGCACCGGTATCGAAAAGAACAAATGCAATGTGGGTATTGATTGGAAACTTACCAACCACTAGCTCTGGTTCATTCTGAATCTCCTCGACATTCACATGGTTGACCGTCGCCTTCTGGTTTGCATTAGGCTTGCTTCCTGCTTCAATTCTCTTCTCTGGGCAATTATCAGCATAGTGCCCCATCTTCTTGCACTTGAAGCATTCCACTTCACTGAGATCCCACCTGCCAGAGTGGTTGTGTCCATTGTTCCTTCCAGAGTTGCTGTTGTAGTTCTTGTGGCCATTGTGGTGGTGGCCATTATGGTGGTGAACATTTCCTCCACGGTGGCGATTGTCACTCATGTGACCCTCGTGGCGATGTCCACTACTACCACGGTGGTTACGGTCATCTCCGCCATGCTTAGAGTATCCAGAGTGTCCATCATAAGAGGTGCGAGCACGGTGGTGTGATCCTGAGGAGTGATGGCTGCTCTTCCTCTTACGCCTTTCCACCTACTGTTGTTTCCCTTCCAGAATTCTAGCCTTGTCCATCAGTTCCTGAAAAGTTGGATAGTAAACCACAGATAGCTGAAGTGAGAGCTCATCACTGAGACCATCCAGGAACCTCTCCCTCCTCTTGGCATCAGTGTCCACATCCTCAGGGGCATAGCGAGAGAGATTGTTGAATTCCTCTATGTAATCCGCCATAGTGCGGTTGGTCTGGCACAGGTTGCGGAACTCCTTCCTCTTCAGGCTCATGGTCCCGGCAGATACGTGGTTTATCCTGAATCCTTCCTCAAACATAGCTCAGGTAACTGTGTCCAGCGGGTGGGTAATCTGGAAAGCATCTCACCATGAGGCAGCTGATCCCTCCAGCAAGTGAGCAGCAAACCTCACCTTCTCAGCATCAGTGCATCCAACGGTCACCAGGTCCTTATTCACAGAACAAATCCAGTCGAGAGCAATCATGGGCTCAGGTGCAGAGGAGAACTTAGCTGGCCTCAGCCTCAAGAACCTAGTGAGAGCATCCCCCTGCGGCTGATTGTTCCCGTTGTTGTTGTTGTTGTTGTTGTTGTTGTTGTTATTGTTGTTCTGAGTTACCATGAACTGCGTCATCACTTGGGTCAGCTGTGCTTGAGAGGCCATGAGATGAGCCATCTCATCTGCTCGACGGCGTGACATCTGCGGTTCAGCACAGGTAAGATTAGAAAGAAACAACTACAGATAAGTAATAGCCCTCTACCCATGCAACAAGCTCAAGCCACAACAATCATAAGCAATCATAACATGATCAAACACACTCACAAACATCGTTCCAGGTTTTCACTAACAGTATATAGCTACAAAAATAGTTTAGAAATGCTGGCAACAGCGTTTGGTAAAGCAAAACAGCAAAATAAGCAAAACCAGAAAATCTGGCAGAACTGTTCTGTCCTGTTCACGAATTTTTATGGGCACCTTAAATTCATCACGAATTTTATCCAATTTTTGTGCAGATGATACAGGTAATTATTCTCCAGATCCTAAAATATGAGTGCAATCCGAGTTACCAGTAAGGAATTAAAAATTGCGCGGTAAAACTGGTCAGGCAGAAAATTGCAGCAGTAAAAACACGAGAATTACCCAAACTTGTTCAAAATCATTTAATAAATCTCACGAAAAATCCTGGAACTTCAAGGTACTTAACTGAGCAATCTAAACATAATAATCTAATAGTGCAGAAGTTTACATTGATCGATGTCTAAGACTAACGAATATCCCTAACGAAGACTAGTTTTGGAGGACCATCTCTAGTTATTTGATGAATAGGTTGCAGTAGGTTCTGGAGTCCATGCGCTGACGCTTCGCTCCTGGTGCATGCCACGGTGGTGGTGTGTACACCTCTCCCGAGTCCTCTTCACTTGAGTCCTCGAATTCCACCTCTTCGGGGTCCTCCTCATCACTTCCTTCAACAAAAGCGCCCGCTGCATCTCCTCCATCATCGTCATTGCTTCCTCCACCATCACTGTCTCCACCATCATCATTGTTACCTCCTCCACCATTATCCGCATCATCATCATCACTATCATCATCATCATTCCCATCGTCACCGTTACCATTGTTTGGTGGAGGATTTTGCTGTGCTTGAAGGGCAGCAATCTGGGCAGCCATGTCCACAATGGTTTGATCACGTTCAGCCACAACTTGATCCCTTTGCACAATGGTTTGGTTCAGTGCTGCAATCGTGGCATCTCTCCCAATGAGGGCTTGCTCCATTGTATTCACGGTAGTGTACAAGGTTTCCATCTCATACCCTTGCAAGTGCACCGTGCCTTGAGAATAATCCAGCTGCTCCTTTTGCTGCATCAACTTCTCTTTCCTCTCCCAAGATTTGATCTCCATGTCTTCTAACTGCATCACTTGGAGTGGCATGTTGTTCCGATCACCGGTGGTAATCATCACAAGCCCTTGCTCATTCCAACCTCCAAATGCCAGGAAGGGTGAACCTGCTGGTAGTCGGTGTCGGTGGAGATAGCACAGGCGTGACAGGGTCTCGTGCATGGCCGACTCCACTCCTTGCTCCCAGGTAAGGTACTTCTTGGTGAGGTTCAGGTTATCAATACCAGGCATGGTGGGATCTGCAAGAACAATCGCGGTGATCTCCCACACGCGATCTCTAGGCACATAGGTGTTCATCCTTCTCCCTTTGAACATCGGCATTAGCATGCCCAGTGTCTGGCAAAGCTCCGCCAGCTGTCTTGCGAAGGGCCTTGGTGATTGGAGCCAAACATACTCAACTCTAGTGGCATCTCCCATCTATCAATTGTAAAGAGGAAAGAGTGAGGATAGCAAAAGAAAGGAATTTACTAGAGTGAATGGCATAAGGATAACGACAGAATTTAAAATAGGCTTAAGTAAACATAAGGCTTTCCTATTCCAATCCTAGGTCACGATCCTACAGTCAACACACTGCTCTGATACCATCTGAAACGGTACAACCCGCAAGGATTGTACCTCTATGTATCACGCCAATCCCTGGATCGGTTCATTGGCATACATAGTATCGATAGACATCAAAGAATTATCAGTGCATCATTATTATAGCGGTATGATCCAGAATATTGTATTTATTACAAAGTTTGCAAAGCATAACGCTTGCATAAGTAAACAAGTAGCAAATAGATAGCATAAATAAAGTAGCTCCAGTCTCCATTAGACGCCACAGGCGAACAAAATGTTGAGTGGAGGGTCGCAACCAACACTACTACTCAGAGTAACCGGAAGAGTGACCTGCAGCATGAAACGTAACAGCTCAAGGGTCAAGACTTGAATGCACTGGCAAGTGGAACAATGAGAGAAACAACAAAGCTAATAGCTATATGCATATCTGGCTTGTGGGGTTCAGGCTTAGTTGCAGCAGCAAAATACTTTATCCTAACCTTTGTAAATCATTTGTAAAACATTTAATCTTCAGCAACCAACCCAATTAAGTTTCAACCACAAGTTTTAGCAATTTCAAGTTAGAATGAATGAGAACATGACATAGCACCCACAATTCGGCAACTCAATCGTCCATTACCGGGGACACGACTAAGCACTCAGTTTTTACACCTGGGGGGGTTGCACACTTTACCCATATGACTTGGTCGACCCGCCCGTACCACGACACGCATATTGAGTCGTGATAGGGAGAAGTCCAAGAAGAGACAATTTGGGAAGTAACTCCCCAAGCCCATCCACGCACTGTACCAATCTATCACATTCACTACATCTCTGGATACGAAGAGCTCGGGTCGCCACAACCTACTAAGTCCATCCAGCCACCCATAACTCACTGGCATATGGTTGCACACGGAAGCTACCAAATCAAGACACTAATCATTTTTCAGAAACCTGGGTGGCCATCCACAAGTGAGCTACTCGGGTAAACCATATACATGGGCCCGACATTCACGAACCAAGCAATTACCAATCCATCCAGATAGTTCATTAATTAAGTTGTTTTCACTTTCCAAATACGATCTTTCAACACAAGCTTTGCCATGGTGTATCCCACCCTCGTCTACATAAGCATAGCTAAGCACAGCTACTCACGACGGCTCGCCTAACAAGATAGACTACGACATAATAGGATATAGCATAGCAGTAGATAATACTTGTAAAACAAAACAAGCTACAATGCATATAGAAAGTAAGTAGGACATTTATGAAGCTCCACTTGCCTTGGTAGTTGCCGGAGTCAAAATCACAACCCGGATAGTCACACGGGTTACAATCCTCACAATCTACACGAAAGCAATTCAAACAATAAACAAACCACACATAGAAAACAACAGATGCAACACAATGCATGCATTGTACTTTAACAAAGCTTCAGTAGCTTGGTCAAGTTCTCTGATCAATTCTACTACTGGATGATGCATGAGAAAACATTTAATGCAAAGAAAACAATTTATGCATAAAAGAGGTCTAGTTAATAGGTCTTTAGTCAAAACATTGCACCAAAGTTGTAAAACGTTCAGTACAAGTTTGACAATAATACTACTGGATAGGTAACTCCAAATCGAGCCTAGACCCAAAGGAATTACGTCAAAAAGGTTTACAGATCTTTTTCTGCGAATTAAATACTACTTTAAGCCTTTCTATAATCTCAGAAAAATACATACAGTCAACCTGGGATATTATTGCAGAATAAAATTCTACACGATTTTGCGAATCTAACGATACCTTATTTGCAAATTTTGGCCCAGTAGATCTTTTTCTATGAATTTTAGAAGTTAAAATAAGTTTCTGCCTTTTTAATAAAATCTGAAAATCCGGGGGAATATTCCCCGGTGACAGGCGGGTCCCAGTCGACCGGCGGTTGACCGGTCAGCGGTCAGCCCGTGGTCAAAGGGGAAATCTGGGCCGTTCGCGGCCAGATCGACGGCCGGGAGAGATCTAGGCGGTGGCGGGTCAGCGAGGAGGCGGCAGGGGTGCGGCCGGGTGTGGCGGTTGTGGCGGCGGGGTCGGCGCGGCCGGCGGAGAGCTCAGGAGGCGGCGGCGGCGGACGGAACGGCGGCAGCGCTCCAACTCCGGCGAGCAATTGCCGGGGCTTGGCGGCGGCTTTGGTAGGGTTTTTGGGGGGGTTTCGACGAGGGAGTGGTGGGCTAAAAGGGGGTGGCAGAGAGAGGTCGTGGGGCGGAGTGAATCCTGTGGAAAACGGGATTCCGACAGCGGCGGTTGGAGTCCATGTCGGACCCAGACGGTGGCAGGCGTGACGACAGTGGGGCCCACTGCCGTGGTGGCATTCTGGGCGGCGGCGGGCGGTTATGCGGCGTGATGTGGCGCATGGCGGTAGTTGGCCCAGGCGGCCTTCTCGGCTAGGTTGGTTCACGCTGCGAAAACATTTTTTTGTCTCCGGTAACTAAACCTGAATCGATCAGACTGTTTTAACCGAAACTGAAAATTCAGCATGGACTAAAATCGACTTAACTTTTGATCTACAGCTCCGAATTGAGTGAAACAAAATCCTACGGGTTCGTAGATATGAGCTCTATGCAATCATGCATATGGATTTCCCAAAAAGGGGTCACCCTTGCAGATGCAAGGTAAAAGCCCTAGTAGGCTTGCAAATAGAAAGAACTAGCAAAGAGGAGGTGTTTTGGCAAAAACTTTAAAACTGAAACTTTTTGCAAAGATGCTCATGATGCAATGACATGTATGTATGCAGTGCCAAATCTAAAATTTGGGATGTGACACCGCGTCTCCTGCGCGTGGGGCCAGGTGGCGGGGAATCCCGAGGTGGGGCCAGGGGAGGGAGGTAGTCGGCAGATGGGTGGTGGGGAGGATACAGCGCGGCTGGCGTTGTGCGCCTGGCGGGTGGGGGTGGAGACACGACATGGGGATCGGCCCAGGCGGCAGCTGTCTGCAGGTGGCCACGGGGTGGGCCAGGGGCCGGAAGGAGCGGGAGGAGGAGATTTTCGGATGGCGACGCGCGGGAGGAAGGGTGCGGTTGGTGGAGTGGTGGTCGGTGTGGGCGGGAGTTGGGGCAGGTGTGGGGTAGGTGGCTGGGTGGATTAGGGTTAGGGTAGGGGCATTTTAGATAGGGTTTGGGGGTGGCCGGCCGGGCTTTCGGGCCTGGCGGGCTGCCCCCTAAAAATAATATAAATATTTTATTATTTAAAACGGGGCTTTTGAAATCCGATTGTAGACGAAACAAAATATTCCGGACAAGCCCGGGGTTTTGTATTTGAATAAAGACGGGGCTTATTTAGAAAACAAAATAGGTTTTCGAAAATAGTTTCACACAAACAGATGCATGATGATGACGATGCTCAAATGCAATGTGGCATGATGACATGAGCATGCAGTCATGATGATGCAATGCACCAAAAACACCGCGATTTTCTAGTAGTGGTTTTAGCGGGATGCCACAGCCCCCAGATATATCGGACCTTTGAAGATTCTGAACCGTCGAGGAGAAGTATCGTATCAGCTGGAACTGCCTGAAGAGATGTCAGCCATCCATAATGTGTTCCATATCTCGTTACTTCGCAAATGCTTGGAAGTGCCTGAGAAGACTCAAGTTTTCAAGAACATCGATCACAGAGCTGTGGAAATCAACAATGACCTGACCTATCGGGAAGTACCCATCCGTATCTTAGAAGAAGCCTACAGAACCACCAGAACCAGGAGCATCAAGTTTCTCAAGATTCAGTGGAGCAACCATACCGAGGAGGAAGCCACTTGGGAGCGTGAAGATTACATTAGGACAGAGTTCCCAGATCTCTTTAGTTCCTAGTTTTCTTTGTAAATCTCGGGATGAGATTTTGTTTAAGGGGGAAGGTTTGTAACATCCCAAAACTTTAATCCAAGCTTATCTAGATCCAAATCATCAAAATTAGGCTTAACAAAAACTTTTCCAAATTAAAAATGAAAGCATTCATGTGTATGTGCATTTAATTTAGGAATTGATTTGAATTGCCATGGTTCTATGATCCATTGCTTGTAAAATGTTTCTTAGGTGATTTAAACATCATCTACATCATTCCCAAACTTTTGCTAAAGAAAATCAAATAAAAAACAATTAAAAAGGAGGAATGGTCATTTTGGCCATTTTAATCCACTACACTACTTTGAGTGTTCCTAGCACTCATTTCTTAACAGAAACAATTCATGATCTTTGTACCCCTTGATAGTACACATAATGAGGTACCAAGGACCACCTTTGGATCAATGCATATGCATAGATAACCCCTATTTGAAAAACCATCAAGATGAGCTCCACTTTAAAAACCCTTGCAACCAGAGACTACCTAGCACTAGTGGAGAACATCCAAAAATTTTGAAACCAAAATTCAAAAGTTTTTCTCTTTCGGCCATTTTCTCAAACACCTTGCTGGCAAGATCAAAGTGGCCTAACTATTACTGTTTTGGGCTTAATCTTGTCTAGCAATTTGAAGTGCTTTGATCACCCTTGTCTCCTTCAAGCCTAACCAGACCAACACCAACACCTCCTCTACCTCCTAGCTGCACTACAAGGCCATGTCAAGCCACCTCTCGCCGGCCGACCATGCACTCGCAGCAGCAGACCGCTTCCCCCTCTCTCGCCATGTCTACAAGCTAGCCAGTGGTCCACCGCCACCATCCAACCAGCCCCAGCCCAGAGACAAAGAGCAGAACGGCGAGGAACCGCCGCGCCCGGAGCTGGTCGACCATGCCGACACCGCCCGTAGAGCGCGCCTGTCCCCGCATACACAAACCGCCCCTTGACCGCAGCCCGCGCCTACTGCTCTGCCATGACCTAGGGAACACCCCAGACACCCCCGCTGGCCGCCCAACTCACCCCAGCCACCGCTCGCCGTCGAACCCGCCGCCTCTGTCGCCCAGAGCACGTGACGCGCCCGACCAGCACAGAGCCCGCCTTGCCGCTCCTTTAAGCCTCAGCGCACCGCCAGGAGACAGGCCACCGCCCCCTACCTCGAGCCACGCTGCTAGCCCCCTGTGCCGCCTTCGCCGGAGTCGCCTGCCCACGCGGTTCGGTCTCACAGTCGGGCCTATATAAACCGGCCTCCCCAGCCTCTTTTCTCCACACCCACTTACTCCCCACCTCTCACTGATCCTTTCCCCTCTCTCATCGGAGCCAATTGAGCTCTGCCTCGCCGGAATTGGAGCCGGAGCCACCGCAGCAGGAGGAGAAGGGCGCCTGCGATTTAGGACACCCCAAGCTCCGCCAAGAACCGCTCGCCGCTGTCGTCTTCCAAAGACGCTTGCCCGCCTCACCTACCTCGCTGGAGCCCTGGTACATCCCCGGTAGACCCCCACCGAGCCGCAAGGGCAAACTCTCGCCGGCGACCTGCGTCTGATTTACAACCTCACCGTAGATCCCACTTCTCCTACTACCACGCTGCATCGCTGCTGCAGTTAAACGCCACTGACATGCGGGACCCCCTGTCAGCAGAGCCTCGCGCTGCGGAGCGCCACTGGGCCAGCCCGTTGGATTTTGTCTGAAAGGCGTTGAAATGATCTATCCAAGCCCGTTGGATTTAAATCAATTAGAGTTATAGATCTCTCCTAGTAAAAATAACAAAATAGAAGTATTTGCAACTTGTAACATTTTTATAAAATCAACCATGTTAGCTTTTGAGTTGATTCCAACTCTCAAAATTCATAATTCATCATATCTATCTAAATATGTAATAATATTAAGGTTTACATGCAGTGACTTTGGACTAGTACCAAAATAATGCTATATAGGCATTTCTAGTCACTTTAAATCATTAAATAATAAACGGAAACCAAAGTAATATTGATCCAACCTTTAAATCTCATTCCCACATGTTAGAATATGTGGTGAAGACATGTGTCAACATGATCCCATATTTTAAGTGGTGAATATTAAATTTTAGTTAATTTTTCAATGAGAAGAAATTACTTTTCTAAAATAAAAAGGAGGAAACTATTGAATTAAACTTGTGATGCTGGTGATGATAATAGATCATCAAATGTGTGTCTTAGAATGCTAATTAGACTAGTTAAGTATTGTTTGGTGATTGTGTACTCTGTATGTATTTATAGACGATAGTACCGACCAAGTCTATGAGGAGGAGGAGTTCTACCAAGAAGAAGAAGAAAACTTCAACCACTGCACCAACCAAGGCAAGCCACCATTAGCAATGCAAGCTAACACTTGCAAGTATAATGCTTAGCAAGCTAGGATTGAACTAGATGGTTTAGCAAAGATGCTTAGGGCATGCTTTGATTATACCACTTTGACTAGTATTTACCCCAAGTATTATTTTCAAGCTTTACCTCCTTTACTTTACCCAAAGTTCTTTACTTGTTTTGAAGGTAGCATAAAAAGTATAAAACTTGACCTATTTAGATAACTTTAGATGTCATTCTATGGCATGAGGTTGAACCCATCACTTCCATCTTAGTGAACACTCTTAACTTAGTAGTTTAGAGTAGATCAAAAACTTGAGTCACTTTAGATGGGAACACTTGGTGAAAATGAACTGTGAAAACCTTGGAATGATGAGTCATTCTATTGAGATGTTTTGACATGTGTTGAGAAACACAAATGGTTTATGATGATGAAAATGATGAGACATGAGCCTTAACCCTTTTATAAAACTGATGGTTGGATTCGGATGCGATACCATTCCAAATTTTACCGTACAACCACACTACCTGAATTGGGTAAGGCTTAGCTGGAAATTTATATGCATTAGTATTAGTTCCCTCGCGGGAGAGGTTTGAGCTGAGGCTACCTCTCATGATGTCCACCTATGCAGTGCCCAAGATGACTGATGGTCATGGTTGGGAGGCCATGCTCATAGGAGAGGTGATTATACTAGGGTGTGTAAAGGGAAGGTTATGTTTGATTATCTGCATACTAAGTATGATGATTCAGGGTTATCCCTGACAGATGTATCGAATCTTGTGGTGAAAGTGTACCACCTCTGCAGAGTGTCAAACTATTCGGATAGCCGCGTCCGCGGTTATGGACAGTTGGAATGGCCATACTGTTTCGTTGTCAGATGTTTTCCAAATAACTTGAAATGAATGATGAATCTTGACTTGACCACGACAGGGTTGTTTTTATGATACTAGCTTCCCAACTTAAGAGATTCTAGAACTTTATTTTATCTTTCTTTGCTTCAGAACTCAGCTTAGGTTTCAAACTCAACTTTATAGTTAAACATAGAGTTTAGCACTTGACTTAGAACTATATTACCTACTAGTGGTAGTTTGTGAGTACTTAAAGAGTACTCGTGGCTTTTGTCCCTGGCTATTCTCATGGCCAGACTATGAAGGAGACTATCAAGATGATGGCTAGCAGGACGGCTATGATAACTAGGACTATCTTCCTTCACCAGCATTGCCTGTGCCCCCGAAGATGGAACCCACCGCTACGCTTATCTTTCATTTCCGCTGCTTGTTGTATTAAGACTGGATCATGAGATCCTTATTTGTGTAAGACCTTATGTATGGTTTGTAATGGATGATGTACTGTGATATCCAATCCGTTATGCCTCGCAAACATGGTAATCATGGGATTGCGAGGTATGGCATAACGGGCATCTGGGATTAAAAATCCGGGTGTTGACATATACGGTCTAGCCCAGAAGAAGCCCATGACGTTGCTAAGGTCCAGTCGAGATTCAGATGACTTGGGAGACTTCAACTCCTTACAGAACACGGCAAATACAAGATAGAAGTTTAAAGGGTAAGCCCTAATATGTAACTGACTCGTCCTGCTATACCGAGACCTAGCCTATCTATATAAAGGCTAGGAGGGGGCAGCGAGGAGGATATCCGCAACCCAACTTTTCCACACCATCGCCAGATTGCATCTGCGCACCCCTGTAACTTTCGACTCCTCGATAATTCCAAGAGAAGACAAGCAGGAGTAGGGTCCTCTACGAGGTCTTAACCTGGGTAAATCTCGTGTCCCCTGTGTGCTTGTTTGCTAGCCGATTGATACCCCCAGTGCTCCCCACTTCCTCGAACCTAAGTCCATCAGTGATGGGTATTGATGAGTTAACCCCTCGTCAATTGGCGTCGTCTGTGGGAAACGGGAGTGCTAATGTTGCGGCTTCTCGGCCCCATCAACTACGATCTATGACTCCGTAGCAGCAGAGACTCGCCTCCTCTTTGGTGCTTTCGACTTCACCGTCCACATGCCAGCCACTTGCTCGGATTTCGAGTCCGTGGGCGATGGAATTGGCATGGCAATCGGGAGCTTGAGCTTCCAAGTTGGTCGGCTAGGCACACATCGCCTCCCTGATCAGCCGAAGTTTCCTGCGGTTGCTCCTGCATCATGGTTTCCACTGTCGATCGGCACCCTGAGCGAGCTCACTGCCCCGACATCAGTCGAGAATACGAATAGTGAAAGCAGTTGCGAGTCTGATCTGGGCGATCTAGCAACAGAAGACAGAGCCTACAGCTCCGGATCTGAAAGTTGTAGGAGAAACGGCTTCCCTAGGCATTGCATGTGCACCGTCATCAACATGGGCGGCAATTGGGACAACGCTGGTACTGGCGGTGGTATCCCAGTCACAAATGGTGGCCCCTCCAATGGCGACCCACCAACAACAGGCCAGAAGGCCACCCCCTAGCGATGGACCCATCCTAGAGGATCGGCCGAACCTCTCGACAAATGAGAATACCCGAGAGCACGTACTAATCAAGCTCAACGACGCCGAGTGGGCCTGCTGCAGGGAGGCCCTACGGGGCAATCCCCTACCACCTAACTCATCGCAAGACATGCTGATGGGTTATCACTAGATGCTCATGGAGGAGTTCAAGCACCAGCAGGAAGTAATCGCCTAGCTCGACGAGCGCAGGGGGTAGCTGACGAGTCAAGTCTCCGTCGAGCTCAGCTCTACTCTATCGGACGATCCTCCTCCAGAGGCAACGACCAAGCAGCAGCCAGAAGACGCTCTCGACTGGCTCACCTCACTGATAGGGAGCGAGAAGA
Organism: Avena insularis; assembly: GCA_023614405.1. Taxonomy (NCBI): domain Eukaryota; kingdom Viridiplantae; phylum Streptophyta; class Magnoliopsida; order Poales; family Poaceae; genus Avena; species Avena insularis. The sequence goes on from CM042696.1 coordinate 333,575,111, forward strand.
GGCCACTTGAGCCATTGACTTATCGTTCATGACGGTGGATACGCAGGGCAACATGCTCCCGAAAACGCCACAGGCAGCGGTGACGACAACCACTATGTACCTGCTCAACAACCAACCGCTAGCTAGGGACCCATGGTCTGCCATGCATCGATCTACAATCGCTGTCCTGGGATTAGTCGAAGCTGCGCTCACCAAGGATCTAGCACCAGAGCTGAGGGAAATTAAGGCTCTAGCCAAACGCTACTCTTCCTCCTCCTCCAGCGATGATGACCACGACTTGTCGCAGCGACGCCGCTCACGATGACACGACTACGACTACGACGTGCGCGATGACATCACGCAGCACAAAGTCAACAAGATGCATGCGAGGCGTGCCTGTTCGATTGACACAGCAGATGATGGGATAGAGCTATGTGGTGCCAGCTGCTTCAGTAGAGCCATACGGCAAAAGAGAATGCCAAAAGGGTTCAAACTCCCATTGGAGAACCCGAAATTCGACGGCCTCCAAGACTCAAAGATCTGGCTAGAGGATCATATTTCCTCCATCAGGCTGCACGGCGGAACCACGAGCACGGACATGCAATGCCTCTAGCTACAACTACAAGGTGCCGCCCGTGCGTGGCTCAACAACCTTCTGCGTGGATCGATCCGCAGCTGGGATGAGCTGGTCTATAGCTTTATGCGAAACATCAAGGGCACTTACAAGAGGCCCACATCAATCAAAGAATTAAGAGGTTGCTACCAAAATACTGGCGAGTCACTACGCTCATACATCCAAATATGATCCATCATCAAAAACTCTGTAGAGGACATCTTCGAGGATCGCGCAATCGATGCATTCAACGATGGCATATGCCACAGAGAGATCAGGGAGGAGCTGGGCCACTTGAAGCCCAAAAAAATTGACCACCTGATGGAGATCACGAACAGGTGGGCTGACGGAGAGGACTCGGTGAAAAACCGCGTCCACTTAGACGATGATGATGACCTTGGTCGCAGACGCGATCGCCGAGGAAAATGCCGGATGCGCGGTTACAAGGACTGTGAGGAAGTCGACATGGCCGTAGCTGGCTATGCCGACAAATGCGACGACAGCAATTGCAACAGCGGATACCGCAACGGTGGATACTGCGACAGCAGGAGAGCCACACAAGTGTGGCAACACCGCACTCGAGATGAGGCACCTGGAACATCTATCCAGGACAAATTGTCTGGACCATGCAACATACACTTCTACATTGACAAGCACGACGGCAAGAAAAAATCCAGTCACCTTCTGAAGGATTGTCGTGAGTTCCTCAAGCTCCACGAAGGACTGGTCCAAATGAATTGCGATGTGATAAACCAAGGCTACGGAGCTGCCCCGGTGCCATGGCTCAGGGAGCGCCACCACCACCACCTGGGCCACCCCCACCTGCGGTCGCGCTAGTCCAGAACAACAGAGGCGAGCAGTACCCACGAGCACTAGGAAACATGGGAATGATCCAAAAAGGACGCCCATCCAATCGGGTGCAAAAATCAATCACTCGCCAGGTCAATCTAGCGATGAACTCTCCACCCTCCACCATTGAGTACCTCAGTGGGTGTGAGTCCTGCATTACCTTCGACAAAGCGACCATCCGTGTCAAGTACCTCGCCCAGGTCACTACCCCCTGGTGCTCGAGGCACAAATTGGAGGGTTCGAGATGAGTCCCGTCTTCATGGACGGTGGTAACGACATCAACCTCATGTTCGCAAGCACCTTGCATTCCATGCGAATCCCCCTATGCGGTGACCCAGCATACCACTTCATGATGTAGTACACTATAGTCATTGACATAACACCAATAAAACACCGTTCACTAGTATTACATCCCTTAGAGTGGTACAACAGAAACACATCAGGTCCAAGACATGACTATAGATTACAACTCGACTCTTTACAAAAGATCCAAAGAACACTCTAGGTTAAAGAGAGAGAAAGAATTTCTTACAAAGAAAAACTAGAAATATTAAGTCAGAACTATCGTAACTAAGACTAGCATCTAAACTATCAGGCGTGCCATTGCTGCTATAGCAATGTTCTACAGAAGTAGGTTTTATGGCTAGAGTATCTACTCCTATCTACTCAGGGACTTCGTCTTCACTTCAATTGATGTATCTGTTGACTTCATTTACTTTATTGTAGAACTTGAGTTGTCGATGATGGTGTCTTGAGCAGACATTGATGTTGATGTCGTGTTCTTCGGCTTAGAACCTAGCAAGGGTTAAGAAGGTACGGTTGATTACGAGCGTACTCAGCAAGTTCACTAAAAAGGAGTGTATGATGCACTATCTCTATAGCCACAGACCATAGGTCGTAGGCAATGCAGGTTTTCATAAACATTTCTTCAAAGGTTACTTTTATTCTGAAAACTATGTCCGACAGTCTTCACAGGTTGACCAGAACCTTCATGGGGTTCCTTTCCTGCCACGTTTGTAGCTCCTTCCCAGAACAGGGAGTAACATGTTACAATTCTTACACTCTGCAGAGGTGCATCACTTTTCCCATAAGAGACCTTAGCCTTGTTGCACAACCAAGCCGTGAGCTTGTCCACACTTCCTTGGTATGGGGCCCAATCTAAGATCCAAGCCAGTACTGCCCTCTCCGCGACCCCGCATGAGCCATGATCCCCCGATACAACTACCACGGTTACTCTTTGGGTAGCCTCTCGGAGACTCCGTACGCAGCTGTGTGATGCGGTCACCATCAGCTATGGTGAACTCAGACCCAGACAGAGATGCACAAATGATCTAGACACCAAGATCAAGGGGAACTAAGGGGTCCCACCCATGTGCTGGATTATCTGGAACTCCACGAGAAATCAATAGCCTCACGATAAGGTCATCCGTCCATGCGAAAGGGAGAAGATACAGCTGACTTTCCCATCCCATTCCAAGTCTTATGTTTGACGCGTAATATATGGCGCTAGAATCATTGGCGACATTGGTTGTTAAGTCCTAGATATTATGTTCCTTTACCACTGGAACTATATCAATAGATTATTACCATTTGGTAAATAATCCATAATCATATTATTATGAAAATAGTGTTTTCTGACCTTTTTGAAATACAGGTGATGACAACATTTGAGTTACAAGCATTTGATAGAAAATAATCAAAGGACATGAGCAAGTTGTGAACTTGCATTTTGTGATTGCAAGATTATGCAATCACGGTCTTCGAGACACTAGAAGATCCAAATTCTGTAAACAACATCATTGGTCCAGTAAGGACTAATGTTTAAAGAAGCAAGACGCAGATATGCATAAGTAACATAATGCAGTTTGGAAAACCCCGAAGTAATACCCCAATATGGTGAATGAGTTAAACTTAAGTGATTTCTTTAAGATTTAGTTTCTCTATAAGTTTACTTTACAAGCCAATATACATATACGAGGAACTTAAGACTAACATGTATGATATAAAGTAAATATAACAACACATGCTTAGAGTTATTTTTGATAATGTATCTATTATGAAAATCCATGTTTTAGGTTGATAAGACTTGAAGAACTTATTATGGGATTGTTGTTTGAAGTGGCAAAACGGATAACTTTTTAAGAGAATGTTTCTTTGATAAGGTTTAACCAATCTTTATGGTTAGTAGAATGTGATCGATGTCATTTGCGTTTTTTCGATAAATTTGGATTTGAGATGCCTTATGACTTAGTTTGGAACATGCAAAAGTTAACTATGAAACATAATTAGATCTAGGGTGTGATGTGTTTAAAACTATTAATAAACTTTAAATCTTATAACAAGCATGTTTGAAGGTATAGGATCATTCACTTTTAGTTTAAGTGAGTTTTCTAAAAGCTAATAGTTTTAATTTTAAGTATTATTATAGACTTAAGTTATGGTTTTGGAAGTAGTATTTCAATGTACAAGATTTAGGGTTTTACATAAAATTGTGATTATTTCTTATTTAAGAATGTTCTTAAAGAATTTAACAACTAAATAATAAATAAGGATTTATTTCTTAATAACCTTAAAGTGTGTTGGAATAACATAATTAGTATTTTTCTAGGGAAACATACTTACTTCAGATCTTAGAAGTGAATTTTATTCAATTTTAAGTGTTATCCTTATTTTTACAAAATTCCATAAAGGATTATATATCTTTAAATATTTGCTTCAAGATTTATTTGAAAACAAATTAAGTTAGTATTTTTATATAATAGTAAATTTATTTTCATATGCAAAAATGATTTTTATTCACTTTTAGGACTTTTCCTTATTTTGTGAAATTTCACTTAGGTTTTAATGGTTTTAATATTTATCTGCATTTTATTTTACACAAACAAACAATGTTATATTTTTCTTAGGTAGCTATTATTTTTGTGATCATTCCAATATTTTATATGTATTTTTATGATTTTTCTATAATTGTCTAAGCTAAAATTCTTCCAGGGTTATTTTTAGAATTTCGCATTTGGTTTATTAGTTATTTCGAAATATTCATTCCTTTCTTTTCCTTTAAAACTAACTTTGGCCCGTGGACTGGTTAAGGCCAACCCGGCCCAGTTGGGCCTAGGGTCAAACCCCACCCCAGCCCAACACCTCTCCTCTCTCCCCTCACTTACACACACACACTCCTCGTGTTCCCCTTCTGGTCGTACGATGCAGTGCCACTCCGGTCGGTCGCCGGCCGGTTGTCGGCCAACTCTGGCACCTGTGCTTGCCGATGAGGCTCCGAATCGTGCTCCTACATCTATCCCTTCTACCTCGATGTTGCTCTGCTCCTGTCCGCGCCCCCACGACTAACCCTAGCCGTGCAGTTCGTCATGGTCCCTGGTGCTCCACCATGGCCTCTGCGCTGCCGGCTGCTCCTAGACGATGATCACGACCCCCTCGTCGATGTCTACGACCTCTGGCATCACCTCCTCGAGCTCTAGAGCCTCCCGCCAACGACTCCCTCCTGAACCCCTGCATCGACCATGCCCTGTTGCTGCCGCCTGGGTGGCCGTGGCCTTCTGCTACTTCTCTATGTCTCCTACTTCAAATCCAACACCGGAGGGACGGTAGCTTGGGCTGAAACCCCAGCGTCGACTATGACGACACCATCGCCTCCAGTTCAGGTACTTTACTTTGTGACTATCCTTCCAGCCGATGACTCTACTTCGTGTCCTGTGATGCTACTTCCGATCCAAAGTATGGTGTTCTACATGTGGTGCTGAGGTTTACTGATGTTGTCATTACTATTCTAAGGATTTGCTTGGGATATATGAGTTACTTCTAAATGTCATGCTTCAATTTAGTTTGTTGGTGAAGCAATTGATGACCATGTTGGTTTCTGGTTTGCTTTTGCACTATTGGAGCTATTAGCAGACAAGACAACAAATGGTTTTGCTAGAAGCATGTTATCAAATTGGTAGCTGGCTAAGACAATAAGAGTCTATGCTTTGATTTATTGAACCTTTGGTTCAATGATGATCTAGAGCATGTTCTCGACAATGTAATACTAGATATGGAATGATTCCTAGATGATTGACTAGGAAGATGATGAGAACTATTATCTGCAAATGTGACTGGTTGCTTAATCTATATTGCCTATATGAGAAAGTATATTGGAAATGATTGGAAATATTCCTTGCTTACTAGCAGATGGATTAGAAAAATAATGATGATTTTCTTTGGCTTGTAAATGAGCTATTGACCTGTTGGTCAGATGATGTGGTTCATTGCCCTAGTGGCATCTGTATCTTGGACTAGCTATTGTGGTGCCTCACTTGAGTGTGCACAATAGTGAACCTCTGGTTATATGACTTGCTGCCTTCTTGGATGATTAATATCAATAGTATAAGTGGGATATAGCACATGCCTAAGATGCAATTTGCTGAGGCTTTAAATTTACATAAGAACATATTTATGTGCTTGATTTATTAGCCTGGCCTATGATGCAAAGACTGAGGCACATGATTTAAATAAGAGCAGATTTGGTGCTTGATGTTTGGTGTTGAATAGCTTAGTGACTACTGCTATTGAATCTGCTATTGTGGTGCCTCCCATGTGGAGTGTGCACAAAAATAGATTTTTAAATGGTATGATCTGTTGCTAAACTGTCTGTCCCTTCTAAGGATGCACAGGCTGAGGCTCTGCCTTGATAAGAACCGATATTATGGTGATGCCTTGTGATTGGCTTATGCTTAAATATACTATTCTGGTTTAGCTTGATCTTGTAGTTGTGGTTGTGGTGTTTGCCACTGTGGTGCCTTCCTCAGAAGTGTGCACAGTGGTGAACACCACATCTATTGAACATGCTACCTGGTTGACTAACTAGGGATCCATATTTGGCTGCCGATGATGCATAGGCTGAGGCTAACTTCTTTACAGAATAAGATTAGGTATGGTGGTCCCTCTTACTAGCTCTAGGATGAATCTAGTGTAGCACTTCTACACCAAGCTGAGAGCTTGCTTTCTGACCAAACCTACCTTCTAAGACAAAAACGATAAGAACATATACTACTAATGATATTGGTTGTCAACCTTTTATGTAAAGTGGATAAACCTCTAGATGTTGATGCAGTGGATGATCTGATGGTGAGTTGATCTTGCAGATAGATATACTAGAATAACAAGTACTCTTGATCTGTTGGCTAACTGGTGTAGTAAGTACACCAGTGGCTTCTTTATCTTCTATAGCTTGCTCTACCCTTCTTAGCTACCTCTCCTATTCCTTGTTGATCTGCTCCGCCTTTATCCTTGATCTTACTCTTTTATTAGTGTTGGCTTTCCTGGTGTGAAGGTGGAGATATGGTGTTGGTTGATGTATTAGTAAGAACAATATATTCTTGAGCTTTTGGATGAAATGGTGGAGATGAACATAGGGTGTAAATGGAGAATACAGAAGCTAGCAGTACTGCTGCGGCTACTCCCTTTTCTTATCTAGTAGTGCTCTCCCTATAGTGATGACAGCACAACAGCTGTGTGTGTGTGCTTGTGAGATGCTTACAGGTGGGCCCCTTATCTATGGATGTGGCCATGTTAACTTTCTTCTTCTCCTTGTGCAAGCCACGACTGGTGTGATGTCTATCTAGTCTGTCGTTTGTTCTTGGCTAAGATTCATATGAGCTTAACATAATCTGTTTAGTTGACTTAGTGCTAAACAAGATTATCTTTTTTTATTATTATTATTATTGCCTTATTATTTCTACTTGATTCTTGCTAATTGTTGCCTTAATACAAATGATCAAATCTAGGCTGGTTTCCTTAGACTTCAAATTTTCCTCTCATACTCAAGTGTATAGCTCCCAGATCAAAATACTACTTATTTCTAGATTGGGTGGTACCCTCTTAGGCATTAGTGGATTTTGGCAATTCTTACCAAAATCCCCAAGCTAGATCATACATTTAATTGCCTCACCTAGTGAGGCAACCATTGTTAACATTACCAAAATGTTACTTCTTTATTATTTTGTGATTTGTTTTGCAGGAATCAGAATGAGGAATGAAGGCACAGATGAAGGAATAGCTTAGGACCCTTTTTTATTGATCCTTATTGTAATCTTTATTCTAGATTCTTTTGTTATTCATTTATTCTTTTATGTGACTGTAAAGAAAATGTATTGTTATTTGTTTGAGATAATAAAGTTTGATTTTCTCCCCTTTTGGAGTTTAAGGCTTGTTATTATTTGTACTTATATTTTTGTGTATTCTCATTTATTAATGTAATCTTTCATTTGTCTTGAAGTACCTTTATTATAAAGGGTAATGTATTATTTATTCAGATAAGGTGTAGTTTATTTTATTTTTGCAATTCATTTTCTATATTCATCTCAAATTCTATTTGAATTCAAACATAACTTTTGAATGTTCAAATTTGAATGGATACCCCCTCAAAAGCAAAGATACAGTGGAGGTCATGTCAAAATCTATCGCACCTTCCCGGATGCTGCCATCAGAGCAAGAGAGATCCCGATCCCTCACTGGCTTATTTAGTTTTGCACGAAAATTCCCCAGTTTTTCTATGCATGAATGCAATGCACACACCTTATCTTAGCTTAATTCTAAGCTCTAATGCTGGGATGTTACACCCTATCATGCCTGGAAACAACAGACACAACATTCCACGGCATCGTCCCAGGGAAGGGCATAAACCCCCTGGGCAAGATCTTCTTGGACGTCATCTTCAGCACGCCATCAAACTTCCAGCGAGAATGCATCAAATTCGAAGTGGTCGACTGGACCTTGCAATACCACTGCATCCTTGGATGTGTCGCATTCGCGAGGTTCATGGCCGTTCCACACTATGCCTACTTGTAGATGAAGATGTCAGGCCCCAATAGCATTATCACCGTCAACGGAAGCTTCGAGAGGTCACACAGCTGTGATAGGGAATTCAACAGAATCTCCCAGTCTTTTGGTATGCAAGAGGAGCTGGTGAGGCTGAAGGAGTCGACAGACAACAGTCTACCTCCTCCGAGTAAGCCAAGCTCACCTGATCCATCTTTCGACTCATCGGTCCACACCAAGGCGGTCCAGGTCCACCCAATGGACCCGACCAAGATGGCCCTCATCGCCAACAACTTGAGTCCCGCATAGGAACTTGCACTCGTCAAATTCCTCCATGAGCACTGGGAAATCTTCGCCTGGTGTCCAGCGGATATTCCAGGGGTTGTTAGGGAATTCGCCGAGCACTCACTCAATGTGAATCCTGAAGCAAGACCAGTGAAGCAGACGATACGTCGACTATCTAAGCCAAGGGAAAAAGCCGTCAGTATGGTAGTCAACAGACTACTCGACGCTAACTTCATACGCGAGATCAAGGAAAGCACCTGGGTAGCAAACCCCGTGCTCGTTCCTAAAAAGGACACGGATATCCTGCGGATGTGCGTGGACTTCACCTCCTTGAACAAACACTACCCAAGGGATCACTTCCCATTGTCGTGGATCGACCAGATAATCGACTCCACCACGGGATGTGAGCGCCTCTGCTTCCTCGTCGTCTACTCAGGCTACCACCACATTTGAATGAAGGAGAAAGACCAAGATAAAATGGCCTTCATCACGCCCATTGGCTTCTTCTGCTAGACAACGATGCCCTTCGGGCTGAAAAATGCAGGGGCCACCTATCAGCGGTGTATGCAAGCCTGCCTAAAGATCCAGCTTGGTCGTAACATTCAAGTCTACGTCGATGACATCATTGTCAAAACTAAGGAGGAAGCCTCGTTACTCGACAATCTCCATGAGACCTTCGATAACCTCGATCACTACCGGATCAAGCTGAATCCGGACAAATGCGCCTTTGGCATACCATCTGGGCAACTGCTCGGGTACCTCATCTCCGTGAGAGGGCTCGAGGCTAACCCGAAGAAAATAAAGGCCATACTGGACATGGATAAGTCGAAGAATGTAAAAGGCGTCCAGCAGCTAGCTGGGCGAATTACGGCTGCTTAGTCGATTCATCAGTCGAATGGGAGAAAAGGCGTTGCCTTTCTACTAGCTCCTTCACATGGCTAACAAATTCGAGTGGACATATGAAGAACAAGAAGCATTTGAAGACCTCAAGCATCTACTATCCACTTCGCCGGTGTTGGTAACACCTCAAGAAAAGGAGCCCCTGTTGTTATAGATCTCCACCACCAACCAGGTGGTTAGTATTGTGCTCGTAGTGGAATAAGCTAAAGAAAACAAAGTTCACGGGGTACAATGCCAATTCTACTACCTCAGCGAGGTGCTCACGCTGACAAAACAGCGATACCCACATTATTAGAAGCTGGCATACGGCGTCTTCATGACAGCCCGACGACTGCGCCACTACTTCCAGGAGCACCCCATCATTATGGTGAATGATGCTCCACTAGGGCACATACTCAACAACCCCGACGCCACTGGACGAGTCGTGCTTTGGGGGATAGAGCTGTCTCCACAAGATATCACATATGAGAAGCGAGATGCGATCAAGTTGCAAGTACTCCTGGCCTTCCTCATCCACTAGATGGAGAACCAGCTCCTCGACATGCTAGATATGTCCTGCCTATGGACAATGCACTTCGACAGATCAAAACGTCGAGAATGAGATGGTGCGGGCGTCATCCTGACATCGCCATAAGGTGACAAGATGAGGTATGTTTTGCAAATGCAGTTCCGTGCCTCCAACAACAAAGCTGAATACGAAGCCCTACTCCATGGAATGCGGATGGCCAAAGCTTGTGGCACAACGCGACTCGTCATATACGGCGACTCTAAACTGGTAGTAAAACAAACCATGAAACAGTGTGACGCTCTGAGCGACAACATGATCGCCTACGGCTACCTCTATGACGCTCTCGAAGGGGACTTTGATGGCTGCGAACTGCAACACGTCGACCGCGAGAGCAACGAGGAGGCGGATACACTCGCCAACATTGGCTCCACATGTGCCCCGGTGCCACCTGGAGTATTCCTAGAGCAAATATGTGAATGCGCCATCAATCCAAAGGCTCCAGAGTAGAAAGCTAGCACGTCAAAGGACTCGAGGGCTACACCACCCGATGAACTGAAGGCACTCGAGGACATGGAGAAAGAGACAGGACTCGAAGGCCCTATGGAGGTCATGATGATCGAGCCATCCTGGACACAACCATACATCACATACCTGCTCAGCAAAAGGTTGCCAGATGACCCGACATATGAGCATCATATAGCGCGACGATCCAAGGCTTTCTCCCTCATCAATGGCGAACTTTATAAGCGCAACATCATAGGATTCCTTCAATGATGCATCTCCAATGGCGACGGAAGAGCCATCCTCCTCGAGATACATGAAGGCACTTGCGGCCATAACGCCAGTAGTCGTGCCCTCGTCGCCAAAGCTCTGCGAGCTGGATTCTACTGGCCAACGACAATGCGTGATGCTAAGGACATCGTTCAGATATGCAATGCTTGCCTACGATTTGCGGACGAAGCGTGCACACCTGGCACAGAGCTCAGGAAAATACCCGTGGTCTGGCCCTTCGTGCAATGGAGACTCGACATGGTCGGCAAGCTACAAAAATCATCACCTAGAGGGTACGTCTACCTCCTCATCGCAGTCGACAAATTCACCAAGTGGATTGAGGCCATGCTGGTGACAAACCAATCAAGGGCCACAACCGTTAAATTCTTCGAGTCCATCGTTTTCCGGTTCGGGGTGCCGCACAGCATCATCACGGAGAACGGAACAAACATTACCTCTAATGAGTTCTAGGATTTCTGCGAAAACATGGGAATCAACATCAGCGACGCCTCGGTGGTGCAGCCTCATACCAATGGTCAAGATGAAAAGGCCAACGGGTGCTCAGGCAAATCGAAATAGCAGTTGGGTGCTGGCCCGAGGAGCTACAGTCATTACTATGGAGCCCGCGCACAACTCCAAACAGCGCCACAGGCTATACTCGTTTCTTCATGGTACACGGTGTTGAGGAAGTTCTACCTGCAGAAGTATGCTACAAAGCCCCATGGATCATAGCATACAGCGAGGCGGAATTAACTCTTGCACTCGAAGATTCCGTCAACCTCCTCGATGAAGCACGCGAGATAGCAGTGGAGTGATCCACGATCTACCAGCAAAACCTCCGCAACTACCACATTAGAAGGCTACGCCCAAGGTCCTTCGCCCAAGGAGACCTGGTCCTGCGACTGAAGCAGCAAGGGCACCTAAATCTCGAGTCCCCTTGGGAGGGACCTGGCGTGGTTACCGAAGTAATCCCAGGTGGCCCTACCTCCTTAAAGACGTAGAAAGTGGAGTCACATACTCCAATCCCTGGAACGTCACACAGATGCATGGTTTCTACCCTTAGATGCTTTTTTACTTTACAAATAAGGCTATTTAGCCAGGCTACTTAGCCACACATTGTATCTCCTGATATTCTGGGAATAAATAAAACTAAGTGGCTCCAACCTTGCGTTTTCTGTTTTTACTTGTAATTACATCACTTAGGTGTTGCGCCACCCTTTCCACCTCGTTACATGAATAACGCCGTAGCCTGAGTAGCTGACGTACTATTAATCGAACCCTTGGTAAAATCAACCCAGCTGCAAAGCACCTGAAAGGTTGACAAGGCGCTAAGATTAAGTATGCGTCAGGCTAACGAAAAGGAACTGCATAGTACAAGCTACTCCAAAAAATATACAAGATAGAAATCTTTTTACATAAAAAAGGGTAACAAAAACACCTGAATCACTTATATGAACTTTACAACACCTATACATCTCTGTGCAGGTTCAAACCTACTCTACTGCCATAAAAGAAAAACATTGGTATGTTCTACGAACAACTCGACGATATCTTTGGCCGGCTGATCAACTACCTGATAATGGGGAACCATGTTCCACGCCATCCCTTCTGGCGGGGGTGGCGGTCCAGCGGCAACAGTCGCAAGATCCAGATCAGGTCGATGCAGGCGAACAAGTGCTAGTACAGCCTTTGCACCCGCGACTAACTGCTGATGCATGCACGCTCGAACCGCGTTGGCATCCTGGAACTTCTTCAGTAAAGCTAACAAGCTTGAAGGTCCCACGTCCAAGGGAAACATTGCCCAAAAGATGTGTTTCAAGCATGACTACGCCTTCTTCAAGTACAACAACATCTGCGACACACGATCCTGCAACGTCGCCAACGCGACTGCCTGATCCCGGTCAACCCAAAAATACCCGCTAGCTTCTAGTTGCTCCTGGGTCAAGTTGTTAAGCCAAATGGAGACTCGGTCCCTCTCCTCATGTGGATGGCGAGTACTATCAACTGCAAAGGATAGCAAAAATCATAAGGGTAACTCACCGTCGCGAGTGACTATAAAAGGAGAAGAAGCTGAGCAAACTAACACTCCAATTGCTCATTCAACTAAGCCACCTAACACAGAAGATATTTCTCCCGTTCACTCGATTTTTCGGCTTTCGACTTCCACACATCAGCGCTACCACGGATCATGGGCATTTCTTGCTCCAAGTGCTTTATACGATCACACAATCGAGACAGCAGTGACAATTCCTCCACCTTTGACCGTGGTTGTGCCACAGGTTCATCGATGGGAGGTGCGTCAGATGGATCACACGAAGGACCCTATCTAGGTAGCAGAAGAGACGGATAAGACCAAACATTCATAATAACACCAAAAGTAGAAACATCGAAGTTCAGCAAATCTTAAAAGGGGTACCCCAACAAGGCACAACGTAATTCAAGAAGAAGTCTGGAGAAGCTAGAATATTACAAAAAGACGACAAAGAGACAGCCTACAGCTACGCATTGGTACTCGGGGGCTTCCTCAAGTTAGTGGCATCCTCCAACGCCGCGGCCTTCTCGGTTACAGCCTCTGATGTTGTGGTTTTTGCCGTCTTCGACCGCCTCAGCTCCATCGAGTACTTTGCGAATGTATCAATGAGCCGAGGCCAATATTTATGACAACGAGTGGCAAAGGGAGCAAATACTACCTGTTGGCCATCCGCAGTGACCGGCATCGCCTTGGAGACCTCGATGGGGTTCATCTCAACACCATGGGCCTGCGCCATCGCAAGTCCCATGGTAGCTCCAACTCCCCTCTGAGCGACATCCTTTTATTTGGATTCCACGACTCCAGACTCCTTCACAAAGCGGTAGTCATCGGACGATGATGATGCAGTTTTGCTACAACATAAATATACAAAGACTACTTTAGAGAAAGAGGTTTCATGACATAAGGACAAATCAGCAGAGGCACAAACTTACTAGTCGAAGTCATCAAGGTCGAATAAGTCCTCAGACACCTCCTTCAGTGTCCTCAGCTTCTTCCATGGAGGAGGAGCCATGGCGCTCACAGGCACACAGGGAATTGGCTCCTCTACCTCAGTCGAAGGACCCTCCAGCATCGTCAGCGAAGATGCATTTGAGTCCTTGCTTCGGGAGCGCTTGCGAGTCTTGTTCCCACTAGACTCGGGGCCTTCCTGCTCTTCCTCAACATGGTTGGTGGAGCCTGACTCGTCCTCCTCTTCTGCTTCGTGAGGGTCACTCCCTCCGGCTGAGGAGGCAACATAGTGGTCACCTTCTAGTCCTGGAACAAGAGGCAGCATCAGTATAAAGGAAAACCTAGCAAGCAATCGAAAAACAAGAAGAGCTAATAAAGAAAGCCACCTCAGACGGAGGGTGACTCGTGTAGAATGGAGGCATGGCTAAGTAACCAGGGAGTTTCTACTCGGCTATGTACTTGGTCAGCAGTCGAAACCTCATGTCTACTTCACCAAAAGAAATATTCTCTCGAGAGATGCGAGTGATGTCGTCAACACCAGTCCAGCAGCACATCGGATGCATGCTAGCCTGCAGCGGCTTCACTCGACGACACATCTAGGTGCGAATGAGGTCTACACCACCCACTTCCTTCCCCATGCGGAGTTCAAGGTCACAGACACGCTTGTACAGAACCTCAGTTTCTTCGGCTTCGTCGGGCATCACCGTGTTCTTCCACGACCTCCTCCTCTTGCATTCTGCCTTTGAATCAAGGCACGAGTCTGAAGTGATCGTCATCAACCTTCTGGTTGCGGATGTAGAACCACTTCTCCCTCCACCCTTGGACGGATGCATTGAACTTGATGGAGAAATACTCGACATTGGGGTCTACATGGATCCCGTAGCCTCCTATATCGTAGACTACCAACCTAGAGCCCGACTGGCGCTTTAGTTTGAAGAGTTTTTTGAAAAGGCCAAAGTGTTTCTTGATTCCGATCCAGCACTCGCAAAGGGTGATGTAGCAAGCAATGTGGAGAATGGAGTTGGGGGTCAGCTGATGGAGCTGGAGCCCATAGAAGCAGAGTAACCCTCGCACAAACTTGTTGAGGGGGAGAGAGAGGTTACTAATGACAAATGCGAGGAACATCACCCGAAATCCAGCGGTGGGATTAGGGATTACCTCATCGCCAGGCATCCGGCAGTCATCTTCAGTAGCTAGGAGAGCGCCATCTTGGCCAGTTGAAGTGCTCCGTCTCCTTGATGGCAGTCCACCGCTACGATCCATTCGTGACGCGCATGCCTGCGCTTTTCTTCTTGGCAGATGCAGTAGCAGTACCAGCGCCCGTAGCGGCGGCACCCTTCTTCTTGGCTGCAACGGTGGCGGCCGCATATCGAGCGGCAGAAGCACCCTTCTTTTTCCTATCTTGCGCTTGCGGTGGGAGCATAGAAAGTAGCTGGGAAAGGTTCTGAGGACGTCCAATGCAGCAATGGAGGCACGAGCAATGGAACAACAAGGAGCAGCAATGGAGGCAGAGCGCGAGGGAGAAGATAAGTTGTGGGGAAAATTTACCGCACAGACACTCCTACTTAACCCCAGAGCAGATGCAATCCAACGGCAAGAAGCGCACCAGTCAAATGCGTGGCGCACATCAAGATGGACGCGTGGTGATGCAAACTGTGAACCGTCGCTCTAGTGTGAGAATCAAGGAGACACAGTTAACATCGAAGATTATGCATGCCTGGTCAAATCCAAATCAGAAATAGGGCCCCACTTTTGTCATGTCCCATCAAAACCGCTCATGCGGGCAAATGAGGTCATCTCATCGTCAGCACTGATGTCATTCACTCCAGCAGGAGCGTCTTCTGACTCATCTAGTCCTCACTCGACTCTTCGACTCGACCAAGCACTCGGGGGCTACTCCTAATAGGAGCTCTGGCTGCGCACCCGATAAACTTCATAAACATAAAAACATTTTGACAATGTAACTACACTTAAACCCCTCACTCGAATCAACGATTGGATTGTGGACTCGCGGGCAACTACCATAGGAAGCACTGAAATCATATTTCGACTCAAACAAACAAAAGACAACAGCTGTCGAAAACATTCATAGTCCCCACTCAAGTCTGCGACTCGAATAGACACTCGGGCGCTACTACCATAGGGAGCACTGGTCGCGCACCCTATGGTTCTCTCTTACAAAATGTGTGATTGATTACGTCTACACTCGAAAACATTAGCGACTCTTCCTCATATTTTCCCTGCAAGGAGACTGCGTCTCCTACGCCACCCAAATCATCTCCGCGATGACAAAATTCAGATGCCACGCTTGCAGCATGAAGATAAGACCTAAAGAAGGCCTAGCAACACACCTGTTGCGCTCTACCAGAAATAATCCGCACCTACAGGTATGATGAAATAAGCCTTGACGGACGCGTCGAGTGCTCACACTTATACACTGGAATTCGATTCTGTAAGACCTCCATGGCATGAGTCTAATTACGCGAGCACTTTTCCGAATTCGAGTCTGGGACTTGAATTTGAGTAGATTGCATTGTTTTGCCCTAAGGCAGTTAACTGATCCCGATACATCGAATGGATCAGGCACGTATATCAACAATCCCTATGACATAAATTAGAGCACTTGAAAACATACTCAATCATACACTCGAAATCTTCATAGTCTCCACTCGAATCTACAATTCAACCAGACACTCGGGGGCTACTAACATGGGCATACTCTATAGGTACTCGATATCAGCATATACAGTCCAGCCCAGAAGAAGCCCATGACATTGCTAAGGCCCAGTCAAGATTCAAATGACTTGGGAGACTTCGACTCCTTACAGAACACGTCAAATACAAGATATAAGTTTAAAGGGTAAACCCTAATATGTAACCAACTTGGCCTACTATCCCGAGACCTAGCCTATCTATATAAAGGCTAGGAGGGGGCAGCGAGGATGATATCCACAACCCTAGTTTTCCACACCATCGCTAGATTGCATCTGCACACCCCTATAACTTTTGACTCCTTGATAATACAAGAGCAGACAAGCAGGAGTAGGGTCCTCTACAAAGCCTGAACCTGGGTAAACCTCTATGCTTGTTTGCTAGCCGATCAATGCCTCTAGTGCTCCACACTTCCTCAAACCTATGTCCATCAGCGATGGGCATTGATGAGTTAACCCCTTGTCACTAAGAGTGCAAGAACAAGAAGGTTGTCATAGTGCTCCCTTATAACTGCGAACTTAGTATGGTATGTCCATTTACAATCAATCAAACTATATATACGTGCAATTAAATTACATCCTAATTGTTGCTTTCTTATGATTCTGTATGCAGAACATACCCTACAACTTTATACTTGGTTTCTTGGACCATTTCAATTGGCCATTGTGGCAACATGCATAAATTCAGGTCAATCTAATGCCTTTGAAGCAACCTGCACCGACCTACACGGTCCAAGTCACGAACAAAGAGGAGCGCACCTTTTTTGATGGTCTGAGGTGGACTGAGATGGTCGAAGCCTATGAGATTGACGTGCGGGAGAAGTTGGTATTCTATCTCTACGAAGATCACATTACCTACTTCGACTACTGAGGCACGGAATCATAGAAAAACTCTGACGCTTCTTTAGATGATGATGAGATTCTTGCTGTTGCCATTAGGTATGGCACCGTCGTGGACGATAACCCTATTGAGGACTAGTAGTTAGTGCTATGTACACTATGCATACTTTGGTTAATTAGCTAGGTAGATCTACTATATGTATGTAGTTTACTGTAATGATGTGCTACCATTTCTATGAATTTCCCTCTAGACCTTTTTACTATTTTTGAATATATCTTGTTGTGTTGTGAATATTCAATTGGATGCACCAGATTTTTCTTAAAAATTTTAAAACTCACTTGTGGCATTCGAAATAAAAGGAACACCACAATTAGGATATGTAATGGTGGCGCTTACAGTAAATGCCACCGTTGTGAACTTCTACTCGTGGCATTCAAACTAAACTCCACCACTAGAAATACTATAGGTGGTGTTCGGATGGGATGCCACCACTACGACCTACCAGTGGCGTGAGGTTAGTGGCGTTCCACTTAAATGCCATGAAGACCCTTTTCAGAACGCCGCTGCTAGGCCTTTTCCTACTAGTGTTGGTCTCTTTCTTAGGTAAACGTACATGATTTGGCACCCATGTGGTGTGGATCACTTCTCGAACAAAATTAGACTTAAGTATCCTAGCTAACTCTTTCCCATGGCATGGCGTTTCTCGTTTATGAAGCATCATAGGGGTTGATTCACCAGTTTTGTTTTAGGGTCAATGTTCAAGTTATGCTTAGCAAATTCCCTAGGAACACCTTTCATGTCTTAGGATCAGATGTCCTTGTTATCACGGAGGAACTCGACGAGCACGCTTTCCTATTTGGGATCCAGGGTAGTACCCATGGTGGTGGTCTTGGAGGAATTGCCTACCACAACTTAAACTTTCTTGGTCTCAATGGAAGCCTGAAAGCGGGTTCAGAATCAGAAATTTGTTTATTCAAAGTCGGCATCTCCGAGGCATCGACCTGACTCTAGATCTCCTTGAATTCTTCACCGTAGAGGATAGATTTGGCATAGGTGGCTTCTCCTAGATCACAATCTCGTGCCTTCTGGAAGCTTCATGTAACGGTGATGATGCCCTTTGGGCCCAGCATCTTGAGCTTGTTGTAGATGTGGCATGGCCTGGCGTGGAAAGCATGGAAGATGGCACGTCCAAAGATGACATGATTCAAGCTCTTGAAAGGGACCACCTCTAAGGTCATGTTCTCTTGGTGGTAATTTTTGACATTTCCAAAAGCCACTGGGAGTGTAAATGCTTCCAAGGGACTGAGCTTGATGACAAGTAACTACACCATGGAATACAGTGTTGATCCGCTTTCACTGAGTTTGATACAAGTTCATCTTGTGCAGCGTGTCGATGTACATGATGTTAATGTTGCTTTTGATATCCACGAGCCACTTGGTGAATTCACTAACATCAATCAATGGGTTGATGACCATGGCATACTGGTTTTGTTCCGGGATGACCTCTAGATGATCTGCTTTTTCCCATGTCACCGGAACTTCCGACCATCTTACGCACCGGGGAACTTTGGGAAGGGTACCAAGCAGTATCCTCAAGGAGGTTTTATGTGCCATGACTGTTGGAGTGTCGAGGAAAGTGTGGTATACAGGATTCTTCTTCTCTAATGGATTTTCCCTTACCTCCTCCATCGACATTGTCAGTAGTCTTTGTTTCAACATCCTCATCCATGTCATCTGAATCCTTGGATTCCTTGTCTTCCATCTTTCACTTGCACTTTCCATCAGGTCTGTTCTTCCGGCTTCTCTTGTCGCCAGACTCCCGGGTGTTCCTTGAGGTTGTTGACAAACTTGCAGTTGCGGTTAGTGTTGCTGGATTTGCCATTCGCATCCAGATGAGCATAACATGGCATATCCCGGTATTCCTCATATCTCTAGGCAATGCGGGGCGTAGCAGTTGTAGTTTTACTACTGTGATGCTACCCACGACTAGCCCCCCGGACACATCCACATTTTCCGCCTTCGCCTCGACCAACGAACATCATGGCAACCATGTCGGCAACTTGCTTTTCTTCGGGGGAATTCTTCCGCTTATTTTTGTTGTTCTTCTTGGCCTGGTTGGGGTGGCCACCTTAAGTATGGTGCAGCGAGCATCATCATCGGAAGCTACGAATTTGCTAGCCGTGGCAATCATCGGGTTTCCCCTGACGATTTTGATCACTTTGTAGTAGTCCTGCAACCACGTGGCTGGCTTGGCGGAGCCATCATAGACCTTGGTAGTTTTGTCAATCTGGAGACCCTTTGGGTAATCTGTTGCTCGGATAACTGGACCGAAACATTGTGGCCCTAGGTAGGGCTCTTCTTGGGCTTGCTAGATCTTATAGAGGAAATCACATGCATCGTATGTCGCTAGTTGTTTTATTTTCCAATTGCCACCACGAGGTGGGGAGTTGCGCCATGAGTGGTGAGACCTATGGTATCTTACGCCATGTGTGCTGCTTAGGGGCGATGGTGGCAGTTGTGGTGGGGTTTATCCATCTTGCTTTCTCCTACTTGGGAGATACTATGCCTATCATGGTTTTTTGGAAGACTTGGAGCATCTTGATGTTGAGCCTAGCGTTTATTCTGGTTGTACTTGGCCTCTTCAAGGACTTCCTTGCTCTTCTCATCGAGCTTAGTGACAATCCGAATATTATTTAGAGTGAGCGTATGTAACACCCCTAGGTCTACTACTAATAATTAGGTTTTGTGTTGATGCATCATGAGCATAATATGCATTGTTTTGAACTAAAGAATTGTTGCATTAAACATGAAGGGAAAGAAAACCCTAACCCTAGTTTTCCCTCCCTCTCTTTAAAAGCAATTCAAAATGCTTTGGATTTTGAAAACTACCAAAATTATTGGAGCCCAAATGGATTATAAAGGCTATGTAGTATTTTAAAGTGTTTATAAAAGTTCTGGTATTTTGGAAATCTTCAAAATCGTTTTGAAATTGAAAATACAAAGAGAAAATAGAACAGTAATATAAAAAGGTTTTAGAAAGAAAAATTGTTTCTAATTCTAACCTAGGATGTAGCCCATCTCTCCCTCACCCATGTCCATTTCTCAGTGCGTAAACCAACAGCCTTTCCACAAGCTTTCTCGCAGCCCATCTCGGCCCAAAGCCATCCTAGCTGCGGCCCCGTACCGCTTTGGCCCCTAACCTCCTCGTTGTCTTCGTTCATGACAGCAACCTGCTGCGTGTCACCGGCACCGCCATCACCGACGCGCCATGATTCATGCCCCGACACCGCCCCTGATTGTCTACAAGATCCCCTGCGCTACTACGAGTAACCCTAGCCTTGCGCCACTTCCCCTCTTCCTCTCCCTCTCTTGTTTCTTCCCCGTGCCAAAACCCTAGCTCCGGCCACCACGTTTCCCCACTTCTTCCGGCCACCACGTTTCCCCGCTTCTTCCAGCCACCCCAAGCTAAGATGTCTCTCGCGGGAGATCTGCTTCATCGCCCTCAATGTTCTTGTACTGGCATGCCACCCAGGGAGCCCCGTGTTTGCTAGAATCAAGATCGTCATCATCATCGGCCGCCGCAGCCATCACCTTGATTCCTTGCTGTCCGAGCTCGCCTCGCCTCCTAGACACCACCACTGTGATCCTAGTGAGCTGCTAGTCCCTGTGCACCTTCTCCCTTGCGCCCTCTTGCCCTGGTTCTTCCCCTCCAAAAGCACATGTGATATCCGCCACTGCACTTCATCGCCGGCCAAGCTCTGGTTGCTAATAAGTGCCGGCGCCACCATCTTCTGGTCTGCCCCGACGAGCCTGTTCCAATGCACCCCTCCACAGCCTCCCGCGCGCCCCCAATCGCTAGATCGGAGCACCACCAGGGAGCTCCACCATCGCTAACGTAAGCATGACGTCATGTTGGCGTAGTAATCCCTTTTTCTTTCTGTTCAAAATGTTTTCTGTAATAAATAAATAGGAACGCTGACAGGTGGGCCTAGGCCATCAGGATTTTATTCATTTTGGAAATTAATTTCTAAAATTAATAAAAGTCTGACATGTGGGTCAAAGTTGGAAAATAAATTAAATACTCCAAAAATGTTTAATTGTTTTAAAATGAATTAAAAATGGAATAAAATTTGGAAAAAATTATAACTAATTATTTATAAGTCCTAAAACATAAATAATATATAAAAATGGTCAGAAAAATGAGATCTACCTGATAGCATCAAAAGCATGCATTGCAAAAGAAAATTATTACAAGTTTAATTAGAAGAACCAATTGAACCCCGCAGGTGACTCCTAGGTTCCCCTTGTTCTAGGGTTTGGACCCCTCAAACCCTGTTTAAAATGACCAAGCATGTACTAGGGTTCATTCGAATACACTTTAACTTGTCATATCATCATCCTTGCTTGAGCATTGTACAGATGCCATGTGTTGATTGTTGCTTTCCTTTCCAGTGTTTCTACATCTTCTCGGTAGACCTCGGAGTTGATGTGAGCAACAAGATCGAGTCCAAGATTGAAGATCGATATCAACACCATCAAAGGTTATCGACAAACATGGCCATCTGATGAACCCTGAAGATCTATAGTAGGGTATCAACAGGCAAAGGCAAGCATAACCCCACACATGATATACCGCCATGATTTCAAGTATTTCATTCTTGCCATGTGCATATGATTCCAAAGTATTTTATCGATAGTTAGTTTAATCCTATCTGATGCATGTTTCCTTTGTAGCCTATATTTCCCCGATCCACTACCCCAAGCATAACTAGGGTTTGTCTTATGAGCTTCGCTAGAGCTATTTATGTCTATTGTGCTTAGCCAAGCTTAGCTATTACCGCTAGTCCATCCAATTGATGAATCAGAGCTGTGAATGAAACTAGTTGGATAGGATGACATGGTATGATTGGATAAAAAAGTTAAACATGCTAAGCCTTGTATGGGAGGCTACAGTGGGATGTGGTTTTCGTAGTCTCCTACTTGCCACCACTAGGATCCGAGTTCTTGACTCTTGAACCAACACGAGCGTATAGCCACACGGGGGCCTAGAAACCCCCTCGACCAACTAACTTGCCTAGTAGATTCCATGAGTCACACAGTTCGGGCATTCCATTCGACATATGCATTATGGTTGTTCTCGAAGGAGGTGAAGGAGGTGCATTCATATAGGTAGGTAAGCGTGGCCGGGAATGAATAGAGGCACGACCTCCGTAATATTGAACCCTGTGCACATCTCTAGGGACCGACTTCGGGACTTGACCCATTATGGTGGCATCTCCTTAGGGCATGACTCATGGTCTCAGCAAAAGCAAGGTAAAGGTCGTGGTTAACCACTCTCTGCCGGCCTTCCAAGGAAGAGGGCTAATGATCTGGCACTAAGAATCAGTTGGTACATGTGGGTAAAGTTGTACACCCCTGTAGGGTAATAATATTTTTGAAAAGCCATGTCCACGGTTATGGACGACTTGGGAACGGATTCAAATATCATAGAGAAGAATAACCTAATCATAAAACTTGGCAAGTAAGTAAAGTGTGTTCTAAGGGTGCTTCCTCAGGTTCAGCTAAAAACGATTCAATGGATATCAAGAAATGAACAAAGCTAGTGATATTGCTTTCTTATCCCCTTTTAAATGTTCTACTTAGTCAAGATTCTCTTGTCTCTTTTACAAGGAAATATAGATTTATGCAAAGGAACTCCACCAACCATAAGTATTACGGAGTACTCCCTGTACTCAGGCTTGCTTTGTTGATACTTTTGTAGCAGTTAAGTGTTACCATATAGGATGAGTTCATTACAGCATCGACATTGATGAGTAGCTTGGGGTTCCTGGTCGGCAGCCTGGAATCTATGGATTGGGACGTCATCGTTAAGCTTTAGGCCTCTTAGGCCATTTGTTAAGTTTGATATACTTAATAGCATAATTTGCCTTATGTTGTTTGATGTTTGTGGTAAGTGACCTCTTATTGTAATATTTTGGTTCTTTGCTCACTTATGGGCTCGCTGTAATAACTTTTGTGTCATAGGGTCACTATAATGTTACCGATTCTTTCTCTCTACACTTCCGCGATTTTAGTTAGGCCTATGATTAGACGAAGGTCTGGGATTTTGTCTAGCCCTAATCTTCGGCGTGTCACAGCGGGCTCTATGAGGGTTTGTCCGTAGATGATGTTATTAGCACGAGTAATGAAAGGATCACCCACCTTTGATGTAGATGAAAATGGCGGAGGAGGACGCATGTTCTGATTGATATTGTCGGGTCCGGCATCTGGTTCCTGCACATGTTGCGAAGGTATGACCAGAGGGGGCATGGCCTAGGCTGCATCAGTGGGATCTACAACACCCTTACCTTTGGTCACGGCCCTCTCGGTGTGGTCTATTGCTGATGAGCGGTGGGGGATTCTCGTTGCGTTCTTCGAGATCGAATTCCGCCTTGATTTCCATCATTGCTGCCTCAAGCTCCTCCGAGTTGGTTGGCTCGCTTCCTCCATCTGCATCGCTAGTGTCGGTGTGGAGTGCATCCATGATCGATTAAGATTCGTTATCGGCCGGCTTGGAGTTGGATCCAGATCCAGAAGCAATATAACCAATGAAGTAATTCTTTCTAGCAACGGTGCATGGAGCTCTTAGGGTGACCGTTTCATCATGGGAAGAACTGTTAATAGTATTTATCACTTGGCTGAAGCTGAGTAAACCCGCGGCCTCCCGCCTCCTTAGAGAATGTCAGAGAAGTGTACCCCGCGCAAGCCCTTCGATGAAGCAGTACACAACTGTGCGCTTGGAGATTCCCTCAATAGAGTTTTTTAACCTAACCATCTGGCTAGGAACTCAATGGGTGTTTTGTCTGGCTTCTAGACACTACATGATTGATCCAAGACATTGAGAGATCCAATTAAGTGTGACTAACACTTGGGTAAGCCAAGTGGATCTACTTTGGTCTTCCACCGTTATATCCTACATATGGGTTGTTTGGGTGGGCCTTGAATTGTTGAGATCTAAGCTGGCGAACTCCGATGAGAGATACAAGTTAAGGAGATATACCGTAAAAGCCAATAATAAATTTGTTTTATTGATATACCTCATATGTTAATAATAGTTTTGTACCATGATATAACTATATTAATCAAAAACGTTAATACACGTGTGTTATATAAACCAACCAAGTCCTTAGTATCCTCTAGAAGACTAGTTCGTTGGGAAACCGATGATCGAGGTTTCCCGATCATGGACATTTATGTCAACTGACAACGAGGTCACATCATTAGATGAATGATGTGATGGACACACACCCAACCAAAGTATTTTAATGTAATCCAGTCACAAAGTTTGGCATTACAATATGTAACAAGCGTAGTAGCTCTATCCTTTGACCGTGAGATCATGTTTAATCACTATCACACGTGGATGCTTTGATTACATCAACCGTCACACCGTAATAGGGTGATCATAAAGGTGTATATTAGGTATTCCAAAGGATATGTCGAGATGTATGCATCGATATCGGGATTTGCCTATCTGAGTGATCGATGGATACTCTGGGCCCACTCGATGAGATTACATCAATGAGATTGCAAGCATGTGACTAGGTCACGGGGATGCAATATCACAAGAATGAGTAAATGTGTTTGTCGGTAACAAGATTGAACTAGGTATGTCGATACTAGAGATTGGATCTTGCACAAACCAGGTATCGTAGTGCAAAGGGAATGGGACTCAACATTTAGGGTTCAAGCAATCACGTAATTCATGGAAAACATGGGGGCATCTGGGTTTCTAGATCCACGTTGTTGGTCATTGATCGAAGAGGTGTCGCCGACAGGGTGTCACACTTAAGGGTGGAGATGCTTAGGGATGATCCACGATCATAAGAGAAATAGAACAGAGAAAACTATAATAGTTTTAGGAAGAAACCGAAGTTGTTCAGAGGGGTTCAAAAGGTATTTCAGAGTGTAAGGAATGAATTAATATGTATTTATTATTAGTTACATTAATAAAAAATAAAAAAATTACTAAATTAAATGGAGCAAAGCCCACCTAACTTTCCGGAGAGAAGGGCCCATGAGGGCAAGAGGGGCGCGAGGGGTGGGGCCCTCCCTACCGCCGGCCGTCCCTAGGCCAAGGCGCACGTGGGGTGGGGCCCACCCACCGCCGATGGCCAAACCCCCCCTTCTCCCTTTGTTTATTCTTACCCAGGACTTTGAGGGAAGGAGTGCTCCCACTTCCCATATATAAAAACGGAGATCCCTCTCCCATTCTTCATCCCATTGGATTTTCCCTTCTCCTCTATCTCCCTCTCTCCCTAACATGTGTGTTCCCACAATTTGGAACATGCATAACAAGGTAGAGATTTCTCCACCATACGCACGCCGTCGTGCAATTGGAGTCAGTTCGGATCTTCTTCTCCGTTGCTTTACTCGACCGGAGCCCGGGAGACGTCCCTACATCGGACGTGTGTAGTACTTTGGAGGCACCGCCACTTGTGGTGCTGGACGCTTGAAGCCTTCTCAAACTTGAGTTCATCTAATCTTCGGCTACATAACGAACATTTGTGTGGGAACGTAATCCTGCTTTCGGTCTTCAAAGGAATGAACACGGAATCCCTCTTGTTGCTTTACATCTGCATAGATAGATCTTGGCTATGGTGTTCTCGTCATTAGGAATTTTTTTCGGTGATGGAACCCCTTCAGTGGTATTAGAGACGATTTATGCATAGATGTTTTTTACAAGTAAAACACATAGAAATGTGTGTGCATTGATTTTCTAGTTGCTACCCTCCCACGTGTACTTTTTCATATCGTGGCAATGTGGGATGAAGCAGCCCATACTAACCTTACATGAGACTGGTTCTACGACTAACATATGGCCTATACCATATAAGTGGCTAGTGGGTGTTTGTCTCTCCTACCTTACTTGATATGGTATTTAAAGGATGACCCTGAAAATGGACTTAAAACAACAACTAGTCAATCTATGTTGTGGTTGCAAGTCCGTAGGTAACAAGTGGTTCTTGTGCGAAAGCCCATATAGACACGTAAAGCATGCAAATGTAAAGTAGAGGAGTCTAACCTTATTTTGCATGGTCTTATGATATGTATGGTCTAGGTAAGTTTTTATATGATGAACTACCAATGACATGGAGGTATAGTGTACCTGGTGCCAAGCCGGTGCACTCGATGGAGATTAAGGTGCGACGACCATGACATACCGCATAAATTATTTACATATAATGTTGATTTCTTATGCATCTTATTCTGCTAGTACTAGACTTACGACGGTATTATTTTAAGATGATCCATCAACAAATTACAACATTTGTATTCTCTCATTAGTGAGCACCACCAAGAAAGTCCTTTGTTATGGAGGAGACCGTGATGATTAGGTGCAAACATATCAACATTCACATATGGTGGGTGTAAGCCATGTATGCACTTCCATACACTAAGGTTAACGTTCGCGAGCATGACATGTACATGCTGAAAGGAATATGCCCGAGAGGCAATAATAAAGTGGTTATTATATTATTCCATGTTTATGATAAATGTTTATTTCTCTTGCTATAGTTGTGTTAATTGGAAACATTAATAGATGTGCTTTTAATAAACAAATAAAAGGTTCCTAGTGATGCCTCTCATTACACTAGCTTGTTGATTAATAGATGATCAAGGTTTCCTGATCATGACATTGGATGTTGTTAATAACAAGGTCACACCATTGATTGAATGATGCGATGAACATACTACTAAAGTATAGTAACATGATCATGCCATTATGTTTACACTACTATAACGTCATTCAATGTAACCCTAATCCTTATACCATGAGATCGCATTAATCACTGACTCGGGAAGAATATTTTGATTGTATCAAACGTCACACCATAACAGGATGATTCTAAAGGTGTCGTCAAATACTTGGAAAGTGTTAGTTGAGACTCGTGGATCAATAGTGGGATTTTCCATCCCGGTGACGGAGAGATATACTCAGGGCCCTCTCGGTGATATCACATTAACATAGCTTGCAAGCAAGTGATAACGATCACTAAGAATGTTATATCATGGGAATGAGAAAAGAGTACTTGTCAGTAACGGGATCGAAGTAGGTATGAATGATACCGAATGATTGGATCCAAACAAGTAAAATATCGCGAGACAAAAGGAATTGGTTACTACGAATAAAAGGTCATGTGATTACTAAGTCATCGCATGAACTGGTGGGAGTCATTATGGATCTCTAGGTCCCGCTAATGATTATTGATCATATGTCTCGATCATTCCACACAGTTCGTGACCTGTAGGGAGACACACTTAAGGGTAGTCGACGCATTTGAGTGGATAGGGAACACCGGAGAAGATATTGGACATCGCAGGAATTTGTTCTATCAAATATGCCAAAATGGTTTTGGGGTATCGAAACAAAGCAAGGAAATAAAATGTTAATGTGTTCATTAAATGAAGTGTTCATTAAATAAAGTACTCATTAAATTAAGTATTCATTAAATGAAGTGTTCATTACATTGAGTTGCATTAAAACGGGAGAATTAAAGTGATTTAATTGAAAGACCTTTGGTTTTTTGAGTGGAGAATCAATGGAGAAAGTGGAGATTGAATTATGTGTGAGTGCAGTGTCGACCCACATGAATGATAGGAGGGGAAGGGGAACCCCATGGCACCGGCCAAGGAAGGGGGCTTGCCCCCCCCTCTCCCCTATAAAAGGAGGTGGAGACCTCCTCCCTCTCACACATTTGCCCACTCCTCTCATATGCCCTTTGGTTGGCATCTTATCCCTCTTGCTAGCCTTGTCCATTGCCACTAGAAAAGGTGATTAGGCAAAGCCCTACTCGATATCTTCCCCTCCACCATCTCTACCATGGCATAGCTCTATTGGAGTTCCCGGGGATCCACTACTTCTGCTGCCCTGCTGGAGCGAGGGTTCGGGAGTCGTCGGTACACCATACGTGTGACCGATTACGGAGGTGTTGCACGTGTGGCGCTGTCATCGAGTCTTTGAGGATGGTCGAGTACACTCTACAACAACCAAATTTGTTTGTGGGAATGTTATCCCGTGTTACAGAATTCGAGGGTGAGTCCATCTGAAACCGTTACATGTATCTCCTAGATATGATCTTGGTGGTCGCAACCGTAGGAATTTTTTTGTTTTCCATGCAACGAATCCCATCAGTGATATCAGAGCCGTGTCTATGCGTAGATACTTTGTACGGTTAGAAAATATATGAATATGTGGGATCTAATGATCATGTTATTGCATCCTTCATGTATTTTGGATATTAGCGGCATATTAGGATGAAGCGGCTCGGACAAACTTTACATGTCCTCGCACATGAGACTTGTTCCACGCTTGACATGCAACTAGTTTTGCATAAGTGGCTAGAAGGTGTCTGCCTCTCCCACTATAGTTGATATCTAATTTACAATGGGTTGATAATAATTTGATTATCATCGTTGTGTTTCCTTTTTTGTAGGTAAGGTCGATTCTAACCTCGAAAGCCCAAAGCCACGTAAAATATGGAAAAGATAAATTAGAAGCAACTAGTTTTATTTTTGCTGCGTATGTGCCATGATATGGTAAATGTTATAATTTTAATATGGTGAGATACTCATGAGAATTATAACAAAGTGGGAGCGCCATAGGCCTTGGCGCTACACAAATGTAATGATAGAGATCATACCATGATGCACAAGATAGTGATCAATTGCAACAACCATATCATATCACTTTATGCATACGGTGTTTTTTGCATCTTATTTTGCTTATGTCTAGCTAAGAACTTGGCGGTATCATTATAAGA
This sequence comes from Avena insularis, assembly GCA_023614405.1. NCBI lineage: Eukaryota > Viridiplantae > Streptophyta > Magnoliopsida > Poales > Poaceae > Avena > Avena insularis. The sequence goes on from CM042696.1 coordinate 333,604,165, forward strand.
TGATCTCTCTCACAAATATCAAGATAATAATATGTTCTTCCTTAGTATGCTCCATTAAGAAAGTTCATCGTTTCCAAGCACCACGTGATGATCGGGTGTGATAGAATCTACGTTCCCATACAATATGTGTAAGACAGTTTTACACACGCGGGTACAAAGGTTCTTACTTGGAGAGCCTAGCATGTATAGACATGGCCTCGGAACTTGAACCAAAAGGTAAAACACGAGTCATATGAATGATATGATGTCCATACGATGCTCGCCATTGGAGCTACACCACCACTCGTGATGATCGGTCGTGGTGTGATGAATCTGCTTCATGTACTCACCAAAACAACTCGAGGGATGTTGTTATAGTGGGAGTTCATTTTAGTAATTTGGATTAACTTGAACTCAATTTATCATAAACTAAATCAGAGTGAATTTGCATAGTTAGTTGTAGTCACTGGCATTCTTTTACTACCTTGTATTTAGCTATAATTGAGATAATATAACTATAGAATTCTGGAATTTTACTTTACGAGCTGGTATCGTATTATTTTATGAGCGTCAATTTAAAGTTTAAAGTACTATTGCAAACTTTCAGCAAAACCTCACTTACTCCGTGAAATTCAATAAGTTGTATTGAATCAAGAGTAATAAATTCCAGCGTTAGTATCTAAGCATCATGCTTGCTCCATGATTCTTGATATTGAAAAATTGTTTTAATATCAACGTTATCTAGGAGCTGAAAATTATTTCAGAAACCATCATGTGTAGAAGATATTGTGATATCTGAAACAATATCTTGGTTGCAATATGATGGAGAATAATTTAATAAAATACATATTCTCATATTGTATGAGAATTTGTAAAGGTTGGAGATGCTAGGCATCCTAATCACCCAAAAGGTTTTCAGAATTAACATTATATTCGTGTTTCGTCCTTATGAGCTATAGTAGCCTGATCATGAAAGTTGTCATGATAAGGATGGATAGAAGATGTAGGTAAATTTTTTAGTACATTAAAAGGATTACTAAAAGGAATGAAATTTTGAAAGAACGCCAATCATTTGATGATGATGATCTACTTCAAAAGTGCAAGTCCAAAGGTATTAGTATTTGACTATACACGCTTTGAACTATGTATCATATGTATGGTGCCACTATTGATGTTGATAGATTCTTTTAAAAAGGAAAAGTAAATGCTGAAAGAGAATCTTGGAAATATTTGGAAGAAAAGAAAAGACTGGAAATGTCCAGCTTAGGTATATGAATGATATACACATTATGGGTATATTCTTTTCTTTTTAAACAATGTGGTTCTTGGGTATTGGATACTGAATTGGTTGGTGTGAAATGTCACAGAGAGAAACTCAATTCATGAACTACAATTCCCTAAGTAACTAGCAAAAGAATGTGTGATGATATTTATCAAAAACAAATAAAGTATTATTGTGTTTCTCGTTGACATCGCAACTTCCCTTCAAGATTTGTATTTTGATAATTGTTATTTTATTCCAGTATTATGAGAACGATGATGTTCAAATAATCACTGTATTGTATTGAAGATGGATGAACTCTTACAAATATAGTGGGATAAATCATGTCCATAAACACTGATGTTAAAGTGTCATAAGACGAATGACTAGAAGATCACTTATGAGTAACACTACAATTTAAATCATATCGGAAAGAAAACATGAAGAAACTCCATGCTGATGGAATTTTGGAGTCTGTTTAATTTTTGAATCAGTTGACACTTGTGAGAATTTCCTAGAAATGATTTAAATTTTGTTCATAGGCCAAAAAAGAACGAATGACTAAATTATTGGAAATTGTGAATATTGATGCATATAGTCCATTATGTGTAGCCATATGTGGTGGATCATTCAAACTTCATATACTTTAACCAAAGATTTGAGTGAATATATGTATATTTACTTAATTAGGGATAAGTATGAAACCTTTGAAAATGTTCAAATGATTTCAAGATGAAGTAGAAAATCATTGTAATGAGGAAATAAAGAAATTATGATTGGATCATAAAGGAAAATATTTGAGTTACAAGTTTAGCAAAAACACCTAAGATTCAAGGAATCATTCAATGGATTTATGTTTCCCGATAAACCATAGAAGTATGGACTATTCGAGAGATATAATAAAACCTTGTTTGACATGGTAGGATCAACAGTGTTATTTATGAAATTGCCATTATATTTGAAGATTAAGCTTTAGTGATTATCGCTTTGTGATCCGTTGAAATGACAGCATATGAGTTATGGATTGGGATAAAATCAAAGTTGTATTTTCTTAAATTTTGGTATGCTAGGCATAAGTGATATGTTTGCAACAAAAATCGGATAAGAATGTCTTTGTAGGTTATCCCAAATCAAAAGTTGGGTATTTCTCCATAACACGGAAGACAAAAGTGTTTGTCACTTAGAACGTCAAGTTTCTTAAGAAGGATTTTTTCATGAAAAGCTAAGTGGGAGGACAGTAGAACTTTGATAACGTTATTGAACCTAAGCTATGTGTGCTGAGTTGCGCAGCACCGGAAAATGTCCAGGAAGCAGCCATAATGCTCATGGCTCACATGCCTCAAAGGTTGTGGTCACGGAGATCTAAGTTTCTAATGAACCGCCGTTACTCGGGTAATATAATCAAATAGTAAGATTTCATATTGAATCATTGTTGTTTAACAATGATGAACCGACTACATGCAAAGAAGTGATGATGGGCCCTGACTCTGTTAAATGTCTTGAAGCCATAAAGTCCGTGATATTTCCATACACGTGAAACCAAGTTACTGAACTTGGAAGACCCTCTGGAAGGTATGAAGCCTATCAGTCATATTTGGATCTATAAAGAAACGGACATGGATGTTTCACATATATGAAATAGTTGAATGTCAATAAATAGTTTACAACAATGTTCAAGGAGTTGAATATGACAAGATTCGATCTTTCGTAGCGATATTTAGTCTGGACAGATTAATGTAGCAACCACTACATATGTCAATTGTTGTGTATGCTAGTTGAACAAACAAAACAACATTCTTATAAAAGAATGGTTACCGAGGACGTGTATGTGACACGGTCCGAAGGGTTTTTCTGAATCAAAGGGTGCTAAAAAGGCATGAAAACTTCAATAGTTGAAGTAAATATAGCGGAGTTGGAATCTTCACTGTGATGAAAATATTAAAATGTTTAATTTCACCAGAGACGATGAAGATGCTCGCATTTGCAAGAAATTAAGTGGGAGCGCTAAGACATATTTCTAATAGATTGTGTATAATACATATTGTTTATTGGAAATGATGTATCTTTTATTGACACAAGTTAATGATTTCATTAAAATTAGATTTAGATGAAAGTTTTGGGAAAAACTAGAATATTTGGCATCAAAGTCTATTTGGATACATTGAGACGCTAATATGGTAATGCCAAATGTACATAGATGAAATATTGATCGAGTTCAATATGGAAACAACGGGAAAAGTTCTTGCCACATGGAAAAGGTTGAATCAAGATTCAAGTATATTGATACTTGGTGAGTGAATCAAGATTCAAGTGTTTTAACACTTAGTGAGTAAAATCACATGAATATCTTGATAAACGATATTCAAGTGTTTTGGCACTTGGTGAGTAAAATCACATGAATATCTTAATCAATCATACCATGATATGTACATATCTAGATATGTCCTATGCTCTAAATGTTATGAGCATATACAAGGGTGACTCATAATATGATCATTGGACAATAGTAAGGATATTCTTATGATCTTTGGAAGAACTAAGAATATATTATGTATGTAGAAGTGAAAAATAGTTCATTGTAAAGTGTTACATTGATGATAGAAAGATAGTTCATTGTAAAATGTTACATTAGCACTATACAAAAAATTCATTGTCAGTGTTACATTGGAACTAAACAAATAATTCATTGTAAGTGTTACATTGATACTAGTTTTGTTACCAGATACAAACTAAGGTTATCTCAATATGGGCTATAGGTTAAGGTGGCACAATGTAATGGAAGGAAGTTCCATGATGGATTTGGATAAGTTCCAAAAAGGTTAAGGACATTGTGATGGATACTACAATGAAAGGATAAGTATAACACTGCTATAGTAACAGCAAAGGAACTAGGTGTGGTTCTCCATGGGCTAGTAATATGAAGATCTATTGTAACAATAGTGTCGACATGTTTTTAGCTCAAGGAACTAAGGTCTCACTAAAGGACCAAATTTATACAATGCCATATCATTTGCGAATGAGTGATGTGTAGAGACGCAAAAACATGCCAATACACACTAACCTCAAAGTGTGAGATATAGAGATTATGTTTGCCACTAGCAAACACGTATATACAACACCAGGAAGCCATAGGCGTTGAATGCGCAAGTTTTTCAAACTAGATTATAGACTCTAGTGCAAGTTGGAGACTGAAAGGAATATGCCCTTCGAGGCAATAATAAAGTGGTTATTATATTATTCTATGTTTATGATAAATGTTTATTTCTCATGCTATAATTGTGTTAACTGGAAACGTTAATACATGTGTGCTTAATAAACAAACAAAAGGTCCGAAGGGTTTTTTTGAATCAAAGGATGCTAAAAAGGCATGAAAACTTCAATAGTTGAAGTAAATATAGCGGAGTTGGAATCTTCACTGTGATGAAAATATTAAAATGTTTAATTTCACCAGAGACGATGAAGATGCTCGCATTTGCAAGAAATTAAGTGGGAGCGCTAAGACATATTTCTAATACATTGTGTATAATACATATTGTTTATTAGAAATGATGTATCTTTTATGGACACAAGTTAATGATTTCATTAAAATTTGGTTTAGATGAAAGTTTTGGGAAAAACCAGAATATTTGGCATCAAAGTCTATTTGGATACATTGAGACGCTAATATGGTAATGCCAAATGTACATAGATGAAATATTGAATGAGTTCAATATGGAAACAACGGGAAAAGTTCTTTCCACATGGAAAAGGTTGAATCAAGATTCAAGTATATTGATACTCGGTGAGTGAATCAAGATTCAAGTGTTTTAACACTTAGTGAGTAAAATCACATGAATATCTTGATAAACGAGATTCAAGTGTTTTGACACTTGGTGAGTAAAATCACATGAATATCTTAATCAATCATACCATGATATGTACATATCTAGATATGTCCTATGCTCTAAATGTTATGAGCATATACAAGGGTGACTCATAATATGATCATTGGACAATAGTAAGGATATTCTTATGATCTTTGGAAGAACTAAGAATATATTATGTATGTAGAAGTGACAAATAGTTCATTGTAAAGTGTTACATTGATGATAGAAATATAGTTCATTGTAAAATGTTATATTGGCACTATACAAAAAATTCATTGTAAGTGTTACATTGGAACTAAACAAATAATTCATTGTAAGTGTTACATTGATACTAGTTTTGTTACCAGATACAAACTAAGGTTATCTCAATATGGGATATATGTTAAGGTGGCACAATGTAATGGAAGGAAGTTCCATGATGGATTTGGATAAGTTCCAAAAAGGTTAAGGACATTGTGATGGATACTACAATGAAAGGATAAGTATAACACTGCTATAGTTGCAGTAAAGGAACTAGGTGTTGTTCTCCATGGGCTAGTAATATGAAGATCAATTGTAACAATAGTGTCGACATGTTTTTAGCTCAAGGAACTAAGGTATCACTAAAGGACCAAGTTTATACAATGCCATATCATTTGCTAATGAGTGATGTGTAGAGACGCAAAAAAATGCCAATACACACTGACCTCAAAGTGTCAGATCTAGAGATTATGTTTGCCACTAGCAAACAAGTATATACAACACCAGAAAGCCATAGACGTTGAATGCGCAAGTTCTTCAAACTGGATTATAAACTCTAGTGCAAGTTGGAGACTGAAAGGAATATGCCCGAGAGGCAATAATAAAGTGGTTATTATATTATTTCATGTTTATGATAAATGTTTATTTCTCATGCTATAATTGTATTAATTGGAAACGTCAATACATGTGTGCTTAATAAACAAACAAAAGGTTCCTACTGATGCCTCTCATTACACTAGCTTGTTGATTAACAGATGATCGAGGTTTCCTGATCATGACACTAGATGTTGTTAATAACAAGGTCACATTATTGATTGAATCATGTGATGAACATACCCACAAAGTATAGTAACACAATCATGCCATTAATGTTTACACTACTATAACGTCATTTAAAGTAACCCTAATCATTAGACGATGAGATCACGTCAATCACTGGCTCCGGAAGAGTAATTTTTATTGCATCAAATGTCACACCGTAATAGGGTGATTATAAAGGTGTCGTCAGATACTTGGAAAGTGTTAGTTGAGGCTCGTGAATTAAGAGCGGGATTTGTCCATCCTGATGACGGATAGATATACTCAGGACCCTCTTAGTGATATCACATTAACATAGCTAGCAAGGAAGTGATAACGATCACTAAGAATGTTATATCATAGGAACAAGAAAAGAGTACTTGTCAGTAACGGGAACGAACTAGGTATGAATAATACTGAATGATCGGATCCCGGATAAGTAAAATATCGCAAGACAAAAGGAATTGGTTATTGCGAATAAAAGGCCACACGATCACAAAGTCATCGCATGAACTGGTGGGAGTCATTATGGATATACATGTCCCGCTAATGATTATTGATCAGTGAATATCTCGATTATGTCCACACAGTTCGCGACCCATAGGGAGACTCACTTAAGGAGAGTCGACGTATTTGAGTGGGTAGGGAACAGCGGAGAAGATAATGGACATCGCAGGAATTTGTTCTGTCGAGTTTGCCGAAATGGTTTCGGGGTATCAAAACAAAGCAAGGAAATAAAATATTAATGTGTTCATTAAATGAAGTACTCATTAAATGAAGTGTTCATTAAATTGAGTTGTATTAAAATAAGAGAATTGAAGTGCTTTAATTGAAAGACCTTTGGTTTTTTCAGTGCAGAATAAATGGAGAAAGTAGAGATTGAATTATGTGTGAGTGGAGTGTCCAATACGCAATTCGCCGGTATGGTGGAACGGGCAACATACTTATTGGGTGTCATACATTCCGATGTATGTGGGCCAATGAGCGTCTCCATGCACAATGGTTATCGTTACTTTGTCACCTACATTGATAATTTGAGTAGATATGGGTATATGTAATTGATGAAACACAAGTCTGAAACTTTGAAAAGTTCAACGAGTTTCAGAGTGAGGTTGAAAATCAACTCAACAAGAAAATCAAGCACCTTTGAACTGATCAAGGGGACGAGTATTTGAGTCACGAGTTTGGCATGCATCTGAAGGCTTGTGGTATCATACCACAACTTACACCAGCTAGACACTAGAGCGTAATTGTGTGTCTGAGCGGCGTAATGGCACCTCTAACATCCTGATTTTTACGGGTTAATTTTTTTAAAGACGAAGGATGTTGCCATGTAATAAAATGAAAGAATATTTTATTTATTTGAAGTTTCTAAAATTAATTCCAAACTATTTCGAATTAATTTAATCAAAGGAATATTTGCATCTAATTTGGTTCTTATTGAATCTCTAATTGAATCTGGGTTTTATTCCACACATGCATGTGCATGCATGCATAACACGTTCGTGCTCTGTCTCTCATCTTCTTCTGTACCGATATGTACTCATATTCCTTCCTCTTCTCTATTTCTTTTTTTCTTTCTCTTATTCTATCGATGCAGCCACCTGGCCAACCCAACCGAGCAGCCCATAGAGGCCCAGCCAAACCAGACCCTATCGCACACACATGAAGCAGTCCGACAAGAACACATACAGAACATGACTGCGTAGAACTCTGGTTCCGATTCTTCCGCAGCCGTAAACAAAGCCTCCCCTCGGCGCATAAAAAGCCCTAGGTCATCGCCCCTGCTCTTCTTTTCCACCCCACAGCCGCCACCCCAAACCCTAGCTCGAAAACCGATCTAATCTTGCGGATCTCCTCGAGGCCGCCGCCGAACGCCGCTCGCGTTCCAAGAGCTCGGACCACCGGACGACGAATGGCTGCGCCACCAGCACCGCGAGGAGAAGACGAACTGATTCGTAGAACCGGAAGGACGAGCCGCTGATCGCCGGAGACGCACGCGACCACGTCTACAGCTTGATATCACCATATGGACACGTAGATTGCCGTCGACTCGGTGAGAACCATCTAAAATCCTTGCACACATGAGTTAGACTAGATCATGGCTATCTCCTAGACATAGTCGCTGCTCTTAGTTTCGTAGTTGCGCAGCTGCCAGTGAACCGAATGCCGATCATTGGCATGAGCAGACCACCTTTCACACTCCAGATTCCCTCAAGCCCAACATATGAACTTGCACGATAATTAAAGGAGCCCAGGTGTGGTTTAGTTTGCGAATATATTGGATGTTTAGCAAACCTGTTGGAGAGGTGATCGGGTATAATACGCCATAATATGGGAATATATACATATACGCGTACGTGTAGTTGCATGTTCCTGTATACTGTTTCCATCCGTTCAGCTAGGTATGCATGTTGGATTAGTGTAGATATACCAATCGATATTATTTTCTGGTCGATGGAATAAATATATAGCTGTTGTGATTATTAATTGGATATTCTATCTTTGTCTAGTCAGATTCTGTACGTCGCTTTGGATCAGTTGCTTTTGCTAGTTGGTTCTTGTCTGTTGTGTAGTAGCTGTTGTAAATCCATCACACTTGCATGCCTAGTATGGTAGTTAGTCGGGTCAGGTCGCTGGTAAATATAGAATAGTACAATTCGCTCACTTTGCTTATTAAACTAGAATAATCGTGGCTGTTATTTTAAGGCGTCGGGTAAAATAGTAGCGTGACTCTGGTTGTTACATTGATGCCATGCTGCTTGCTATGCTACGGTCAATTTTGTGTTGCTCGGTGCATGGCTGTTGCAGGTCAGTTGTGCGTATTATTGCATGTATAAATAGTCTAATCTTAGTTTAGCTCCTGTGTACTACTAACGCGTGTGTATGTGTAGTCTGTTTATCTTAATTTCTGCATGCATGCATGTGTAAAGTATAGTAGAAGCTTTCTGCATGCGTTGGTTATTTCATGTGTGCAGTTCACTAGCTTTGTGCATCCTTATTCATTAGTCATGTATGCTTAATTACATGTCTAGCTCGCAGATAGTTTGTTTTTATTTTAGTGCATCTTACACTAAAAACCGTGTCACCTATAGTGACTGTATTATGTATATATTATTATTCGTCGAGAATGGTAGACCGACCTCGGTACCAAACCGTCCATACCTCGCGAGCCTAATTATATCTTTTATTTGGATATTTCTATTTGGATTTTATTTGTGGTTCTTGGATTTTGTATTTATGTGTGGTTCATCGTTATGACGAGTAGGGAGTGACGAGTTCGATCAGAATCAAGACTACGAGGAAGAGCAGTACAACAACAACGAAGGCATGCCCCTTTCATAATTATCCCATGTTTTGCAAGTGCATGTTATTTATTGTTTTACAAATATACTGCTATTTTGGTTACACACATATCGCCATACACTACCCTGAGTAGAGATTATATATTAATCTTGTAGAGTAGAATTGCTTACCCATGCTAAATAATATTTAGAATCCTTGATCTTCCCTCTTTAGAGGAATTGGATGACCCTCGGGTCAAATACACACTTTTGAAACTTGTTGAGCTCGCTGAGCTAGCTGTTGTTGCTATCTTCTACTCTACTCTACTCTAGGTGAAATTTACCGTCTAAACACTGGCGTGGGCGACAGCTGGATCAAAGGAAGAAGCGATTGGCTGCCCTTCACTAGATGGAGGGAGCAATCTGTCGTCCGTGCCGCATGAGGGTCTAATAAGTCTTGGATTTGAAGATTGTGACCACCGTACAACCACATGCTATAATGGACACTGGCTTGGTTAAGTAGGTTAGTCAGCCTTAGGTGTCGATGTCGCCGTACCGCTGATGAGGTGTCGCCTCTGAGGAGCCTTCGCATGTATGGGAGGACCGGTTTGGGGACATACTCTCAGTTCCGTGCGCCAGACCCGGTGGGCTCGTCACATCTTTGGGGGATCTAGCTAAAAGACGTTGTCACGATCCCAATCTGTCGGTACACCAAATGGTGTGTACTAAACCAGCGGCCACTGGTGGGCAACGAGACGGGGTTCTGTCGTGTGGGAAAAGTGTACAACCTCTACAGAGTTAAAATTAGTTGAATAGTGGTGTCCACGGTCATGGACGACACATGGATCCTTCTTGACATATAGGAACTTGTCTTGCTATTTCCCTCTTTGCCTCTATCTTTCCCTTGGAATCTGATAATGTAGGTGAGTTGTCGAGGACAACCACAATGATGAGAAACACCATATTGATGATAAAAATATGTTTTCATCTAAAACTTCCTTCATCAAAATTACTACTGTATTACAAACAAATTGGCATTTATGCAAAACAACCATACATCCTCCACATAAAGCCACATGTAGTTATATCAGGTTTTGCATAAGGGGTATGTTGAGTACTTTATGTACTCATGGCAATACTTTTGTTGAAATTCAGAGTAGTATGAAGGAGCTACTATGATAGCGCTGAGGAGTGAGGTCTCGTGGACTACATCGACTGCCTGTGGCTGAGATGGAGTCGCTGCGCATTTTATTTCTGCTATGTTTCTGGTTGTGATATATGTCACAAGACATTATACTATGTGGCTATTGCTATTCAAACTTTGTAATAATACTTTTTGAATGTTATCCAATGGTAACTATGTTGTCAACTTGATCTTGGGATTGACGAGATGCACAGGGAGGTCTAGAGGTTAAATTGCGGTCCTCACAACACCTTATTTGATAGTGTGTGGTGTATGACGTCTCTCACCGACTTATCTGTATTATTCTGGACATACGCGTTAGAAACTGCCGCATTCATTTTAAATAGGGCATCATCCAAATCCGTGGAGATAACGCCATATGATATATGGCATGGCACGAAGCCAAAGTTCTCTTTTCTGAAAGTTTGGGGATGTGATGCTTATGTTAAGGGACTACAGCCCGACATACTCGAACCGAAGGCAAAAAAATGCATCTTTGTAGGGTATCCAAAACAAACTATTGGATACACCTTCTACAACAAGATCGAGGGAAAAATGTTCGTCGCTAAGAATTGTACCTTTCTCGATAAAGAGTTCCTCGTGAAAGGTGTTAGTGGAAGGAAAGTATAACTCGATGAGATAGTTGATCCTGATCTCCAAATACCGAGTAATGCAGCAAAAGTTGTTACAGAACTGTCCTCATCAATTGGAGTGGGAGAAAATGATGATGACCATGACAATCACATCGAGGCACCTACTAAACCTTGTAGGTCAATGAGAGTGCGTACTTCTCCTGAGTAGTATGGCAATCTTGCCAACATGGTCATGTTGATTGAACATTATGGACTTGCAACTGAAAGAAAATTTCATGTTTTCCTATGTTTTGCGTGTTAGATAACAATACTGTGGATACTATTCATGTGCGCTAAGTGTGCAGGAAGCTTTGAGGGGGGCTAGATAATCCGGCCTACCTCATTTCTCAAAGGGAGCCAAGGCGCGTCGCTTAGTATCCGGTCAGATTTTCTCCCGGAAAATCCGAATTGGGGCGCTTTTTCTTCCCTAGGCCAGATAATCCGGCTGTCGCATGGGCCGGATAATCCGGCCCCCAGTTTTTGAGCAAAGGGAGCCAAGGCGCGTCGCTTGGTATCGAGTCAGATTTTCTCCCGGAAAATCCGAACTGGGGCGGTTTCTCCTCCCCAGGCCGGATAATCCAGCCTTCACATAGGACCGGATAATCCGGCCCCCAGAAGTTGATCAAGGGCAAGCTCGGCGCGATGCTCAAATAGGGGGCAGATTATCTGCCAGATATTCTGAGTCTGGGGCGGTGTTTTCCCCAGGCCAGATAATCCGGCCATCACTTGGGCCGGATAATCCGGCCCCCAAAGTGTCCAACGACTGGTTTCTGAAGAGGGTATAAATACCCTTTCTTTCCCAACGTTCAGAACTCTTGATTCATTCGAAATTGTCCAGACATTGTGCAAGAGCTCTCATTCTTGATCTCCCACTTCAACCACCTGAAGGTGTTGATCTTTGGGGGAATTGAAGGAGGAGAAGTTCATCATCATCATCACGAATCAAGCGCTCCAACTCCTCTCCATTCATTTGGAGAAATCCCTGATCTAGTATTCTTGTCAATACCTAGATCTTGTTCATTGTATTTGATAACTTTGTTCTTGTGGCAGCTTGTTGTCATTTCGGGAGCCTCCAAGTTGTTGTGGAGTTGTTGCCCTGCTAGTTGTGTAAAGGTGTCGGTGCCTGCCTCGAAGGGTACCTATAGTGGAAAGGTGGATCGGGCCTTTGGTGGTGAGATCCATCGGAGAACAGGGTGAGGCCTATTGTAGCGTGGTGGTCTTAGTACCGCCCACCCCTCCAACATAGACGTACTTCCCTTAACAAGGAAGGAACTGCAGTCAAACAAATCCTGTGTCTCTGCGTGCTTCACTTCGGTTTACCCGTTCCTCTTCCACTCGCTCTTTACTCGCTAGTAGATAGGTTTGCATATAGGGAAATTCCACCTAATAGTTTATCTAGAGAATTTCCCCTTTGTGCTAAGCCTAAAGTTGAAAAATTATTAAAAATTGGTGTAGCACCTATTCACCCCCCTTCGAGGTGCCCATACGATCCATTTCAATTGGTATCAGAACCCCGGCTCTTAATTCGGGCTTAACCGCCTAAGAGTAGTATGGGTACCAAGGATGATGGGAATGAGGCTGTGGATAAGGTCACAATGGGTGATCTCAAGTTGTTGGAAACAACCTTGTTGAAATCCTTTGAGGCCAAGATGGAGGAGATGAATCAAATGATTGCTCACCTCACATCATCCATAGCCCCATCTCCATCCTCCTCTGAGGCTCCCACACCATCATCTAAGGAAAAGGGTAACACTGGATCCAAGGATGATGATGCGGAAGGTGAAAAACTTAATGGCTCCACCTCCAAGAAGGGAAGTGGTAAGGAGGAATATAGTGAAGTTCGCCACGTATATTCCCCCAAACCACCTATCCCTCATCCTCATATAAACAATAGGGGTGATCCACCCAAACTCACTGCATCCTCTTTCAATCAATGGCAATTCCTAATCAAATCTCATGTTTGCAGCTCCTCTATTGAATTGTGGAGGATTATTGAAGAGGGTCTTCATATTGGAGATCAAACCAACCTAACAAGAAGAGAAGTTGTGGACAGCCAGTTGAATGCCACCGCTCTCCACATGATACAGCTGGGTGTGGGTCCCAAGGACATGCCACACATTGAACATCTCAACACAGCTAAAGAAGCTTGGGATGCTCTTACGGATCTCTTCGTTGGAAATGAAAGCATGAGAAGGAACAGGTATGATGCCCTTAGTAATGAAGCTGAGGGTTTCTACATGTTGGATTGTGAAAGCCATGAGGACATGTATAGAAGACTTAAGGGCATCGCCACAACTTTTCGAAAGCATGGGGCCACTCACATTGATGATGCATGGATAAAAAGGAAATATGTGAGTGCCTTAATGCCTTTCGAGCCAACGGACTTGAAGAGCCTGCAAGGTAGACATAACTATCATCAAATGACATCCAATGAAGTCATGCAAGAAATGGCCTCATTCAAAGTGGCATCAAAGAATGCTGAAGATGCCCGTGCTCGGGCCATTGGAATGCAAAAGGGTGTCAATGTGGCTCTCAAAGCCAATGTTGTTGAGCAAGAGGAAGATGAAAGAGATTTTGAGGGGACCTCCATGGACTGCCCCGATGAAGTCAAACGTGCTCATGGTGAGTACATGGAATTTTATGCAAGGGACTTTTGGAAGGACCCTGCCAAAGCCAAGTCAGAACTTGAGCGCAAGAATGGGTCAAATGGAAGAAGAGAAAGTGGCCCAAGATTGAGAACTCGCTACAACTGTGCAGATAGAATGCACTTTGTAGCCGAGTGTTCGTATCAAAATAGAGAAGACAATGGTGGTAGGCTCATTCTTAAATAGAAATCTAAAGCACCTAATAAGAAGCCATTTATTAAGAAGAATGGCCCCTTCAAGAAGCAACCCAAGATCGTCTTAGTTGCACAAGAAGAATACTCCTCTGCAAGTGAAGATGAAGAGGATGATGATAGTTCACGCGAGGTGGCTGCTATAGCCACCACATCGACTCCTTCATCTCTCTTCGACTCGCCAAACGAGAACGTCATCAACAACAACGCCACTTGCCTAATGGCAAGAGGGTCCGAGGTATGAACTTCTAGCTCTTCATTTCCTAAGACTTACATAATTTTGGATATGGATGATCATGATAGTCTTAAAATGAAAGAAGAAGTTATTACTTTGGATACCTTTTTCACTAACCTACAAGGTGAGCACAAACTCCATTTTGATGCTCTTATGAGTCAACTTGCTCAAGCCGAAGATCTTCTTGAAGAAAAGGGCAGAATTGAAAGAGAAGATGCCTTGGAGATAGCCTCTTTAAAGAATGCCTTGGAAGAGGAAGAGGAAGCTCGAGTATCTTTGGAAGAGAGACTCGAATCCATTGAGGAGTCATAAGAAGAAGTTGTAGCTCAGCTCATCAAAGAACGTGACCATGCTCTTGCCAAGGTAAAGAAACTAAAGAAAGAAAAGATTGACTTTGGGGCTGTTCATGCTAGACTTTTGGAGAAGTTTGATAATCTTGAAAGTGCTCACAAGGCATTGAAGAGTGATCATTCTACTTTAAATGAGTCTCATGACCAGCTCCAAACTCAATTGAAACGGTATGATGTGCCAAGTACCTCCACTTCATCCTCCGGAAAAGAAGACCTTGCGAGAAGTTCTCAACACAAAGGTAAAGGAGTTATTGATGAGATACTGAGCAGGCAAAGGACAAACAATAGTAAAGAAGGTCTTGGTTACATACCCAAGACAAAGAGCAAGAAAAACAACAAGAAGAAGAAGAGCAAGACTGCTCAACCGAAGACTAGCAACATTACCAATGACAAGGCTAATTATGATGGTTTTGCAGGGGCCAACAATCCTAACTTTGAACTATCTTGTGATTATTATGGTGATGTTTATGCTAGTTATGTAGGCCCTTATGATTGTTACATTCCTTGGTCTATTGGGTTCCCAAGACCCTTGTTACTAACATGAGAGGACCCATTGAAAAATGGGTACCTAAAACCA
Source organism: Avena insularis (assembly GCA_023614405.1). Lineage (NCBI taxonomy): Eukaryota > Viridiplantae > Streptophyta > Magnoliopsida > Poales > Poaceae > Avena > Avena insularis. The sequence continues at coordinate 333,619,406 of CM042696.1, forward strand.
AGAAGTAATTTTCTTGTAGGGCTATGCGGTTCTAAATGGGTACTCGATAGCGGTTGCACGAGTCATATGACCGGAAGCAAGGAGATCATCACGGAGATGCGGCCAAACCTTGATCACATAACCGTCTCCTATGGTGACAAGTCAAAATCTGAGGTATTGGGTCTCGGCAAAGTTGTGGTGGCTCACGATATCTCTCTCGTGGATGTCATGCTTGTTGAGACCCTCGGGTATAACTTACTTTCAGTTCGCGCCCTTGGTAAGATGGGCTTTGCAGTTTATATTGATGCTGATTTGGTGGTACTCTTGTGGAGCAAGTCTCTAAAAGTCGCTTTTGTGGGATATGTCGAAAATGACCTGTACGTGGTGGACTTTTCGGGGAAAACCACTACAGGCCCGATGTGTCTTTTTGGAAAGGCTGACGCGGGTTGGCTATGGCATCGCCAACTAGCCCACGTCAATATGAGAACTTTGCAAAGTCTCCACAAGGGTGGCCACATCCTTGGACTAAAGGAAAATGTCTCCTTTGCCAAAGATCGTGTTTGCAGGGCGTGTGTTGAAGGGAAAATGCATGACTCACCTCATCGAAGGAAAACTATTATCTCATCAAAAAGGATTTTGGAGCTCCTTCATGTGGACCTCTTCGGACCTCCATCTCATGCAAGCCTCGGTGGGAAGAAGTATTATCTAGTGATTGTTGATGATTACTCAAGATACACTTGGGTTTATTTCTTCAAGTTGAAGAGTGAAACTCAACAGACAGTCATCGACTTCACCAACGAGGTTCAACGTCAACACAACGTCCCCAATCTGGCTATAAGAAGTGCTAACGACTCTGAGTTCAAGAACTACACCTTAAATGAGTTCCTAATTGAAGAGGGGATAAGACATCAATATTCCGCTGCGTACACCCCTCAACAAAATGGTGTAGCCGAGAGGAAAAATTGAACTCTAATGGATATGGCAAGATCAATGTTAGCCGAATTTAAATCTCCATATAACTTCTGGGCTGAAGCAATCTCTACTACTTGTCATTCATCCAACCGATTATACCTCCGCAAGATCTTGGACAAGACTCCGTATGAAATACTTACCGGTAACAAGCCAAACATCTCATACTTTCGGGTTTTCGGGTGTAAGTGTTTCTTTCTTATCATGGGAGTTTGTTTATCCAAGTTTGATTCTAAGGCTCTAGAAGGTATTTTTTGTTGGTTATGGTGCCGAATCGCACACTTATAGAGTCTACAATAAGCTCTCCGGAACTGTTGTAGAATCTTGTAGTGTGGTGTTCGAGGAAAATGACGTTCCGTCTTGAGCAAGTTGGTGTTTGTGATGCAGATGTTGAAATACCCCAAGATGCCATAAGAAGAATGGGCGTGGGATTTTTCCGCCCCATTGAGGAACCCCTTGTGGCGGATCGGGAAGGACAATGCTCTACTCATATAGAGCCCTCATCTACACATACTCAACATGTTCCAACCATGGGGGCAACTTCTACACCATCTCCATCAACTGCTGAAGGTCAAGATGTTCCTGAAAGCTCCAGGCTGGATTTTCCGGTTGACACTGGATTATCCGGCCACCCCGCTCCAGCTGACCATGTTGCTCCTGGTGGTGAAGATATCAACGCAAGCTCTAGGCCGGATTTTCCGGCAAGCCCCGGATTATCCGGCCCCTCGCTAGTTCAAGCAAGCCCCAGGCTTCCTGATGAAGCTTCTACAAATACTCCCAGGCCGGATTATCCGGCCCTGACTTACCGGCTCAGCAGCCTCTTGTTACGGCTACAAACTCATCTCAAGGGCACGCGTCACCACCACCTACTGCTGATATTCCAGTTCGTGATCAAGGTCGAGTAAATGCTTCCAATGAAGATTCAAGTGATGAATATACTCCTCCAAGAGACAACAAACTTATTGAACTTCGTCGCAAGGCTCGGGCTGATCGTAACCTTGAGTTGAGGGGTCACACCCTTGACAAGGTTGTTGGTGATCTTCGACGAAGGGTATCTACAAGAAGAGAATTGGCCAGTTTTGGTGAGCATCAAGCTCATATCTCTATGGTCGAACCTAAGAAGGTCTTTGAAGCACTTGAAGATCCAGACTGGGTTTTTGCTATGCATGAAGAATTGAATAATTTCGATCCTAACAAAGTCAGGAAACTCATGGAAAAACCCCAAGATTGCCGCAATATTATCGGCACCAAGTGGATATTCAAAAACAAGCAAGACGAGAATGGCATTGTTCGGAGGAACAAGGCAAGACTTGTGGCACAAGGTTACTCCCAAGTTGAGGGCATTGACTTTGGCGAGACCTATGCTCCAGTGGCTCGCCTTGAGTCCATCTGTATCCCTCTTGCTTATGCTGCCCATAACAATTTTAAGTTGCAGCAAATGGACATCAAGAGTGCCTTCCTTAATGGTCCTATACATGAGTTGGTATATGTAAAGCAACCCCCGGGTTTTGAGGATCCTAACTTTCCGAACCATGTCTACAAACTCGATAAGGCACTCTATGGCCTTAAACAAGCCCCACGTGCGTGGTATGAGCACCTTAAAGAGCTTTTGTTAGATCGTGGCTTCGAAGTTGGGCAAATCGATCCCACTCTTTTTACTAAGAAGGTTAAGGGGGAGCTCTTCGTATGCCAACTATATGTAGACGATATCATTTTTGGTTCTACTAATAAAGTTTTTAATGATGAATTTTCAAATCTTATGACTGACAGGTTTGAGATGTCTATGATGGGGGAATTACGGTTCTTTCTTGGATTCGAGATCAAGCAACTTAGAGAAGGAACTTTTATTAATCAAGCAAAGTACATCCAAGACATGCTCAAGAGATTCAAGATGACGGATCTAAATGGGGTCGCCACTCCAATGCAAACAAAATGTCATCTTGAACTTAACCCACATGGTAAAGATGTGGACCAAAAGGTATACCGGTCCATGATCGGCTCTCTTCTTTACCTCTGCGCATCTAGACCCGATATCGTGTTGAATGTGGGAGTGTGTGCAAGGTATCAAGCAACTCCTAAAGAAAGCCACTTAGTGGCGGTCAAGAGGATCTTTCGATATTTGGTTCATTCCCCTAACTTTGGTCTCTGGTATCCCAAGGGCTCCAATTTCTCTCTATGTGGTTATACTGACTCAAATTGGGATGGTGATAAGGATGATCAGAAACCCACTTCTGGAGCTTGTCAATTCATGGGAAGATCTCTTGTATGTCGGTCCTCTAAAAAGTAGAATTGTATATCTCTCTCCACCGCCGAAGTTGAATATGTTGCTGCTGCCAGCCGCTTCCACTCAATTATTATGGATGAGGCAAACTTTAAAGGAATACGGTGTCAATTGTGACAAAGTGCCTCTTTTATGTGATAATGAAAGTGCAATCAAAATTGCGTACAATCCTGTTCAGCACACAAGGACGAAGTATATTGAGATTCGGAATCATTTTATTCGAGACCATGTTGCTCGCGGAGATATTGATCTATCTTTTGTGAGCACGAAGAACCAACTTGCGGATATCTTTACAAAGCCACTTGATGAAGCAAGATTCTGCTACTTGAGGAATGAGCTAAATATCATTGATTCCAGGAGCTTGTCTTGATTACCCATGCACTCACTCATTCATCTCAATCCTTCTTTGGTCTAGGTGTGGGCATGGATATAGGGGGAGTGTGGTCCTAACTCATTGGGCTAACCCTCCCCCCATAATGCCAAAAGCAAGATAAATCATTTCTCTTAATATCATTTTGTGATATGTGAGCTTCTTGATGAGTATTGGTCGTGAACCCAAGATATATCTTCGTGGTGTCACACCATACACTCCAACAAGGTGGCCTCGGCCACCGCCCTCTCCCTTGAGGAGAATTGGCTCTTTTTGGATGTTCTTTGCTATCTCATGTTCTTATGGGAATCACACTCAATCTTGGCTTTTATTTGATTTGGATTTTGCAATTTTGACTGTCTAGTACCATCTCAGTTTGGCTCTCTTAATACTAAGCCTTTCCCTACCCCTAAGCCATCTATTCTAGCACACAAGTCCCTTGTACACCTTGTGGGGGTGTTGTTTGGGGACACGCGGGCCTGGTTCTGTGTACAACAGAATTCCAGATTTGAGGCTAGATAATCCGGCCCAAGTGTAGGCCGGATAATCCGGCCCTAGCGGACTTCGTCTTAAAGGGAAGGGATCGGGGGAAGGGCTCATAACGAGTAGCACTTATCTCCCAACCCTCTCCTCCTCCTCAGCCGCCGCCTGTAGTCCCCCACCCTCCCCGGAGCCTCTCCGGCCACCAGATTTTTCAGGCCTCCCCGGATCTTCTTCTCCGCGCCTCCGGGTACCTTCTCCTCCGCGTTCTTCCTCCAATGAGTGAGGGTAACTCCCTCTCTCCCCATCTTTGGCTAGATGTGTTACTTGTTGGGTGGAACGTTGTCTAGAAGGATGTGTTTTCGCATAGAAATCGTAGTCTTGCAGTTTCTAGGCCCGATCTACTTTTTTGCATTCAATCTAGGTGAAATTGAAATTTTCTGCCAGGGCCGGATTATCCGCCCCTGGCCAGGCCGGATAATCGGGCCTGACAGATTCGATTCAGGTTCAGTTTCACTATGGAGTATGCATTGGGTAGATTTGTCCTATGAACTTTTTGACTACTTTTTTTCCATGCTCTCTCCTGGACATGTGTGTATGCTTATCCCCTTGCTATCACCCTTATTCTCCTCACAGGTGGTTCCAGTGTTCCCAAGACCTACAAGCGCCGCCCCCGCGCCAAATACTTTCGGGACGACGGACAAGGTAACTTGGTGGACGAAGTTGAGTTGAGGAGGAGAAAGAACGAGGAGAAGCGCATGGATGAACAAGCTAAGAGGACTATGAAGGGGGTGTCCAAGAGGAAGGGCAAGGAGCCCAAGATCAACTACAGGACTTTGGATGCGGTTACCTATTCCTCCATCCGTCACCGTGACTTGTTTGCTAAGCTGCCTCGTGATGATGAGCTGGGGGATACTCGTTTTTGGTGTGCAGAACAGAAGGGAATCTATGAAGATGTGTATGCCAGGCTGAACATTAGGCCTATGCACCCCAGGTACTTGCTGATCCTTTGGAGAAGGATCATCTTGTGGATGCGATGTTTGTGGCTGAGAGGATGGGGCTGCACCATCTCATGTCTCTCCAGTGCTCCTTTGACTCTGAGGTGGTGAAGCAGTTCTTCTCCACTTTGGTTATTTATGGGGATGAGCGTCGCACTATGAAGTGGATGACTCATGACAGGCCTATGACTGCTGATTTTCACGTGTTTGCTGAGGTTCTTGGATACTCTTTCCACAGCAGGGATAGAGCCAGTGGCCACCGCATCATCACCCAGCTGAAGCCCAACAAAGATGCAGCTCTCTCTCCTTGCACTGTGGACAATGGCATTGTGGGCACTCTGGCTGGCCTTGCTCCCATCTATGCTGCCTTAGTGGGTCTCTACCGTGACTCCATTACTCCGAGTGGGGGCAACAATTACAGCATCCGTGGTCACCTTGTTCAGCTACTTCAATTTTCTCATGAGGTTGCCTCTTGCGAGGACGAGTCGGTACAGTACAGGCTGGATGTCATGGACTTCATTTACCATGAGTTGACTGATGCTATGTTCAACCGTCTGTCCATTCCCTATGCACCCTACATTATGTTGCTCATCAGGCACCTGCTTCCTGCTGCGGAGGTCCACATTGACTCAGTGCATAAGGCCAAGAAGATCTACAACAAGGTTCGGAAGACCTCTCACCCCTCCTCTGCTCCTGAGGGCCTCATGAGGGATGCTCGCAGGCCTCCAGTGGATGCTCGCAGGCCCCCATTGCCTCCTGTTGCCCGTGAGATCAAGCAGCTGAACTGGTTCCAGCGTAACATTCTGTGCATGGGAGTGGACACGCGCAAGGATTAGTACGAGGCATACAAGCAGCGCCATGAGTTGGCTCACTCCCAGCAGCTCATTCTCCACCATGTGTTCGGTGCTTCGGGTGATCCTCTGGCTCCTACACCTCCCACTCCATATGCTCGGTGGAACTCTTCCTCCAGGTTGAACTATGGTGAGCTGGAGCGTCACTTGTTCCCCTCTGCGCCTGATGCTGATGACGAGGATGAGGATGGTGACACTGAGGAGCTTGAAGATGAGGATGAGGATGAGAATGAAGACGAGGAAGAGGATGAGGACGAGGACTACGAGTGATCCTATGGGGCGCTAGCATCGCTCTTCTCCCTTTTTGGTGTCTCGATGCCAAAGGGGGAGAAGTAGTTCTATTAGGGTGTCCGTGGATTTGCATGGGTCGGGCATAAGCACTTGCATTTTTCTATTCGTCGTTTTCTTGCTTGTGCCCATTTAGCGTTGAACTTTAAATTTGTGGTTTGTGGTTGGTTGAGACTCTATGTGGTTGTCTGGATTATTATGCCTATGGATTTCATCTCATGGATTATGCGTACGGAGCTATCTATTCATATCCTATTGCTGGAGGTTCTTATCACGGAAGGCGCTCATATTGGTTATCCGGTAATAATTGTGGCTTATGTCAAGGATGCCTTCCCTCTACCTCGGTGGTATGTGTATGTTGCTCACATGTCTATGGAATAGATTCACCTATTTGTGTGCATTTGTATTCCAATGCAAAATTCTATTATGCACACATTGAGGGGGAGTCTCTTTCATGGTTATTACTGTTTGTCTTGTGACTTTCTCCTGCAAATCCTGGTATTGTCATCTAACACCAAAATGGGGGAGATTGAAAGAACAGTTCATGTTTTCCTATGTTTTGTCTGTTACATAACAATACTGTGGAGACTATTCATGTGTGCTAAGTGTGCAGGAAGCTTTGAGGGGGCCGGATTATCCGCCCCACCAAGGGCCGGATAATCCGGCCTACCTCATTGCTCAAAGGGAGCCAAGGCGCGTCGCTCAGTACCCGGTCGGATTTTCTCCCGGAAAATCCGAACTGGGGCGGTTTTTCTTCCCCAGGCCGGATAATCCGGCTGTCGCATGGGCCGGATAATCTGGCCCCCAGTTTTTGAGCAAAGGGAGCCAAGGCGCGTCGCTCGGTATCCGGTCGGATTTTCTCCCGGAAAATCCGAACTGGGGCGGTTTTTCCTCCCTAGGCCGGATAATCCGGCCTTCACATAGGACCGGATAATCTGGCCCCCAGAAGTTGATCAAGGGCAAGCTCGGCGCGATGCTCAGATAGGGGGCAGATTATCTGCCGGATATTCCGAGTCTGGGGCGGTGTTTTCCCCAGGCCGGATAATCCGGCCCCCAAAGTGTCCAACGGCTGGTTTCTGAAGGGGGTATAAATACCCTTTCTTTCCCAACGTTCAGAACTCTTGATTCATTCGAAATTGTCCAGACATTGTGCAAGAGTTCTCATTCTTGATCTCCCACTTCAACCACCCGAAGGTCTTGATCTTTGGGGGAATTGAAGGAGGAGAAGTTCATCATCATCATCACGAATCAAGCGCTTCAACTCCTCTCCATTCATTTGGAGAAATCCCTGATCTAGTATTCTTGTCAATACCTAGATCTTATTCATTGTATTTGATAACTTTGTTCTTGTGGCAGCTTGTTGTCATTTCGGGAGCCTCCAAGTTGTTGTGGAGTTGTTGTCCCGCTAGTTGTGTAAAGGTGCCAGTGCCCGCCTCGAAGGGTACCTATAGTGGAAAGGTGGATCAGGCCTTTGATGGCGAGATTCATCGGAGAACATGGTGAGGCCTATTGTGGTGTGGTGGTCTTAGTACCGCCCACCCCTCCAACGCAGACGTACTTCCCTTAACAAGGAAGGAACTGTGGTCAAACAAATCCTGTGCCTCTGTGTGCTTCACTTCGGTTTACCTGTTCCTCTTCCACTCGCTCTTTACTCGCTAGTAGATAGGTTTGCATATAGGGAAATTCCACCTAATAGTTTATCTAGAGAATTTCCCCTTTGTGCTAAGCCTAAAGTTGAAAAAGTATTAAAAATTGGTGTAGCACCTATTCACCCCCCTCTAGGTGCCCATACGAACCATTTCAGCAACCTACAAGGAAGCAATGGAAGTCCCTAAGTGTGAGAAATGGCTTGGAGCCATGAAATTCGAAATGGAATCCATGTATGACAACCAACTATGGACCTTGGTGGATATTCCTGAAGGCCGCAAGGTTGTCGAGAATAAATGGATCTTCAAGAAGAAGATTGATGCTGATGGTAACATCACTGTCTACAAAGCTTGATTTGTCACAGAAGTTCTCTCACAAATTCAAGGAATTTACAACAACGAGACATTCTCTCCTATAGCGAAGCTTCAGCCTATTCTGATTTTACTAGCAGTTGCTGCACATTTCAATTACAAAATATTGCAGATGGATGTGAAAACTATGTTCCTGGATGGAAACATTGAGGAAGAGTTGTATATGATGCAACCATAAGGTTTTGTTGATCCAAAGGATAATAGGAAGGTATGCAATCTTCCACGTTACATTTATGGACTGAAGCGAGCATCTCAAAGCTAGAATCTTTGATTTCATGAAGTCATCTTAGGTTTTGGATTTGTCCAAAATTCAGAAGCATGCATTTATAAGAAAGTGAATGGGAGCTCAATGTCATTCGAGGTGTTATATGTGGATAACATATTGTTGATAGGGAATGATGTGAATCTATTCAATAGCATGAAAGATTATTTAAACATTAAATTCTCTATGAAGGACATGGGTGAAGCTGCGTATATATTAGTCATTACGATCTATAGATATAGATCAAAACGCTTAGAACTTAGTCAAAGTACTTACCTTGAGAAAGTTCTGAAGAGATTCATAATGGATCAGGCTAAGAAAGGGTTCTTGCCCATTGTAAAAGGTTAGAAATTGAGTGTGACTCAATGTCCAGTAATAGAACATGATAAGGAAGCAATTACTAGCGTTCCATATGCTTCAACCATAGGTTCTATCATGTATGCCATGCTAATTACTCGATCAGATGTGTCCATGGCTCTTAGTTTGATGAGCCATTTCCAAAGTAACCCTAGGCTAGTTCATTGGATAACTATTAAGAATATCCTCAAGTATCTAAAAAGAACTAAGGATATGGTTCTTGTGTTTGGAGGACATGATGAAGAACTTGCCGTAACTGGTTATGTGGACACAAGCTTCAGCATTGATCCCAGATGACTCAAAATATCAAATAGGGCATTTGTTTAAGGTAAACAATGGCGTGATAAGCTAGAGGAGTGGGAATCAATCCTCGGTGGTGCAATCTACAATGGAGTCAGAGTATATTGTTCTTTTGGAAGCGGCGAATGAAGTTGTGTGGCTGAAAAAGTTCATCACTAAACTTGGAGTGTTCCCAAGCGCGCAAGACCCTATGTGCATCTACTGTGACAACATGGGGCCATTGCAAACACAAAGGATCAAAGGTGACACTCCACTACCAAGCACATACTCTCGTGATACCATGTAACTAGAGAGTTTGTTAGTAATGGTTTTATTAGGATTTTCAGAATTCATACGGATCTAAATGTCGCAGATCCATTCACAAAGACTCTACCACGAGCTAAGCATGATCAACACTAGGAAGCTATTGGTGTTAGATTATTGCCAAATATAAACAAGTTTATTTGTACTCTAGTGCAAGTGGAATACTGAAGGGGATATTCTCTAGAGGCCAGTAATAAAGTTTTTTATTGATATATCTCATATGTTCAGAATAGTTTTGTACCATGCTATAATTGCGTTAATCGGAAACATTAATACACGTGTGGTATATAAACAAACCATGTCCCTAGTATCCTTTAGAAGACTAGTTTGTTGGGCAGCCGATGATTAACGTTTCTCAATCATGGATATTTATGTCAATTTACAACGAGGTCACTTTATTAGAGGAATGATGTAGCAAAGCGTAGTAGCTCAATCCTTTGACCATGAGATCATGTTTAATCACTATCATTGGCGGCTGCTTTGATTACATCAACCATTAAATTGTAATAGGGTGATCATAAATGTGTAAGTTGGGTATTCCAAAGGGATATGTTGAGGCGTATGCATCGAGATCGATATTTGCCTATCCGAGTGACAGATAGATACTCTAGGCCACTCGGTGAGATTACATCAATGAGCTTGCAAGCATGTGACCAGGTCACGGGGATGTAATATCACATGAACGAGTAAATGTGTTTGTTGGTAACAAGATTGAACTAGGTATGTTGATAGAAGAGGTCGGATCTTGGACAAATCAGGTATCGCAGTGTAAAGGGAATGAGACTCAACATTTAGGGTTCAAGTGATCATGTAATTCGTGGAAAGCATGAGGCCATCATGGGTTTCCAGATCCTGTTTTGGTCATTTATTGGAGCAGTATCTCGATTATGTATGTGCGCTCCCGAATCGACAGGGTGTCACACTTAAGGGTGGACACGCTTAGGGGTGATCCGTGATTGTAAGAGAAATAGAAGAGAGAGAAGCAAAATAGTTTTGGGAACAAACCGAAGTTGTTCTGAGGGGTTCGATAGGTGTTTTGAAGTGTAAGGGATGAATTAATAAGTATTTATTATTAATTGAATTAATTAATTAATATATATTTAATTAATTAAATGGAGCAAATCCCACCTAATGGGCCTTTCTAGAGGGAAGGGCCCATGAGGGCAAGAGAGGGCGCGTGGGTAGGGGGCTTCCCACTGCCGGCCGGCCCTTGGACAAGGCATGTGCGGGGTGGGGCCCACCCACCGCTAGTGGACAAGACCCTCCTTATCCCCTTTGTTTAGTCCCATCCCGAGACTTTGAGGGAAGGAGTGCTCCCTCTTCCCCTATATAAGAAGGGAGATCCCTCTTCCATTCTTCATCCCATTAGCTTTTACCTTCTCCTCTCTCTCTCCCTCTCTCCCTCGCGTGTGTGGTTCCATAGTTTGGAATGTGCACAACGAGGTATAGCTTTCTCCAACATACGAATGTCATCGTGCAATTGGAGTTGGTCCAGATCTTCTTCTTCCGCTGCTTTGCTAGACCAGAGCCCGAGAGACGTCTCTACACCGAACGTGTGTAGTACTTTGGAGGCACCGCCACTTGTGGTGCTGGATGCTTGAAGCCTTTTCGACCTTGAGGTCATCTACACTTCGGCTACATCAGCAACGTTTGTGTGGGAATGTAATTCCACTTTCGGTCTTCAAAGGTATGAACACCGAATCCCTCTCATTGCTTTACATATGCATAGATAGATCTTGTCTATGGTCTTCTCGTTGTTAGGAATTTTTTGTTTGCTTCCATGGAACCCCTTCACCAAGCCTGATCGTTCTTCCACGATTTAGAACGAAGGTGATCCATGTGGGTCCTGGCACTTGTCCACCTTCCTAGGAATTGGATCCCTTGTTGGTTTCGCTGATGAAGATGTGGATGTCCTTGATTGGGATGATGGAGCAGCGGGTGGGGTTCATCTTCGTCCAGATCTAGAACTCGTCTAGGGGGATGATCAGAATGTTGCCAGAGCAGAGAACACGCCTGATGGCTACGGTGCCGATGATTCCCGTGAAGAGATTGGTCCTCGCCCGGTGTAGAGCTCGAAGCGCCTCTTGCCCCACAGCGGGAGCCAACTGTCGTGGTACGGTCGATGAGTACGCGTTGGAGGGGTGCTCACAGAGTATGGAGAGAGAGGTGGGGTTAGGTGGCAAGTTGATGGGTACAAGGTAACATAGCTTACCCAGGTTCAGATCCCACAACGGTGGCGGAATCATGCTCCTGGTATAAAGGCTTCCAGAGGTCTGTCTCATAAAGGCGCCAGAACCTAGGGTTACAGGGCAAAGTACATAAAGGACAGGTTATAGAGACCTACACTAATACTGACTAGTCGTCGTCTCTTGTACTCCAAGGCTTCAGATTCATATATGTTGGTCCGTAGACTTCCTGTTTATGTGACATGAGCCTACCCTCTAGATTCCTCTAACTAGCCACCCAGCAAGCCATAGGCCATGCTATAACTAAGGGCCACCCGGGTTATCCGAAATAAGTCTATGCTATGGTGATACACATTATGCATATCTCCAACAAGTCTCTACCGCAATACCAGTTTATTAAACAATGCTTTAGAACCATAGGCAAATTTTGTGTGCCTCTGGGATCTTGTGGGGGATTGTTAGAATTTTCTAATAAAGAATCATCCTATTTATATTATTCAGCAATTTCTGAATTCTTACATGCCCACTTGGCACGTACATGCATAAAAAGATGTAGGACAAAAGTATAGTCCCACATTGCTAGTTTAGTGAAAGACCGACCTCCTTATAAGGGAGACAACTCCACCAATTGTAAGAGCACGATAAGGAGAGAGACCTACACACGTGCTCCTCCTCCTTTGCTGCTCGCCTCGCCTCGTCTCATCACGACGTGCGCGCTACGGGTTGTGGGAATCTTGTCGAGCCGAGTTTTATTATGCTTGTAATTTGAACAGTTTGCACGAGTGGATTTTTAATATGAACTTAGTGGACAATGGAGAATGACAGTTTTTTTTGACTCTAGCCGATGCTTGTTCATTTTTCCTTCTATCTCTTTGTTTCGTCTCCCTACGCTGGCTGTTTGCCTCTCCCTCCTATGGCTATATAAGAAGAGGTCACTCCTTTCCAGAATAACACACCGACGCTAGAAGCGCCTCTAGTTCCAAAGCTCTCCAAGTCTTCCACATCCATGCTTGCCGCGTGTACTGTGAGAAGGGACTGTAGGCCTCCAAAACCCTGCCTCTTGCGATCCTAAATAGGAGAGAGGCGATAAGGTTTTTTGGGAGCATTGTAGTGTGACTACTGGCTTCATCACAGACTCCTTCATGGACAGCGACGATATCTTTCCCAACGATGACTTTCCCCCGACATCGACAACCTCTTGGACGTCTCGACTGGCGCCAACGTCAACACGAGCGGTTCATCTTCTGCACCATACGATATATTTCTCCATCTTGTTCAGATCATATTCCTTCTATTGGAAATTATGTCTATTGTAGTATGTGTAGCATTCTATTTAGACTTGCTATTTACAATGTATCTGTTATATGGCATGATTACTTCTATCAATATATTACTAGTCATACTTTATCTACTTTTTGCATGGATTAAATCATATGGGAAATTTCTCATGTTTCCAACAGATCTTGCTTCTAGCTAGATTAGACATTGTCGACATGGTTGCAACATGCCCTTGTTGAACGAGTTGTCTTGGAGCTTCTGCTTCGCGAACAACGATACAAGTTCGACCTTTAGTTGGACCGGTCAAGCACGTGACGATCCTTCCCCAAGCTCTGTATTAGAGAAACGTACATTTGTTGGAACTCTTGTCGTTTTGTAAGTTATATGTCATCGGGGATTGGTTGTGGTAGATGTTGGAGAAGATGACTCGATGTCCTAAGGCTGATTTTATTTATTCATAATTACGTGTATAAAGCTATGTTTCATCCCCGGACATTATTCCTTTTTTAAAGTAATGTATGTTTCTGCGTAATAATGTTTGGAAAAACCACCACTACTAGAATTTGGCCAATTGACATGTGCCCGATCCTTTACTGAGAGATTTTTAATAGGGCGCTCGACAAAAGATGATGTATGCCGAGCGATAGGCACAAACACTCAGCAAACAACAACTTTTTGCATATAAGACATTTTATACTTGCGAGGTATCATCTCTTTGCCACAAGTCAAATGTCACATGTCAAAGGTGATACCAATGGCCCCTACTTGGGATGGCTTTGTTGAGGGGTGCACCTACGATTTTCAAAGGAAAATGCTTGTGTTCACCTGAGGGATCATGTACCACGATCCTCCGCTTCGGGTGCGCGCCACATGTTCCAGTAGCCCCACCTTATCTCTACTCTCTAGGTTCTCTATTCTTTACCACATGTTAATTTAGTGTCCTCTTTTTTTCTCGTTTCTCATGGACCCCATTGAATTTCTCATGTGTGGGGACACAACGACGACGATGACAACTCTGGAGAGGGGCAGCTGGAGCTGCTGCGAGCTTGGGGGTCTGCACTCTACAGTGCTACGAAGACCAGTTGTCGTCAGATTGATGACAAGTACACCATGAGAGGGTCCTCGGGGCGTGCGGAAGAGAGGGGTGTGAGACGTACAGTGTTCCGGTATGGTGAGCACACAAGTTTACCTAGGTTCGAATCCGTTGGCTTTGGACGGATCCTACTCCTGCTAGCAATCCAGTAATACGGCAGAGACGGAATATGGGTTACTAGGGTTTCGCCTGTGCAAGTTGAGATTGTAAATTATTGTGAGGTGCGCTAAAGGCTTACCCTAGGACGGCTTATATAGATATACGACCTAGGGTTTTCTAGGCCTTCTGTAGTCGGACTGGACTTCGTCTCTTCTCCCTGACTGGACCGCCCGTGAAGCAAATCTCTAACTCAAAGTGGGCCACCCTGGTTAGTGAGGCACAGTGAGGATACCCAGAAAGTATATCCCCAACAGCAGCCCTCGGAAGCCTCCAAGATCTAGAGTCGGATTTTATCATCGTCTAGCTTGATCTTTGGCTTGCAGAATCTTGAAGGGTTCTTGAAACTTCAAAACAAAGGATAGGATCTGGGTCTCAAAACAAGTCGGACCTATGAATACGTTATTCGGGTTTTATTGAGGGAAAACCTCAGGGTGGCCCAATCTTTCACGAATCCCAATCAAATCGAGGGTGGAGTGCGGGGAAGGGAGAGGCGGAAGAACACAATGAACTCATGCACGAAGAACATGATGAACACACACACGCAAAACCATGATACTCCAGTAGCTCACACTAGTGGTGACTAGTCCGGCGAAATCCCTAGGATCGCCATCGGGCGGAGGACTCTCTCTCGAACCGGCACGGTGAGTAGGGAGAATCAGTGAGATCTTGATGTCTAGGCAAAGGGACTCTGATGCCTAGGCCTTGTACAACGCGGAGGCACGATGCAAACCCCAACGAGGTTTGGGATATTTGGTGCTCCTTTGTCAAAGGAGCATGAGGCAAGAACTAGATAGATCCACGAGGGGTTTCCACTAATTCCAAATATCATGCCTAGGGTTTAGAATAGAGGTGGGGGACTATATATAGGCCAGCCACAAAGTCAGGGGTACTTTAGGGATAATAGATAAGTTCTGGACAGACTAAGGGATACATGGGTCGAAGTCCCAAAGGCCTTTTACATGCCTGGTGATGCTCGGTCCAGAGACTCCGGTCTAGGCCGAAGATTCCTGTCGGTCTCTGGTTCAACTCTGGAGTGGCCATCTGGCTTTCCTCGAGCTTGATTCGGGGGTCAGACCAGAGGTGGGCCAGAGTCTCCGGGGTCTTCAGGCTGGAGACTTTGGTGGACCGGAGACTCTGGTGTGCGCAGGCCAGAGACTCCAGTCTAAGCAGCTCCAGTGGCTTCTGCTTCACGCCCTGCTCCTTGTCCTCCATCCTTGGGTGTTGTGTTGGAGCTTCGTACCTGATGATGCATAGAGTAGTTGCAGGAAGTAGCACACCATCCAACGATGTATGAAATTGGCACGAGGAGAGGAACGAGCTCACCTTAGCTTGTATGAGTTTGGCTTGGGCACGAGTCATGGCTCCACTTGGGGTACTTGTTGGTGTAGATGTAGGAGCGTCCATAGGACGGGCTGCATCAGCTCCCCCCTTGGGAAAGAGTCGTCCTCGACTCTTCATGGGTATCATCCTGAACATCTCCATGGTAGGGTGAAAGGTCCTTGACATTGAATGTATTGCTTGCAAGGTACTTGGAGGTCGGTATGTTAATGATGTAGGTGTTGTTGTTGATTCTTTTGAGGACCTTGAAGGGACCATCTCCTCTTGGTTTGAGCTTGGAATCACGTTCTTTGGGAAACGGTCCTTGCTCAAGAGTATCCATACAAGATCACCTTCTTCAAAGATCATCTCCTTCTTTTCCTTGTTTAACTTTGAAGCTTGGAGAAGAACTTGTTATTCAATAGTAGCTCTAGCTTCTTCGTGAAGATTCTTCATAGCTTGTGTGCGTTTCTCAACATCCATGTTGGTGTGCTCATGGAGAGGTAGTGGTAGGATGTCGAGCGCGGTGAGGGGCTCGAAACCATAGACGATCATGAAGGGACTCATCTGAGTGCTTGGCACGGTTGTAGGCGAACTCGGTGTGTGGAATACATTCCTCCCAATCCTTGAGGTTTTTATTGACCAACACACGAAGGAGGGTCCCGAGGCTTCATTTGACAACTTCGGTTTGGCCATTGGTTTTGGGATGCGATGTGGCTAAAAAGAGTAGGTTGACGCCGATCTTGGCCATGAGGGTCTTCCATAAGTAGCTCATGAATTTTACATCGCGGTCGGAGACGATTGTTCTTGGTACACCGTGAAGACAGACGATTTCCCTGAAAAACAGATTTGCAACATGTGAAGCATCGCCGGTCTTATGGAATGGTATGAAGTGTGCCATTTTGGAAAAGCGATCCACGACAACAAATATAGAATCATGCCCATGCTTAGACCTAGGCAATCCTAACACAAAATACATGCTAATGTCGGACCAAGGTGAATGTCGAATAGGCAATGGCATATAAAGACCATAAGGGTTAGCTTATGACTTAGCTTGAACACATGTCGTGCATCGTTGAACGTAGCGCTCCACATCGCACTTCATCTTAGGCCAAAAGTAGTGATGCATTGCATGCATTTGTCGCTCGAGGCCATCGAAGCGGTTGTCGATGTTCTTTAACTAGGCTTGCGTCTCACCAAATTGTTCATCTTGTCGCATCTCAAGGGCTTGGCAATGTTCACGGAACTCTTGTCGAAAAATGAAGTGACTTGCGCGCGTCATGTACGGTCCATGTTCTTCTTCTTGTGGAGGTGGTTGTCTCGACTCACCGTGCCTATCCATCATGCAAAACACACAGGGTTGTATATGGAGAGCAATATGTGGTGGTGTTAGCCTTGTACCTCACCTTGGGGATTGCACCAAACTAGAAACCACAAGTTAGAGCTATAAGCGTGCAAAGTGGAATTGCAAAGAAAACTCACACTAAAGAAAGAACTAACTCTCAAAAGCTTGTTGGTGGTAGGTTAGGATTGTGGAATGCCAAAGAACCAACCAAAAGAAAATGGATAGTCAAAAGTGGGTAAAATCCAACAAAACTCAAGTCAAAGGCGAAGGTCAACAACTCAAAAGGGTGACGGAAACCTACGACTATATACACACGTGGAGATTGTTGGGATTGACACGACTATGAAAATGAGCAAACAAAATGTCATAACGAAGACTACACTTGTTGTCGTGCCAATGTAAGGAGAGACCGTGGCTCGTTTGCAAGGAAGAAAAGTGAGAAACAGATTTGTGCACTTGCCTTGGGCGCTCTTCTTTCTCTCTTGCTTACAAGCTTTGAGACTCTGTTTTGCTATGGGACACTATTTTTATTTTTATTTTGTTTTGTATATTTTTCTTTTTTTTTCTCCCCCTTGATGCTACCAAGTCACTCTTGCTATTGCTTTTACACTCTCACTATCCAAGGACAAGTGCACAATGCTCAAGCAAACACAAGATGAGCCACTCTCGTGGGATAGGTACACACAAAGGAAGATATGGGTTAACAAGATGACACAAGTTATTGATGATGATGATGAACTTTTCGTCGGTGGTGCGGGATGATGTTCGTGGGTCGTGGTGTCGATGAGCACGGAAGTTGTTGATGCGGAAGCTTGTTGTTAGTTGATGACATGCACACGGGCACAAACAAACAAGAGGAAATTAGCCAATGCAATATAGGAGGCAAAATTTTCAAAATCAGGCGTCAAGGCCAGAGACTCCGGGGTCTCGGGCCGGAAACTCTGGTCCAGGCCGGAGACTCCGGTGTGGACAAGCCGAAAACTCCAGTGTGGGACGGAGACTCCGGTCTGTAGGTCCGGAAACTCTAGTCTGAAGGCTAAGATCGAACTGCTCGTGTTCTTGAGCACAAATCCACGCCTTGGGTCCTCAAATCCGTGAAAAATTGGCCAAATTGGGCTGGGAAAACACAGGATAGAGCTGGACCAACACCTTAGACAAGATTTGGTTGGATCAAAACCTCCAATAACACTCCAAATCAAGAGATCGATCCAAAGGAAAATTTGGGATATTTTTAGGGGGGGTTGAATTTTTGGTGCATAGAAGAAAATTTTCTGGGGGAACTCGTGAGCAATGAAGCTCTTGATACCAATATGTTGAGGGCAAACCTCGAGGGTGTTCCGATATTTCACGAATCCCGTTCAAATCGAGGGTGGAGTGTAGGGAAGGGAGAGGCGGAAGAACACGAAGAAGTCATGCATGAAGAACACGATGAACACACACACGCAAAACCATGATACACACCAATAGCTCACGCCGGCGGTGACCGGTCCGGCACAATCCCTAGGATCGACGTCAGGCGGAGGACTCTCTCTCGAACCGGCACGGTAAGTAGGGACACTCAGTGAGATCTTGACGTCTAGGCAAAGGGACTCCAATGCCTAGGCCTTGTACAACGCGGAGGCACGATGCAAACTCCAACGAGGTTTGGGATATTTGGTGCTCCTTTGTCAAAGGAGCATGAGGCAAGAACTAGATAGATCCACAAGGGGTTTCCACTAATTCCAAATATCATGCCTAGGGTTTACAATAGAGGTGGGGGACTATATATATAGGCCATCCACAAAGTCAGGGGTACTTTAGGGATAATAGATAAGTTCTGGACGGACTAAGGGGTACATAGGCCAAAGGCCCAAAGGCCTTTTACATGCCTGGCGATGCTCGGTATGGAGACTCTAGTGTGGTGGACCGGAGATTCCGGTCGGTCTCTGGTCCATCTCCGAAGTGGCCATCTGGCTATCCTCGAGCTCGATTTGGGGTTCAGACCGGAGGTGGGCTGGAGTCTCCGGGGTCTTTAGGACGTAGACATTGGTGGACCGGAGACTCCGGTGTGCGCAGACCGGAGACTCCGGTCTGAGCAGCTCCAGCGGCTTCTGCTTCACGCCCTGTTCCTTGTCCTCGATCCTTGGGTGCTAAGTTGGAGCTTCGTACCTGATGATGCATAGAGTAGTTGCAGGAAGTAGCACACCATCCAAGGATGTATCAAATTGGCATGAGGAGAGGAGCGAGTTCATCTTAGCTTGTAGGAGTTTGGCTCAAGCACGAGTCATGGGTCCACTTGGGGGACTTTTTGGTGTAGATGTAGGAGCGTTCGTAGGACGGGCTGCATCAGGTTTCCAGCTTGAAATTCAAACTAAGCCGGAACTTGGCCTCTGACATAACCTGACATCAGTCATGGTCAAGTCACGTCACTAACAAACATTCCTGTCAACACGACCGTTGGTGGGTCCGCCTTCCGTGGAACCGAGGCATCATTTTAATGCGTGCGCAGAGATCGAGGCGGCGTAATCATCGTGAGGGAGTTACCCAGCTCCTTCCATGACACGTGGCATGGTTACTGTTACTTTACACGAATCTTGGCGCTAATGAAGGATATAAGGGGTTGAGATTTCTCCCTTCTTCCTCACGAGCACCAGTTCCTCCTCCTTCCTCTCGACATCTTCTGCGAACAGAGCTTCTCTGCCTTCCCCCAAATCCCACAGCGCCGCCCACCCTAGGTCACCGGTGCCCAAAAATGGCTGAGGGTTCATCTTTGGCTGCGGTGGCGACGGCGGTGACAGCACCTATGGTGGAGAAGGAAAAGTTCCGCAGGGTTTGGATCCCGTGTGTTCTTGATGACGCCAAGCTCCGCGTCATCAAGAACAAAGGTCTCCTCTGCGCTGGCGACTCGGAGTAGCTTTTGACAAACCGTCCCCACCCCCAACACCGACAAGCGAGTGCATTTTGGCACCCACCTCGACAGAGGTTTGAGCTTTCCACCCTGAGATTTATTATTTGAGGTTATAGATCATTATGGAGTACAACTCCACCATCTCCCCCCAAACTCCCTTTTAGAGATGAGTGTGTATGCCTCTTTGTGTGAGGGGTATCTCGTTATTAGGCTGAGTCTCATACTCTTCCCGTATTACTTTCATACCTGGAGAAACTGTATCACTGCCGGTAATCCTTATATTACCAGAACTCTTAGCTTTTCTATTAGGAGAGAGCGAGTCTATCCTAGGATTAGGGCTAGTGAGTCGGTGAAGCAATGGCCTTCCACGTTCTTCTATCACAAGGACAGACCGGCTCCAGCAAAGCATCTGCTTTTCCGGTTTTCAAAGATGGCGCCGCCACGCCCCAAGAGTCTTAGGACGCGGATCCTCTGGCTCTCACGGACGATCTGCTTCTTGCTAAGAGGCAGATCAAATATCTGATGAAGCACAAGGGTCTAAAAGGATCCGATTTAGTCCACTGCTGGCTGGCACGCTGGATCTAGCCTCTTCAACACCATGGTGACCGGGTCATGCACTCCATCACCAAGAGCAAGTCGGACACCCTCCGGATCTGCTCCTGTCCTTACTCAGAAAAGGACTATGAGTCCCAAATTAGGTGGTTGATAAGGGAGCAGATCGAAAGGAAAATCCTGGAGCTATCTTTGGGCATGTATACGGCTAATAATCTTGTTGTACTAGTAAGTTTTCCAGCAATAACTCGAATTATTTGTTCATCTATATATTATTGTTTCTTTCCGCAACGATGAGATATTTCTTCTTTTCAGCTTGCTGACCTCCCCAAGTCGGATTGTGCTCCTCTCGAGGGATATCCTCCTGAGATCTCTCAGAATGATGGAGAACTGGTCCCATTGCCGGAGACCCTTACCCAAAAGCGTAAGGCTCCGACAGTTTCTATCGGCACAAAGGAAGTGCCTGTTGTGAAGAGGTAACTTTCTTCACAAGATCTCTATATTTTATTTCTCATTCTTTCTGAAGTGTAACGATCTTTGTTCTATTACCTCCTCAGAGCTAAATAGCTCACCAGATATCACTCCATCTCCGTCTGTTGTAGAAGATCCGGCTCTTCATTCTGAGCCCATGAACCTTGGTTCACAGACTGACATCACCATGGGTGACTCGGCAGTTGATAAGGGTGAACCCTCAAATGGTAATGATCCCTCGGCAGAGGTTTTTGCTAACAACCTCCTCAGCAATCCGGGTCTTGCCAAACTTGGCATTACTCGGAAATCTGTGGAGGAGATCCAATGGCTAGCCCAGCAATGCTTGGAAAACTGGAACATCACCGTCGAGAAGGAGGCACAAGAAGCAGAGGACGTCAAGTACTCCTAACTTCTTGAGCAGATCCGTCTTCGCGAGGAGAGGCTGAAAGCCGGTGTGGTTCCTCATCCACCGATAATCCCGCTGACCCTCACTGAGAAGGTTAGCACCGCGGTGAACATGAGCTTAAGCAAGCTTACTCATGAACATCATGTAAGTCTAATTTCCAACTCACTTTTTTTACTTTATTTCATATCATATCCTCTAGCCCCCAAGCATGAACTTGGATAGACAATCCAGATTTATGCTTTCATAGGATGCCAAAGAATGAACTAGTGTAGCCCCCAAGGCTCGTGCTGATATTAGTTAAAATATTAGCCCGAGTCTTTAGTAGACTTCTGACTCTGGGTATTATTCTGACTTACAGAAAGTTAATTCGTATAGCCAGGAATTATTGAAGAATATTTGTAATAAGCGGAGAGAGATAAGGGCTCTCCTTCTTGAAAATGCTCAATTAAAGGTGTCAAGGGATGAGGCTGAAGGTAATCATTTCAGTCCTTAACCTTGCTCTTTTCTTCTTTCATAGTCAAATTACCTATTCAACTGTTGTTCTTTTGCTTACAGCACTGGTCAAACAAGCATGTGCCATGATTGAAGAGGCCGAAAATCTCAAGACCCTGGAGGTGGAGAATGCCGATTTACGTCGAGAGCTAAATAAACTTAAGGCGGATCACGAGCGTAGCATTGCAAAAGTCCTCTCCATGGCCACCGTAGAATGTGATCGAAGGATCGCGGCCCAGGATAAAAAAATCTCGTATATCAATGATGCATTATTCAGAGAGAAGGACATCACCGAGGCACTCCGGGCTGAACTCCAGACACTACTAGGAAATAGCTCTTCTGTGGCGCATGAAAATACATCTTCTGTGGCGCATATCCTAGTCGCCACTGGTATCTCGCCACTGATATCTTCTTCCTGTGGCGCATATGGATATGCGCCACGGAAGTTCCAGACTTCTGTGACGCATTTCTTCATATGCGCCACAGGAAGAACTTCTGTGGCGCATTTACGTGTATGCGCCATAGAAATGCCATGCGCCACTGACTATATAATTATATGTGCCACTGATTGCGTAACACATATTCAAAGTAAAATACTTTCCTGGTGTATAATCGGGTATTTATATAGGATTTATACAGTATTTATCCAGATGAGTATAAAATACATTGCACAAGTAGTAGATGCATGAAAACCGACATATATATAATACAAACACTTAGAGCCCGATCGAGATACATATATAGTGTTAAGTGCCAAATTTTTACACAAGCGCCGAATACAAAGTTCATATCATCTCACATTACAAATATGAAGTGGCCACCGCCGCCTACACTAGGATCAAGTAGAATACAACTGTGATAATGGTGAGAAAGAGCATTAGCCCGACCAATATCTTCATCCGGTTCTTCTTCCACAAGTGGTTCCTCCACTTGGCTATCGCCACATCTCTAGTCGTGTATCCTTTGTAGATGTTGCCGCTGAACTTGTTCACTTGTTTGTGGAACCCTACCCATGTACACCACATACCACCTCGTCGCCATCTCTATAGACGACAAGGCATATTAGTAAAAATACAACGAAAAGAATGAATAAAGGGTTCACATCCATATATATATATATATGTTCATAGAATATAAAACAAAGGATCCATAAACCTAAAAGTTAGATCATCATAGAAGCAATAAGTTCAACGACAACACGACCACAAGGTAGTTTAAGTATAATAACAATGACCATTTCGACCACGAGATAGTAAAGTTTATGACACACACACACTAATATAGCAGGCGTCCATCAAGAATATACGCACACTGGATCATGCTAGAGGCACACATCAATCATGATGAAGACTTCCTCTTCTCGCTCGGCTTTGGGAACGGTAGATAGCCCTCTTTCATCATCCACGTCCTTGTGTCACCCCTGCTTACGGAGGCGTTCTTCGATCTCCCTCTTACTCAACCCTCTTGCTTGTTGTAGGGCACCGCCCCTTGTGTTGACATCTTCAATGATGATTTGTGACAACTTCATCTGAATGCGATGGAAGTCTTCTCTAAGATCAGCATCGTCGATTTTCGCCAAAGTTTCAGCCCATCCTCGGAGACTAGATGGCAGTGTTAGGTATGGCAATCCCGAACATAGCCTTTAAGGTGATGGAGGATGTAGAAGGCCTCCTTGGCACCAGTAGTCGACTGCTTGACGCAGGGGAAGTCGAGCACGTGCTTGAACACGTGTTTGCCATCCTTGATACATTCCCCCTTATCTACGAAGGTGCATCCCTTCTTGGTGTATCCCTCGAGAGCCTCATTGAGAACACCCCTTATTCTGGTGTAGTCTTTCTTCTTCGTCAAACTCCCCGAGTCGAAATACGTGGCTAGCGAATACCTCGGGGCAAGGACAATGAGTGTGCAGTATTTGTCTCTACGCAACACAATTGGAACGAAATGTTGGAAAAAGAGCAAAGGAAAGAAATCTATAAGAAATGCATAAGTTACGGTGGCGATGAGCGAGTGTGTGTACTTACTCGGGAAAGAAAGGCAAAAGAAGTGTGCCCTTCCTCTTGTTGTCCACCATGAACTACTCGACGTACGCCGTCGCCTTGGTCCGTGTCTCTGATCCTTCGACCAACTGGCTGTCCCGCATGTAGTAGGGATCCACTATCGCGATTTCCGGGGTACTTCCTCTCTTGATCGTGAGCGCCAGATTGAGCGCGTATAGGAGGACCAAGTTATAGTCCAGCCGTTTCGTGAGAAACGGCTTGAATATGTCTTCGAACACTATGAAGAATATATCCGCGGGGGGTTCATCAACGAAGCCCACGTCCAATGGCACCTTGGCCGTGAAAACCGGGTAATTTGGATCTTCGCCTTTAAGAAGGAGGGCCTCTAGTGTCTTGACACCCTCGTGCAAAGTTAACATGGCACCAACCGCAATGTGGATCATATCCGAATTCAATATCGGATCACCAGCTACATGCACTCGGGGCAAGCCAAATTGTGTGGATGGTACGACGACAACGTCCTGACCCCGGATCCTCTTCGGAAGAGGCTGGCTCGCACCCTTCTTCTTATTATTATTACCTCTGTTCATGTAGTGCTTCTTCTTCACAACAGTGTTAGCCACTCCCATCTGCTCATCAGTCGCCTTTTGGAGTGTGTTGGGGCTGAAAACCAATCCCGGTTTCTCTTGTGGTGGATCGGCGGCCGGAGGCGTCTCTTGAGAAAGACCATGGAAGACCAGGCGTTGCGTGCATGTATTGGGCCAACCAGCTTGATGGTCGTCACGAGCTGCGAAGGGTTCTTTATCCACAGAAGGCATATACAATCCTTTGGCGGCACCGGTGGTGATGAAGTCGTCAACGTTGACCAATTCATCATCATCTTCATGGGTGCCATCATGTGGTGGTGGTAGCGGGGGCGACGGCGGTTGCGGCACAACGTCTTTGCCATGTGGCGATGCACACGCTGCCAAGAGTTGATGGTCATGGCTAGTGGTGGCGACAACGGAGGCTATTGGCTTCCGAGGTGGTGGCCGGGCGATCATCGGTCGAGAGGTGGCACCGGTGCTCCCTCCCGCAAGACGAATCTGGGTCTTTGGCCATGTCAAGGGCCAGTTGTAGCATTCCCCAAGGGTCTTGTGTTCGTCGGCTCCCTGAGGTTGAAAGGGGGGGTCCATGTCGTCGCACCCTGGCAACACCCGAGCCAACCTGACCCTCATCACGTCATCATCCATTGTATTGTTGTGCATCGTGCGGCTCGCCGGTTGTATAATAGTGCCCTTGGCAACATCCTTCAACGCACCGCCGACATCTTTAAGCAGGAGTACGCAAGAAGTGTCCTGAGGCAAAAACATGTTGTTGGGCGTCATGAGATGGCAACAGTCATGCATCAAAGGCATAAAGGAGATGACGTGCACTAACTAATTAGTTACCTTGGTGATGGCGTGGATCTCGGCTAATGTAGAGACACGGCCGATGCCGGCGGCCAGCCTATCATCATCTACAATCTCCCGCTCGGGTGCCTCACGAAGCACCACCGCCGTCGGCTACGCCTTATTGGTATCTTTGGCGGGAGGGGGCATCGGTGTGACCAAAATGAGGGGTTGTGTCCCGTCGTTGACGGCCGGCGGGGTCACCAGGTCTGGCGACACGGTAACATTGATGCCCGAGTTGCTGTCGCTTAAGCTGGGCAGATGAATCGTCCCCTGTCGACCTCCCGCATTCCAAGCAGTAAGCCCCTCGAAAAACTCAGGGGGGATCATCGAGTGGAGCTTCTCTTCCACTAACTTGTCCACCGTTTTCTGGTCCTCCGCCTTCTCCTCCAGTGTCTGCACCTTCATCTTCAGCTCTATAACAACGGCTTTATCCTGGTTCTTCCTCTCCCTTATTTTCTTGGCGTCCTCTTTGTAGAACTCCTTGAACTTCATGCTCGTACCGAAGCTGGACACATGGCCAGCTGAGGACGGCGGCAACCCCTTGTCCCTCTTCTTATAAGCATTGGTTGCCCTGTTGAAAACCGTGTCCCACGGGTCCGTCGAATCCTGGGACGACTCTGTGGCAGTAGCGTTCAGTTCCTCCTCCTATAGAGACAAGGAAAGGTGAACCCATTTAGATTCTTGGCTTAATTATCTTAATTAGAACGCAATAGACTTGAGATCGGAAATAAATTCCTTACCAGATTCTTCTCGAAGTCCTTCACCTCCGGATCGTCGGTGATGAACTCCCCTATTTCCTTGTCTAGGTAGTAGGGGGCCCGAACAAATTGCCTAAGCTACAAGTCCATGATTTTAAGCCAAGGGTTGTCTTTACCAAGGCGTTCAAGCTCGGCATCCAAGGCGCTGTCCCAAATGGCTTGTTTCCCCCTATAACCGCCGCTTCCAAGGCGGTGGTTACCTATGTTCTGTTCCCGCATACTCCTTCCCCATTGAGTCCATTTTATAGCGTCAGCGGTAGCTATATCCGCCTTGAATATCCTAAACTCCTCTTCGTCGAGCATCGGATTTTTCTTACTAATAACCTCCCAACTTTAACCTTTGTCAATGCTATTCTTCACCCGGGTTTTCCAGCTGCTCAAGGCGTTGCTCATCTTCGTGAGGGCTAGTTTGTTCACCGGGTTCTTATTTCTCTCGAGGTTTCTAAACTGCTCGAATCAGACGCTTGTGAAGCTTCTTAAGGAGGTTATCGACCAAAGCTGCATGGTCAGCATGTCTGATGTACTTCGTGTTGATCGACATTCTTTCCCGGACGATGCACCCAAGTTGCAGGTCGTACCCTTTAGCAATCGCCTCTGGCGCAATGGGTAGGACACTTTCTGTGACCTCAGTGAACTCATCGCAGACGGTGGCGAGCACTGGCACCTTCCGCTCCTTCTGTTCCTTCTTCTTCTTCTTCTTCTTCTTCTTCTTCTTCTTCTAAGAAGCGGCCGGGTTACCGCTACCGCCATCCGTGTGCTCGCCACCATCGGTGCGGGCGCCGCCATCGGTGGTGTCATCCTCTTCGCCGCCGCCTTCACTAGTTCCATCGTAGTCGTCTTCGTCCCCCTCATAATCAGGATCTCCGCCCTCATTGGCCCCAGCAGCTCTGGCGACGGTCGCCTCCTTCTCCGGTGGTGGTGTCATCCTCATCGCCTCCTCCTCCTCCTGTTGGGACCCCTGCCAGAATGACTGGTTGGCCTATCTAGCTTGTTCTTCGACGCTGATCATGTGCTTAGAAGGGCCAGACTCCTTGGTGCCCGACATGTTTGCACTACTCTATTTAAAAGAGGCAAAACATTAGCACAAATCTTGGCCAAAAAATTCGGCATGACCTTTGCTAATTTTTTGACCTA
Source organism: Avena insularis (assembly GCA_023614405.1). NCBI lineage: Eukaryota > Viridiplantae > Streptophyta > Magnoliopsida > Poales > Poaceae > Avena > Avena insularis. Next base: position 333,646,370 of record CM042696.1, read on the forward strand.
GGAGTGTCCATTTCTCAACTGAAACGGAAGTGAATCGACACTTCGGGAGAAATGGGCAACTCAAATGAAATCCCTGCAAGACAAAACACCCCATCCCCATATTGACAGCCCCATGCATTGACCCCAGCATCATCATCCATGCAGCCCCATCCATCATTCACGCAACAGTATAACAGATACATGTATAAGAAGAACTTCTACTGAATGAAAACTGAATGAAAACTGAGTAGCAGATACAGTATAACAGATATATAACAGATACAGTATAACAGACATGTGCTTCTACTGAATGAAAACTGAGTAGCAGTTATAGTACATAGAGACACACACATTCTCTCTTCTTCTTGCACACACACAGGCTATCAAGTTATAGTACACACACTTTACCTTGCACAGTTCACTTTACACACACTTTAACTTGCACATTCTCTCTTCTTCTTGCAAAGAGACAGAGAACAGTACAACGATTGCAGTAAAAAAAGCTGAACATCACAAGTGTCGTAGCAATAATCATCAGGAAACCAGGGGCATAGAAACAAATATATGGAATAGTAAAAGGAAATAAAAGAAGATTCTTAAAATGCTAAATAACATAGACCATATTCACACAATATATGGAACAGTAAAAAATAACATTTGAATCAAATATATAGTGTAACAGAAGTGAAGAAGGTACCTAACTAAAAGTCTAAAAGGATCAACAAAATATGTTAGAGTAAACTAGAAAGCTTGGTATGCTGAAAAGGGGACCCCAGTAGTTGAAGTTAGAGATGCATGTCTGAAACCTTTAGGGTACCATCTATTTTAGTCTAGTTCAAACAAATGAACTATTTTTCTCATGTTAGAGATGCTAGTTCTTATGTTTAGCATGCATGCAGTGCATCATCATGTAATCCAACTATGTAAGCTCTCTTCTTCTGTGTTGTTGTTCTGATGCTAATGCACACTGCTCAGAAAAAATTCTCACGATATTATTCCACAAGGCAGTGGTAATAATCAGAGTGATAGTAGCCAGCCTTTTGTGACTTGGAATACGTATAAAGAATGGAATAAAAAAACTGGCCAGGTTTTTTTCCCACCAATTTCTATTTCTCACTTGATTTTTTCTTAGCACAGTAGTACTACTAAAGGTTGCTGCGCACGCAGAAAGAGATTCTCCAAATAACCCTGTTTGTTCTCTCCACTAGTCATGCTGCTCGTTGGTTCTTGAGAATTTGATTGTACCACAAGGCCATTTTATTTCTAGTTGTCATGCATGCATGGACCAACAACAGGTACAGTGTATGTACATCTCCTGCAGACTAATGTCATCAGCACTACCTATCATTCAGTACCCTAGCCAAGGTAGCCCCAGTGAGTGAGTGCCATCTCTCTCTTGTGTTAGCAGTAGTAGTAGTAGCTCATAGATGTTAGAACTACAAGTAACCCAGGCCGCGTCGCACTAAACTAAGCTCCGATGCAAGCCCTAGATCATTCTTGCAACTTCCTAGTATTAAACTAAAATTCACAGAAGTATTCTTGCAATCTGAAAATTAAGTAGAGCATTCTTCAGAGAGGGGGAAAAGAAGAGAGCAGGAAGTGTACCTGCGGATGGGGAGGTGGTCGTCGACGAGGGTGGCGGCGGTGCTCCTGCTGCGGACGTTGCAGGCCACCTCCTCCTAGGTCGTAGGCGAGGTGGGGCGTCCTCCTCCTCCACGGGCTCTGGAGCAGCGGTGGCGGGCCTCCTCCTCCTAGGTCGCAGGCGGGGCGGGGCGGGCCTCCTCCTCCACGGGCTCCGGTGCGGCGGTGATGGGGCTCTCCTCCATGGGCTCTCCTCCACGGCGGCTTCGGCGGCGAGGGCGATTAGCTAGGGTTTGCACGCGGGCGAGATGAGGGAAAGAAATGGAGAAGGTAGCAGGGGAGGCCGAACCGTTTATTTGGCTAAGTGTGAAAGTTCTATGGCACATTCCTCTAAAATGCGCCACTGAATTTACAACTTCTGTGGCGCATTACTATGATATGCGCCACAAAACTTTTGGGCATAGTCCAAAACAAAAGCGGCATCGTAGTTTGACAAGATCAGCTACATGTCCTAGTGGTCTTGCTCGCCAGCTTTCAACCTGGGGCAGCCAGGTTCGAATCCTGGCTGTCTCAGACTTTTTTCCTTTTTTAAAAAATATTTTATTTATTCAAAAAAAGCAAGAACCTATACACACATATGCATATTTATTCAAAAAAGCAAGAACATATACACATGCATACTTATAAAAAAACTCTTGAATCATATATATATATATATATGTGCTTGTCACACACAAATGTGAATTTGTATACCCACATGAATATCACGTGTATGTTTTAGTCTCTAACTAATATATATTTGCGAGCACACATGTGAATTAATACACAAAAAAGTCACACTAATATCACATTATACCCACGCGAATTAATACACCAAAAGGTCACATAATTGCTAGTGTCTCTTCACAATCTTCTTGCCCTTTTTCGCCGTGGTTGAATACTTTAGCCCGTGAACTTTGAGATTTCTTCTTGTGAATGGACAACCTTTAGTAGGCAGTGCGGTCTTCCTTCTTACTTTAGTAGTAGTAGGCATGTCGAAGTACTTGTCGAAGTACATGTCGAATTCCTCTTCGATCTTCGGGTCGCCGTTTTTGTCGAAGTTTTGCTCGTTGGCGGCTCCTTCCATTCCGATGATGCTCCTCTTGCCCCTCCTAACTACAACACGGTTGGGCTTTGACGGGTCAGTAATAAAAAAGCATTGATCAACTTGGCTAGCGAGTACCCAAGGATCATTTTTTGTGGAGGCGTTCTTTGTTGATTTGGCATCTGGTATAACCATTGTGGTGAAATAGCGGCCTTATTTTTCCACGTTCTTGGCCCATATAACATGGAACATCGGTACGATCTCTCCATAGTAGTCGAGCTCCCATATCTCCTTGATCTTTCCGTAGAATCTTTCTATCACAGTAGTCTCATCATCAGCAAAGGATAACATAGTTACTCCTGAGTTTTGATATTCACTATTCTTGTCCTTTTCCTCGGTGTAGAATATGTAACCATTTATGTCGTATGACTGATAGGTCCTTAGGTTGTGCCCTGGGCCCTACGACAAGGAGAATATGAGTTTTTGATCTTCCATAGAAGGCGTCTTTGGGGGATTGTCCAGTTGCCTTTTCTTGAACCAACCCGTGAAGCTGGAGTTGTGCTCTCTGGTTACGTCTCCCTTCTTTCTCGGCCGGCCCTGGTCGACGTACTCCTGCTCGATTAAGCTTCTATGCTCTTCAAGCCAAGGGCCGACCACTTCAATGTGTTGTAGCGCGACTCGGTGTGCCCTTTCAAAATCAGTGCGCCGACCATCAATGCCGACATGTAGTGAGCGGCAGCCCTCGCGGTGACCATATCCACCGAGCCTGCCGAGGTGCTTCTTTGTGGGTATTCCAACGTCCTCGTTCTCGGTGGTTAGATAATTCTGGCAGAAGGAGATGCACTCGTAGATCAGAAAGCCCTTGGCTATGCTTCCATCTGGACGAGACCTGTTTCGAATGAATCCTTTGATGACACTGTTTAGCCTTTCAAACGGCATCATGTTGTGCAGGAATGTCGGCCCGAGCTGGATGATGTCGTCCACGACATGTACAAGCAGATGCACCATGATGTCGAAGAATGCGGGTGGGAAGTAAATCTCAAGCTCGCATAGTATCATCACGATCTCTTCCTATAGCCTGTAGAGCTGCTTCACACCGATCGACTTCCTAGATATGACATCAAAAAATTTGAAGAGGCCAAACAACGTCTCACGGACATGCTCGTCCATTATCCCACAGATCACAACGGGGAGTATCTCATCGCTATCAAGACGTGATACCGTGAGACTTCATACCGCTGAACCTATTCTTCGCCACGTCCAGATATCTGCTTATCTTCCCTGAGTAACCGTGAGGAACTTTCACTCCTAAGAGGCACCTGAAAAACTGCTCGAGCTCCTCCAGACTCAGAGTGAAGCAGGCAGCACGAAGCACCACCTCATTCTTCTTAACTCTTTTGCGGCGACCTTGAGTCCCTTCCTGATGATGATGATCATCATCATCATCATCACTATCAGGGTACTGAAGATCTTTCTTTATGCCAAGCAATTTAAGGTCCTTTCTTGCTTTCGGTCCATCCTTGGTCCTCTCTGGCATGTTCAGTAGAGTGCCAAGCAGACTCTCGGTAACGTTCTTCGTGATGTGCATTACATCGAGGCTATAGGGAGTGTGAAGGACCTTCCAATACGACAGGTCCCAGAAAACAGACCTTGCTTTCCATACACCCAGCAGCGGCTTTGTCCTCGGTCATTTTTTTCCAGGCGTAGGGCAATCTACCCAATTATTCAAAAGCTCCTCGATTTCTTCGCCGCTCCTCGGACGCGGGGCTCTTTCGAGCTCGTCCTTACCATTGAACAGGTCACCACGGGTGATCCATGTGGAGCCACTTTCGAGTACCTTGGAACACGGTTTTCGAAGATCCGGGATCCCTTGGTAGCTGGAGATGCGGTGTCTCATCCATGCACTTGACGCATGCTTTGTGTCCGTGGTTCACCTGGGCCGATACATATGCATAACCAGGATAGTCCTGCACGGTCGTGAGCAACGCGGCTCTCAGATGGAAATATTCTTTAGTGTAGGCGTCCCACGTGTGGGCCGGCGTCTCCCACAAGCTGGCTAACTCCTCTCTCAATAGCCCGAGATACAGATGCATATCGATACCTGGTTGTTTTGGCCCCTGAATAAGAATGCTCATGTGTACATACCTTTGCTTCGTGCATAGCCACGGGGGGATGTTGTATGGCCATACAAACACGGGCCAGGTGCTATGCGTGCTACTCTGTTTTCCAAAAGGATTGAGTCCATCGGTGCTCATACCCAGCCTGACGTTCCTTGCATCGCCTCCGAACTCTTCGAACACGATGTCTAATGTGTTCCACTGGCTAGCGTCTGAAGGGTGTGTCAGGATCTTGCCCTTCTCTGGATCATCTTCGGGTTTCTCTCTTTCCGCGTGCCATTGCATGAGCTTTGCTTCCTTAGGATCTACGAAATATCGCTGCAGACGAGGGGTGATAGGAAAGTACCATACCACTTTCCGAGGAACTTTCTTGTCCTCTCTTGTACCGTCCTTGGCTACACACCGGACATGTGGTTCTATCCACATACTCGTTCCGATAAAGTGCGCAATCATTGATGCATGCGTGGAATTTAATGTGTGGTAGGTCGAGAGGGCACACGATTTTCTTGGCCTCCTCGATACTTGTTGGCAATGTGTTCCCCTTAGGAAGTCGGTCGTACCAGTATTCCATGTTCACGTTGAAGCTCACATCGGTCCATTTGTGTTCGGCCTTCATCTCTAGAGCCTTGAGCGTTACACTCAAACGTGTATCCTCGGGGTGACACCCAGGATACAATGGAGTCATTCCATCTACCTCCATTTGGGCCAGCTTGGCTTTCTCTCTGGCTGCAGCTTTGTCGTTGCTCGTCTCCTTGAGGAGCAGTTCTTGAACATGAGGGTCCTGCAAGACCAAAGTTAGCAGCGTCTGTGTGTTCGCGTCTTCTCCTTCTTCATGATCATGCCCGTCGTCATCTCCTTCTCCATGTTGATCATGCCCGCCGGCATCTCCTTCGTCATGATGATCATGCCCATTGGCATCTCCTTCGTCATGATGATCATGCCCGGTAGACTCTTTGTCTTCTCGCCCACCCACGTCTTCATGACCACCACCATGTCCTGCCGGCGCCTCATTAAGGTCGCGCATGAAACCGCGCCTGAGCAGGTGACCCTCCAATTGTCCAGATTCAGGGTCGATCCAGCGTTGCAGTTTGCATGTTCGACATGGACATCTTATCATGGTCTTGTTGTTCATAATCATGTCCTCCTTCGCGCCTTTCTTGTACCTCGCAATTTGACCTTTGCTCATCGTGAGGACCATGGTTGCCTGAGCGGTCAAAACAGAGAGTATAGGTGAGAACCACACCATATGAACACACACATGCATGAATGCTAGCCAGAAAAAATTCGGCATGACCTTTCCTAAAATTAGGACATATGGGTAGTGCAAAAATTTGCCGAAATGGAAATGAATCAACATTTTGGCAAACATCCATGCAACCACACCGGCCGGGCCCGACAACAACAAGCAACCAACAAAGAACTTCCTCCCATTGCAAACATTCATGCACCACACAAGCATCGTCTCGCCATGGATCGCACACACACACCGCCCGCGCGACAAGCTTCACCTACATGTTCATGATGGCCAAGTACTCACCTATAGTAGACACAATAATAGCGAGACGAGACCGTGCGATGAGAGAGTGTGGACAAATAGATCTACAATGCAAGTTGGTGGAGAGGAAATTAGTAAACAAATAGAGATGTGAGAGAGAAAAGTAAGGAACTTTTAGATCTAGAAGTTGGAGCGAAGCTTCCACTTACCAATCTATGGATTAAAGTAGGTTTAGTTACAAGAAAATGGAGAAACTATGGGTAATATGGGGTGTGAGGGAGGAGGAAGACGAGTTGGGAGGAGGTAGAGATGTGAAATGGTTGGTGGTGGATAGATAGATCAGAAAGCTAGCATAAGGAGGAAATGCGCCACAAATGTGAAACTTCTGTGGCGCATAAGTCCATATGCGCCACAGAAGTGGGTGAATAAGATTCGCTATGTGGGGACCACCTCCAAGTTCTGTGGCGCATGTCGGACTTATGCACCACAGAAGTGACACACATCTGTGGCGCATATGACAACATGCGCCACAGAACTTGGGTGAATTAGATTCCGTGGTGGGGCCCCCTCCATGTTCTGTGGCGCATGAGGAAATATGCGCCACAGAAGAGGCAACTTCTGTGCGGCATATTTCAGAATGCACCACAGAACTTGGATCAACCCACCCCGGCCAGCGGGTCCCACCAACCTTCTGTGGCGCATGTTCTGGAGAATGCGCCATAGAACTTCCAATCTTCTGAGGCGCATGCTTTCTGGTGCGCCACTGATGTTTTCCTGTGGCGCATGCTTTCGCATATGCGCCACTGAACATCTTGTCTATCTATAGGTCGTTTCCTAGTAGTGAGAGCCTCAGGATGGAGAAGACCAAAGTTGACGATGTCATCTTCGGTATGTTTCCTACTTTCTGACTTTCTGCTTTTCCGACTCTAGGAGTCCGGACATATTTTCTAACCTTTGCCTTATATGCGCAGGTCCTCTGAATTTACTAGATTCTTCCTCCACCGAGTCTCGCACCAGCCGGCTTACACAAGTCGGCGACTTGCTTCACGATTTCCGCCAATCTTTGGAGGATATTAGCAAAGTACTCAAGTTCCGGACATGAACAAAATGTCTAGCTTTGAGGTGCGAGACAAAGCCAAGGAGATTCCCCAGCTCATCTAGTACTGGAACATGTCCTATGCATGAACCACAGCGTAGTACGTCCTCACCATGGTTATGATCCACCATGGAAACATGGAAATCTGGCAAGTAACCAGAGGGTACTTTAAGTTGATGAAGACGGACATGAGAAAAACATCAAGGCCATCATGGACTCCTGTGCCGGATATGGATGCCACGTAGCTGATTTGACCAGCTACGACACTCCTTTCTTCACTCGCATGGAGACGCCTCCTCCGCCTGTCGAAGAAAGAGCCGAAGTTTCTGACGACGAGCAAACCGTTTTGGATTTGAACATCTCGGAAATATATCAAGGTGAGGTCGATGTCTCCGGTGATCTAGTAGCTCCTACCTCTTCTCCTGCATCGTAAATCACCAGAAACAACGATGTGTTATTCTGAAACAATTCGGGTTGTAAATAAGTGGTGCAATACTTTTGCTAGTGCTAAGATTTGCTACTTCTATTTAGCACTTTTGGCTTTATTTTGATGTGCTTGGAATGTTTACATAAGCACATTATGGTTTTGTCTATACTTATCGTTTATCTAGCTTTCCGCCTCGTCCCTTTCGTGAGCCGGCCAACTTTCAACACAAAAACTTTGCCGAGCAACGGAGCTCAGTTACTAAACCAGTTTAAACTCGGAAACAAAGCCGACTTCCAGTACCAACAATTTACTACTTGGAAAATGCCCGCATCTAGTAATCAGATAAAGAACCAAAGTACAAACTAGAAAATTTAGATTTATACCAGAACAAACATGAGCATAAAGTACTTTCAAATATTCTAGGATTTTCGACTATGACATGATCATTCGGAAATAAGATGGTAATATAAAACTTCTCAGAAAAATCTGAGGCAACCAACACTTTATTTCTCATTGAATATGTACACATATATTATTACAAAGAAAGAAAATTTAACAATAAAAGGGACGTAGCTGAGCAATATTCCACGGTCTGTCTAATTCTTTCGGGTCTATACTGCCTCTAGCTCTCTTTCTTTTCTTAGTAGCACTTCTTTCTTTGACTGGCCGCATATCAGTTAGATAGTAAGAACCATTTTGCAATACTCGACTAACTAAAAAGGGCACAAGCCGGAGAACCAAATCGCCTTTAATGAAAGACCGGTTTCTGACTCTCCAGCTATGATACTTGCATAACTTCTGCTGATAGGCTGTTGATATCATCTCAACAACAACGCGAACTTCTTCGATTAAATTGAGATCATTTTGTTGAGAAATTTCAGTATCTTCTTCAATATACGCAGCAACTTAGGGAGAAATATGAATCAAATCACTAGGAAGAACTGTTTCTGCACCATAGACCAAAAAGAAAGGTATGTATCCGGTTGACCTGTTCGGAGTTGTTCATAAACTCCATATCACTGAAGGTAATTCCTCTGCCCAAGCCCCCGCAGCACGACGTAGTGGTGCTTCGAGTCTTGGTTTGAGGCCTTGTAGGATTAAACCATTTTCTCTTTTGACTTGTCCATTAGCATGTGGATGTGCAACTGACGCAATGCCAAGCCGGATATTTTGTTCATCACAGAATTTGGCAAGTTCTCCCATAGAAAAATTACTCTCGTTGTCCGTGATAATTCTATGTGGATAATCGTATCGGATTATAACATCCTCGACAAATCTTATGGTTGTTGCTCCATCACAACTAGTGACGAGTTTAGCCTCAATCCATTTTGTGAATTTATCCACCACCACTAAGAGATGAGTAAATCCACTTGGAGCCCATTTAAATGGTCCTACCATGTCAAGCCCCCAGACCGCAAAAGGCCATGTTATAGGTATTATTCGTAGTTGATCAGTCGAAACATGAGCTTGTTTAGCGTACTTTTGGCAGCCTTTGCACGTCTTGACCAGCCGTTCGGCATCTGCCTTGGCTATAAGCTAGAAAAATCCATGTATGAAAGCTTTTGCCACTAAAGACTTGGCTGCAGCGTGATGGCCACATTCGCCTTCATGGATCTCTCGTAAGATTTCCACTCCTTCTTCCGGGCTTCATATTCAGGTCTTGTAGTGCATCTTTAGCTTCATCGGTACGAACAAACTTTTTGGTCTTTTTTAGGATCTTGTAGAGTGGTGCGGCTCTTTCACCGAGCCGACTTACAAACCGACTAACTGCAGCAGTGCAACCAGTTAGTCTTTGAACGTCCTTCAGGCGAGTCAGCCTAGAAATATTGAGTATAGACTTAATTTTTTCTCGGTTCACCTCTATGCCTCTTTGAGACACGATGAAACCTAACAATTTTCCGGCTGGTATTCCAAAGAAACATTTCTTCGGGTTAAGCATTATGTTGCATTTTTGTAGATTAGCAAACGTTTACTCCAAGTAGGAAATTAAGATTTCCTTCTTTTTGGACATCACCGCTATGTCATCCACATATGCATGTACATTGCGTCCTATTTAGTCGTGGAGGCAACGTTGCATAGTGCGCTGGTACGTAGCTCCTACATTGTTTAGCCCAAAGGGCATCGTAACAAAACAGAAGGTTCCGAAGGGGGTTATGAATGAAGTTTTGACTTTGTCTGATTCCTTCATCCGAATTTGGTGATAACTGGAATATGTATCGAGAAAACATAGGAGTTCCGAGCCTGCCGTAGAATCAATAGCTTGATCAATTCTAGCCAGAGCGAACGGATCTTTAGGACAAGCCTTGTTCAAGGTAGTATAATCAACACACATCCTTAAATCAATGGTGTCCTTTTTAGGAACCATTACTGGATTGGCCGACCACTCAGTGTGCATGACCTCTTCTATGAATCTGGCTAACTCTAGCTGATGAGGGGTGACCTCGGAAATGCCCATGGTGATGGACTTGGGGTTTCGCGGAAAAGAGAATGTTGGGGATTTCGTCGGATGTCAGGGAAACAATGGAATCAAAGTCGCCTGAATATTGAGAAATTGCACTAATATAAGTTGTCTTCTAGATTTCGGTACCCTCGATTGGGCTTCTCCCGTCCTATATATAATTGGCCGGGTCTCAAAGCTGTATGCAGATAGGTTTCATACACGCGTAATTATAATACCAACACAATGTCGGTTCATAGTCTATTTTTTAATACAATCAAAGCCTTTGTCGGTTGCTTCTTTGGGTTGTCATCCGAAACCTTCATGGGCCGTAAGCCTTCATCCAATCATAGGGTAGCGAATCATAAGCACCCGAGTAATCATACCTACCCCAAGACTCTACTTGAACCGCAGTTTCAGGTTGAGTCTCAAAATTTATTTTTCCTTTTTATCTTTGTAGGGATTTTGGTACAACGAGTCTGATACTTCCGATGAATCAGGAATCAGTTAATTGCTCCTGGGCAAAAATCAAGGTTGTCCTACATCAGGAATCCGGAATTTTCTACTAGCCTAATCTAGTTCAAACCGCTGAGGTCTTATCGAATACTGAGTTCCAGTTTTCGATTTTTATCGGGTACCTAACGCATCCGTCGGGATTTTTCATCATATCGTTGATACAGATATTTACTGGTAGAGCGCATTCTTGTGCGACTACTAGGCCACACAAGACGAATCCTGGGGTCTTACCTTCATGCTTCTGAACATGACTTTCAAATTTTTATTGCGCTGGGTGCGATCCGAGAGTTTTTTGTTTGGCAGCGACTGAAGAACTTTTAACTACTCTCGATAGGAGTATCTTGAATGTTTTTATTTGTTTTTCTTTATCAAGTGTGCGCTAGCGCTCCTGATAGGAGTAGCCCTCGAGGCTATGTTTAGATATATGTATCAAAACATAGGCTCAAAAACTTATGTCTATGGTGATAGTGCTTCTGTAATTTTTGTCGGGTGCACGACCAGTGCTCCTGATAGGAGTAGCCCCCGAGGCTACAATCGTAATATTATATATTCGGTTGTAGTCTCAGATCTCTTCTAGGAGGACTTTACTTCGGCTCCGATTTTTTTGGGGTCATATTTTGAATGGTGAGCCACGATTTCTGCAACTCCTCCTTTGTGACGTCAGTGATGATGTATTTTATGTTGTTGATGTTCAGAAGAACATGCCCTGACGAGATGTGTCGAACATGGGCCCATGCAGCAGTAATGATGACGCGTGATAGCGTATTCAGTGGAGATTTTTGACTGTACGCCCCCTCTCCGTGCGAGAATCGAGGCGTCGCGCGCTGTTCTCCGTTTTTACCGCAGCAGTAACTTTCTTTAAAAGTTTTCCTTCACGGAATCTTTGTAACACGTGTCACCATCGTGTCGGTTCGATTTTGCATCAAATGGTTCAGACCTCACGTCTTTGCTCTTTATAAGGGAGGGGAGGTGTGTTTTACTGTTTTACCTCACCTCCCCCGCTTCATCTTCTTCCTTGCACTCTTGCCCCTTGCGAACTCCTGCTCTTGCTCCCCTGCAGAACTCCGGTTCTTGTGCTCGTATTCTCCTTTTTCCACCATGGGCAGAAGCAAGGCTACTGGAACTTCTGCTGCCACCGCGAAGGCCACTAGGAAGAGGACCGTCGGATGGGCTCCCACCAAGTGCACGACGTGGGAACTCCACGAGGCACGGAACTCCGGCCATCTGACGGAGGGTTCCTTCAAGCTCCCTGGAGACAAGGCTGCTCCTATCCTCGAGCCTGGCTAGGGGTAATGTTCCTCCCTTTCCTCTTCCGTGGTCTTTCTCTTCCTGTCCACGAATTTCTTCGTGGCCTTTTGTTTGTTTATGGCGTGCAGCTATATCAGCTCACACCCAACTCTATTCTACACGTCGCTTGTTTCATCACTCTTTATGAGTGTTTTCTTGGTATTCATCCCCATTGGGTCCTTTGGAAGCACTTCTTCTACGTTCATCGTAACGCCACTGACACCACTGTCCATGATGTTGGTGGCCACATTTTTTCTATCCGATCCGATGTTGATTATTTGGACTTCAAAATCACTGATTCTGTCCAAGGTTGGAAGTACAAGTGGTTTCATGTCATGGATTAGCCACTCGAAGGCCAATCTTTCGGGTTAGCACCCTTTGATCCTAGTAAAACTTGCCATAAACTTGACTCCTAGGATCAGCGTCCTTCTGCTGAAGAAATGGCAGAAATCCAGCCCTTTGTCGATCGTATTTCAAAGCTATGGCATGAGGTTAGCAAGGAATTGTCGGTTCTCCAGGTCCTGGCATATTTTTTGTAGATACACGTCCAGTCGCTTCAGGCCTAGCTTTCTGGTATGTGGGCGTACACCGGGAGGAAGGACCCGATTAGGATTTCCTCAGAAGACCTTGCCCTCAAGGTGTATGATAAAAGGGTCCGGAGCTTACCACTCTAACCAAGAAAAGCCCGGTTCCTTCAATCTGCCTTGTCGACCTTTTGGCAAGAAAAACCAGCTTCCTGAGGTAAATTTCTTTTGCCTTCATATTTTCCTTTCTTCTGTTTGCAGATGTACTTTTTCCTTTCTTCATGTCTTCCTCCTTGTGTAGGATTTTGATCATCTCAGCTCCCTTCCTCCTCTTCCTAGAAGTGGTGAGCCCCATGTCCATCCCTCTGCATCCGACTATCTCCCTCTGAGTCTATCAGCAAGCCCGTATTGATTCCCCCGATTTTTGCTTGCAGGCCCATAATTGCTCCAAAGATGTTGGTTGCTTGAATGTGGAATGGAAATTCCTGATAAACTTGTCCTCAAGATTGTTCCAGCTGCTGATAGACTCTTTGGGTAGTTGTTTATCTAGGAGCGTGCTGCACCAGTTAGGTGCAGCTGCAAGCTTTGCATTGCTATAGCTTTGGATCTGCCTTGTAGTCTGACGGTTGCCAGGTAATCTGTCAGCCAAGCTTCGGGTTCTTGAAGACCATCGTAATTTTGGCGATCTTGGGGTAACTTAAAATCTTTTGGTACCGGAGTTTTGTGGACCCATCGGGTAAAGCAACTGGCTCCGCATAATTCTTGTTCTTCCTTGCTTTCACCGTCATTGTATTTTTGGGTGCTACGTTGTTATCTGGATCGGTCGATTCATCGATGGGTGTTGTCGTTTCTTGCGTCGTTTCACGGTTCTGATTCTGAAAAGTGGAGCCGATGTAGTGATGTTGATCGTCGGGTATGACCTCTGTGCTGAGGGCTGCTACGACGGCGTGGGGATCTGTCAGGTTGTCACGTGGTTCCTTTATCTGCTTGCGCGAGAGACTCTCCTACCATGCCGGATTTATCAGTGCGGAGCGGTGAAGGGCCGCGCGAGGATCGTCGGGTGCGGGCTGCGTTGTAATTAGATATGTTTGCGTGGCTACAATGGCTGCCTGAGCTGTTTTTTCCTTGATATTTCCAGCTTGGTCTAAGGACATGAATGATAGATCAAGGTCTCGGATTATTCCGCTCCTCTCTTCTTCGGGGATACCCGCAACCTGGACGTCCCTCTCCTAGGCAATGCTCCTCATGTTACGCTCCTTGATCCTCGGGTGGAGCTTAACTGCGCTTGCCGTATGCTAGATTCGTCGGTGACCCTTTTCCTTTCGTCGAGTTGCCTCTGTATCCTGAGTAAATGTCTCCTTTTTGCGATGAAGCATGTACTGGTATGCCAATAGGTCTTCGTGGGTAGCATCCGTTGTCATTGAAACCGCACCCGAAATTGCTGCTCTTGCTTTCTCACACGCATTGGCTGGTAAGCTGAGAGTTTGCCTCTCGCCTCCGTGCGGTTTCTCTTCCTCCCGATTTGCACGGTTAGTTGTTGGGTCTCCTCCGTTTCCTTGGCTTCCTTCATTTTCATGACTTCCTGCATTATGGTTTGAAAGTATATCATCGGGATTAAAAACTGGGTTACCGTTGGAGTCTTGATGGGTCGTGGTGTCTCCGATGATCAGGCATACTTGATGCTGAGTGGCATATGGACTGGTAACGTCATCGTTTCCACGGATGGAGACACTATCGATGAGCTAGTGAAGTCCATCAGTTTTTGTTCTGGATAGATTTCCGCCATCCAAATTCCGAAGTCGATGCTTTCGCTGCTTTCTTTGGGTTCCGAATTCGCGGGGCTTGCTTCGCGTGGTGGGGTTAACTGTGGGTCTTATCCAAAGGAGAGATTGTCATAAAGACCGTCAAGATCCCCCAGATTCATCTCGATTTGCTCGCTTTCGTCGTCTGCTTCGATTTCCATTGAGGATCCAACGGAAGGTTCTGGTACTTCTGTCGGCGTATCTTTATGGGTGGGCGGGTGTGGATCTACTTTCGTTGAGTTGATGCTTGGTGGAGAGCGTTCTGCCGAATCCGTGTTTCCAGCGTTCAGGTTTCCCACAGACGGCGCCAATTGATGAGGGGTGACCTCGGCAATGCCCATGGTGATGGACTTGGGGTTTCGCGGAAAAGAGAACGCTGGGGATTTCAGCGGATGTCAAGGAAACAATGGAATCAAAGTCGCCTGAATATTGAGTAATTTCACTAATACAACTTGTCTTCTAGATTTCGGTACCCTCGCTTGGGCTTCTCCCATCCTATATATAATAGGCCGGGCCTCAAAGCTATATGCGGATAGGTTTCATATACGCGTAATTCCAATACCAACACAATGTCGGTTCATAGTCTCTTTCCTAATACAATCAAATCCTTTGTCGGTTGCTTCCTTGGGCTGTCATCTGAAACCTTCATGGGTTGTAAGCCTTCATCCAATCATAGGGTAGCGAATCATAAGCACCCGAGTAATCATACCTATGTCACTAGCCGAGCTAGTTCCTTAGCTATTGCATTTTACTTTTAATCACCGAAACATCGTAAGGACTGTTTGACGGGTTTAGCATTTGGGTGTACATTTAGAGTGTGCTCGGCAAGTTCCCTAGGTACTCCGGTCATGTTAGATGGCTGCCAGGCAAAGATATCTTGATTTGCTTGGAGGAACTTGACGAGCGTGCTTTCCTATGCGCTATCTAAACCTACACCTATCTAGGTCACCTTGGAGGGGTCATCATCCTTCAACGGTGTCGTCTTCGTCTCTTCTGATGCCTTGAACTCTAGAGTCGGCTTTGTCACCTCCTTCTTCATTGCGGGCATTTCGGACGGGTCGATGGTCTTCTTGATCTGCTGGTACTCCTGGGCATGCAGTACGGCTTCAGCAAAGGCGGCATTTCTGTCCTCGCACTCTCGTGCTTTCTACGGGTCTCCCCTGATGGTGATCATTCCCTTTGGACCTAGAATTTTCATTATATTATAAATGTAACACGGATGAGCCATAAAAGCCCAGTAAGCCGGACATCCAAATATAGCATGTTATGCGCTCTTGAACGGGGCCACTTCGAAGGAAAGTGATTCCATCCGATAATTCTTTGGAGTTCCAAAAGTAACATCCAAAGTGATCTCTCCCAGGGAATTTGCTTGTCTTCCTGGGACAACTCCGTGAAAGATCACAGAGCTGTGATTCAGCTAAGTTTCCGAGATACTCATTTGACGCAGCGTTTCAATGTAGAGGATGTTGATGTTGTTGCCGCCATCCATGAGAGTCTTGGAGAAACCATAGCTGTCAATGAGTGGATTGACGACCAAGGCGTATTTTCCTCGCCTGTGCAACTTAGGTGGATGATCAGCGCGATCAAAGGTGATTGTCACTTCTGACCAGTCCAAGAATTGAGGGACAGCCAGAACAGTTGCATTGAGCTCATGCAAAACTGCCTTCTTCACTTTAGCTGGTTGAGACCCAAGGAAAGTGACATAAGTGTCTTTCTTCATTGGTAAGTTCTTCTTTCCATCTGACTTGGGATTTTAAGGGTCAGCTTCCTCCATGTCGGAATCTTCCTTTTCTTTTTTGGGATTCTTCTTTCCCTTCTTCCGCTTAGCCCTGTAGTCAGCAGAGTCGTCTTTTTTGATGTCGTCATTGAAACAACACTTAGCATTTGTGTGGGACGAGCCCCCTGCCGGCTTGACTCGGCACGGTGTCCGTCGCTTCTTCGTCCACCGTTCCCCCCACCGTGATGGGGTTTAGTCGGAAGGCTTGTATGTCTAGGAGGTGGCATCCTTCGCCAGTCCTCCTCCCAATGTTGCTCTTTGTTGTCTTCCCAACGATTGTTTGACTCTCGCCGGGGAGGGTGTCTCGGAACCAGTGCCACAATAGCGTCTCGCTCTGCGGATGGAGCAACATTGCTCCAGTCACGTGTGGTTCTGTGCCGCTGCCCCGAAGATCCGGTTCTTGAGTCTACAATCTTTGGGACCCATTGGGGCCTAACGTCATTCCAGGCTGGATCCGTGCAACATTGGTCTGATTGAGAGATCTGTTTTCTGCTTCCGGATTTCGAGACCTCTTGTTGCTCCAGACCCTTGGTGAGCAGCTTCACACCCAACCAGATTTGATCTGGGTTTGGATTGTTTGCCAGGATATCTCGAGCTGAAGTGGTGTTTTCCAATAGCATGCCATACACCATATCTCCCTTGCTATCCGGCCGAGGTTCTCCTTTGACAACATCATCTCCTTCAAAGAGGGTCTTGTGGACTTCCGGATTTCTGTTAGCCCACACGGGGCTGCTCCGGGTCTTCTGATGCTGCAGGGAATTGAACTGCTCTGCGGATGCAATGCGCTTCTTCTCTTCCATAAGGTTATTAGCCTCATCTAGGAGTACTTGACGACGCACTTCTAGGGCTTGAGCCCTTTCTTCCAATTCTGCAGATGTAAGCTCTACAGCTATAGGGATAGGCGTAGTTAACACATGATCGATGAGTTTACGAGCACTAGCGGTAACCATGTATCCATCCACCGGAGTTTCCTTTGGCTTGTCTGGGATTAAAGCTCCATCCGAGTCTTCTTCATATTCCTCGGCAACCACTTCCTCCGCTGGAGGATCTTTTGCTGGGGTCTTGTTCTTCTTCTTTGCCTTCTTGGCAGCACCGGTAGCAAAGACGGCTTTGGGTACGTTTCCTGTAGTCAAGCTCTGAGCAGTACTTTCGGACATCTGGACGTCGGGATTATCTCCGAGATCCATGTCATCCTACGCTTTGGGAGAGTTTTCTCTTCATCCTTCGTCCATGGCTTCTCCTTCTTCTGCAGCTTTGGAGTTCAACTCCTCTTCGTATTCCACGGACAACTTTCGCAAATCCGCTAACGTCATGGAATCATCCGAAGATGCCGGTAAGTCGGTGTTTGTTCCGATCGCCTCCAGCATTGAGTCTTCATTGTCTCCAGCATTGGCAGAGCCGAATCCGGATCCAACATATCTGACAAAGTGCGACGCGTGCGTCCTGAGGTAGTTGTGGCTCTCCTCGTGGGCTTCCTCGAAACGCCTAATGGTCTCGAGAACCTCATCCACGTCTGCGCCTTGCAGCATTATGCGCCACGACGTGTGCCTCAGGAAGGGTTGATCTGTTCCAGCATTGGAAGATCCAGAAACTAAGTTGTTGTCTTGCTCCTCCTGGATTTTGACCTCAACGGGCAGATCGATCTAGGATTCGGCCTCGCTAGGGAGATCCACTCCAGATTCGACTTGCACCGCAAGATCTGCTTCAGTATCAGCTTTCTCCACTGTCTCCGCGATAGGTGCGGGCTAGGTGGGATTAGGGTTTTCCAAGATCCGGAACTCTACTTCTTCTGCGGACAAAGTGGACCCAGAAACTTCTTCTGCCTCTATCATCACCGCTGGGGTGGGTGGGGTAGGTTCAGCGAAATCGATGTACACATCGATCTCGCTAAAGGACATGATGGTGTAGGCAGCCACGACCTCCCTAGCTGGAATCAAGGTCTCGTCGAGAACGATGAGAGGGACATCGCTAGCATAGAGGATGCGACCGACGGTGATGGTCTCTCCGATTCCGATTCTTGTAGATTCCGCTCGGAACGCAGATTCGAAGCTCACTTGCCCCACGGTGGGCACCAACTGTCTTCGAATTGATGACAAGTACACCATGACAGAGTCCTCGGGGCATGCGAAAGAGAGGGGTGTGAGATGTACGGTGTTTCGGGATGGTGAGCACACAAGTTTACCCAGGTTTGAAACCGTCGGCTTTGGACGGATCCTACTCCTGCTAGCAATCCAGTAATACGGCAGAGCCGGAATATGGGGTACAAGGGTTTCGCCTGTGCGAGTTGAGATTGTATACTATTGTGAGGTGCCCTAAAGGCTTACCCTAGGATGGCTTATATAGATATTCGTCCTAGGGTTTACAGGAGAGACCTATCTGGCTACGACTAAGAGTCGGTTACATAGTACATCTTGAACTACAAGTAACATAACAGGCCTATGTCGATAAGTCTTCTAGGCCTTCCCGTAGCTGGACTAGACTCCATCTCTTCTCCCTTACTAGGCCACCCGTGAAGAAAAGCTCTAACCTGAAGTGGGCCACCCTGGTCAGTGTGGCACAGTGAGGATACTCGGAAAGTATATCCCCAACACCAGTGGGGATGGTGCTACGAGCGGTGGGCTGCCATGTTACGAGGAGCTGGAGGTGAAGAAATTGGATGGGCGGCGGTGCTTCGATAGACAATGAGCACACAGGCGGTGCGCATTGGCCACCATGATGCGATCGGGGATACCGGGTGCTGCAAGAGGCGGGCGGGCGTGCTACCTGCGGCTGCAGGTGATGCTTCGACCACGAAGAGCATGTTGGCGAATCGACCTTGTTGTGATGGGTGGCTTATGATGCTGCGACCGGTGACATAGTGTGCTTTGAGTGGTGGTCGGTCTTGCTACGAGCCGAAATCATGGATCCTACAATGCTGCGTCGTCGTTTGCATGTTGCTGCAAAGGATGGCCACCCCTTCTACCAACAACAACCGTTGTTGCTGCCAAAGCAGGTCGTGGGTGCTCTGAAAATCAAGCGCCATGGCCACTTGCTTTAAAAGCAAGGTCATCTTTGCAACCATTAGCGACTGTCGATGTTGCCAACGCTCATCGTCTGTGCTACCAAAGTATTTCCTTGCTACCAATGAAGGCCACCACTGGCCACGATGCTACAAGTGCACAAGTCCACCACCGACCTCCGCTGCTGCAAGTCATGGGCGCTACTACTACAACTTGGCCACCATCATCGTTTTTGCAAGCGGGAGGGATGGTATTGCTCTAGGGGGAGGTTTGTGTCGGTCACAATTGTGCGAGATGGGAACTTCCTCGAGCCATCGGGAAAACTTTGTGTAGAGAAGGAGTTCTTCTCTTTTCCGTTGGATGCGATGGTGGTGCGGAGAGGGTGAGTTAGAAATAGATTAAGCCACTCCGATGTGTCCAATCTAACGGTTCTCGAGGCTGAGGATCAGGGCATGGTGATCCCTCGGGTACGCTCAACATCACATATTTGAAAACGAGAAGATACTCACAACGGAACCCCTATCAGTCCTTTGCCAGAGGTACACATGGAAACGATACTAACACGGAACTTGGCAGACAAGGGGTGGCACATGGCCCACCATATCCATCTTTTCATATTTTTTCAACAATATCACTCTAACAAATCACCTCCTTGAGTCTCGGGCGTGAGTGATACTCGGTAAAACCTTTTGGTGAAAAAGAAAAGGGAAATGATCCTAATCCCCCGTGGAATCCCGCGACTTCCATTATTCAGGTCCTCTATGTGGATTGTTCGCATCGTGGTGCCCGCTAGAACTCGTCTCCTCGATGACTCCTTCCCAACAAACTCCACCATGGCATGGACGCACGCCACAGCTACTGCCTGTCGTGCGCCACTTCCCTACCTTTCGTGCTTCCTGGCCGCGAGCCATTGCCGCCCTATCTCCAAGCCCTCTTCTGACATCGGTCGCGCATCACTGCCCTAGTTGCAAACCTCATGGCCACGCGTCACCGCCACCCTTGTTCTGTTGCCTGGCCATCCCGACCGCCTCCAAGCTCACCGACGTGCGCGAGCTTTGTCACGAATCAATCACAGCCATGTTGGGTCCCATTGGGGAAGACCTCGCCAGAGTCGCGCTACCGATCTTGGGTTGTTATCCACCTGGGTGCCTCTGCTACAAGGGAATGCCTGGAGATGCTATTGATGGTGGGCGGATCTTGCTACCATTGGTGTACGTTGTTGCTACCAACAGCGGTATGTTGTGCTACCATGGGTGCATGACATTGCTACCGACTGCGGAGAGGCTTTTTTCTACCACAGGTGTACGATGTTAGTACCACCGGTAGGCTGCTTTGCTACATTGGGTCTACGACTTTGCTTCCAACATGTTTTGTACAAATTTTGGCTATGAATTCCGGTGAGAGTCCCGGTGATGTCTTCGGTGAAGTTTGTATTTTCTACACTAATAAAAAAATTCGCTAGATTCATTCTCCCGTTTTGCTACATTAGCACAATGTTTTTGCTACGAGGTCTCTGGTGAGATCTTCGGGCGGAATTCTCTGGCAAAGTTGGATTTTCTATATTAGCAACAATGTCTCCGGTGAGAAAGTCTTTTTATTCTAGGCGAATCTTTTTTTGCCACATGTAGCAAAAGCGATGATTTTGTAGTGAAAACCGGACTTTTCTAAAAAAAACGCGGGATTAGGCCAACTCCAACGGGCCCCCGCATTTCGGACATCGATTTCGTCCGATTCGGTCCATTTGTGGGGAGTGGAGGACAGGCCATCTAGGCTCAGTCCCCGATTGCGGTGCCCTGTGCCCCCAAAGGCCACTATCCCACAAAGGAAAAAAGTGCAGAAAAAAGGAGCTGCCGAAAATAATTAAACATATTACAAAAAAAAGGTTCTGGTTCTGGTCCCGGTCACAAAATATCAACAGAAAAAAGCCCCAATATTATGGGGTGTCGTGGCATGGAAGGGAAACCAGCAGGCATTGCTACTGGCCGGCCGGCGCCTGGTCCTACGGCTGCACACCGCCTACTCGTCGTCGTCATCATCGATGATGATGAAGAACTGAGGCGGTTGCCACACGCCGCTCTAGGCCGGAGCAGGAGGTAGTGCCGGCAGCGCGGGCGGTGCAGTGGGGGCATCTAGGCCTGCTTGGCCACCCAGGACTTGTGCAGGGCCTGGGTGATGCCATCCCACCGCTTATCCTCCTCCAGCTGTGACGCGAGGATGGCTGCTTGGAGTTCCTCCTCCTTGACCGCCACCTGGCTGGGCCACTGAGGCCACACCTCGGACTCGACGGTGTCATTGCCCCTATAGTGCTACCCGTCTGGGATGCCGGGCTGTAGCAGTGGGAAGTGGAGGTCATCGTCGTCCTCCACGCTGGAGTCCTCATTGGACTCCTCCCATTAGTCCTCATCGTCTTCGTCGAGGTTCTCGAGGTAGGCCTCGATGGGCCTCGCGCCGCACCGCGTGCTCCGCCTCGAACCACCGGTCCTAGACTAGGGAGTAGATGGAGTAGGCCAGATCCCGCCATAGATCTGCGGTAGGAACGCCCGGCAACGGCTGATCTCGCGGCGGCGAGCAGGGCCTGAGCCTGGGATTGCAGCACAGGCACGCAGGCGCCGTTGAGATGCCACCCCGCCGACAGTTGCACGTCCCCCAATGGGTAGGGCATGCCTACCTCGGCGAGCGTGTGCGCAACATTGAGGCTCACGTAGATGCACTGCTCGGAGCGCGGAAGAACGAGGAGGAGCTGCGCCTTGGGGGTTACCTAGACACGGAATGGCGGCGACGGCCGCCGGCGGCGGAGGAGCCGGCCTCGTGGTCATTCCGGCCTGGCCAGAACCAGCCCTCTCCAGATCCCCTTGGCCATCGCGGCCGGCGACTGAGGGGCTTGTCAGTGGGGAGGGCGCGTCTAGGGTTTTAGGGTTTGGCTCAAGCGGGACATGAAGTGGAAGTGGAGTTTGGATGTGGATAGAGACGATGACGCGGTCCCATTAAAAAGTATGAGGTCCCTAACTCTGGGACACCGCCAGGTTGGACCCGTCGAAGCCTCGGGTGGACACGGTCAGATGAGGCCGAGGTCCGTCCCATCGCATTCTAGCCCCAGGTTTGGGCCTGGTTTACGTCGAAACGGATTGCGTCGCTCTGTCCTCTTCGTTTGTGAGTGTGCGTTGGGCCGTGGGCTGTGTCCGACAGGACCAGTTTAGACACGATTGTCCGTTTGCGGGAGGCCGTTGGAGTTGGCCTTAAATGCAGTTTCTAGGACATGTGAGGGTCGAGGAAGCATGACAATGGAATTTTTCCATCGTCCGAGGACGCCTAGTACGGTCCAAAAGAAAAGGATGGCTTCGTCTGTTCGGAACACACGGTAAGAGCACATCCACTCGTTGGGTGTTCCCAAGCTGAAATCCGGCGCTATTTAGCGCCAGACGGATGTAACTTCGGTGTGTGTGAGGGCGCCCGGCCTTCGTTGATCAAGATGTCGCGTGAGCATATCCTTGGCGGCGAGCGCACAGGCGGCTCGGCTTCCCACTTCACAGGCCGGAGTGCGGGCGTGTGAGTGGCCTCGCCGGTGGCGCGTGGCGATAGTGCTGGCACTGAGCCGGACGAGCGCGAGGCCGAGGCTGCGGAGGACGAGGAGATGAAGCTGCCCATCCTCATGGGTAGCCAGTTCGCCGCCACACGGCGCCACGCCACCGACAGCGGCGAGCGATGGGGGAAGCCCAACATAGGGCGGTTGCCGATGGCGATATGCTCTAGGACCGCGAGCGTCCGTCCTGTTGCGTTCCACCACCGACGACGTGCTGCCGCGTTGTGGCGCTTCGGTGGCATGCTGGGTGGGCTGTCGTGGCCAACGAGCTCCTGGTTCTGGCGCTCTATGAAGAAATTCTCCCAGTAAACTAAGTTACCGGGGTCTTTGGCGAGCTCCGGATCCTCCATCGCCGCGATGGCGGCCTAGATCTCCTCGACCATCTCATCGTCCTAAGGCACCGGCGGCACCAGCACGCCACCGACGCTGAGCTTCCAGGTGGGCGGGCACCGAAAGTCCAGCGGCACCTTGTAGCCGGCGTCATGCGGCAGCCGCGTCTCCCACGGCTGGAGAGAACGCCGGCCGAAGCCGTTCGCCGCCGCGGGGTCACCGGGTATCTCTCCGCCATTGCTGCCGCCGAGAGCTTCTTCTTTTTGCCGGAGGTGGAGTTCGTGGTTGGGGAATGGGAAGGCTTGAGAGTGGGTGGCCTGTGAATCAACGAGGGCGTCGACATTTATAGCCGAAAGGGGCAGCGAAGACGGGAGGGACGTAGCAACGTGGGCAGGAAAACGCGACACAACGGGAAGGCAGGCCGACGGTGGTGCGCCATTAAGGCAGCACGTGGTCGACGAGACAGGCAGTCATTGCCCGGCGGTCCGTCACGGGAGCCGAGGCGACGGGATGAGGATGACTCGGCTTTCACTCGCTGACAGGACAAGGCTACAAGCGGAGTTGGGTTTTTTCGCCGATTCCGCTGCGTCCGGCGTTCGCAAATGGTTCTCAGCATCCTAGGTTCGGCCTGAAAACATTGGATGGAAGTTGGGCTAAATTCGGACCAATTCGACGTCCTGAGAATGTGATTGGGCTATTTTTCACCCTCCAGATAAAAATTTCGCCCTGAGAAGGCGGGTGGAGATGCTCTAAATAGGCAAAATCCGTAGGGCACGACATTCCAGAACGAGCTTCCAAATTGAATGAAAGGTTATGAACTCACTTCCAAAATGAGAATTCTGGTGGGCTTCTTTGGTAAAGCACCCACTAATCGTGTAGTCCTCGTCACGGAAGGCCAAGGATGAGTGGACTTTGGGGACGCATATAGAATATCACAAAATATCATCTCGGTCTCCTCCTTTTTTATATTCGGTGGAGGTGGAGTGGAGATGCGTAATCTGACTAACCTTCGAAGTCAGCCCTTGAAAACTGGTGGCGAGCTTCCTTGAAGTCTAGAACTCCTTTTATAACTATACTAAGTAATAATAATAATGCAAGTATTGAAGAGCATAAACTAGCATGATATGGCGAGGACCGCGCGAATCCAATCGCGATTAGTTTAGGCCATCAGGGTGGTCAGACGTCAGAGTCAGAGGAGAGCGATTGGGGCTTTCAACACGCCTTTGGTTTAGCCCGTTGACAAATTACTGGCGCACGGTAGCCGGATGCCAAGCTATGGGGGCCCACCTGGGAACCTCTTTGACCTGAGCAAAGACAGCGAAGGAAAACCATTTTATTCAGAATCAGAGAAGCCGGCGCCCCCGTACGTATTTTCAAACTTAGAATAAACTACGTGCGCATGCATACTTCGCCATACCGACTACAGTCTATTTGGTAGAGTTTAGTAGCTGTGTTTTACTCGCTATAGGTAATATATTTTTGTTTTGTTTGTGTTATTATAAACTAAATATGTGAGCATGTGTGGAGTTGAGTATTTTAATCGGTATGTAAATGTGTCATTTATGTATTAGACATGTCTGAAACCGAGAGATCTGAATTTAGACGCAAGAAACGGGCCCTTATTTTATATGGAAACTCATAAGCAACACAGAGGTACTAGTGTCTTTTCATGTAAACAAAAAGGTACATCGAGCAAACTTCAAACAAAATACATCGAGCAATAGACCAAGTTCAGTACCGCAAGAAACTAGCATGTTACATGATCAAGGTAAAAAACTAATGATATCAAAACAAGCTAACTTATGAAGATCACGCAGTAACCTTGTTCGACTGTCTCAAAATCGATGTTTGCAACTAATTGAACTGCAGAACTTCAAGAGAAGGTATAACTTTTCATTCAACACTTATAAGTGGTTGGATTATTAAATGATTAGTTTAGTTGATATAAAGAATTAGATTACATATATACTAATTCCGTACATAGTTATACTTGATATATTTCAAATTATTTATTGGTTCAATAAAATTTAAAAGAGAAGGTATCGTTGGAAGTTGTCACGAATCTTTACATAAAAGAAAGATCTAATATGTAATAAAGTTTAATAATTTCTGTACTTCAAAATAAAAAATAGAAGTTATGACATTTCTTTTAGACCCACTTAGTCGATGGAACCCACTTGTTCATTAATCATAGACATGCTCCAAGTCAAGGGCACTAAATGTTTTGTTAACTCATGTAGAAATCATAGAACAACGTAGAACATGTATCAATTTACACAAGAATCTCATGTATTCTCGAGATATGCTAATATATTCAAAAGAGAATTCAGTAGTAGAGCCTAATAGGGGCCAAAATCAGCTTATTCTGATTTGTTTCAGGAATACATACATGTTAGTTGGTGAAGTGACATGAAACAGGCCGTTTCTCGCAAGGCGCGATCATTTCTCGCCCTATTAGTGCTCCACGCTTTTCTTTCAGTGATTCTTCCGTTCGGTTACTGTAGATTCCGGGTTCTGGCCAATGGCTCTGTGCCGCGTCATCGCATACCGCGCGAGTGGCCTCTTGAGTGGAGGAGGAGAAGGGAGAGGAGGTGAGAGGGAGATCTTGGGAGCGGAGGGGCCTTCTCCTTTTCAATTCCTTTTTTTCTTCCATCCATCCCTGATTTTTCCAGTCAAAGTGGTGAGGATGATGCAACATCTTTGTGTACTCCCGCATAGGAGCATCTCTACCTGGTCTACCTCCTCTCTCTCACCCCCACCATCCCACATGCTCACCTTCTCCTTGTCTTCCTCACCACCGGCAAAGCATGGCAGGGGACGAGTGCGTGAGGTCAAGGGAGATGTTGAATCAGTATTGGGCAGATTCGAGGCGGGGAAGAAGAGGCGGTTGACGCTGGATAAGGGAGATGAAGGGGAGGAGGTGGCCTCGAGATGGAGGGGGCATAGGTTAGAGGGAGAGCTCGGGAGAGGAGGGGCCTTCTCCTATTCATTTCCTTTTTTTGCCATCTATCCCTGATTTTTCTAGTCAAAGCAGTAAGGATGATGCGACATCTTCACCTAGTCCCGCATAGGAGCGTCTCTACCCGCTCCACCCCTCTCTATAAACCCACTATCCCACGCGCTCACCTCCCTCCTTATCTTCCTCACCATCGGCAAAGCGTGGCGGTGGATGGGTAAGCAAGGTCGGGGGCGATGTTGAATCGGTATTGGGCAGGTTCGAGGAGGGGAAGCAGAGGCGATCGACGCTGGATGCGAGAGTTGGACGGTAGGCGGTGGCCTCGTGAGTGGAGGGGAAGAGGGAGCATAGGTGAGAGGGAGAGCTCGGGAGTAGAGGGGCCTTCTCCTTTTCAATTCTTTTTTTCCGCCATCCGTCCATGATTTTTCCAGTCAAAGCGGTGAGAATCATGCAACATCTCCGTGTAGTCCCACATAGGAGCATATCTACCCACGCCACACCCTCTCTCACCCCCACCGTCCCACGCTCTCATGTCCTCCTTATCTTCCTCACCACCGGCAAAGCGTGGCGGCGGACGGGTGTGCGAGGTCAGGGGCGATGTTGAATCGGTACTGGGCAGGTTCGAGGCGAGGAAGCAGAGGCGACCGATGTTGGATGTGGGAGCTGGACGGGAGGGGGTGGCCTCATGAGTGAAGGGGTGGAGGTAGTGGAGGTCAGAGGGAGAGCTCAGGAGTGGAGGGGCCTTCTCCATTTTAATTCCTTGTTTTCGCCATCCATCCCTGATTTTTCCACTCAAAATGGTGAGGATGAGGCGACATATTCGTGTAGTCTCGCATAGGAACATCTCTACATGCACCTTCCCTATCTCTCACCCCCACCGTCCCATGCGCTCACCTCCCCCTTATATTCCTTACCATTGGAAAAGTGTGGTGGTGGACGGGTGCGCGAGGTCGGGGTGATGTTGAATCGGTACTAGGAAGGTTCGAGGCAGGGAAGAAGAGGCGCTGACACTGGATGCAGAAGCTAGACGGGAGACAGCGGCCTCATGTGTGGAGGGGGTGGAGGGAGCGGTGGTCGGCTCTCCACCTGCCCTTCTGCCTTGTCACCCGCCATCAAGCTATGTAGCAGCAGCCGAGAGGGCGACAGGCGGCAGTCCTGGGCATTCAAGAGTATCCCTCAATATATGGATATCAGAGAAGACAGAGAAAACGGAGGGGATGCACCTTTGTTGCCTCCTCTTCTCTCATGCTCTGCCTCCTCTTTTCTCCACAGAAAAATAAAGCAAGGAAGGATCCTCTGTGTCAACCATGGCCATGGGCGGGTTGGTGAGTGTAGTAGCACCTCCTCAGAGCTTTCTCTCGGAGGTTCATGTCACCTGTCCCTTTTTGGTCCATGTTCATGAATCTTGCGGTTCTCTGCTTCCCATCAATCCCCTCTTATTTAGTTTGTAATTTTCCCTTCAATCCCCTCCCTCTTGTGGTGTTGTGGTGGATTCTTGTTAGAAAGGGGAGAAGAAGGATTTGGAGGTTTGAGGAGGGAGGATCCATCCCTAGAGCTACATGAGGAAGCACTGATATGATGACAGACGAGAATCCAACCAAGAAATCGGTAAGTTGCCACACATCAATAGCTACTAGCTACCACCTTGGTGTGTATATTCTTTAGTACATTTTCTGAACTTGCTTTCGTTCTGATTGGTTTGGAAACAGTTGTCCTGGACCTTGTCCATCGTTATGAAGTGGTTCAACATAAAAAAAGCTAAGGACTTCCAGTCATATTACGGTGTTGAAGAAGGTACGTATTGTTCACTTCAGGCCACATTTGTTTTTGTTCTTTTACATGATTTTGTTCAGTATATATATTCTGATTTGCTGTTGGGAGAATACAGTTGCATGTTGTTTGGAGAAGCAAGTTTGACTTACTGCTTCCTGCTCTTGCTTAGTACTAATAAAAAATCATGTGCTACGGGATGATATGAAACAATACTTCTACAAATGGTTACTCGGGAATTGCCGTGAAGACGTGGAATTCATTGTAAAATGTGGACAAGACCGCAATTTAGTGTGTGGAGCTAGTTTCCTCTACACCCTTTAAATGCATTAATGTCGTCATCTGCTGGCCTTGGGCTACAGTTTGGCAAGCAGCTGCTGAGGGCCAGGGCGAGGCGTCCATGGCGTCGTGTAGCCTCCACCTCCTTGGAAGCGCCGCACCTGGAGTGGAGCGCCATCCATTTCCATGGCACCGATCTTTGGGTCACATCACCGTCTCATCGCTCGTTCGTCCTACCTTCCCAAGTGATATCTTCCTCCCTATTGTTTCCCATCAATCCCCTCCCTCTTGTGGTGTTGTTGTGGATTCTTCTTAGAAAGGGGTCCTCAACTTCAAAGGCAGAAGGGAGCTTAACTGCAAGACTCACCCATCGAGCAGAGACGAAAGTCTAAAAAAAACAACCATGACATGTGAGGGTGCAGTGGATCACTTCCCAGTGAAGGACAAGCAACTAGACTTTGAATGCTAGCAACATGCTTAAGCTAAAAAGCGTCGCTACCCTCTCTTTTTCAAAACTTCTATGTCAGCGGTGACCTTTTTTATTCGATTTCCAATCAACCAATAACGCTGGGTAGCCAAGTGCGGAGAGGATAACTGCTGAAAGCATATAAGTAGTAAGCCCACCCCAAGATGAGTGCAGAAGAAGGATTTGGAGGTTTGAGAAGGGAGGAGCCATCCCTGGATCTGCATGAGGAAGCATTGAGACGATGAGAGACGAGACTCCAACCAAGAAATGGGTTAGTCGCTACACATCAACACCTCCTAGCTACCACCTTGGTGTGTTTACTCTTCAGTACAATTTCCGAACTTACTTTGATTCTGATTGGTTTGGAAACAGATATCCTAGACCAAGACCATCGTTAGGAAGTGGTTCAACATAAAAAAGCTTAGGATTTCCATTTAGATTACAGTGTTGAAGAAGGTACGTGTTGTTCACTTCAGACCATATTTGTTTTTGTTCTTTTACATGTTTTTCCTCAGTACATATATTTTGTTTTGTTGTATTCAGTATTTTGGGAGAATATAGTTGCATGTTGTTTGGAGAAGCAAGTTTGACTTACTGCTTCCTGCTCTTGCATAGTACTAATAAAATTCATGTACTACGGGATGATATGATACAATACCTCTACAAATGGTTACTCAGCACTATCGTGAATACGTGGAATCCATGGTAAAAATGTGGACAAGACCGCAATTGAGTGTCTGGAGCTTGTTTCCTCTACACACTTTGAACGCATTTGTATACAAAGGCTATCTAGATCTTAGAAGGTACAAGTAAGAAGTTTGAGAATAAACTAGGAATTGATTTAGCTTTCACGCATTACAGTATGGACATTATAACTGGTATTGCTACTTTTGCATCAATTAGTCTACCATGTTTAGATATATAATTTCTTCTTTCACTGAGAAGGTATTTGATAAAGGTTATATTTAAGAAGCTAATTAATGTTTATAACTATCCTAAAGGAATAAAGGAATTTTCAATGAGGCTCATTGATGACTATAAGACAGTGCCTACAATGGATGTACTTGTTCCCAAGGTACAAGCGTTCATTAGATTGAGTAGGGCGACAACAGCGGGACTTCGCTGCTAACCTACTGTTCGTCAATACCACCGCTGCCACGCGCCCGTCGCACACAGCCCTCCTCCTCGGCTCGTTCTCTTCTTTGTCAGGTGTGTTCTGCGTCCTGTCTCGGTCTCCCCTAGTTTTTGTGCTAGTATTTTCTATTGTGATGTGTGATTGTGTTTCTTTGCAGGCTGAATGATGTGGTATTGATGTTTGTCGAATAATATAGGGTGTGAAAACTAACTTTGCGGCAAGCGGACTTGATTTGATCAATAAGTTATGCATGTTTCCATTAGCGGAGCCGAATTATGTCCACACCAAATTTCGTCTTTCGAAAGAACGCTGAGGAAATTCAAAGGATCGAAAATCCAATAGTCGATGCCACCGTCTTTACATGTTTGTCATTGCAGATACTAAGCTCTATGTCTCTCTCATTGTCAAATTAGGTTATTGGTCCGTATCTATTTGGAAAATCTTTTCTTCTCAATCAACTTCTCTCCTTTTCATTTGATGAAGGTACATTAAGTTTCTACTCTTGTAGATCATGATCTGAGTGGTTGTCCTTTACATGACACAAAAGAATTTAAAAGCCTTGGAAAATCAAATGTATATGAAGATAGGTTGGTTGCCTAAAATAAAGTGTGCAGTAATTATGCATTCTTATTTTCTGGTTCAGATGTAATCGTGTTTTTGGACCTTTTGTTTTCTTTTTTTTTGAACAAGGATCGGGTCCCGAAGGACCTAGGCTGCTTATATTCCATCAGTGGGATTACAAATTGCAGAGAGCCCCAAAGATAAAAGAAAACTACAAACAGGATCTGCGCTTTTACACAAAGGACCCCAGAGAGAAAAGGAAAAAGCAATCAAGTCCATGGAGCCCTTCTCCACCGTAGTATGTCGACGAACTCGTCGGCCGGAGCAGCGATGCCATCGCCGGGAACGAATCACTTGGGACAGCACCTCTGTTGGGTCTTCGGCCGGAGTTAAGAGGCCTCCAAGATGGCCAACGGCCAGGAGGTTGCAGAGCCATTGAAACATGCCCTTGGAGAGACGCCAATCGGCTATAAGAAGCAGAGGCAAGACGGTCGTCGCCGTCGCACGTCCTCCGCTGATGAACTCCAGAGAAGCAGCAGCACAAGATCCCCACCATGCAGGTTGAAGAAGAACAACACCCCCACAATCCCCTTGACCACGTCCTTGATGGCTGAGGAAGAGAGAAGGAGCAACAACTCCACATGCAACTGCACGGCACCATGCCTCCCGATCCAGATCTGGAGGCCAAACTAACACGAGCTTATTTATCGAGATCCTGGTGGCGACGTCCATCTCCACCTCCGGCTCTGACCACCAAAGCACCGCAAAGAGGGCGCCGAACATCATTCGCCCCTGGATCAGGCCCGCACTACCTGGAAGCACACTCCAATCGAGCATAAAGCCTAGACGCCATAGAGGCAAACCTAGGATACTACCTACTTTATTAAGAACAAGGGAAGCCAAACCACCTAAGCCATCTTCTCGCAAGCCAGCGATGCCGCCTGAAAGAGAGAAGGCTAGGGGCGGCGGAGAGGAGGAAGAGGCGACTCTCAACGGGGGCGAGAAAAGAGACGAGGGGAAAAAGTATAAGGGAAATGATCTGAATCATTTTTTTTTTGTTTTCATCTTAGGATATTTGTTTTGGCGGCTGTTTTGAGTTCTCTTCTTGTCTACAATCTCCCTGAGACGGTGCATTTCTATGGTCCTTGATGCCCTCAGTTTCTCACCGCATATTTGATATCCTTCAGTTTAGCAATTTGATACACGCGAATTCACATAGTTTGTTGACAAAAATGCAAAGCTGGTATATCTAGATTGTCATTCGTTGTTAAACTTGCTGAAGAATTCTATGGAAGGTTTGGTTGCGGTCAATTATGATTGGAAGTTTCCATTCTAACAAGTTTTCTGATGTTCTGACAAATTTCCCCTTTTTCTATCTGATTTGCGGACACAAGAGGAAGGTAATACTTCATTAGCTAGACTCTCAGTATTATGGGAAGAGAACAACATACGTAAATGGTGTTTCCTGTTTCTACAGGAGGAAGATGTTACTTTTGAACCAGCAAAACTTCTTTTGCTGATCCAGAGGGATTTTCCCTATAAGTTAGTTATTCCGTATATTAATTAGGTCGTTGTATCATGGGATATTTGACTGACTACCTTGCTATGGGAGAAATATATAGTGTATCAACGGAGGGGTCATCAGAATGTTAATTGGCTGGTGACCTTGGTTCCCTGAATCCTGATCTTCTAGCACTAAAACTATTGCATTCGTTCTGAAGATTTGGCCATTTTTAAATGGGAGGATCCACTTTACGATATGATTGAAAATCCCTGTTTGGATAGCTAAATGGAACAAAGTTTTGAAGTTCTTTTTTATGCAATTTCACATATCATAGTCCCGTCCGCACTACGCGGCAACAATGTGGTATCTGATATGGATACATGACCTCCAGCAGTCCGTATCCGTATGGTGTGAATATTTTTTGTGTCATACTTTTATCTGATTGAATAGAAATTATGCAAGGAATGTAGATCCACAACCGAGATGAATGTAGCAACTTAAAGAGATCAAGTAAATGGCTCGAAGCCGGTTACAAATAACGAAAGAGTATATGATTAGTTAAGAAGGCCATCTTCTCATTAAATAGGTACACCATGAATATGTGTTATCCAATAAACGACATTGAACTAATAGTGAACATCTATCCCAGTCCCCAAACTTCTATCGCTCTCGGCCTCTCATCCCCGGCGTCATGGCCGTGTACCCTCGCTCCTCGGAGGCCCCATTGAAATATTACTGAGTCCATGGCCTCGCAGCAACCCTAGTATGTAACAACTTATTTCAGTGATGCCATGAGATGAGGCATAAATATTAGTCCTTCCACAAATATACTTTTGACATGCAATTCCTAGAAAGAATTTATGAACTGTAATTGGTTGATGCTCTTTAAAAGTATTTACATTTTATTTTGAAATAGTGTCAGTTAAGTAGTCAACATGGGTTTTAGACTTCAGTAGTATAAAGAATACACTCTCGTGTAACTCGCTATTTAATCATGTCTGCCATTTGCATTTCCACCATTTGTTGATGATGTTCTGTTGTGAGAATAATTTACTGTCTGGTTAATCTTCCTCTCATAATTTCATATTGTTATTTTTTCAATAGAAGGAAAATATGTGCACCAAATGGTTGATGAAGCTCTTCAATGGGTCCCTAACAACAATGGTTAGTTCAAGTTATATGGCGAATTTTTTATTTTTTTCTATTTAAGTACCTCCTTTTGCAGCTGCAGGATTTGGAAATATCCATCTAAGCCGCTGAATTAACCTTCTTTTAATATCTTATTACAGGAGACAAATATATAGATGAGGTAAACTTATTCGAAGCTATATATTATTGACTGGAGAATTTGATATGGACGTTTGATGAAAAAGTAGTTTCCCTATTATGGAATGAATTATGGGATGTTCTCTGCCTTCTCCACTTCCTCCTCCCCTGAGGTATTGTAGCTGCACCAAGGGGACGCACATGGGGACAATAGTGTTTAAAGACTGCATAAATGGCGTGTTGTAGGAGTCATTGCCTCTCTCAACCTCTATGTAATGCTCGGTAGTGCCTCGATCTGAGGATTCACATGGACCCAGGACCCAGGACCCTACATGGTGGTATCTCTCTTGCTGCATTTTCCATGTCCTCCTTAATTTGTTGTGTAATGGAAGCTGGATTTGGACAGTCATCGTTTGTTTTTCCAATCAATGTTTTAGTCTTAAAAATGAGAAGATGAAATGATTTATTTGGGCCATTGATTGTCCCTATAAAGTTTTGCAAGAGTATGCGATTGAAAATTCATGGCTACAATATTATTTGTTTTTCCTACAGTCAATTGCACTACTGGTTTCTTTTATTTCTTAGGTTTGTTGGACGGCTTGTGATGCTGAAATACATGTGTTTTTCTAAATATATTTCTGAAGTGTAGTCAAAATTTGGATCCTAAAGTGCATCCAGGATTTCAAATATTAAGTGGTTTTGACTACAATGTTCTTGGTATGGATATGTTGGGGCCAAGTCTAGGAGACCTTTTCAGCTCTTGCAAGAGAAAAATGTGGCTATAAACTGTTATGATGCTTCCTAATCAAATGGTATGATGAACAACTATTATGATGCATGTGGAAGTATGCCTTGATTGCTTTTCATGAATCCATTGTACTGATTCCAAAATAAGTTTTACTGTCATTTCAGTATCGGATGTTCAGGTTCCTAAAGGTATTCCATACAAAAAAAGTTGCTTATATGATGCCAGACATGATCTATGGAAGTGTTGGTAGGATCTGTTATTAACCACTTTCTTTGAAATTAACATATATGTATTTCGGTTATTTATGGTACTAGCATATTTGTTTTGTCCTTCATAAGTCTGTTTAGAAGACTTTTTAAGCTCTCACTTCTTATAATTTAAATTTCTCAGTGTACCATTTTGACTGTTTGAGCACTCAACGATGTTGCTATGTTGGTGAGTGTAGTAGCACCTCCTCGGAGCTTTATCTCGGAGGCTCATGTCACCTGTCCCTTTTTGGTCCATGTTCATGAATCTTGCGGTTCTCTGATTCCCATCAATCCCCTCTTATTTAGTTTGGCATTTTCCCTTCAATCCCCTCCCTCTTGTGGTGTTGAGGTGGATTCTTCCTAGAAAGGGGATAAGAAGGATTTGAAGGTTTGAGGAGGGAGGATCCATCCCTAGAGCTGCATGAGGAAGCACTGATATGATGACAAACGAGAATCCAACCAAGAAATGGATAAGTGGCCACACATCAACAGCTACTAGCTAGCACCTTGGTGTGTATATTCTTTAGTACAGTTTCTGAACTTGCTTTGGTTCTGATTGGTTTGGAAATACTTGTCCTAGACCATGTCCATCGTTATGAAGTGGTTCAACATAAAAAAAGCTAAGGACTTCCATTCATATTACGGTGTTGAAGAAGGTACGTGTTGTTCACTTCAGGCCACATTTGTTTTGTTCTTTTACATGATTTTGTTCAGTATATATATTCTGATTTGCTGTTGGGAGAATATAGTTGCATGTTGTTTGGAGAAGCAAGTTTGACTTATTGCTTCCTGCTCTTGCTTAGTACTAATAAAAAATCATGTGCTACGGGATGATATGAAACAATACCTCTACAAATGGTTACTCGGGAATTGCCGTGAAGACGTGGAATTCATTGTAAAATATGGACAAGACCGCAATTTAGTGTGTGGGGCTAGTTTACTCTACACCCTTTAAATGCATTAATGTTGTCATCTGCTGGCCTTGGGCTACGGTTTGGCAAGCAGCTGCTGAGGGCCAGGGAGAGGTGTCCATGGCGTCGTGTAGCCTCCACCTCCTTGGAAGCGCCGCACCTGGAGTGGAGCGCCATCCATTTCCATGGCACCGATCTTTGGGTCACATCACCGTCTCATCGCTCGTTCGTCCTACCTTCCCAAGTGATATCTTCCTCCCATTTGTTTCCCATCAATCCCCTCCCTCTTGTGGTGTTGTTGTGGATTCTTCTTAGAAAGGGGTCCTCGACTTCAAAGGCAGAAGGGAGCTTGACTTCAAGACTCACCCATCGAGTAGAGACGAAAGTCTAAAAAAAACAACCATGACATGTGAGGGTGCAGTGGATCACTTCCCAGTGAAGAACAAGCAACTAGACTTTGAATGCTAGCAACATGCTTAAGCTAAAAAGCGTCGCTACCCTCTCTTTTTCAAAACTTCTATGTCAGCGGTGACCTTTTTTATTCGATTCCCAATCAACCAATGACGCTGGGTAGCCAAGTGCGGAGAGGATAACTGCTGAAAGCATATAAGTAGTAAGCCCACCCAAGATGAGTGCAGAAGAAGGATTTGGGGGTTTGAGGAGGGAGGAGCCATCCCTGGATCTGCATGAGGAAGCACTGAGACGATGAGAGACGAGACTCCAACCAATAAATGGGTTAGTGGCTACACATTAGCATCTCCTATCTACCACCTTGGTGTGTTTATTCGTCAGTACAATTTCCGAACTTACTTTGATTCTAATTGGTTTGGAAACAGATATCCTAGACCAAGACCATCGTTAGGAAGTGGTTCAACATAAAAAAGCTTAGGATTTCCATTCAGATTATAGTGTTGAAGAAGGTATGTGTTGTTCACTTCAGACCATATTTGTTTTTGTTCTTTTACATGTTTTTCCTCAGTACATATATTTTGTTTTGCTGTATTCAGTATTTTGGGAGAATATAGTTGCTTGTTGTTTGGAGAAGCAAGTTTGACTTACTGCTTCCTGCTCTTGCATAGTACTAATAAAATTCATGTGCTACGGGATGATATGATACAATACCTCTACAAATGGTTACTCAGGCATTGTCGTGAACACGTGGAATCCATGGTAAAAATGTGTACAAGATCGCAATTGAGTGTCCGGAGCTTGTTTCCTCTACACTCTTTGAACGCATTTGTATACAAAGTCTATGGAGATCTTAGAAGGTACAAGTAAGAAGTTTGAGAATGAACTAGGAATTGATTTAGCTTTCGTGCATGAGAGTATGAACATTATAACTGGTATTGCTACTTTTGCATCAATTAGTCTACCACGTTTAGATATATAATTTCTTCTTTCACTGAGAAAGTATTTGATAAATGTGATATTTAAGAAGCCAATTAATGTTTATAACTACCCTAAAGGAATAAAGGTATTTTGCATGAGGCTCATTGATGACTAGAAGACAGTGCCTGCAATGGATGTACTTGTTCCCAAGGTACAAGTGTTCATTAGATTGAGCAGGGCGACAACAATGGCATTTCGCTGCTAACCTGCTGTTCGTCAATACCACCGCTGCCACGCGCCCGTCGCACGCAGCACTCCTCCTCGGCTCGTTCTCTTCTTTGTCAGGTGTGTTCTGCGTCCTGTCTCGGTCTCCCCTAGTTTTTGTGCTGGTATTGTCTATTGTGATGTGTGATTGTGTTTCTTTGCAGGCTGAATGATGTGGTATTGATGTTTGTCGAAAAATATAGGGTGTGAAAACTATCTTTGCAGCAAGCGGACTTGATTTGATCAATAAGTTATGCAGGTTTCCATTAGCGGAGCCGGATTATGGCCACACCAAATTTCGAATTTCGAAAGAACACTTCGAGGAAATTCAAAGGATCGAAAATCCAATAGCCGATGCCACTATCTTTACATGTTTGTCGTTGCCGATACTAAGCTCTATGTCTTTGTCGTTGTCAAATTAGGTTATTGGTCCGTATCTATCTAGAAAATCTTTTCTTCGCAATCAACTTCTCTCCTTTTCATTTGATGAAGGTACATTAAGTTTCTACTCTTGTAGATCATGATCTGAGTGGTTGTCCTTTACATGACACTAAAGAATTTGAAAGCCTTGGAAAATCAAATGTGTGTGAAGATAGGTTGGTTGCCTAAAATAAAGTGTGCAGTAATTATGCATTCTTATTTTCTGGTTCAGATATAATCGTGTTTTTGGACCTTTTGTTTTCATCTTAGGATATTTGTTTTGGCGGCTGTTTTGAGTTCTCTTCTTGTCTACAATCTCCCTGAGACGGTGCATTTCTATGGTCCTTGATGCCCTCAGTTTCTCACCGCATATTTGATATCCTTCAGTTTAGCAATTTGATACACGCGAATTCACATAGTTTGTTGACAAAAATGCAAAGCTGGTATATCTAGATTGTCATTTGTTGTTGAACTTGCTGAAGAATTATATGGAAGGTTTGGTTGTGGTCATTTATGATTGGAAGTTTCCATTCTAACAAGTTTTCTGATGTTCTAACAAATTTCTCCTTTTTCTATCTGATTTGCGGACACAAGAGGGAGGTAATACTTCATTAGCTAGATAGTATTATGGGAAGAGAACAACATACGTAAATGGTGTTTCCTGTTTCTGCAGGGGCGAGATGTTACTTTTGAACCAGCAAAACTACTATGGCTGATCCAGATGGATTTTCCCTATAAGTTAGTTATTCCGTGTATTAATTAGGTCGTTGTATCATGGGATATTTGTTTTCGCATGTATCTAATACTAGATGCATTATATTGACTGACTACCTTGCTATGGGAGAAATATATAGTGTATCAACGGAGGGGTCATCAGAATGTTAATTGGCTGGCGACCTTGGTTCCCTGAATCCTGATCTTCTAGCACTAAAACTATTGCATTCGTTCTGAAGATTTGGCCATTTTTAAATGGGAGGATCCACTTTACGATATGATTGAAAATCCCTGTTTGGATAGCTAAATGGAACAAAGTTTTGAAGTTCTTTTTTATGCAATTTCACATATCATAGTCCCTTCCGCACTACGCGGCAACAATGTGGTATCTGATATGGATACATGACCTCCAGTAGTCCGTATCCGTATGGTGTGAATATTTTTTGTGTCATACTTTTATCTGATTGAATAGAAATTATGCAAGGAATGTAGATCCACAACCGAGCTGAATGTAGCAACTTAAAGAGATCAAGTAAATGGCTCGAAGCCGGTTACAAATAACGAAAGAGTATATGATTAGTTAAGAAGGCCATCTTCTCATTAAATAGGTACACCACGAATATGTGTTATCCAATAAACGAAATTGAACTAATAGTGAACATCTATCCCAGTCCCCAAACTTCTATCGCTCTCGGCCTCTCATCCCCGACGTCATGGCCGTGTACCCTCGCTCCTCGGAGGCCCCATTGAAATATTACTGAGTCCATGGCCTCGCAGCAACCCTAGTATGTAACAACTTATTTCACTGATGCCATGAGATGAGGCATAAATATTAGTCCTTCCACAAATATACTTTTGACATGCAATTCCTAGAAAGAATTTATGAACTGTAATTGGTTGATGCTCTTTAAAAGTATTTACATTTTATTTTGAAATAGTGTCAGTTAAGTAGTCAACATGGGTTTTAGACTTCAGTAGTATAAAGAATACACTCTCGTGTAACTCGCTATTTAATCATGTCTGCCATTTGCATTTCCACCATTTGTTGATGATGTTCTGTTGTGAGAATAATTTACTGTCTGGTTAATCTTCCTCTCATAATTTCAAATTGTTATTTTCTCAATAGAAGGAAAATATGTGCAGCAAATGGTTGATGAAGCTCTTCAATGGGTCCCTAACAACAATGGTTAGTTCAAGTTATATGGCTGATTTTGTTTATTTTTTGCTATTTAAGTACCTCCTTTTGCAGCTGCCGGATTTGGAAATATCAATCTAAGCCGCTGAATTAACCTTCTTTTAATATCTTATTACAGCAGACAAATATATAGATGAGGTAAACTTATTCGAAGCTATATATTATTGACTGGAGAATTTGATATGGACGTTTGATGAAAAAGTAATTTGCCTATTATGGAATGAATTATGGGATGTTCTCTGCCTTCTCCACTTCCTCCTCCTCTGAGGTATTGTAGCTGCACCAAGGGGACGCACATGGGGACAATAGTATTCAACGACGGCATACATGGCTGTGTTGTAGGAGTCATTGCCTCTCTCAACCTCTATGTAATGCTCGGTGGTGCCTCGATCTGAGGTTTCACATGGACCCAGGACCTAGGACCCTACATGGTGGTATCTCTCTTGCTACATTTTCCATGTCCTCCTTAATTTGTTGTGTAATGGAAGCTGGATTTGGACAGTCATGGTTTGTTTTTCCAATCAATGTTTTAGTCTTAAAAATGAGAAGATGAAATGATTTATTTGGGCCATTTATTGTCTCTATAAAGTTTTGCAGTAGCAGATTGTCCGATTTCTGAAAATTCATGGCTACAATATTATTTGTTTTTCCTAGAGTCAATTGCACCACTGGTTTCTTTTATTTCTTAGGTTTGTTGGACGGCTTGTGATGTTGAAATACATGTGTTTTTCTAAATATATTTCTGAAGTGTAGTCAAAATTTGGATCCTAAAGTGCATCCAGGATTTCAAATATTAAGTGGTTTCGACTACAATGTTCTTGGTATGGATTTGTTGGGGCCAAGTCTAGGAGACCTTTTCAGCTCTTGCAACATAAAAATGTGGCTATAAACTGTTATGATGCTTCCTAATCAAATGGTATGATGAACAACTGTTATAATGCCTGTGGAAGTATGCCTTGATTGCTTTCCATGAATCCATTGTACCGATTCCAAAGTAAGTTTTACTGTCATTTCAGTATCGGATGTTCGGGTTCTTAAAGGTATTCTGTACAAAAAAAAGTTTCTTATATGATGCCAGACATGATCTATGGAAGTGTTGGTAGGCTATGCTATTAACCACTTTCTTTGAAATTAACATGTATGTATTTCGGTTATTTATGGTACTAGCATATTTGTTTTGTCCTTCACAAGTCTGTTTAGAAGACTTTTTAAGCTCTCACTTCTTATAATTTAAATTTCTCAATGTACTATTTTGACTGTTTGAGCACTCAATGGTGTTGCTATGTTGGCCATTTCTAAAGTTGTTATAGTATAGAAATTAAATCTATGGACTGGACTCCTTCAGGTAAAAATGTCATCTACTTGCTAAAGTAGATAAATAGCAGTCTTGATTATAAGAATATAAAATAACATCCACCGCTTGGTGTAATCGTAGCTTGTTACAGTTTTAGTTTCCTTGATGTTCACCAGAGAAAAGATTTCGGCCTTTACAACAAAAGAAGCATTCCTTCGGTTATAATTGTGTAGGCAACACCAACTTTTTGTGAAACAGTGATAGATACAGAAGGAGAAATCATTCTGCTAACGGTCATGCCAGCCTATAACATAGAAGCTAGACTTGAATCGCAAGAGTATTAAGACCACGTGATACTGCTGAAGGTGGAGGTATTCACAAAGAATGCATAGGAAAAGCTTCTTCTGAAACCTATCTTATCCACATTTGAAGTGTACTAGACAGATATGCGAGCTTTGCCTCGCTGTCTTAATTTTTTCTGGCAAGGCGTGGTTGTATTGTACAACTAAACAAATCATTAACGTCTAAAATGAAAGACCTTGAATATTGATGCGCACAAAATTTCAGAATCTGAGCTTCTAGAGAACTTTATTCTAGAACTGAGGAGAATAAGTCAAAACCGATCGTAATTTGCAAGAAAGTTTGTATTGTAGAATTAAAAATATGGCATACACTCTCAGTAGCAAAAATATAAATAATACAATGCTGACATCTGGTATTATTGGCATGCAAATAAGCAGAGCTCTCCACAAATTTGCAATACTCTCATAGCCTTAGGGAAATGTGATAGACAACGATCTAAGCTATAACTGAAGCGTGGGTAAGAGAGGAATACCCAACATGTTGACGCTAATGACTTGAGCTACTTGAATCCGTGCCAAAAACATTATCATCAATTTGTAGTAGTTATCTCATGAAATATTGTCATGCCATTGTGTAAAAACATGATAGTTCAAGAAAACAATATTCAGCGGAACAGAATATAGATAGCTCAAACCATCATTTAACTGAAAAAAAGGCACACTAATTAGTTGATAGAGCAAGGGGCGGTCATGTCTACAAGAACTTTGAGAGACCCATCTTGCTGAAAATAGCATACGACCATTAAATTTGGAGCATCTGATATTCCCATTTAACTCTTTGATATTTTACTTGCTTAGATTGATGTTCCTAATGAGGAAGTAAAAAACTGTATTTAAACAATATGGGTTGAGAAGAAGTACCTTAGATAGTATTAGATTGATATCACCTCTCAAAAACAAATAACAAATATATCTCTTCTTTTCTGAATGCAACTTGACCAAGTGAACCTAGTGGTCATGCTTGCACCATCATCCTTGACGCCAGTGGCGAGCCAGGTCGCTCCTCCGCGGCTCCCGCCCGCTTCCCTCATTACAGAGGGCCTCCAGCTACCGCATGCCGCGGCTTATGCGCAACCGTCATAGCTCGAGGCAGACCTAGTTGTTCAGCCTCCAACGAGCTCGATCTCGCTGGTCCTCAACCCGTGTAGGTATCATCAAGATGGGTGGACGCGTGGTGGGGGACCTATGGCTCCGGAAAGGGAATTCAGGCAGGCGCCGACCGGACACAACTGCTGCCAAAATCAGCGGTGCGGGTACTGGCCATTAGATAACAGGACTGGTCTGCATATGACAAGATAGGGGAAGGACGATAGCGGTGATACCTGGTAAAATAAATTCCATGGAGAGGTCAGCAACGCCGCGATGCCGACCACCGCGAAAACCCTAGCTCCGTCGCCATGAACAAATAGCCAAAAAAAAGGAAGACGGCCGACCTCACGACGCTGCCATGGGAGGCATGGCTGAGGAGAGGAGGGTTAGAAGGCGAGGCCAGCTTATTTGAAGACGCGGCGTCACCATCGCCATTGGGACATCGCCTCAATTGCCTCCATGATCGCAGATTTCTCCTGGAGGGGAAAAGGGGGAGAGGAATAGAGGATGAAAATGCAAATATTTTTTTACCAACACTTGTTTTTTTCACAGTTCGTAAAGTACGCAACCGCTGCGTCTTGGGATCGAGGAGCGTGGGCCCGTTTGCATATCATAGTAGTTTTCATCAGCCCAAATGGACAAGCATGATAGCTTTTACCCAAGATCCTACGGATAGAAATGTGCGTGTGGTAGTTGTCTCAGGAGGCTGGGTTGCCACCACGCTTAATCTATAGAATAATTCCAGCTAGCGGACATGTATATATGCTACCTGTTTCTATGTTTATCTGTTAAGTTCAGTGTTTCTTTGAATAGTAGGTGCACGGGGCCACATAGGTTGTATTATTTGTTAGGGATTCAATATCGTGTACTTTGCTATATCCGTGCTACCAAAAAGCTCTATATTGCATTGATTTATGTGCAAGTCTGCAGGTACATCTCCGAAAACATGATAGAAAATTATTCCTAGGAGTTTTACGACTACTTTGTTGATGTTGTGTGTGTACCTATAGACTGTTTTTTCTCGAAAAGGGGATATAACCCCGGGCTCTGCATCGGCACATCCCTATAGATTGTTTATTTGATTTAGGAGTATGATAAGGCTAAGTCAAACCATATTATTTTTAGGATCAGGTTTGAACATACACATATCAAAACATCTAGGTAGTACTTATGTTCCACTAGCATATTTATTCAGATTCTACAGAAAACCAAAGATCCAAGAGTATAAAGAGATGTATGTGCTTACTGCCTATTATCACGATTCTGGAATTTTTCTTTAGAAGTATAGAATGAGGAAAGTATACACACATTTGTGTCACTGTAGCTTCATATCTCCAGTCAGACATTCTGTTTTTAGTTTTACTGGAACAATATCGTATTGCAATTAGCCATTTTGTTGTCTTCCAAGGTCAGAAGAACGACCGAACAAACAACAAGAACCAAGAATAAATACTTACTTCCTACCACCGTCTAGCAAACCATAAAGATGAAGGTGGGTAGTTAGGTACATGATTATAGTGTTCACCCAACTTTACTTTTGAGCACTAAGACTTATATTATTACAGTCTTTAGACCACGAGATCCTTAGGGAAAAACAAAACACAAACATAAGTGATGGATTGCGGAATATAGATTGTATTGATATTGCAAGAGGTGATTACATTGAAAGAGCCCTTGGGCTGTTTATATAGTACTAGAAGACTTGGGGAGTAAGAAACCTAATAGAGATAGAATCCTAAACTACCAAATATAGTAATCCTTGATATACCGTACTACAAAACTGTGGTATACTCTAACACCCCCCCCCCCCCACGTAGTCGGATCGGTAGTGACGTGAATAGTAGGAGCGTCGCGGACAGTCCGACTAGAGCATCATCCGATGTCATGGGCTGGAGAGGATGCCTATGGATACCGATGTCGATATAGCCTGGAGTGGGGCGTTGTAGTCGTGGTCGTTGGTGCCGTTGGTGATGTAGTCTCCATTGATAAAGTCGGTGAGGTTGATGTTGTCGTGGTGTTGTGGTCGATGTCATCATTGAGCCTTGGATAAATTCGCCGTAGTAAATGAGATAGACATAGCTAGAATTGGAGTCGTTAGGGTAGGAGACACGCCGTGCAGAGCTTTTCAAACTCGGGAGCGCGCCGGGGATGAAGGCACGTGTCGATGGTGCCAATATCGGACGTACGAAGATAGGGACCATCACGAGCCATGTCAGCCAAAGTCGGAGGGAGTAGCAGAGGAGGGCTCCGTGTATGGTTGGTTGCGTGTCGTATGCGCCAGAGTAGACGAAGTGGTTGCA
Source organism: Avena insularis (assembly GCA_023614405.1). Taxonomy (NCBI): domain Eukaryota; kingdom Viridiplantae; phylum Streptophyta; class Magnoliopsida; order Poales; family Poaceae; genus Avena; species Avena insularis. The sequence goes on from CM042696.1 coordinate 333,690,212, forward strand.
ATAAGAAAATTGAGCACACGCGGTGCAAATCAAAAAGATTGTGATTCTGGCGGTGAGGTCGTGGTGGATGGAAATAGCGAGGTGGTTGTCGATGCTGATCAGGCTGTAGCATTAGTAGATGTCGGGGATCCAACCCTTTTATCCATCCACATGCAGGAGCCTTTTGCGATGTTGAACAAGAGGTTGTAGATGTCGGGGATCAAACTCGTTTTATTCATCTACATGTAGGAGCGCGGAGACGCAGAATCCGTTGGCATTGACAAAGACCTTGATTGGTGGTGGCGGCGATGATGCGGCGATGTTGTTGGTGTAGATGGTTATCGACGATGATGACCACGGGTGATGAATGTGCATCCCTTTGTTGACGGCGAGGCACGTACTCTGGGACGTGCATCCCGGTTGATGTTGGCGAAGACGGGTCGACGTGGTGACGACGTTAGGACAGAGCTGCCGACGCAGAGCGTGAAGGTGTCCCTTGGGGCATCGCGCGAAACCTCCTTAGCATGTTCGTTGACGATGATTTTCCGGAGATGAGTCGATGCCGAGGTTGGAGTAGAGGCGTGTGATGAGGACATGTAGCGACGGTTGGTGGGCGATGCGATCCGACCTATGATCGGCGAAAGAAGAAGAAACGCCTATCAAACTGTCGGTGAGAAATTTTGGATGAAATCTATTGGATCTAACCTAGGAGTTCGCAGCCCCCGGCGATGTCGTCGATGCACCGCTGGAGAGGAGATCCCAGAACAAAGGAACAGCTGCCCTTCAGCTGATGTCGTCGACGACAAAGGCACCGTCGAGACTAGCCGTCCAGATTTCGCCCCTACAAGATGCAGCACCGGCGCGTCCACACCGCCGACCTCAACAACCTAATTGTGTTGAAACATAGATAAAAATTACATATGATATGGAATACTAAACATCAATTCGATCTATCTTACCACACTTAAAATGCACGACATAGTCAGACTCTAAAGAAAATATAGAAGTTGTAGATGTTCGAGCAATATACCGAAACTTCGTAAATTGATTACTGATAAATTACTGATAAGACCCAAATCATGTCTCCTACATTAGTGCTAACATGATTTCCATGTGAAAACAAAGTCTAACATGATTCCAGTATTAGTGCTAATGAATCTTGAGAACCGTTTGAATTCACTATGTTTTACTATGCACAATCACTACACTACTGGTGTCCTTCTGTCTGTATAGTATACCTTCCTACTTTGAAGGTGTTACTAAAAAATGGAAATAACAATAATGAGTAAGCCATTTTAAGGTGTTAATCCTTGAAGAATCTCATGGATTAAACCTACATCTTGAGTCATGTCTTGGTTATGCCAAATGCGGCAGTGGCGCGACGGTTCATCTATATGGAATAAAAGAAGAACTGATCAGCAAAGTTTATACATGCCACCGAAATCAAGGTCTTTCTACTATCGACTTCTTGAGTACCAGGGTACCACTTGGTTGCTAACAGGTGAATCTGTCAATGCCTCATGTTTCTAAGGTCAATAAATGTTAGTCATCGATGACAATATGGATAAACTTGTGGTTAATATACTGTCCCGCTTCCGGCCTAGGCGCCAGTGGCACACCGGGTCTCTAGTTAAAGAAAACATTGTAAAACTTAAACCAAATCCTAACTAGAGACCCAAGGGGCGGTAGAAGCTGATGTACTGGCCATCACTCGTCAGCTCATCGATGGTTGCATCCCTCGTTGTTGCCGTCACTGCCATACTACCCTCTGGAGCCGGCCTTATCGTCGTTGGCGGAGGCGAGGTCGATGAAGTCCAGCACCGCGGCGAGCGTGTGCCCCATCACGTCCCACTACCACTAGAGCTTGTGGAATGTCATGTTCCCGTTCGCCGACGGCGGGCCATTTCCGTTGTACCTGGCAAATTCCCTCTCCCGACACTCCTAGAAGAAGGCATTTTAGGTAAAGTTGTCGCCGGGATCCCACCCGGGATCCTCGTGCTGCTTCGACGTGAGCTCGTTGTAGTAGTGCAGGTGGATGGCGGCCACCCGAGTCACACTACGTTGTTCCTACTGGATCAGAATGCCGTCGTGGCTCAATATCCACTCGCTGGGGCAGCGGAAGTCGGCGAAACCAGGTAACTTACCTCCTAGAGGGAGTGTGTCTCCTAGTCCATCACGTAGAGGTTGTCGGACCCGTTGGCGGCATCACCGTCTCCCTCATATCTCTCGGCCATGGCGGGGAAGGGGATTGGGATGAACGATGACGAGAGACAAGAATGTGAACAATGGCGTCGCGCGGTCCTACCTATAGCGTCGAGAAAAAAGACGAGAACGAGCGGTAGGAAATGGCCGGAACGAGCGGTGGCACGTGATAAAAGGCTGTTGTGCGCCCCTCGATGGCATGATTCTGTGAGCTTGTGGGTCGTCGTCACCTTTTGCATTTCCTTTTAGTGGTTTTGTCCTTTTCCTCTTTGGCCACTTTGGGTCTCAGCGGTCATCCATCCACACATAGAAAATGTTGTCACGGTTTAGACTTGACGCTGAACATGCCAATTGCTTCACGTTCCTACACTGATGTAGGACATTTTTCTCTGTTTTAAATAACCGAGGCGAGCGATATCCAGCGGGGTGGTTGGATTGCGAGAGTGAATAATGTGACCTCTTCAACGGTTAAGCCATGCTAATCTCCCTCTGAATGAGTTACAGTTCATTTTTTTTTCGAAAATTTCACCTATCTATTAATAATCATCAATAGTAGTACAAAAAGTCTAAAAGTAATAAAAATTACAAATAAGTCGATGGACCACCAAATAAGACTACAATATTAGCAAGACGGCAAGACGTGTCATTCCTCGTCTCCCTCCATCACCAGAGCCGGGCAAAGCTTATCGTAGTAGAGCTTGTTGTAGTAGACAGACGGAAAGTCGTCGTGCTAAGGTCCCAAAGAACCAACGCACTAAAGCAGCAATCATCGCCAATGATGATATCAGTAGATTGGAAGAAACTGGTCTGAAATTAACACGAAAAACGACTAGATCCCAAGAGATCAGCCGGACACACGACACCACGCGCCCTCCATCAGCACTAGGCGCACCACCGGGCGAGGATAGAACGGGGAGGACTTTATTCTGACTTCGGGATATAGCCGTCGCCTCAACATACCGAAAAAGACACAAGAAAATAACCTAAACGAAGAAAAAAAACCCATGGTCCGCCACACCTCCAAGACCCTAAGAGCATCGGAGACGGAGCGGATCCATGGCATCACTGGCGGAGGGAAGAAACCTAGATAGGTTTTTCACGGGAGCCGCACGTACCGGTTCGGTTAAAGAGTTACAGTTCATTGCATAGATTCCACAAGAAAGCAACTACCATGTGATTGAAAGCGGGTGCACGTTATCTATACTAATACAACAGTCTTCCTAAAAAAGTCTACAACAATTAGTTTTAGAAATATACCCTCAGATTCATAATAAGTTTCGCTAATTTAGCACTATGACCTTGTGAACTGTTAAGCAAGGCTAATCTCAAAGAGTTACTGTTCGTTGCATAGTTTTCACAAGAAAGCAATTACCATGTGATCGTAAGAGGATGCACGACATATATAGCCAGGTATTACGGTCTATACTAATACAACAGTTTTTCTATACTAATACAACAGTTTTCCTTGGAAAAAATTACAAGAATTAGCTTTAGGAATATACCACTACGATCCATAATAAGTTGCACTTATTTAGCACAGAACTAAATCAGTGTCGGTCCCGCGGATTCATGGGTACCCGGTTCGACGGGTTTCAGACCAGGTGCTCCCGCTGCTGCCCCAGTACAAACTCGTTACTTAGAGAAGGTGCCTAGAGACAGTTTATTCCTAAAATAGAACAACTGGTTGTGTTCAGCAACCTCCGACGGTCGTTATTTTGTAACTGCCTCTAACAACAGTCTCAGACGATTAAAAATAAACACCGTCTCTAGTACTACTTTCTCCTCAGGCAGACGAAATGAAATAACTATCTCTCTCCTTTTTGGAGGTGGTTACATATTATGGCCTCCTCTAACATTATTGTAACCTCAGCCGGTGAAGAATTCAAACCGTGTCTAAAACGTACCTAAGACGGTGGCATATTGCGCACAATTCTAATATTTTTTCACTGCGGGCGGTTAAACAAAAGAACCGTCTCTAAATATAGTTGAGACAGTGTCATATTATGTCCGCTGGAGGCTCACGAGGCGACCCCAAATCAGTGAACCCTAGATCTCTCTTCCCGTTCCTCTCCCCATGCCGCCGCCGGCCACCGGCCGGCCCATGGCGGCGGCGCGGCCTCTCCGCTGCCTCGTCCTCTGCCCAACGACTCCCTCACCAGCTCTCGCACCCTATTCAGCGCAGGCGCCACTCGTTCTCGTTGTTCCACAGTGGACGCCATAGACAGGACCTCGTTGAGGAACGATGACGGTACGGATGGTAGGCATCCCTCGGCGCCGCTGCCGTTGAGCCGTTGACGGTCGTTGCTATAGACCAGGGTTGGGGACCTGAGACTGCCGAGTCGTGCTGATGCCGGTGGTATGCTCCAGATCTGGGCTGGTTTGTCGGGTCTTGGTAGTGCCGGCTGCGCCATCAAATCTGGGCTGGACATGCCCTGCCGTCCATAGTTCAGGTTTGTGCCTCTCTTGCCTATCGGGTTGGGAGCAAGCTAGTGGACTGGATCTGAGTCGTCTGTCACTGTGTGGTTGTTGATGGATGCTGGATGAGGTGTTGACTATTTGGAGGAGCATGGGTGCGGCAATAGGGGTGGCTGGTTGTGTGCTCGTGGCTCACCTCCCTTGAGGAGGTGGGTGAGGTTGGTTTCTCTCGGACGCCGGAGCAGCGGCTCTAGAAGGTAGGCACACGGTGTCCTGGCGGTGGATGCCGCTTCACGGGTGCAGGTTGGCTCTCTCGGTAGTGTGGACTTCGAGTGAGCCACATGGGAGGCGGTCGTGTGGTGGGGGTAGCCGTCATGGCTGCCACTTCCTAGATCCGGGGTTGTCTTCTTTGATCCCTACGACCTGACAACGACTTCTTGCGCTTGTGGTCTGGTGTGGGGGTGGTTTGGTTTGCTTGGACTCCGAGTGAAAGCTTAGCACGACGGTGTTTGTGCTGGCAACGATGATGTTCTTGAGCGTCATTCTCCTTGTTGAAGGCGTTGTTGTGGTGTCTTGCTCCTTTCCCCATTGGCTCCGGGTGAAAATCTTTGGTCCGACTTCTGGACTGAGCGGCAACAACGCTCTGTGTCATGTCCTCCTTGGAGGCATCGTTTCATGAGTCATTGGTCCCCTCCAGCTGGTCGGTGTGGGTTTTCTTGGCAGATGGTGGTCACGAGACGCTTTGCGTAGTCTTGGTTTGCGGTGGTGTTGCTGATCGGAGTCTCTTCTTCCTTGGAGGTGAGGTTTTCAGGTCCCATCTATGCTCTAGGGTGAGCTTTTCTATCGCTTGACGGTCCGGCGCCTTTCGAGCCAGGGCAAGAGGGCAGGGGCCCTTTTTGACGATAAGCAGATGATTCCTTGGCGACGACCGTCCTTTTTTTAAGTGGATGATGGCATCTTCTGTCAGTTCCTTGCCTACCATGTCTCGGCTCTTCTTCGTCTCACCTGGCTCAACGAACGTTTCGGTGTACAAGGACTTCAGCTCAAGCTGTGCTTTCTTTCCTTTTTTATGTTTGCTTATGTTTTGTATTCCTTGGAAGTTGTTCTCCTCATCACCTTGTATCGATCGGCTGGTTGAGGCTTTATTAATTTAAAATCAGGCGTAATGCCTTCAGTTTAAAAAATATTATGTCCGTCTCTAATGCATGATCCAACTTAGATTCGTCCATGTTTCTGAGGTATCATGTGTGTGAATTTGATGTTAATGCAATTAGCAAACGGAGATCATGCACGAGTCCACCACCCACGCATCCACACCCACGTGTCCACTCGAGCGAAACCTAACCGTCCCCATGTATATAGACCTGCTCGGCCTTATTGTGTCTCCCATATGCGTCCACTTCTCCCCTAATATGTCTAGTAAAAAACAATCTGCACCTAGGCATGCGTAGAAGCTCTTTCCACAACACCACCCTCCTCTTAGCTGCGCCATGAAGCGTACCCATCATGGAGATGAGCTAGTGGTGAAGTCAATTTGAGGCGCAACAATTGGCCCTGCAGTCGTCACCGATGTGGTGGATCCGGCTTCTTCGGGCACACATGCCGCTCATCGCCGCGTCATCGCTACTTCGGGCTCCGTCTTGCCTATCGATGTGGCTGTCGAGTAGGAGGTGAACGCCAATGTCATGGTGCTAGTGGCAGATCTAGATATAATGACCCACAGTTATATATTATAGGAAAGAGTGGATATGAAAATTATGATTGTGCATAGCATGCATTAAAAAATTAAATTAAATTTTATTTTTTATAACCTATTTGAATATGATTCTAGTGAGGTTGCTAGCAACCAAAAGCTCATTGGGAATTGAGACCATATTCAAATACTAAACTTTGAATGATTTGAAAGAGTTCGGAATAGAATTTGACCTAAGTCAAACTTGAAAACCATTTAATACAATAATACTTAAGATAGAGTCTGGGAATTGATCCCAAACTCTGAGCTTGGGTAGTAGAGCAGCAAAACATGAATAAACTGATAGTATCAGAATTAAAACCTCACAATAAACATTTGGAACCCAACATATTTGTTAAGAAACTTGTAGAACCGATCACCGATAGTTCCTAAGAACTGTCACAATATCCAAAATGAACCAGTAGCAAACTGGTAGTCATCTACCAGAAATCTCACCTTGATCTAACAGGAAAACCCAACCAATAGGAATACTAGTAACCTCAATATAAGACATTCAACCAAAGGAAAACCCCAGGCTCAGGATTCTAAAGAACAAGTAGAAATCCAGAAAAGTGAAACATCACCAATCAAAAATCTAATCCAATAGAAACTTTAAGAACTACTAAACATAAACAATCACCAAGGGGTTTCACAAGGCATTGAATTCTGCCAAGAACCCTAGAACTTCCATAAATTAAAACTTGATAGAACAAAATTGTAAACCAATCAAACTTCATAATAAGGAAATCTATGATCAATCATCAAAACAGAATTGTCAGGGGACATGGATGAAAAGTAAATCAAATGCATCAAAAACAAATTAATAAACACCTGTCAAGTTCCAAGGACAGAACAATACAAAGGCTAAACCGACATGCTAGATTAGGCATATCTAAATGCAACCTCCTACACATAGAAACAAAAGGGTCACATGACAATTTTGGCATACACAGATAAGTTAAACCCCAGTATGGGCTTAACCACCAAAAAACCCTTGACACCTGTGAATAGGTTAACCAACAGAGACGGTTGCACACACACAAGCCGGTGATTTGCCTAACTTTATGGCATTAGTGTCAGCAGCACAACCACTTGGGAATAATATAAATAGAGGACCACCTGAGACCCCATATCTCATAACTCACAACTCGAGATTGGACCAAAACACACACACTTAGTCTTTAGAAAAAAAATCTTAGAGAGAGAAGGGAGAGGCAGAGGAAGAACTCAAGAATAGGAGGAGAAGAGCCACAACAGCAGCTGCAGATCTTCATCGAGCCACTAGGAAGCTACAAAGGTTGTTAATTTGACCCTAGAGTAGAATAGTATAGAGTCCAATAAGAGAGATCATAGTATGAATTGCACCTAGTATAAAAGAAAGGGGAGTATAATCTTTGCACTTCATCAAGGAAGAACACCACAGAAAAGTAACACTTTTAACTGGCACAAATAATAGCCATTAATAAGATGAAGATAAAAAATACACATTTAACCACCAAATTAAGAGCACCAAATCTTTGTCTCACCCCTCATCCCTAGACAAAGTCCCCAGACATGCCTAAGGATGAGAAGGGAGACAAGGAGTTAGAACTCTAATACCTACATAGAATTAGTAAGACAATACTTAACTAACACACTTACAGAACAAAACCTGAGTTAAAAGCTCAAGCAACAATAGAAAGAAACTAAATAATTACCATTTCAATCAATTGAGTGAAAGATTTCACTACGAGTCTAGTAACATGCTAATCTAGAACTAATAGAGACAAATACTACTAGGAACCATGGTATTAATCCTCAAATGGAAGGATCAGTACCTAAACCCTGAAGAAAACTTACACTAGGATACTAATAGTATACTATTGACAACACTATACTAAACCACAATCAATCTTAGCTAGCAAATGTAGCATGAAACCACTGAATATTCAGTAACCCAAAAATATTTGTTAACTGACAGACATCACAGTAGACAAAACTTTAGTAAAACATTAATCAAATCCTAAGACTAGATCACCAAGTCGAACCCTAGAACCTAAGTAACATCTAGAACATTCTAGAAATCCCTAGAACCTACCCGAATAAGTAGAAGGACCATCACTATAATGTTATAGAGCATAAACCCTAAAAATCACCAGTATCCTAGAGCTAGAAAGGGAGAGAGAGGAGAAGAATAATGCCTACCTTCAGAAAGGATCAAGATCATGCTGACTGATTAGAGGAGGAAGAAGCAGTCATGGCGGTGGCTGGCGGCACAAAGGACTACCCCAGAGGGGTATCTCACTCTACATCGACCAGAGTAGCCATAGTAGTCGTAGTAGACGCCTATAAGTGCCATCTCCATGGCGGGGGACGCCGGAGTTGCGCCAGAATTGAAGTAGATAGAGCACCACTAAAACCCTAGATTGGGTGAGAGTTGCGAGCAAGAGAGACAAATTGGCCCGGTAGAAAGGTAGAGTGGATAGAGGCGCGTAGTTTTAGTGGAAGAGTGATGGTGGAAGGGGTCGGAGAGGGCCGAGACAGCCATGCGACACAGTGACAACACGCAGTCGCCATCGCGAGAGCGCTAGGGTTAGAGTGAAGAGACAAGAGAGAGAGAGAGAGCGGGCGAGAGAGAGAGAGCGAGAGAGAGAGAGATTGGGCCAGGTCAGGCTGGATTAGGTCCAGGAGTGGTTTTGACCACTTGGGTCTGACCAGTGGGCCCAGTTCATTAAGGGTATTTTGGTAATTTCACAAATACTTGTAACACCAATTAAATCATTAAACACACATAATAACTCAGAGAAAATAGTTTTGTGTGTAGAAAAATTCAAGGAATCCAAAAAGTACTTTTTTGGGGATTCTTGCAAGCATTAAGTTTAATTGAATTTTTTAGTGATTAAAATAGAGTTTTAAAATTATTAAAAATTCATAAACATGCCTAAAAATTTAAAAAATCACAATAATTATGTAAAACCTGAATTTCATAAAAATATGAAAATTCCAAAGTAAAATACTAATAATATCTTGTGGATTGTAATATATATCTATACCTAATAATAAAGTACAAAGTGTTTCTTACGAGTTCCGCTTTTTTTGACGGTTTGACCCTCCCACCGGACACCAAATTCCCGACCCTTTCCACCGATAACGATAACTAGGAAAACTTTTCGATTTTTTCTTTTGTACTCTAATAAAAGCATTGACGTTTCTTGTAATTTTCCATCAGAATTACAACCATTGCAAATGATAAGTTAATAACATTTTGTTTGCATCCTTGTTTGACCTTAAAAAAAACTATTCAGACCTCCTTCCCAACCGCCCAGGCTCTCATCTCTCTCCTAGATCCACCACACGACCACACAACGCACTGGAATTAGGCCACTCTTTGACGGGAATCGATACGAACTCCAGCATAGTGGGGCCGGACCGCGAGAAATCGGTCCAGAACAACGGGACGGCACCGGCTCACTAGATCACTATGGGTGTGTTTGGTTCCGATGCGAGTTTTCCCCCGCAAGCAAGTTGCAGATGCAGGGACTGCACGCGGGGATCCGCGTCTGGGCCAATATCTTCTAGTTATTTGCTTGCCTGCATTTACACTATTCAGCACTAGGGAAGAAATGAGGCCCTGTTGTTTGGCGGGCTGTATTAGGCCTAGGAGAAAGTATTGCCCATGTTTAGTTCCAGCATTCTCGTGTGTTCTGGTAACCTCTTCCCTAGATGGTGAGCTTACCAGACCTCACAAGTGAGGCTAAACCACAGCAAGCACACACTAATATGCACAAAATGAGAAAAAAATATATTAGCAGAACATATTTAATGATGCTAACAAAAACATTGTAGCACGGCAACCACACAACATATAGACAAAGTTCATAGCAACGAGGGCAAACAAATTTCACAGCAAAGTTCACAGGTCGATCATGGCAAGGGAAGGATCATGCTTCGGTTACTTCTTCATCACTTTAGTCATGGAGTAGACAAAGATGGTGACCTTCAACAGGTCAACCTTCAGCATCTTGAAGGTCATGAAGTACCCGATCTTGATCTGGTGTGTAATGGCAAAGCCAGTCCACCCCTGGTCAAGGCAAATCATGCCGCTGACATCCCTGAGATCCACCATCCAGCTGCATCTGCTGTTCATCTTCAGCACGATCGTCGTCAGCACAGTGCTGAGGAAAGGCCTGAAGCCATTAGGGATAGGCAGCAGGTCTAACCCAGGTGCCAAGATGGCCTTGGCAAAATGGGTTGGTCCTACCTGGTCGTGGAAGTGCCCAATTTTTAGAGGCCTCCCCCTCGGCCTTTTGGCGCCACTGCCCTCACCACCATCGTTGGCCCTCTTGGAGGCACTACCCTCACCAGCATCCTGGAGCATGCTCCTTCATTGGTGGGGAGAGGACCTCCGATCAGCATCTTCGAGCACTAAAAAAACAAGCAACACATGTAAGCACATACATTCTGGTGATCAAACATGGCCTAATAACCTAATAATAAAGTACGAAGTGTTTCTTATGGGTTCTGCTTTTTTTGGATGGTTTTACCCTCCATCGGACACCACAATACCCACCCTTGCCACCGATAACTATAACTGGGAGAACTTTTCGATTTTATTCTTTTCTACTCTAATAAAAGCATTGACATTTCTTGTATTTTTCCATCAGAATAACAACCATTGCATCCGATCAGTTAATAACATTTCGTTTGCATCCTTGTTTGACCTTAAAAAAACTATTCCGACCTCTTCCCAACTGCCCAGCCCCTCAGCTCCCTCCTCGATCCACCACACGACCACATAGCGCCCCAGAATCAGGCCACTCTTTGACGGGAATTGGTATGAACTCAAGCGTAGTGGGGTTAGACCACGAAAAATTGGTCCAGGACGGTGCCGGCTCACTGGATCACTATGGATGTGTTTGGTTCCGGTGCGATTTTTCCCCCACATGCAAGTTGCTTGCATAGGGACTGCATGTAGGGATTGCACGCGGGGATTCGTGTCTAGGCCAATATCTTCTAGTTATTTGGTTGCCCACAATGACACTATTCAGCACTAGGTTAGAAATGAGTCCCGGTTGTTTGGTGGGCTGTATTAGGCCTAGAAGAAAGGATTGCTCATGTTTGGTTCCAACATTCTTGTGTGGTCTAGTAACCCGTGCCCTAGATGGTGAGCTTACCAGACCTCACCAGTGAGGCTCACCCATAACAAGAACACACTAATATGCACAAAATGTGCAATATATATATTAGGAAAACATATTTAACAACGCTGACATAAGCATTGTAGCATGGCAACCACACGGCATACATACAAAGTTCACAACAATGATGACAAACAAATTTCACACCAAAGTTCAAAGGTCGATCATGGCTAGGGAAGGATCATGCTTCAGGAACTTCTTTATCACTTCAGTCATGGTGTAGTCGAAGATGGTGACCTTGAACAGGTCACGCTTCAGCATCTTGAAGGTCATGAAGTACCCGATCTTAATCTGGTGGCTAATAGGCGTAGCCAGCCCACCCCTGGTCAAGGAAAATCCTACCATTGACATCCCCGCGCTTCACCATCTAGCTGCATCCGGTGTTTGTCTTCAGCACGATCATCCTCGGCATAGTGCCGAGGAAAGGCCTAAAGCCATCAAGGATAGGCAGCAGATCTAACCCAGGTGCCAAGATGACCTTGGCAAAATGGGTTGGTCCTACCTGGTCGTGGAAGTGCCCAATTTTCAGAGGCCGCCCCTCAGCCTCTTGGCGTCGCTGCCCTCACCACCATCGTTGGCCCTCTTGGAGGCACTATGCTCACCAGCATCGCTGGAGCATGCTTCTCCATTGGTAGGGAGAGCAGCTCTGATCAGCATCTTCGAGCACTGACAAAACAAGCAACACATGTAAGCACATACATTCTGGCAATCAAACATGAACAATCAAGCATGACCTGATAACCTAATAATAAAGTACGAAGTGTTTCTTACGGGTTCTGGTTTTTTGGACGGTTTTACCCTCCCATCGGACACCAAATTACCCACCCTTGCCACCGATAACTATAACTGGGAAAACTTTTCGATTTTTTTCTTTTCTACTCTAATAAAAGCATTGACGTTTCTTGTATTTTTTCATCAGAATTACAACCGTTGCAACCGATCAGTTAATAAAATTTCGTTTGCATCCTTTTCTAACCTTAAAAAACTATTCCGACCTCCTTCCCAACCGCCCAGCCCCTCAGCTCCCTCCTCGATCCACCCCACGACCACGCGGTGCCCCGGAATTAGGCCACTCTTCGACGAGAATCGATACAAACTCTAGCGGGATCGGACCACGAGAAATCGGTCTGGAACAATCGGTCTGGGACGCTGCCGACTCACTGGATCAATATGGGTGTGTTTGGTTCTTGTGCGAATTATTCCCCCCGCATGCAAGTTGCATGCGCAGGGACTACACGCGGGGATCCGCGTTTAGGCCAATATCTTCTAGTTATTTGGTTGCCCGCATTGACACTATTCAACACTAGGGCAGAAATGAGTCCCTGTTGTTTGGTGGGCTATATTAGGCCTAGGAGAAAGGATTGCTCATGTTTGGTTCCAGCATTCTCGTGTGGTCTAGTAACCTCTTCCCTAGATGGTGAGCTTACCAGACCTCACAAGTGAGGCTAAACCACAACAAGCACACACTAATATGAACAAAATGAGAAATATATATATATATATATATATTAGCATAACATATTAACAATGCTGACATAAACATTGTAGCACGACAACCACATGGCATACAGACAAAGTTCATAGCAACAAGGACACACAAATTTCACCGCAAAGTTCATAGGTTGATCATGGCAAGGGAAGGATCATGCTTCGGGCACTTCTTCATCACTTCAGTCATGGTGTAGTCAAAGATGGTGACCTTGAACAGGTCACCCTTCGGCATCTTGAAGGTCATTAATTACCCGATCTTAATCTGGTAGGTAATGGTGAAGCCAGCCCACCCCTGGTCAAGGCAAATCCTGCCACTGATATCCCGGAGCTTCACCATCTAGCTGCATCTGGTGTTCATCTTCAGCATGATCATCCTCAGCACAGTGCCGAGGAAAGGCCTGAAGCCATCAAGGATATGTAGCAGGTCTAACCCAGGTGCCAAGATGACCTTGGCAAAATGGGTTGGTCCTACCTGGTCGTGGAAGTGCCCAATTTTCAGAGGCCTCCCCCTCGGCCTCTTGACATCGCTGCCCACACTACCATCATTGGCCCTCTTGGAGGCACTACCTGAAAGAACATTTCATGATCTGTAGTGTTTTGTGTGTTAGATAACAATACCATGGAGTACCTCATGTGTGCTAAGTGCTGCAGGGAAGAGAACATGTTGTTGGGGGGGCGGATAATCCGCGCCCATCAATGGCCGGATAATCCAGCCTGACCCTCTTGGCCAAATTTGGTCGTGTGTGAGCTTCTTTCTAGGGGCGGATTTTCCCCCGAACAATCCGAGGCTAGGGCGGATTTTCCCCCAGCTAGATATTCTGGCCCTCTCTTGGGCCAGATAATTCGGCCCCCAGGAAAAGTTGCCAAGGAAGGATCAGCGTGACCTTCTTTCTAGGGGAGAATTATCCCCCGGACAATCCGTGGTTGGGCGTGGAGTTTTCCCCGATCGAGTAATACGGCATTTCTCTTGGGCCGGATAATCTGCCCCTGGGAGAAGCTGCCAAGGATGGTTCGGCGCGACCTTCTGTCCGGGGGCGGATTATTCCCCGGATAATCTGAGTCTGGGTTGGAGTTTCCCCAGGCCGGATAATCTTGCCCTCACTTAGGCCGGATAATCTGGCCCCAGACTACTCCAACGGCTCTATTTGGACAGGGGGTATAAAAGCCCCAATCACCCCTCCTGTCAGATCTCTTGATTCATTCGAAAAAGTTCCGATCAGTTGCAAAATCTCTCATTCAAGATCTCCCACTTCAACCACTCGAAGGCTTCGATCTTTGGGGGAATTGAAGGAGGAGACTTCATTCATAGACATCACGAATCAAGCGCTTCACCTCCACTCCATTCACTTGGAGATCTCTTGATCTAGTATTCTTGTTAATATCTAGATCTAGTGTTTCGATATTGATAACATTTGTTCTTGTGGTAGCTTGTTTTCTTTATAGGATTCTCCAATTCGGTTGTGGAGTTGTGGCCTGCTAGTTGTGTAAAGGCATCGGTTCCTGCCTCGAAGGGTTCCAATAGTGGAAAGGTGGATCAGGCCTTTGGTGGCGAGATCCATCAGAGAACAGGGTGAGGCCTATTGTGGCGTGGTGGTCTTAGTACCGCCCACCCCTCTAATGTAGATGTACTTCCCTTAACAAGGAAGGAACTACGGTAAAACAAATCATGTGTCTCCGCGTGCTCCACTACAGTTTCCTCGTTCTTACTCTTACTCGCCTTTACTTGCTAGTAGTTAGGTTTGCATATAGGGAAATTCTACATAGTTGCATATCTAGAGAATTTACCTTTTGTGTTAAGCCTAAAATTGAAAAAGTATTAAAATATGAAGTAGCACCTATTCACCCCCCCTCTAGGTGCCCATACGATCCATTTCAATTTCGTATCAGAGCCTCAGCTCTTTATTCAAGCTTAACCGCCTAAGAGAAGTATGGGTACTAAGGAGAATGGGAGTGAGGCTATGGACAAGGTCACAATGGATGACCTCAAGACGTTGAAACAACCTTGTTGAAATCCTTTCAGACCAAAATGGGAGAGATGTAGCAAATTCTTGCTCGCCTCACCTCATCTACAACCCCACCTCCATTTTCCTCTGAGGCCACCACTCATCTATCTAAGGATAAGGCTCATGCTGACTCTAAGGAAGATGAGGTGGTGGGTGAGAAAAATAATGGCTCCACTTCCAAGAAGGGAAGTGGTAAGGAGTATTATAGTGAGGTCTCTCACTTATATTCTCCCAACCCACGTATCCCTCGTCCTCATATAAACAATAGGGGTGATCCACCCAAGCTTACTGCATCTTCATTTAATCAATGGAAATTCTTAATGAAATCTCATGTGTGCAGTTCGTCGATTGAGCTTTGGAGGATCATTGAGGATGGCCTTCATATTGGAGACCCCACTAACTTGACTAGAAGTTGTGGTTAGTCAACTAAAAATGCAATGGCTCTTCACATGATTCAGCTTAGAGTGGGTCCCAAGGACATGCCACATATTGAGCACTTTAACACCACCAAAGAAGCTTGGGATGCTCTCACCGACCTGTTCATCGGAAATGAAAGCATGTAACATCTCAAAAATATTAAAAGGGGAATATCATTTTCCAATTAACCAAAATAAGGGTTAACAAAAAAAATTAATCTTAAACCCTTATGAATGCAAGTGTGTGTTTATTAATGATGTATGAATGCATGTTATGCCATGTTTGATTGTTATATATGTTGAGAATTGGTTTAAGGATCAAACCAATATCATCTAGGTCAAATCCAAACCAAATCAAATCAAGAGAAAATCAAAATATAAAGCATATGATGTAATGGTCATTTTTTCCAAAGTTAACACCTAGCCCACTTTAGGAATCTCTACTAAATGATTTGAAACAGAAACGATTCCATTTCTTTTATCCCCTGGCTAGACCAAGTGACAATGAACACAAGTGAACTTTCAAAACTGACAAAACCAAATTCAAATGCATTTGAGGGAATTTTCGAAATTGAATCCATCATAGGCATCAAGATAGCCATTTTCCCAAAACCCTCAAAACCTTCTCCACTTGGCAAACCTTTGCAACCAGAGATTCTCAAGCTTATGACCAACACACCCATCGAAAAGAATTTGAAAATTCAAATGTTTATCTCTTGCGGCTATTTGATCAAACACTTAGCAGGCATAGTACACAGCTACCAACTATACACTATTTTGATCACTTGTGATAATCTCTGTACCACACTAAGCCTCCACTACTCACCCACGATCACCCCAGTACCAGCCCATGCAATGGAGCCTCTCTTACTCGCCCAAATGACTAGTGTTAACCTGTAGCCGAGCATGCCATGCCAGCCGGACATGGACGCGACGCTACACGCTTCACCGCCCTTGTCCACGACCACTAGGAGATAGGCGTGACCTCACCGCACCCCCCAGTGTACGCCTCGTCCCACGACAGCCAGTGGAGAGGCCAGCGCAACCGAGCCTAGTTACTCTGTCCTCCATGCTAAGTGCACGCCAGAGCGCCGAGTCGTCCCGCGCAACCACGACGTGCCTCGCTCTCCCCTTGCATAAATGCCCTCACCGCGAAGCCAGCGACCTCCCAGACATGCCCGTTTCATGTCGCATGACTTGTGACCACCGTACGCCATGACGACCACCCGTGGTACCCAAGTAGAGCATGGACGTCCCCGACCGATGGAGACCGCGCCTCGCCACGCCACTGTGTGCATGACGATCGCCACAGAACCACCCTCAGCCATGATGATAGCACCCTGTAGCGACATCACCGACGAGCCATGCTCCAATGCTCCCTTGCCGGGGTATAAATAGACCCTGCCCCGTGCCTCAAAATGCACCCTACTCGACTCACCTCTCCCCTAGAAACCCCTCTGACCCATCCCTGGTGCAAGGCGAGGACTGCAGCACCGGGATTTCACTAGAGCTTGCCACTTCTTTGGTGGAGCAGAGCCACCGCTAGGATCCGCCCTAGGAGCCGCCGCGACCACCAATCGAACTGTCGTCATCGACCAGTTAGTTCTTCCGGACCGCTGTACCTAGATGGAGCCCTGATAAGCCCCCGAAGACCCCCGCCATAGAGCTAGGGTTGAAATCCCCTACGCGCCGTGCGACGGAGACAATGACGCTGAGTGTGGCCCAGATTAGCACGTAGCGCTTTGCGTTAGAATAGCCGCTGACATGTGGGGCCAGCACAAGTGCAACCCGCTGCGTGCGTGCCGTGCAGTTGGGCTGGCCCAGTATCGTTCCCGCGCGTGTCCAACAATTCAAATTTAGATTTTCCATTTTATTCCAAAACCCTATTATGTAGTTGATTTCAAAATTGTATTGAAGGAGATTTACTGAACCAAATTGCATGATTCCAATTTTTCTACAAAGACAATGTAAATCTCTAAACACTCCCATTGGATTCAAATAGTTTGAATTTATAGATCAACCATAGGAAAAATAACAAGGCAGAGAATTTTCCAACTTCAAACATTTTTCTAAAACCAACCATAAATTATTTTTAGTTGATTCCAACACTCAAAAATCACATTTTCCATGCTCTATCTGAATATGTAAAAAACTCTAGTTTTACATGTAGTAGTCATGGGCTCATATTAAAAGAATGGCTATATAGTCATTTCTAGTCATTTTAATAATATTAAATAGCAATATTAAACTTTGTAATATAAGCCCTCTAGTTTAAATCACATTACCAAGTATTGGAATATGTGGTGATGACATGTGTCAACATGATCCCATATTTTAATTATAGAATATTAAATATCAAGTATTTTTCAATGAGTAGAAATTTCAATTCCAAAATAAGATATATAAGGTCATGTCAATATTTCATGTAGTGATTGAGATGATGCTATATCATCTAGTGCGAGCCTTTGTGTGCTAAATAAAAGTAGTTAAATATTGTTTGGTGATTGTGTACCTCATATTTATTTATAGACTCTAGTACCAACCCGGGCTACTAGGAGGAATAATTCTACGAAGAATAAGAAGAGAACTTCGACAATTGTACCAACCAAGGCAAGCTTAACTATACAAGCCCCACTATGCAAGCTAACCTATGCAGGATATACTATGCATTCTATTGAGATGCAACTTTACCAATCCCAAGTTTTTACTTGCAAGCTTTACTTTCTCCCTTTACCAAAGTTCCTTAAATAGTTAATTATTGGTGATTAGTGGAAAATAAGTTAGATGCCATCAAGAGCATAGAACTAGTCTTGGGTAGTTACACTTGATTAGCACCCCTCAATAGTGATACCCTCATTGATAGTGGCTAGTGCTAAACTAATATTGATCACTTTAGATGGGAACACTTGGAGCAAATGATTATGAAAACCTTGGAATGATGAGTCATTCTATTGAAATGTTTTGATATGGGTTATGAAACCTATTGAATTAAAAATGATAATGAATGAGGCATGTGCCTTGACTTTGATAAAAACTGATGGTTGGGTTCGGATGCGATACCATTCCAGCTTTACCGTACATCAACAATACTTGATTTGGGTAGGGCTTAACTGGAAGTTTATATGTCTTAGTATGGGTTCCCTTGCGGAAAAAAGGTTAAGCTAAGGCTACCTCGTGACTATGAAGGTCCACCTATGAAGTTCCCGGGAGGTAGATGGCCATGGCTGGGAGGCCAAACTCATAGGGGAGGTGCCTATACTAGGGTGTGTAATTGAAAGGTTAGGATTGATTATCCGCATACCAAGTATGATGATTCAGGGTTATCCCTGATGGATGTATGGAATTTTGTGGTGAAAGTGTACCACCTCTGCAGAGTGTCAAGCTATTCGAATAGCTGCATCCACGGTCATGGACAGTTGGATGGCCATACTGTTCCGTTGTCAGATGTTTTCAAAATGACTTGTGACTTAAAAGATGACTTTGACTTGACCACAACAGGGTTATGGAAATGAAAACTAGGTTCCCCCTTGAGTAATCTAGATAACTAAAATAGGCTTTACTACTAAGTACTTCTGAAATAAAACTAGCTTATTGCAAACAAGCCTAGCACCTAGGATTCCTACTAGAATTGTCTTACTTACATTAGTGATAGTTTACGAGTACTTTAAAAGTACTCATGGCTTTGTCCCTGGCTATTCCCATGGCCAGAATATGAAGAGGACTAGTTGGAGGACAGACAGCAGGATGTCTATGATAACTAGGATCATCTCCCATCGTCAGCATTGCTTGTGACAATGAAGATGGAGACTCTACTATGTTTATTTCTGCTGCTTTGATGTGTATTAAGACTTGATCATGAGATCAACTATTTGTAAGACTATTATGGTTTGTAATGGATGATGTACTATGCTATCAATTCTATTATGTCTCGCATAAATGGTATTCCTGGGATTGCGATGTACAACATACCATGCATCTGGACTTAAAAATCTGGGTGTTCATAAAGCATGAGAAGAAATAGGTATGATGATCTTAGCAATGAAGACGAAGGATTTTACATGTTGGATGGTGAGGACCATGAAGACATGTATAGAAGGCTCAAGAGCATTGCAACAACATTTAGAAAGCATGGAGCCACTCACATTGATGATGATGCTTGGATCAAAAGGAAATATGTGAGTGCCCTCATGCCATTTGAGCCAACGGACTTGAAGAGTTTGCAAGGTAGACACAACTACCACCAAATGACTTCCAATGAAGTCATGCAAGAAAGGGCGGCCTTGAAGGTAGCAGCTAAGAATGCCGAAGATGCTCGCGCTCGAGCAATTGGGATGCAAAAGGGAGTTAATGTTGCTCTCAAGGCCAGTTTTGTTGAACAAGATGAGGTTGATAGAGGGTACGATGTAGTCTCCATGGGCTGTCCTGAGGAGGTCAAGCATGCTCATGGTGAGTACATGGCCTTCTACGCAAGAAACTTTTGGAACGACCCAGCTAAGGCCAAATCTGAACTTGAGCGCAAGAATGCATCAAACGGGCGAAAGGAGAATGACCCAAAACTGAGAAGTTGCTACAATTATGGAGATCGACTACACTTTGTGGCGGAGTGTCCTTACCAAAGTACAGAAGACAATGGAGGCAGGCTCATCCTCAAAGAAAAGTCTAAGGCACCTCGAAGGAAACCATTTATCAAGAAAAGTGTCCCTTATAAGAAGCAACCTAAGATTGTCTTGGTGGCACAAGAGGAATATTCTTCTACAAGTAAAGAAGAAGAGGATGAAGATAGCTCCCGGGAGGTGGCTGCTATGGCCACCACATCGAGCCCCACATCTCTCTTCGACTCTCCAAATGAAATTCATCAACAACAACGTCACTTGCCTTATGGCAAGAGGATCCGAGGTATCATCTTCCATTCCCTCATTTCCTAAGACTACTATGAATGTTGATATGGATGATCATACAAGTCTTAGGATAAAAGAAGAGGTTATTGCTTTGGACAATTTTTTACTAACTTGCACGGTGAGCACAAACTTCATTGTGATGCTCTTATGAGTGTTGGGGGGATACCCCCGGGTAGGGTCACGCCGGGGTATAAAGGCCGAGTTAGCCGAGGTACGGCAAGGCCAAAGCAAATGCTGGCCGAGTTACCTCAAGGCAGGCCGAATCTCGGGGTAACCCAGACCAGGGGATGTCCACCTAACTGTGTCTCATCCGACTTAAGCCGTAAGCCGGATAGATGAATCTAACTTGTATGCAGGAATAGGTGTGACCGGATCAACTACGATCCGGGTCATAGCAAGCTTCTAGGAGAAGGAAGGTACCTCGCTGGTCAAATGTAGCCCCGGTACGCACAACATGAGCAAAGCGCACAGGGGCAGGACCACCGAGGCGTGGCCGACAGAGGTAACAACACCGATGTCGGCTGACGCAGGCGCCACAGAGGCTCACGTAGCCTCTGCATGGATGACGCGGGGGAAAAGCAACCCGATCGCCTTACTATTTTGGGAGGAGGCATATTCCCTGGAATATGCCTCCACATATGCCCTAAGTGGAGACCTAGCCACTCCTATATAAGGGGGCTAGGGCCTCTGTAGAAGGGGTTGGTCTCATTTGGATAGAGCTTTACAGGATTGATCTCTATAGGCTAGTTTAGCTTGGTTCCTAAGGGCTAGCAAGCGGGGAGAGTAAGAGAGTACCTTCTTCCTCCTCTCTCCAATACAGCTCGAGGAGCACTTGTAATCTGTGAAGTGAATCGAATACAAACCTTCTGTGTGAGGAATCACCTCACTATCCCTCCCTGGATTCCCCTAGTGCTATTAGGCTCCACCTTTAGCCTATCCATGGCATCTGCCGTGACACCACCACGATAGTTGGCGCCCACCGTGGGGCTAGCGGCGCTAGCAGGGGTCAAGATCCGGACGGGAAACCTCATCGGCACCAGCGAACGCATCGTCTCCGGGCTCGTTCAGTGCTTTGGAGTACTGGACTTCATCAGCGACAACACTGGCTTCTTCGGCACGCGCCCACTTCCGCGCAACGGCCTCTTCGTCAAGCTCGGCACGCACAAGGTCTACGTTGCTGTGGACGTATCATGCGTTCATCCGCAGTGCATCGTCGAGGTAGGGGAGCCACCCCTTAGCGTGGTTCACGGGGCGGGTATCACTCGCTCCCCGGACCATGCTGAGGTGATGATGACTGCGCCAGGCGCGGGCGTAAGCAAGGATCCGACACCAGATCCGGAGGTAACACCTAAGGCACTGAGGAAAGGTAGAGGTCCTCCGCTAGAGAGGCCTGAGAATGTACTGAGAGAAGCTATGGATAGCTTGGCAAACCCGGTAGCAGCAGTGGTAGATCCGGCTCAGGCACAGGCCAAGCTAGACGAAACTAGGCAAAAAATTCTAGAGGGAGCAAAAAGATAGCTGCGGCTCAGCAGTCGTTGAACATGACGCTGCGTGAGTACGCAAAGGCAAATAAAGTAGATGCTGTAGGAGTGAAGGGGGGAAATCTCATGAGTGAAATGAACAAAGAGGGTGGTACTAGGATTGAGGAGTCAGAGAACTGTTTGTCCGTGGGGCTGCCGAAGTATAGTACCCCGGCAAAAAACCTCAGAGCAGCGGATGCAGCTGCATCCGAGTTAGAGGGTCTAACGGGTGAAGCCCGTCAGAGACAACAAGATAGGGTCAATCAGTTGGTTCGGATCACGAACAGGCAAAATGAGGAATTGCTCAGGGCTAACCCGAAGAGAGCTAGGGCCTCCAAGATCGTTCATTCGGCGGTGGGTAACCCGGAGAAATCCGCTGGAGCCGCATCGTCTCCTCATGGTGGTCCTAGGAGAGAAGAGGTAGTAACCTCGGCTAGGAGAAACACACAGATCGTTCCGTATGACCCGACAAGGGAAGGAAAGGCAAAAGAAGTACAAAGAAACGATGATCGACGAAGCGTGAGTCGAGGTGAAGCTGGCCGGGGTAACCGCGACCAAGGCAATGCTGGTAAAGGAAACGCTATAAATGGCAATGCCGGACAGCGCAACTCGGCAGGACAACCGCAGTAGCGGAATATACCAAGGCAAGAGCAAAGTGCCGGCCGAGGTATGCAACAGACAGGTGCACCACGAGAGCAAGACCGGTATAACGATGGAGATTCGGAAATGGTGAATGCAGGATACCCAAGGCCGAACTATCATGTGATAGGGTCGAGATTGGGAAGTAGGGATCTGATGCCTGATGATGCCAGGTTGAAACTGGATCGACTGTATAGGTCGGAGTAGATTGAAAGTTAGGGTCCTCCGAGTCCTGCGTGTTTTGGACCCCAGATCATGAAGGAGCCATCGGTACCTAACTTACTGTTACCTAGAGGCACAAAGACGTATGACGACAGTACTAAGCCGGAGGATTGGTTGATAAACTATGCTACAGCTGTGAAAATTGCTATAGGCAACTTGAGATGGGCTGTGAGGTACGTACCCCAGATGTTGGAGGGGCCAGCAAGGGTATGGCTGAACAACTTGCCGCCCGGAAGTATTAACTGCTGGATCGATTTTGAGGAAATGTTTATCAGCAATTTGTCAAGTACGTATCAGAGGCCAAATAGGCCACAGACCCTAGCTATGTGTAAGCAGAGACCGAACGAGACAGACCGGGAGTTTTTAACCTGGTGGTGTACCGTGAGAAACTCGTGTGAGGGTGTGATAGAGTCGCAGGCCATAGCATGGTTTACGCAGGGGTGCAGGTATGCAAGCGAGCTATGGCAGAAGTTGCAAAGGAAAATGCCAACCACTTTGGCAGAGATGATCCGGATTGCTGATTCATATGCTTTGGGTGATCCGACTAAACCTAGGCTCGTGTCAAACGAGTCGAATGAGGAGTACTACCAGAGAGATGGATCCGGATCGTCTCGGAGGAATGATTACAGAGGTAAAAGAAGAGATGACAGACCGGATCACCGGTACAGTTCGCAACAAGTTGCAGCTGTGAATCAAGATCAGCCCGGAGTGGAGAGTAATCAACAGCAGAAAACTGGAGGGCAACAATGGACACCAAGGAATGATGGCAAGAAAACTTGGACGCCAGAGTAGAAGAAACAGTGGCAAGAAAAGAAGAACCGTCCGAGGTACACTCATTAGTCGATGTTGGATCAGCCGTGTAAATTTCACACGCCAAATCCGAGTAACCCAGCGGGTCATACAACGAGGCAATGTGAGTGGATGCGTAAGATAGAACAAGGTGGCTCGGGGATTGCTCAGGCACCCCGGAATGATCAACCTCGGCAGGAGTTACCCCGGCAGCAATTGCTCTCTAGAGCAAACACGCAACAGCTAATATTGCCTCCCCCTCCGCCGAGGTATGATAACCATGAGAGAAGGGATGTAGTGCATCAAGTAGAAAACCAACATCAGCCGGATCAGAGGTACCCCGGAAATGAGGGGAGGAATGAGTACAGGGAGCATCATCAGAGTTACTGTGTGTTTACCACTGAGGAAACCGATAGAAAGAGCTTGCAGCGCTGACATATGGAGGTCAATGCGGTAATGCCAGCGGTGACGAGGTATATGCCTTGGTCGGACCAGGAAATTACCTGGAACATCAAAGATCATCCCAAGCTTATGCCGAGTCCTAGTTCGTACGCGTTAGTGCTAGATCCGACATTCATTAGGCCTAACATCAATGTGAGGTTCTCCAAGGTACTGATTGATAATGGCAGTAGCATTAACATTATGTATGCAGATACAATGCGTAAGTTGGGTATCTCAGAGAACATGATCCAAGCTACAAGGACAACTTTCCATGGCATTGTGCCAGGCATCTCTTGTGAGCCGATAGGCAAGGTCTGGGTTGACGTATTGTTCGGCACAAGAGATAACTGCCGAACTGAGAATTTGGAGTTCGAAGTGGTGAACTTGGAAAGCGCGTATCACGCGTTACTCGGAAGACCGACATTGAACAAGTTCATGGCGAGCTGTCACATCAGTTACTTGAAGATGAAGTTGCCCGGGCCAAATGGAGTGATTACCATTACTGGGGATTTCCGACGTTCCATTGAGTGTGCCTCAGCTGGGTCTAACCTAGCTGAGTCACTCGTGATTGCGCAAGAGAAAAGAAGAATCCAGGAGGTGGCAACGTTGGCTCAGTCCGTGCAGCAATATATGCCAGCGTTGAGTAACCCGCATGGCAGTGTCTCATTCCAAGCCACAAAGGATACCAAGAAAGTGCATGTTGATGATATGTTCCCAGAGCGCAACGTAACAATTGTTGCCGTGTTGAATGATAAATAGGAAAGCGAGCTCGTCAACTTCCTCCGTGAGAATCGGGATATTTTTGCTTGGTCCACACAGGACTTGCAAGGTGTTCCGAGGGAGTTGGCCGAGCAGTCTTTGAACATGAGACCCGGAGAAAGGCCGGTGAAGCAACCTCTCCGCCGCTTCGCCGAAGATAGGAGAAAAGTCATTGGAGATGAGATAGCTCGGTTACTAGCGGCAGGATTTATCATGGAAGTACTTTACCCGGATTGGCTGTCTAATCCGATGCTGGTGGAGAAGAAGAAGGATGATCCGAATGTGGCAGTGGTTTGGCGCATGTGTATCGATTACACGAACCTGAACAAGGCGTGTCCAAAAGATCCATTTCCACTGCCAAGGATAGATCAAGTCATAGACTCGACTGCTGGATGTGAACTGTTGTCATTCATTGATGCATATTTTGGTTTCCACCAGATACCTCTGAATCCGGATGATCAAATAAAGACTGCATTTATCACCCCGTATGGGGCTTATTGCTATTGCACCATGCCGTTTGGTTTACGTAATGCAGGGGAAATGTACCAAAGATGTATGCAGAAATGTTTGCACGACCAAATAGGTCAAAATGTACAAGTGTATGTGGATGATGTGGTTATCAAGACCAAGGAAAGCAAAACGCTCCTTGACGATATCAGGCAGACATTCGCGAACCTAAGAAGGTTCCGGATGAAGCTTAACCCGGAAAAATGTACCTTCGGTGTCCCGGCTGGAAAATTACTCGGATTTCTTGTATCCAGCCGAGGTATCGAAGTTAACCCAACTAAGATCCGGGCCATTGAGCGAATGGAACTGCCGAAGTGTCTTAACAATGTCCAGAAGTTCACTGGTTGCCTGGCATCGTTAAGTCAGTTTGTATGTCTGTTGGGAGAAAAGGCATTGCCTCTCTACAAACTCATGAAAAAGTCGGATAAGTTTGTTTGGACGCCGTAGGCCAATGAAGCCTTTACCCACTTAAAGAAGATGTTAGCCACCGCACCAGTGTTAGCCTCTCCACTATCAAAGGAGCCAACGTTGCTCTACATAGCCGCAACCAACCGAGTTGTAAGTGCAGTGATTGTGGTAGAGCGAGACGAAGAGGGTAAGTCGCTGCAAAGGCCAGTGTATTATCTGAGCGAGGTATTATCTGCCTCAAAGCAGAATTACCCACACTATCAAAAGGTTGCCTACAGTGTCTATATGGCAGCTAAGAAGTTGAAGCATTACTTTGAGGAGCATCCCATCAAAGTAATATGTGAAGCTCCCATATCCGATATAATGACTAACAAGGATGCGAGTGGTAGGATTGCGAAGTGGGCAATTGAACTAGCTCCCTATGCACCACAATATGACAGAAGAGAAGCAATCAAGTCTCTGGCTGTGGCCGAATTTTTTGTGGAATGGGCCGAGGTACAATACGAACCACCGCTACCAGATCCAAACTACTGGAGGATGCACTTTGACGGGTCAAAAACAAAAACCGGGCTAGGTGCTGGAGTTATACTTACCTCGCCAAAGAAGGACCAGCTGAAATATGTGCTGCAGATCCACTTCGCAGCGTCGAACAATGTTGCTGAATATGAAGCACTTGTGCATGGGCTCAAAGTGGCAAAAGAAATTGGGATACGTCGGATCCAATGCTTTGGCGACTCGGATTTGGTAATTCAGCAAGTGTCGGGGCTATGGGACGCTCTTGATCCAAACATGGCATTATACAGATTCCATGTGCAGAAAATATCTGGTTATTTTGAGGGATGTGAATTTCGTCATGTACCCCTTGTGGAAAATGAGGCTACCGACATGCTGTCGAAGCTCGGATCAACCTGACAAGCAATTCCACCGGGTGTAGCATTAGAGCACCTCAGAAAACCATCTATCAGACCGTCCCCAGAAACCGACTCAATCTACGTCCCGGAGGATACAGAATCCGGAGCTGTGCCCATGGACGTTGATATGGGAGGTAGTGCGTGAAACCCGGGATCGCCAAAGAAACCCGGGACTTCTCAATGAACCGGGGACTGCCTCGCAGGACCTGGGGACTGCTCAGCGTGATCCGGTTGAAGTTATGCCGGTGGATTAGATGGAAATTGATGAAGATGTGTTCCCTGTGCGAGCAATACCAGCTTGGGCACTGCCTATATTTGGATTCCTGAAAGATGGAACGTTACCCACTAAGGAGGTGCCATCCAGGCAAACTCAGAGGAGAGCAAAGGCATACACAATCATCAATTCCGAGCTATACAAAAGGAGTGTGACCAATGTCCTCCAGCGATGCGTTGATCCGGAAGAAGGGCTTGACATCCTCCGAGATATACACCAAGGGGAGTGCGGGCATCATGCCTCGTCCCGAGCCTTAGTGGCAAAAGCTTTCCGGCATGGATTCTACTGGCCAAGTGCCTTAGAATAAGCAGAAGATCTGGTGAGAAAATGTAATGGTTGTCAGAGGTATGCTACAAAGACACATATGCCTATGTCGGAACTCAAGACCATACCAATCACATGGCCATTTGCTGTATGGTGTTTGGATATGGTTGGCCCGTTCAAACCAGCAAGGGGGAATATGACTCACATTTTGGTCATGGTGGATAAGTTTACAAAATGGATTGAGGTGAAGCCAATAAGAAAGTGTGATGGAGCTATGGCCATAACATTTCTCAAGACATCATCTTGAGATACGGTTATCCTCACAGTATCATAACTGATAATGCCACAAATTTTGCTGAAGGATCATTTGCGCGATTCTGCCGGGATAAGAAGATCCGATTAGACGTTGCCTCGGTAGCTCATCCTGCATCAAACGGACAAGTGGAAAGATCTAACGGATTAGTACTGTCCAGGATAAAACCCCGGCTCGTTGAGCCGCTACAAAGATCAGCGGGGTGCTGGATAGAAGAACTACCAGCGGTACTGTGGAGTTTAAGAACAACTCCGAATCGATCAACAGGCTATACGCCATTTTTTCTAGTATATGGGGCAGAAGCTGTATTACCAGCCGACATAGAGCATGATTCGCCTAGGGTCACCCAATACACAGAAGCCGAAGTGAAAGAATCCTGGCAAAATGATGTTGATCTGCTGGAAGAAGCGAGAGAATTGGCATTGTCCAGATCCGCCATATATCAGCAAAATCTCTGACGCTATCATAGCCAGAAAGTAAGCCCCCGAGTTTTCCGGGAAGGCGATCTGGTGCTCTGGTTGGTACAACGTACTGCTGGCATGCATAAATTATTCCCCCATGGGAAGGGCCATTCGTTGTGAGCAAAGCACTGCACAATGATTCTTATTATATTATCGATGCAAAGCCACAGGAAAAGAACAAGGTGGACAGGTCCAGTGAGGAATCTAAGCTTACATGGAATTTAGCTCTACTTCGTCCTTTTTACACTTAGCAGAGAAGTGTATGTATCCGAGTCTTCTCATATGTCGGTATGTATGACGACAATGAGCTTATCAATGAAATGTTGGCACCTCGAGCAGTAACTCGGGGACTGCCTAAATAATATTTGTTGTCTTGTACTATTTGTGCGTCAGCTAGAGTAAGTTGTTCTAGTTAACTCGGATTAGTAGTGTGTGAGCACCAAAAACCCAACTCTTCGACTTGCTGCTGTCCAACAAGATTTGGCTTCATAGCAAGCAAGAGAACAAGTTTGGAATTGCGTAACACATGAAAAACGACTAAGGAAAAGAACTTAATCGAGCCGACGTTTGTTTTTCGGACTAACCTTGTATTTACTTTCAAATTATTATGCTGAATTATTTTGAGCTAAGCCTAAAGTTTCCAAGTATTGTTAAGACAATTTTTGAAGCTCGGATTTGTAAGTCGTAAAACCGAACCAAGGTAGACACGAGCCGAGCCAGAAGATTGGACGAACGAGAAAATGAAACTCGGGGACTACGCCCAAGTTAATCCGGCATAAAAAACTTTGTAGCAAAATATCACACGTGTACTGGATACAATTCCACCCCGCATACCGGGGATCTGATAAATATTAAAGTGTTTTCACTCAAGGAGCAGTAGAAGGGGGAAGTTCGGCATCATCTTTGCTGTCTTCGATGTTGGAGGCATCACCCTCTTCATCCTCATCCGAGCCGTCTTCAACATTCTCAGCATTTTCGTCACCAGCGGCTTCCAGGAAGCTCGGTCCCTCGGTCCATTCATGAATGGGAGCATATTCGATGAGGCTATAGGCGCAAGCCTGGCGCCGAGCTACCCACTCTGGGTCACTGGTCCATTTGGATCCGGTGCGCAGGTGCGGTAAGAGGTTGAGGTCGATCTTCTCGTACCACGTAAGTACGTAATGGAGAACGGTCTCGGCTGCGGCACGTGCAGCAGACTCCCTCCAAAGGTCGAGCTGTGTCTCAATTTCCATCAACTTTTAAGCAAGAGCTGCGGTTGCCTCCGGAGTGTCTTCAGCAGGCCAAAAAATGTTGAAAATTCGGACTGCAACGTCAAGGAGATCCTTGCCATAGTTCTTGATGATTTCCACACGAGATGACAGGCTGACCAACAGGTCCTCCATGTCATAGGGAATGTCTTCACCGTCAGGAGCAATGGGAGTACCCCTATCTCAGCGGAAATTAGCAACAGCGGCGCTCGCAATGGCAGTGCCCTCTGGAAATTTGCCTAAAAACGAGACAAGAGAAGCAAGTAAAGAAGAGACATGTGAAGTAACCCGGAGAAATATGCCGGATAAGGGAAAGGAACTTACGTAAAATGTGGCTGTGGATCCGAGTCAATTCCTTGGTACAGTCATTGCGTCTTTTGCGGAGTTGCACAAGTTCAGTGGTCGCCGACTCAAGCTTGACGTCGGCCTCCTAGAGAAGTTCTCGGTCCTTGGCAATTTGGAGATTGAGGCGCTCGCGCTCTTCAGTATAATCCTGGCCAGCCTTTTCAAGCTCGGATTGGTGCTGCGCTTTCAGTTTCTTCATCTCTACTTTGAGCTTGGCGATCTCATCATCCTTGGTTTGGAGGAGGGCAAGCTCATCGTCTTTCTTTTTGAGATCGGCCTGATGCTGCCCTGCTTGTTCGAGAAAATGCAGCATCATATCAGGCACGGGCACACTATCTTCCAGCGATACTGAAATAGTTTGTTAACCCGGCAAAGCCGAGGTATGATTGTTTGCCGAGCCAAGGAGAAAAGGAGATAGAAAGCAGAGTAAGGTCACGCAAAAGTAACTTACCCTTAATCTGATCCAGATTCTTCCTCATAAGCTTGTTCTCAGCCTCCACCCCAGCTGCGAAAACCGAATGATGGATTAGTTCGGCAGAAGAAGATGAAGGAAAGCAGAAAAATGTGAAGAATAGAACTTACCCCTTTTCTCGTGCTCAGCGATATGTGCATTATGCTTTGCGAGCAGCATTTTGTGAGTGTCTAGAAGACGCTGAAACTCAGCGCTTCGGCGGTTGGTGGTCACCTGAAAAGAGTACAAAAATATAGCTTAAGCCTTGTGCATATTCGAAGTGTACAAGATCCGGGTCAAGTGGAACTTAACCCGGCTCTAGGTGTGTGCATATTCGAAGTGTACAAGATCCGGGTCAAGTGGAACTTAACCCGGCTCTAGGCGTGTGCATATTCGAAGTGTACAAGATCCGGGCCAAGTGGAACTTAACCTGGCTCTAGGTGTGTGCATATTCGAAGTGTACATGATCCGGGCCAAGTGGAACTTAACCCGACTCTAGGTGTGTGCATATTCGAAGTGTACAAGATCTGGGCCAAGTGGAACTTAACCCGGCTCTAGGTGTGTGCATATTCGAAGTGTACAAGATCTGGGCCAAGCGGAACTTAACCCAGCTCTAGGTGTGTGCATATTCGAAGTGTACAAGATCTAGGCCAAGTGGAACTTAACCCGGCTCTAGGTGTGTGCATATTCGAAGTGTACAAGATCAGGGCCAAGTGGAACTTAACCCGGCTCTAGGTGTGTGCATATTCGAAGTGTACAAGATCCGGGCCAAGCGGAACTTAACCCGGCTCTAGGTGTGTGCATATTCGAAGTGTACAAGATCCAGGCCAAGCGGAACTTAACCCGGCTCTAGGTGTGTGCATATTCGAAGTGTACAAGATCCGGGCCAAGTGGAACTTAACCCGGCTCTAGGTGTGTGCATATTTGAAGTGTACAAGATCCGGGCCAAGCGGAACTTAACCCGGCTCTAGGTGTGTGCATATTCGAAGTGTACATGATCCGGGCCAAGTGGAACTTAACCCGACTCTAGGTGTGTGCATATTCGAAGTGTACAAGATCTGGGCCAAGTGGAACTTAACCCGGCTCTAGGTGTGTGCATATTCGAAGTGTACAAGATCCGGGCCAAGCGGAACTTAACCCAGCTCTAGGTGTGTGCATATTCGAAGTGTACAAGATCTAAGCCAAGTGGAACTTAACCCGGCTCTAGGTGTGTGCATATTCTAAGTGTACAAGATCCAGGCCAAGTGGAACTCAACCCGGCTCTAGGTGTGTGCATATTTGAAATTGTCAAGGAGCTACGTTAGTTTTCTAAGAAGCATCTGGCCGAGTAACAAGTTACTCCCCTGGAGGCTCGGGGACTAATGGTTATATTACTAATATATACATCATGCTAGGGAAAAGGGGAAGTAACGTACCTCCATCATCCGACCCGCGAGGTTAATTGCCTTAGAGGCTGTGTTCATTTGAGCGGAAAACTCGGCGGGACTGAACTTCTCCAGGAGGTCGTCGTTGTAGATGAACTCCGCCTTGTTCCAGTTGTTCATGGACTCGATCAAGGTCGGAGGATACCGTTCACCGCTGAGCATGTGGGGTGCCACCAAGCCCTTGGCATGTGCTTCCCTCCTCTCAACCTGAGCAAGGGCTGGGCTGGTGTGCAACACAAGTTGCTATGCACTAGCTGGCTCGGGAGGGGCGTCCTTTGGTGCTGGAGGTTTCTTGGAAAGCATGGACGCGAGAGTGCGCTGTCCAGCCTCGACGGATGCTGCCCTGGTGGCATCAGGGGCCTTTTTGCCTTTGGGCTGCTGAGAGGAGGAAGTGGTTGCAACCGATTTACCCTTGGGAGCTTCCTGGGTGCTTTCTCGCCGAGACTGAGAAGACTCGGACGAGGCGGAGGGGCTTGGCGTCGTTGCCGTTGCTCTCGGTGCTGCTGCTACTGGTGCTGGTGCTGGTGATGTTTTCTTCTTCGGAGGAGGTACTAAGGTGGACTCGGTAGTAGCTGGTTGCGGTGGAGCCAAAGTGGTGGATGCCGCTGCCTCGGCTGGGCCAGTCTCCCCTGCTCCGAAGTTGCCCCCTCCTGACGAGGTGGGCTGGAACCCTCCAGAATAGGGCTCAGCGGGCGTGAATCGTCGCCACGAGGGGGAGAATTGCTCAGTCGGAGCGGCGAAGCGATGCTAGATCCACTCTGGGGGACCTCCACCGCAGCTCTGCCGAATCAAATAGTGTCAGATGAAAAACTATGACAATGCAAGAACAAGTAAATGGCAGAGGGAAAAAGAGGCTTACGCATCCGAGGTCAGCGGCTCCTTGGGCTTCCGAGCCCTTCGTGTTGGGGCCTTGGTTGCAGGCTTGGAGGCAGTATTATCCCCGGACTTCTTTCTCCTTTTGGCTGGCTGAGAAGGTCCGGAGGATGAAGTGGATGCGGCTTCCCTTTTCTTCTTCGGTGCAACCGGAACAGGGTCACCCACGACAAGGGGAGGGTCCTCATGGATCTGCCCACCGGGGTTAGCTGATGCCAGAAAAGCATAAGAAAGGGGGACAGCGTCAAATGCTTCCATCACCTCAATATCCGAGTCATCTTCATCGTCGGGCCAATCTCTAATAGAAGAGAGTTTACTAGTGGGTCGCTTGGTCGTGTCGGCCATTGGGAAGAACATCTCCTGGTCCGGTTCTTCCTCGTCCGAGCTCTCCCGGTCAGGTGCACATTTGAGGGTGGGATCGGTGCCATCCTCGATAGTTTGCTGAAGGAATTGCTAAGGGAGAAAAAAGACAACCGAGTTAAAAATACAGCAGCAACCGACATAAGATTTAATTCGGAGAAAGTTTGTGGCACGAAGCTTACCACGGGAGGAAGCCTATCTCAGCAATAATGCTCAATTCCCCACGTCCACTCAAAGGAGAAGTCCTTGTGGGTGGTGAAGAGGGCCTTGACCCGGCGATAGATTTCTGTGTTGCTCAGCTCGAAAGATGAGGTCTGGTTGGGGTCGCATCCCTAG
The DNA here is from genome assembly GCA_023614405.1 of Avena insularis. Taxonomy (NCBI): domain Eukaryota; kingdom Viridiplantae; phylum Streptophyta; class Magnoliopsida; order Poales; family Poaceae; genus Avena; species Avena insularis. The sequence continues at coordinate 333,723,069 of CM042696.1, forward strand.
CTCATGTGGCACACTTTGTGAGTGCGTTTATGGAGAGGGGAGATCTGGTTGCAGACGAATGTGATCATGGCGTCCTTGTTGTGCAACCCGAGCTCCTTCAGCTTCGCGAACCTTTTGTTGACCTGGTTGGCCAATACTATGGGTTTCTTGGGGACAATGTCCCACAACTCCGGGTTAGGAGGACCCGGAGCATAGGGGCGAAGCCGGATCAAGTCTTCAGTACCGTCGTTCCGAACATAAAAGAAGGTCCGGGCCCATCCTTTGTAGGAATCCAGCCCGGTAACCCGGGGAAAGACGGAGAGCCTCCGGGGTGAAATGGACGCAGCGTTGAACTGCGTAAGCTGCTTGTCCTCCGGGTCAAGCTGGATATTCGGAATTACGTTACGACGAAGGCCAAAGAACCGGATCCATAGCTCCTTTGTGGGCCATAATCCGGCGTAGCCTTCGATCGTGGAGGCGAAAGCAGAGAGAGATGTGATAGCGTTAGCAGGAAGGTGGTGCGGCTGGAGTTCGTAGGTGTTCAACTAATCATGGAAAAAATCGCTAACTGGTAAACTGAACCCCCGCTGGAAGTGTGACATGAACACCACATACTCACCCGGATTGGGTGAGGGGGCGAGTTCGGCGGAGGCGAGACGTGCGGTGATGCCTACGGGGATGCGTCTGGTGCGGTAGAGCCCGTCCAGGTCATCCTGGCAGACCCAGGATCCAGCCCATGCACCGCGGTCCGCCGTCATGGCGTCCTCCTCCATCTCCTGCTCGGCGACGACAAGCTCCTCTTCTGTCATCTCAAGTTCGCTGCCCTCGCTGGCGCTAGCGGTGGTGGGGGGCAGCGGCCTAGATTGACAGCGACCCGTGGCGGAGGAGGTGCGCAGCGGTGACGACGATGCAGATGCATATGGAAGCAGTGCGGCGGCGGCGCTGCTACTCAGACACGGTGGCGGCAGCGCTGTCGCAGGAGAAGATGAAGAAGAAGAACTAGAGGCAGAGGGGCGCAGAAGTGGAAAAAAACCCAAGGGGCGCACCCCTCCCCTATTTAACCGCTCCATCGAGGAGGAAGTGGGATCATGTTATGCAAATATGCCACATGGTGTCGCCGTGTATAAACCAGATGGGCCAATCAGCGAAGAGCCACACAGAGGACCACAGGGTGTAGCAGATCCCATGACGTGACGCATTGATGCAGTTAACGAGGAGGCAAGCCAGACGTGACATGTGCTACAGTGATAACTGACAATTACTGCAGCGGTTACTGTGGCTGTCCCTTAAAATGAGGCAACCTAATGATTAGCCTCCACGTGGGAAAGCGTACGAGAGAAGGAAAGATAACCCGGATGAGATTATGGTAACCCGGCAAGCAAGTGAAAACTTGAAATGTGCCAAGGGAAAGTAAACCCATGAGATCCGAGATAAGAGGTAACTCGGAGAAGGAGCACAAAGCTTGGTAACATTTAACCTACTGTGGCCTTAGCGGCTAAGGCAACTAAGACCGCACCAGCTTCGGGGACTAATGTTGGGGATACCCCCGAGTAGGGTCATGCCGGGGTATAAAGGCCGAATTAGCCGAGGTATGGCAAGGTCAAAGCAAATGCTGGCCGAGTTACCTCAAGGCAGGCCGAATCTCGGGGTAACCCGGACCGGGGGATGTCCACCTAACTGTGTCTCATCCGACTTAAGCCGTAAGCCGGATAGATGAATCTAACTTGTATCCAGGAACATGTGTGACCGGATCAACTACGATCCGGGTCATAGCAAGCTTCTAGGAGAAGGAAGGTATCTCGCTGGTCAAAAGTAGCCCCGATACGCACAGCATGAGCAAAGCGCACAGGGGCAGGACCACCGAGGCGTGGCTGACAGAGGTGACGACGCCGATGTCGGTTGACGCAGGCGCCGCAGAGGCTCATGTAGCCTCTGCATGGATGACGCGGGGGAAAAGCAACCCGGTTGGCTTACTATTTTGGGAGGAGGCATATTCCCTGGAATATGCCTCCACGTATGCCCTAAGTGGAGACCTAGCCACTCCTATATAAGGGGGCTAGGGCCTCTGTAGAAGGGGTTGGTCTCATTTGGATAGAGCTTTACAGGATTGATCTCTATAGGCTAGTTTAACTTGGTTCCTGAGGGCCAGCAAGCAGGGAGAGTAAGAGAGTACCTTCTTCCTCCTCTCTCCAATACAGCTCGAGGAGCACTTGTAATCTGTGAAGTGAATCGAATACAAACCTTCTGTGTGAGGAATCACCTCACTATCCCTCCCTGGATTCCCCTAGTGCTATTAGTCCCCACCTTTAGCCTATCCATGGCATTTGCCGTAACACCACCATGACAATGAGTCAACTTTCTCACTCCGAAGAACTCCTCGAAGAGAAGGGGAGAATTGAAAGATAAGATGCTTTGGAGATAGCCTCTTTGAAGAATGCTCTAGAGGAAGAAGAGGAAACTCGAGTCTCTTTAGACGAGAAACTTGAGTCAATTGAGGAGTCCCATGAAGAAGTTGTTGCCCATCTCATAAAGGAACGTGACAATGCTCTTGCTAAGGTAAATAAACTAAAGAAAGAGAAGATTGACTTTGGGGATGCTCATGCTAGACTCTCAAAGAAGTTAGAGAAACTTAATATTGCCTACAAGGCATTGGAGAGTGATATTTCTACTCTAAATGAGTCTCGTCATCATCTCCAAACTCATTTGGACAAGTATGATAGGCCTAGCATCTCCACACCATCGTGTGGACATGAAGATATTTTTGAAGAAAATGCAAGATTGAAAGAAGAACTTGTAAAGGGGTCTCAACCTAAAGGTAAAGAAGTCCTAGATGAGATTCTTAGCAAGCAAAGGACAAACAATGGAAAAGAAGGTCTTGGTTATGTTCCCAAGACAAAGAAGAAGAATAATAATAAGAAGAAGAGCAAAAATACTCAAACAAAGACAAGCACCACAACTAATGACAAGACTAACTATGTTGGTTTTGCAGGGGCTAATAATCCAAAATCTGAATTATTTTGTGATTATTATGGTGATGTCTATGCTAGCTATGTTGGTCCATTTGATAGTTACATTTCTTGGTCTATTTGGGTTCCCAAGGCCCTTGTCACTAACATGAGAGGACCCATTGAAAAATGGGTACCTAAAACCAAAAAGTAACTTTCTTGCAGGGCTATGCTTCCGGTGGGTCCAAATGGGTGCTCGATAGCGGGTACACTAGTCATATGACCGGAATCAAGGAGATCATCTCGGAGATGCGGCCAAATCATGATCACATAACTGTGTCCTATGGTGACAAGTCAAAATCTGAGGTATTGGGTCTTGGCAAGGTTGTGGTTGCTCACGATATCTCTCTCGTGGACGTCATGCTTGTTGAGACCCTCGATTACAATTTACTTTCAGTTCGCGCCCTTGGTAAGATGGGCTTCGCTGTTTTTATTCATGGTGATTTGGTGGTACTCTTGTGGAGCAAGTCTCTAAAGGTCGCTTTTGTTGGCTATGTCGAAAATGACCTATATGTGGTGGACTTTTCAGGGAAAACCACTACAGGCGCAATGTGTCTTTTTGAAAAGGCCGACGCAGGCTGGCTATGGCATCGCCGACTAGCCCACGTCAATATGAGAACTTTGCAAAGTCTTCACAAGGGTGACCACATTCTTGGACTAAAAGAAAATGTTTCCTTTGCCAAAGATCGTGTTTGCGGGGCTTGTGTTAAAGGGAAAAATGCATGACTCTCCTCATCGATGAAAAACTATTATTTCATCAAAGAGGATTTTGGAGCTCCTTCATGTGGACCTCTTTGGTCCTCCATCTCATGCAAGCATCGGTGGGAAGAAATATTGCCTCATAATTGTTGATGATTATTCAAGATATACGTGGGTCTATTTCTTCAAGTTGATGAGCGAGACTCAACACATGGTCATCGATTTTGCCAACGAGTTTCAACGTCAACACAATGTCCCTATTTTGGCAATTAGAAGCAATAACTGCTCCGAGTTCAAGAACTACACACTAAATGAATTCCTAAGTGAAGAGGGGATAAGACACCAATATTTCGTTGCGTACACCCCTCAACAAAATGGTGTAGCCAAGAGGAAGAACCGGACCTTAATGGATATGGCAAGATCTATGTTGGCTGAGTTCAAGTCACCATATAACTTCTGGGCTGAAGCAATTTCTACCGCATGTCACTCTTCCAACCGGCTCTACCTCCGCAAAATCTTGGACAAGACACCTGATGAAATATTTACCGGTAACAAGCCAAACATCTCCTACTTCCGGGTATTTGGTTGTAGGTGTTTCTTTCTTATCAAAGGAGTTCGTCTATCTAAATTCGAGTCTAAGGCTTTAGAAGGTATTTTTGTTGGTTATGGTGTTGAATCCCACACTTATAGAGTCGACAATAAGCTCTCCAGAACTGTTGTAGAATCTTGTAGTGTGGTGTTCGAGGAAAATGATGGCTCCCGTACAGGGCAAGTCGATGTTTGTGATGCAGATGTTGAAATACCCCAAGAAGCCATAAGAAGAATGGGCGTGGGATTTTTCTGCCCCATTGAGGAACCCCCTTGTGGCGGATCGGGAAGGACAATGCTCTACTCAAGTAGAGCCCTCATCGACTCAAGCTCAACATGCTCTAACTGTTGGAGAAACTTCTACACCAACACCTCAAACTGCTGAAGATCTTCCATCAACCCCTCCAGAAATCTCCAGGCCGTATTATCCGGTGGACACCAGATTATCCGGCCAACCTTGCTCGACTGGTAGAACTGAAAACTTTGTTGAAGAATCTGCTGAAACTCCCAGGATGGATTTTCCGACTAACCCCGGACTATCCGACCCCTCTCTAGTTCGAGCTAGAATCCTACAAGACAGTGAAGATGGACAAAGTTCTCCCAGGCCGGATTATCCAGCCATTCCATTACCCAGATTATCAGGCCCTAAAAATTCTGAACAAGAGCAGCCTCCTGTTATGGCTGCTGATCAACATCAAGGGCAAGATTCATCATCTCCAATTCCTGCTGATCAAGCTGGAGATCAAGGCCAAGCTAATAATTCCAACAAAGACTCAAATGATGAGATATTCCTCCAAGAGACAACAAGTTGATTTAACTTTGTCGCAAAGCTCGTGCAGATAGAAATCTTGAATTAAGGGGTCACACTCTTAACAAAGTTGTAGGTGATCTCAGACGAAGGGTGTCCACAAGAAGGGAGCTAGCAAGCTTTGGTGAGAACCAAGCTCACATATCCATGGTGGAACCCAAGAAAGTGTTTGAAGCCCTTCAAGATTTGGACTGGGTTGTCTCTATGCATGAAGAATTAAATAAATTTGAGCGCAACAAGGTCTGGAAATTAGTAGAGAAGCCCAAGGATTACCGCAATGTTATCAGCACAAAGTGGATTTTTAAGAATAAGCAAGATGATAATGGCATTGTTGTAAGGAACAAGGCAATACTCATGGCACAAGGCTATTCCCAAGTTGAGGGCATCGACTTCGCCGAGGCTCGTCTTGAATCCATCTGTATCCTTCTTGCTTATGCTGCTCATAATAATTTTAAATTACAGCAAATGGACGTTAAGAGTGCTTTTCTTAATGGTCCTCTACATGAATTGGTATATTTAAAGAAACCCCCGAGATTTGAGGATTCTAACTTTCCGAACCATGTCTACAAACTCGATAAGGCACTCTATGGCCTTAAACAAGCCCCACGTGCGTGGTATGAGCACCTTAAAGAGCTTTTGCAAGACCATGGCTTCGAAGTTGGGCAAATCGACCCCACTCTTTTTACTAAGAAGTTTAAGGGGGAGCTCTTCATATGCCAACTATATGTAGACGACATCATCTTTGGTTCTAATAATAAAGCTTTTAATGATGAATTTTCAAAGCTTATGACTAACAAGTTTGAGATGTCTATGATGGGGTGAATAATGGTTCTTTCTTGGATTTGAGATCAAACAACTTAGAGAAGGAACATTCATAAATCAAGAAAAGTACATCCAAGACATTCTCAAGAGATTCAAGATGACGGATCTTAATGGCGTCTCCACACTAATGCAAACTAAATGTCATCTTGAACTCAATCCCCACGGTAAAGATGTGGACCAAAAGGTATACCGGTCCATGATCGGCTCTCTCCTTTACCTCTGTGCATCTAGACTCGATATTGTGTTTAGTGTAGGTGTGTGTGCGAGGTATCAAGCATCTCCTAAATAAAGCCACTTAGTGGCGATCAATAGAATCTTTCGATATTTGGTTCATTCCCCTAATTTTGGCCTTTGGTATCGCAAGGGCTCCAATTTATCTCTATGTGGCTATACTGATTCAGATTGGGCTGGTGATAAGGATGATAGGAAATCAACTTCTGGAGCTTGTCAATTCTTGGGAAGATCCTTGGTTTGTTGATCTTCTAAAAAGCAGAATTGCATATCTATCTCCATTGCCGAGGCTAAATATGTGGCTGCTGCTAGTGTATGTACTCAATTATTATTGAAGAGGCAAACTCTAAAGGAATACGGTGTCAATTGTGACAAAGTGCCACCTTTATGTGATAATGAAAGTGCAATCAAAATTGCGTACAATCCGGTGTAGCACACAAGGACAAAGCATATTGAGATTCAGAAGCATTTTATTCGGGACCATGTAGCTCAAGGTGATATTGATCTATCTTTTGTGAGCACGAAGAATCAACTTGCTGATATTTTCACGAAGCCACTTGATGAAGCAAGGTTTTGTTACTTGAGGAATGAGCTAAATATCGTTGATTCAAGGAGCTTGTCTTGATTACCCATGCACTCACTCTTATATCTCCTCCGTATTTGGTCTAGGTGTGGGCATGGATATAGGGGGAGTGTGGTCCTAATTAATTGGGTTAACCCTCCCCCCATAATGCCGAAAGCAAGTAAAATCATTTCTCTTAATATCATTTTGTGATATGTGAGCTTTTTGATGAGTATTGGTCATGAACCCAAGATATATCTTCGCGGTGTCATACCATGCACTCCAACAAGGTGGCCTCAGCCACCGCCCTCTTTCGTAAGAAGAGTTGTGTGTAGTACCATCTCAGTTTAGTTGTCTCCTCCGAGTGATCATCTGGGGTGCTAGCATCGCTCTTCTTTCTTTTTGGCATTTCGATACCAAAGGGGAGAAGTAGTTCTAGTAGGACTTCGTGGATTTCATGGGTCGGGCGCAAGCATTTGCACTTTATCGTTTTGGATATTTCTCGCTTGTGCCCATTTAGCGTTGAACTCTTATTTGTGATTTGCTTTGTATGAGACTATGTTAATGTGTGGCTCTATAATTATCTCATGGATTATTTTCTCATGAATATGGATCTATCATATTGGTTATCTATCTCTCGTGGAAGGCGTTTATAATGGTTGTCACATTGGCTATTCTTATACTATATTGAGGATGCCTCTCTCATGGTGGTATGATATTTTTCTGTGCTAGCCCATCATTTATGTGTCGATTCTGTTCCAATAAAATAGACTTGTACCTACTTGTGTGCATTTGTATTCAAATGCAAATTTTTATTATGCATACATTAAAGGGGAGTCTTTTTCATTCCCTAAATGATGTTGTTTTTAGAGCTATCTTGCAAATCCTAGTATTGTCATCTAACACCAAAAAGGGGGAGATTGAAAGAACATTTCATGATCTCTAGTGTTTTGTGTGTTAGATAACAATACCATGGAGTACCTCATGTGTGCTAAGTGTTGTGATACATTGCAAATGTATCTATAATTTTTGATGTTCCATGCTTGGTTTATATCTACTTTCTTATGTTTTGTCCACACTTTGGAGTACTTTTTATACACTTTTGGACTAACCTATTAACAAAATGTCATAGTGCCAGCTGCCTGTTTTCTGCTGTTTTTGGTTCTAGGAAAGTCAAAAAATAAATATTCTCGGAATTGGACGGGACAAAAGCCAAAGTCAGTATTTCACCGAGGGGGACACGGAGCCAGAATACGAGACAGAGAGGGGCCAGGGGCCGCCCACACCACCTGGGCGCGTGGCCAGGCCTGGCCCGCGCCAGGGGGTGGTGTGGCTACCTAGGGCACCCCCTCGGCCTCCCCTTTCGCCTATAAGATGCCTCCGATACAGAAACCCTAAGGACCCGATCAAAATTCCACGAAAGAGTCTATAGCCACCGTCATCTCCATCCTTAGATCGGGAGGGATCTGAAGCTCTTTGTAACATCCCAAAACTTAATCCAAGGTTAATCAAGATCGAATCTACCCAATCGAAGGTTAACAAAAACTTTTCCATTTAAAATGATTAAGCATTCATATGTGTATGCATTTAAATTAGGAGTTGTTTTGAATTGCCATGTTTGAGTGATCCATTGGTTGTAAAATGATTCTAAGGTGAATTAAACATCATCTAGATCATTCCCAAACAAATCCCAAAGAAAAACAAATCAAAAAGAATAAAATAAACAAATGGTCATTTGTGCCATTTTAATCACCATGCCTACTTTAGCTATTCCTAGAACTCAAATCCTAACAGAAACAATTGTGGTTCTTTGCACCCCTTGCTAGTACAAGTAGTGATGTGCCAAGGCCCACATTGTTTCATCCCAAAAACTTTCAAACACTAAATTTAAATGACATTTGAAAATTGAATATAGTTCATATGTATAGATCACACTTATTCAAAAACCACTCAAATGAACTCCACTTTTAAAACCCAAGCACACCTAGAAGCTCAAGCATAACATACATCACTCCACCAAAATTCAGCCCAAAATTCAAATCTTTTTCTCTTTCGGCCATTTGATCGAACAGGTGGCAGGCAAGATTTCTCTGCCTAACTAATACTGTTGCTAAGTTAAACCCTTGTCCCCCATTGGACCATATCTACTCTCCCCTGTCCCCCTGGACCAACCAACACCCCACCGGCCTACCCCTTAGCCGCAGCAGCAGTGGAGCGCCGCCACTTTGTGGTCACCACTTGCCAAAAGAGGGCAACACGCCAGGGATAGCGCCGCACCATTCCAGCGTGTCCTCTAGCTCCGCCCAACCCTACCGCACCTCCCTGTCCATCGCTCGATCAACCCCAGCCCCTGGACCACTCCCTAGCGTCTCCACCCTTTCTCTCCGCGAGCTCGCCAGAGCGCGCTAGAGCGGGATAGCTGCCAGCATGCAGCAGACCTCCCCTCGACCCCATCCCGTGCACGCCGCTCCGCCTCGACCCCAGCACCCCGCCAGACATGGCCGTGCGCCGCCGCGCGACCCACAGTTGCCGAGCACCGCCTCTGTCTCCTAGAGCATGCAACGCCCCTGACCACACGCCACTGCCCCTAGCCGCGCCATTAAGCCGTAGAGCACCGCCAGGAGGCAAGCCACCGTCCGCCTACGCCGCCTATGCCGATAGCTCCCTGTATTGTCGTCACCGACGAGCTCGCCGTCGCCCTCTCGGTCCCCTCCTCGAGCCTATATAAGGAGCCCTCCCCAGCACCATTTCTTCACACCACTCAACTCCCCTCTCACCACTGATCCTTCCCCACCTCTCGCCGGAGCCGCTCGAGCCATAGTTCGCCGAAATTGCACCGGAGGATCCCGCTGCAGAGGAGGAGACGCTGCCGTCGATTTCATCCACTGCAGCCCCTACCGTGACCTCGCCTAAGTCCACCGTCGCCATCCAGTTCGATCGCCCACCTCGCCGCACTAGCTGGAGCCCTGGTACGACCCCAGTAGACCCTCACCGGCCGTTTAGGGTTTAGTCTCGCCGGCGACGAGTCCGTCGTCGATGACGACTGTGAGTCGTCGATCTCTATTCTAATCGTAGCGCCCAGATCGTCCCATACTGTTTTGGGTTTTAAGTCTCGCTGACAAGTGGGACCAACCTGTCAGCCGCCCTCTGTGCTGCTGAGCGTCACTAGGTCAGCCCATTTCCTTTCCCGCGCGACCCAGTTAATTCAAATATAGAGTTTTCTATTTAGGTCAGCCCATTTCCTTTCCCGCGCGACCCAGTTAACTCAATTTTGTCCCTTAGTTTAAAAATCAATTTAGGAGGATTTACTAAACAAAATTGAGTGATTCCAATTTTGTTGGAAAGCTTCTGAAAAGATCTATCCAAGCCCGTTGGATTTAATTCATTTAGAGTTAGAGATCTCTTCTAGTAAAAATAACAAGACAGAAGGATTTGCACATTCAAACATTTTTATAAAATCAACCATAATAGCTTTTGAGTTGATTCCAACTCTCAAAAATCACATTTAACCATACCTATCTGAATATGTAATAATATTAAGGTTTACATGCAGTGACTTTGGACTAGTACCAAAATAATGCTATATAGGCATTTCTAGTCACTTTAAATCATTAAATATTAAACTTATTTAGAATGTGATCCATCCTTTAAATCACATTCCCATATGTTAGAATATGTGGTGATGACATGTGTCCACATGATCCCATATTTTAATTGGAGAATATTAAATCTTAGTTATTTTCAATGAGTAGAAATTACTTTTCTCAAATAAAAAGATTGAAACTAGTTGAATTAAACCTTGTGATGCTTGTGATGATAATAGATCATCAAATGTGTGCCTTACTATGCTAAGTAGACTATTTAAGCTTTGTTTGGTGATTGTGTACCCCATATGTATTTATAGATGATAGTATCGACCAAGCTTACGAGGAGGAGGAGTTCTACCAAGAGGAGGAGGAAGAAAACTTCAACCACTTCACCAACCAAGGCAAGCTAACACTTGCAAGTATTATACTAGTAAGCCATCATTAACAATGCAAGCTAACCCTTGCAATCTATATAACCTAAGTGAAATGCATTAGGCATGCTTTGGTTATACCATTTTGGACTTATACCTATCCCAAGATTTAATTCCAAGCTTTACTTTTCTTTACTTTACCAAGGTCCTTTACTTGTTTTGAAGGTATCATAAAGAGTATAAAACTTGACCTATCTAGTTAGACTTAGATGTCATTCCATGGCATGAGATTGATCTTAGCATCCCACTCTAGTGAATACTCTTAACTTAGTAGCTTAGAGCTAAATCAAAACTTGAGTCACTTTAGATGGGAACACTTGGTGAAAATGAATTGTGAAAACCTTGGAATGACGAGTCATTCTATTGAGATGTTTTGACATGTGTTGAGAAACACAAATGGTTTATGATGATAAAAATGTTGAGGAATGCGCCTTAGCCCTTTTACAAAAAAACTGATGGTTGGATTCGGATGCGATACCATTCCAATTTTACCGTACAACCACAATACCTGAATTGGGTAATGCTTAGCCGGAAATTTATATGCATTAGTATTAGTTCCCTCGCAGGAGAGGTTTGAGCTGAGGCTACCTCTCATGATGTCCACCTATGCAGTGCCCAAGATGACTGATGGTCATGGTTGGGAGGCCATGCTCATAGGAGAGGTGCTTATACTAGGGTGTGTAAAGCGAAGGTTATGTTTGATTATCTGCATACTAAGTATGATGATTCAGGGTTATCCCTGACAGATGTATCGAATCTTGTGGTGAAAGTGTACCACCTCTGCAGAGTGTCAAACTATTCGAATAGCCGCGTCCGCGGTTATGGACAATTGGAGTGGCCATACTGTTTCGTTGTCAGATGTTTTCCAAATCACTTGAAATGAATGATGAACTTTGACTTGACCACAACAGGGTTGTGTTTGTGCCTAGCTTCCCAACTTAAGTGATTCTATAACTTTGTTTTATCTTTCTTTGCTTCTGAACTCAGCATAGGTTTCAAACTTAACTTTATAGTTAAACTTATATTTAGCATTTTAACTTAGAACTATAGTACCTGTTAATAGTAGTTTGCGAGTACTTAAAGAGTACTCATGGCTTTTGTCCCTAGCTATTCTCATGGCCAGACTATGAAGGAGACTATCAAGAGGATGGTCATCAGGATGGCTATGATAACTAGGACTATCTGCCTTCGTCAGTATTGCATGTGCCCCTGAAGATGGACCCCACCGCTACGCTTATCTTTTATTTTCTGCTGCTTGTTGTATTAAAGACTGGATCATGAGATCCTTATTTGTGTAAGACCTTATGTATGGTTTGTAATGGATGATGTACTGTGATATCCAATCCGTTATGTCTCGCAAAAATGGTAATCCTAGGATTGCGAGGTATGGCATAACGGGCATCTGGGATTAAAAATCCGGGTGTTGACAAGTTGGTATCAGAGCCATCCTGACCATAGGAGACCCTAGTTAGAATGGACGACCAAACCAAAAAGTTAGCTTCAAAACCAAAGTGAGTATTTATGAAAAACTATTTCCCCTCTTACCCTCGTGAACTCATTCTTTCTCAAAAATTCATGTTCCTCAAAATTCTTACATTATGACTTAAAACTTGACACACTTGATAACTTCACTAACTTCCTCATCCTTAATTCTTGTAGATGGAGACTCAGTTCAGCAAGTTTTACCAGTTGGGAAACGGAGGTCAGCTGATCTTCGAGAGGGATCTGGATTCACTGTCGGAGTTACTGGGACGCCCACATCCGGAGTTTCTTGGAGCTCAACTTCTAGGACCCCAGGAGGAGACCTATAGTGGCTAGTCACCGCAGATCTTCGAGGAAGCATCGAAGCACCAACTTCTGGAAGAATTCAGTTCTCCGTGAGAGAGAACAACTGGCTAGATGGATTAGCCAGGGCAATGCATCAAGCTCTCGCACGTCTATGTGCCCTCAACAAGATCCAAGGAACCCGTTTTGCCCACTATGCAAGACGTGACTTCATGGGAATGCCGATGGAGATGCCAAGTCACCCAGAATTGAGGCATCAAGTGGAGAACCTTGACTTCTTGCTTCATGACAGACAACAGGAACTGGACAATGCCAGAGAGTTAGCCAACCAGAACTGTGCCATTGCCGACCAGAAGGCCCAGACTTTCGCACTGCTTGTCCAAGATCGCCAGTCTCTTTGCCACCAGCGTGCCAAGAAGGATCGCACCATCGCCCGTCTTCGTAATAAGGTGGCCTACCTCGAGAAGACCGTCAAGGAGAAGGAAGCTCAGCTTGCCGCCAAGAGAAGAAGAAGGTGAGCGTGAAGACATACAGGCAGACATGGATTCTTACCTCAGCAACGATGATGACTTTCTGGAGGAGGATGTTGTGGACTTCTACACTGATGATGAAGACTCCAACTTCATCGACGATGAGTAGATGCACTAGAGCACTGTCGTAGCATGAGATGTATCATCTCATTTTATCGTAGCTTACATAATGGTTCATCAAACCATCTGTTTTTTCCTTTGATTGTTGTGGTGTGTGTTGTATCGGGTGCTTGCTTGCATGAATGAAAATGAAGTTAGTTGAAAAACCTGAGTCTAACTCAAAGTTTTAGCTTTGAAAACCCAAAACCATGAACCTTAGAATTTCCCTCTTACCCCTATAGATATCTCAATCTTCAGATGACTCGTGGAAACCAAGGAGGGAACAGCTCGTCACAGGACCCAATGCTGCAGATCTTGCAGAATCTCATCGCGGACCGTGAAGCAAGCAGGGCCGAGCGTCAAGCCAACTTAGCAACATTGCAGCAGATCGCCTAGATGGCTCTCAACAACCAAGGACATGGAAATCAGGATCACCATGGATCCAAACTCAAAAAAATTCAGAACACCAATCCCCCAATCTTCAACCAATCTGAGAACCCATTAGATGCTGATGACTGGTTATAGACCATGGAAAATAACCTTGAAGTTGCAGGAGTTGATGAAAATGAGAAAGTTCTCTTCGCCACCCACTATCTAGCGGGAGATGCCAGAGCTTGGTGGAATAGCATCCGCAATATGAACCATGGCCAGATGATGACCTAGGAAGCATTCAAAGTCAAGTTCAGCCGCACCCACGTGCCACAAGGTCTCGTCAACAGGATGAGAGATGAGTTCCGCGAATTGAAGCAAGGAAGAATGACTGTGGTGGAGTACCGTGACAGATTCTTGTCACTTGCCAGATATGCACCTGATGAGATCAACACGGAGGCCAAGAAGAAGGAGAGATTCTTGAACGGACTGCATGATGAGATGCAGACTGTCCTTGTCAACATCCATTTTCAGGATCTCGAAGAGCTAGTCAACTCTGCCATTCATATGGAAGGGAAGATTAACCAGGCAAACGACAACCGCAAGCGTCGTATGATGCAGCAGTCTGGATCCAGTAGTCACCGGAAGTACCGTCCCAACCCCTCACCCGGATATGCACCAAGGAACAACCGACCCCCAAATCCTCGCCCAAGCTACCCCAACCATAGCAGAGGTAATGTGAAGTCCGGAGGAAACAATCACAACTCCGGTAATGCCAACAATTTCAACCGTGCCCCTCCCAAGAACAACAACAACACTGCACCCAGAACCGGCAGCAATGTTGTGCTTGTTGCAGTCAAGGACAAGTCCCAGATCACTTATTTCGAGTGTGGAGTGAAGGGTCACTACTCCAATGAGTGTCCCAAGAAGACTGCCGCCAATGCCCCTATGAATTCCCCAACTCAGCAGCAGCGTCGTGTTCAACCAGGAAGGAGATTTGCCCCAGGGAATCCTCACAACCGCAACGGTCGTCTCTTCCACATGAACACAGAAGAAGCCCAGGAAGCGCCAGATGTAGTGCTGGGTATATTTTCTGTCAACTCAGTTTTAGCAAGAGTATTGTTTGATTCAGGAGCATCACATTCATTTGTCACCGAAGAATTTGCATGCACTAGTAAGATTCACCCAACCAACCTGAAGCATGTCATGATAGTTCAAATCCCCGGTTCAACTACAAAAGCTAGAAAAATTTGCAAAGCTGTACCTATCAGAATACATGGGATAGATTTTTCTGCCAACCTAATTGTACTTGGAACCAAAGGATTGGAAGTAGTACTAGGTATCGACTAGATGTCAAGGCATAAAGGACTGATAAACTGTGCTAAGAAAACCGTCACCATGACCAGTAGTTCTGGAGTAACAGTAGAGCATATCTCTGAAACCTTACCCCGTCAATTCAAGTGCAACAAGAGTGTAGCCCTGCCCACCATAGACCAAGTCAGGGTAGTCTGTGAATACCCCGACGTATTCGAGATGAATTGCCAGGTATTCCCCCGGATCGGGATATTAAGTTCATTATCGAACTAATCCCCGGAACCGGACCTATAGCCCAGAGACCCTATAGCATGAACCCCTTAGAGTTAGTGGAACTGAAGAAGCAGTTGGATGCCATGTTAGCAACAGGCTTGATTCAACCAAGCGCATCGCCATGGAGATCACCAGTGTTATTTGTCGACAAGAAAGATGGAGGCAATTGTCTGTGTACATATTACAGAAAGTTGAATGATGTCACCATCAAGAACAAGTACCCTTTGCCAAAGATAGAGGATCTATTTGATCGGTTGACTGGAGCTCAGGTATTCTCAAAGATTGATCTTAGGACTGGTTATCACCAACTTAATATTCGTGCAACGGACATTCCGAAGACCGCCTTTACTACTCACTTGGTTTATACGAGTATACGGTTATGTCTTTTGGATTAACCAATGCCCCTGCTTATTTCATGAATCTCATGAATAAGATCTTTATGAATTTCCTAGATAAGTTTGTAGTTGTGTTTATCGACGACATCCTTATCTACTCCAAGTCAGAAGAAGAGCATGAGCAACATCTGAGAAATATCCTAGAAACCCTGAGAGAGCATCAGTTATAAGCCAAGTTCAGCAAGTGTGAGATTTGGCTGAAAAAAGTAGGATTCCTAGGACATATTGTGTCTGCCGGAGGAGTTTCTGTTGATCCCACCAAGATCAAAGATGTCGAAGAATGGGAAGCCCGAACCACTCAAACCCAAGTTTGTTCATTTCTCGGATTAGCGCTAATTACCGCAAGTTCGTAGAAGGATTCTCGAGCATAGCCCGACCAATGACACAATTGTTGAAGAAGGACAAGAAGTTTGAATGGACAGACAAATGTGAAGCCAGTTTCCAGGAACTGAAGAAGAGATTGATATCAGCCCCAATTTTGATCATGCTAGACATCAAGAAGCCGTTTGATGTATATTGCGACGCATCCAAGATTGGTCTAGGATGTGTATTGATGCAAGAAGGCAAAGTTATCATGTATCTGTCTCGACAACTGAAGCAGCATGAGCAGAACTATCCTACCCATGATCTTGAGCTAGCAGTTATGGTTCTAGCATTGAAGACATGGCGTCATTATTTGATGGGTAATCGCTGTGAGATTTACTCAGATCATAAGAGGTTGAAGTATATCTTCACTCAGAAAGAGCTAAATATGAGGCAAAGAAGATGGATAGAGTTAATCAAGGATTATGACCTTGACATTCACTATCACCCCGGCAAAGCCAATGTGGTAGCGGATGCTCTTAGCAGATTGCCGTGTAGGCTTAACACCCTGATCAAGGAGAAGCAACCAAGTTTGTATGAAGAGTTGGAGCAGTTCAGGACTGAGTTAGTTAGCAAAGGATTCTTAGCTAGCATTGAACTTCAACCCACTTTGATTAGCCAGATCAAGGAATCCCACAAAGGGAATGAAAGTATCGACGGAATCAAACATCGTATTGGTATAGGAAAGGTACCTGGATTCACCGAAGATGAAGAAGAAGTACTGTGGTACAAAGGACGTATCTGTGTGCCAGCAGATTTAGAGCTGAAGGAAATTATCATGAAGGAAGCTCATGATACTCTTTATTCTATCAACCCCGGAGGAACAAAGATGTATCAGGATTTGAAAGAGCAATTTTGGTGGCACAAGATGAAGAGAGAAATCGGAAGCTACATCGCCAAATGTGACATCTGTCAAAGAGTCAAAGCAGAGCATCAGAGACCCGCAGGATTGTTGCAACCATTGCAGATTCTGGAATGGAAATGGGATTCCGTCGGAATGGACTTTATCACCGGTTTGCCTACTTCTAGTAGGGGAAATGACTCAATATGGGTCATCGTTGATAGATTGTCCAAGGTAGCCCATTTTATACCTGTCAAGACAACCTACCAGAGTGCAAAGCTAGCAGAGCTGTATATTGCTAGGATTGTTAGTCTGCATGGAACCCCCAAGACCATCGTGTCAGATCGAGGAACCCAGTTTACTTCAAGATTTTGGCAGAAAGTTCAGGAAGGTTTAGGAACCAAGTTGAACTTCAGTACCGCATATCACCCGCAAATAGATGGACAGACTGAGAGAGTCAACCAGATCTTGGAGGATATGCTTAGAGCTTGTGTGTTGGAATACGGATCAAAATGGGAAGACTACCTGCCTTTCGCAGAATTCTCATATAACAACAGTTATCAAGCTAGTTTGCAGATGGCACCATTTAAATTCCTATACGGAAGAAAGTGTCGTACCCCTTTGAATTGGTCGCAAGTAGGAGAGAGTCAGATCTTTGGACCCGACATTCTCCGAGAAGCAGAAGAGAAAGTTCACAAAGTCCGTGAGCACCTCAAGACCGCCCAATCCAGACAGAAGAGCTATGCTGACAAGAGAAGGAGAGACCTGACTTTCACTGTCGGAGATTTTGTATACCTCAAAGTTTCACCATTGAAGGGAACTCAACGCTTTAGTCTGAAGGGAAAGTTAGCCCCCAGATATATCGGACCTTTCAAGATTCTGAACCACCGAGGAGAAGTATCGTATCAGCTGGAACTACCTGAAGAGATGTCAGCCATTCACAATGTGTTCCATATCTCGTTACTTCGCAAATGCTTGGACGTGCCTGAGAAGACAGAAGTTTTCAAGAATATCGATCACAGAGCTATGGAAATCAACAATGACCTGACCTATCGGGAAGTACCCATCCGTATCTTAGAAAAAGCCTACAAAACCACCAAGACCAGGAGCATCAAGTTTCTTAAGATTTAGTGGAGCAACCATACCAAGGAGGAAGCTACTTGGGAGCGCGAAGATTACATTAGGACAGAGTTCCCAGATCTCTTTAGTTCCTAGTTTTCTTTGTAAATCTCGGGACGAGATTTTGTTTAAGGGGGGAAGGTTTGTAACATCCCAAAACTTCAATCCAAGCTTAGCAAGATCTAAATCATCAAATTTGGGGTTAACAAAAACTTCTTCAAATTAAAAATAAAAGCATTCATGTGTGTGTGCATTTAAAATAGGAGTTGTTTTGAATTGGCATGATTGTGTGACCCAATGCTTGTAAAATGTTTCTTAGGTGATTTAAACATCATATACATAATTCCCAAACTTTTCCTAAAGAAAATCAAACCAAAAAGAATTAAAAAGGAGGAATGGTCATTTTGGCCATTTTAATCCACTACACTACTTTGGCTATTCCTAGCACTCAATTCTTAACAAAAACAATTCTTGATCTTGGTACCCCTTGCTAGTACACATAATGAGGTACCAAGGCCCACCTTTTGATCTGCTAAAAACATTCTTTTACTTATTTTAATTGGCATTTGAAAATTGAATCTAATGCATATGCATAGATCACCCCTATTTCAAAACCCCTCTATTTGAGCTCCACTTTCAAAACCCTTGCAACAAGAGACTACCTAGCACTAGTGGAGATCACTAAAAAAATTTGAAACCAAAATTCAAAACTTTTTCTCTTTCGGCCATTTCATCAAACACCTTGCTGGCAAGATTATATTGGCCTAACTAATACTGTTTTGAGATGATTTTGTCTAGCAATTTGGAGGTGCCATGATCATCTTGTCCCCCCTCAAGCCTGACCAGACCCACACCAGCATCTCCCCTACCTCCTAGCTGCACTGCACTGCCATGCCGAGCCCCCTCTCGCCGGCCGACCGTGCACTCGCCGCAGCAGCCCTCTCGCGCCTCTCTCTCCATGTCTAGGAGGTAGCTCACACCTCACCGCCACCCCCTGTCCCCTGCCCGAGCCCAGCCCTGCAGTGGACCACCGAGGATACCACGTGCCTAGTGCCACCGCACCATGCCGGTGCCGCCCCCAGAGCGCACTCTGTTCCTGCTCGCACAGACCACCCCTTGGGCGCAGCCCGTGCCCGCCGCTCCGCCACGACCTGGAGAACACCCTAGACACCCCCGCTGGCCACCCAACGCCTCATAGACACCACTCGCCGTGGGCACCGACGCCTCTGCCACTCAGAGCGCCACCTCGCCCAGACCGCATGCCACCGCCCCTACAGCCGCATTCAATCCCTAGAGCACTGCCAGGGGACCGCCCGTCGATCGCTACCCCCAGCCATGCCTCTACCCCGCCGTAGCCATGTCGCCACCGTCGCCTGCCCATCCCGCTCGGTCTCACCGTCGGGCCTATAAAAGGAGCCCTCCCCAGCCTCTTCTCTCTACACCACTTCACTCCCCTCACCTCTCTGAACCTCACCCACCTCTAGCCGGAGCAAAGGGAGCAGCAGCTCGCCAGAATTGGAGCCGGAGCAGCCGCCTCTAGAGGAGAAGGGCGCCGGTGATTGCGACCACCCCAAGATCTGCCGCAACCGTGCCTCGCCTCGCCGTCGTCTTCCAGTTTGTTTGCCCGCCTCGCCGACCCTACTGGAGCCCTGATACGTCCCCAGTAGATCCCCACCGAGCCGCTAGGGTTCGAGCTCGCCGGCGACCTGTTCGTCGTCGACGACGACCCTCAGCCGTAAACCCACCTTCTAATCCTACGGCCCACAGCGCGCGTACCGTTTCGCGTATTAAGTGCTGATGACAAGCGGGACCCCCCTGTCAGCTGAGCCCCGCGCTGCGGAGCGTCACTGGGCCGGCCCAAGTCTTTTCCTGCGCTAGCCCACCCGTTCAAATCTGGATTTTTCTTTTTAGATTGAATCTAGTTTCTGTCCCCTAGTTTGAAAATAAATTCAGAGAGTTTTATAAATCCAAATTGCATGAAACCAATTTTCTCTAAAAGGTATGGAGATGATCGATCCAAGACCGTTGGATTTAATTCAATTAGAGTTATAGATCTCTCCTAATAAAAATAACAAAACAGAAGCTTTTGCAACTTGCAACATTTTTATAAAATCAACCAAGTTAGCTTTTGAGTTGATTCCAACTCTGAAAAATCACATTTCATCATATATATCCAAATATGTAATAATATTAAAGTTTACATGCAGTGTCTTTGGATTAGTACGAAAATAATGCTATATAGGTATTTCTAGTCACTTTAAATCATTAAATAATGAACTTAAACCAAAGTAATATTGATCCAACCCTAAAATCTCATTCCCACATGTTAGAATATGTGGTGATGACATGTGTCAACATGATCCCATATTTTAAGTGGTGAATATTAAATGTTACTTAAATTTTCAATGAGTAGAAATTACTTTTCTAAATTAAAAAGAATGACACTATTGAATTAAACTTGTGATGATAATAGATCATCAATTGTGTGTCTTAGAATGCTATCTAGCCTAGTTAAGTATTGTGTGGTGATTGTCTACTCCGTATGTATTTTTATAGAAGATAGTACTGACCAAGCTTACGAGGAGGAGGAGTGTTATCAAGACGAAGACGAAGAAAACTTCAACCACTGCACCAACCAAGGCAAGCCACCATTAACTGTGCGAGCTACCCTTAGCAAGCTAGCAATACCCACGAATAACCCTTGCAAGTTTAGTACTTAGCAAACTAGAATCAAACTAGATGGTTTAGCAAAGATGCCATATGCATGCTTTGATCACACCTCCTTTAACTATTAGGACCTCAAGTCTTATTGACAAGTTTTACCTCCCTTAGTTTACATAAAGTTCTTTACTTGTTTTGAAGTTAGCATAAAAAGTATAAAACTTGACCTACTTAGAAACCTTTAGATGTCATTCTATGGCATGAGACTGATCCCATCCTTCCACCTTAGTGAACACTCTTAACTTAGTAATTTAGAGTAGACCAAAAACCTGAGTCACTTTAGATGGGAACAATTGGTGAAAATGAATTGTGAAAACCTTGGAATGATGAGTCATTCTATTGAGATGTTTTGACATGTGTTGAGAAACAGAACTGGTTTATGATGATGAAAATGATGAGGCATGAGCCTTAACCCTTTTATAAAACTGATGGTTGGATTCGGATGCAATACCATTCCAAATTTACCGTACAACCACATTACCTGAATTGGGTAAGGCCTAGCTAGAAATTTATATGCATTAGTATTAGTTCCCTCACGGGAGAGGTTTGAGCTGAGGCTACCTCTCATGATGTCCACCTATGCAGTGCCCAAGATGACTGATGGTCATGGTTGGGAGGCCATGCTCATAGGAGAGGTGCTTATACTAGGGTGTGTAAAGGGAAGGTTATGTTTGATTATCTGCATACTAAGTATGATGATTCAGGGTTATCCCTGACAAATGTATCGAATCTTGTGGTGAAAGTGTACCACCTCTGCAGAGTGTCAAACTATTCGAATAGCCGTGTCCGCGGTTATGGACAGTCTGAATGGCCATACTGTTTCATTGTCAGATATTTTCCAAATAACTTGAAATGAATGATGAACTTTGACTTGACCACAACAGGGTTGTGTTTATGACAATAGCTTCCCAACTTAAGTAATTCTAGAACTTTACTTTATCTTTCTTTGCTTCTGAACTCATCTTAGGTTTCAAACTTAACTTTATAGTTAAACTTAGATTTAGCACTTTAACTTAGAACTATAGTACCTGTTAATAGTAGTTTGCGAGTACTTAAAGAGTACTCATGGCTTTTGTCCCTGGCTATTCTCATGGCCAGACTATGAAGGAGACTATCAAGAGGATGGTCATCAGGACGACTATGATAACTAGGACTATCTGCCTTCGTCAGCATTGCCTGTGCCCCTGAAGATGGACCCCACCGTTACGCTTATCTTTTATTTTCGGCTGCTTGTTGTATTAAAGACTGGATCATGAGATCCTTATTTGTGTAAGACCTTATGTATGGTTTGTAATGGATGATGTACTATGATATCCAATCCGTTATGTCTCGCAAAAATGGTAATCCTGGGATTGCGAGGTATGGCATAACGGGCATCTGGGATTAAAAATCCGGGTGTTGACATTACCCTTGGGAATTCATTCTTTCTCAAAAATTCATGTTCCTCCAATTCTTACATTACTACCTAAAATCTAACACACTTGATCACTTCACTAACTTCCTCATCCTAAATTCTTGTAGATGGAGACTCAGTTCAGCAAGTTCTACCAGTTGGGTAACAGAGGCCAACTGATCTTCGAGAGGGATCTAGATTCACTGCCTAAGTTATTGGGACGCCCACATCCGGAGTTTCTTGGAGCTCAACTTCCTAGGCCCCCAGGAGGATATTTACAATGGCTAGTCACCGCTGACCTTCGAGGAAGCATAGAAGCACCAACGTCCGGGAGAATCCAGTTCTCCGTAAGAGAGAACAACTAGCTAGATGGATTAGCCAGGGCCATGCATGAAGCTCTCGCACGTCTATGTGCCCTCAGTGTCAACCAAATCCAAGGAACCCGCTTTGTGCACTATGCAAGGCGTGACTTCATGGGAATGCCAATGGAGATGCCAGGTCACCCGGAGTTGAAGCGTCAAGTGGAGAACCTTGACTTCTTGCTGTACGATCGCCAGAAGGAATTGGACAATTCTAGGGAGTTTGCCAACCACAACCGTGCCATTGACGCCCAGAAGGCGCAGACTTTCTCACTGCTTGTCAATGACCGTCATTCTCTTCACCTCCAGCACGAAAAGAAGGATCACACCATCGCCCGTCTTCGGAAGAAGGTGGCCGACCTCGAGAAGACCATCAAGGAGCAAGAAGCTCAGCTTGCAGCAAAGGAAGAAGAAGAGGAAGGTGAAGACATCCAGGGAGATATGGATTCTTACCTCAGCAATGATGATGACTTTATGGAGGAGGATGACGACTCCGACTTCATGGACAATGAGTAGATGCACTAGATCACTGTCGTAGCATGAGATGTATCGGTCCCATTGTATCGTAGCTTGCAGAATGGTTCTTAAAACCATCTATTTTCCTTTGATGTTGTGGTGTGTGTTTGTATCGTGTGCTTTGCTTGAATGAATGAAATGAAGTTAGTTGCAAAACCTGAGTCAAACTCAAAGTTTTAGCTTGATATCAAAACCATGAACCTTAGAACTTTCCCTCTTACCCCTTTATCTACCTCAATCTTCAGATGACTCGTGGAAACCAAGGAGGGAGCAGATCAGAGAAGCAAGCAGGGCAGAGTGCCAAGATAATCTAGCAACACTGCAATAGATCGCCCAGATGGCTCTCAACAACCAGAACCATGGAAATTAGGATCATCAAGGATCCAAACTGAAAAATTTCCAGAATACCAATCCCCCAATCTTTAGCACCTCAGAGAACCCATTAGATGCTGATGACTGGTTGCAGACGATGGAGAACAATTTGGAAGTAGCCAGAGTTGATGACAACGAGAAAGTTCTCTTTGCCATCCACTACTTGGTAGGAGATGCAAGAGCCTGGTCGAATAGCATCCTCCTGATGAACCATGGTCAAGTGATGACATGGGAAGCCTTCAAAATCAAGTTCAGCCGCACCCACGTGTCGCAGGGTCTAGTCACCCGAATGAGGGATGAATTCAGAGAGTTGAAGCAAGGCAGAATGACTGTAGTGGAGTACCGTAACAAATTTCTGTCCCATGCAAGGTATGCACCGGATGAGATCAACATGGAGGCCAAGAAGAAGGAGAGATTCTTGAACGGACTGCATGATGAGATGCAGACTGTCCTCGTTAACATCCGTTTCCAGGATCTCGAAGAGCTAGTCGACTCCACAATTCAGATGGAAGGAAAGATTAACCAGGAAAACGACAACCGCAAACATCGTACGATGCAGCAATCTGGATCCAACAGTCACCAGAAGTATCGTCCCAACCCTTCACCAGGATACGCACCAAGGAACAACGGACCCCCAATATCTCCCCCAAGCTACCCCAACCGTAGCGGAGGCAATGTGAAGCCTAGAGGAAACAACAATCACTCCGGCAACACCAGCAATTTCAACCGTGACCCTCCTAAGAGCAACAACAACAACAACAATACTACACTCCGAACTGGAAGCAATGATGTGCCGGGCGCAGCTAAAGACAAGTCTCAGCTCACTTGTTTCGAGTGTGGAGTGAAGGGTCACTATTCCAATGGGTGTCCCAAGAAGATTGCCGTCACTGCAATTGTGAATGCCCCAGCTCAATAGCAGCGTCGTGTTCAACCAGGAAGAAGATTTTCCCCAGGGAAACCTCACAACCGCAATGGCCGTCTCTTCCACATGAACGCCGAAGAAGCCCAAGAAGCGCCAGATGTAGTGCTGGGTATGTTTTTTGTCAACTCAGTTTTAGCAAGAGTGTTGTTTGATTCTGGAGCATCACACTCATTTGTCACCGAAGATTTTGCATGCACTAGTAAGATTCATCACCCAACCAACTTGAAGCATGTCATGATAGTTCAAATTCCCGGTTCAACTACAAAAGCTAGAAAAATTTGGAAAGTTGTGCCTATCAGAATACATGGGATAGATTTCTATGCTAACCTAATAGTACTTGGAACCAAAGGATTGGAAGTAGTACTAGGTATGGACTGGATGTCAAGGCATAAAGGACTGATAGACTGTGCTAAGAAAGCCATCACCATGACCTATAGCTCTGGAGTAACATTAGAGCATATATCTGAAACCTTACCTCGTCAATTCAAGTGAAACAAGAGTCTAGCCCTGCCCACCATTGACCAAGTCAGAGTAATCTGTGAATACCCCGACGTATTCCCAGATGAAATTGCCCGGTATGCCCCCGGATAGGGATATTGAGTTCATTATTGAACTAATCCCCGGAACTGGACCCATAGCCTATAGACCCTATAGCATGAACCCCTCAGAGTTAGTGGAACTGAAGAAGCAGTTGGATGCTATGTTGTCAACAGGCTTGATTCAACCAAGCGCATCACCATGGAGATCACCAGTGTTATTCGTCGACAAGAAAGATGGAGGCAACCGTTTGTGCACCGATTACAGAAAGCTGAATGACGTCACCATCAAAAACAAGTACCCTTTGCCAAAGATAGAAGATTTGTTTGATCAATTGACTGGTGCCCAGGTATTCTCAAAGATTGATCTTAGGACTGGTTATCACCAACTTAAGATTCGTGCAATGGATATTCCGAAGACCACCTTTACTACTCGTTATGGTTTATACGAGTATACGGTCATGTCTTTTGGATTAACCAATGCCCCTGCTTATTTCATGAATCTCATGAATAAGATCTTTATGAATTTCCTGGATAAGTTTGTCATTGTGTTTATCGATGATATCCTTATCTACTCCAAGTCAGAAGAGGAGCATGAGCAACATCTGAGAATCATCCTTGAAACCCTTAGAGAGCATCGGTTATATGCCAAGTTCAGCAAATGTGAGTTTTGGCTGAAAGAAGTAGGATTCCTAGGACATATTGTGTCTGCCGGAGGAGTCGCTGTTGATCCCGCCAAGATCAAAGATGTCGAAGAATGGGAAGCCCCCACCACTCAAACCCAAGTCCATGCATTTCTCGGATTAGCGGGATACTACCGCAAGTTCGTCGAAGGATTTTCAAGCATCGCCAGACCCATGACCCAATTGTTGAAGAAGGACAAGAAGTTTGAATGGACCGACAAATGTGAAGCCAGTTTCCAAGAACTGAAGAAGAGATTGATTTCAGCCCTAATATTAATCATGCCAAATATCAAGAAGCCATTTGATGTGTATTGTGATGCATCCAAGATTGGTCTCGGATGTGTGTTGATGCAAGAAGGCGAGGTTATCATTTATCTGTCTCGACAACTGAAGCAACATGAGAAGAACTATCCGACCAATGATCTGGAGTTAGCAGCCGTAGTGTTGTCATTGAAGACATGGCGTCATTATCTGATGGGTAATCGCTGTGAGATTTACTCAGATCACAAAAGCTTGAAGTATATTTTCACTCAGAAGGAGCTGAATATGAGGAAAAGGAGATGGATAGAGTTAATCAAGGATTATGACCTTGACATTCACTATCACCCCGGCAAAGCCAATGTGGTAGGGATGGTCTTAGCAGATTGCCTTGTAGCCTAAACACTATGATCAAGGAGAAGCAACCAAGTTTGTATGAGGAGTTGGAGCAGTTCAGAACTAAGCTAGTTAGCAAAGGATTTTTAGCTAGCATTGAACTTCAACCCACTTTGATTAGCCAAATCAAGGAAGCCCAGAAGGGAAATGAAAGTATCGACGGAATCAAACATCGTCTTGGTACAGGAAAGGTACCTGGATTGAACGAAGACCAAGAAGGAGTTATGTGGTACAAAGGACGTATCTGTGTGCCAGCAGATTCGAAGCTGAAGCAAGTTATCATACAGGAAGCTCATGATACTCTTTATTCAATCCACCCCGGAGGAACGAAGATGTATCAAGATTTGAAAGAGCAATTTTGGTGGCTCAAGATGAAGAGAGAAATCGGAAGCTACATTGCCAAGTGTGACATATGTCAAAGAGTCAAAGAAGAGCATCAGAGACCCGTAGGACTATTGCAACCATTGCAGATTCCGGAATGGAAATGGGATTCTGTCGGAATGGACTTTATCACTAGTTTGCCTACTTCTAGTAGGGGAAATGACTCAATCTAGGTCATTGTTGATAGAATGTCCAAGGTATCTCACTTTATACCTGTCAAGACAACTTACCAGAGTTCGAAACTAGCAGAGCTGTATATTGCTAGAATTGTTAGTCTGCATGGAACCCCCAAGACCATAGTATAAGATCAAGGAACCGAGTTTACCTCGAGATTTTGGCAGAAAGTCCAGGAAGGATCAGGAACCAAGTTGAATTTCAGCACCGCTTATCACCTGCAAACAGATGGACAGACTGAAAGGGTCAACCAAATCTTAGAAGATATGTTGAGAGCTTGTGTGTTGGAGTACGGATCAAAATGGGAAGACTGCCTGCCATTCGTAGCATTCTCATATAACAACAGTTATCAAGCTAGTTTGCAAATGGCACCATGTGAGTTCCTATACAGAAGAAAGTGTCGCACCCCATTGAATTGGTCGCAAGTAAGAGAGAGTCAGATCTTTGGACCCGACATTCTCCGAGAAGCTGAAGAGAAGGTTCACAAAGTCCGTGAGCACCTCAAGACCGCCCAATCCAGACAGAAGAGTTATGCTGACAAGAGAAGGAGAGACCTGACTTTCAATGTCGGAGATTTTGTATATCTCAAGGTTTCTCCATTGAAGGGAACCCATCGTTTTAGTCTGAAAGGAAAGTAAGCCCCCAGATATATCGGGCCCTTCAAGATTCTGAAACGTCGAGGAGAAGTATTGTATCAACTGGAACTACTAGAGGAGATGTCATCCATCCACAATGTGTTCCATATCTTGTTACTTCGCAAATGCCTAGAAGTGCCAGAGAAGACCGAAGTTTTCAAGAATATCGATCACCGAGCTATTGATATCAACAAGGACCTGACGTATCGTGAAGTGCCCATCCGTATCTTGGAGGAAGCCTACAAAACCACCAGGACCAGGAGTATCAAGTTTCTCAAGATTCAATGGAGCAACCATACCAAAGAAGAAGCCACCTAGGAGCGAGAAGATTACATTAGGAGAGAGTTCCCAGATCTCTTTAGTTCCTATTTTTTTTCATAAATCTCGGGACGACATTTTGTTTAAGGGGGAAGGTTTGTAACATCCCAAAACTTAATCCAAAGTTAATCAAGATCAAATCTACCCAATTGAAGGTTAACAAAAACTTTTCCATTTAAAATGATTAAGCATTCATATGTGTATGCATTTAAATTAGGAGTTGTTTTGAATTGCCATGTTTGAGTGATCCATTGGTTGTAATTCTACGGTGAATTAAACATCATCTAGATCATTCCCAAACAAATCCCAAAGAAAAACAAATCAAAAAGAATAAAATAAACGAATGGTCATTTGTGCCATATTAATCACCATGCCTACTTTAGCTATTCCTAGCACTCAAATCCTAACAGAAACAATTGTGGTTCTTTGCACCCCTTGCTAGTACAATTAGTGATGTGACAAGGCCCACTTTGTTTCATCCCAAAAACTTTCCAACACTAAATTTAAATGACATTTGAAAATTGAATGTAGTTCATATGTATAGATCACACTTATTCAAAAACCACTCAAATGAACTCCACTTTTAAAACCCAAGCACACCTAGAAGCTCAAGCATAAGATACATCACTCCACCAAAATTCAGCTCAAAATTCAAATCTTTTTCTCTTTCGGCCATTTGATCGAACAGGTGGCAGGCAAGATTTCTCTGCCTAACTAATACTGTTGCTAAGTTAAACCCTTGTGCCCCATTGGACCCTATCTACTCTCCCCTGTCCCCCTGGACCAACCAACACCCCACCGGCCTACCCCTTAGCCGCAGCAGCAGTGGAGCGCCGCCACTTTGTGGTCACCGCCGGCCAGAAGAGGGCAACACGCCAGGGACAGTGCCGCGCCATTCCAGCGTGTCCTCTAGCTCTGCCCAACCCTACCACACCTCCCTGTCCACCCCTCGATCAACCCCAGCCCCTGGACCACTCCCCAGCATCGCCGTCCTTTCTCTCTGTGAGCTCGCCAGAGCGCACCAGAGTGCGATAGCCGCTAGCACGCAGCAGACCGACCCTCGACCCCATACCGCGCACGCCGCTCCGCCTCTAGCACCGACTGCCAGACGGTCGTCAGGCTGCCATGCGACCCACATCGTCGGCGCCGAGGCACCGCCTCTGTCTCCTAGAGCGTGCAATGCCCCCAACCACATGCCACCGCCCCTAGCCGCGCCATTAAGCCATAGAGCACCGCCAGGAGGCAAGCCACCATCCGCCTACGCCGCCCATGCCGATAGCGCCCTGTATTGTCGTCACCGACGAGCTCGCCGTCGCCCTCTCGGTCCCCTCCTCGAGCCTATATAAGGAGCCCTCCCCAGCACCATTTCTTCACACCACTCAACTCCCCTCTCATCACTGATCCTTCCCCACCTCTCACCAGAGCCGCTCGAGCCATAGTTCGCCGGAATTGCACCGAAGGAGCCCGCTGCAGAGGAGGAGACGCTGCCATCGATTTCGTCCACCGCAGCCCCTCCCGTGACCTCGCCTGAGTCCGCCGTCGCTATCCAGTTTGATAGCCCGCCTCGCCGCACTAGCTGGAGCCCTGGTACGTCCCTAGTAGACCCCCACCCGCCGTTTAGGATTCGGTCTCGCCGGCGACGAGTCCGTCGTCGACGACGACTGTGAGCCGTCGATCTCTGTTCTAATCGTAGCGCCCAGATCGTCCCATACTGTTTTCGGGTTTTAAGTCTCGCTGACAAGCGGGACCAACCTGTCAGCCACCCTCTGCGCTGCTGAGCATCACAGGGCCGGCCTATTTCCTTTTCCGCGTGACCCAGTTAATTCAAATATAGATTTTTCTATTTAGGTTTAAACTCAATTCTGTCCCTTAGTTTAAAAATCAATTCAGGAAGATTTACTAAACCAAATTGAGTGATTCCAATTTTGTTGGAAATCTTCTGAAAAGATCTATCCAATCCCGTTAGATTTAATTCATTTAGAATTAGAGATCTCTCCTAGTAAAAATAACAAGACAGAAGCATTTGCACATTCAAACATTTTTATAAAATCAACCATAATAGCTTTTGAGTTGATTCCAACTCTCAAAAATCACATTTAACCATACCTATCTGAATATGTAATAAAATTAAGGTTTACATGCAGTGACTTTGGACTAGTACCAAAATAATGCTATATAGGCATTTCTAGTCACTTTAAATCATTAAATACTAAACTTAAACTTATTTAAAATGTGATCCAACCTTTAAATCGCATTCCCATATGTTAGAATATGTGGTGATGACATGTGTACACATGATTCCATATTTTAATTGGAGAATATTAAATCTTAGTTATTTTCAATGAGTACAAATTACTTTTCTCAAATAAAAAGGTTGAAGCTAGTCCAATTAAACCTTGTGATGCTTGTGATGATAATAGATCATCAAATGTGTGCCTTAGTGTGCTAAGTAGACTAGTTAAGCTTTGTTTAGTGATTGTGTACCCCATATGTATTTATAGACGATAGTACCGACCAAGCTTACAAGGAGGAGGAGTTCTACCAAGAGGAGGAGGAAGAAAACTTCAACCACTGCAACAACCAAGGCAAGCTAACACTTGCAAGTATTATTCTAGCAAGACATCATTAATAGTGCAAGCTAACCCTTGCAATCTAGATAACCTAAGTGAAATGCATTAGGCATGCTTTGGTTATACCATTTTGGACTTATACCTATCTCAAGATTTAATTCCAAGCTTTACTTTTCTTTACTTTACCAAGGTCCTTTACTTGTTTTGAATAGCATAAAGAGTATAAAACTTGACCTATCTAGTTAGACTTAAATGTCATTCCATGGCATGAGATTGATTTTAGCATCTCACTTTAGTGAACACTCTTAACTTAGTAGCTTAGAGCTAAATCAAAACTTGAGTCACTTTAGATGGGAACACTTGGTGAAAATGAATTGTGAAAACCTTGGAACGATGAGTCATTTTATTGAGATGTTTTGACATGTGTTGAGAAACACAAATGGTTTATGATGATAAAAATGTTGATGCATGGGCCTTAGCCCTTTTACAAAAAAAGGATGGTTGGATTCGGATGCGATACCATTCCAATTTTACCGTACAACCACAATACCTGAATTGGGTAAGGCTTAGCCAGAAGTTTATATGCATTAGTATTAGTTCCCTCGCGGGAGAGGTTTGAGCTGAGGCTACCTCTCAATGTTGTGCACCTATGCAGTGCCCAAGATGACAGATGGTCATGGTTGGGAGGCCATGCTCATAGGAGAGGTGCTTATACAAGAGTGTGTAAAGGAACGGTTATGTTTGATTATCTACATACTTAGTATGATGATTCAGGGTTATCCCTGATAGATGTATCGAATCTTGTGGTGAAAGTGTACCACCTCTGCAGAGTGTCAAACTATTCGAATAGCCGCGTCGCGGTTATGGACAGTTGGAGTGGCCATACTGTTTTGTTGTCAGATATTTTCAAAATGACTTATGAAATGAATGAGGAATCTTGACTTGACCACAACATGGTTGTGACTATGACACTTGCTTCCCAACTTAAGTGATTCTAGAACTTCGTTTTATCTTTCTTTGTTTCTGAACTCAACTATAGTTTCAAACTTAACTTTACAAATCAACTTAGAGTTTAGCATTTCCTACTAGAACTTTCTTACTTGTTAGTGGTAGTTTGCGAGTACTTAAAGAGTACACATGGCTTTTTTCCCTGGCTATTCCTATGGCCAAACTATGAAGGAGACTACCAAGATGAAGGACAACAGGACGGCTATGATAACTATGACTATCTTCCATCATCAGCATTGTTTGTGCCTCTGAAGATGGACCCCACCGCTACGCTTTTTTATTTTCCACTGCTTGTTGTATTAAGACTGGATCATGAGATCCTTCTTTGTGTTAGACCTTATTTATGGTTTGTAATGGATGATGTACTGTGATATCCAATCTGTTGTGTCTCGCAAAAATGGTAATCCTAGGATTGCGATGTATGACATAATAGGCATCTGGGATTAAAAATCCGGGTGTTGACAATCTTCCCGGCACCCTGCCGGAGGGGAGAATTCACCCTGGAGGCCTTCTTCATCACCATGCCTGCCTCCAGTGTGATGGGTGAGTAGTTCATCCTTGGACTACGGGTCCATGTAGTAGCTAGATGGTTGGTTCTTCTCCTTTGTGCTACCATGTTTAGATCTTGTGAGCTCCGTTCATGATCAATATCATCTATTTGTAATCATACATGTTGTGTTGGGATCCGATGGATATTGAGATGCTATTTGAGATTGATTATTGATTCTATCATGTCTTTGTTATTTGTGATCTTGCATGCTCTCCGTTGTTACTAGATATCTTGGCCGAGTAGATGCTAGCAACTCCAAGAGGGAGTATTTATGCTCGATTGTGGGTTCATGCCTCTAGTAATCTAGAGAAAACAACAATCCCTTGTTCATAGAACAATCGTATTGTTTACTTTACACGCAATGCGTAATGCAATTATCTGTTGCTTGCAACTTAATACTGGAGGAGGTTCAGATTGATATCTGAAGGTGGATTATTAGTCATAAATGTAGTTGTATTACGGTCTATGTATAATGTTGAAATGCCCAATCAAATCTCATAGGAGTCAAGATGATTAGTATATGCACGTATGCTTTCTCGATGTTTTTCAATTGCTCCGCTGTAATTTGTTCACCCAACATGTCATCTATCTTAAGGAGAATCACCACTAGTGAACTATGGACCCCGGTCCTTTCTTTTACCACCAATCTACAATTGTTTACTGTTTTCTGTTTACTTTCTGCAAGCTTTTACTTTCTTCCACACAATACATTTAATCCTTTGTTTTCAGCAAAACCGGTGAGATTGACAACCTCAGTGTAAGTTGGGGGCAAAGTTCTATGGTTGTGTTGTGCAGGATTCCAAGTTGGAAACAACACCTTGGAGGTGTTTCCTTGCTCCTACTGGTTCGATAACCTTGGTTTCATAACTGAGGGAAAACTTGTTGTTGTGCTCATCATACCTTCCTCTTGGGGTTCCCCAACGAGCTCGACGTGTTGATCCAATAATAAAGCTTTTTCTAGCGCCGTTGCTGGGGAGTCAAGGACATCTTCGCAAGGGGAGTCCCTCATAACCAACCTCTTTACTTTGTTATTTTTGTTTTGCTTAGTTTATTTCTGCTTTGTTTACTTGTTCCTTTATCAAAAACACACAAACAATTAGTTTTACTAGTTTGCTTTCTTTATTAAAAAATAAAAAAATGACTACTCTTGAAAACACTAAGTTGTGTGACTTCACTAGCACCAACAACAATGATTTTATGTGCACACCTATTGCTCCACCTGTTCCTGAAGCTACTTTCTTTGAAATTAAACCTGCTTTACTCAATCTTGTTATGAGGGAACAATTTTCTGGTATTTGTACTGAAGATGCTGCTACTCATCTAAATAACTTTGTTAAACTTTGTGAGATGCAAAAGCATAGGGATATAGATGGGGATATTATTAAGCTTAAATTATTTCCTTTCTCTTTGAGAGGAAAATCTAAAGAATGGTTGCAATCCCTAATTAGAAATAGTATTGATTCTTAGACTAAATGCAAAGATGCTTTCATTGGAAAATACTATCCTCCTGCTACGATTATATCTATGAGAAGTGAAATAATGAAATTTAA
Organism: Avena insularis; assembly: GCA_023614405.1. Lineage (NCBI taxonomy): Eukaryota > Viridiplantae > Streptophyta > Magnoliopsida > Poales > Poaceae > Avena > Avena insularis. The sequence goes on from CM042696.1 coordinate 333,756,211, forward strand.
ACAATCTGATAATGAACATGTTGCTCAAGCTTGGGAAAGAATGAAATCTTTGGTAAAGAATTGTCCCACTCATGGACTGACTGCTTGGATGATTATCCAAACCTTTTATGCAGGATTGAACTATTCTTCAAGAAATCTACTGGATTCTGCTGCTGGAGGTACCTTTATGACCATTACTTTGGGTCCTGCAACAAAGCTTCTGGATAATATGATGGTTAACTATTCTGAATGGCACACTGAGGGAGCTCCACAAGGTAAGAAGGTAAATTTTGTTGAAGAAACCTCCTCCTTGAGTGATAAAATTGATGTTATTATGTTTATGCTTGTTAATGGGAAAGCTCATATTGATCCAAATCATGTTACATTAGCCTCTTTGGTTGCTCAAGAAGAGCAAGTTGATGTGAACTTTATAAGAAATAATAATTTTAGCAACAATGCCTACAGGAATAATTTTGGTAATAATAACTATAGGCCATATCCTCCCAATAATGGTAATGCTTATGGAAATTCCTACAACAATAATAGAAGTGCACCCTCTGAACTTGAAGTTATGCTTAAAGATTTTATTAGTAAACAAACTGCTTTAAATAAAACTTTTGAGATAAAACTCTCTAATGCCAAAAGAAATATATCATCATTGGCTGAAGCACAATCTTCTTTGAATAAAATGGCTACTAAACCTGAAACTATTGATAATCCCTTTGCTGCTACTAATGCCATACAAGTTAGACTTGATGAAAATGTTAGACTATTAGCTGAATTGCATGCTAAGTGGGAAAGAGAAGATGAAATTGCTAGAAACATTAGTGTTTCTACTATCACTACCACTAATGTTGAAGCTATTAATAGCTCTACTACTTTAGATGATAATTATGATTTTGATCTTGATGGTTGCAATATCTCTGAAGTAATTAAGTTCCTACAAAATCTTGCTAAAAGTCCTAATGCTAGTGCTATGAATATGGCCTTTACAAAACACATTACTGATGCTCTCTAAAAATTAAACAAAGAAAAGATGAAACATAAAGCTTTTATTCCTATGAAACTAGAAGATTGTTGGGAACCCATCATTAATATGAAAGTGAATGATTTTGATTTCAAAGCTTTATGTGATCTTGATAGTAGTGTTTCTATTATTCCTAGAAGTATTTATGATATGCTTGATTTGCCACCATTGGAAGATTATTATTTGAATGTCCCACTTGATGATAATGCTAAAAAGAAACTCATGGGGAGTATTAATTATGTTCTTATTATGGTTAACAATGCCTATGTCCCCGTTGATTTCTATGTTTTGGATGTTGAATGCAATGCTTCTTGTCCTATTACTTTGGGAAGACCTTTTTCTTAGAACTGTTGGTGCCATTATTGATATGAAAGAAGGCACCATTAAATATCAACTCCCACTCAAGAAAGGTATAGAACACTTCCCTAAGAAGAGAGAGAAGATTCCTTTTGCCTCTCCTATGAAAACAAAATTTGCTCTTAATGCTTCTTCATTTGAGAACACTTGATTCTTTTTCTTGCTTCTTATGCCTAACTTAAAGGCGTTAAAGAAAAGTACTTACTGGGAGATAACCCAAAAGTTTTAGATGGGTCTTGGAAGTTATTACCTCAGTAATAACCACTCATTATCCTTTTTATTTGCTTTTTGTGCCAAGAGTAACCTCTAATGGGAGAGAAGTAATGCTTGGGAAAGTTGTTGTCTCGAAACAGATTTTTGTGCTTCACCGTAAAAATTCGTGTAAAATCTCTATATGTCGTTTTGAGGTGTCCATTTTTATTCTTCTGCCCCAGGTTGTTATCTAACTTTGTTAGTTCAACACTTTTCGATTTGAGCAACAGAAGGTCTTTGAAAAAATTGGTTTTTACCTGCTGGTCTGTTTTGACAGAATTCTGCCATTATTTGCATTTGCTTCTTGTTGATTCCTTTTTGAGTTCTCTTTGGGGAATTGAGCTTTCAAGGGAAGTGATACAGTAGCTTGTGTTTTAATGGAAGTTTTATTGGTGTTGAAACTGAACCCAAAGACTTTTTATCTTGAGTGCACTAATGTTGCTAATAAAGATTGTGTGAAGTTTTGTATGAAGGAAAAATTTCAGGTGTATGGAGAGAATGATGTAATGAGATGAAGAATGGACTAAATCTCAAGCTTGGGGATGCCACCCGTGTCACCCCAAGAAATATCCAAGAAGTACAAGCATCAAAGCTTGGGGATGCCCAAGGCATCCCCTTCTTCATCAATAAAAATCCCAGGTTTCTTCCAAACACTTCATTTTTAATATTTCATGCACAGTTGTGTTGTTCTTGGAGCGTCTTCGTTTTTGTTTTTCATTTTAGTTTGCTTGGTTTGCTTAGTTTGCTTGAATAAATTGGTTGGACCCCCTCTTTCATACATTAGTTTTCAAATAGTTTGGTTTGGATTGGAAAAGAGTAGGAAAGTTCATGCTTAAGTGGTAAAGAGAGCTTGTTTTTGACTATGGCCCATGCTTTGTCATGTCATGCTTGATATTGTTTTGGTTTTATGCTTAGTGATCTTTGTTGTAGCATGACATGTTATAAACAATTGCGATTGCTTAATGTGCCTTGGAAGAATCATGCGTTGTTTTAGCATATTAAAGCATAGTATTGTGGTATTCTCCTTTGATGCTTTATTTGGGTTGACTTGGCACATTCTCACACCATGTTATGACTATCCCAAGTCACCATATCCTTTATGATCCTTTAGTTTTCGACTTGTAATATCACTTTATGCTTTAATTAATGATGTTTTGTCGCTTTGCATGATTATGGCCATTATTGCTCTCTTAGTTGGTCGCTCCTAGTCTTTTGCTAGCCTCCATAACCAAGTATGAGTTCTACTCATGCATCCAACTCCAAATAAAACCAAGTTATTCCAAAGAGTCCACCATACCTACCTACTAGCATTTGCTATTCCAAGTATATTCATGTTTTATCTACCTTCTGAATTAAACTTGTTATGAGAAAACTAGTGATTAAAGCTCTCACGAACTTGATGGCACACTTTATTTTTCTTGCCCTTAATAAACTTGAACCATTGTGTCGTCTATGTTGTATATGCTTGCACTTATATATTAGGGATTAGCATAACCATGCTGTCATGGGGAACACTTTAAATATTGCACTTGTACTTTGTACCTAGTTGATATCATGCTCTTTTGTCTATGGTTGTCGTAAGTGTGAAATGAAAGGGGAGCTTGTAAGTCCATGGAGTTATGTATGTGTGTTAGAGAAATGCCTGGGCCGCCGGTCTAATCCATGCCTAATCATGGTGGAAACCTGCAGCGTAAACATAATGAGTTGTCTATGAAGCTTTCTTCTTATAAAAAAAGAGATAGATATTGAGAAAAATAGAAAAAGAAAAAATGAAAAAAGAGGAAAGAGAAAAAAGCACCATTTTCCCATGGTAAATAAGAAGATTGCTGAGATGCTCGTTGTCTACTTGCCTTGTCATTTTGATATGGGGATTCTTCCGCATCGGGCAAGGGGTACCCGTTGGCGGTTCTCTATGATACACATGTACTTACTATGACAATAACTTACCGGTAACTAAACTGGAGTAGCATGAGGAGCGGCCCTCGTATTCAAGGGACATGAGATTTCCAACATATACTTTGTCAAGCATATACTCCATAGTGTGTTCACTTTAACCTTAATCACTTCAAGATGCTTATGATAGGGGCAATGAGAGCTGAAAGCTAATAAATACCATAATTTTTGGAAGCTCTTTATGAAACTTGAATCCCTACTTCCTTCTATGAAGGCCTTTCTTCTACTTTTATGTTGAGTCTCCACCTTCTATCTTTATGCACCTATTGAGAGAGCATAGTGGCCATTCTTAGTTCTATGTGCATTGTCCCAAGACTTTGATATTGCTTGTCCTTAAACTATTTGTATCTAGTCACCCTTATAAACTTTGAAGGTGTCCTATGCATTTATGTTTGCTACTCTATGAGGGACAAGTTGAATGCCATTATGCTATGTTTTTTATGTGAAACAAACAAACGTCTTGCAAAGCATTGTTATTCGTGAATCTTTTGTTTGTGCCTTTTCATGTTACAACATAGTTGCTATGTCTTATTGTTAGAAGTTTATCCTTCATACTATGTTGAAGTACTATGATCCCAGCTATCAATGTTTTACAAATACTTTGATCAAGTTTATGATGGTGCATGTCACCTTAAAAATTATTCTTTCTTTTTATCACTTACCTACTCGAGGACGAGCAGGAGTTAAGCTTGGTGATGTTGATACGTTGCAAACGTATCTATAATTTTTGATGTTCCATGCTTGGTTTATATCTACTTTCTTATGTTTTTTCCACACTTTGGAGTACTTTTTATACACTTTCTTGGACTAACCTATTAACAAGATGCCAGCTGCCCGCTGTTTTTGGTTCCTAGAAAGTCAGAAAATGAATATTCTCGGAGTTGGACGAGACAAAAGCCAAAGTTAGCATTTCACCGAGGGGGACACGGAGCCAAAATACGAGACGGAGAGGGCCTAGGGGCCGCCCACACCACCTGGTCGCGTGGCCAGGCCTGGCCCGCTCCAGGGGGTGGTGTGGCCACCTAGGGCACTCCCTCGGACTCCCCTTTCACCTATAAGATTCCTACAATACAGAAACCCTAAGGATCCAATCATAATTCCATGAAAGAGTCTGTAGCCGTCGTCATCTCCATCCCTAGATCGGGAGGGATCTAAAGCTCTTCCCAGCACGCTGCCGGAGGGGAGAATTCACCTTGGAGGCCTTCTTTATCACCATGCCTGCCTCCGGTGTGATGCGTGAGTAGTTCATCCTTGGACTATAGGTCCATGTAGTAGCTAGATGGTTGGTTCTTCTCCTTTGTGCTACCATGTTTAGATCTTGTGAGCTCCATTCATGATCAAGATCATCTATTTGTAATCATACATGTTGTGTTTGCGGGGATCTGATGGATATTGAGATGCTATTTTAGATTGATTATTGATTCTATCATGTCTTTGTTATTTGTGATCTTGCATGCTCTCTGTTGTTAGTAAATATCTTGGCCGAGTAGATGCTAGCAACTCCAAGAGGGAGTATTTATGCTCGATAGTGGGTTCATGCCTCTAGTAATCTGGGGAAGTGACAGAAATCTCTAAGGTACTAGATGTGTTGTTGCTACTAGGGAGAAAACAACAATACTTTGTTCATAGAACAATCATATTGTTTACTTTACACTCAATGCGTAATGCAATTATCTGTTGCTTGCAACTTAATACTGGAGGGGGTTCGGATTGATAACCTGAAGGTGGATTATTAGTCATAGATGCAGTTGGATTACGGTCTATGTATAATGTTGTAATGCCCAATCAAATCTCATAGGAGTCAAGATGATTAGTATATGCATGTATGCTTTCTCAATGTTTGTCAATTGCCCCGCTGTAATTTTTTCACCCAACATGTCATCTATCTTAAGGAGAATCACCACTAGTGAACTATGAACCCCGGTCCTTTCTTTTACCATCAATCTACAACTGTTTACTATTTTTTGTTTAATTTCTGCAAACTTTTACTTTCTTCCACACAATACGTTTAATTCTTTGTTTTCAGCAAAACCGGTGAGATTAACAACCTCACTATAAGTTGGGGGCAAAGTTCTGTGGTTGTGTTGTGCAGGATTCCAAGTTGGAAACAACACCTTGGAGGTGTTTCCTTGCTCCTAATGGTTCGATAACCTCGGTTTCATAACTGAGGGAAAACTTGATGTTGTGCTCATCATACCTTCCTCTTGGGGTTCCCCAACAAGCTCGACGTGTTGAGCCAATAATCATGCAGCAGGGAAGAGAACATGTTGTTGGGGGGCCGGATAATCCTCCCCCATCAATCTGGCCTAACCCTCTTGGCCAGAGTTGGTCGCATGTGTCTGTCTAGGGGCGGGTTTCCTCCAGACAATCCGAGGCTGGGGCGGATTTTTCCCCCAGCCGGATATTCTGGTCTTCTCTTAGGCCGGATAATCCGGCACCCAGGAGAAGTTTCGAAGGGAGGATCGGCGCGACCTTATATCTGGGGGCGGATTATCCCCCAGACAATCCATGGTTGGGGGTAGAGTTTTCCCTTGCCAGATAATCAGGCCTTTCTCTTGGGCCGGATAATCCCCCCCCCCCGGGAGAAGCTGCCAAGGATGGTTCAGCATGACCTTCTGTCCGGGGGCGGATTATCCCCCGGATAATCCGAGTATTGGGCGGAGTTTCCCCAGGCCAGATAATCTGGCCCTCACTTAGGGTGGATAATCTGGCCCCAGACTACTCCAACGGCTCTGTTTGGACAGGGGGTATAAAATCCCCAATCACCCCTCCTGTCAGATCTCTTGATTCATTCAAAAAAGTTCTAATGAGTTGCAAAATCTCTCATTCAAGATCTCCCACTTCAACCACCCGAAGGCTTCGATCTTTGGGAGAATTGAAGGATGAGACTTCATTCATCCACATCACGAATCAAGAGCTTTACCTCCACTCCATTCACTTGGAGATCTCTCGATCTAGTATTCTTGTTAATATCTAGATCTAGTGTTTCGATATTGATAACATTTTTTCTTGTGGTAGCTTGTTGTCATTATGGCAGCCTCCAATTCGGTTGTGGAGTTGTGCCACACTAGTTGTGTAAAGGCATCGGTTCCCTCCTCGAAAGGTTCCAACAGTGGAAAGGTGGATCAGGCCTTTGGTGGCGAGATCCATCGGAGAACAGGGTGAGGCCTATTGTGGCGTGGTGGTCTTAGTACCGCCCACCCCTCCAATGTAGATGTACTTCCCTTAACAAGGAAGGAACTGCGGTAAAACAAATCTTATGTTTCCACGTGCTCCACTATGGTTTCCTCCTTCCTTAATCTTACCCGCCTTTACTCGCTAGTAGTTAGGTTTGCATATAGGGAAATTCTACGTAGTTGCATATCTAGAGAATTTACCTTTTGTGTTAAGCCTAAATTTGAAAAAGTATTAAAATTTGAAGTAGCACATATTCACCCCCCCTCTACGATCCATTTCACTACCCTCACAAGCATCGCTGGAGCTTGCTTATCCATTGGTAGGGAGAGCACCTCCGATCAGCATCTTCGAGCATTGAAAAAACAAGCAACACATGTTAGCACATACATTATGGTGATCAAACATGAACAATCAAGAATGGCCTGATAACCTAATAATAAAGTACGAAGTGTTTCTTACGGGACCTGCTTTTTTTGGATGGTTTTACCCTCCCATCGGACACCAAATTACCCACCCTTGCCACCGATAACTATAACTAGGAAAACTTTTCTATTTTTTTCTTTTCTACTCTAATAAAAGCATTGATGTTTCTTGTATTTTTTTCAGCGGAATTACAACCATTGCAACCGATCATTTAATAACATTACATTTGCATCCTTATTTGACCTTAAAAAACTATTCCGACCTCCTTCCCAACCGCGCAGCCCATCAGCTCCCTCCTCGATCCACCACACAACCATGCAGCACCCCGGAATCAGTCCACTCTTCGACGGGAATCGGTACGAACTCCAGCATAGTAGGGTCGGACCGCGAGAAATCGGTCTAGAACAATCGGTCTAGGATGGCGCTGACTCACTGGATCACTACGGGTGTGTTTGGTTCTGGTGCAAGTTATTCCCCCCGCATGGAAGTTGCATGCGCAGGAACTACACGCGGGGATCAACGTCTAGGCCAATATCTTCTAGTTATTTGGTTGCCCGCATTTACACTATTCAGCACTAAGGCAGAAATGAGTCCATGTTGTTTGGTGGGCTATATTAGTCCTAGGAGAAAGGATTGCTCATGTTTGGTTCCAGCGTTCTCATGTGCTCTAGTAACCTCTTCCCCAGATGGTGAGCTTACCAGACCTCACTAGTGAGGCTAAGCCACAACAAGCACACACTAATATGCTAAAAATGAGTAAAATATATATTAGCAGAACATATTTAACGACGTTGACATGAACATTGTAGCACGGTATCTGCGGTGACCCAGCATACCACTACATGATGTAGTACACTATAGTCATTGTCATAACACCAATGAAACACCGTTCACTAGTATTACATCCCTTAGAGTGGTACAACAGAAACACATCAGTTCCAAGACAGGACTATAGATTACAACTCGACACTTTACAAAAGATCCAGAGAACACTCTAGGTTAAAGAGAGAGAAAGAAACTTCTTACAAAGAAGAACTAGAAATAATAACTCAGAACTATCTAGCTAATAAGACTAGCATCTAAACTATCTGGCTTGCAATTGTTGCTAGTGCAATGCTCTACAGAATAACTTGAGCCTTTGCTTCGGCAGATATATCTACTCCTATCTAATCAAGATCTTCGCCTTTGCTTTGGCTGATGTATATGTTGACTCCACCGACTTTATTGAATAACTTGAGCTACCGATGATGGTTTCTTGAGCAGAAATTGATGTTAACGTCGTCTTCAATCGATTAGAACCTAGCAAGGGTTAAGAAGGTACGGTTGAGTACGAGCGTACTCAGAAAGTTCACTAAAAAGGAGTGTATGATGCACTGTCTCTACAGCCACAGACCAAAGGTCATAGGCAATTTAGGTTTTCGTAAACATTTATTCAAAGGTTGCTTTTATTCTGAAAACTATGTCCGGCAGCCTTCACAGGTTGACCAGAACCTTCATGGGGTTCCTTTCCTGCTGCGTTGGTAGCTCCTTCCCGGAATAGGGAGTAACATGTCACAGTTCTTACACTCTGCAGAGGTGCGTTGCTTTACCCATGAGAGACCAAATCCTTGTTGCACAACCGAGCGATCTTTCCCGTCCAAAATTCCGTGATGTGGGGCCCAGTAGATGATCCAAGCCAATCACTGCCCCGTTCGCGACCCTGCATGTCCCCTTGGTGTACGCCATGCCCACATCTTGAATTACGGCAATGGTTGGTACAGACCATTCAGATGTAGAACTATCATGGGACGTTGACGGTTCCCACCCATATGTTGCATATCCTCTACGAATTACCAATTAATGCACGTACGAGGATAATAGCCACGACCTGCGCATCCGAATACATGCAAGAGGAAGAAGATACAGCTGACTTCTCCGTCCTATTCCAAATCTCATGGTTAACGCATAATATACGGTGCTAGAATCACTGGAGACATTGGTTGTTAAGTCCTAGACGATACATTTCTGTGCAATGGCATTTCCATTGCCAGTTATGATATATTAGCTAATCACCCTGGATCAGTAACCGATACTTCAAGTTAATTATGAAAATAGTGTTTTCGACCTTTTTGAAATGTAGGTGATGACAACAGTTGAGTTACAAGCATAGAAAATAATCAAAGGACATGAGCAAGTGTGAACTTGCTTTTTGTGATTGCAAGATTATGTAATCATGGGCTTCAAGACAATATAAGATCAAAATTCTATAAACACCATCATTGGTCTGGTAAGGACAAATGTTTAAAGAAGCAAGATGCAGTTATGCATAAGTAATGTAATGCAGTTTGATAAACGCGAATCCCCGGACTTATCGTATTTGATCTAGTGTTTGAAACTTGTGATGAGTTCTTTGGAATGTGTTGCACTTTTATACCAGTTTCACAGTTGTGCTTCTTATTAAGGCTTGTGAGAGTGTGTGTGAAGCAGTATGTAAATACAACAAGTAACATTCAATGACACAACATCTAAGATGTTGACAATTGATTCAAAGTTTATTTTATTCAAGCTTTCTATTATAACCTTAGAGAATTAAAGACAAATGTAGAGTTCATTGATATTTACTTTTAAAAGAATTACTTTTGATGAAAAGGTTACCTCTTAAGTAAAATCATTTCAATCATGAACTTACACTTTTAAGGTGTCTTATTAACTAAGATTATCAAAGGGGAAAATATTACTAAGCAATCAGAGAACAAGTGGTGGAGATTTACATGTTTTGAATTAGGCACCACATTGTAGATGGTTGACTTCTTCAAATTCCTCAAAGTTAGAATTTAAGTGTTATTACTTGAATGAGGTGGTCTTTTATTAAAGTTATAAGTGGATGCATTCACTTTCCTATCTTTAAAGTCAATGGATATACTTCATAAGTAAAGAATAGGTATTACTTCAATTACTTTAGAACTTGGTTTAAATCTTTAAGTGGTTTTCTCAAACTTGTGAAAGAATCAGTAATTAAGAGTTTGGTTATTTTATAAGTGATTAAAGGCCTTTTGAAGAACAATACACTATTTTAGTTGATTTTATAATTGGTAAAATATTTTTAGGAAAATTAAGATACACTTAATTTAAGATGATAGTTTTAGTAAATACATCTTAAGATGGTTAGACCTATTTTGACTTCACTTAAACATCAATTGAACTTGTTTTTACACTTTTAGACTTTAAACAAATACTGCTAAAGGCAAAGTAAAGATTTATGTATTTTTAATCCATTAAGATATTAGGAAATAATTTTAATCAAGACTTAATAAATATTTTCATTTATTTTAGCTCAAATGTGAAGAGTTATATTTTTAGTGTGTAGATTTTATTTTTGTGATCATTTTGGTATATTATAGGTATTTTTGTGATTTTTAAATAATAAGATATGATTTTTATAAGTTTTATCACTTTATAAATACTAAATAAATAATAAATATTTAGTTAAGTAGCACAAAAATTTTAAAAATAAGTTTATAAATGTATATTTTGTTTTTCTACGAATTTTGATATATTATACTTATTTTTATGAATTTTAAATAATAAAATATATTTATTTAAGATTTATCCCTAATAGGTTATTTACTAATAATAATTATTATATTATTTAAGTTGGAAAATAATATATTATAATATTTTAGAATATAGAATTTACTTTTCTGAACATTTTGATATATAATATATATTTTTCTGAATTATAATATAAAAGATATTGAATTTATAAGATTTAATCAATTCCTGAAATTATTAAACAAATTTTTAAAAGATTTATTGTGTTAGAGTGACATCAGCATGACACAACCCTAGCTAGTAAAACTTTTTGTACTCATCTTGACATGGGTATACCCTACAGGTACTCGAGCTTGGTATATACGGTCCAAATACATACAGGCCCACGGTGTCGCCAAGGCCCGGATGGAGGGACTCGAGTAACCTACGGACTCTCGATTGCTTGAAGGACAAGAAGAAGCTAAAGATAGAAAGTTTGAAGGGGAAAACCCTAACTTGTAACTGACTCGACCTGCTACCCGAGACCTATCCCATCTATATAAAGGCTAGGAGGGGGTAGCGAGGAGGACACACGCAACCCTAGTTTCCACAACCCTCGCTAGAATTCATCTGCGCACCATTGTAACTTTCGACTCCTTCGATAATTCCACGAGCAGACAAGCAGGAGTAGGGACCTCTACGAGGCCTGAACCTGGGTAAATCCTTTGTCCCCTGTGTGCTTGTTTGCTAGCCGATAGATGTCTCCAGCGCTCCCTCCTTCTCCAAAACCCAAGTCCATAACAATGGGCATTGACGAGTTAAACCCTCATCAATTGGCGCCGTCTGTGGGAACTGGGAGTGCTGATGTTGCGGCTTCTTCAGCCCCATCAAACGCGATCTACAACTCTGCAACAGCAGAGATTCGCCAGCTTTTCGGCGCCTTCGACTTCATCGTCCACACGCCGGCTACTTGCCCGGCCTTCGAGTCCGTGGGCGACGGAATCAGCCTGGCGTTAGGAGCTTCCGCTTCCAAGTTGGTCAGATGGGCACGCTTCGCATGCCCGATCAGCCGACAGCACCGGCAATTGCCCCAGCGTCATGGTTCCCTCCATCGATCGGCACCCTCAGCGAGCTCAATGCTCCAGCGGCGGTCGGGAACCTGATCAGCAACAGCAGTCGCGACTCTGATCTAAGCGATCTGGTCACTGAAGATGGAACCTATGGTTCCGGATCTGAAAGTTGTGGAAGCAACAGCTTCCCAAATCACTTCATGTGCACCGTCATCAACGCGGCGACACCTTCGCCAACCGCGGCAACAATGGTAACACCGGCAACGACACCGACCCGCCCAACGCTGCCAACAGCGGCAACGGCGGCGATGGAGGAGCAGTCGAACCCCCCAGCATAATCAACGAGCAAACCGGCGAACGCGTCATGATCAGGCTCAACGAGCAAGAGTGGGAATGCTGCCGTGAAGCCCTACGAGGTGCACCTCTACCCTTCGGGTCCCCTCAGGAACTACTGATGGGTTACAACTAGCTCCTAAAAGTGGAATTCAAACGCCAGAAAAAAGCAATCGCGCAACTCGAAGGGCGTAAAAAGGCGGCGGACGAGTCAAGCCTTCGTCGCGCTAGGATCTCCTCCTACGGAGGATCCTCCTCAAGAGGCAACGAGCATCTCACCAGGAAGAGGCAATCGCGGATGGCTCATCTCACCGAACAAGAACGCATAGACACCGTGAAAGTCCTCGACTTCGGCTCCATGACAGTCGACACGAGAGGCAACGTGGTTCCTAGGACGCCGCAGGCCGCAGTGACATCCGCCACCATGTACCTTCTCAAAAACCAGCCACCGGCTGGAGATCCACGGACGGCCATGCACCGATCTATGATCGCGGGCCTTGGGCTAATCGAGGCTGCCCTCGACAAAGAACCAGTACCAGACCCAAAAAAGGGCAAAGCTTTAGCAAAACGCTACTCCTCGTCCTCGTTAAGCGACGATAGTCACGACATGTCTCGACGCCGCCGTTCACGACGACATGATCGTGACTACGATGCACGCGACAAGCTCACGCAGCGCAAGATCGACAAGTCAAGGGCACGACGTGCTCGGTCGACTGATTCGGAAGAATAAAATGGGGAGCTCTGTGGCGCCAGATGCTTCAGCAGATCCATCAGGCAAAAGCGAATGCCTAAAGGGTTCAAACTCCCATCGGAGAACCCGAAATTTGACGGTCTGCAGGACCCCAAGATCTGGCTGGAGGACCACATCTCCTCAGGCAGGCTGCACGGAGGCAGTCGAAGTACCGCCATTCAATGCTTGCAGCTACAGCTGCAAGGCGTCGCCCGGGCATGGCTCAATAACCTCCCGCGCGGATCCATTCGCAGCTGGGATGAGCTGGTCTACAGCTTCGTACGCAACTTCAAGGGCACATACAAACGCCCCGCTTCAATCGAAGAACTGAGATGCTGCCAGCAAAAATCTGGCGAATCGCTGCGCTCTTACATCCAAAGATGGTCCATCATCAAGAACTCTGTGGAGAACATCTCGGAAGACCGCGCGATTGATGCATTCAATGGTGGTGTCCGCCGCATGGAACTCAGGGAGGAGCTAGGCCGCTCAAAACCCAAGACCATCGACCACCTGATGGAGATCGTGAATCGGTGGGCTGATGGAGAAGATTCGTTGAAGAATCGCGTTCACTCCGATAAGGAGGCAGAAATCGAACGAAGACGCGACCGCCGGAGTAAACGTCGTATGCGTGTCTACGACGATCGCGATGACATCAACATGGTCGTAGCCGGCTACGCCGATAGATGCGACGATAACCGCAACAGCGGATACCGCAGCGGCGGATATCGCAACACCGGGAAGACCACGCAAGTATGGCAACGCCGCACTCGTGATGAAGCACCCGCGACCTCCATCGAAGACAAACTGTCCGGACCATGCACGGTACACTTCTACATCGACAAGCATGACGGCAAGAGAAAGTCCAGTCACCTCCTTAAGGACTGCCACGAGTTCCTCAAGCTACATGAGGGGTTGGTTCGAATGAACCGCAATGCAGTCGAAAGAGGCTACGGGACCGCTCCAGGCGCAGTGGCACATGGCGCACCACCACCACCACCCGGGCCACCCCCGAACGGAGCTGCACCGGACCAGCATCACGGAAGAGAACCATACCCTCGAGCCATGGGTACCATGATGATCCAAAAGGGACGCCCCTCCAATATGCTGCAGAAGGCCATCACTCGCCAAGTCAATTTGGCTACGCACTCGCCACCATCCACCACTGAGTACCTCAGTGGCAGTGAATCGTGCATTACCTTCGACAAGCGCGACCACCCGCCTCAAGTACCTCGCCCAGGTCATTGCCCCCTCGTACTCGAGGTGCAAATTGGAGGCTTCGACATGAGTCGCGTCTTCATGGATGGCGGAAGCAGTATCAACCTCATATTCGCTAGTACCTTGCGAGCAATGAGGATCCCTCTAACCTGCTTGGAGGCATCGGACACAATGTTCCACGGCATTGTCCTAGGAAAAGGCGTATACCCCCTGGGCAAAATCAACCTCGACGTCATATTCGGCACGCCAAAGAACTTCCGGCGCGAGCGCATCGACTTTGAAGTTGTCGACTGGCCCTCACAATACCACTGCATCCTCGGGCACGTCGCGTTTGCTAGGTTCATGGCAGTACCCCACTACGCCTACCTGCAGATGAAAATGCCAGGTCCCAACGGCGTCATCATGATCAACGGGAGTTTCGAGCGATCTGACAGTTGCGACAGGGAATTCAACAGAATCTCTCAGTCCTTCGGCATGCAGGAGGAACTCGCGCGATTGAAGGAAACGACAGACAACACTCTGCCCCTCTGAGTAGGCCAAGCTCACCTGACCTCTCCTTCGACTCATCTGTGCACACAAAGAAGGTGCAGGTCCATCCATTGGATCCCGCTAAAACTGCCCTCATCGCCAACAACTTGAGTCCCGCATAGGAACTCGCGCTCGTCGAATTCCTCCGTGAGCACTGGGAAATTTTCGCCTGGTGTCCTACGGACATGCCAGGAGTTCCCAGGGAATTTGCCGCGCACGCACTCAACGTCAACCCCGACACAAGGCCAGTCAAGCAAACAATCAGGCGACTGTCTGAGCCACGGGCATAGGCAGTCGGAATGGAGATCAACAGACTCCTCGAGGCCAAATTCATACGCGAGATCAAGGAAAGCACTTGGCTCGCCAATACGGTGCTGGTGCCAAAAAAGGACACGAATATCCTGCGGATGTGTGTGGACTTCACTTCTCTGAACAAGCACTGCCCAAAAGATCACTTCCCGCTACCACAGATCGATCAAATCATCGACTCCACTGCTGGATGCGAGCGCCTCTGCTTCCTCGACGCCTACTCAGGCTATAACCAAATTCGAATGAAGGAGGAAGACCAGGAGAAGACCGCGTTTACAACGCCCTTTGGCGTGTTCTGCTACAACACAATGCCCTTCGGGCTAAAAACGCAGGAGCCACGTACCAGCGGTGCATGCGGGCCTGCCTCAAAGAGCAACTTGGTCGCAACATCCAAGTCTATGTCGACGACATAGTAATCAAGACCAAGGAAGAAGCCTCTCTAATCAACGACTTGCACGAAACCTTCGCCAACCTCGATCGCTACCGGATAAAGCTCAATCCGGACAAATGCGCCTTCGGCGTACCCTCTGGGCAACTTCTCGGGTATCTCATCTCCGCGAGAGGGATTGAGGCAAACCCGAAAAAGATAAAGTCCATACTAGACATGGAGAAGCCAAAGAACATAAGAGGCGTGCAAGAACTAGCCGGGCGAATCGCGGCCCTCAGTCGATTTATCAGTCGAATGGGAGAAAAGGCGTTGCCCTTCTATCAGCTCCTCCGCAAAGCTGACAAATTCGAGTGGACCAATGAAGCGCAAGAAGCATTCGAGGACCTCAAGCGCCTACTATCCACCTCGCCAGTATTGGTAACTCCACGAGAAAGGGAACCACTGCTGCTGTACATCTCCGCCACCAACCAAGTGGTTAGCACAGTGCTCGTCGTCGAATGGGCCGAGGAAAACAGGGTCCATGGCATACAACGCCCGGTATACTACCTCAGCGAGGTCCTCACGCCAACAAAACAGCGGTACCCGCACTACCAGAAGCTGGCGTACGGCGTCTTTATGACCGCCCGACGACTGCGCCATTACTTCCAGGAACACCCAATCGTGGTAGTCAACGACGCCCCATTGGGACATATCCTCAATAACCCCGACGCCACAGGGCGAGTCGTGCTTTGGGGAATAGAGCTGTCTCCACGAGACATCACATACGAAAAGCGCGGCGCAATCAAGTCACAAGTTCTACCGGACTTCCTCGTACATTGGATGAAAAACCAACTCTCGGACAAGCCAGACATGTCCTACCTCTGGACAATGCACTTCGATGGGTCCAAGAGGAAAGATGGAGCAGGAGCAGGTGTCATACTGCCATCGCCTCAAGGGGACAAGCTGAAATACGTCCTGCGAATGCAGTTCACAGCCTCAAACAACGAGGCTGAATACGAGGCCCTGTTACACAGGATGAGGATGGCAAAAGCCTGCGGCACAAATAGGCTAATCATATATGGAGACTCCAAACTGGTCGTCAACCAAACAATGCACGAGTGTGACGCACTGAACGACAACATGATCGCATACCGTGACCTCTACGACACACTTGAAGGAGACTTCGATGGTTGCGAGTTGCGACACATAGGTCTCGTAAGCAATGAGGAGGCGGACGCACTCGCCAACATAGGCTCCACCTGCGCACCCATACCACCTGGGGTATTTCTCGAGCGCATATGCGAACATTCCATCAAGCCAAAGGCCGCATAGAAGAAAACAAGCACAGCAATGGACTCGGGGGCTACGCCACCAAATGAGCCAACAACACTCGATAACTTGGAGCTCGACACAGGACTCGAGGGACCAATGAGTGTCATGATGATCGAACAATCCTGGACGCAGCCGTACATTACGTACCTCCTCAGCGAGCGCCTACCGGACGACCCGACATATGCACGACACATCGCGCGACGCTCCAAGGCATTCGCCGTTATCAACGGCGAACTGTATAAACGCAGCATCACAGGCGTGTTACAGCGATGCGTCTCCCTGGCCGATGGAAGAGCAGTCCTCCTCGACATCCATGAAGGGACCTGCGGGCACCACGCCGGCAGTCGCGCCCTCGTTGCCAAAGCTCCACGAGCTGGATTTTACTGGCCCACGGCCATGCGCGACGCCAAAGACATAGTCCAAAAGTGCAATGCTTGCCAGAGATTCGCGGACAAGCCACACGCACCAGGCGCAGAACTACGGCCTATTCCATTGGCCTGGCCCTTCGCCCAGTGGGGACTCGACATGGTTGGCAAACTTCCAAGGTCCTCGCAAGGAGGCTACGTCTACCTCTTGGTTGCAGTCGACAAATTCACCAAGTGGATTGAGGCCATTCCAGTAACCAAGCAATCAGGGCACAGCGCAGTCAAGTTCTTCGAGTCCATCGTCTACCGCTTCGGCATGCCACACAGCATCATCACCGACAACGGAACGAACTTTACATCCAAGGAGTTCCAAGATTTTTGCGAGAACCTGGGGATCAACATCAGCTACGCCTCAGTAGCACACCCACAGACCAACGGTCAGGTGGAAAAGGCAAACGGGCTCGTCTGCAGCAGCATCAAAAAGCGACTCCTTCGGCCACTCGAACAAGCCGTGGGCTGCTGGCCAAACGAACTGCAATCCGTACTCTGGAGCCTGCGTGCAACTCCAAACAGCGCCACCGGCTACACACCATTCTTTATGGTACATGGAGCAGAGGCAGTATTACCCGCCGAGGTACGGTACAGAGCGCCACGCGTAGTCGCCTATAGCGAGGAGTCATCCCTCGCACTCGAAGACTCCGTCGACCTCCTTGACGTAGCAAGAGAAATCGCCGTAGAAAGATCTACGATCTACCAGCAGAACCTGCGCAACTACCATAGCAGAAGGCTTCGCCCAAGATCCTTCGTCGAAGGCGACCTGGTCCTGCGACTAAAGCAGCAGGGGCATCTCAAGCTGGAGTCCCCCTGGGAAGGACCGTACGTGATTACAGAAGTAATCCTAGGTGGCGCATATCGCCTTCAAGATTTAGAGACAGGAGTCGCATACTCCAACCCTTGGAACGTCGCACAACTGCGATGCTTCTACCCTTAGTCGTTTCTTCTTTACTTTTGCATCGCAAATAAGGCTATTCAGCCAAGGCTACTTAGCCGCACATTGTACTACGTACTGTTCTCCGAATAAATAAAATCTAAGTGCCCCAAAACTCCGTGTTCTCTTTTCTTTTGTCAACTTTCATACTCGGGGGCTACGCCACCCTATACACATATGTTCTTCGAACAATAACGCGACATCCTGAGTAGCTGGCACATCAATCGAACCCCTTAACACAAGCACAACCCAGCTGCCATGCATCTAACAGGTTGACAAGGGAAAGATACAAAGATGACCAGGCTAACGAAAAAGGACTCGCATAAGTGCAACGCACCCCACGCTTATAAAACTATTTGTATACATTCAACAATAAATTATCTACAAATATATATGAGCTTTACAACACCAATACACTTATATGCAGGATACATATTTGTCTACCCTTGCCATAGAAGAACATTAGTCTGTTCCTCGAAGAAGTCGACGATCTCCTCGGCTGGACGATCCACCGCCTGATAGTGCGGCACCATGTTCCAGGAAGATCCTGCTGGCGGCACCGGTGGACCAGATGCAATGGAGACGACGTCCACGTCAGGCCTGTGCAAACGCACCACGGAGAGGGCAGCCTTGGCACCAGTCACCAGCTGCTGCCTCACGCACTCGCGAACCGCGAACATATCTTGAAATTTCGTCAGAAGGGCCAGCAGGCTTGACGGAGTATCATCCAGCGGGAACATCGCCCGGTAGATGTTCTTCAAGCACAACTGCGACTTCTTCAGAAAGAGAAGCACTCGCGAGGCGCGATCCTGCAGGGTCGCTAACGCAGTCGCACGATCATGATCTACCCAGAAGTATCCACTCTCCTGAAGCTTCTCTTGGGTAAGATCATGAAGGCAGATGGCAATCCTATCCCTCTCCTCCTGTGGACGGCGCGTGCTAACAACTACACGAAGCAGCATCAACAGCATGAGTACAACGTACCATTGCGATTAACTACCAAGGAAAAGACAAGGATGAGCAAACTAACACTTAAACTGGTCGCCCAGCTGCGTCACCTCGCCAAGCAAATATTGCTCGCGAGCGACGGCTTTTTCAGCCTTCGACTTCCACACGTCCGTGCTACCATGGATCAAGGGAAACTCACGCTCCAGTTGCTTAACGCGATCACAAAGTCGCGAAAGCAAGGAAAGCTCCTCTACCCTGGAGCAGGATGGTGCCATTGTACCCTCAAGAGATGGCGAGTCCGGGGTTCCCCCCACAGGGCCACTTGACGTACCCTACCAAAAATCAAGCCAGAGGAAAAATAAGGAGACCAACTCAAAAGTCAAAAGTAACATGTGCATTCAGGATCAATAAAAGTATCTACAAACACATTCGCCAACAGGCATGTTCTCCAATCATAAGAGCAAGTTCACCAGCTATTACAAGGAACTAACTACGGAGCAGCTGGCTTCTTCGACTTCGATGACCTTGGGGGCTTCATCTAGTCCGTGGCAGTATCAGATGCCACTGACTTTCCGCCGGCCCCTGAGACCGAAGTTTTCGCCGCCTTCTTCGCGCGATTGAGCTCCTCCGAATACTTGGCAACAGTGTTTATCAAGGAATGGGCATATTTGGCACAGGCAGTCGCAAAAGGAGCGAATACTACCTGCTGACCATCCGCGCCAACAGGCATCGTCTTTGACACCGCAGAGGGATCCACTTCGACTCCTGGGCTTGCACCATGGCAAGCGACATGGTCGCGCCAGCTGCGCGGAGGGAGTTCTTGTACGTGACAGGCACACCCCCAGCGAGCGACTCCACCAGCTCCTCCACATTGTCAACCAGCTCCGCCTTCGGCATCAGCTCCTCCCGGAGGCGACTCAGGGTGGCCTTGGCTTTGGACAACGTATTTTGGACAGCAGCGCTACGGTCTTCGACTGCAGATACCGCGCCCGCCAAAGCGTCATCGCGACCAAGGGCTTGTGGATCAAAACTCAAGCCGCCAGCATCTACACCAAAATACGTACACGGATCAAACTTCTAATGCCACCGGCACTACAGAGGAAGAGAAGAACATCAATAAAATATCTACCAAGTAAAGGTACCTGAGAGGGCCTTGGTGACTGAGAAAAGTTGCTCTTCGAACAACTTCTCCCTGGCCGCAAAGGAGGCACGCAGATCCTCTTCACACTTCTGGGCTTCATCACGAGCTGCGATTGCCTCGTCGCGCCCCTTCACAGCTGCGGCCAGCGTCTTCTCCAACATGGCGACATCACGCAGTAAAGCATTATGCTCAGCTACAGGGCAGTCAAAAATTTGGCCGTCAGTCGATTATACGAAAATACAGAGAAGACGAAAAGAATAAGTATAGAACACTCACTCTCAACCACGCGGTGGTGCTTCTCCAGCATCGCATGCTGACGACCTATCGCCATCACCTGCTCTGCTACCTGCGCGGCTTCCTTTACAAGGAGCTGTCGCACAAAACAAGGAGTTAGCAAAGGGCAACATAAGGGCGTTGACTGCCAAATTCTAAAAAGAAAGAAAGATATACTTACATGGTCCTCCAGCGACTCCGAAGAAGATTGCTGAATCGTCATCCGAGCAACTACTCGATGCTCCCCTACGTGAGGAGAGCTCGAAGAATTGTGCCCGGAGTGGGCCGCCGCCGGAGGAGAAGGAGCGCGCTCGACCTCTGTCTTGCTTTTGAGGTCGCGACTCCTGATTCCTTCAAAAATTCGACGTTGCCAGAAGATGACGATGCCTCTTGACTGCAAGACAAAATCCGCACTCAGAAAAGGCAAACTCCAAGGCAAAGCCAACAAGAAGAAAACAAGAGAAGAATGAATGCACTAGCAAACCTACCAGTCAAATCTGTCAAGATCAAATGTGGCCTCCGTCGACTCCGACGAAGACTCCTTGGGCAATCACATCTTCTTACGAGAAGACGGTGCCACAGCCCTCACAGGAACGGCGGAATTGGCGACTCCGCGCCAATAGCCGCGCCTCCTAGAGTTGAAGGAGTCGACGCATTGGAATCCCTGCTACACGAATGCTTGCGAGTATCCGGACTTTCAGACTCGGGGGCTTCCTCTTCCACATCGGAAGGGACAGTCGACTCAGACTCATCCTCTTCCAAAGCTTCATGAGGAATAATCCCCTCAGGGAGGGGAGGCATGCAAGGCGACACCGCCCACTCCTGCATACAAAAAGTAAAACAAATAAGCAACAGAAGACGCAATCGAGAAAATAAGCTACTACGTAGCACAACCATACCTCAGGAGGAGGATTCGAAGCATCGAAAGGAGGAACGACTGGCTCATTCGGAAGCACATCCTTGAGGGTATACTTCGTGACCAGTCACACCCTCTTATCTACCTCACTCGCGGACATGCCATCAGCAGACACACAAGTGGGATCATCAGCGCCACCCCATTGGAACATGGGATGGACCCTGCCCTGGAGAGGCTGGACGCGACGATGCAGCCAAGTCCTGACAAGGGTGCAGCCTCCCTCTTCTGCGCCTATGCGACTCTCGAGGTTGCAGACGCGCTGATATAACACGTCTGTTTCCACGAGTTCGGAAGGCATGATCACGTTCTTCGAAGAACGCATCTTCTTGCAGGGAGTCGTGGGATCGAAGGGCGCGAGGCCAAAGTGCTCGTCCTTGGCCTTCTGGTCGCGCACATAAAACCATTTGTCCCTCCATCCCTGGACGGACTTGGTGAGCTTGATATCGAAGTAGGTGGCGGATGGGTCAACATGGATTCCACAACCACCTACGTCATAAACTAAAGAGCCAGATGCGGACTGACGCTTCAATTTAAAGATGCGTTTGAAAAGAACAAAGTGCGGCTCGATTCCGAGCCAGCACTCGCAGAGAGTGATGAAACAAGTGATGTGGAGGAGAGAATTTGGGGACAGCTGATGAAGTTGGAGCCCATAGAAACACAGAAGACCCCGAAGAAAGGGGTGAAGAGGCAAGGAAAGACCGCGAATGATGAATGCAAGAAACATCACTCGATAACCAGCGGGAGGCATAGGAACGGTCTCACCGCTGGGGACGCGTGAATCGGTGACTGCTGCAGAAATCACTCCGTCTTGGCGAAGAAGACGGAGATCCGACGCCTTGATGATAGAGGGGTGCCATGCGCCATTAGTCACGCGGGTGCCCGCGACCTTCTTCTTCCCGGCGGCGGTGGCACTAGTGGCCGCAGCAGCGGAGCCACCCTTCTTCTTCGCTGCAGCGAGGGTGGCCGCGGAATCAGCGGCAGCGCCTCCCTTCTTCTTTCCCATTGTGCGGCGGCGATGAGAGCGAAGAAAATAGCTTGGGAACGAATGGAGCTGGTCCAACGTCGTGGAGAAGATGGGCGCAGAGGAAAGCAGGAAAGCAAAGGGCAATGGCGATGGTAGCAAGGAAAAAGCACACAGATGGGAAATTACCGCAGCGGCATCGCTACTTAACCCCTGGAAGATGCAATCCAACGGCTGACAAAAACCCTATTGGACGCGTGGCACGCATCGCGTAGGACACGTGGAGAAGAGGAAGCGCAAACCGTTCGCCCACTTCTACCATTACACGCGGAAATTGAGGAGGCACAGTTAAAAATAAGATTACGCACGCCCAGTCAAATCAAAGTCAGAAAGTGGGGCCCACCGCTCGTCACGTCTCGTCAAAATCGCTCACGCGAGCAACTAAGGTCATACAAGCGTCAGCACTGACGTCATCAAGGCTATGAAGTGCAGAACTTCGACTATTTTAGTCCTTGCTGGAGTCTTCGACTCCACCAAGCACTCGGGGGCTACTCCCATAGGGAGCGCTGGTCGCTCACCCTACTACTTTCTTTTTCTTGTTGCAGGAACATGGACAATCACAAAAGCAAACCCAACCACTTGAAACACAGTTCGATTATGGACATGTGTTACTCCCATAGGGAGCGCCAGAAACAAGCAGGCAAAAGACGACAGCAGTCGCAAAAATATTTTAGTCCTTGCTTGAGTCATCGACTGAAACAAGCAGGCAAAAGATGACAGTAGTCGCGAAAGTGTTTTAGTACCTGTTTGAGTTATCAACTGAACAGGCAAGCAAAAGACGACAGCAGTCGCAAAAGTTATTTAGTCCCTGCCTGAGTCTTCGACTCAACCAGGCACTCGGGGGCTACTCCCATAGGGAGCGCTGGCCGCGCACCCTA
Source organism: Avena insularis (assembly GCA_023614405.1). NCBI lineage: Eukaryota > Viridiplantae > Streptophyta > Magnoliopsida > Poales > Poaceae > Avena > Avena insularis. The sequence goes on from CM042696.1 coordinate 333,779,303, forward strand.
CGATTATTTGTGCAAGAAAAACTATGTACATCCACACTCGAAACTCATGGCGACACTGCCTCATAATTTTTCCCTGCAAAGAGATTGCGTCTCCTGGGTTACCCGAATCGTCTCCGCGATGATAAAATTCGGATGCCGCGCCTACGACGTGAAGGTAAGACCTGAATAAGGCCTGGCAACGAATTTAACTGCGCACTACCAGAAACATATCCGTGCCTACAGGCACGATGAACGTGCCTTGATGGACGCGTCAAGTGCTCACACCCATATAACTGGAATTCGACTCTTGTAAGACCTCCGTGGCCTGAGTCGAATTACACCAGCACTTTTCCGGATTCGAGTTCGGGGACTCGAATTTGAGTAGATTGCGTTGTTTCACCCTAAGGTGGTTAACTGATACCGATACTTCGGTTATATCAGGCACGTATATCAATAATCCCTATGACGCAAATAAAAGCAATCGAAATGTACTCATTTAGGCACTCGAAGGCTTCAAAAGTCCCTAGTCGAATATGTGATTCCACTAGGCACTCGGGGGCTACTGACATGGGTATACCCTACAGGTACTCGAGCTTGGTATATACGGTCCAAATACATACAGGCCCACGGTGTCGCCAAGGCCCGGATGGAGGGACTCGAGTAACCTACGGACTCTCGATTGCTTGAAGGACAAGAAGAAGGTAAAGATAGAAAGTTTGAAGGGGAAAATCCTAACTTGTAACCGACTCGACCTGCTACCCGAGACCTATCCCATCTATATAAAGGCTAGGAGGGGGCGGCGAGGAGGACACACGCAACCCTAGTTTCCACAACCCTCGCCAGATTTCATCTGTGCACCATTGTAACTTTCGACTCCTTCGATAATTCCACGAGCATACAAGCAGGAGTAGGGACCTCTATGAGGCCTGAACCTGGGTAAATCCTTTGTCTCCTGTGTGCTTGTTTGCTAGACGATAGATGTCTCCAGCGCTCCCTCCTTCTCCAAAACCCAAGTCCATAACAATGGGCATTGACGAGTTAAACCCTTGTCACATCTAAATCTAGCCCAAAGGCACTGATGTGTGGGCTAGTGGCCACGTCAGCAACCACGCGGGCGTGGACCGGTCAACATGCTGACTTGGTCAAGGAAGACGCAAGCCCGATGTCGGCATAACATCTCCTCGTCGGTGATGTACAGACGGCAAGAGGCGGCGGTGATCTAGTGTGATTAATAAAGCGTGCTTGGTGTTGTTGGAAAGAGGGAACCGAGGCGAACCCTGTGGTGGCAAAGCCGCCCACTATTGGTCACCAGAGAGCAGTGCACGACGGTAGCTGGCGGTGGTGCATGGCGGTCTATGGCGCTACGGTGATCCAGGGCGAAAGGAAGAGATTGGGGAGGTCCATAGGGACCGATAGCTCACCCCGATGTTGTTGCGGTGGTTGATGACGATGATGGCACTCTGGTACGGCCTAATCTTCGCGGACTGTGACGATCACTGTCGAAAGGGAACGACAAAATCACCATGACTCCGAGCGCCCCTTGCTCCACTGTTACCCCTCAAAAGATAAGGACAGTGAGGCGCTTCGCCTCGACCACTCCACAGTCTCCAGGACGACCTCTATTGACGACGGTGGTTGGCTCTAGCCGGCTAGGGTTTCGGCTAGCATCTGCATCACAAAGAAGAAGAGAGCGAGTGTGAGAGAGAGAGGATAGGGATGAGGATGAGTGAGAGCATCGTCGTGGCCTCCTTATCCCCTCCAAGCGATGGCGGCATGCATCTCCATGCCGGAGAGCAGCGGTGCTGGCGCCAGCGAGCTGCTTCAGCTGCTGCGCGAGGTGGACGACGGTGATAAGCGGGACAAACCGGTACATTGGGCTGGGCCGTGACTAGGCTTTGGCCGAGCGAGCGGGATGTGGCTGAGGTTGCTCGCGGCATCAGATAGGTGAGGAACGAAGTGGGCCATGGGCCGGTTCCGCTGGCAGTTCTTTTTCCTTTTCTTTATTCTGTTTCTATTTTCTGTTTTCTTTTCTATTTATAAATTCATTTCAAATTTGATTTCTACAAGGGTTTAAATCCTCAGAGTTCTGGTGTAATATTCCAAATGGTTAAGAGATTCATTATACTAAATATTTTCTTCATTTTCCTTCATCTTTTCGAAATCCATGAGTGTATGAAAGGTTCTTTTATTTAGTAAAGTAAATACCAATTAGGGTTTTATGGATTTGTTTCTTAAATAGAAATCTTATATAAAAACAATGTTATTGTTTTCACTTCATAATTGTAATGATAAGGATTTATAATGGTGAATGATATATAACACTCTATTCATATTTAGCCTCCCTTAAGAATTGATATATATCCACTATAATGTCCTTAATCTTTATGATTAATAATATGGTGGTTTCAATTTCATGATCCTCCAAACTTGGTGATATCTCCTATTCAAACTGTACTTAATTTGTGGGGTTTAGAACTACCATAGAACAATCTTGGTTCAGTCCTTATGAACAAATAACAACCAATAGTGGAGAAAGGAAGATACTCATTTATAAGTGGTTATTATGGCTCATAGTTTAGAGAATATTGAATAGACTCATAGTCTATTATGGCTATGGATGAAGACTAAGGTTTACAGTCACTACTTCTGAATCTCTTAAAGTGAGATATTGGAATTACTTCCTAGAGTAATCATGTTAGTCCATGGTCTAGGTTTCTATTATGGTTTAAGACAATAAGGTGGACAAGGCTTCCATCCATAAACACTCATCTGGTATTCTAATTATCTCTTAGAAGTTTTATTTGACTAAGAGATACCTTTCCAATGGCTGCTTAAAATTATGAATTGGTTCCAATGCTAACTTAATTCTAGGGTTCTAGACACAGAGGTAGACATGGTTCTGTCATGGCTTGATATACTTTTGGTTAAAGGTTTCTCAAGCACTCCTACCTTAATACCTCACTAAGCTTATCTTTAGATAAGGAATTCCTTTCCTAAATATAGTCTATCAATCTCTCTTATCTTATTCACAAAGATCACATCTTCATGAATAAGTCAATCATCTAACTCCACCATATCCATCATCATATGATGACATGGTCATATCACTTCAACATTACTCCTTCTTCATTCTTCTCCTAGTATATATATAAATTCCAATTCTAAACTACTCTTAAGGAAGTCATTCATATAATTAGTTCTAACTTCATTAATCCATTTTTATAACATTCGTCCTTGACTACACAACTTGCACTTCTTAACTACCCTTGATAAAACCCATCAATGCAGCCATTACTAACTCCATCAATTAACTCCTTTATATTCACCTTGCATCAACCTCCAAGGCTTACAAGATTACAATAATCTCTATATCACATGTGATATCACTCCCCTAGAATAGGTATGGTACTACTCCTCATAACACAAGTTTGTTCTTGTATTAGTTTGGTTAAACTATTATGCCTCCAACTACTCCATACAAATCATATTATATACTTCATCAAACTCTAGCTTTACTTCTAATGATCAAGCTAGATGATTCAACTTACTAAGGTTTTACCTAATTTGGTATACTTACAACTCTTCTTGACCAGCTGGTCATCTATTCGCAATGACTTGAGAATAATTACCACCAACCTTTGATAAAGCAAAGCTTAGGCTTCTAATTGTCAGATCAAGATATATTAACACTAAGTAGTAGACTTGTACAAGTCTCTCTATAAGCTTATCTTGTTAAGTAAACTTACTTTAGGTTTATACCTACTTGGCTTAACAAGATTACCATTGGATGACCTGATACTACTAGCTTTCTAATAGCTTCTCAATTACTAGCTTAACTCTTAGGTTTAGATTCTTATTCTAGTTAACTCATGAGTGAGTTAACTCCTCCAACATCAAATGGTTTGATCACCACGAAGGATCTCATTCCATTGATGATGGCACACCCTACCATAACCATTTCCTTCTTCTTACTAATTTACTGAAGGTCTTTAGAAGGTCTACATAATAGGTCAAAGCTAAAGGCTAATAATTTCTAAGTCAGGAATTGATCACTCAACACTGATGATCACTTGACACTAGGACTTGGTTAAATAGGAATGTCACCTCTTAATATCATATTAAGAGTATGTGCTGGATGGACTTGGCTTGATTTCCTTTTCTACTCTATTTGTAATAAGAGTTGATGTTTAAGAAATACCATGATACCCATGGTAGGAATAACTATGTCAAGCAAGTGTATCAACATTTAGTTATAGAGTTTCTTTACTCAAGTTTTATACTTAACTTGGTATTCACGGTTTGTGGTAGATAATACCTTGATATAATCTTTAGAATATTAAGTATTCATCCTTGAGTTGTTGTATGGAATACCATGTAATGAGCTCTAGAAGATCTAGTACTCCTTATTAAGTAGTGTGTTTTGACTTAATTTTATTATATTTGATCTACCCTTAGATCAAATTATGTTACCCAAAGATAAGGTTTTAGCAAAGGTCATATTGAAACTTATCGCAGTCCACTTGATGATCTACGTCAGTTCCACCAAGTTAAGAGAAGCTTCAATCACTTTGACAAGTTTTATTTAAGTGCGCGAAAATTATCCAGATTTTATATGCACGAATGGAATGCACACACCTGATCTCAGCTTATTTCTAAGCTCTAATGGTGGGATGTTTACAGACTCTACCCCTTAAAATAAACTTCATCCCTGAAGTTCGTACTCTCTTGCGTTTCGGAATAAGGTGCTGACTTGTATTGATCACGGCATTTCTTAATTCCATTGTGATCAAAATTGGGGATAATTGTTGTATCCCGTATGCACATTTTTTTCCTTGAATTCTCTTCATACTTGGCAACTTCCAACTTTTGTTTCCTATATATAGTATAACTCCTTCTACTACAATCTCTTGAGTTGTGTCTTCACAGTCCTACTTAAGATTGGTTTTGGACACATTTCATCCATCTGATCATTCTTTCCTACTACTTTACACTAGACTATTTTAGTAGATCTCCTCCTTCTTAAGGACAACTTACCAGCTATTTCCCCTTTATAACTAGTCCACTAGGGTTAAGCAGTTATGTCTACTTTCATCATTCATCCGGACATACTCTCGGAAATACTTTATAATGATGACTTCTTATAACCTTATGAGAATAAGGCTTAACCTCATCATAACTTTGTACTTCTTCTCCAACCCTTAGTAAGAAAGTTAGACAACAACACTTCAGTGTTTATTGTTTACTCTCCTCCTTGGGGTTTCCTAATGGTCTATAAACTACATGTATAATACATGTTAACTCAATAGTTAGGATATCAGTCTCTGTCCAGCTTATACTTTACCTCTAGAAGGTCTCATGAAAGAACCTGCGGTATACCCACACAATTGTGGATCTCCGAAATGAATCTTCCAACATTGCTCATCTTACTTTTATATTCTTAGACATTATTTCTCAATGATAAACCTGATTTCACGAAATGTCTCGAAAGCCGTTCACTTAAATCTTAGGCCAAGTTTTATGATCTTTAAATCATACAAAGATGACCTAATTAGCTAAACCAATAAGGTACCATCTACAGATCCTTCTGGGTGTACGAATTAGCCTACGGGTTTTCGAATTACTATTGGCATTCTTTCCGAGTTGTCAGAGCTGGAATACCACTTTTCTTCCAAGACTTCTTCTTTGCACTAATTCATGATACTTCCATGATCTTGGGACAACTACTTCATTGGCTTGTGAGCAACATCACCTATCTTGACTGAACTTAAATCCATTCCTTCATGTTGCTCCACACCTTTTCTGCATTAATATTCCTTCTTATTGCTAGCTCATAATGAGTTGGGATTAATCCATCCTTCACAATAGTGTTGATATCCTTATATTTAGCTTTCTTCTTCGTGCAAGTCTTTATCTTGATCTTCGAATATCGTCACCCCTTACATGGATTCCCTTATCTATCTAGGTCGATAACTGATGGCCCAAAATATATCGAGCTCGTTGGGGAACCCCAAGAGGAAGGTATGATGAGCACAACAGCAAGTTTTCCCTCAGTTATGAAACCAAGGTTATCGAACCAGTAGGAGCAAGGAAACACCTCCAAGGTGGTGTTTCCAACTTGGAATCCTGCACAACACAACCATAGAACTTTGCCCCCAACTTACAGTGAGGTTGTCAATCTCACCGGTTCTACTGAAAATAAAGGATTAAACGTATTGTGTGGAAGATACTAATTTCTTGCAGAAAGTAAATAGAAAACATTAAATAGTAGATTGTAGATTGATGGTAAAAGAATGGACCAGGGTCCATAGTTCACTAGTGGTGATTCTCCATAAGATAGGTGACATGTTGGGTGAACAAATTACAGCGGGGCAATTCACAGACACCGAGAAAGCATGCATGCATATACTAATCATCTTGACTCCTATGAGATTTGATTGGGCATTACAACATTATACATAAACCATAATCCAACTACATCTATGACTAATTATCCACCTTCAGGTTATCATCCGAACCCCCTCCAGTATTAAGTTGCAAGCAATAGATAATTGCATTAAGCATTGCGTTTAAAGTAAACAATATGATTGTTCTATGAACAAAGGCTTGATGTTTTGTCCCTAGTAGCAACAACACATCTAGTACCTTAGAGATTTCTAGCACTTCCCCAGATTACTACAGGCATGAAGCCACTATCGAGCATAAATACTCCCTCTTGGCGTTGCTAGCATCTACTCGTCCATGATAGCTACTAACAACGGAGAGCATGCAAGATCACAAATAACAAAGACATGATAGAACCAATAATCAATCTGAAATAGCATCTCAATATCCATCGGATCCCCGTAAACACAACATGTAAGAGTACAAATAGATGATCTGGATCATGAACAGAGCTCACAAGATCTAAACATGGTAGCACAAAGGATAAGAACCAACCATCTAGCTACTACATGGACCCGTAGTCTAGGGATGAACTACTCACGCATCACACCGGAGGCAGTCATGGTGATGAAGAAGGCGTCCAGGGTGAATTCTCCCCTCTGGCAGTGTCACATCCCAAGATTTTCCAAATCTTGTAATGTGAACAATATAATAACAAAATAAATTTTTGTTGAAAATCAGGGTGAAAAGAAACTTTTGTTTCTAAAAGGAGACTTAAAATCCCATCTTGAACAAACTTTGGTTAAAGTTTGAATTCAACAAAAATCCAAAATCAAGGGAAATGCATTCCTCAATGAATGTATCTAGAAATTTGAACATTTGGAAAGTAATCCAAAACCCTAAACCCTAATGGAAGGAAATTATTTTCCAAAGTTACCCCAAATCTATGGATTTGATCCATACCAAAGTTGATCAACAAATATTCTCAAAGGATCAAGAAAAGACCTTAGAGATTGGTTTCACTTAGTTTGGAACCATAGGCAAAATCTTGTGAATAATATAAGATAAGGAAATTGAATTTCCAAAGCCAATAAAGCCCTTACCAAAAGCCATACCAATTGGTGATCAATAATCCTAAAGGGATTTATAAAGATAAAACATTTATCAAAGGAAAATAAATTGTTTTGGAAACACAAATTTAGATCTTTTAATAAAAGACTTTGGTTTCAAATGAAAAGATAAGCCAAATTAATTTTGGCCAAACTTTTGAAATAAAATATTTTGTTTTGATAAAGTGAGTAAAGGTTTATTTAAATAAAATAAAGGATTTAAATATCCAATTTTATTTAAGTAAAAGCTTTTCCCATTTTAAATGAACACCAAGTATTTTATTACTACTTTGAAATCTTTTATTAAAAGGTTTTGCTTTGATTAAAATGAGTAAAGGATTATTTAAATAAAATAATAAGGATTTAAATATCCAATTTTATTTAAGTAAAGGCTTTCCCATTTTAATTAAAACACCAAAACTTATTTATTTATTTAAATAAGTTTCCAAGTATTCCTTTATTTTTCAAATTAAACCTTCTGGTTTGGTTTTGAAAATAATTGGATTTCAAATGGAAATTTTGTTAAATAAATCAAACCCTAATAACTAAAGATCCACTTTATTTAAATAATAAATGGATCCTAAAATAAATAAAAATAATATTTCATTTTGAGATTTGGATTATGTTGCCAAACAGAACCAAATTCAAAGTGAAGTTGAGTGATTGTTTGAAATTGTTTGAATGTGTGAATAATTGTTTGAAATTCAAAACAGAAAAAGAATTAGAAAAAGAAAAAGAGAGCAGACAGAAAAAAATAAGAAAAAGGTTGACCCAGCCCAATAGGCCCAGTCCAGCCCAGTACTCCCTCCCCGAAGGAAAACATTTTATACCCAGATTCAGACCCACTGAGTCAATGACCACCAGGACCCACACCTCCTCTCTCTCACTCACTGACAACAGACCCCACCTCCTCTTATTCTCCTTCCGAACTGCTTTTCCTCACTCAGAAACTAACCCGCGCGGAGTATGACAAGTGGACCCCGTTCCTTCTCCTTTTCCCACTGACCAGAGGACCCCACCGACAACTGTTCATCGTCGTTTCCACCGCGACCAATTCTTCCTCCTCTCGTCGGCCGTTTTCTGCTTTGATTCCACCGAATTAATTCGCGTAAACGCTGCGTTAATCTCTCGTCGTGACCACAGCTACTTAAACGCCATCGCCTTCTCCTCCATTTCCCCTAGACGCCTCACCCTAGCGTGCCCCAGGCTGCTCAATTCCTCTCTGCACTGCCGCTGTCTCCGACGAGCTGTCGCAGCAATTCCGGCCAAGACTCGCCACCCCTCTCCTCCCCGAGCACCCTAGCAGCTTCTCCACTCCCTGGCGCTTCAGACGTATCTTCACTCACTGGTGCCCTAGAACCTCGACTCCGTCGTGCAGTGAGCATCACCGTCCGCTTTCTCCGCGAGCTTTCAGTGAATTCCGTCCCCCGACATCTCTCGATCATGCTCACTTGAACCCCATGATCAATCGCATCTTACTGCCTTTTGTTTTGCCTTAGGGCGATCTCAGGCGATGACTCCGACAAGCAAGGCCGTCGTTCGCTTTCTCCGCAACGCTTTCCTGTAAGCCTCGACCGCCCCGACCCCTTTTCGTTCACGCACACGACTCCGTCTCGATCTTGCGCATCTAACCATATCGCCATTTCGCTTTGAGGTGATCCACAGCATCGTCTTCAACCACGGACAGAGCCGTCCGACGTCGTTCTCTACTCCGGCGAGCAATTACGCCTGACCTCGTGCGCCCCTCGTCAAGCCATCAGCATGTCGAGCTTCACCGCAAACTCCTGAGCATGGTGAGCAACTTCCCTTTCTCCCTCACCCCAAGGCCGCCATCAGCGTCGCCACAAAGTAGCGGCAGCCATTTTCCGTCAATGTGATGACAGCCGTTCGATCCAGATCGGACGAGTACGATAGAACCACTTACGCGCGAATAGGTACGCTCTCTGGACCACACGATCTCATTTAGATCCAACGGCTACAGAGCGTGATCCGCAGCGAATCGGTACCGACGAATAGAATTACGCCGCGTGTCCCTATTCTGTTTAAGACAGAATTTGAAAACAGAAACTTTTGCCAATTTCAAACCCATGTATCTTTTGATCCACACGTCCAAATTTTACAAATTTGATGTCGTTGGAATCAGCAAGATAAGATCTAACCAACCCTACCCTTAGTTTAGCAAATAGTATTTGTTAGCTTGTTTGATTTTGCAGATTCTTTTGTGTGCTTGCTAACATTAGAAAAATCATTTAAAAATGATTCTTAGGTTAAAACCTTTGCAAATTGGGTTGTTGTGACCTTACTGACCATAGGAACCAACCCATAGTTTGGAAAGTGATTTTGGAAATGAATAGGATGGATTAATTAGTTCAGTCCATTTCTAGCTAACTAAAACTATTTGTTTTGTTTATGAAAATGCTTTCATAAAGAAAACTTTGGAGAAAATGTTTTGAACCAAACCTACTGACCCAAAACACCAAGTTTTGCAATAGCAACTCATTTGGTGAAACCTATAGGTTAATACCCTAGTAGAAATGTTTCTACACCACATAGAATGACACTTTGTTTTGCAAATGGTTTTATAGTGAAACCTTTTGCAAATGACTTAGCCACTTCACAAAATGACCAATAGGTGTGCCCAAATGTCTATGACCCATTAGGAACCCCTTTTTCTCAAACAAAACAAGGCTTGGCATGCTTGCATGCATTACTTTAACTTTGCCACTTTGGTAAATGACCATTTTGGATCTTACAAAGTTTAGGAATCTAATGGAGACCCTCTTTGCAAATGACTTTGCCATTTTGGTAAATGACCAAATTGGAACTTACAAAGTTTAGAAGCCTAGTGGAGACAACCTTTACAATTAGAACCATCCTTTGCATGCTTGCATGCATTTCTTGATTTTGTTATTTTGTGCGTGTTGTTTTGCTTGATTGGTAGATTAAGTTTGTGCCTTGCTTGATTGATTGTAGTGACTTGAAGAGTGTGAGTGTTGCAAGGACAAGGAGTGAACCTATACCCTCTACCAAAAAGGCAAGTGATGCTTCATATCTTATGTCCCATTATTTTCACTATGCATTAGTGTTTTTGCTAAGTAAAACTTGCATGGTTTCTATTTAGCTAAGTATAGACCTTACTATAGGAAAACTAGTAGATAAATCCTTAGAAGGATTTTCCTAAGATAAGAATCCTATTACTACCAAGCTTAGCCTAGCTAATAGAAAACTTGGGTGGTATATATTCACTATGGAAAATCTCTAAGTCTGAGGACTTATGTTTTGATTAATAAAATAACTAAATTAATGAATCACCTGGGTGGAATGGAAGGAATGGTTTATGTTGAGTGGTTCACAAGGCCATGGACTTGGCTTGTGTATCTCACTTGTGGATGGCCACCCAGAAAACAAGGAGATTTGAGATGTCAAATGTTGAGAAGCTTCAAGTGCAACCACTTGGCCATATGGGCTCTGCCATGATCATATAGGTTGCAAGAACTTAGCCACATGGACAGTGGGTGGTAGTGATTGATAGGTTGGAGCGTCCATGTTGGTCTAAGGGAAAGCTTCTGAAAGATTTTGTCTTGGGAAACCAAGTCTTGTGGGTAAAGTGCACCACCTCTGCAGAGTGTAAAACCTAAGTACTTAGCCATGTCCCTGGTAAAGGACAATTTGAGCATCAAGACATGGAAACTTCAAGAATCTCATCACTCCAATTTCTAAATAAAATTTGTGGGTGAACAAGGGTTGTGTGAAATTCTTCAATCTTTGATGGAGAGATGGCTTGGTACAAGGATCTCAAAATCTTAGATTGGGAAAATTGTTTTTGCCAAGAAAATCTTCAGTCTTTGATTGGTAGATGCCTTGAGAGGATCTTCAGTCTTTGATTGGTAGATGCCTTGGTAGTTTTTGCCAAACAAAACTTAGTATTTTCAAAATGATAGGAAAAATCTATTTTGAGCAATGCAAGCCTCAGCTCCACTTAGCCAAATGCATATAGATGATAGACTCCACTATACTACCAAAGTATCACTTGCCAATACAATTCAAATGTATTGACCCTTGTGGCTGTAACTTATGATGTTGCAGGTTTGATTGATTTTAGTGAAGATTGATTGATTATGATTACAAAGTCTACAACCAACATCTGCCTGTGGCACTTTGAAGATGAAGGACCCATGACTATAGTTATTCCGCTGCAATGTAATGTAAATAGCCAATGAGCTATGTTTGATGTAATAAAACTATTTTATTCCTGGTTATAAAGTTGTATTATGACCTTTGTTTCTTGATATTACATCTGAACTGTGGATGCTAGCTATTGATCCAGGGACTAGCATTGTAAACACAGGGGACTCAATCTTATTAAAGGTTGGGGACGCTACAGAATGGTATCAGAGCATTGTGTTGCCTGTAGGATTTGTAACCCTAGGATTGGACAAAAACCCTTAGACAATAGGAGTTGTCTTATTCCAAAACTTATTTACAAAACAATCTTGTAAACTCTTTCCTCAACCATTTTGGTTTCAACTCTACTTCTCTTCTACTTCAAAACTTGATGGAAAAGCCTACCCCATGACCAAAGACTTCATCATGAGCAAAAGACTTCTTCAACACTTCCAACTCTAATGACTTCAACTTCTTTAACTCCAATGACTTTAACATCTTCAACATGTACACCAAGGACTTCAAATTGGATATCACTAAAGACGACAAGTCTTGAGTAACATTTCACTTGAAGACTAGGGAAACACAACTTAGAAGAAGCCATCACCACCTTTGAAGATTTGTGAACAAGAGACAAGAATTCTCCAAGGATACAAAGATCTCATTCAAGAAGAATCAACCAAGAAGAATGGAAAGATCACAAGTGAACCATATAGATGGACCACCATATTTTAGTTAAGTCAAACCCACCAACTTATGTGGTGTAACAAAAATATTTTGTTGCCTAAGTATGTGCCTGAAACTGTTGTTTGAGTGGAGTGTTTGTTTGTGATTGCTTGCACATTGCTTGTGTGAATTGTGATGTGTGTGATTAGGATTGATTCCTTAGAAAATCTCTTGCCTATTCTAATCCCCTCCAACCCAAACAGATGACTTCTCCAAGAGACTCCAGCATCAAGGATGATGACAACAACAACAACCAAGAGGACAACATGAGAGAACTCCTAGCAACCCAACACCAGTTGAACCAACTAACAACTCAGTTCATAGCTAACAATAGTGATAAAGACCCTACCTTGCAAAAGTTTTTGGAAGAACAATCCCAACTGATGCTTAAGGTGACTAATCAAATGATCAGCATGGAAGAAAACTATCCCAAAAGAGTGTATGACAACAAGGATGACAAGAATATTATTCTAGATGGAGCCCCAGCTTGCATTATTTGTGGAGACAAGGATCACACTTCCAAGGAGCATGAAGATCAATGCCCCAATTGTGAAGAGGAACATCCAGTTGGCCAATGCCCCACATCTCAAGTTACTTGTTACCTTTGTGAAGGAAACGACCATGTACCTACTCAATGCCCCATCTATGCCATTGTTGAACAAAGAAAACAAGAAGGATCCAAGTATGCCAAGAATGTTGATGACAAAGGAAAAGGACCACTTATACCTCCAAACAAGACAACCCAATTCAAAGGATCAAAGAAGCCCAAGAAACCAAAGCAAGACATGAGCCTTGTGCAATGTCAGAATGTAAGGAAATGGGACACTACCCCAGTGGATGCCCAGAGAACCCAAAGAATAAAGAGATCGGCCAAGTAGTGTGCAACAACTGCAAAGAGCTAGGCCACTATGTAGCCACTTGTCCACAAGAGCAACGTAAAGAACTCCAAGATATCCACTGTTTCAATTGCAAGAAACCAGGACACTATGTAAGCAACTTCCCAGAAAAGATGAAGAACAAGATAAACAAGTCTATGGAGAAACCCAACCTTAGCCCATGAGTCAAGCATGGAAACAAAGGACACTAAGCAGAAGTTTTCCAAGAAGAAGTTTTCCAAGATTCCAAGCAAGCCAAGATGTAGTTTAGTTTGAAATTATAAGGGTGGTAGTACCCTAGTTGTTTTGAACCTGCTTGTAACCCTAGCCTCCCCAAATCTCGGGACGAGATTTATTTTACAGGAAATTGTCACATCCCAAGATTTTCCAAATCTTGTAATGTGAACAATATAATAACAAAATAAATTTTTGTTGAAAATCAGGGTGAAAAGAAACTTTTGTTTCTAAAAGGAGACTTAAAATCCCATCTTGAACAAACTTTGGTTAAAGTTTGAATTCAACAAAAATCCAAAATCAAGGGAATTGCATTCCTCAATGAATGTATCTAGAAATTTGAACATTTGGAAAGTAATCCAAAACCCTAAACCCTAATGGAAGGAAATTATTTTCCAAAGTTACCCCAAATCTATGGATTTGATCCATACCAAAGTTGATCAACAAATATTCTCAAAGGATCAAGAAAAGACCTTAGAGATTGGTTTCACTTAGTTTGGAACCATAGGCAAAATCTTGTGAATAATATAAGATAAGGAAATTGAATTTCCAAAGCCAATAAAGCCCTTACCAAAAGCCATACCAATTGGTGATCAATAATCCTAAAGGGATTTATAAAGATAAAACATTTATCAAAGGAAAATAAATTGTTTTGGAAACACAAATTTAGATCTTTTAATAAAAGACTTTGGTTTCAAATGAAAAGATAAGCCAAATTAATTTTGGCCAAACTTTTGAAATAAAATATTTTGTTTTGATAAAGTGAGTAAAGGTTTATTTAAATAAAATAAAGGATTTAAATATCCAATTTTATTTAAGTAAAAGCTTTTCCCATTTTAAATGAACACCAAGTATTTTATTACTACTTTGAAATCTTTTATTAAAAGGTTTTGCTTTGATTAAAATGAGTAAAGGATTATTTAAATAAAATAATAAGGATTTAAATATCCAATTTTATTTAAGTAAAGGCTTTGCCATTTTAATTAAAACACCAAAACTTATTTATTTATTTAAATAAGTTTCCAAGTATTCCTTTGTTTTTCAAATTAAACCTTCTGGTTTGGTTTTGAAAATAATTGGATTTCAAATGGAAATTTTGTTAAATAAATCAAACCCTAATAACTAAAGATCCACTTTATTTAAATAATAAATGGATCCTAAAATAAATAAAATAATATTTCATTTTGAGATTTGGATTATGTTGCCAAACATAACCAAATTCAAAGTGAAGTTGAGTGATTGTTTGAAATTGTTTGAATGTGTGAAAAATTGTTTGAAATTCAAAACAGAAAAAGAATTAGAAAAGAAAAGAGAGCGATGAAATAAAAAATAAGAAAAGGTTGACCCAGCCCAATAGGCCAGTCCAAGATTCTCCCTCAAGGAAAACATTTTACACCCAGATTCGACTCCACCGAGTCAATGACCACCAGGACCCACACCTCCTCTCTCTCACTCACCGACAACAGACCCCACCTCCTCTTATTCTCCTTCCCAACTGCTTTTCCTCACTCGTAAACTAACCATGGAGTATGACAAGTGGACCCGTTCCTTCTCCTTTTCCCATCGATCAGAGGACCCCACCGACAACCTGTTCATCGTCGCTTCCACCATGACCAATTCTTCCTCCTCTCGTCGGCCATTTTCGCTTTGATTCCACGAATTAATTCAGAACGCTACGTTAATCTCGTCGTGACCACAGCTACTTAAACGCCATCGCCTTCTCCTCCATTTCCCCAGACGCCTCACCTAGCGTGCCCAGTGCTCAATTCCTTCAGACCTTGCCATTGTCTCCGAAGTCGAGTAGCAATTCCGCCAAGACTCGCCGCCTCTCCTCCCGAGCACCCTAGCAGCTTCTCCACTCCGGCGCTTCAGACGTATCTTACATTCACCCGGGTGCCCTAGAACTCGACTTGCCGTCGCGGTGAGCATCACCGTCGCCGCTTTCTCCATGAAGCTTCGGTGAATTCGTCCGCCCAAAGATCTCTCGATCATGCTCACTTGAACCCCATGATCAACCGCATCTTACCGTGCCTTTGTTTTGCCTTAGGGCGATCTCAGGCGACGACTCCAAGCACAGCAGTGTCGTTCGCTTCTTCTCCGCAACGCTTCGTAAGCCTCGACCGCCCGACCCTTTCGTTTCACGCACGACTCGCCTCGATCTTGCGATCTAACCGTGACGCCATTTCGCTTTGAGGTGATCCACAGATCGCCTTCAACCACAGACGAGCCGTCCGACGCCGTTTTCTACTCCGCGAGCAATTACGCTCGACCCGGCGCCTCGTCAAGCCATCAAGACGCCGAGCTTCACCGCAACCTCTTGAGCATGGTGAGCAACTTCCTTTCTCCTCACCAGAAGCCCCAGCTCACGCCGCGGTACAAACAGCAGCGCGCGAGCGCACGGCTGTCAGATCGCCATCAGCCGGCCATCACTGCTGCAGCCCAGCCGGTAGCCAGCCACCTTTCCGTCGATGCGATGACAGCCGTTCGATCCAGATCGGACGAGTACGATAGAACCACTTACGCGCGAATAGGTACGCTCTCTGGACCACACGATCTCATTTAGATCCAACGGCTACAGAGCGTGATCCGCAGCGAATCGGTACCGAATTTAATAGAATTACGCCGCGTGTCCCTATTCTGTTTAAGACAGAATTTGAAAACAGAAACTTTTGCCAATTTCAAACCCATGTATCTTTTGATCCACATGTCCAAATTTTACAAATTTGATGTCGTTGGAATCAGCAAGATAAGATCTAACCAACCCTACCCTTAGTTTAGCAAATAGTATTTGTTAGCTTGTTTGATTTTGCAGATTCTTTTGTGTGCTTGCTAACATTAGAAAAATCATTTAAAAATGATTCTTAGGTTAAAACCTTTGCAAATTGGGTTGTTGTGACCTTACTGACCATAGGAACCAACCCATAGTTTGGAAAGTGATTTTGGAAATGAATAGGATGGATTAATTAGTTTAGTCCATTTCTAGCTAACTAAAACTATTTGTTTTGTTTATGAAAATGCTTTCATAAAGAAAACTTTGGAGAAAATGTTTTGAACCAAACCTACTGACCCAAAACACCAAGTTTTGCAATAGCAACTCATTTGGTGAAACCTATAGGTTAATACCCTAGTAGAAATGTTTCTACACCACATAGAATGACACTTTGTTTTGCAAATGGTTTTATAGTGAAACCTTTTGCAAATGACTTAGCCACTTCACAAAATGACCAATAGGTGTGCCCAAATGTCTACGACCCATTAGGAACCCCTTTTTCTCAAACAAAACAAGGCTTGGCATGCTTGCATGCATTAATTTAACTTTGCCACTTTGGTAAATGACCATTTTGGATCTTACAAAGTTTAGGAATCTAATGGAGACCCTCTTTGCAAATGACTTTGCCATTTTGGTAAATGACCAAATTGGAACTTACAAAGTTTAGAAGCCTAGTGGAGACCACCTTTACAATTAGAACCATCCTTTGCATGCTTGCATGCATTTCTTGATTTTGTTATTTTGTGCGTGTTGTTTTGCTTGATTGGTAGATTAAGTTTGTGCCTTGCTTGATTGATTGTAGTGACTTGAAGAGTGTGAGTGTTGCAAGGACAAGGAGTGAACCTATACCCTCTACCAAAAAGGCAAGTGATGCTTCATATCTTATGTCCCATTATTTTCACTATGCATTAGTGTTTTTGCTAAGTAAAACTTGCATGGTTTCTATTTAGCTAAGTATAGACCTTACTATAGGAAAACTAGTAGATAAATCCTTAGAAGGATTTTCCTAAGATAAGAATCCTATTACTACCAAGCTTAGCCTAGCTAATAGAAAACTTGGGTGGTATATATTCACTATGGAAAAATCTCTAAGTCTGAGGACTTATGTTTTTGATTAATAAAATAACTAAGTTAATGAATCACCTGGGTGGAAATGGAAGGAATGGTTTATGTTGAGTGGTTCACAAGGCCATGGACTTGGCTTGTGTATCTCACTTGTGGATGGCCACCCAGGAAACAAAGAGATTTGAGATGTCAAATGTTGAGAAGCTTCAAGTGCAACCACTTGGCAATATGGGCTCTGCCATGATCATATAGGTTGCAAGAACTTAGCCACATGGACAGTGGGTGGTAGTGATTGATAGGTTGGAGCGCGTCCATGTTGGTCTAAGGGAAAGCTTCTGAAAGATTTTGTCTTGGGAAACCAAGTCTTGTGGGTAAAGTGCACCACCTCTGCAGTGTAAAACCTAAGTACTTAGCCATGTCCTGGTAAAGGACAATTTGAGCATCAAGACATGGGAACTTCAAGAATCTCATCACTCCAATTTCTAAATAAAATTTGTGGGTGAACAAGGGTTGTGTGAAATTCTTCAATCTTTGATGGAGAGATGGCTTGGTACAAGGATCTCAAAATCTTAGATTGGGAAAATTGTTTTTGCCAAGAAAATCTTCAGTCTTTGATTGGTAGATGCCTTGAGAGGATCTTCAGTCTTTGATTGGTAGATGCCTTGGTAGTTTTTGCCAAACAAAACTTAGTATTTTCAAAATGATAGGAAAAATCTATTTTGAGCAATGCAAGCCTCAGCTCCACTTAGCCAAATGCATATAGATGATAGACTCCACTATACTACCAAAGTATCACTTGCCAATACAATTCAAATGTATTGACCCTTGTGGCTGTAACTTATGATGTTGCAGGTTTGATTGATTTTAGTGAAGATTGATTGATTAGGATTACAAAGTCTACAACCAACATCTGCCTGTGGCACTTTGAAGATGAAGGACCCATGACTATAGTTATTCCGCTGCAATGTAATGTAAATAGCCAATGAGCTATGTTTGATGTAATAAAACTATTTTATTCCTGGTTATAAAGTTGTATTATGACCTTTGTTTCTTGATATTACATCTGAACTGTGGATGCTAGCTATTGATCCAGGGACTAGCATTGTAAACACAGGGGACTCAATCTTATTAAAGGTTGGGGACGCTACAGGCAGGGTGCCAGGAAGAGATTTAGATCCATCCCGATCTAGGGATGGAGATGATGGCGGCTACAGACTCTTTCGTGGAATTTTGATCGGGTACTTAGGGTTTTTGTATTGGAGGCGATATATAGGCGAAAGGGGAGGCCGAGGGGGTGCCCTACTCGGCCACACCACCCCCTGGCGCGAGCCTGGCCTGGCCGCGTGGCCACGTGGTGTGGGCGGCCTCTGGCCCCTCTCCGTCTCGTCTTATGGCTCCATGTCCCCCTCGGTGAAATATTGACTTTGGCTTTTGTCCCGTCCAATTCCGAGAATATTCATTTTCTGACTTTCCTAGAACCAAAAATAGCAGAAAACAGGCAGCTGGCACTGTGGCATCTTGTTAATAGGTTAGTCCAAGAAAGTGTATAAAAATACTACAAAGTGTGGACAAAACATAAGAAAGTAGATATAAAACAAGCATGGAACATCAAAAATTATATATACGTTTGCAACATATCAACGTCCCCAAGCTTAACTCCTGCTCGTCCTCGAGTAGGTAAGTGATAAAAAGAAAGAATAATTTTTGAGGTGACATGCACCATCATAAACTAGACCAAAGTATTTGTAAAACATTGATAGCTGGGATCATAGTACTTTAACATAGCATGGAATATATAGTTCTAACAATAAGACATAGCAACTATGTTTTAACATGAAAATGCACAAACAAAAGATTCATGAATAACAATGCTTTGCAAGACGTTTGTTTGTTTCACATAAAGAAAACATAGTGATAATGGTATTCAGTTTGTCCCTCATAGTGTAGCAAAATATAAATGCATAGGACACCTTCAAAGTTCACAAGGGTGACTAGATACAAATAGTTTAAGAAAAAGCAATATCAAAGTTATGCATCAATCAACAAGTCTTGGGACAATGCACATTAAACTAAGAATGGCCACTATGCTCTCTCAATAGGTGCATAAAGATAGAAGATGGAGACTCAACATAAAAGTAAACGAAAGGCCTTCATAGAAGGGAGCAGGGATTCAAGTCTCATAAAGAGCTTCCAAAAATTATGGTACTTATTAGCTTTCAGCTCTCATTGCCCCTATCACAAGCATCTTTAGGTGATTAAGGTTAAAGTGACACAACTAAGAGGATATGCTTGACAAGTTATAAGTTGAAATCTCATGCCCCTTACTTATGAGTACCGAACCTCATGCTACTCAACTTCAGTCACAAGTAAGCTCTTGTCATTGTAAGTACATATGTATCATAGAGAACCGCCAACAGGGTACCCCTTGCCCCATGACACAGGAGCTATCCCATATCAAAATGACAAGGCAACAGACAATGAGGATCTCAGTGATCTTTTTATTTGCTATTTGCATAGGTTTTTATTGAGGATGCTTCATAGAATGCTCATTATACTTATGCTACAAGTTTCCACCATGATTAGGCATGTCTTAGGCTAGCGGCCCAGACGTTTTCTCTAACACACATACAAACTCCATGATCTTACAAGTTCCCCTTTTATTTCAAACCACTGGGATCCATAAGCAAAAGAATCATGATATCAACGGAATAATAAGTGCAATGTTGAAAGCGTCCCCCATGATACATGGTTCTGCTAACTTTAACTTATAAAGCGCAAGAATATATGCAAAATGGTTCAAGATTATTAAGTGCAAGAAAGTAAAGTGTGCCATCAAGTTCGTGAGAGCTTTAATCACTAGTTTTCTCAAAACAAGTTTAATTCAGAAGGTAGATAAAACATGAATATACTTGGAATAGCAAATGCTAATAGGTAGGTATGGTGGAATCTTTGGAATAACTTGGTTTTATTTGGAGTTGGATGCATGAGTAGAACTCATACTTTGTATGGAGGCTAGCAAAAGACTGGGAACGACCAACTAAGAGAGCAATAATGGCCATAATCCTGCGAAGCGACAAAACATCATTAATTAAAGCATAAAGTGATATTACAAGTCGAAAACTAAAGGATCATAAAGGCTATGGTGACTTTGGATAGTCATAACATGGTGTGAGCATGCGCCAAGTCAACACAAATAAAGCATCAAAGGAGAATACCACAAGATTATGCTTTAATATGCTAAAACAACGCATGATTCTTTCAAGGAACATTAAGCAATCTCAATTGTTTATAACATGTCATGCTACAGCAAAAATCACTAAGCATAAAGCCAAAACAATATCAAGCATGACATGACAAAGCATAGGCCACAGTCAAAAACAAGCTCTTTTTACCACTTAAATATGAACTTTTCCTACTCTTTTCCAGTCCAAACCAATCTTATTTGAAAACTAATGTATGAATGAGGGGGTACAACCAATTTATTCAAGCAAACTAAGCAAACCAAGCAAACAAAAATGAAAACGAAGACACTCCAAGAACAACACAACTATGCATGAAATAATAAAGATGAAGTGTTTGGAAGAAACCTGAGTTTTTTATTGATAAAGAAGGGGATGCCTTTGGCATCACCAAGCTTTGACGCTTGTACCTCTTGAATATTTCTTGAGGTGACATGGGTGGCATCCCCAAGCTTAAGCTTTAGTCCATTCTTCATCTCATTACATCATTCTTTCCATACACCTAAATTTTTTCTTTCATCCAAAACTTCACACAATCTTCATTAGCAACATTAGTGTACTCAAGATAATAAGTCTTTTGGTTCAGTTCTAACACAAGTAAAACTTCCATTAAAACACAATCTACTGTAGCACTTCCCTCAAAAAGCTCAATTCCCCAAAAAGAACCCAAAAAGGAATCAACAAGAAGCAAATGCAAATAATGGCAGAAATCTGTCAAAACAGACCAGCAGGTAAAAATCAATTTTTTAGAATACCTTATGTTGCTCAAATGGAAAAGTTTTGAACTAACTAAAGTTGTATAACAACATGGGGCAGAAGCTCAAAACATTACAGCTCAAACCGACGTACAGAGATTTTACACGAATTTTTACAGCGAAGCACAAAAATCTTTTTCTGGACAACAACTTTCCCAAGCATTACTTCTCTCTCATTAGAGGTTACTCTTGGCATAAAAATCAAATAAAAAGGATAATGAGCAGTTATTACTGCGGTAATAACTTCCAAGACTCATCTAAAACTTTTGGGTTATCTCCCAATAAGTACTTTTCTTTAACGTCTTTAAGTTAGGCATAAGAAGCAACAAAAAAATCAAGTGTTCTAAAATGAAGAATAATTAAGAGCAAACTTTGTTTTAATAGGAGAGGCAAAATAAATCTTCTCTCTCTTCTTAGGGAACTGTTCTATACCTTTCTTAAGTGGGAGTTGGTATTTAATGGTGCATTCTTTCATATCAATAATGGCACCAACAGTTCTAAGAAAAGGTCTTCCCAAAGTAATAGGACAAGAAGCATTGCATTCAACATCCAAAACATAGAAATCAACGGGGACATAGGCATTGTTAACCATAATAAGAACATCATTAATACTCCCCATGAGTTTCTTTTTAGCATTATCATCAAGTGGGACATTTAAATAGCAATCTTCCAATGGTGGCAAATCAAGCATTTCATAAATCCTTCTAGGCATAATAGAAACACTACTATCAAGATCACATAAGGCTTTGAGATCAAAATCATTCACTTTCATATTAATGATGGGTTCCCAACCATCCTCTAATTTGATAGGAATAGAAGCTTTATGTTTCATCTTTTCATCTTTAATTTTTATAAGAGCATCAGTAATGTGTTTTGTAAAGGCCATATTCATAGCACTAGCATTAGAACTTTTGGTAAGATTTTGTAGGAACATAATTACTTCAGAGATATTGCAACCATCAAGATCAAAATCATAATTATCTTGTATCTTACGATAGTTGATTCTACACCAAATCGTACTTCATCACGTAGAATTCTCAAGTGAATCCCACATGATTTACTTCCCATTACATCTATACATTCTCTAATGGTCTACCCTATGTGGTATAGTGGTATCAACTAGTGGTAAGATTCTGCTTCTTCACAGGGATTCTAAATATAGACTCAATCACTAATACTACTACACATGATATGTTGATCTTAGCCATAATCTTCTTTGATATTTCCACTTACATAAGATATCTTAGTGGTATTATACCTATTTAGAGCTACGCTAAAATGGCTTTTCTCTAGAGAAGACATATAACTAACCTTTAAGAAAGATGATAAAACATCCAACTTAAGTGTGACAAGGTTTATCCTCAAGTGGATATCCATCACAAGTCTTGGTTTAGATAAGATGGCTCCTATATTCACTATCCAACCTACAGATCTTCCTAGAAGTGTTTTAATCCTAAGGTCAAAGCATATGATCTGATACCAGCTATGGTGACCCAAGACACCACTACATGATGTAGTACACTATAGTCGTTGACATAACACCAATGAAACACCGTTCACTAGTAGTACATCCCTTAGAGTGGTACAACAGAAACATAGCAGGTCCAAGACATGACTATAGATTACAACTCGACACTTTACAAAAGATCCAAAGAACACTCTAGGTTAAAGAGAGAAAGAAACTTCTTACAAAGAAGAACCAGAAATAATAACTCAAAACTATCTAGCTAATAAGACTAGCATCTAAACTATCTGGCTTGCAATTGCTGCTAGTGCAATGCTCTACAGAAGTAGGTGTTATGGCTAGAGTATATACTCATATCTAATCAAGATCATCGCCTTTGCTTTGGCTGATGTATATGTTAACTCCATTGACTTTATTGAAGAACTTGAGATGCCGATGATGGTTTCTTGAGCATAAATTGATGTTAACATCGTCTTCAATTACTTAGAACATAGCACGGGTTAAGAAGGTATGGTTGAGTACGAGCGTACTCAGCAAGTTCACTAAAAAAGGAGTGTATGATGCATTATCTCTACAACTATAGACCAAATGCCGTAGGCAATGCAGGTTTTCATAAACATTTCTTCAAAGGTTTCTTTTATTCTAAAAACTATGTCCAACAGCCTTCACAGGTTGACCAGAACCTTCGTGGGGTTCCTTTCCTACCGCGTTCATAGCTCCTTCCCGGAACAGGGAGTAACATGTCACAGTTCTCACACTCTGCAGAGGTGTGTTGCTTTACCCATGAGAGACCAAATCCTTGTTGCACAAACTGGGCGATCTTTCCCGTCCACAATTCCATGATGTGGGGCCCAGTAGATGACCCAAGCCAATCACTGCCCCCTTCACGACCCCGCATATCCCCTTGGCCACATATTGAATTACGGCAATGGTTGGTATAGACCGTTCAGATGCTAGAACTATCGTGGGATGTTAAGGGTTCCCACCCATATGCTGCATATCCTCTAAGAATTACCAATTAATGCACACTACAAGCATAACAGCCACGACCTGCACATCCGGATACATGTGAGAGGAAGAAGATGCAGCTGACTTCTCCGTCCCATTCCAAATCTCATGGTTAACACGTAATATACGGCGCTAGAATCACTGGCGACATTGGTTGTTAAGTCCTAGATGATACATTCATGTGCAATGGCATTTCCATTCCCAGTTATGATAGATTAGCTGATCACCCTAGATCAGTAACCGATACTTCAAGTTAATTACGAAAAGAGTGTTTTCGACCTTTTTGAAATGCAGGTGATGACAACAGTTGAGTTACAAGCATAGAAAATAATCAAAGGACATGAGTAAGTGTGAACTTGCCTTTTGTGATTGCAAGATTATGTAATCATGGGCTTCAAGACAATAGAAGATCCAAATTCTGTAAACAACATCATTGGTCCGGTAAGGACAAATGTTTAAAGAAGCAAGATGTCGTTATGCATAAGTAATGTAATGCAGTTTGATAAACGCGAATCCCCAGACTAATCGTATTTGATCTAGGGTTTGAAACTTGTGATGAGTTCTTTGGAATGTGTTGCACTTTTATACCAATTTCACACTTGTGCTTCTTATTAAGGCTTGTGAGAGTGTGTGTGAAACAGTATGTAAATGCAACAAGTAACATTCAATAACATAGCATCTAAGATGTTGACAATTGATTCAAAGTTTATTCTATACAAGCTTTCTATTATAACCTTAGAGAATTAAAGACAAATGTAGAGTTCATTTATATTTACTTTTAAAAGAATTACTTTTGACGAAAAGGTTACCTCTTAAGTAAAATCATTTCAATCATCAACTTACACTTTTAAGGTGTCTTATTAACTAAGATTATTAAAGGGGAAATATTACTACATTAAACAATCACAGCACAAGTGGTGGAGCTTTACATGTTTTGAATGAGGCACCACATTATAGATGGTGGACTTCTTAATAGTCCACAAAGTCAGAATTTAAGTATTATTACTTGAATGAGGTGGTGTTTGATTAAAGTTATAAGTGGATGCATTCACTTTCCTATCTTTAAAGTCAATGGATATACTTCATAAGTAAAGAATATGTATTACTTCAATTACTTTCGAACTTGGTTTAAATCTTTAAGTGGTTTTCTCAAACTTGTGAAAGAATTAGTAATTAAGAGTTTGGTGATTTTATAAGTGATTAAAGGCCTTATGAAGAACAATACACTATTTTAGTTGATTTTATAATTGGTAAAATCTTTTTAGGAAAATTAAGATACACTCAATTTAAGATGATATTTTTAGTCAGTACATCTTAAGATGGTTAGACCTGTTTTGACTTCACTTAAACATCAATTGAACTTGTTTTTACACTTTTATACTTTAAACAAATAATGCTAAAGGCAAAGTAAAGATTTATGTATTTTTAATCCATTAAGATATTTGGAAATAATTTGAATCAAGACTTAATAAATATTTTCATTTATTTTACTTCAAATGTGAAGAGTTTTATTTTTAATGTGTAGATTTTATTTTTGTGATCATTTTGGTAAATTATAGGTATTTGTGTGATTTTTAAATAATAAGATATGATTTTTATAAGTTTTATCACTTTATAAATACTAAATAAATAATAAGTATTTAGTTAAGTATCACACAAATGTACAAAATAATTTTATAAATGTATATTTTGTTTTTCTATTAATTTTGATATATTATACTTAACTTTATGAATTTTAAATAATAAAATAAATTTATTTAAGATTTATCCCTAATAGGTTATATACTAATAATTATTATTATATTATTTAAGTTGGAAAATAAAATATGATAATAGGTTTAGAATATAGAATTTATTTTTCTAAACATTTTGATATATAATATATATTTTCTAAATTATAAAATAAAAGATATTCAATTTATAAGATTTAATCAATTCCTGAAATTATTAAACAAATTTTAAAAGATTTATTGCGTCAGAGTGACATCAGCATGACACAACCCTAGCTAGTAACACTTTTCTTACTCATCTAAATCTAGCCCAAAGGCACTGATGTGTGGGACAGTGGCCACGTCGGTAACCATGCGGGCGTGGACCGGTCAACATGCTGACTTGGTCAAGGATGACGCAAGCCCGGCGTCGACATGACGTCTCCTCGCTAGTGACGCATAGACGGCGAGAGGCGGCTGTGATATAGTGCGATTTAGGAAGCGTGCTTGGTGTCGTTGGAAAGAGGGAACCGAGGCGAACCCTGTGGTGGCACCGCCGCCAACTATTGGTCACCGGAGAGCAGTGCACGACGGCGGCTGGCGGCGGTGCATGGCGGTCTATGGCTCTACGATGATGTAGGGCGAAATGAAGAGATTTGAGAGGTCCATAGGGACCGATAGCTCATGCTGATGTTATTGCCGTGGTTGATGACGATGATGGTGCTCCGGTACGGCCTAATCTTCACGGACTCCGACGATCACTAGCGAAAGGGAACGGAGAAATCACCATGACTCCAAGCGCCCCTTGCTCCATTGTTACCCCTCAAGAGACAAGGACGGCGAGGCACTTCTCCTCAACCACTCCACGATCTCAGGGACGACCTCTACTGACGACGATGGTCGGCTCTGACTGGCTAGGGTTTTGGCTGGCCTCTGCGTCATAGAGAGGAAGAGAGCGAGCTAGAGAGAGAGAGTGGATGGGGATGAGGATGAGTGAGCGTCTTTGTCACCTCCTTATCCCCTCCAAGCGACGACATCATGGATCTCCACGTCGGCGAGCAGCGGCGCTAGTGCCATCGAGCTGCTTCGGCTGATGTGCTAGGTGGACGACGGTGATAAGCGGGACAAACCGGTACGTTGGGCTGGGCCATGACTAGGCTTTGGCCGAGTGAGCGGGATGTGGCTGAGGTTGCTCGCGGCGTCAGATAGGTGAGGAATGAAGTGGGCCATGGGCCATTTCCGCTGGCAGTTCTTTTTCCTTTTCTTTATTCTGTTTCTATTTTCTATTTTCTTTTCTATTTATAAATTCATTTCAAATTTTATCTCTACAATGGTTTAAATCCTCAGAGTTCTGGTGTAATATTCCAAATGGTTTACAGATTCATTATACTAAATCTTTTCTTCATTTTCCTTTATCTTTTCGAAATCCATGAGTGTATGAAACTTTCTTTTATTTAGTAAAGTAAATACCAATTAGGGTTTTATGGATTTGTTTCTTAAATATAAATCTTATATAAAAACAATGTTATTGTTTTCACTTCATAATTGTAATGATAAGGATTTAAAATGGTGAATGATTAAATACACTCTATTCATATTTAGCCTCCCTTAAGAATTGATATATATCCACTATAATGTCCTTAATCTTTATGATTAATAATATGGTGGTTTCAATTTCATGATCCTCCAAACTTGGTGATATCTCCTATTCAAACTCTACTTAGTTTGTGGGGTTTAGAACTACCATAGAACAATCTTGGTTGAGTCCTTATGCACAAATAACAATCAATAGTGGAGAAAGGAAGATACTCATTTACAAGTGGTTATCCTCAGTTTGGAGAATATTGAATAGACTCACGGTCTATTATGTTTATGGATTAATACTAAGGTTTACAGTCACTACTTATGAATCTCTTAAAGTGAGATATTGGAATTACTTCCTAGAGTAATTGTCAACACCCGGATTTTTAATCCCATATGCCTGTTATGCCATACATCGCAATCCCAGGATTACCATTTTGCGAGATATAACAGATTGGATATCACAGTATATCATCCATTGCAAACCATAATAAGGTCTTACACCAATAAAGGATCTCATGATCCAGTCTTAATACAAACAAGCAGTGGAATAATAAGCGTAGCGGTGGGCTCCATCTTCAGGGTCACAGGCAATGCTGACGATGGGAGATGATCCTAGTTGTCGTAGCCGTCCTGCTGTCCATCTTCCTGATAGTCCTCCTCATAGTCTGGCCACGGGAATAGCTAGGGACAAAGCCATGAGTACTGTTTAAGTACTCGTAAACTATCACTAACAGGTAAGGTAGTCCTAGTAGGAATGCTAAGCTCTAAGTTTATTTGCAAAAGCTAATTTTAACCTAAGCTGAGTTCAGAAACAAAGAAAGTTAAAATAATGTTCTAAATTACTTAGGTTGGGAACTTATTTTTCATAGTCACAACCCTATTGTGGTCAAGTGAAGTCACAATTCATTTCACAAGTCATTTTGAAAACATCGGACGACATAACAGTATGGCCACTCCAACTGTCCATGACCGTGGACGCGGCTATTCGAATAGTTTGACACTCTCTAGAGGTGGTACACTTTCACCACAAAATTCAATACATCCGTCAGGGATAACCCTGAATCGTCATACTTAGTATGTGGAAAATCAATCATAACCTTTCCTTTACACACTCTAGTATAAGCACCTCTCCTATGAGTTTGGCCACCCAGCCATGGCCATCTGCCATCCTGGGCACTACATAGGTGGGTATCATCAAGAGGTAGCCTCAGCTCAAACCTCTCCCACGAGGGAACTCATACTAATGCATATAAACTTCCGGCTAAGCCTTACCCAATTTAGGTATTGTGGTTGTGCGGTAAAATTGGAATGGTATCGCATCCGAACCCCACCATTAGTTTTTGTAAAGGGGCTAAGGCTCATGCCTCAACATTTTCATCATCAAAACTATTTGTGTTTCTCAACACATGTAAAAACATCTCAATAGAATGACTCATCATTCCAAGGTTTTCATAATCATTTTCACCAAGTATTCCCATCTAAAGTGATAAAGTTTTAAGGCTTAGCACTAGCCACTAAGGTTAAGAGTGTTCACTAATGAGGGATGCTAATCTCAATCTCATGCCATAGAATTAAATCTAGTATAGGCCTAGTTTTATACTCTTTATTCTATCTATACTACTTCCCAAAATCTCACAAAGCATTACTAAAAGTAAAGAAACTTTGGTAAAGCAAAAAGTAAAGCTTGCAAGTAAAACTTGGGATGGGTATAAATCAAAATGTATAACCAACCATGCCTAATGCATCTTGCTTAGGTCATCTTGTATAATTCTATCCTTCTAATAATAGATTGCCTTGATTGGTGCAGTGATTGAAGTTTTCCTCGTCTTCTTCGGGGTAGAACTCCTCCTCCTCGTAGACTTGGTCGGTACTATCGTCTATAAAGGAATACGGGGTACACAATCACCAAACAATACTTAACTAAGTCTAATTAGCACACTAAGGCACATACTTGATGATCTAGCATCATCACACTCATCACAAGATTTAATGAACTAGTTTAATTTAGTTCATTTGAAAAAAGTACTTTCTATTCATTGAAATTAATTAATATTTAATATTCTCCAATTAAAATATGGGATCATGTGGACACACGTGATCACCACATATTCTAGTACATGTGAATGTGACTTAAAGGGTTGGTATTATTTTATAATGTTTAAGATCATAATTTAAATGATTTAAAGTGACTAGAGATGCCCTAATAGCATTCTTTTGGTACTAATCCAATGTCACTGCATGCAAACCTTAATATTATTATGTATTCAGATAGGTATTGTCAAATGTGATTTTTGAGAGTTGGAATCAACTCAAAAGCTATTATGGTTGATTTTTAAAAAATGTTTGAATGTAGAAAAGTCTTTGTTTTGTTATTTTTCTATATGTGATCTCTAACTCCAATTGATTTAAATCCAACAGTCTTGGATAGATATTTTAATTGTCTTTCTTACAAAATTTGAATCATGCCATTTGGTCAAGTGAAACTGTCTGAATTGATTTTTGAATAAGTGGATAGATTCTAGTTTCAACAAAATTGGAAAATACTAATTTGAATCGGTGGGCTAGCTGAAAGGGCTGCTGTAGGGGGTCCAAAGGCGTCGGGTTGTTACGATTAGACTACGATCGAACGGCTGTGGTTCATCGTCCCCAGTGAACAAGTCTTTGGCGAGGATGAATCCTAGCGGCATGGTGGAGGTCTACGGGGGCTCACCTGGGCTCCAGCTACGATCGGCGGTGGGGGCGTTCGAGCTGGTAGACGATGGTGGTTCGAGGCATGGTCGTGGCGGCTCCTGGGGCAGCTCCAATCGACGGTGCCTCTTCTCTTCTGCAGCGGTAAACTCCGGCGAAATTCCCGCGGACTGAGGCTTGCCTTGCTCCGGGGAGAGTGTGGGAGGATCAGTGGTGAGAGGGGAGTGGAATGGTGTGAGGATTGGAGGCGGAGAAGGCCTCCTTTATAGGACCGAGGTCTGGTGCAGCGCTGCCTGGTGGCGTGCACAGGATTAACGGGCGGCTAGAGGTAGGGGATAGTGCATGGTCTCCTAGCGGTCCTCTCTGGCTTAAAGGCGAGGCATGGGCGGTCGCATTGGGTCAATAGTGGGTGGTGCTCTGTGCGGCAGAGGCGGTGTTCGATGCGGCACACGGTGGATATGGGTCAAGCGACGGCGAACGGGGATGTCTGGGCGGCTACTGGGGTCATGGCGGAGCAGTGCACGCGGGGTGAGGTCGAGGCACGGCGTGCACGGGCTGGTCCGGTGCAGCGCTCTAGCGCGTGCTCGGCATGGCGCAGACGCTCTGGGCGCGGCTTTGTAGGGGTGGTCCACTGCTTGGCCTCGCTCGAGGAGTGGACAGGGCGGCGGTGAGGTCTCAGCTACCTCCTAGGCATCATAGGAGAGCTCAGGGCGGTCTGCTGGGATCGGTCCATGGTCGGCCTGGCGCGGTGGCTTCGGGCGGCGATGCACTGGTGCCAAACGGCCAAGGGGGTGCTGGTCTACTGCTTCTCAACACCAGGGAGAACAGGGGGAGTAGAATGAGGGCAAATGGTCTAGTGATCAATGCCCAAATAGTGAAGTTAGGCAGACGTTTTATTCTATGCCTGCCAGGTGTTTGTTTAAATGGCCGAAAGAAAATTAAATTTGAATTTTGGCTCAATTTTGGTGAGTGATCTACACTTATGCTTGGTTATCTATGGTTACTTGGGATTGGCAAGGTGAACTGATTTGGTGGGTTTTTTGAAAAAGTATGATCTTCACATATGAGTTGGATTCAATTTTCAATTGTCATTTAAATTGCTTTGCTATAGGTTTTTATAATTTTGTAAAGTGGGCCTTGGTACATCTTTACTTGTTCTACCAAGGGGTGAAAATAAGTAGAAATATTTCTGTTAGAATTTCTCTTCTAGGAACATCTAAAGTGGCCTAGTGGTTAACTTTGGTCAAAATGACCATTTTCTTTATTTATTCTTATTTGATTTCTTTTTCTTTTTATTTTGTTTGTAAATGGTCTAGATGATGTGGCATTCACCTTTGAACCATTTCACAACATTTAGAACAATCAAGCATGGCATTTTCAAACAATTATGTACTAATGCAACACACACATGCATTCATATCTTTTTATTAATAAAAGTTTTTGTTAACCCTAAATTGGGTGATTAGGAACTTGTTAACCTTGATTAAAGTTTTGGGGTGTTACAGTAATCTTGTTAGTCCATGGTCTAGGTTTCTATTAAGGTTTAAGACAATAAGATGGACAAGGCTTCCATCCATAAACACTCATGTGCTATTCTAATTATCTCTTAAAAGTTTTATTTGACTAAGAGATACCTTTCCAATGGCTTCTTAGAATTATGAATTGGTTCCAATGCTAACTTAATTCGAGGGTTCTGGACAAAGAGGTATACATGGTTCTGTCATGGCTTGATATACTGTTGGTTAAAGGTTTCTCAAGCACTCCTACCTTAATACCTCACTAAGCTTATCGTTAGATAAGGAACTCCTTTCCTAAATATACTCTATCAATCTCTCTTATCTTATTCAAAAATATCACATCTTCATGAATAAATAAATCATCTAACTCCACCATATCCATCATCATATGATGACATGGTCATATCACTTCAACATTACTCCTTCATTCTTCTCCTAGTATATATATAACCTCCAATTCTAAACTACTCTTGAGGAAGTCATTCATCTAATTAGTTCTAACTTCATTAATCCATTCTTATAACATTCTTCCTTGACTACACAACTTGCACTTCTTAACTACCCTTGATAAAACCCATCAATGCAGCCATTACTAACTCCATCCATTAATTCCTTTATATTCACATTGCATCAACCTCCAAGGCTTACAAGATTACAATAATCTCTATATCACATGTGATATCCCTCCCCTAGAATAGGTATGGTACTACTCCCCATAATACAAGTTTGTTCTTGTATTAGTTTGGTTAAACTATTATGCCTCCAACTACTCCATACAACTCATATTATATACTTCATCAAACTCTAGCTTGACTTCTAATGATCAAGCTAGATGATTCAACTTACTAAGGTTTTCCGTAATTTGGTATACTCACAACTCTTCTTTACCAGCTGGTCATCTATTCTCAATGACTTGAGAATAATTACCACCAACCTTTGATCAAGGAAAGCTTAGGCTTCTAATTGTTAGATCAAGATCTATTAACAGTAAGTAGCAGACTTGTACTAGTCTCTCTGTAAGCTTATCTTGTTAAGGAAACTTACTTTAGGTTTATACCTACTTGGCTTAACAAGATTACCATTGGATGACCTAATACTACTAGCTTTCTCATAGCTTCTCAATTACTAGCTTAACTCTTGGGTTTAGATTCTTCTTCTAGTTAACTCATGAGTGAGTTAACTCCTCCAACATCAAATGGTTTGATCACCACTAAGGATCTCATTCCATTGATGATGGCACACCCGACCATAACTAGTTCCTTCTTCTTACTAATTTACTTAAGGTATTTAGAAGGTCTGCATAATAGGTCAAATCTAAAGGCTAATAAGTTCTAGGTCAGGAATTGATCACTCAACACTGATGATCACTTGACACTAGGACTTGGTTAAATAGGAATGTCACCTATTAATATCATATTGAGAATATGTGCTGGATGGTCTTGGATTGTCTTCCTTTTCTACTCTATTTGTAATAAGAGTTGATGTTTAAGAACTACCATGATACCCATGGTAGGAATAACTATGGCAAGCAAGTGTATCAAGATTTAGTTATAGAGTTTCTTTACTTAAGTTATATACTTAACTTGGTATTCAGGGTTTGTGGTAGATAATACCTTGATATAATCTTTAGAATATTAAGTATTCATCCTTGAGTTGTTGTATGGAATACCATGTAATGACCTCTAGAAGATCTAGTACTCCTTTTTAAGTAGTGTGTTGTGACTTAATTTTATTACATTTGATCTACCCTTAGATCAAATCATGTTACCCAAAGATAAGGTTTTAGCAAAGGTCATATTGAAACTTATCGCAGTCAACTTGATGATCTACTTCAGTTCCACCAAGTTAAGAGAAGCTTCAATCACTTTGACAAGTTTTATTTAAAAGCGCGAAAATTATCCAGATTTTCTATGCATGAATGCAATGCACACACCTGATCTCAGCTAATTTCTAAGCTCTATTGCTAGGATATTACAGTAACCACACGACATACAGACAAAGTTCACAGTAATGAGGACAAACAAGTTTCACATCAAAGTTCACAGGTCGATCATGGCAAGGGAGGGATCATGCTTCGGGCACTTCTTCATCACTTCAGTCATGGTGTAGTCAAAGATGGTGACCTTGAACAAGTCACCCTTTAGCATCTTCATGGTCATGAAGTACTCGATCTTGATCTGGTGGGTAATGGCAAAGCCAGCCCACCCCTGGTCAAGGAAAATCCTGTCGCTGACATCCCGGAGCTTCACCATCCAGCTACATCCGGTGTTCGTCCTCTACACGATCATCCTCGGTATAGTGCCGAGGAAAGGACTGAATCCATCAGGGATAGGAAGCAAGTCTAACCCAGGTGCTAAGATGATGCGGTGACCCAGCATACCACTTCATGATGTGGTACACTATAGTCGTTGACATAACACCAATGAAACACCGTTCACTAGTATTACATCCCTCAGAGTGGTACAACAGAAACACAACAGGTCCAAGACATGACGATATATTACAACTCGACTCTTTATAAAAGATCTAGAGAACATTCTAGATTAAATAGGAAGAAAACAACTTCTTACAAAGAAGAACCAGAAATACCAACTAAGAACTTATCTAGTTTACTAAGACTAGTATCTAAACTAATTGACTTGCAATTGCTGCTAATGCAATGCTCTACAGAAGTAGGTTTTATGGCTAGAGAATCTAATGTTATCTAATCAGGAACTTCATCTTCACTTTAGGTGATAAACATGTTGACTTAGTTGACTTCCTTGAAGGGCTTGAGCCATCGAGGATGGTTTCTTGAGCAGAAATTGATGTTGATGTCGTCTTCAGTGGCATGGAATCTATCAAGGGTTAAGAAGGTACGGTTGTGTATGAGCGTACTTAGCAATTTCACTAAAAAGGAGTGTATGATGCACTATCTCTACAGCCACAAACCAAAGGTCATAGGCAATGCAGGTTTTCGTAAACATTTCTTCAAAGGTTGATTTTATTCTGAAAACTATGTCTGGCAGCCTTCACAAGTTGACCAGAACTTTCATGGAGTTCCTTTCCTACCACATTCGTAGCTCCTTCCTGGAACAAGGAGTAACATTTCACAGTTCTCACACTCTGCAGAGGTGCGTTACTATACCCATGAGAGACCTTAGTCTTGTTGCACATCCAAGTTGCAGGCTCGGCCACACTACCTTGGTATGGGGCCTAGTCTAAGATCTAAGCCAATCACTGCCCCCTTCGCGACCCCGCATGTCTCCTTGGTGTACGCCTTGCCCACATCTTGAATTATGGCAATGGTTATTACAGACTGTTCAGATGCCAGAACTATCATGGGACGTTGAGGGTTCCCACCCATATGCTGCATATCCTCTACGAATTACCAATTAATGCACACTACGAAGATAACAGCCACGACCTATGCATCCGGCTACATGCGAGAGGAAGAAGATACAGCTGACTTCTCCGTCCCATTCCAAATATCATGGTTAACGCGTAATATACTACGCTAGAATCACTGGCGACATTGGTTGTTAAGTCCTAGATATTATGTTCCTTTACCACTGGAACTATATCGATAGATTATTACCATTTGGTAAATAGTCCATAATTATATTATTATGAAAATAGTGTTTTCTAAACTTTTTGAAATGCATGTGATGACAACATTTGAGTTACAAGCATTTGATAGAAAATAACCAAAGGACATGAGCAAGTGTGGACTTGCCTTTTGATATTGCAAGATTATGCAATCACGGTCTTCAAGACAATAGAAGATCCACATTCTGTAAACAACATCATTGGTCCGCTAAGGACTGATGTTTAAAGAAGCAAGTTGCAATTGTGCATAAGTAATGTAATGCAGTTTGGAAAACCCTGAAGTAATACCCCACAATGGTGAATGAGTTAAACTTAGGTGATTTCTTTAAGATTTAGTTTGTCTATAAGTTTACTTTACAAGCCAATATACATATATAAGGAACTTAAGACTAACATGTATGATATAAAGTAAATATAACAACACATGCTTAGAGTTATTTGATATTATGTATCTATTATGGAAGTTTCTGCTTTAGGTTGATTGAAACAATTATCATATTGTTTTTGTTTGAAGTGGAAAAACGAATAAGCTTTGAAGAAAAGGTTTCTTTGCCAAGGTTTAAACAATTTGTGGGGTTAATATAATGTGATCAATGTCGTTTGCATTTGCTCGATAGGTTTGAAGATGCTTGAAGATTTTATTTGAAATCAGACCAAAGTTAACTATAAAAACATATTTAGACTTTAGATATTGTGTTTATAGCTTGGTGGACCAAAGTTAACTTTAAAACATGAGTAGACTTGGGTGTGATGTGTCTAAACTATTATCAGGTTTTTAGGGTTATGGTAGGTATGATCAAGAGTGTGAGATCATTCACTTCCAATTTAAGTGAATGATAAGTTTAAATGTGATTTGTTATTATGAATATAATTTATCTCATTAAGGAAAGTAAATTTAGATGATTTTAATAATCTATTAAAGTTTGAAATCATGTTGGTTAAGAGATAAATAGCATTCACTTTTATTATAAGTGAATGATGCTTAAAATTTACTCAAAATTGTTGGTTTTATGTGGAGTTATGTTTTTAAAGGGTCTTCTAAAAGTTAATAGTTTACACTTAAGTATTATTATAGACTGAAGTTATGGTTTTGGAAGTAGTATGTAAAAGATTTAAGGTTTTATATAAAATTGTAATTATTTCGGACTTAAGAAATATTTTAAAGAATTTATAAAATAGGTATTTTATAAAATGGTGAAAGATTTATTATTTTAAAATCTTAGGAACCTTTGGAATAAAAAATTTAATATTTTTCTAGTGAAATATATTTATTCAAGATCTTAAAAATGATTTTTAATTATTTTAAGTATTATTCTTATTTTTATAAAATTCCATGAAGGTTATATGTCTTTAATATTTGCTTCAAGTTTTATTTGTTAATATTTA
Source organism: Avena insularis (assembly GCA_023614405.1). NCBI lineage: Eukaryota > Viridiplantae > Streptophyta > Magnoliopsida > Poales > Poaceae > Avena > Avena insularis. The sequence continues at coordinate 333,815,545 of CM042696.1, forward strand.
TATAAAATAGTAGATTGATTTTTTATACAAAAAAATGGTTTTTATTGCTTTTTAGGACTTCTCCTTATTTTATGAAACTTCATTTAGGATTTAGTAGTGTTAATATTTATTTGCATTTTACTTAACTTAAATAAGTAAAGTTGTATTTTCTTAGGTAGGTATTATTTTTGTGGTCATTTTGATATATCATATATATATTTAGGAATTTTCTATATTTTTATAGGGTTGAAATTAGTTTAGGGGTAATATGCTCATTCATTTATTTATTTTATTCCTTTTTATGTTAAATTCCAAAAAAAATGGAACTAGGTCGGACCTAAGAGCTAGCCCAGCCCACGGACCAATCTAGCCCACTAGGCCCAATTGGGTCAGGTCAACCCGACCTCGGCCCAACTCTTCTCTTCCTCTCCTCTCACTCTCACATTTCTCTTTGTCTCGTTCCCCTTCTATTCCTCCTGTCCACTCGCCTGTGGCTCCCCGGCTACGACCTGCTGCTCTGGCGCTGTCGACCGCTACCGCTGCTGCTTGCTGGATGGGCTCCGCCACCACCTGTTCTGCTCAAAACCTACCAACGCCCACTCTCATAGCCCCCAACCACGATGCCATGGCTAACTCTAGCCCGTGATTCAACTCGGTCACCGGCGTTGAGGACAGGGCGATCTGGTATCCCCGAGTCCTTACCGCCATCGACACGCGCCATCAGGTCGAGGCCCGCCTCCTGATGCCCCTTACGGTAACCTCAATCCCCGACACCGGCGGAATGGCAGCAGGTTGATGCATCCCCAGCATCATCTGCCACCGTCTGACGGCCCTGTTGTGGTGGAGATGATGGTGTGGTGGTGCGGCTCTGAGTGATGTGTTGTTTGCCTGAACGTCCATCTTCAACTAGGTAGAGCTGCTGCTGCCACAGGTGCGGCTCGGCGCGGTGCTGCTCACCGTGCTGCCGTGTCGTGGCCACCGCTTCCTTTGCCATGCCAAGTTTTGCTTCCTCTTCTTGCTGGGCGAGGCCATCGAGTAAGTTTTTCCTTCTCCCCCTTGTTCCTCACCCCCCTCTTTATGCGTTAAACTTGAACTACGGTTGCTCAAGAATTACATGGGTAACTTTCTAGGCTTATTCCTAGATGGTTCTGGAGTATGTATTGTTCAAATCACCTTTGATTAAATATGATTGAAATTTTTTGATTGTTATATGTAATGTTGTTATCCACTATATCATGCTGGAGTTACCTGATAGTAGCCTGAACCTGTGATACAATAATATCACTTGCTTCTTAATAGGTGTTGCTAAATTTCTTGATTGATCCCTTGTTAAATTCTCTTAGGGAGATGATGTTTAAATGTTGTGTTCAGTGTTATCTGATATTTGATACAGTATGTAGGTAAGGTAAGAAATGATTTCTGTTAACTTTGCTAGACAAATAGTTTGGCAATTTGACTGGCATTTGCAGAGGAAATACATATCATTTGTGTGTTGTTAAAATGATAGTAATCTGTTAGTATGATTCCTAATCTAACATTAAGAAAATGATTACAGACTTGATATATTCATTTGAGGGCTTATTTTTCTTTGGCTTCTCTTGTGATACCTCCCTGTGGAAGTGAGCACAATAATACTATGGGTAAACTAACCTATTGCTTATACAGCTGGGTAAAATTTTATGAAATTAATGCTTATGATGATGGTCTGAATCCTTAGTGAACTAAAACAGATTCAATTTGAATTCTCAAGTTAGAATGCTACATAAGTACCTTATTATGATACCATCCAGTCTTGGATGATCTCTAGCTATGTTTATCTAGAAAATGATTCGTTTTGATTGGTTTCTTCATTGTTGCTTAAAAGGATGGCTTCTGTAATATGTCTATCCTATTGTGGAGCCTCCTTGAGAGTGAGTGCATAGCAGTGGATCTAATAAGCATGACCTGCTGCTATGACCCTACCAATGATGCATAGGCTGAGTCCCGAATTTGTCATTAAGAACATATGCTATTGTTTCAATACAAAAAATCAGGCTAACAACCATCAAGTTGGGCCCTCCTGTCAGTACTCACCGTTATGGCTCCCATCGCTTAGGCGGGGTGGTTGTCACATGTATAGGAAAACACCCCCTGCCCAGTGTATTGACGTGACAAAATAGGGCACATGTATCGGCGTTATAATTATTTTTTGTTTACTCAGAAGCTGGAATGGCCACCGCCACACGTCTCTCGTTGGACTTCCGTCCCCGTCATTAACCACTACCTTAAAAGCGCATTCACGGTTCCACCATTCCCCTGCCTCGCAGAAACCACTCTTCTTCTTCCTGTCATCTGTCTTGTCCCGTCTTCTCCTTGCCACCATGGAAGGTCTTCGCACTCTAGAGACAAGCTTCACTACCCATGACAATAAGAAGATAGACGTTGTCTACACCAACAAGGAGGAGACAGTGGTGCGTGTCCTGAGGATGTATGAGGGTTGGATTAAGAAAGACGAGGACAAGTTTGTGGGATTGGACCTCGAGTACACCCCGGAACACCCATATGAAGGGAGTGAAGTCGCCATCGTTCAACTGGCCATGAGGAAACATGTCCTCGTCTACCACCTCTCCCGGTTTGTAGATCTGCTCTCTGTATTTAGGGTTTTCTCCTCTTGTTCTTTATCCATTTGCTCATCTTGCAACTACTAGATTTTATTTAGGACCAAATAAATTATGACAAGAAAATGTTGAGAGTCTTGATCTTGCATTTACTAAACTTTTCAAAATTATATTTAGATGATGATCTTGCATTGACAAAATATTTGTAGTTACAAATTTTGGTGATGACAAACTACATACTTTCAGGACTGACAGGAAATGTTCAGCGCTACGCCAGTTCCTTGTAGAAAAGGGAATTGTTTTCTGCACTATCGACAAAACAACTGATTTTTCGAAATTTTATCAAGAGGGAATTATAATTCCTGCGCATAACTGGATCAATATTCAGAGTCTTATCAAGATCCTAGGGGGCTCGAGGAAGGATGGAATGGCATCACTCGCAACTAGAATCCTCGATGAGTCGTACGACAAAATGAAGGAAGATTTCCCTACGGATAGGCACGATTTCTGGGACGAGTGGCCATTGTCTGATATAAACCTGAAGTATGCAGCCATAGATGCTTACGTGACCTACCAGCTGTACAAGAAGATCCATTTTTTTCTATGTTACCTCGTGTTTTGCCCTATTTGCAAGAGGGAAGACGAGCTTAGGGGAGCCCATTGTAGAAAATGCAGAATAGCTGAGTTTGAAGCTGCATATGCAAAGAAAATGGCTGCATCTGAAGTAGCTGACAACGAGGCTGCAGAAAGCAGCTGAAAGAGAGCTTGTAGCTGAAGCAGAAGCAGCTGACAGAGAGGCTGTAGCTGAAGCAGCAAACAGAGAGGCAGCATCTTCTAGCGGCAACAATCAGGCCTATGATGCACCGCTAATTGTGTCGCAGGACGCTGAAGATAGGGAAGCCAAGTCAGATCCCAGGTGGGACGAAGCATTTCGTGAGATGTGGAGTACCTAGAATGGTTGCAGTTGGTCGCCTAGGAATGATGGCAAGCGCCTCAAGTGGTCTGATGAGAAGTGAATTAAATTTTACTTGTCAGTGTTATGTTTCTGTTTTGTGGAACTCAGTTAGCTTGTCAAGATGTCTAGTGCCTCAAGTGATAGTAGTAAAATAAATTTAACCCTCTTTGTGTTATGCTTATGTATGTGTCTTGTAGCTTGTCAAGATGGTAGCTCGTTAACTGGCAGTTTGAAAGAGTGCCCTTTTCCTCTCTCGCTAAACAGATATGTTTCATTTTGCCCAAATTGGTAGAAAATCTAGAGAAGATTCTCACTTCGATAATTCGTTCCCTTTTGGACCTCTTTTTGCCTCCGATCAGGTAGCAAATCTAGAGAAGCAAATCACACCAGGCAGAATACATTCATTCAGAAAACAAAACAAATGTAGATATAGCTGTGCACAACTAAATAGGATATAGCGATAGAAAGTGGGTTGCTTAACGAGGTTCGATGCATTCATCCAGAAATAGGATATAGCTAGAAAGAAGCTGCTTAGCAGCAGCAGCCGCCACAGCTGCAGGCACATCCTGCAATCGCCCGTGCCCCGCCTCCTCCCTCCGGCGCTTCCTCCACTTCTTGCTGCCCAGTCCCTTGATCTTGGGGGCCTTGGGCCTGATTGGAGGCATGCGACCCTCTTTGATGGCCACCCGCTGGAGGTTTTGGAGGTGAATGCCGAGAGCCCGGTGTTCAGCGATGTAGGCATTGATGTTTACGGTCTCGCGATCGCCGCCTTCGTGGATGCCGGAGCCCGGGGCCTCTGCATGCTTCAGTAAGGAGTTGAAGTCGGTGCCGGGGAGACTCACCCAGCCGAAGGCGATACCCTTGCAGAAGGGGCAGCGCTGGTAGCCGCCCCTGAAGAAGGCGTCATACTGGCCAGCCCGCAGCCTCCTCAGCACCTGACGAGTTGTAGCGACCTCGGATCGGTAAGGATCCTAAGTCCCTGTGATTAACATGCTAGTCCCTGGATCAATAGCTAGCACTCACAGTCGATGAAATATCATGTAAAACACAAGTCTTTATTACATGAATCGAATAATCCAGAGTTTACATTATTACAACAGAAGCGATATAAATACAACTTGGAGTCCCATCAATGGCACAGGCAGGTTGAGTGAAGACCCGCGATCCTAGCGCACCTTTCAACGATCTCCGAAATTCTGCACATGAAACGTGCAGCCAACAAGTTGGGTCAATACTTTGAATGTATTGGCAAATTACACCAAGGAGATAAAAGACTATCTCTACATGCAAGGCTGGTATAGGCTGTAGAGTTCATTTGCTCAAAGCTAATTTTCTTAAGTAGAGAGAAGAATAGATGATTGCCCTACTTTGCAAACATTTGCTTAGATAAAAATAAGGTCGAGTGGCACACGAGGATATTACGCACCAAGTGTCCAAACAACCAAACACTTGGATATTACGCACCAAGCGTCACTTGGATACTACACACCAAGTTCCCAAATTCCCACCCATTAGCGATATTACGCACGCCATGGGGTTTTCAAAAACTTTGTTTTTAGAAAAGAGAGAGGAAGATCCTTCAGAGGCTCCATCCTTCAGACGCTCATTGTTGTTCTGTTACCATGAACACGGCTGATCGATCAGTTTGCAATACTCTCGAGAGTTTGTGCACTTTACCCACAATCCACGATCAAGTCCTTTTACAGACAAGACCATGGCGAGGCTTTAGTAGCCCCTCTACCTTCCGGATCCAACCGTGCCAAGAACCTCCAAATGTTGGTACCCAGGTGAGGTTTCCCACTAAGTACTAGGCCAAGACAGAGCCCATAATGTATTGTAGTTGCACTGGAAGCTTCTGAATTCTGAAACATGGCAGACTTCTTTGATTCCTGGGCGGCCGTCCTCCACCAAAATCTCACTCGTTGTCCCGACAACCATTCCGCCCAGAAGAAAACTTAGTTTTATTTTGAAGTGGATTTGAGAAGAAAAGTTTGCTCTAGAGAGCCTTTATACTTAGAAAAATCCTTTGTCTTTCGAACCCCCCAACGGTACTTTGTATATATATAGCATAGCAAGCAATACTTAACAAAAACAGGGGTAACCTATTAGGATGGGAAATCCTAAGTATAGAGCTAGTCATGGCATACTACAAAATCATCGCATTTGCAAAATAATACTAAGGAAAAATTCTACTGGAACATCCTACACATGCATACTACAGAATTTTCAAGATCACATGCATAGAATCAAAACTGGGACAAAATTATGAACAAGTGGTGTAACTTGCCTTATGTTGATAATATGAGTGTTAGATTGTATTTCTCTGCAGCAATCGCACTCTCCGAACAATCTAATACGAGGACAAGGTAGTTCCAATCAGAACAATTGCAAACATAGCAAACACAACAAGGATGATCGAAAAATGATTTAACATTACAGAATGGGTATAATTAGTTTTATGAATATTAATATATCATATGATGCATGTATGAGTTCATTTAATGCAATAGGGTACTTGTTATTAATAATTACTTGCCAATATAAGGGTTTTGATAGTTCTGTTGAAACTTCTGTACTAATTGCCGTATTAAATTTGTATCTAAAGTGTACTGGATAGAGGCATTAATACGAACTAGTAGCAATTGGATTCAACTTAATCGGAGTTATAAATCTTTTCTTATTTACTTTATATCTTTTTCATATGATCTCCAAATGAGTTGATTCTTGTCTCCAAAATTTTCTAAAATTCTGTAGATCATCATAGGACACTTTATAGAAATATTTTTCATATTCAAACAAATGGATTCATAATACCTTGTTTGTAGTCTTGTAGGAGTATTTTCGGTAATTTCATAATAGGGTTTGCAAACGGTGATTTAACTTAAGAAATCAAACAATTGTCTTGGGTTTGTTCAAAACTTGGTAGTCATAGTAATCCTCTTCTTTTACTATGGCTTAGTAAAATATCAATCATCAACAAAAGTTTCTTTTCATTCAAAATTTCAACAAGATTAAGCAATCCAATCAACTTAATAATTTTTATTTTGTCATTCCAAATTTAGGAAAAAAAATTCGGGATGTTACAGACTACCACCCTTAAAAGGAATCTCGTCCTCGAGATTCGAGAAAGCTAGCAAGAAATAGGTTTGGTTCACACTAAGGTGCTACCACCCTTAAAGATTGTATTTGTTAGGTTCTTCTGATCGGTCGGTGTGGATTGTGGATTTGTAAGATCCATTCACACTAACATAATTCGTCGTAGCTTGATGGACGGATTGGGCTTCTTTCCTTTGGCATTTCCTTTGACACTGCCATTCTTCCTTTTCTAAGGGCAATTTAACGCGTAATGCACTGTTTCACCATACTTATAGCATGTCACCGGGCTAGAATCTTTCTATTGCTGCCACTCCCATTGCGGTTTTTATGCCCATTGTGTTTGTGGCCGCCATGGTGATGACCATTATGGTTGTGGCCATTATTGTTATAAGGTGGTGGTGAGGAATTGTGCTGCTCCTGGTACGGAACAGAGTGCTTGTGAGGGTTAGACTTCCTCTTGCGGTTTTCTATGCTCTTCCTTTTGGATTCAACCACAATGGCTCTGCCTAGGAGTTCCTGAAAGTCCACAAGCTGAATAGGTATTTCATCATTGAGTCCTCTTAAGAACTCCTCCTGTCTCTTATCAGTGGAAACATCATCGGGTGCATAACGGCTAGCTTGTTGAAAAGCTCACCATACTCGGTGACAAAACGGTGCAGCTGGTGTAGGTTGCGAAATTTGCGCCTTTTCAGAGTCATGATACCAACAGCCACATGATGAGTGCGAAAAGCTAACTCAAACTGATCAAGTGATAGCATCAATATCCGGGTGAGTGACTTGGTAGTTATCCCACCATTCTGCAGCAGGTCCTTCAAGCTGGTGTGCGGCATAACGTACCCTGTGGGCTCCGACAGCTTGCACGGTGTCTAGCTTCTTGTTGATTGTACGTAGCCAGTCATCTACGATGATTGATTCAGCGCTGCTAGTGAAGGTAGGTGGGTTTAACCTCAAAAACCGAGTTAATCGATCCTGTTGAGGTGGTGGCGGGTTGTTGTTGTTGTTTTCCATGTTCTGAGTGAGCAGTTGGATCAGCTGGTTCTGAGTGGCCAAAAGTTGTGCTATTTCCGGAGGAATTTCGGTGTTTGCACGTCTTGGCGGCATATGTGGGGTTTGAGAGAAAGTTAAGAAATAGACAGAAAGACTAAGTAGTAAACTCCTACCCTTATGAAAACACACCAAGCACACAAGACACATTAACACAACTTAACACAGAAAACAACCAAGTTTAACTAAACCAGAATTGTCTTGGTATTTATTACAATCGCGAATAACGTTCTACTTATAGAATTAAAGGTGGTCCAACTATTACACACCCTCCACGCCTTCCTCTTCCTCGAACGAGTAGCCTTCCTGATCTAGGATTGTCTTGCACAACTCCATCTCCTTCATGGTGGCTTCAAGCTTCTCTTGGGGGTTCTTTATCTCATCCTGCAGCTCCTTGGATTTTTTGGTATACGAGACGAGATTGAAGTAGAACAACTTTAAATTTTTCCTAAGATATCACCCCTTGATGATCATCAATGGTGTGTTGCATCTCCCACCAGGTTGGAGCGTCGTCCTTTAGGAATTGGGTGGCATAATGAAGCATTCTGTTGACTTCAATGTTGGCATCCTTCATTCTTTCTTCAACCTGGCGCATCCACTTCTTTGCATCGGCGTGGCTCTTACGCTTGGAGGAGTTGAGTTCCTGGTCCTCCTTATTGATATGGTCCATCCGTCGAGTTGACCAAGGTTTAGAGTAGGAACGAATGAAGTATGGAAAGAAGAAGAATAACCCATACAAGAAATTTTATTTAGAAAATAGGTTTTCATTAGCTATGGTAATAACCATACAATATAGCAAACAAATTGTCGTATCTATATTTAGCGAAATCTTATTCGGGTTTGGTTCCTAATAGGTCACTTGGAATCTTCGAGGCTTCGAGTCTCCAAAAGTCTTCGTGCTCTTGATAGTCTTCATGTTCTTCATAATCTTCAATCTTTCGAGTTCTTTAGTTAATAACATTGACTTAAGGCCTTTGAAGTCTTTAATCTCGTAGCTTCAGTCTTGGAACATCTTTCATGGAGTTCTTCAATCTCGACTTAATCGAAACATTGAGATGATCTTCTTTGAAAAGGTAATCTTCAGAAAAGTTTCTTCTTGAAGTGTGTAGTGGTCATTTTCTAATGTTGAAAATAAGAGACTTAAGAAATTTTAAAACCCCAAAGTAGATGATGAGAAGTATGAGAGTTTTCTGAAATAACTTAGAAAATATTTGTCCTCAGGTTTTTCCATGTCTGGGGTCACGATCTACAGTCAACTTATGCTCTGATACCATCTGTAGCGACCTCAGATCGGTAAGGATCCTAAGTCCCTGTGATTAACATGCTAGTCCCTGGATCAATAGCTAGCACTCACAGTCGATGAAATATCATGTAAAACACAAGTCTTTATTACATGAATCGAATAATCCAGAGTTTACATTATTACAACAGAAGCGATATAAATACAACTTGGAGTCCCATCAATGGCACAGGCAGGTTGAGTGAAGACCCGCGATCCTAGCGCACCTTTCAACGATCTCCGAAATTCTGCACACGAAACGTGCAGCCAACAAGTTGGGTCAATACTTTGAATGTATTGGCAAATTACACCAAGGAGATAAAAGACTATCTCTACATGCAAGGCTGGTATAGGCTGTAGAGTTCATTTTCTCAAAGCTAATTTTCTTAAGTAGAGAGAAGAATAGATGATTGCCCTACTTTGCAAACATTTGCTTAGATAAAAATAAGGTCGAGTGGCACACGAGGATATTACGCACCAAATGTCCAAACAACCAAACACTTGGATATTACGCACCAAGCGTCACTTGGATACTACACACCAAGTTCCCAAATTCCCACCCATTAGCGATATTACGCATGCCATGGGGTTTTCAAAAACTTTGTTTTTAGAAAAGAGAGAGGAAGATCCTTCAGAGGCTCCATCCTTCAGACGCTCATTGTTGTTCTGTTACCATGAACACGGCTGATCAATCAGTTTGCAATACTCTCGAGAGTTTGTGCACTTTACCCATAATCCACGATCAAGTCCTTTTACAGACAAGACCATGGCGAGGCTTTCCCTTAGTAGCCCCTCTACCTTCCGGATCCAACCGTGCCAAGAACCTCCAAATGTTGGTACCCAGGTGAGGTTTCCCACTAAGTACTAGGCCAAGACAGAGCCCATAATGTATTGTAGTTGCACTGGAAGCTTCTGAATTCTGAAACATGGCAGACTTCTTTGATTCTGGGTGGCCCTCCACCAAAATCTCACTCGTTGTCCCGACAACCATTCCGCCCAGAAGAAAACTTAGTTTTATTTTGAAGTGGATTTGAGAAGAAAAGTTTGCTCTAGAGAGCCTTTATACTTAGAAAAATTCTTTGTCTTTCGAACCCCCCAACGGTACTTTGTATATATATAGCATAGCAAGCAATACTTAACAAAAACAGGGGTAACCTATTAGGATGGGAAATCCTAAGTATAGAGCTACTCATGGCATACTACAAAATCATCGCATTTGCAAAATAATACTAAGGAAAAATTCTATTGGAACATCCTACACATGCATACTACAGAATTTTCAAGATCACATGCATAGAATCAAAACTGGGACAAAATTATGAACAAGTGGTGTAACTTGCCTTATGTTGATAATATGAGTGTTAGATTGTATTTCTCTGCAGCAATCGCACTCTCCGAACAATCTAATACGAGGACAAGGTAGTTCCAATCAGAACAATTGCAAACATAGCAAACACAACAAGGATGATCAAAAAACGATTTAACATTACAAAATGGGTATAATTAGTTTTATGAATATTAATATATCATATGATGCATGTATGAGTTCATTTAATGCAATAGGGTACTTGTAATTAATAATTACTTGCCAATATAAGGGTTTTGATAGTTCTGTTGAAACTTCTGTACTAATTGCTGTATTAAATTTGTATCTAAAGTGTACTGGATAGAGGCATTAATACGAACTAGTAGCAATTGGATTCAACTTAATCGGAGTTATAAATCTTTTCTTATTTACTTTATATCTTTTTCATATGATCTCCAAATGAGTTGATTCTTGTCTCCAAAATTTTCTAAAATCCTGTAGATCATCATAGGACACTTTATAGAAATATTTTTCATATTCAAACAAATGGATTCATAATACCTTGTTTGTAGTCTTGTAGAAGTATTTTTGGTAATTTCATAATAGGGTTTGCAAACGGTGATTTAACTTAAGAAATCAAACAATTGTCTTGGGTTTGTTCAAAACTTGGTAGTCATAGTAATCCTCTTCTTTTACTGTGGCTTAGTAAAATATCAATCATCAACAAAAGTTTCTTTTCATTCAAAATTTCAACAAGATTAAGCAATCCAATCAACTTAATAATTTTATTTTATCATTCCAAATTTAGGAAAAAAAAATCGGGATGTTACACGAGTCTTGGTGTGGATGGACTCGTCATCGCTGCAGACGTCGCTTCCGGAAACCTATTGGAAGAAAAGGAAAATGGGGGAGTAGATGATGTAAGAAGACCGAGCAAACGAAATGCGAACAAGCGAATCCTAATAAACCAAGATCTAGCATCCAATGATGGGAACGGTAGAAGAACCAGGGGAGGGGAGCAAACCCTAGTTACCTCCAACCATGGGTCGTCGATGCCAGTGTCGTAGGGGTTCAGCGGAGCGATGTACTTATCTGGATCGTAGGTGCCCAAGAAGTGCTTGATATGCTTGTGACTGGTGGGGGCCTCCTCACCGGCGGGGGGCTCCTCTTCAGCGGCACCGTCGGTAGCGGGGACGTGGGCCTGGACTGGAACGATGGCTGCCATCGGTGGCTCGACTAGGGCCTGGACAGGGACGGTGGCTGCTTTCAACGTGTCTAGGGAGACCGGCGAGGAGACAGGGGCCTCCTCACCGGCGGCCTCAGAGGCGACGATGGTCGCCTTATCCTCCTCCGCCATCGCCGGCGCGAATGGGGTATTCTCGGGAGTATGCGTGTGCTGGTGGGACAGTGGAGAGGGTTACGTGGGGAGAGTGAGTGAGAGTGAGAGTGGGTGTGCGGAGAGGGGCTCTATAGTTAAGGTGGATGGAAGCAAGGCACGTTTTGTTGCTCCACCATGCTAGCACGACTGCACTATTGCCGCGACACAGCCTGCACGCGTCACATTTTTTTCCCGGGCCATGCATGGCAGTTCTGTATTGAGCCACATGCAAAGGGCATATACACAATTTCTATGTACAAAGTTTGACACGGCCCTAAAATTGGCGATAGTTAAAATTGGAAATGTAGAGGGGAAGGTAGGTGGCTGTACAGCGAGATTTGTGGGGTTGTGCTAGAACGGGTAGAGGGATGTGTTGATGGATGCAAGGGACTCGATGAAGGCGGAGACGTTAGGTCTCGTCGATGTCAACTCTTCGGCCTCCGGCTAGCGCGTGCAAGCTTCTTACGGTGGGGCCCAGTTGGAAGTTAGATTGAGAGCCGCTGTGTAAAAATGGGATATGTCTTACTAAAATCAAGTGGCAATAAATTGCAGATGTCCATCGACGACCATGCACTCGATGATGCATGTGTTGTGGCGTAGTAGTAGCAGCAGTAGGCTTTTCAAACTTGATTAAACATGACATGACCACTCGACGACTTTTTCAATGGACGGCGTCGTGTTCCTTCTTGTAGAAGTCACGCTGAGGGAGACGTCTGTGATGTCTCATGTTGTACTGTGAAGGGCATGGCGTGTGCAATGATCATTGTTGGATCGCATAGAATCAACGGTTGGTGCGCACGATCTGTGTGACAACTGTGACAACCAATTAGGGAGTAGCAGACAGAGTGAGCACATGTTTCGGCTTCTACGAAAGATAGAGAGAGGGGACAAAACTGAGTAGTGTCAAAAAACCAAGGGAAAAACTGAGTAGTATAAAAATGGAAAGTGAGTGTCGTGTACAATGAAATACATGGATCAACCAATGGCATTGCATGTCAGTTCTTTTCACAAACCACATAAGGATACACCAGTGTCATTGCATGTGTGTTCCTTCCACAAACCACATATGGATCCACCAGTGTCATTGCATGTCTGTTCTTTTCATGAACCACACCCAGTGTCATTGGATTTCTGTTCTTTTTACTAACATAAACTAGAGTGATTGCATGTCTGTTCTTTTCACAAACAACACATGGATCCACCTAGTGTGATTGCATGTCTGTTCTTTTCACAAACCACACATGGAACCACAGCCAGTGTCATTGCATGTATGTTCTTCTAAACAAACCACACATGGATCCACCAGTGTCATTGCATGTGTGTTCTTTTCATGAACCACAGCTAGAGTCATTGCATGTCTGTTCTTCTAAACAAACCACACATGGATCCACCTAGTGTGATTGAATGTCTGTTCTTCTCATGAACCACACCCAGTGTCATTGCATGTATGTTCCTCTAAACAAACCACACATGGATCCACCAGTGTCATTGCATGTGTGTTCTTCTCATGAACCACAACCAGTGTCATTGCATGTATGTTCTTCTCACAAACCACACAAGGATCCACCAGTGTCATTACATATGTGTTCTTCTCATGAACCACACCCAGTGTCATTGCATGTCTGTTCCTCTAAACAAACCACACATGGATCCACCTAGTGTGATTGCATGTGTGTTCTTTTCACAAACCACACATGGATCCACCTAGTGTGATTGCATGTCTGTTGTTTTCACAAACCACACATGGAACTACAGCCAGTGTCATTGCATGTATGTTCTTCTAAAGAAACCACACATGGATCCACCAGTGTCATTGCATGTGTGTTCTTTTAATGAACCACAGCTAGAGTCATTGCATGTCTGTTTTTCTAAACAAACCACACATGGATCCACCTAGTGTGATTGCATGTCTGTTCTTCTCATGAACCACACCCAGTGTCATTGCATGTCTATTCCTCTAAACAACCCACACATGGATCCACCCAGTGTCATTGCATGTTTGTTCTTTTCATGAACCACACCCAGTTTGATTGCATGTCTGTTCCTCTAAACAAACCACGCATGGATCCACCTAGTGTGATTGCATGTCTGTTCTTTTCACAAACCACACATGGATCCACCAGTGTCACTGCATGTGTGTTCTTTTCATGAACCACAACTAGAGTCATTGCATGTCTGTTCTTCTAAACAAACCACACATCGAACCACCCAGTGTCATTGCATGTCTGTTCCTCTAAACAAACCACACATGGATCCACCTAGTGTGATTGCATGTCTGTTCTTTTCACAAACCACACATGGATTCACCAGTGTCATTGCATGTGTGTTCTTTTCATGAACCAAACCTAGAGTCATTGCATGTCTGTTCTTCTAAACAAACCACACATGGATCCACCCAGTTTCATTGCATGTCTGTTCCTCTAAACAAACCACACATGGATCCACCCAGTGTCATTGCATGTCTGTTCTTTTCATGAACCACACATGGATCCACCAGTGTCATTGCATGTGTGTTCTTTTCATGAACCACAACTAGAGTCATTGCATTTCCATTCTTCTAAACAAACCACACATGGATCCACCCGGTGTTATTGCATGTCTGTTCCTCTAAACAAACCACACATGGATCCACCGAGAGTCATTGCATGTATGTTCTTTTCACAAACCACACATGGATCCATTAGTGCCATTGCATGGGTGTTCTTTTCATGAACCACAACCAGTGTCATTGCATGTCTATTCCTCTGAACTAACCACACATGGATCCACCCAGTGTGATTGCATGTCTGTTCTTTTCACAAACCACACATGGATCCACCTAGTGTGATTGCATGTCTGTTCTTTTCACAAACCACACATGGATCCACCATTGTCATTGCATGTGTGTTCTTTTCATGAACCACAACTAGAGTCATTGCATGTCTGTTCTTCTAAAAAAACCACACATGGATCCACCCAGTGTCATTGCATGTCTGTTCCTCTAAACAAACCACACATGGATCCACCTAGTGTGATTGCATGTCTGTTCTTTTCACAAACCACACATGGATCCACCAGTGTCATTGCATGTGTGTTCTTTTCATTAACCACAACTAGAGTCATTGCATGTGTGTTCTTCTAAACAAACCACACATGGATCCACCCAGTGTCATTGCATGTCTCTTCCTATAAAAAAACCACACATGGATATAACCAGTGTCATTGCATGTCTGTTCTTCTCACAAACTGCACATGGATCCACCAGTGTCATTGCATGTGTGTCCTTTTCATGAACCACAACTAGTGTCATTGCGTGTCTGTTCCTCTGAACAAACAACACATGAACCACACCTAGTGTCATTGCATGTCTGTTCCTCAAAACAAACCACACATGGATCCATCCATTGTCATTGCATGTCTATTCTTCTCACAAACCACACATGGATCCACCAGTGTCATTTCATGTGTGTTCTTTTCATGAACCACACATGGATACACCAGTGTCAATGCATGTGTGTTCTTTTCATGAACCACACATGGATGCACCAGTGTCATTGGATGTGTGTTCTTCTCATGAACCACACCTAGTGTCATTGCATCTCTATTCCTCTAAACAAACCACACATGGATCCACCTAGTATGATTGCATGTATGTTCTTTTCACAAACCACACATGGATCCACCTAGTGTAATTGCATGTCTGTTCTTTTCACAAACCACACATGGAACCACAGCCAGTGTCATTGCATGTCTATTCCTCTAAATAAACCACACATGGATCCACCAGTGTCATTGCATGTGTGTTCTTCTCATGAACCACAGCCAGTGTCATTGCATGTATGTTCTTCTCACAAACCGCACAAGGATCCACCAGTGTCATTGCATGTGTGTTCTTCTCATGAACCACACCTAGTGTCATTGCATATCTGTTCCTCTAAACAAACCACACATGGATCCACCCAGTGTCATTGTGTGTCTATTCTTTTCACAAACCACACATGGATCCACCAGTGTCATTGCATGTTTGTTCTTTTCATGAACAACAGCCAGTGTCATTGCATGTGTGTTCCTCTAAACAAACCACACATGGATCCACTAGTGTCATTGCATGGGTGTTCTTTTCATGAACCAGAACTAGTGTCATTGCATGTATATTCCTCTGAACTAACCACACATGGATCCACCCAGTGTGATTGCATGTCTGTTCTTTTCACAAACCACACATGGATCCACCTAGTGTGATTGCATGTCTGTTCTTTTCACAAACCACACATGGATCCACCATTGTCATTGCATGTGTGTTCTTTTCATGAACCACAACTAGAGTCATTGCATGTCTGTTCTTCTAAAAAAACCACACATGGATCCACCCAGTGTCATTGCATGTCTGTTCCTCTAAACAAACCACACATGGATCCACCTAGTGTGATTGCATGTCTGTTCTTTTCACAAACCACACATGGATCCACCAGTGTCATTGCATGTGTGTTCTTTTCATTAACCACAACTAGAGTCATTGCATGTGTGTTCTTCTAAACAAACCACACATGGATCCACCCAGTGTCATTGCATGTCTCTTCCTCTAAAAAAACCACACATGGATATAACCAGTGTCATTGCATGTCTGTTCTTCTCACAAACTGCACATGGATCCACCAGTGTCATTGCATGTGTGTCCTTTTCATGAACCACAACTAGTGTCATTGCATGTCTGTTCCTCTGAACAAACCACACATGAACCACACCTAGTGTCATTGCATGTCTGTTCCTCTAAACAAACCACACATGGATCCACCCATTGTCATTGCATGTCTGTTCTTCTCACAAACCACACATGGATCCACCAGTGTCATTTCATGTGTGTTCTTTTCATGAACCACATATGGATACACCAGTGTCATTGCATGTGTGTTCTTTTCATGAAGCACACATGGATCCACCAGTGTCATTGGATGCGTGTTCTTCTCATGAACCACACAAAGTGTCATTGCATCTCTATTCCTCTAAACAGACCACACATGGATCCACCTAGTATGATTGCATGTATGTTCTTTTCACAAACCACACATGGATCCACCTAGTGTGATTGCATGTCTGTTCTTTTCACAAACCACACATGGAACCATAGATGTCATTGCATGTATGTTCCTCTAAATAAACCACACATGGATACAACAGTGTCATTGCATGTGTTTTCTTCTCCTGAACCACAACCAGTGTCATTGCATGTTTGTTCTTCTCACAAACTACACAAGGATCCACCAGTGTCATTGCATGTGTGTTCTTCTCATGAACCACAACTAGTGTCATTGCATGTCTGTTCCTCTAAACAAACCACACTTGGATCCACCCAATTTCATTGCATGTATATTCTTTTCACAAACCACACATGGATCCACCAGTGTCATTGCATGTATGTTCTTTTCACAAACCACACATGGATCCACTAGTGCCATTGCATGTGTGCTCTTTTCATGAACCACAACTAGTGTCATTGCATATCTATTCCTCTGAACAAACCACACATGGATCCACCCAGTGTCATTGCATGTGCGTTCCACTAAACAAACCACACATGGATCCACCTAGTGTGATTGCATGTATGTTCTTTTCACAAACCACACATGGATCCACCAGTGTCATTGCATGTGTGTTCTTCTCATGAACCACAACTAGAGTCATTGCATGTGTGTTCTTCTAAACAAACCACACATGGATCCACCAGTGTCATTGCATGTCTGTTCTATACAAACCACACATGGATCCACCTAGTATGATTGCATGTCTATTATTTTCACACACCACACATGGATCCACCAGTGTCATTGCATGTGTGTTCTTTTCATTAACCACAACTAGAGTCATTGCATGTGTGTTCTTCTAAACAAACCACACATGGATCCACCCAGTGTCATTGCATGTCTCTTCCTATAAAAAAACCACACATGGATCTAACCAGTGTCATTGCATGTCTGTTCTTCTCACAAACCGCACATGGATCCACCAGTGTCATTGCATGTGTGTTCTTTTCATGAACAACAGCGAGTGTCATTGCATGTGTGTTCCTCTAAACAAACCACACATGGATCCACTAGTGTCATTGCATGGGTGTTCTTTTCATGAACCAGAACTAGTGTCATTGCATGTATATTCCTCTGAACTAACCACACATGGATCCACCCAGTGTGATTGCATGTCTGTTCTTTTCACAAACCACACATGGATCCACCTAGTGTGATTGCATGTCTGTTCTTTTCACAAACCACACATGGATCCACCATTGTCATTGCATGTGTGTTCTTTTCATGAACCACAACTAGAGTCATTGCATATACATTCTTCTAAAACCACACATGGATCCACCCAGTGTCATTGCATGTCTGTTCCTCTAAACAAACCACACATGGATCCACCTAGTGTGATTGCATGTCTGTTCTTTTCACAAACCACACATGGATCCACCAGTGTCATTGCATGTGTGTTCTTTTCATTAACCACAACTAGAGTCATTGCATGTGTGTTCTTCTAAACAAACCACACATGGATCCACCCAGTGTCATTGCATGTCTCTTCCTCTAAAAAAACCACACATGGATATAACCAGTGTCATTGCATGTCTGTTCTTGTCACAAACAGCACATGGAACCACCAGAGTCATGGCATGTGGGTGCTTGTCATGAAAAACAACTAGTGTCATTGCATGTACATTCCTCAACAAACCACACATGAACCACACCTAGTGTCATTGCATGTCTGTTCCTCTAAACAAACCACACATGGATCCACCCATTGTCATTGCATGTCTGTTCTTCTCACAAACCACACATGGATCCACCAGTGTCATTTCATGTGTGTTCTTTTCATGAACCACATATGGATACACCAGTGTCATTGCATGTGTGTTCTTTTCATGAAGCACACATGGATCCACCAGTGTCATTGGATGCGTGTTCTTCTCATGAACCACACAAAGTGTCATTGCATCTCTATTCCTCTAAACAGACCACACATGGATCCACCTAGTATGATTGCATGTATGTTCTTTTCACAAACCACACATGGATCCACCTAGTGTGATTGCATGTCTGTTCTTTTCACAAACCACACATGGAACCATAGCCAGTGTCATTGCATGTATGTTCCTCTAAATAAACCACACATGGATCCACCAGTGTCATTGCATGTGTGTTCTTCTCATGAACCACAGCCAGTGTCATTGCATGTATGTTCTTCTCACAAACCACACAAGGATCCACCAGTGTCATTGCATGTGTGTTCTTCTCATGAACCACACCCAGTGTCATTGCATATCTGTTCCTCTAAACAAACCACACATGGATCCACCCAATTTCATTGCATGTCTATTCTTTTCACAAACCACACATGGATCCACCAGTGTCATTGCATGTATGTTCTTTTCACAAACCACACATGGATCCACTAGTGCCATTGCATGTGTGCTCTTTTCATGAACCACAACTAGTGTCATTGCATATCTATTCCTCTGAACAAACCACACATGGATCCACCCAGTGTGATTGCATGTTTGTTCCTCTAAACAAACCACACATGGATCCACCTAGTGTGATTGCATGTCTGTTCTTTTCACAAACCACACATGGATCCACCAGTGTCATTGCATGTGTGTTCTTCTCATGAACCACAACTAGAGTCATTGCATGCCTGTTCTTCTAAACAAACCACACATGGATCCACCCAGTGTCATTGCATGTCTGTTCCTGTATACAAACCACACATGGATCCACCTAGTGTGATTGCATGTCTGTTCTTTTCACAAACCACACATGGATCCACCAGTGTCATTGCATGTGTGTTCTTTTCATTAACCACAACTAGAGTCATTGCATGTGTGTTCTTCTAAACAAACCACACATGGATCCACCCAGTGTCATTGCATGTCTCTTCCTATAAAAAAACCACACATGGATCTAACCAGTGTCATTGCATGTCTGTTCTTCTCACAAACCACACATGGATCCACCAGTGTCATTGCATGTGTGTTCTTTTCATGAACCACAACCAGTGTCGTTGCATGTGTGTTCCTCTAAACAAACCACACATGGATCCACTAGTGTCATTGCATGGGTGTTCTTTTCATGAACCACAACTAGTGTCATTTCATGTATATTCCTCTGAACTAACCACACATGGATCCACCCAGTGTGATTGCATGTCTGTTCTTTTCACAAACCACACATGGATCCACCTAGTGTGATTGCATGTCTGTTCTTTTCACAAACCACACATGGATCCACCATTTTCATTGCATGTGTGTTCTTTTCATGAACCACAACTAGAGTCATTGCATGTCTGTTCCTCTAAACAAACCACACATGGATCCACCTAGTGTGATTGCATGTCTGTTCTTTTCACAAACCACACATGGATCCACCAGTGTCCTTGCATGTGTGTTCTTTTCATTAACCACAACTAGAGTCACTGCATGTGTGTTCTTCTAAACAAACCACACATGGATCCACCCAGTGTCATTGCATGTCTCGTCCTCTAAAAAAACCACACATGGATCTAACCAGTGTCATTGCATGTCTGTTCTTCTCACAAACTGCACATGGATCCACCAGTGTCATTGCATGTGTGTTCTTTTCATGAACCACAACTAGTGTCATTGCATGTCTGTTCCTCTGAACAAACCACACATGAACCACACCTAGTGTCATTGCATGTCTGTTCCTCTAAACAAACCACACATGGATCCACCCATTGTCATTGCATGTCTGTTCTTCTCACAAACCACACATGGATCCACCAGTGTCATTTCATGTGTGTTCTTTTCATGAACCACATATGGATACACCAGTGTCATTGCATGTGTGTTCTTTTCATGAAGCACACATGGATCCACCAGTGTCATTGGATGCGTGTTCTTCTCATGAACCACACCCAGTGTCATTGCATCTCTATTCCTCTAAACAAACCACACATGGATCCACCTAGTATGATTGCATGTATGTTCTTTTCACAAACCACACATGGATCCACCTAGTGTGATTGCATGTCTGTTCTTTTCACAAACCACACATGGAACCACAGCCAGTGTCATTGCATGTATGTTCCTCTAAATAAACCACACATGGATCCACCAGTGTCATTGCATGTGTGTTCTTCTCATGAACCACAGCCAGTGTCATTGCATGTATGTTCTTCTCACAAACCACACAAGGATCCACCAGTGTCATTGCATGTGTGTTCTTCTCATGAACCACACCCAGTGTCATTGCATATCTGTTCCTCTAAACAAACCACACATGGATCCACCCAGTTTCATTGCATGTCTATTCTTTTCACAAACCACACATGGATCCACTAGTGTCATTGCATGTATGTTCTTTTCACAAACCACACATGGATCCACTAGTGCCATTGCATGGGTGCTCTTTTCATGAACCACAACTAGTGTCTATGCATATCTATTCCTCTGAACAAACCACACATGGATCCACCCAGTGTGATTGCATGTTTGTTCCTCTAAACAAACCACACATGGATCCACCTAGTGTGATTGCATGTCTGTTCTTTTCACAAACCACACATGGATCCACCAGTGTCATTGCATGTGTGTTCTTCTCATGAACCACAACTAGAGTCATTGCATGTCTGTTCTTCTAAACAAACCACATATGGATCCACCCAGTGTCATTGCATGTCTGTTCCTCTAAACAAACCACACATGGATCCACCTAGTGTGATTGCATGTCTGTTCTTTTCACAAACCACACATGGATCCACCAGTGTCATTGCATGTGTGTTCTTTTCATTAACCACAACTAGAGTCATTGCATGTGTGTTCTTCTAAACAAACCACACATGGATCCACCCAGTGTCATTGCATGTCTCTTCCTATAAAAAAACCACACATGGATCTAACCAGTGTCATTGCATGTCTGTTCTTCTCACAAACCGCACATGGATCCACCAGTGCCATTGCATGTGTGTTCTTTTCATGAACCACAACCAGTGTCGTTGCATGTGTGTTCCTCTAAACAAACCACACATGGATCCACTAGTGTCATTGCATGGGTGTTATTTTCATGAACCACAACTAGTGTCATTGCATGTATATTCCTCTGAACTAACCACACATGGATCCACCCAGTGTGATTGCATGTCTGTTCTTTTCACAAACCACACATGGATCCACCTAGTGTGATTGCATGTCTGTTCTTTTCACAAACCACACATGGATCCACCATTGTCATTGCATGTGTGTTCTTTTCATGAACCACAACTAGAGTCATTGCATGTCTGTTCCTCTAAACAAACCACACATGGATCCACCTAGTGTGATTGCATGTCTGTTCTTTGCACAAACCACACATGGATCCACCAGTGTCCTTGCATGTGTGTTCTTTTCATTAACCACAACTAGAGTCATTGCATGTGTGTTCTTCTAAACAAACCACACATGGATCCACCCAGTGTCATTGCATGTCTCTTCCTCTAAAAAAAACACACATGGATCTAACCAGTGTCATTGCATGTCTGTTCTTCTCACAAACTGCACATGGATCCACCAGTGTCATTGCATGTGTGTTATTTTCATGAACCACAACTAGTGTCATTGCATGCCTGTTCCTCTGAACAAACCACACATGAACCACACCTAGTGTCATTGCATGTATGTTCCTCTAAACAAACCACACATGGATCCACCCATTTTCATTGCATGTATGTTCTTCTCACAAACCACACATGGATCCACCAGTGTCATTTCATGTGTGTTCTTTTCATGAACCACATATGGATACACCAGTGTCATTGCATGTGTGTTCTTTTCATGAATCACACATGGATCCACTAGTGTCATTGGATGCGTGTTCTTCTCATGAACCACACCCAGTGTCATTGCATCTCTATTCCTCTAAACAAACCACACATGGATCCACCTAGTATGATTGCATGTATGTTCTTTTCACAAACCACACATGGATCCACCTAGTGTGATTGCATGTCTGTTCTTTTCACAAACCACACATGGAACCACAGCCAGTGTCATTGCATGTATGTTCCTCTAAATAAACCACACATGGATCCACCAGTGTCATTGCATGTGTGTTCTTCTCGTGAACCACATCCAGTGTCATTGCATGTATGTTCTTCTCACAAACCACACAAGGATCCACCAGTGTCATTGCATGTGTGTTCTTCTCATGAACCACACCCAGTGTCATTGCATATCTGTTCCTCTAAACAAACCACACATGGATCCACCCAGTTTCATTGCATGTCTATTCTTTTCACAAACCACACATGGATCCACCAGTGTCATTGCATGTATGTTCTTTTCACAAACCACACATGGATCCACTAGTGCCATTGCATGGGTGTTCTTTTCATGAACCACAACTAGTGTCATTGCATATCTATTCCTCTGAACAAACCACACATGGATCCACCCAGTGTGATTGCATGTTTGTTCCTCTAAACAAACCACACATGGATCCACCTAGTGTGATTGCATGTATGTTCTTTTCACAAACCACACATGGATCCACCAGTGTCATTGCATGTGTGTTCTTCTCATGAACCACAACTAGAGTCATTGCATGTCTGTTCTTCTAAACAAACCACACATGGATCCACCCAGTGTCATTGCATGTCTGTTCCTCTAAACAAACCACACATGGATCCACCTAGTGTGATTGCATGTCTGTTCTTTTCACAAACCACACATGGAACCACAGCCAGTGTCATTGCATATCTGTTCCTCTAAATAAACCACACATGGATCCACCAGTGTCATTGCATATGGGTTCTTATCATGAACCACAGCTAGTGTCATTGCATGTATGTTCTTCTCACAAACCGCACAAGGATCCACCAGTGTCATTGCATGTGTGTTCTTCTCATGAACCACACCCAGTGTCATTGCATATCTGTTCCTCTAAACAAACCACACATGGATCCACGCAGTGTCATTGTGTGTCTATTCTTTTCACAAACCACACATGGATCCACCAGTGTCATTGCATGTTTGTTTTTTTCATGAACCACAGCCAGTGTCATTGCATGTGTGTTCCTCTAAACAAACCACACATGGATCCACCAGTGTCATTGCGTGTGTGTTCTTCTTATGAACAAACCACACATGGATCCACCTAGTGTGATTGCATGTGTGTTCTTTTCATGAACCACAACTAGTGTCATTACATGTGTGTTCTTCTAAACAAACCACACATGGATCCACCCAGTCTAATTGCATGCCTGTTCCTCTAAACAAACCACACATGTGTCAGCACCCGGATTTTTAATCCCAGATGCCTGTTATGCCATACCTCGCAATCCTAGGATTACCATTTTTGCGAGATATAACAGATTGGATATCACAGTACATCATCCATTACAAACCATAAATAAGGTCTTACACAAATAAATGATCTCATGATCCAGTCTTAGTACAATCAAGTAGCTTAATAAATAGTGTAGTTATCATAGGCAATGCTGATGGTGGGAGATGATCCTAGTTATCATAGCCGTCTGCTGGCCTTCATCTTGGTAATCTCCTTCATAGTCTGGCCATAGGAATAGCCAAGGACAAAAGCCATGAGTACTCTTTAAGTACTCACAAACTACCACTAACAAGTAAGATAGTTCTAGTAGGAATGCTAAACTCTAAGTTTAACTATAAAGTTAAGTTTGAAACCTAAGCTGAGTTCAGAAACAAATAAAGATAAAAGAAGTTTGAAAACACCTAAGTGGGAAATTAATTGTCATAGTCACAACTCTGTTGTGGTCAAGTCATGTCACAATTCATTTCATAAGTTGTTTTGAAAACATCTGACAACAGAACAGTATGGCCACTCCAACTGTCCATAATCATGACAAGCTATTCGAATAGTTTGACACTCTGCAGAGGTGGTACACTTTCACCACAAGATTCAATACATCTGTCAGGGATAACCCTGAATCATCATACTTAGTATGCAGATAATCAAACATAACCTTTCCTTTACATACCCTAGTATAAGCACCTCTCCTATGAGCATGGCCTCCCAACCATGACCATCTATCATCTTGGGCACTGCATAGGTGGACAACATTGAGAGGTAGCCTCAGCTCAAACCTCTCCCGCGAGGGAGCTAATACTAATGCATATAAACTTCCGGCTAAGCCTTACCCAATTCAGGTATTGTGGTTGTACGGTAAAATTGGAATGGTATCGCATCCGAACCCAACCATCAGTTTTATAGAAAGGGCTAAGGCTCATGCATCAATATTTTCATCATCATAAACCAATTGTGTTTCTCAACACATGTCAATACATCTCAATAGAATGACTCATCATTCCAAGGTTTTCACAATTCATTTTCACCAAGTAATCCCATCTAAAGTGAATCAAGTTTTGGGTTTTGTTCCAACTACTAAGTTAAGAGTGTTCACTAATGTGGGATGCTAACCTCAATCTTATGCCATAGAATGACATCTAATTTTAACTAGATAGGTCAAGTTTTATACTCTTTATGCTTCCTTCAGAAACAAGTAAAGGACTTTGGTAAAGTAAAGAAAGTAAAGCCTGGAAATAAAACTTGGAATAGGTCTAAGTCCAATATGGTATATCCAAAGCATGCCTAATGCATTTGCATAGGTTCTCTAACTTGCAAGGGTTAGCTTGCATTGTTAATGATGGCTTGCTAGTATAATACTTGCAAGTGTTAACTTGCCTTGGGTAGTGCAGTGGTTGAAGTTTTCTTCCCCCTCCTCTTGGTAGAACTCCTCCTCCTCGTAAGCTTGGTCGGTACTATCGTCTATAAATACATACGGAGTACACAATCACCCAAACCATACTTAACTAGTCTACTTAGCATACTATGGCACACATTTGATGATCTAATATCATCACAAGCATCACAAGGTATAATGAACTAGTTTCAATTATTTTATTTGAGAAAAGTAATTTGTACTCATTGAAATTAACTAAGATTTAATATTCTCCAACTGAAATATGGGATCGTGTGGACACATGTCATCACCACATATTCTAACATATGGGAATGTTATTTAAAGGTTGGATCATATTTTAATAAGTTTAAGTTTAATATTTAATGATTTAAAGTGACTAGAAATGCATATATAGCATTATTTTGGTACTAGTCCAAAGTCACTGTATGCAAACCTTGATATTATTACATATTCAGATAGGTATGGTTAAATGTGATTTTTGAGAGTTGGAATCAACTCAAAAGCTATTATGGTTGATTTTATAAAAATGTTTGAATGTGCAAATGCTTTTGTATTGTTATTTTTACTAGGAGAGATCTCTAACTCTAAATGAATTAAATCCAACGGGCTTGGATAGATCTTTTCAGTAGATTTCTAACAAAATTGGAATCACTCAATCTGGTTCAGTAAATCTTCCTGAATTGATTTTTAAACTAAGGGACATAATTGAGTTTAAACCTAAATCGAAAAATCTAGATTTAAATTACTGGGTCAGCGCGGGAAAGGAAATGGGCCGGCCCAGTGACGCTCAGCGGCGCAGAGGATGGCTGACAGGTTGGTCCCGCTTGTCAGCGAGACTTAAAACCCGAAACGGTATCTAGCGATCTGGGCCACACGATTATAACGTGGATCAACGGCTCACAGTCGTTGTCGACGACGGGCTCATCGCCAGCGAGACCGAACCCTAAACAGATGGTGGGGGTCTACTGGGACTGTACCAGGGCTCCAACTAGTGGGGCGAGGCAGGCGATCGAACTGGACATCGACGGCGGACTCAGGCGAGGTCATGACAGGGGCTGCGGTGGACGAAATCGATGGCAGCGTCTCCTCCTCTACAACAGGCTCCTCTGGTGCAATTCCGATGAACTACGGCTCGAGCTGCTCCGGCGAGATAGGGTAAAGGTTCAGGGGAGAGAGGGGAGTGGAATGGTGTGTGGAATTTGTGCTAGGGAGGCCTGCTTATATAGGCGCGACGGTAAGACCCAGAGGTGTGGGCAGGCATCTCCGGCGAGGGCGGTACAGGAGGCTATCGGTGTGGGTGAGGTAGGCGGACGTTGGGCGGTTCCCTGGAGGTGCTCTACAGTGTAATGGCGCGGCTAGGGGCGGTGGCATATGGTCGGGAGCGTTGCACGCTCTGGGAGACAGAGGCGGTGCTCGACGACGTGCATGGCGACTATGGGTCACGTGGCGGCGCATGGCCATGTCTGGCGGGGTGCTGGGGTCGAGGCGGAGCGGCGTGCACGGTATGGGGTCGAGGGGCGGTCTGCTACATGCTGGCGGCTATCGTGCTCTGGCGAGCTCGCAGAGAGAAAGGGCAGCGACGCTGGGGAGTGGTCCAGGGGCTGGGGTTGATCGAGGGGTGGACCGTGGGCGGAGGTAGGGTTGGGTGGAGCTAGGGGACGTGCCGGTTTGGCAGGCGTGGTCGCTGGCGCTTTGCCCGCTTCTGGCTGGCGGTGACCACAAAGTGGCGGCGCTCCACTACTGTTGTGGCTAAGGGGGGGCTAGTTGGGGGTTTGGTTGGACTCAGGGGGACAGGGGAGAGTAGAGAGGGTGCAAATGGGGACAAGGGTTTAACTAGGAGCAGTGTTAGTTAGGCAGTTTCACCTCTGTCTGCCACCTGCTCGACACAATGGCCGCATGAGAAAAGGTTTTGAATTTTGAGATGATTTTTGGTGGAGTGATGTATCTTATGCTTGAGTTTCTAGGTGTGCTTGGGTTTTTGAAATGGAGTTCATTTGAGTGGTTTTTGGATAAGTGTGATCTATACATATGAACTACATTCAAATTTCAATTGTCATTTAAATTTAGTGTTTGAAAGATTTTGGGTTGAAATAAAGTGGGCCTTGGTACATCACTACTTGTACTAGCAAGGGGTGCAAAGAACCACAATTGTTTCTGTTAAGATTTGAGTTCTAATAGCCAAAGTAGGCTAGGTGATAAAAATGGCACAAATGACCATTTCCTTATTTTATTCTTTTTGATTTGTTTTTCTTTGGGATTTTTTTGGGAATGATCTAGATGATGTTTAATTCACCTTAGAATCATTTTACAACCAATGGATCACTCAAACATGGCAATTCAAAATAACTCCTAAATTAAATGCACACACATATGAATGCTTAAAGATTTTTAAATAGAAAAAGTTTTTGTTAACCCTAAATTGGGTAGATTTGATCTTGATTAACCTTGGATTAAGTTTTGGGATGTTACAAACCTTCCCCCCTTAAACAAAATCTTGTCCCGAGATTTACGAAAGAAAACTAGGAACTAAAGAGATCTGGGAACTCAGTCCTAATGTAATCTTGTCGCTCCCAAGTGGCTTCTTCTTCGGTATGGTTGCTCCATTGAATCTTGAGAAACTTGATACTCTTGGTCCTGGTGGTTCTGTAAGATTCCTCCAAGATACGGATGGGCACTTCACGATATGTCAGGTCCTTGTTGATCTCAACAGCTCGATGATCGATGTTCTTGAAAACTTCGGTCTTCTCCGGCACTTCTAAGCATTTGCGAAGTAACGAGATATGGAACACATTGTGGATGGCTGACATCTCTTCTGGCAGTTCCAGTTGATAAGATACTTCTCCTCGGTGATTTAGAATCTTGAAAGGCCTAATATATCTGGGGGCTAACTTTCCTTTCAGACTAAAACGCTGGGTTCCCTTTAGTGGTGAAACGTTGAGATATACAAAATCTCCGACATTGAAAATCAGGTCTCTCCTTCTCTTGTCAGCATAACTCTTCTGTCCGGATTGGGCGGTCTTGAGGAGCTCATGGACCTTATGAACCTTCTCTTCGGCTTCTTGGAGAATGTCGGGTCCAAAGATCTGACTCTCTCCTACTTGCGACCAATTCAAAGGGGTACGACACTTTCTTCCGTATAGGAACTCAAATGGTGCCATTTGCAAACTAGTTTGATAACTGTTGTTATATGAGAATTCTGTGAAAGGCAGACAGTCTTCCCATTTTGATCCATACTCCAAAACACACGCTCTCAACATATCTTCTAAGATCGGGTTGACTCTTTCAGTCTGTCCATCAGTTTGTTGGTGATAAGCGGTGCTGAAATTTAGCTTGGTTCCTAATCCTTTCTAGACTTTCTGCCAAAATCTCGAGGTAAATTGGGTTCCTCGATCTGATACTGTGGTCTTGGGGGTTCCATGGAGACTAACAATTCTAGCAATGTATAGCTCTGCTAGCTTCGAACTCTGGTAGGTTGTCTTCATAGGTATAAAATGATCTACCTTGGACATTCTATCAATGATGACCCACATTGAGTCATATCCCCTACTCGAAGTAGGCAATCCGGTGATAAAGTCCATTCTGACGAAATACCATTTCCATTCCAGAATCTGCAAAGGTTGCAACAATCCTGCAGGCCTCTGATGTTCTTCTTTGACTCTTTGACAGATGTCACACTTGGCGATGTAGCTCTTGATTTCTCTCTTCATCTTGTGCCACCAAAATTGCTCTTTCAAATCTTGATACATCTTTGTTCCTCTGGGTGGATAGAATAAAGAGTATCCTGAGCTTCTTGCATGATAACTTGCTTCAGCTCTGAATCTGCTGGCACACAGATACGGCCTTTGTACCACAGAACTCCTTCTTCCTCTTTGGTGAATCCAGGTACCTTTCATGTACCAATACGACGTTTGATTCTGTCGATACTTTCATTCCCCTTCTGGGCTTCCTTGATTTGGCTAATCAAAGTGGGTTGAAGTTTAATGCTAGATAGAAATCCTTTGCTAACTAGCTTAGACATGAACTGCTCCAACTCCTCATACAAACTTGGTTGCTTCTCCTTAATCATGGTGTTTAGTCTACAAGGCAATTTGCTAAGAGCATTCGCTACCACATTGGCTTTGCCGGGTGATAGTGAATGTCAACGTCATAATCCTTGATTAACTCTATCCATCCCCTTTGCCTCATATTTAGCTCCTTCTGAGTGAAAATATACTTCAAGCTTTTGTGATCTGAGTAAATCTCACAGCAATTACCCATAAGATAATGATGCCATGTCTTCAATGCCAATACTACGGCTGCTAATTCAAGATCATGGGTCAGATAGTTCTGCTCATGCTGCTTCAGTTGTCAAGACAGATAAGCGATAACTTTGCCTTCTTGCATAAACACACATCCAATACCAATCTTGGATGCATCACAATATACGTCAAACGGCTTCCTGATATCTGGCATGATCAATATTGGGGTTGAAATCAATCTCCTCTTCAGTTCTTGGAAGTTGGCTTCACATTTGTCGGTCCATTCAAACTTCTTGTCCTTCTTCAACAATTGGGTCATGGGTCTGGTGATGCTAGAAAATCCTTCCACAAACTTGCGGTAGTATCCCGCTAATCCAAGAAATGCACGGACTTGGGTTTGAGTGGTTGGGGCTTCCCATGCTTCGACATCTCTGATCTTGGTGGGATCCACAGAGACTCCTCCAGCAGACACAATATGTCCTAGGAATCCTACTTCTTTCAGTCAAAACTCACACTTGCTGAACTTGGCATACAGCCGATGCTCTCTAGGGGTTTCAAGGATGATTCTCAGATGTTGCTCATGCTCTTCTTCTGACTTGGAGTAGATAAGGATATCGTTGATAAACACAACGACAAACTTATCCAGGAAATTCATAAAGATCTTATTCATGAGATTCATGAAATAAGCAGGGGCATTGGTTAATTCGAAAGACATGACCGTATACTCATATAAACCATAGCGAGTAGTAAAGGCGGTCTTCGGAATGTCTGTTGCACGAATCTTAAGTTGGTGATAACCAGTCCTGAGATCAATCTTTGAGAATACCTGGGCACCAGTCAATTGATAAAATAGATCTTCTATCTTTGGCAAAGGGTACTTGTTTTTGATGGTGACATCATTCAACTTCCTGTAATCGGTGCACAAACAGTTGCGTCCATCTTTCTTGTCGACAAATAACACTGGTGATCTCCATGGCCATGCGCATGGTTGAATCAAGCATGTTGCTAACATCGCATCCAACTGCTTCTTCAATTCCACTAACTCTAAGGGGTTCATGCTATAGGGTCTCTGGCCTATGGGTCCGGTTTCGGGGATTAGTTCAATAATGAACTCAATATCCCTATCGGGGGGCATACCGGGTAATTCATCTGGGAATACGTCGGGGTATTCACAGACTACTCTGACTTGGTCAATGGTGGGCAGGGCTAGACTCTTGTTGCACTTGAATTGATGGGGTAAGGTTTCAGATATATGTTCTACCTTTACTCCAAAGCTACTGGTCATGCTGATGGCTTTCTTGGCACAGTCTATCAGTCCTTTATGCTTTGACATCTAGTCCATTCCTAGTACTACTTCCAAACCTTTGGTTCCAAGTACTATTAGATTAGCATAAAAATCTATTCCATGTATTCTGTTAGGCACAACTTTGCAAATTTTTCTAGCTTTTGTAGTTGAACGGGGGATTTGAACTATCATGACATGCTTCAAGTTGGTTGGGTGAATATTACTAGTGCATGCAAATTCTTCGGTGACAAATGAGTGTGATTCTCTAGAATCAAACAACACTCTTGCTAAAACTGAGTTGACAGAAAAAACATACCCAGCACTACATCTGGCGCTTCTTCGGCTTCTTCGGCGTTCATGTGGAAGAGACGGCCATTGCGGTTGTGAGGGTTCCCTGGGGCGAATCTTCTTCCTGGTTGAACACGAAGCTGCTGTTGAGCTGGGGCATTCACATTGGCAGTGGCGGCAATCTTCTTGGGGAACTCATTGGAATAGTGACCCTTCACTCCACACTCGAAACAAGTGATCTGAGACTTATCTTTAGTTGCGACTGGCACAGCATTGCTTCAAGTTCGGGGTGCAGTTTTAGTATAAGAACACACAAGCAATGACTCTAGTGGGTCCATATGTGATTTGTGGAAAGAACACACATACAATGACACTGGTTGATCCATGTGTGGTTTGTGGAAAGAACACACATGCAATGCCATTGGTTGATCCATGTGTGGTTTGTGGAAATAACACACATGCAATGACTCAAATGGATCCATATGTGGTTTGTGGAAAAGAACACACATCCAATGAACACTGGTGGATCCATAAGTGGTTTGTGGAAAGAACACACATGCAGTGAACACTGGTGGATCCATATGTGGTTTGTGAAAAGAACACGCATATAATGAATCTAATGGATCCATATGTGGTTTGTGGAAAAGAACACACATGGAATGAACACTTGTGGATCCATAAGTGGTTTGTGGAAAGAACACACATGCAGTGAACATTGGTTGATCCATATGTGGTTTGTAAAAAGAACACACATGCAATGACCACTGGTTGATCCATATGTGGTTTGTGGAAAGAACACACATGTAGTGAACACTGGTTGATCCATATGTGGTTTGTGAAAAGAACACACATGAAATGACCACTGGTTGATCCATATGTGGTTTATTGAAAGAACACACATGCAGTGAACACGGGTTGATCCATATGTGGTTTGTGAAAAGAACACACATGCAATGACCACTGGTTGATCCATATGTGGTTTATGGAAAGAACACACATGCAATGAACACTGGTTGATCCATATGTGGTTTTTGGAAAGAACACACATGCAATTACACTACTTGATCCATGTGTGGTTTGTGGAAAGAACACACATGCAATGACTCTAGTGCTAGTTTTAGTATAAGAACACACATGCAATGACTCTAGTGGGTCCATATGTGGTTTGTGAAAAGAACACAAATGCAATGACCACTGGTGGATCCATAAGTGGTCTGTGGAAAGAACACGCATGCAATGATACTAGTGGATCCTTGTGTGGTTTGTGAAAAGAACACACATGCAATGAACACTGGTTGATCCATATGTGGTTTGCGGAAAAGAACACACATACAATGAACACTGGTGGATCCATAAGTGGTTTGTGGA
The DNA here is from genome assembly GCA_023614405.1 of Avena insularis. NCBI lineage: Eukaryota > Viridiplantae > Streptophyta > Magnoliopsida > Poales > Poaceae > Avena > Avena insularis. Next base: position 333,848,056 of record CM042696.1, read on the forward strand.
AAGAACAAACATGAAGTGAACACTGGTGGATCCATATGTTGTTTGTGAAAAGAACACACATGCAATGAATCTAGTGCTGGTTTTAGTATAAGAACACACAAGCACTGACTCTAGTGGGTCCATATGTGATTTGTGGAAAGAACACATATGCAATGACACTGGTTGATCCATGTGTGGTTTGTGGAAAGAACACACATGCAATGACTCTAGTGGGTCCATATGTGGTTTGTGAAAAGAACACACATGCAATGACCACTGTTTGATCCATATGTGGTTTGTGGAAAAGAACACACATGCAATGACCACTGGTTGATCCATGTGTGGTTTGTGGAAAGAACACACATGCAATGACACTGGTGGATCTATATGTGGTTTGTGAAAAGAACACACATGAAATGACTCTAGTGCTGGTTTTAGTATAAGAACACAGATGCAATGACTCTAGTGGGTCCATATGTGCTTTGTGAAAATAACACACCTGCAATGACTACAGGTTGATCCATATATGGTTTGTGGAAAAGAACACACATGTAATGAACACCGGTGGATCCATAAGTGGTTTGTGGAAAGAACACACATGCAGTGAACACTGGTGGATCCATATGTGGTTTGTGAAAAGAACACCCATGCAATGACACTAGTGCTAGGTTTAGTATAAGAACACACATGCAATGACTCTAGTGGGTCCATATGTGGTTTGTGAAAAGAACACACATACAATGACCACTGGTTGATTCATATGTGGTTTGTGGAAAAGAACACATATGCAATGAACACTGGTGGATCCATAAGTGGTTTGTGGAAAGAACACAGATGCAGTGAACACTAGTGGATCCATATGTTGTTTTTGGAAAGGACACACATTCAATGACTCTAGTGCTGCTTTAGTATAAGAACACACAAGAAATGACTCTAGTGGGTCCATATGTGATTTGTGAAAAGAACACACATGCAATGCCACTAGTTGACCCATATTTGGTTTGTGGAAAGAACACACATGCAATGCCATTGGTTAATCCATGTGTGGTTTGTGGAAAGAACACACATGTAATGACACTGGTGGATCCATATGTGGTTTGTGAAAAGAACACACATGCAATGACTCTAGTGCTGGTTTTAGTATAAGACCACACAAGCAATGACTCTAGTGGGTCCATATGTGATTTGCGGAAAGAACACACATGCAATGACACTAGTTGATCCATGTGTGGTTTGTGGAAAGAACACACATGCAATGCCATTGGTTGATCCATGTGTGGTTTGTGGAAATAATACACATGCAATGACTCTAATGGATCCATATGTGGTTTGTGGAAAAGAACAAACATGCGATGACCACTGGTTGATCGATGTGTGGTTTGTGGAAAGAACACACATGCAATTACACTGGTGGATCCATGTGTGGTTTGTGAAAAAAAACACATGCAATGTGTCTACTGCTGCTTTTAGTATAAGAACACACATGCAATGACTCTAGTGGGTCCACATGTGGTTTGTGAAAAGAACAGACATGCAATGACCACTAGTTGATCCATATGTGGTTTGTGGAAAAGAACACATATGCAATGAAAACTGGTGGATCCATAAGTGGTTTGCGGAAAGAACACACATGCAGTGAACACTGGTGGATCCATATGTGGTTTGTGAAAAGAATACACATGCAATGACTCTACTGGATCCATATGTGGTTTGTGGAAAAGAACACACATGCAATGAACACTGGTGGATCCATAAGTGGTTTGCGGAAAGAACACACATGCAGTGAACACTAGTGGATCCATATGTGGTTTGTGGAAAAGAACACACATGCAATTAAGATTGGTGGTTCCATAAGTGGTTTGTGGAAAGAACACACATGCAGTGAACACTGGTTGATCCATATGTGGTTTGTGAAAAGAACACACATACAATGACCACTGGTTGATCCATATGTGGTTTATGGAAAGAACACACATGCAGTGAACACAGGTTGATCCATATGTGGTTTGTGGAAAGAACACACATTCAATGACACTGGTTGATCCATGTGTGGTTTGTGGAAAGAACACACATGCAATGACTCTAGTGCAAGTTTTAGTATAAGAACAGACATGCAATGACTCTAGTGGGTCCATATGTGGTTTGTTAAAAGAACACACATGCAATGACCACTGGTTGATCCATATTTGGTTTGTGGAAAAGAACACACATGCAATAAACACTGGTGGATCCATAAGCGGTTTGTGGAAAGAACACACATGCAGTGAACACTGGTTGATCCATATGTGGTTTGTGAAAAGAACACGCATGCAATGACCACTGGTTGATCCATATGTGGTTTGTGGAAAGAACAAACATGCAGTGAACACTGGTTGATCCATATGTGGTTTGTGGCAAGAACACACATGCAATGACACTGGTTGATCCATGTCTGGTTTGTGGAAAGAACACACATGCAATGACTCTAGTGCTAGTTTTAGTATAAGAACACAGATACAATGACTCTATTAGGTCCTTATGTGGTTTGTTAAAAGAACACACATGCAATGACCACTGGTTGATCCATATGTGGTTTGTGGAAAAGAACACACATGTAATGAACACTGGTGGATCCGTAAGTGGTTTGTGGAAAGAACACACATGCAGTGAACACTGGTTGATCCATATGTGGTTTGTGAAAAGAACACACATGTAATGACACTAGTGCTAGTTTTAGTATAAGAACACACATGCAATGAATTTAGTGGGTCCATATGTGGTTTCTGAAAAGAACACACATGCAATGACCACTGGTTAATCCATATGTGGTTTGTGGAAAAGAACACACATGTAATGAACACTGGTGGATCCATAAGTGGTTTGTGGAAAGAACACATATGTAGTGAACACTAGTGGATCCATATGTTGTTTGTGAAAAGAACACAGATGCAATGACTCTAGTTGTGGTTTTAGTATAAGAACACACAAGCAATGGCTCTAGTGGGTCCATTTGTGGTTTGTGGAAATAACACACATGCAATGACTCTAATGGATCCATATGTGGTTTGTGGAAAAGAACACACATGCAATGAACACTGGTGGATCCATAAGTGGTTTCTAGAAAGAACACACATGCAGTGAACACTGGTGGTTCCATATGTGGTTTGTGAAAAGAACACACATGCAATGACTCTAATGTATCCATATGTGGTTTATGGAAAAGAACACACATGCAATGAACACTTGTGGATCCATAAGTGGTTTGTGGAAAGAACACACATGTAGTGAACACTAGTGGATCCATATGTGGTTTGTGGAAAAGAACACACATGCAATGAACACAGGTGGATCCATAAGTGGTTTGTGGAAAGAACACACATGTAGTGAACACTGGTTGATACATATGTGGTTTGTGGAAAACAACACATATGCAATGAAAACTGGTGGATCCATAAGTGGTTTGCAGAAAGAACACACATGCAGTGAACACTGGTGGATCCATATGTGGTTTGTGAAAAGAACACACATGCAATGACTCTACTAGATCCATATGTGGTTTGTGGAAAAGAACACACATGCAATGACCACTGGTTAATCCATATGTGGTTTGTGGAAAAGAACACACATGTAATGAACACTGGTGGATCCATAAGTGGTTTGTGGAAAGAACACATATGTAGTGAACACTAGTGGATCCATATGTTGTTTGTGAAAAGAACACACATGCAATGACTCTAGTGGTGGTTTTAGTATAAGAACACACAAGCAATGGCTCTAGTGGGTCCATTTGTGGTTTGTGGAAATAACACACATGCAATGACTCTAATGGATCCATATGTGGTTTGTGGAAAAGAACACACATGCAATGAACACTGGTGGATCCATAAGTGGTTTCTAGAAAGAACACACATGCAGTGAACACTGGTGGTTCCATATGTGGTTTGTGAAAAGAACACACATGCAATGACTCTAATGTATCCATATGTGGTTTATGGAAAAGAACACACATGCAATGAACACTTGTGGATCCATAAGTGGTTTGTGGAAAGAACACACATGTAGTGAACACTAGTGGATCCATATGTGGTTTGTGGAAAAGAACACACATGCAATATACACAGGTGGATCCATAAGTGGTTTGTGGAAAGAACACACATGTAGTGAACACTGGTTGATACATATGTGGTTTGTGAAAAGAACAGACATGCAATGACCACTAGTTGATCCATATGTGGTTTATGGTAAGAACACACATGAAGTGAACACAGGTGGATCCATATGTGGTTTGTGGAAATAACACACATGCAATGACACTGGTTGATCCATGTGTGGTTTGCGGAAAGAACACACATGCAATGACACTGGTGGATCCATAAGTCATTTGCAGAAAGAACACACATGAAGTGAACACTAGTGGATCCATATGTGGTTTGTGGAAAAGAACACACATGCAATGAACACTGGTGGTTCCATAAGTGGTTTGTGGAAAGAACACACATGCAGTGAACACTGGGTGATCCATATGTGGTTTGTTAAAAGAACACACATGCAATGACCACTGGTTCATTCATATGTGGTTTATGGAAAGAACACACATGCAGTGAACATAGGTTGATCCATATGTGGTTTGTGGAAAGAACACACATGCAATGACACTGGTTGATCCATGTGTGGTTTGTGGAAAGAACACACATGCAATGACTCTAGTGCTAGTTTTAGTATAAGAACACACATGCAATGACTCTAGTGGGTCCATATGTGGTTTATGAAAAGAACACACATGCAATGGCCACTGGTTGATCCATATGTGGTTTGTGGAAAAGAACACACATGCAGTGAACACTGGTGGATCCATAAGTGGTTTGTGGAAAGAACACATATGCAGTGAACACTAGTGGATCTATATGTTGTTTGTGAAAGAACACACATGTAATGACTCTAGTGGTGGTTTTAGTATAAGAACACACAAGCAATCACTCTAGTGGGTCCATATGTGATTTGTGGAAAGAACACACATACAATGCCACTGGTTGATCCATGTGTGGTTTGTGGAAAGAACACACATGCAATGCCATCGGTTAATCCATGTGTGGTTTGTGGAAATAACACACATGCAATGACTCTAATGGATCCATATGTGGTTTGTGGAAAAGAACACACATGCAATCAACACTGGTGGATCCATAAGTGGTTTCTGGAAAGAACACACATGTAGTGAACACTGGTGGATCCATATGTGGTTTGTGAAAAGAACACACATGCAATGACTCTAATGTATCCATATGTGGTTTATGGAAAAGAACACACATGCAATGAACACTTGTGGATCCATAAGTGGTTTGTGGAAAGAACACACATGTAGTGAACACTCGTGGATCCATATGTGGTTTGTGGAAAAGAACACACATGCAATGAACACAGGTGGATCCATAAGTGGTTTGTGGAAATAACACACATGCAGTGAACACTGGTTGATCCATATGTGGTTTGTGAAAAGAACACACATGCAATGACCACTAGTTGATCCATATGTGGTTTATGGAAAGAACACACATGAAGTGAACACAGGTGGATCCATATGTGGTTTGTGGAAATAACACACATGCAATGACACTGGTTGATCCATGTGTGGTCTGTGGAAAGAACACACATGCAATGAATCTAGTGCTAGTTTTAGTATAAGAACACACATGCAATGACTCTAGTGGGTCCATATATGGTTTGTGAAAAGAACACACATGCAATGACCACTGGTTGATCCATATGTGGTTTGTGGAAAAGAACACACATGCAATGAACACTGGTGGATCCATAAGTGGTTTGTGGAAAGAACACACATGCAGTGAACACGGGTTGATCCATATGTGGTTTGTGAAAAGAACACACATGCAATGATACTATTGCTAGTTTTAGTATAAGAACACACATGTAATGACTCTAGTGGGTCCATATGTGGTTTGTGAAAAGAACACACATGCAATGACCACTTGTGGATCCATATGTGGTTGGTGGAAAAGAACACACATGCAATGAACACAGGTGGATCCATAAGTGGTTTGTGGAAAGAACACACATGCAGTGAACACTGGTTGATCCATATGTGGTTTGTGAAAAGAACACACATGCAATAACCACTGGTTGATCCATATGTGGTTTATGGAAAGAACACACATGAAGTGAACACAGGTGGATCCATATGTGGTTTGTGGAAATAACACACATGCAATGACACTGGTTGATCCATGCGTGGTTTGTGGAAAGAACACACATGCAATGAATCTAGTGCTAGTTTTAGTATAAGAACACACATGTAATGACACTAGTGGGTCCATATGTGGTTTGTGAAAAGAACACACATGCAATGACCACTGGTTGATCCATATGTGGTTTGTGCAAAAGAACACACATGCAATGAACACTGGTGGATCCATAAGTGGTTTGTGGAAAGAACACACATGCAGTGAACACTAGTGTATCCATATGTGGTTTGTGAAAAGAACACACATGCAATGACCACTAGTTGATCCATATGTGGTTTGTGGAAAGAACACACATGCAGTGAACACTGGTTGATCCATATGTGTTTTGTGGAAAGAACACACATGCAATGACACTGGTTGATCCATGTGTGGTTTGTGGAAAGAACACACATGCAATGACTCTAGTGCTAGTTTTAGTATACGAACACACATGCAATGACTCTAGTGGGTCCATATGTGGTTTGTGAAAAGAACACACATGCAATGACCACTGGTTGATCGATATGTGGTTTGTGGAAAAGAACACACATGCAATGAACACTGGTGGATCCATAAGTGGTTTGCGGAAAGAACACACATGCAGTGAACACTGGTTGATCCATATGTGGTTTGTGAAAAGAACACACATGCAATGACACTAGTGCTAGTTTTAGTATAAGAACACACACGCAATGACTCTAGTGGGTCCATATGCGGTTTGTGAAAAGAACACACATGCAATGACCACTGGTTGATCCATATGTGGTTTGTGGAAAAGAACACACATGCAATGAACACTGGTGGATCCATAAGTGGTTTGTGGAAAGAACACACATGCAGTGAACACTGGTGGATCCATATGTTGTTTGTGAAAAGAACACACATGCAATGAATCTAGTGCTGGTTTTAGTATAAGAACACACAAGCAATGACTACTGGGTCCATATGTGATTTGTGGAAATAACACACATACAATGACACTGGTTGATCCATATGTGGTTTGTGGAAAGAACACACATGCAATGTCATTGGTTGATCCATGTGTGGTTTGTGGAAATAACACATGGAATGACTCTAATGGATCCATATGTGGTTTGTTGAAAAGAACACGCATGCAATGAACACTGGTGGATCCATAAGTGGTTTGTGGAAAGAACACACATGCAGTGAACACTGGTGGATCCATATGTGGTTTGTGAAAAGAACACACATGCAATGACTCTAATGGATCCATATGTGGTTTGTGGAAAAGAACACACATGCAATGAACACTGGTGGATCCATAAGTGGTTTGTGGAAAGAACACACATGCAGTGAACACTGGTGGATCCATATGTTGTTTGTGAAAAGAACACACATGCAATGAATCTAGTGCTGGTTTTAGTATAAGAACACACAAGCAATGACTCTACTGGGTCCATATGTGATTTGTGGAAATAACACACATACAATGACACTGGTTGATCCATATGTGGTTTGTGGAAAGAACACACATGCAATGTCATTGGTTGATCCATGTGTGGTTTGTGGAAATAACACATGGAATGACTCTAATGGATCCATATGTGGTTTGTTGAAAAGAACACGCATGCAATGAACACTGGTGGATCCATAAGTGGTTTGTGGAAAGAACACACATGCAGTGAACACTGGTGGATCCATATGTGGTTTGTGAAAAGAACACACATGCAATGACTCTAATGGATCCATATGTGGTTTGTGGAAAAGAACACACATGCAATGAACACTGGTTGATCCATGTGTGGTTTTTGGAAAGAACACGCATGCAATGACACTAGTGCTGGTTTTAGTATAAGAACACAGATGCAATGACTCTAGTGGGTCCATATGTGCTTTGTGAAAATAACACACCTGCAATGACTACAAGTTGATCCATATGTGGTTTGTGGAAAAGAACACACATGTAATGAACACTGGTGGATCCATAAGTGGTTTGTGGAAAGAACACACATGCAATGAACACTGGTGGATCCATATGTGGTTTGTGAAAAGAACACACATGCAATGACACTAGTGCTAGTTTTAGTATAAGAACGCACATGCAATGAATCTAGTGGGTCTACATGTGGTTTGTGAAAAGAACACTAATGCAATGACCACTGGTTGATCCATATGTGGTTTGTGGAAAAGAAAACATATGCAATGAACACTGGTGGATCCATAAGTGGTTTGTGGAAAGAACACAGATGCAGTGAACACTAGTGGATCCATATGTTGTTTTTGGAAAGAACACACATTCAATGACTCTAGTGCTGCTTTTAGTATAAGAACACACAAGAAATGACTCTAGTGGGTCCATATGTGATTTGTGAAAAGAACACACATGCAATGCCACTAGTTGACCCATATTTGGTTTGTGGAAAGAACAGACATGCAATGCCATTGGTTAATCCATGTGTGGTTTGTGGAAAGAACACACATGTAATGACACTGGTGGATCCATATGTGGTTTGTGAAAAGAACACACATGCAATGACTCTAGTGCTGGTTTTAGTATAAGACCACACAAGCAATGACTCTAGTGGGTCCATATGTGATTTGCGGAAAGAACACACATGCAATGACACTAGTTGATCCATGTGTGGTTTGTGGAAAGAACACACATGCAATGCCATTGGTTGATCCATGTGTGGTTTGTGGAAATAATACACATGCAATGACTCTAATGGATCCATATGTGGTTTTTGGAAAAGAACACACATGCGATGACCACTGGTTGATCCATGTGTGGTTTGTGGAAAGAACACACATGCAATGACACTGGTGGATCCATGTGTGGTTTGTGAAAAGAACACACATGCAATGTGTCTAGTTCAGGTTTTAGTATAAGAACACACATGCAATGACTCTAGTGGGTCCACATGTGGTTTGTGAAAAGAACAGACATGCAATGACCACTAGTTGATCCATATGTGGTTTGTGGAAAAGAACACATATGCAATGAAAACTGGTGGATCCATAAGTGGTTTGCGGAAAGAACACACATGTAGTGAACACTGGTGGATCCATATGTGGTTTGTGAAAAGAACACACATGCAATGACTCTAATGGATCCATATGTGGTTTGTGGAAAAGAACACACATGCAATGAACACTGGTGGATCCATAAGTGGTTTGCGGAAAGAACACACATGCAGTGAACACTAGTGGATCCATATGTGGTTTGTGGAAAAGAACACACATACAATTAAGATTGGTGGTTCCATAAGTGGTTTGTGGAAAGAACACACATGCAGTGAACACTGGTTGATCCATATGTGGTTTGTGAAAACAACACACATACAATGACCACTGGTTGTTCCATATGTGGTTTATGGAAAGAACACACATGCAGTGAACACAGGTTGATCCATATGTGGTTTGTGGAAAGAACACACATGCAATGACACTGGTTGATCCATGTGTGGTTTGTGGAAAGAACACACATGCAATGACTCTAGTGCTAGTTTTAGTATAAGAACAGACAAGCAATGACTCTAGTGGGTCCATATGTGGTTTGTGAAAAGAACACACATGCAATGACCACTGGTTGATCCATATGTGGTTTGTGGAAAAGAACACACATGCAATAAACACTGGTGGATCCATAAGTGGTTTGTGGAAAGAACACACATGAAGTGAACACTGGTTGATCCATATGTGGCTTGTGAAAAGAACACGCATGCAATGACCACTGGTTGATCCATGTGTGGTTTGTGGAAAGAACACACATGCAATGCCATTGGTTGATCCATGTGTCGTTTGTGGAAATAACACACATGCAATGACTCTAATGGATCCATATGTGGTATGTGGAAAAGAACACACATGCAATGACCACTTGTTGATCCATGTGTGGTTTGCGGAAAGAACACACATGCAATGACACTGGTGGATCCATGTGTGGTTTGTGAAAAGAACACACATGCAATGAGTCTAGTGCTGGTTTTATTATAAGAACACACATGCAATGACTCTAGTGGTTCCACATGTGGTTTGTGAAAAGAACACACATGTAGTGAACACTAGTTGATCCATGTGTGGTTTGTCGAAAGAACACACATGCAATGACATTGGTTGAACCATGTGTGGTTTGTGGAAATAACACAAATGCAATGACTCCAATGGATCCATATGTGGTTTGTGGAAAAGAACACACATGCAATGACCACTGGTTGATCCATGTGTGGTTTGTGGAAAGAACACACATGCAATGACACTGGTGGATCGATGTGTGGTTTGTGAAAATAACACACATGCAATGAACACTTGTTGATCCATATGTGGTTTGTGGAAAAGAACACACATACAATGAACACTGGTGGATCCATAAGTGGTTTGAGGAAAGAACACACATGCAGTGAACACTGGTGGATCCATATGTTGTTTTTGAAAAGAACACACATGCAATGAATCTCATGCTGGTTTTAGTATACGAACACACAAGCAATGACTCTAATGGGTCCCTATGTGATTTGTGGAAAGAACAGACATGCAATGACACTGGTTGATCCATATGTGGTTTGTGGAAAGAACACACATGCAATGACTCTAGTGGTTGATCCATGTGTGGTTTGTGAAAAGAACACACATGCAATGACCACTGGTTGATCCATATGTGGTTTGTGGAAAATAACACACATGCAATGACCATTGGTGGATCCATGTGTGGTTTGTGAAAAGAACACACATGCAATGAGTATAGTGCTGGTTTTAGTATAAGAACACACAAGCAATGACTCTAGTGGGTCCACATGTGGTTTGTGAAAAGAAAACACATGTAGTGAACACTGGTTGATCCATGTGTGGTTTGTGGAAAGAACACACATGCAATGACATTGGTTGAACCATGTGGGGTTTGTGGAAATAACACAAATGCAATGACTCTAATGGATCCATATGTGGTTTGTGGAAAAGAACACACATGCAATGACCACTGGTTGATCCATGTGTGGTTTGTGGAAAGAACACACATGCAATGCCATTGGTTGATCCATGTGTCGTTTGTGGAAATAACACACATGCAATGACTCTAATGGATCCATATGTGGTATGTGGAAAAGAACACACATGCAATGACCACTTGTTGATCCATGTGTGGTTTGCGGAAAGAACACACATGCAATGACACTGGTGGATCCATGTGTGGTTTGTGAAAAGAACACACATGCAATGAGTCTAGTGCTGGTTTTAGTATAAGAACACACATGCAATGACTCTAGTGGTTCCACATGTGGTTTGTGGAAAGAACACACATGTAGTGAACACTGGTTGATCCATGTGTGGTTTGTGGAAAGAACACACATGCAATGACATTGGTTGAACCATGTGTGGTTTGTGGAAATAACACAAATGCAATGACTCCAATGGATCCATATGTGGTTTGTGGAAAAGAACACACATGCAATGACCACTGGTTGATCCATGTGTGGTTTGTGGAAAGAACACACATGCAATGACACTGGTGGATCGATGTGTGGTTTGTGAAAATAACACACATGCAATGAACACTGGTTGATCCATATGTGGTTTGTGGAAAAGAACACACGTACAATGAACACTGGTGGATCCATAAGTGGTTTGAGGAAAGAACACACATGCAGTGAACACTGGTGGATCCATATGTTGTTTCTGAAAAGAACACACATGCAATGAATCTCATGCTAGTTTTAGTATACGAACACACAAGCAATGACTCTAATGGGTCCCTATGTGATTTGTGGAAAGAACAGACATGCAATGACACTGGTTGATCCATATGTGGTTTGTGGAAAGAACACACATGCAATGACTCTAGTGGTTGATCCATGTGTGGTTTGTGAAAAGAACACACATGCAATGACCACTGGTTGATCCATATGTGGTTTGTGGAAAATAACACACATGCAATGACCATTGGTGGATCCATGTGTGGTTTGTGAAAAGAACACACATGCAATGAGTATAGTGCTGGTTTTAGTATAAGAACACACAAGCAATGACTCTAGTGGGTCCACATGTGGTTTGTGAAAAGAAAACACATGTAGTGAACACTGGTTGATCCATGTGTGGTTTGTGGAAAGAACACACATGCAATGACATTGGTTGAACCATGTGGGGTTTGTGGAAATAACACAAATGCAATGACTCTAATGGATCCATATGTGGTTTGTGGAAAGAACACACATGCAATGACCACTGGTTGATCCATGTGTGGTTTGTGGAAAGAACACACATGCAATGCCATTGGTTGATCCATGTGTGGTTTGGAAATAACACATGCAATGACTCTAATGGATCCATATGTGGTATGTGGAAAAGAACACACATGCAATGACCACTTGTTGATCCATGTGTGGTTTGCGGAAAGAACACACATGCAATGACACTGGTGGATCCATGTGTGGTTTGTGAAAAGAACACACATGCAATGAGTCTAGTGCTGGTTTTAGTATAAGAACACACATGCAATGACTCTAGTGGTTCCACATGTGGTTTGTGAAAAGAACACACATGTAGTGAACACTAGTTGATCCATGTGTGGTTTGTCGAAAGAACACACATGCAATGACATTGGTTGAACCATGTGTGGTTTGTGGAAATAACACAAATGCAATGACTCCAATGGATCCATATGTGGTTTGTGGAAAAGAACACACATGCAATGACCACTGGTTGATCCATGTGTGGTTTGTGGAAAGAACACACATGCAATGACACTGGTGGATCGATGTGTGGTTTGTGAAAAAAGCACACATGCAATGAACACTGGTTGATCCATATGTGGTTTGTGGAAAAGAACACACATACAATGAACACTGGTGGATCCATAAGTGGTTTGAGGAAAGAACACACATGCAGTGAACACTGGTGGATCCATATGTTGTTTCTGAAAAGAACACACATGCAATGAATCTCATGCTGGTTTTAGTATACGAACACACAAGCAATGACTCTAATGGGTCCCTATGTGATTTGTGGAAAGAACAGACATGCAATGACACTGGTTGATCCATATGTGGTTTGTGGAAAGAACACACATGCAATGACTCTAGTGGTTGATCCATGTGTGGTTTGTGAAAAGAACACACATGCAATGACCACTGGTTGATCCATATGTGGTTTGTGGAAAATAACACACATGCAATGACCATTGGTGGATCCATGTGTGGTTTGTGAAAAGAACACACATGCAATGACTATAGTGCTGGTTTTAGTATAAGAACACACAAGCAATGACTCTAGTGGGTCCACATGTGGTTTGTGAAAAGAAAACACATGTAGTGAACACTGGTTGATCCATGTGTGGTTTGTGGAAAGAACACACATGCAATGACATTGGTTGAACCATGTGGGGTTTGTGGAAATAACACAAATGCAATGACTCTAATGGATCCATATGTGGTTTGTGGAAAAGAACACACATGCAATGACCACTGGTTGATCCATGTGTGGTTTGTGGAAAGAACACACATGCAATGCCATTGGTTGATCCATGTTTCGTTTGTGGAAATAACACACATGCAATGACTCTAATGGATCCATATGTGGTATGTGGAAAAGAACACACATGCAATGACCACTTGTTGATCCATGTGTGGTTTGCGGAAAGAACACACATGCAATGACACTGGTGGATCCATGTGTGGTTTGTGAAAAGAACACACATGCAATGAGTCTAGTGCTGGTTTTAGTATAAGAACACACATGCAATGACTTTAGTGGTTCCACATGTGGTTTGTGAAAAGAACACACATGTAGTGAACACTGGTTGATCCATGTGTGGTTTGTGGAAAGAACACACATGCAATGACATTGGTTGAACCATGTGTGGTTTGTGGAAATAACACAAATGCAATGACTCCAATGGATCCATATGTGGTTTGTGGAAAAGAACACACATGCAATGACCACTGGTTAATCCATGTGTAGTTTGTGGAAAGAACACACATGCAATGACACTGGTGGATCGATGTGTGGTTTGTGAAAATAACACACATGCAATGAACACTGGTTGATCCATATGTGGTTTGTGGAAAAGAACACACATACAATGAACACTGGTGGATCCATAAGTGGTTTGAGGAAAGAACACACATGCAGTGAACACTGGTGGATCCATATGTTGTTTCTGAAAAGAACACACATGCAATGAATCTCATGCTGGTTTTAGTATACGAACACACAAGCAATGACTCTAATGGGTCCCTATGTGATTTGTGGAAAGAACAGACATGCAATGACACTGGTTGATCCATATGTGGTTTGTGGAAAGAACACACATGCAATGACTCTAGTGGTTGATCCATGTGTGGTTTGTGAAAAGAACACACATGCAATGACCACTGGTTGATCCATATGTGGTTTGTGGAAAATAACACACATGCAATGACCATTGGTGGATCCATGTGTGGTTTGTGAAAAGAACACACATGCAATGAGTATAGTGCTGGTTTTAGTATAAGAACACACAAGCAATGACTCTAGTGGGTCCACATGTGGTTTGTGAAAAGAAAACACATGTAGTGAACACTGGTTGATCCATGTGTGGTTTGTGGAAAGAACACACATGCAATGACATTGGTTGAACCATGTGGGGTTTGTGGAAATAACACAAATGCAATGACTCTAATGGATCCATATGTGGTTTGTGGAAAGAACACACATGCAATGACCACTGGTTGATCCATGTGTGGTTTGTGGAAAGAACACACATGCAATGCCATTGGTTGATCCATGTGTTTGTGGAAATAACACACATGCAATGACTCTAATGGATCCATATGTGGTATGTGGAAAAGAACACACATGCAATGACCACTTGTTGATCCATGTGTGGTTTGCGGAAAGAACACACATGCAATGACACTGGTGGATCCATGTGTGGTTTGTGAAAAGAACACACATGCAATGAGTCTAGTGCTGGTTTTAGTATAAGAATACACATGCAATGACTCTAGTGGTTCCACATGTGGTTTGTGAAAAGAACACACATGTAGTGAACACTGGTTGATCCATGTGTGGTTTGTGGAAAGAACACACATGCAATGACATTGGTTGAACCATGTGTGGTTTGTGGAAATAACACAAATGCAATGACTCCAATGGATCCATATGTGGTTTGTGGAAAAGAACACACATGCAATGACCACTGGTTGATCCATGTGTGGTTTGTGGAAAGAACACACATGCAATGACACTGGTGGATCGATGTGTGGTTTGTGAAAATAACACACATGCAATGAACACTGGTTGATCCATATGTGGTTTGTGGAAAAGAACACACGTACAATGAACACTGGTGGATCCATAAGTGGTTTGAGGAAAGAACACACATGCAGTGAACACTGGTGGATCCATATGTTGTTTCTGAAAAGAACACACATGCAATGAATCTCATGCTGGTTTTAGTATACGAACACACAAGCAATGACTCTAATGGGTCCCTATGTGATTTGTGGAAAGAACAGACATGCAATGACACTGGTTGATCCATATGTGGTTTGTGGAAAGAACACACATGCAATGACTCTAGTGGTTGATCCATGTGTGGTTTGTGAAAAGAACACACATGCAATGACCACTGGTTGATCCATATGTGGTTTGTGGAAAATAACACACATGCAATGACCATTGGTGGATCCATGTGTGGTTTGTGAAAAGAACACACATGCAATGAGTATAGTGCTGGTTTTAGTATAAGAACACACAAGCAATGACTCTAGTGGGTCCACATGTGGTTTGTGAAAAGAAAACACATGTAGTGAACACTGGTTGATCCATGTGTGGTTTGTGGAAAGAACACACATGCAATGACATTGGTTGAACCATGTGGGGTTTGTGGAAATAACACAAATGCAATGACTCTAATGGATCCATATGTGGTTTGTGGAAAAGAACACACATGCAATGACCACTGGTTGATCCATGTGTGGTTTGTGGAAAGAACACACATGCAATGCCATTGGTTGATCCATGTGTCGTTTGTGGAAATAACACACATGCAATGACTCTAATGGATCCATATGTGGTATGTGGAAAAGAACACACATGCAATGACCACTTGTTGATCCATGTGTGGTTTGCGGAAAGAACACACATGCAATGACACTGGTGGATCCATGTGTGGTTTGTGAAAAGAACACACATGCAATGAGTCTAGTGCTGGTTTTAGTATAAGAACACACATGCAATGACTCTAGTGGTTCCACATGTGGTTTGTGAAAAGAACACACATGTAGTGAACACTAGTTGATCCATGTGTGGTTTGTCGAAAGAACACACATGCAATGACATTGGTTGAACCATGTGTGGTTTGTGGAAATAACACAAATGCAATGACTCCAATGGATCCATATGTGGTTTGTGGAAAGAACACACATGCAATGACTGGTTGATCCATGTGTGGTTTGTGGAAAGAACACACATGCAATGACACTGGTGGATCGATGTGTGGTTTGTGAAAAAAGCACACATGCAATTAACACTGGTTGATCCATATGTGGTTTGTGGAAAAGAACACACATACAATGAACACTGGTGGATCCATAAGTGGTTTGAGGAAAGAACACACATGCAGTGAACACTGGTGGATCCATATGTTGTTTCTGAAAGAACACACATGCAATGAATCTCATGCTGGTTTTAGTATCACGAACACACAAGCAATGACTCTAATGGGTCCCTATGTGATTTGTGGAAAGAAACATGCAATGACACTGGTTGATCCATATGTGGTTTGTGGAAAGAACACACATGCAATGACTCTAGTGGTTGATAAATGTGTGTTTTGTGAAAAGAACACACATGAAATGACCACTGTTTTATCAATATGTGGTTTGTGGAAAATAACACACATGCAATGACCATTGGTGGATCCATGTGTGGTTTGTGAAAAGAACACACATGCAATGACTATAGTGCTGGTTTTAGTATAAGAACACACAAGCAATGACTCTAGTGGGTCCACATGTGGTTTGTGAAAAGAAAACACATGTAGTGAACACTGGTTGATCCATGTGTGGTTTGTGGAAAGAACACACATGCAATGACATTGGTTGAACCATGTGGGGTTTGTGGAAATAACACAAATGCAATGACTCTAATGGATCCATATGTGGTTTGTGGAAAAGAACACACATGCAATGACCACTGGTTGATCCATGTGTGGTTTGTGGAAAGAACACACATGCAATGCCATTGGTTGATCCATGTTTCGTTTGTGGAAATAACACACATGCAATGACTCTAATGGATCCATATGTGGTATGTGGAAAAGAACACACATGCAATGACCACTTGTTGATGCATGTGTGGTTTGCGGAAAGAACACACATGCAATGACACTGGTGGATCCATGTGTGGTTTGTGAAAAGAACACACATGCAATGAGTCTAGTGCTGGTTTTAGTATAAGAACACACATGCAATGACTTTAGTGGTTCCACATGTGGTTTGTGAAAAGAACACACATGTAGTGAACACTGGTTGATCCATGTGTGGTTTGTGGAAAGAACACACATGCAATGACATTGGTTGAACCATGTGTGGTTTGTGGAAATAACACAAATGCAATGACTCCAATGGATCCATATGTGGTTTGTGGAAAAGAACACACATGCAATGACCACTGGTTAATCCATGTGTAGTTTGTGGAAAGAACACACATGCAATGACACTGGTGGATCGATGTGTGGTTTGTGAAAATAACACACATGCAATGAACACTGGTTGATCCATATGTGGTTTGTGGAAAAGAACACACATACAATGAACACTGGTGGATCCATAAGTGGTTTGAGGAAAGAACACACATGCAGTGAACACTGGTGGATCCATATGTTGTTTCTGAAAAGAACACACATGCAATGAATCTCATGCTGGTTTTAGTATACGAACACACAAGCAATGACTCTAATGGGTCCCTATGTGATTTGTGGAAAGAACAGACATGCAATGACACTGGTTGATCCATATGTGGTTTGTGGAAAGAACACACATGCAATGACTCTAGTGGTTGATCCATGTGTGGATTGTGAAAAGAACACACATGCAATGACCACTGGTTGATCCATATGTGGTTTGTGGAAAATAACACACATGCAATGACCATTGGTTGATCCATGTGTGGTTTGTGGAAAGAACACACATGCAATGACACTGGTGGATCCATGTGTGCTTTGTGGAAAGAACACACATGCAATGACTCTAGTGCTGGTTTTAGTATAAGAACACACAAGCAATGACTCTAGTGGGTCCATATGTGATTTGTGAAAAGAACACACATCCAATGCCACTGGTTGACCCATATGTGGTTTGTGGAAAAGAACACACATGCAATGAACACTTGTGGATCCATAAGTGGTTTGTGGAAAGAACACACATGCAGTGAACAGTTGGGATCCATATGTTGTTTGTGAAAAGAACACACATGCAATGACTCTAGTGCTGGTTTTAGTATAAGAACACACAAGCAATGACTCTAGTGGGTCCATATATGATTGGTGGAAAGAACACACATACAATGACACTGGTTGATCCATGTGTGGTTTGTGGAAAGAACACACATGCAATGCCATCGGTTGATCCATGTGTGGTTTGTGGAAATAACACACATGCAATGACTCTAATGGATCCATATGTGGTTTGTTGAAAAGAACACACATGCAATGACTCTAGTGCTGGTTTTAGTATAAGAACACACAAGCAATGACTCTAGTCGGTCCATATGTGATTTGTGGAAAGAACACACATGCAATGACACTGGTTGATCCATGTGTGGTTTGTGGAAAGAACACACATGCAATGCCATTGGTTGATCCATGTGTGGTTTGTGGAAATAACACACATGCAATGACTCTAATGGATCCATATGTGGTATGTGGAAAAGAACACACATGCAATGACCACTTGTTGATCCATGTGTGGTTCGCGGAAAGAACACACATGCAATGACACTGGTGGATCCATGTGTGGTTTGCGAAAAGAACACACATGCAATGAGTATAGTGCTGGTTTTAGTATAAGAACACACAAGCAATGACTCTAGTGGGTCCACATGTGGTTTGTGAAAAGAAAGCACATGTAGTGAACACTGGTTGATCCATGTGTGGTTTGTGGAAAGAACACAAATGCAATGACATTGGTTGAACCATGTGGGGTTTGTGGAAATAACACAAATGCAATGACTCTAATGGATCCATATGTGGTTTGTGGAAAAGAACACACATGCAATGACCACTGGTTGATCCATGTGTGGTTTGTGGAAAGAACACACATGCAATGCCATTGGTTGATCCATGTGTGGTTTGTGGAAATAACACACATGCAATGACTCTAATGGATCCATATGTGGTATGTGGAAAAGAACACACATGCAATGACCACTTGTTGATCCATGTGTGGTTTGCGGAAAGAACACACATGCAATGACACTGGTGGATCCATGTGTGGTTTGTGAAAAGAACACACATGCAATGAGTCTAGTGCTGGTTTTAGTATAAGAACACACATGCAATGACTCTAGTGGTTCCACATGTGGTTTGTGAAAAGAACACACATGTAGTGAACACTGGTTGATCCATGTGTGGTTTGTGGAAAGAACACACATGCAATGACATTGGTTGAACCATGTGTGGTTTGTGGAAATAACACAAATGAAATGACCCCAATGGATCCATATGTGGTTTGTGGAAAAGAACACACATGCAATCACCACTGGTTGATCCATGTGTGGTTTGTGGAAAGAACACACATGCAATGACACTGGTGGATCGATGTGTGGTTTGTGAAAAGAACACACATGCAATGAACACTGGTTGATCCATATGTGGTTTGTGGAAAAGAACACACATACAATGAACACTGGTGGATCCATAAGTGGTTTGAGGAAAGAACACACATGCAGTGAACACTGGTGGATCCATATGTTGTTTCTGAAAAGAACACACATGCAATGAATCTCATGCTGGTTTTAGTATAAGAACACACAAGCAATGACTCTAGTGGGTCCATATGTGATTTGTGGAAAGAACAGACATGCAATGACACTGCTTGATCCATATGTTGTTTGTGGAAAGAACACACGTGCAATGACTCTAGTGGTTGATCCATGTGTGGTTTGTGAAAAGAACACACATGCAATGACCACTGGTTGATCCATATGTGGTTTGTGGAAAATAACACACATGCAATGACAATTGGTTGATCCATGTGTGGTTTGTGGAAAGAACACACATGCAATGACACTGGTGGATCCATGTGTGGTTTGTGGAAAGAACACACATGCAATGACTCTAGTGCTGGTTTTAGTATAAGAATACACATGTAATGACTCTAGTGGGTCCATATGTGGTTTGTGAAAAGAACACACATGCAATGACCACTGGTTGATCCCTATGTGGTTTGTGGAAAAGAACACACATGCAATGAACACTGGTGGATCCATATGTGGTTTGTGTAAAGAACACACATGCAATGACACTGGTGGATCCATGTGTGGTTTGTGAAAAGAACACACATGCAATGACTCTAGTGCTGAGTATAAGAACACACGAGCAATGACTCTAGTGGGTCCATATGTGATTTGTGAAAAGAACACACATGCAATGCCACTGGTTGGGGCTTGTTCATCTGCGGTACCAAAGTCGGCAGGCCAACGCATGGCGGTACCTAAGTTGCCTGAAATTATCGCGTTTTGAAAAGTTGGGCCGCCAACTACCGAGAGGGGCCATTTGGATGCAAAGTCGTCTCACCCCTACCAAATCCAAATATGCCGTGAAACTGCCCTGTGAAGTAGACGGTTGGGACCCTCATGTCAGTAATATTTCCGTGATGCGAGCGCCAACGCGGCAACCACGTAGGCGAAACGAGATACTAAAGGAGCATCGTGCGCTGGCCAAATTCACAAATCCACTCCCTTCCTCCTTTCGCATGAACCCTAGCACCGGTGGCACCGAAATCCCCTCTCCAACCAGAATGATCTCTTCAGGCATTTGACTTCTGGCGCCAAGTTGCTGCGCCTACTCGCTGCTACCAAGCTCTAATGCTGAATGCCGTGCCAGCCGTTGCGACGATCTAGCCTGCCTCTACCGCCGATGAGCTGAGCAGCACGAAGGATGGCAGATCCATTTGCCGAGGAAGAAGTACTTCTGGCTAATTTCGGGTGAGCTACTCTTCTCTTTGCTATTCACACTACCTATAACTGCTAGCTGGCTATTGGCATTACAGAGATATATCGAACATAGAATTTTTTGCTAGCACGACGCTGGCAAACAATTCTTATCTTTTGTCTCCAATTTTCTGTCAACTAGGATCTCCGCTGAACCCAAATACACAGTTCTGGTGAGAATCTGCGGCTACCTCGTTAAATTAGCTCATGGGAAGAGCACGTGGAAATAGGCTCAGAGTCTAAAGATGGAAGTAGCGCCTATGCAGTTATGCACTGTCCCTGGTTTGGTTGCTGCTGTGCGTGAACTTGCTGAAATGAGGCCAGAGCTGACTGCACGGTTCAGCATCGTTGATGAACGAGGCTTCAGGGTTCCTATAGCGTGTGACAGTCAGCTAATTGGGTTGATGAAACAGCATGTTAGGCTTCACGTGGTTACGCTGGTGTGTAACATAGTGGATGATGAAGCTCCTTCTACTGGGAGTCGCCCAGCTATTATTGGACAGGGAGGTCTAACTCGAACCCCTGCTGTTGTTGAGCAAAATGTGGTTCCTTGTCCGCGACATGCTTCTGTCAGGCAACCTCCTCGTAGGAGTCCCTGTATTTCCGTTGTGGAAAACTTTGCTCTAGAATCTGCTGGTACTAGTCGTCCCCGTCCCCGTGCCCATGTTTCTGCGGCTGCTGCTCACCCAATCCATGCCGCTGTTGAGCAAACTAAGGCATCCGGAGGCTGCCCCGTTGTTGTTGCCAAGACCGCCGCCTTGTGTCCTGCTCCTCCTTGAAACCTTCCTCAAGTTGTGCGAACCCGTGCTCTGGAATCTGCTGGTACTGGTCGTCCTCGTGTTGTTGTTGATCTGGACGCTGTTGACCCAATCACTGCCGCTGTTGAGCAAACTAAGGCTTCCGGAGGCTACCCCACTGTTGTTGCAAAGACTAATGCCTTCTCTCCTCCTCGAACCCGTGCTCGGGTTCAGCGAGCTGCTGGTCTGAAGCCAGCTCATGGTCTGGACTCTGCTAGCACTCGAAACACTGCTGTTGTGGGAACTGCTCCTAATCGTCGAGGTGGCATGGCAGCAGCTGATCCTATTGTGGCTGCCGTTAGAAGGGGCCCTGCCTGTCCACCATGTAATGTAGATATCGCTTCTAAGGGCCCTCGCCTTGCTCCTAGTCCTGGTACTTCCACCGAGGTTGATCTAGCTAACGATGACGCTGGTGATGGCGGCGGTGGTATTGGGGCTGGGTCTGATGGTGCCGCTCCATTTCTCGAACCTCTCGGAGGTTTCTATCCTGAAGAACCTGATGATGGCAAAGTAATCATCCGTATCGGTGTCGCGGATTATACTGCAAAATTAGATGATGGCACAAAAAAATTCTATGACGAGTTTGATGTAATCCTTGGCAGATACGACCCTGAAGTGGTAGAGTTATCTGACCTGATGGCATCGTTACGTGTGAAGGTCTTTGTGGGGGTCCTCCCGGGAAAGCACGTTTGTTATATTATGGTTATAGGAGCAAAAGGCTATCAAGTGAAAGATACCAGATTTAGTATTGCCGTTTACAAGGAAACATTATAGAGGTGAAGTTTACTTCCACTTGGTAGTGCTCACGGTTGGAGAGGAATTGGAACTCGACAATAGAGATGATGGACTTTTAGAAGGCATGCATGACCTGATCCATGGCATCACTAGGGCTGGTGCGATTGAGGGTGGCTTCGAACAGAGGAGAGTCTTACAGAGGAGCGTCATAAAGAGGAGCAGGAAGAGCATCCCCATAAAGGGCACCCCGAATAAGAACGTCACCAAGGAGACCACGCCAGAGAAGAGGACGCCCAAGATTCGCACGACAAAAGGCACCATGCCGCATAGTACACCCCTGAGATCCAGTCAAAATGCCACACCGAACGGTAGCAGCAAAAACGCTAAGAGGGCTAGCACGGTGGTGAACACTCCTAGGAGTGGTAGCAAAGAGGCGAAGATGGCCATCACGGAGGCTACCACACCCAGTGGGAGCAGAAAAAACACTAATTTGGAGCGCAACATGCTGCTGTCAGGGAATTATGCTAGCACGAAGGAGAACACGCCCAATAGTAGCAGCAAAAGGGCTAATTTGGAGCGGAACACGCCGCTGAGGTCAGGCAATAATGCCAGCACGAAGGAGAAGACGCCCAATAGTAGCAGCAAAAGGGCTAATTTGGAGCGGAACATGCTGTTGGGGTCAGGCAATAATGCCAG
Organism: Avena insularis; assembly: GCA_023614405.1. Taxonomy (NCBI): domain Eukaryota; kingdom Viridiplantae; phylum Streptophyta; class Magnoliopsida; order Poales; family Poaceae; genus Avena; species Avena insularis. The sequence goes on from CM042696.1 coordinate 333,871,628, forward strand.
CACGAAGGAGAACACGCCCAATAGTAGCAGCAAAAGGGCTAATTCGAAGAAGAACAGGCCGCAGAGGTCAAGCAATAATGCCAGCACCCTGGAGCCAACACCCGTGAGGGGAGGCAGTAAGGAGATCACACCCATGAGCGACAGCAAAAGGCCTAGTTCGATGGGGAATGGAACGCGGATGTCAAGCTCTACTGATACCATCAGGAAAGATTACATCAAGAAGGGGGATGTACACATGAAGAGCAAGAGGGTTCTGTACACTCAAGATGAAATTGATTCTGACTGCTATTTGTCCACTGCAGTACCTGGGATGTGTGCAAACGTAATACCACCCCATGTGGTTGTAGCAGAACCAACCGAGTGTCTTGGAGAAAACAGAGTTGCCGGTGAGGTGGACTGGGGCAATGTTCCTGTCCATCTAGGTGGAGACGATGGTGCAGCCCCACCGATGGGAGTCAATATGATGTGTGCAATACTAGGCATTAGAGACGATGGCGAAGATTCTGAATCAGATGAAGAAGCAGGCACTGTAGAGGATCAAGAATCTGGTGATGATGAAATAGACGAGGAACTTAAGAATGAGGCTGGTATTCCAATCGATGATTTAGGTGGTGAAGTAGAAGAAATGAAACATGACCGCGAGTATCCTATAATTTCGGTCAGCACCGAGTTCAGGAGCATGCATGAGTTTAGGATGTCGTTCCGGCATTTTTGTATCAAGGGGGAGTTCGACATTTATCGACTGAAGAACTCTGCCGAGAGGTATGAGGCCGTTTGCAAGTTAACATGGATGAATGGACGGGCCGAGGTACATTGTCCATGGAGGATCACAGCAATATCCTTACCTGCGTCGACTGCAATTAGGGTATTGGGGCAATGAATGCAGCAAACCATTAGAACTCTCTCTCTCTCTTTTCACTCTATAACTACAATTGATGTGCGATATCTTTCTGGCAACTAGTCGACTCCGCTTATCTTTTAAATGAATCTGTGTTGCAGGTGAACAGAATGGGCCCTCCACACATGTGTCCGACAGGCAGCAAACTGAAATCCTCAATGGCTGATACGGAGTGGGTGGCTATGAATCTATGTACATACTAAAGGATAACCCTAAGGAGACCGCGAAGAATATTCAGACTAGCCTCGGTTCTAAATACAACATTGTCCTTCCGTATTACATGGTTTGGAAAGGTAAAGAGAAAGCACTGGGGGTCTTGCACGGGGATTGGACCAATAGCTTTAGGATGTTGTACAACTTCAAGGCGCAGGTATAAGCTAGGTGTCCGGGGAGTGTTGTGGAGATTGACACCGAATCAGAAGGCGGTAAAATATATTTCAAAAGATTTTTCATGGCGCTTAAACCTTGCATCGATGGATTCAAGGACGGTTGTAGGCCGTATCTGAGTGTAGACATCACTGTCCTAACTGGCAAATGGAAAGGCTGTCTGCCATCTGCCACAACACTTGATGGTCACAACTGGATGTTCCCAGTGGCATTCGGGCTGTTTGAAACAGAAATGGAGGAAAACTGGGTCTGGTTTATGAGGCAGCTCAGGAGATCAATAGGCCACATGGATCCATTGGCTATATCCATGGATGCATGCAAAAAGCTGACGAATGCAGTGAAGGAGGTGTTCCCGTGAGCTGAGAATGCCATGCCCATATGATGCTCAACTTGTACTCACACTATGCAGGCAGCGTATTTCGTTACATGTTTCCTGCTGCTAGAGTTTACAAACCTAGTAGCAGCGATTATTTCATGAGCAAGATTTTTGCCGAAGCCCCTGAACTTCTAGAGTGATGGGTTCGTAGCATGGAAAACAAAAAATTTCTACAGCAAGAACGAACAAAACCCAAATCTAATCTAGATAAAAGCCAAGATCTAATCTATTAGACATGTGCAACGAGATAGATCTGTACTAACCCTCATAGATCCGAAAGCGTTACGAGATTAGATCTCGGGGTTGATGTAGTCGATCACTTGCCGATCTCAAGATCGTGTGGACAATCCTTCTGGCGCCCGTTCAGCGCTTCCATGATCGGTCACACGTCGGAGTCGAGACCTTCCTCTCCTGTTCGGTGAGCAAATGAGGTAGTAGATCTTCTCCACGGAATCCCAGCCTTGACCAGTGGTGGTGGTGGTGGTGGAGTAGAGAATTCTGCAGGCTTCGCCTAAGCTTTGAGCAGAGGAAGGAGAAGGAGAGAGGCGGCTAGGGCTTGGAGTGGAGGGGGTAAGGGGTGGCACCCCACCCTCTATTTAAAGGAGGAGGCGCCATGGGAGGGAGTCTAGTAGGACTCCCTCCCTCCTGGCCCGAGATTGGGAGGGAGGATTCCTCCTCCCCCCACGACTCCTTGTCTTGCCCCACAAGGACTCCTTGATCCTTTCTTGGTTTTCAAGCAAACTCCAAGAAATCTCCTAGAACCTTCCAGAACATTCCGAAACCTTCTAGAATCTCCATACAAACATTCCGGAACATTTCCTAACTTAGAAAATGATCCCCAATATATGAATCTTATTCTCCGGACAATTACGGATATCCTCTTGATGTCCGGATCAATCGAGACTCAACAACATTCGGTCTCCATCGCATATTCCATATCTACTTAAAAACAACTTCGAACCTTAAGTGTGTCACCTTACGGTCTGTGAATATGCAGACATGATGGAGACACCTCTCCGATCAATAACCATCAGCGGGATCTAGAGATCCATAACGACTCCCACATACTCAATGATGACTTCGTGATCGATAGAACCATTAACATTTGAAACCAATTCCCTTTGTCACGCGATATTCTACTTATCCGAGGTTTGATCATCGGTATCTCCATACCTAGTTCTACCTCGTTACTGATAAGTACTCTTTACTCGTTCCATGTTATGTCATCCCTTGTGACCTAGTCACATGCTTGCAAGCTAACTAGATGACATTCCACCGAGAGGGCCCAGAGCATATCTATTCGTCATATGGATGGACAAATCCCAATCTTGGTCCATGTGCTTCAACCCATACTTTCAAAATACCCAATGACACCTTTATAACCACCCAGTTACAAAGCGGTGTTTGATGTCATCAAAGTACCCATCCGGTGATGGTGATTAACATAACCTCATGGTCGAAGGATTAGGTTACTATGCATTTGAAAGCTTATAGCAATACGAACTTAATGACTTGATCTTATGCTACGCTTACTATGGGTGTGTGTCCATCACATCATTCTCCTAATGATATAACCTTGTTATTAATGACATCCAATGTCCATGATCAGGAAACCATGATCATCATTTAATCAACAAGCTAGTTCCATAAGAGGCTTACTAGGGACTCTTTTATGTTTACAAAACACACATGTATCAGTGTTTCCTTATAATACAATTATAGCATGGGATGTAAACATTCATCATAAACACAAAGATATAATAATAACCACTTTTATTATTGCCACTTGGGCATATCTCCAACAGTCTCCCACTTGCACTAGAGTCAATAATCTAGATTACATGGTAATATACCTAACACCCATGGCGTTCTGGTGTTGGTCATGTTTTTCTCTAGGGAGAGGTTTAGTCAACGGGTCTGCCACATTCAGATCAGTGTGTACTTTGCAGATCTTTATGTCACCATCTCGGACATACTCGCGAATAGCATGGAAACGTAGCTTGATGTGCTTTAGCTTGCTATGTGACCTTGGCTCCTGTGCATTAGCTATGGCACATGTGTTGTCACAGTAGATAGCCATCGGGTCCAACGCACTGGGAACCACGCCAAGTTCAGTAATGAACTCCTTCATCCATATGGCTTCTTGTGCAGCCTCCGAAGCAGCTATGTATTCCGATTCAGTTGAAGATTTCGCCACAACGCTTTGCTTGGCACTCCTCCAGCTCACCGCAGCACCATTAAAAATAAATACGTATCGAGACTGTGACTTCGAGTCATCTGGATCGGTGTTCCAACTAGCATCAGCGTAACCATTTACAACAAGCTGTTCATCACCTCCATAAGAAAGAACCATATCCTTAGTCCTATTCAGGTACTTTAGGATATTCTTGACCACTGTCCAGTGTTCCATTCCAGGATCACTTTGATATCTGCTAGTCAAACTAACAGCATGTGCTATATCCGGTCTTGTACACAGCATGGCATACATGATAGAACCTATGGCCAAGGTATAGGGAATATTATTCATCTTTTCTCTATCTTCTTATGTAGCCGGACTTTGAGTTTTACTCAAGGTCTTACCTGACAACATGGGCACGAACCCTTTCTTGCTCTCTTCCATTCTAAACTTCTTTAGAACTTTGTCTAAGTATGTACTTTGTGAAAGCGCTATTAGGCGTCTTGATCTATCTCTATAAATCTTGATGCCTAGAATATATGCCACTTCGCCAAGATCCTTCATTGAAAAACTATTATTCAAATAGGTTTTGACACTATTAAGAAGTTCTATATCATTCCCAATCAACAATATGTCATCTACATATAGTACTAGGAATGCTACAGAGCTCCCACTCACTTTCTTGTAAATACAAGCTTATCCATAAGTTTGTATAAATCCAAAGTTTTTGATTACTTTATCAAAATGTTGATTCCAACTCCGGGATGCTTGCTTCAGTCCATAAATGGAGCCCTGAAGTTTGCATACCTTGTCAGCATCACTAGGATCGACAAAACCCTTGGGTTGTACCATATACAACTCTTCCTCAATGTCACCATTAAGGAACACCGTTTTGACATCCATCTGCCAAATTTCATAATCGAAATATGTAGCGATTGCTAACAAAATCCTCATAGACTTTAGCTTCGCTACTGGTGAGAAAGTCTCATCGTAGTCAACTCCTTGAATTTGTCGGAACCCTTTCGTGATAAGTCGAGCTTTATAGACGGTAACATTACCATCAACATCTATTTTTCTTTTGAAAATCCATTTGTTCTCGACAACCTTACGGCCATCCGGTAAGTCCACCAAAGTCCACACTTGGTTTTTGTACATGGATCCCATCTCGGATTTCATGGCTTCTAGCCATTTGTCGGAATCTGGGCTCACCATAGCTTCTTCATACGTCGCAGGGTCATCAGTGTTGTCCACCAACATGACGTTCAAGGCAGAGTCATACCAATCAGGAGTGGTACGAACCCTCGTTGACCTACGAGGTTCTGCAGTAACTTCGTTCGAAGTTTCATGATCACCATCATTAGCTTCCTCTCCAATTGGTGCAGGCGGCACAAAAACATCTTCCGGTGCTGCGCTACTCTCAACTCTGAGAGAAGGTTCAATAACCTCGTCGAGTTCTACTTTCCTTCTAGTCACTTCCTTCGAGAGAAACTCCTTCTCAAGAAAGGATCCATTCTTGGCAACGAAAACTTTGCCTTCGGATCTATGATAGAAGGTATACCCAATTGTTTCTTTAGGGTATCCTATGAAGACGCATTTCTCCGCTTTGGGTTCAAGCTTATCAGGTTGTAACTTCTTTACATACGCGCAACCCCAAACTTTAAGGAGCGACAACTTAGGTTTCTTACCAAACCACAATTAAATGCGTGTTGTTTCAACGGATTTAGATGGTGCCCTATTTAAAGTGAATGCGGTTGTCTCTAATGCATAGCCCCAAAACGATAGTGGTAAATCTGTAAGAGACATCATAGACCGAACCATATCTAAAAGAGTTCGATTACGATGTTCGGACACACCATTACGCTATGGTGTTCCCGGCGGTGTCAACTGCGAAAGTATTCCACATTTCTTTAAATGCATGCCAAACTCATAACTCAGATATTCACCTCCGGTCGAACGCGAAACTTAATCTTCTTGTTACGATGATTTTCCACTTCACTTTGAAATTCCTTAAACTTCGAAAGTTTGGACTTATGTTTCATAAAGTAGACATACCCATATCTACTTAAGTCATCCATGAAAGTGAGAACATAATGATATCCACCACGCGATGCTACACTCATTGGACCGCACACATCGGTATGTATTATTTCCAATAAGTCTGTAACTCGCTCCATTATCCCAGAGAATGGAGTCTTAGTCATTTTTCCCATTAGACATGCTTCGCATCTTTCAAGTGATTCAAAATCAAGTGATTCAAGAAGTCCATCAGAATGGAGTTTCTTCATACGCTTCACTCCAATGTGACCAAGGCACGATTGCCACATGTATGTAGAATTATCATTCAATTTTATTCGTTTAGCATCTATGTTGTGAACATGTGTATCACTACTATCGAGATTCAATAAGAATAAACCATTCATATCAGGTGCATTACCATAAAAGATATTACTCATATAAATCGAACAACCTTTATTCTCAGACTTAAAAGAGTAACCGTCTCGCAATAAATAAGATCCAGATATAATGTTCATGCTTAACGCAGGCACCAAATAACAATTATTTAAATTTAAAACTAATCCCGAAGGTAGATGTAGAGGGAGCGTGCCGTCGGAGATCACATCAACCTTGGAGCCATTTCCAACGCGCATCATCACCTCGTCTCTTGTCAGTCTTCGTTTATTCCGCAGCTCCTATTTCGAGTTACAAATATGAGCAACCGAACCAGTATCAAATACCCAGGCACTACTACAACTACTAGTAAGATACACATCAATAACATGTATATCGAATATACCTTTCTTCTTGATGTTGCTGTTCTTTAGATCCGCCAGGTACTTGGGGCAGTTATGCTTCTAGTGACCAGCACCCTTGTAGTAGAAGCATTCAGTTTCAAGCTTAGGACCAGCCTTGGGCTTCTTAGCAGGTGCGGCAGCTTTCTTTCCGTCCTTCTTGAAGTTGCCCTTTTTCTTAGTCTTGCCCTGTTTCTTGAAATTGGTGGTCTTATTGACCATCAACACTTGGTGCTCCTTCTTGATCTCCACTTCAGCAGTTTTCAGCATGGACGATAGTTCAGGCAACGTCTTGTTCATGCAGTGCATATTGCAGTTCATCACAAAGTTCTTATAACTCGGTGGTAGTGATTGGAGGACACGGTGAATCCCTAACTCATTAGGAATCATTATCCCCAACTCTTGGAGCTTGTTTGCGTGCCTAGACATGGTGAGCATGTGCTCGCTAACGGAGCTTCCCTCTTCCATCTTGCAGGTAAAGAACTTTTCAGAGGCCTCATAGCTCTCCACGGCCGCGTGAGTCTCAAAAATGAGCTTGAGCTCCTTAATGATCTCAAACGGGTCGTGGTGCTCAAAACGCTTCTGGAGCTCCGTTTCTAAACCGTATAGGATGGCACACTGAACTGTGGAGTAATGATTTTTCCGAGTGGCGTAAACATTCTTTACGTCATCGGTGGCATCATCTGCAGGTGGGTCACCTAGCGGTGCTTCGAGCACATAGGTGATCTGACCAGCCCTGAGGACAATCTTCAGACCACGGAGCTAGTCCGTGAAGTTTCTTCCATTGTTCTTAAGCTTTTCTTTCTCTAGGAACGCATTGAAATTGATGGAGAGGTTCGCCATAATCTACAACAAATTTGCAAGTAGTTTAGACTAAGTTTATGATAAATTGAGTTCAATTTTAATTCTTAAATTAACTAGGTGAACTCCCACTCAAAACAACATCCCTCACATTGTCTTAGTGATTACACGAACCAAGTCCACTACACCAAGTCCGATCTTCACGAGAGAAGATGTAGTTTCATCGGTGAACAATCTTCATGTTCATCATATCACTTATATGATTCATGCTCTACCTTTCGGTATTCCGTGTTCCGAGACCATGTCTGTACATGCTAGGCTGGTCAAGATTAACCTTAGTTTCCGCATGTGCAAATCTGGCTTGCACCCGTTGTATGCACACATAGAATCTATCACATCCGATCATCACGAGATGCTTTGAGACGACGAGTCTTAGCAACGGTGCCAACTAAGGACGAACACTTTATTACTTGAAATTTAGTGAGAGGGATCATCTTATAATGCTACCATCGTGATCTAAGCAATACAAGATGCATAAAGGATTAACATCACATGCAATTCATAATTAGTGTGATATGATATGGCCCTTTCTTCTTATGCCTTTGATCTCCATCTCCAAAGCACGGACATGATCTCCATCATCACCAGCATTGCTTCAAGGTCAGTGGCGCCGCTTCATGGTTGTCTATCATCACCAGCAACTATTACATCTACTTGGAATAAAGATATTACAAGATGAATAGACACGCAGGTCTTAACAGAATTAAAGACAACCATTAGGTTCCTGCCGGTTGCCATATTACAACAAGGATCATTGCATACATCAAATATAATCACAATCACATGATGGCCATACCACATCACAAAACCCCTGCAAAAACAAGTTAGACGCCTCTAATTTTCTTTGCAAGTTTTACGTGGTTTGGGGCTTTCGAATAAGAACGGATCTTACCTACAAAACTGAACCACAACGTTGATACAAGTGCTATCAAGTGCAAAGTGTAGATTGGATCTATACTATGATGGGAGAGACAGACACCCGCAAAGCCACTTGTGCAAAGCAAGTTACACGTCAAGCGTGGAACAAGTCTCATGTGCGATGACATGTAAGGTTAGCCCGAGCCGCTTCATCCCACCATACCGCAAGATGCAAAGTACACAAAGCAAAAGACGGCATGAGCACCAACGCCCACAAAACCATTGTGTTCTACTCGTGCAATAGATCTACGCATAGACAAGGCTCTGATACAACTGATGGGTTCGTAGCATGGAAAACAAAAAAATTCTACCGCAAGAACGAACAAAACCCAAACCTAATCTATATAAAAGCCAAGATCTAATCTATTAGACATGTGCAACGAGATAGATCTGTACTAACCCTCGTAGATCCGAAAGCGTTATGAGATTAGATCTCGGGGTTGATGTAGTCGATCACTTGCCAATCTCAAGATCGTGTGGACGATCCTTCCGGCGCCGCGTTCTGGTAGCGCTTCATGATCGGTCACACGTCTTGAGTCAGCAGACGTTCCTCTCCCGTTCCAATGACGTGAGGTAGTAGATCTTCTCCACGGAATCCCAGCAGCATGACGGTGTGGTGGTGGTGGTGGAGTAGAGAATTCTGCAGGGCTTCGCCTAAGCCTGAGCAGAGGGAAGGAGAAGGAGAGAGGCGGCGGCTAGGGCTTGGAGTGGAGGGGGTAAGGGGGTGGCGCCCCCACCCCTCTATTTAAAGGAGGGAGGCGCCATGGGAGGGGGAGTCCTAGTAGGACTCCCCTCCCTCCTTGGCCGGCGGATTGGAAGGGGGGGAGGAGTCCTCCTCCCCCACGACTCCTTGTCTTGCCCCACAAGGACTCCTTGATCCTTTCTTGGTTTTCAAGAAAACTCCAAGAAATCTCCTAGAACCTTCCAGAACATTCCGAAACCTTCTAGAATCTCCATACAAACATTCCGGAACATTTCCTAACTTAGAAAATGATCCCCAATATATGAAACTTATTCTCCGGACAATTCCGAATCTCCTTGTGATGTACCGGATCCAACCCGAGACTCCGAACAACATTCGGTCTCCAACGCATATTCCATATCTACTTAAAAACAACTTCGAACCTTAAGTGTGTCACCCTACGGTTCGTGAATATGCAGACATGATGGAGACACCTCTCCGATCAATAACCATCAGCGGGATCTGGAGATCCATAACGGCTCCCACATACTCAACGATGACTTCGTGATCGATAGAACCATTAACATTCGAAACCAATTCCCTTTGTCACGCGATATTCTACTTATCCGAGGTTTGATCATCGGTATCTCCATACCTAGTTCTACCTCGTTACCGATAAGTACTCTTTACTCGTTCCATGTTATGTCATCCCTTGTGACCTAGTCACATGCTTGCAAGCTAACTAGATGATATTCCACCGAGAGGGCCCAACGCATATCTATCCGTCATATGGATGGACAAATCCCAAGCTTGGTCCATGCGCTTCAACACATACTTTCAGAATACCCAATGACACCTTTATAACCACCCAGTTACGAAGCGGTGTTTGATGTCATCAAAGTACCCATCCGGTGATGGTGATTAACATAACCTCATGGTCGAAGTATTAGGTTACTATGCATTTGAAAGCTTATATGTCTGAACATAATGACTTGATCTTATGCTACGCTTACTATGGGTGTGTGTCCATCACATCATTCTCCTAATGATATAACCTTGTTATTAATGACATCCAATGTCCATGATCAGGAAACCATGATCATCATTTAATCAACAAGCTAGTTCCACAAGAGGCTTACTAGGGACTCTTTTATGTTTACAAAACACACATGTATCAGTGTTTCCTTATAATACAATTATAGCATGGGATGTAAACATTCATCATAAACACAAAGATATAATAATAACCACTTTTATTATTGCCTCTTGGGCATATCTCCAACATAGAGTACTTAGCCATCCATCATTCATAGCTATGGATGAGGAGTCAATTCAACCCTGACATCAAAGTTGATTACATAAACAACAACCTTGCAGAATGCCTGAATAACTGGGTGAAGGACATAAAAGTGTGTCCTATTCATATCTTGATGGACAGCATACGTGGTATGATCATGAAGCTGTTAAATATAAGGAGAGTGATCGGTAGGAGACTTAGAGGACATATGCTACAGCCAGTTGTACAACAGCTGCACAAGAGAAGCCTAGGACTTGCTCATCTTAAGGTTCTCCCGTCAACCAGCAAAAGCTGTGAGGTGGTCGATATGTCCAAGAGTGGCAAAAGGGATGTTGTGAACATCCAGCTGCGAGAATGCACCTGCTTAGAGTGGCAGCATACCGGGAAACCTTGCGATCACGCCTTGGCCTTCTTGGTGAAGAAAAGAACTCTACCACATTTGGATCAGTATTTGTCAGACTACTACTCTATGGAAAAGTCCAGAGCTGTGTACGCTGGATCCGTCGAGCCATGTACAGACCCATCTCAGTGGCCTCAAGTCCAACTGTCTTTCGAGCTTTGCCAGCCCGGTTACAAAAAGGCGAGGAAGACACCGGTGAATAGGTTTAAGAATTTTCTCGAGAAGAAGGGTTGACTACATGCTACAAAGAAGGGCAAAAAGCAGATGCAAGACACGCCATCTTATAGGCCATAGAGCATGGATGTCCCTTAATGCTCCCAAACCTAGGTATGAGATGGTACATTCACACAAAAAATTGTTTATAGTTTGTAGATATAAGGTAGTAATCCATGTCTGTTTTTTATAGGAAGCGCAAGGTAAGAAACAAGACCGGCTCAGTGATTTTGCTGCAGGAAGAAAACCAAAACGAGTGGAGTGATGATGCCGGACAAGATTCTGGTGCTGATTGGCCTGACTTCCCTCGGCCTGGAGATGCAGGGTACGTGAAGGTAAGAAAATTGGCACCCAGGAAGAGGAGGAGGGCAGGAGATGAAGAAGCCAGTGGACGTGAAGGAGAGAGGAATAAAGTTGGCACCCAAGCAGAGAAAGAGGGCTAGCAGTGTAGCAGCCTAATGATGTATTGAACTTGAACCTATATATGTAGTTTGGTTAAACTCTGGAGCTGTGTGCGTGGAACTTGTCGGGCGAAACAATCTGCCTCCCGTACTCGGAGTAAAATGTATCGCGACTTTAGGATTTGATACGGCTGAGGCCACTAGTTGAATCCAAAACTGTGACTGTGCCACTACTATCTGAACAATCGCGATAGCTGAGCGGTTAAATCCTCTCCAAAATCGATGGGTGTTAGTGGCACAGACATGATTTATTTATAGGCTCTTAATAAATCCCAGCTGGTGGCATTACACTTATGATAAGTTTCTGGGCTAGAAAACAATTTCTTAAGCTGACCGCTACACTCCACGAAGCAGCAACTTATTTCAGTTGTTGGACAACGACATGGCAACATAAACTGCAAATGCAACAGATAATGCCTAGATAACGAGGAAATTGTGTCCACTATCTGGCCTAATCTTGATCCCGTCTGTCTCACCACCTCCACCTTTGCCTCCCCACTGGCGAAGCTCCGGATCTCTCGCTCCATCCTTGCGAATCTCCTCTTTCTTGTCCCACACAGCATCAATGCAGATCTGAACAAGCTCTCTGCGAAAACCTATCAGTGGCTTTTGATCCACACAAACTTGTCACAGCCAGTCCCCTCCCTTCTGCGTAGTAGATCAAGGAAACAAAAAAAAATTACATTCGCTTTCGGATCCGGGTTACCATTGTACCTACAAGGAACTTCTTTGCTACGATCTTGTAGTTGCTGAATTTTCCTACAGTATTCTCGTCGGTCCATGAAATCCATCTCGGCATCTTCTCACCACACAAACACAGCATATCGGGGTAGTAATCATAGGGCACCCTCCGGTACCTGATGGGGGCACCCGCCTGACGGCGTTGAGCCGACCCTGATTCCGCCCGAGATGAACTGCACGAGCTGCGAGCCATGAGCGAGGGAGGCGGAGGAAGAAAGGAGCCTTTGGATGTCAGGGTAGTGGTGAAGCGTGATTTATCCCTACTTAATAACTCGGGCAGAATCCTACCGTCCACATTCGGCTGACAGGTGGGGGACCTAGCGTGTGGACTTGTCAAAAAAACTCATGCCTTCGTGGTTCAAAAGCCCTGTCGCGCGCATTGGACGAATTTTTTTGGTACCTTGCCCGCGTACATATCATTGGGAGGTCTTGCTCAGGAACCAGACACGCCTGGCCCACAATCGTACTCCCTCCTAGGAACTTGTCATGGCTCGTGCCGGCAGATCCATCCGCTCCACCGCTTCCGATAGGGCTCACCACGGCGGATCCACCCCAAGATCCTACCGTCGCAGTATCAAATGGCCATGGTTTCTTGAGAGGAGCGATGGCGCTACATATGCGAGCTCGGCCCCTCCTACCTATAGAAGGACTGATGCGGCATCGAGCTCGAGCAGGAGACGCCAGGCGCGATGGCACTCGGTCCATGCCAACCCCGTCACCTTCGTCATTGTCGATTCTGATGTGGAGGACGGCGAGGAGGAAGCTGTGCAGAATGGCATTGTTGCCTCCTTGGCGAAGGGCAAGCCACGGGCGGGAGTGGATGTCGCTAGGAAGGGCACGGCGGTGTCACCAATCGAGGTGGACTCCGACAACAGCGGTGTGATGTGGGTTTAGATGTTGGTTAGGATGGTTGCAATTTCGGTTGTGTTTAATGCGAGTACAATTATTGTAATGTGTTTGTCGAGCTATATTGAGAAATATGTGCAAGAGCAGCATGTGAGTGCTTCCACTTTAGAAATTGTGTTTGTGTCATTTGCATGTTGCATTATCAATGTAGATTACTTGTAAACAATCCAATGAAATTCATCAGATTACAACCATCAGACGGGAGTGGCAGGATGGAAGAGAAGTTGGGACAGTGGCTTCGAGGGGAAGGACACTGGCAGGTGGGTCCTCGGAACACGTGACACTGACATGCGGGAGTGGGAGCACACGGTATTGCCGGTCTGTCCAGAGCAAGCGGACTTTGCAACATGACAACAACAAGCTGATTGGACCAATATAATAACTCGTCGAAGTATTAAGGAGTACTAAAAACTACAACTGGGGTACATTCGCACAACACGTATGCTCTAAGCACGTTAGAAGCATCGCTTAAGTCTAACAGTAACGATAGCACAAGTACTACATTTGCCTGTCGGTCTTCTCGATACAAATGTAGAAATGCATCTGCCTGTTCGGTCCAGCACCGACAAGGTACTGAGATGTCACGCATAGGATCGACCTTAGGTCCACATACTCCACCTCCCGTGGCGTCGGGCAGCTCGGCGCCTCGGCTAGCACAAGAATGCTATCCGACGATGGTGGCTGGGCGTTCGCCCACATGCGCACCGTGTATACGGGCCAGGCGCACGAGACCGACCTGACGCATACGGCACCCACGACGGTGGGCCCGGCTCTGGTTCCCGGAACACCGGCGGTGATGGTCAGGACGAAAACAGAGTCGTCCCCCCTAGAAAATTAGCAGGCAGCATGCCGAGTCAGTGAATGGCACCTGCTCTTGGAGAAGTTGGGCTTGCCCGTACGAGATCCTAATCACTTCGATCAAGTGCCCATCTGCAAGGTGGACGACGCTCACGGCGGGCAGTGTAATTGCAGCCGGCTCGTGCGGCGCGCCGCGTCTTTGCGGCACGTGAGCTCGTGGAGCAAGGCTTCATGATAGGAGTAATGTGGCGAAAGCATCCTGGGTGGGAGCACACGGGCGAGAACACCGCTGCGAAGTTGCGCGCGAGGATCTCTAGATTCTTGGGCTCCCACATCTGCCACATCTGAGGTTCATCGAGAAATCGGAAAAAAGATCAACAGTTAGATTGGCGAATAGCAGGAATGTGTAGGATAAGTTCAAATGCTTGTAAAATGATTTCTTACCATGAAGGTAGCGACCGGACAATTGGCGGATGTTGTTGGCTTGTGGCTACGGCAGGATGGAAGTGAAGCGGGGAAAGTGGCTTCGAGGGGAAGGAAGAAATGCAGGCGGGAAGAGAAATGTGAGGACGTGACACTGGGATATGGCCCACTAAACTCGTGAGTCGTAACACTCGCAACATGCCAGTTTGTCCAAAGCAAGCGTGGCCAATCATGCCGCAGAATAGACTACTCGAGGATCGCTCTCGCGAAGACCATCCCAATCGTCCAAGCGCCCCAATCGAATGGTATGTAACAATCGTCAAGCAGAACAATTGTGTTATGGCGTGCTTTGATGCCTGTGTGGTTTGTGGAAAAAACACACATGCAATGATAGTGGTGGATCCATGGGTGGTTTGTCAAAAGAACACACATGCAATGACTCTAGTGTTGGTTTTAGTATAAGAACACACATGCAATGACTCTAGTGGTTGATCCATGTGTGGTTTGTGGAAATAACACACATGCAATGACTCTAGTGGTTGATCCATGTGTGGTTTGTGGAAATAACACACATGTAATGACTGTAATGGATCCATAAGTGGTTGATGGAAAAGAACACACATGCAATGACTAGTGGGTATACATGTGGTTTGTGAAAAAGAACACACATGCAATGACCACTAGTTGATCCATAAGTTGTTTGTCGAAAAGAACACACATGCAATGAGTCTAGTGGATCCATGTGTGGTTTGTGGAAAAGAACACACATACAATGACTCTAGTGCTGGTTTGTGGTTTTAGTATAAGAACAAACATGCAATTACTCAAATGGATCCATATGTGGTTTGTGGAAAGAACACACATGCAATGACTCTGGTTGATCCATATGTGGTTTGTGGAAAGAACACACATGCAATGACCACTGGTGGATCCATGTGTGGTTTATGGAAAAGAACACACATGCAATGACCACTGGTTGATCCATGTGTGGTTTGTGGAAAGAACACACATGCAATGACAGTGGTGGATCCATGTGTGGTTTGTGAAAAGAACACACATGCAATGACTCTAGTGTTGGTTTTAGTATAAGAACACACATGCAATGACTCTAGTGGTTGATCCATGTGTGGTTTGTGGAAATAACACACATGCAATGACTCTAGTGGTTGATCCATGTGTGGTTTGTGGAAATAACACACATGCAATGACTGTAATGGATCCATAAGTGGTTTATGGAAAAGAACACACATGCAATAACCACTAGTTGATCCATATGTGGTTTGTGGAAAGAACACACATGCAATGACTCTAGTGGTTGATCCATGTGTGGTTTGTGGAAAGAACACACATGCAATGACTCTAGTGTTGGTCTTAGTATAAGAACACACATGCAATGACTCTAGTGGGTCCACATGTGGTTTGTGAAAAGAACACACATGCAATGACCACTGGTTGATCCATAAGTTGTTTGTGGAAAAGAACACACATGCAATGAGTCTAGTGGATCCATGTGTGGTTTGTGGAAAAGAACAGACATGCAATGACTCTAGTGCTAGTTTGTGGTTTTAGTAGAAGAACAAACATCCAATTACTCAAATGGATCCATATGTGGTTTGTGGAAAGAACACACATGCAATGACCACTGGTGGATCCATGTGTGGTTTATGGAAAAGAACACACATGCAATGACCACTAGTTGATCCATGTGTGGTTTGTGGAAAGAACACACATGCAATGACTCTAGTGGTTGATCCATGTGTGGTTTGTGGATAGAACACACATGCAATGACTCTAGTGCTAGGTTTAGTATAAGAACACACATGAAATGACTCTAGTGGGTCTACATGTGGTTTCTGAAAAGAACACACATGCAATGAACACTGGTTGATCCATAAGTTGTTTGTGGAAAAGAACACACATGCAATGAGTCTAGTGGATCCATGTGTGGTTTGTGGAAAAGAACACACATGCAATGACTCTAGTGCTGGTTTATGGTTTTAGTATAAGAACAAACATGCAATTACTCAAATGGATCCATATGTGGTTTGTGGAAAGAACACACATGCAATGACTCTGGTTGATCCATATGTGGTTTGTGGAAAGAACACACATGCAATGACCACTGGTGGATCCATGTGTGGTTTGTGGAAAAGAACACACATGCAATGACCACTGGTTGATCCATGTGTGGTTTGTGGAAAGAACACACATGCAATGACAGTGGTGGATCCATGTGTGGTTTGTGAAAAGAACACACATGCAATGACTCTAGTGTTGGTTTTAGTATAAGAACACACATGAAATTTCACTAGTGGTTGATCCATGTGTGGTTTGTGGAAATAACACACATGCAATGACTCTAGTGGTTGATCCATCTGTGGTTTGTGGAAATAACACACATGCAATGACTCTAGTGGTTGATCCATGTGTGTCTTGTGGAAATAACACACATGCAATGACTCTAGTGGTTGATCCATGTGTGGTTTGTGGAAATAACACACATGCAATCAGTCTAGTGGTTGATCCATTTGTGGTTTGTGGAAATAACACACATGCAATGACTATAATGGATCCATAAGTGGTTTATGGAAAAGAACACACATGCAATGACCAGTGGTTGATCCATGTGTGGTTTGTGGAAAAGAACACACATGCAATGACTCTAGTGGATCCATGTGTGGTTTGGGAAAAGAACACACATGCAATGACTCTATTGTTGGTTTTAGTATAAGAACACACATGCAATGACTCTAGTGGATCCATGTGGTTTGTGGAAATAACACATGCAATGACTCTATTGGTTGATCCATGTGTGGTGTGGAAAGAACACACATGCAATGACTCTAGTGGTTGATCCATGTGGTTTGTGGAAAGAACACACATGCAATGACTCTAGTGGTTGATCCATATGTGGTTTGTGGAAAGAACACACATGCAATGACTCTAGTGGTTGATCCATGTGTGGTTTGTGCAAATAACACACATGCAATGACTCTAGTGGTTGATCCATGTGTGGTTTGTGGAAATACCACACATGCAATGACTCTAATGGATCCAAAAGTGGTTTATGGAAAAGAACACATGCAATGACCATTGTTTTATCCATGTGTGTTTTTTTAAATATAACACATGCAATGACCACTTGTTGATCCATGTGTGGTTTGTGAATAGAACACACATGCAATGACAGTGGTGGATCCATGTGTGGTTTGTGGAAAGAACACACATCCAATGACTCTAGTACTAGTTTTAGTATAAGAACACACATGCAATGACTCTAGTGGGTCCACCTGTGGTTTGTGAAAAGAACACACATGCAATGACTCTAGTGGTTGATCCATGTGTGGTTTGTGGAAATAACACACATGCAATGACTCTAGTGGATCCATGTGTGTTTGTGTAAAGAACACACATGCAATGACTCTAGTGCTGGTTTATGGTTTTAGTATAAGAACAAACATGCAATTACTCAAATGGATCCATATGTAGTTTTGTGGAAAGAACACACATGCAATGACTCTGGTTGATCCATATGTGGTTTGTGGAAAGAACACACATGCAATGACCACTGGTGGATCCATGTGTGGTTTGTGGAAAAGAACACACATGCAATGACCACTAGTTGATCCATGTGTGGTTTGTGGAAATAACACACATGCAATGACTCTAGTGGTTAATCCATGTGTGGACTGTGGAAATAACACACATGCAATGACTCTAGTGCTAGTTTTAGTATAAGAACACACACGCAATGACTCTAGTGGGTCCACATGTGGTTTGTGAAAAGAACACACATGCAATGACCAATGGTTGATCCATAAGTTGTTTGTGGAAAAGAACACACATGCAATGAGTCTAGTGGATCCATGTGTGGTTTGTGGAAAAGAACACACATGCAATGACTCTAGTGCTGGTTTATGGTTTTAGTATAAGAACAAACATGTAATTACTCAAATGGATCCATATGTGTTTTGTGGAAAGAACACACATGCAATGATCACTGGTGGATCCGTGTGTAGTTTGTGGAAAAGAACACACATGCAATGACCACTAGTTGATCCATGTGTGGTTTGTGGAAAGAACACACATGCAATGACAGTGGTGGATCCATGTGTGGTTTGTGAAAAGAACACACATGCAATGACTCTAGTGTTGGTTTTAGTATAAGAATACACATGCAATGACTCTAGTGGTTGATCCATGTGTGGTTTGTGGAAATATCACACATGGAATGACTCTAGTGGTTGATCCATGTGTGGTTTGTGGAAATAACACACATGCAATGACTGTAATGGATCCATAAGTAGTTTATGGAAAAGAACACACATGCAATAACCACTGGTTGATCCATATGTGGTTTGTCGAAAGAACACACATGCAATGACTCTAGTGGTTGATCCATGTGTGGTTTGTGGAAAGAACACACATGCAATGACTCTAGTGCTAGTTTTAGTATAAGAACACACATGCGATGACTCTAGTGGGTCCACATGTGGTTTGTGAAAAGAACACACATGCAATGACCACTGGTTGATCCATAAGTTGTTTGTGGAAAAGAACACACATGCAATGAGTCTAGTGGATCCATGTGTGGTTTGTGGAAAAGAACACAGATGCAATGACTCTAGTGCTGGTTTATGGTTTTAGTATAAGAACAAACATGCCATTACTCAAATGGATCCATATGTGGTTTGTGGAAACAACACACATGCAATGACTCTGGTTGATCCATATGTGATTTGTGGAAAGAACACACATGCAATGACCACTTGTTGATCCATGTGTGGTTTGTGGAAAGAACACACATGCAATGACAGTGGTGGATCCATGTGTGGTTTGTGGATAGAACACACATGCAATGACTCTAGTGCTAGTTTTAGTATAAGAACAAACAAGCAATTACTCAAATGGATCCATATGTGGTTTGTGAAAAGAGCACACATGCAATGACCACTGGTTGATCCATAAGTTGTTTGTCGAAAAGAACACACATGCATTGAGTCTAGTGGATCCATGTGTGGCTTGTGGAAAAGAACACACATGCAATGACTCTAGTGCTGGTTTATGGTTTTAGTATAAGAACAAACATGCAATTACTCAAATGGATCCATATGTGGTTTGTGGAAAGAACACACATGCAATGACTTTGGTTGATCCATATGTGGTTTGTGGAATGAACACACATGCAATGACCACTGGTGGATCCATGTGTGGATTGTGGAAAAAAACACACATGCAATGACCACTTGTTGATCAATGTGTGGTTTGTGGAAAGAACACACATGCAATGACAGTGGTGGATCCGTGTGTGGTTTGTGAAAAGAACACACATGCAATGACTCTAGTGTTGGTTTTAGTATAAGAACACACATGCAATGACTCTAGTGGTTGATCCGTGTGTGGTTTGTGGAAATAACACACCTGCAATGACTCTATTGGTTGATCCATGTGTGGTGTGTGGAAATAACACACATGCAATAACTCTAGTGGTTGATCCATGTGTGGTCTGTGGAAATAACAAACATGCAATGAATCTAGTGGTTGATCCATGTGTGGTTTGTGGAAATAACACACATGCAATGACTCTAGTGGTTGATCCATGTGTGGTTTGTGTAAATAACACACATGCAAGGACTCTAGTGGTTGATCCATGTGTGGTTTGTGGAAATAACACACATGCAATGACTGTAATGAATCCATAAGTGGTTTATGGAAAAGAACACACATGCAATGACCACTGGTTGATCCATATGTGGTTTGTGGAAAGAACACACATGCAATGACCACTTATAGATCCATGTGTGGTTTGTGGAAAGAACACACATGCAATGACAGTGGTGGATCCATGTGTGGTTTGTGGATAGAACACACATGCAATGAATCTAGTGCTAGTTTTAGTATAAGAACACACATGCAATGACTCTAGTGGGTCCACATGTGGTTTGTGAAAAGAACACACATGCAATGACCACTGGTTGATCGATAAGTTGTATATGGAAAAGAACACACATGCAATGAGTCTAGTGGATCCATGTGTGGTTTGTGGAAAAGAACACACATGCAATGACTCTAGTGCTGGTTTATGGTTTTAGTATAAGAACAAACATGCAATTACTCAAAAGGATCCATATGTGGTTTGTGGAAAGAACACACATGCAATGACTCTGGTTGATCCATATGTGGTTTGTGGAAAGAACACACATGCAATGACCACTGGTGGATCCATGTGTGGTTTGTGGAAAAGAACACACATGCAATGACCACTGGTTGATCCATGTGTGGTTTGTGGAAAGAACACACATGCAATGACAGTGGTGGATCCATGTGTGGTTTGTGAAAAGAACACACATGCAATGACTGTAGTGTTGGTTTTAGTATAAGAACACACATGCAATGACTCTAGTGGTTGATCCATGTGTGGTTTGTGGAAATAACACACATGCAATGACTCTAGTGGTTAATCCATGTGTGGTTTCTGGAAATAACACACATGCAATGACTCTAATGGATCCATACGTGGTTTACGGAAAAGAACACACATGCAATGACCACTGGTTAATCCATATGTGGTTTGTGGAAAGAACACACATGCAATGACTCAAGTGGTTGATCCATGTGTGGTTTGTGGAAAGAACACACATGCAATGACTCTAGTGCTAGTTTTAGTATGAGAACACACATGCAATGACTCTAGTGGGTCCACATGTGGTTTGTGATAAGAACACACATGCAATGACCACTGGTTGATCCATAAGTTGTTTGTGGAAAAGAACACACATGCAATGAGTCTAGTGGATCCATGTGTGGTTTTTGGAAAAGAACACACATGCAATGACTCTAGTGCTGGTTTATGGTTTTAGTAGAAGAACAAACATGCAATTACTCAAATGGATCCATATGTGGTTTGTGAAAAGAACACACATGCAATGACCACTGGTTGATCCATATGTGGTTTATGGAAAGAACACAATGCAATGACCACTTGTTGATCCATGTGTGGTTTGTGGAAAGAACACACATGCAATGACAGTGGTGGATCCATGTGTGGTTTGTGGATAGAACACACATGCAATGACTCTAGTGCTAGTTTTAGTATAAGAACACACATGCAATGACTCTAGTGGGTCTACATGTGGTTTGTGAAAAGAACACACATGCAATGACCACTGGTTGATCCATAAGTTGTTTGTGGAAAAGAACACACATGCAATGAGTCTAGTGGATCCATGTGTGGTTTGTGGAAAAGAACACACATGCAATGACCCTAGTGCTGGTTTATGGTTTTAGTATAAGAACAAACATGCAATTACTCAAATGGATCCATATGTGGTTTGTGGAAAGAACACACATGCAATGACTCTGGTTGATCCATATGTGGTTTGTGGAAAGAACACACATGCAATGACCACTGGTGGATCCATTTGTGGTTTGTGGAAAAGAACACACATGCAATGACCACTGGTTGATCCATGTGTGGTTTGTGGAAAGAACACACATGCAATGATAGTGGTGGATCCATGTGTGGTTTGTGAAAAGAACACACATGCAATGACTCTAGTGTTGGTTTTAGTATAAGAACACACATGCAATTTCTCTAGTGGTTGATCCATGTGTGGTTTGTGGAAATAACACACATGCAATGACTCTAGTGGTTGATCCATGTGTGGTTTGTGGAAATAACACACATGCATGACTCTAGTGGTTGATCCATGTGTGGTCTGTGGAAATAACACACATGCAATGACTCTAGTGGTTGATCCATGTGTGGTTTGTGGAAATAACACACATGCAATGAGTCTAGTGGTTGATCCATGTGTGGTTTGTGGAAATAACACACATGCAATGACTATAATGGATCCATAAGTGGTTTATGGAAAAGAACACACATGCAATGACCAGTGGTTGATCCATGTGTGGTTTGTGGAAAGAACACACATGCAATGACAGTGGTGGATCCATGTGTGGTTTGTGAAAACAACACACATGCAATGACTCTAGTGTTGGTTTTAGTATAAGAACACACATGCAATGACCACTGGTTGATCCATATGTGGTTTGTGGAAAGAACACACATGCAATGACCACTTGTAGATCCATGTGTGGTTTGTGGAAAGAACACACATGCAATGACAGTGGTGGATCCATGTGTGGTTTGTGGATAGAACACACATGCAATGAATCTAGTGCTAGTTTTAGTATAAGAACACACATGCAATGACTCTAGTGGGTCCACATGTGGTTTGTGAAAAGAACACACATGCAATGACCACTGGTTGATCGATAAGTTGTTTGTGGAAAAGAACACACATGCAATGAGTCTAGTGGATCCATGTGTGGTTTGTGGAAAAGAACACACATGCAATGACTCTAGTGCTGGTTTATGGTTTTAGTATAAGAACAAACATGCAATTACTCAAAAGGATCCATATGTGGTTTGTGGAAAGAACACACATGCAATGACTCTGGTTGATCCATATGTGGTTTGTGGAAAGAACACACATGCAATGACCACTGGTGGATCCATGTGTGGTTTGTTGAAAAGAACACACATGCAATGACCACTGGTTGATCCATGTGTGGTTTGAGGAAAGAACACACATGTAATGACAGTGGTGGATCCATGTGTGGTTTGTGAAAAGAACACACATGCAATGACTGTAGTGTTGGTTTTAGTATAAGAACACACATGCAATGACTCTAGTGGTTGATCCATGTGTGGTTTGTGGAAATAACACACATGCAATGACTCTAGTGGTTAATCCATGTGTGGTTTCTAGAAATAACACACATGCAATGACTCTAATGGATCCATACGTGGTTTCGGAAAAGAACACACAGGCAATGACCACTGGTTAATCCATATGTGGTTTGTGGAAAGAACACACATGCAATGACTCTAGTGGTTGATCCATGTGTGGTTTGTGGAAAGAACACACATGCAATGACTCTAGTGCTAGTTTTAGTATAAGAACACACATGCGATGACTCTAGTGGGTCCACATGTGGTTTGTGAAAAGAACACACATGCAATGACCACTGGTTGATCCATAAGTTGTTTGTGGAAAAGAACACACATGCAATGAGTCTAGTGGATCCATGTGTGGTTTGTGGAAAAGAACACACATGCAATGACTCTAGTGCTGGTTTATGGTTTTAGTAGAAGAACAAACATGCAATTACTCAAA
Source organism: Avena insularis (assembly GCA_023614405.1). Classification (NCBI taxonomy): domain Eukaryota; kingdom Viridiplantae; phylum Streptophyta; class Magnoliopsida; order Poales; family Poaceae; genus Avena; species Avena insularis. The sequence continues at coordinate 333,895,139 of CM042696.1, forward strand.
TGGATCCATATGTGGTTTGTGAAAAGAACACACATGCAATGACCACTGGTTGATCCATATGTGGTTTGTGGAAAGAACACAATGCAATGACCACTTGTTGATCCATGTGTGGTTTGTGGAAAGAACACACATGCAATGACAGTGGTGGATCCATGTGTGGTTTGTGGATAGAACACACATGCAATGACTCTAGTGCTAGTTTTAGTATAAGAACACACATGCAATGACTCTAGTGGGTCTACATGTGGTTTGTGAAAAGAACACACATGCAATGACCACTGGTTGATCCATAAGTTGTTTGTGGAAAAGAACACACATGCAATGAGTCTAGTGGATCCATGTGTGGTTTGTGGAAAAGAACACACATGCAATGACTCTAGTGCTGGTTTATGGTTTTAGTATAAGAACAAACATGAAATTACTCAAATGGATCCATATGTGGTTTGTGGAAAGAACACACATGCAATGACTCTGGTTGATCCATATGTGGTTTGTGGAAAGAACACACATGCAATGACCACTGGTGGATCCATCTGTGGTTTGTGGAAAAGAACACACATGCAATGACCACTGGTTGATCCATGTGTGGTTTGTGGAAAGAACACACATGCAATGATAGTGGTGGATCCATGTGTGGTTTGTGAAAAGAACACACATGCAATGACTCTAGTGTTGGTTTTAGTATAAGAACACACATGCAATTTCTCTAGTGGTTGATCCATGTGTGGTTTGTGGAAATAACACACATGCAATGACTCTAGTGGTTGATCCATGTGTGGTTTGTGGAAATAACACACATGCATGACTCTAGTGGTTGATCCATGTGTGGTCTGTGGAAATAACACACATGCAATGACTCTAGTGGTTGATCCATGTGTGGTTTGTGGAAATAACACACATGCAATGAGTCTAGTGGTTGATCCATGTGTGGTTTGTGGAAATAACACACATGCAGTGACTATAATGGATCCATAAGTGGTTTATGGAAAATAACACACATGCAATGACCAGTGGTTGATCCATGTGTGGTTTGTGGAAAGAACACACATGCAATGACAGTGGTGGATCCATGTGTGGTTTGTGAAAACAACACACATGTAATGACTCTAGTGTTGGTTTTAGTATAAGAACACACATGCAATGACCACTGGTTGATCCATATGTGGTTTGTGGAAAGAACACAAATGTAATGACCACTTGTAGATCCATGTGTGGTTTGTGGAAAGAACACACATGCAATGACAGTGGTGGATCCATGTGTGGTTTGTGGATAGAACACACATGCAATGAATCTAGTGCTAGTTTTAGTATAAGAACACACATGCAATGACTCTAGTGGGTCCACATGTGGTTTGTGAAAAGAACACACATGCAATGACCACTGGTTGATCCATAAGTTGTTTGTGGAAAAGAACACACATGCAATGAGTCTAGTGGATCCATGTGTGGTTTGTGGAAAAGAACACACATGCAATGACTCTAGTGCTGGTTTATGGTTTTAGTATAAGAACAAACATGCAATTACTCAAATGGATCCATATGTGGTTTGTGGAAAGAACACACATGCAATGACTCTGGTTGATCCATATGTGGTTTGTGGAAAGAACACACATGCAATGACCACTGGTGGATCCATCTGTGGTTTGTGGAAAAGAACACACATGCAATGACCACTGGTTGATCCATGTGTGGTTTGTGGAAAGAACACACATGCAATGATAGTGGTGGATCCATGTGTGGTTTGTGAAAAGAACACACATGCAATGACTCTAGTGTTGGTTTTAGTATAAGAACACACATGCAATTTCTCTAGTGGTTGATCCATGTGTGGTTTGTGGAAATAACACACATGCAATGACTCTAGTGGTTGATCCATGTGTGGTTTGTGGAAATAACACACATGCATGACTCTAGTGGTTGATCCATGTGTGGTCTGTGGAAATAACACACATGCAATGACTCTAGTGGTTGATCCATGTGTGGTTTGTGGAAATAACACACATGCAATAAGTCTAGTGGTTGATCCATCTGTGGTTTGTGGAAATAACACACATGCAGTGACTATAATGGATCCATAAGTGGTTTATGGAAAAGAACACACATGCAATGACCAGTGGTTGATCCATGTGTGGTTTGTGGAAAGAACACACATGCAATGACAGTGGTGGATCCATGTGTGGTTTGTGAAAACAACACACATGCAATGACTCTAGTGTTGGTTTTAGTATAAGAACACACATGCAATGACTCTAGTGGTTGATCCATGTGTGGTTTGTGGAAATAACACACATGCAATGACTCTATTGGTTGATCCATGTGTGGTGTGTGGAAATAACACACATGCAATGACTCTAGTGGTTGATCCATGTGTGGTCTGTGGAAATAACACACATGCAATGACTCTAGTGGTTGATCCATGTGTGGTTTGTGGAAATAACACACATGCAATGACTCTAGTAGTTGATCCATGTGTGGTTTGTGTAAATAACACACATGCAATGACTCTAGTGGCTGATCCATGTGTGGTTTGTGGAAATAACACACATGCAATGACTGTAATGGATCCATAAGTGGTTTATGGAAAAGAACACACATGCAATGACCACTGGTTGATCCATATGTGCTTTCTGGAAAGAACACACATGCAATGACCACTTGTTGATCCATGTGTGGTTTGTGGAAAGAACACACATGCAATGACAGTGGTGGATCCATGTGTGGTTTGTGGATAGAACACACATGCAATGACTCTAGTGCTAGTTTTAGTATAAGAATACACATGCAATGACTCTAGTGGGTCCACATGTGGTTTGTGAAAAGAACACACATGCAATGACCACTGGTTGATCCATAAGTTGTTTGTGGAAAAGAACACACATGCAATGAGTCTAGTGGATCCATGTGTGGTTTGTGGAAAAGAACACACATGCAATGACTCTACTACTGGTTTATGGGTTTAGTATAAGAACAAACATGCAATTACTCAAATGGATCCATATGTAGTTTGTGGAAAGAACACACATGCAATGACTCTGGTTGATCCATATGTGGTTTGTGGAAAGAACACACATGCAATGACCACTGGTGGATCCATGTGTGGTTTGTGGAAAAGAACCCACATGCAATGACCACTGGTTGATCCATGTGTTGTTTGTGGAAAGAACACACATGCAATGACAGTGGTGGATCCATGTGTGGTTTGTGAAAAGAACACACATGCAATGACTCTAGTGTTGGTTTTAGTATAAGAACACACATGCAATGACTCTAGTGGTTGATCCATGTGTGGTTTGTGGAAATAACACACATGCAATGACTCTAGTGGTTGATCCATATGTGGTTTGTGGAAATAACACACATGCAATGACTCTAGTGGTTGATCCATGTGTGGTTTGTGGAAATAACACACATGCAATGACTCTAGTGGTTGATCCATGTGTGGTTTGTGTAAATAACACACATGCAATGACTCTAGTGGTTGATCCATGTGTGGTTTGTGGAAATAACACACATGCAATGACTGTAATGGATCCATAAGTGGTTTATGGAATAGAACACACATGCAATGACCACTGGGTTGATCCATATGTGGTTTGTGGAAAGAAAACACATGCAATGACCACTTGTTGATCCATGTGTGGTTTGTGGAAAGAACACACATGCAATGACAGTGGTGGATCCATGTGTGGTTTGTGGATAGAACACACATGCAATGACTCTAGTGCTAGGTTTAGTATAAGAACACACATGCAATGACTCTAGTGGGTCCACATGTGGTTTGTGAAAAGAACACACATGCAATGACCACTGGTTGATCCATAAGTTGTTTGTGGAAAAGAACACACATGCAATGAGTCTAGTGGATCCATGTGTGGTTTGTGGAAAAGAACACACATGCAATGACTCTAGTGCTGGTTTATGGTTTTAGTATAAGAACAAACATGCAATTACTCAAATGGATCCATATGTGGTTTGTGGAAAGAACACACATGCAATGACTCTGGTTGATCCATATGTGGTTTGTGGAAAGAACACACATGCAATGACCACTGGTGGATCCATGTGTGGTTTGTGGAAAAGAACACACATGCAATGACCACTGGTTGATCCATGTGTGGTTTGTGGAATAACACACATGCAATGATAGTGGTGGATCCATGTGTGGTTTGTGAAAAGAACACACATGCAATGACTCTAGTGTTGGTTTTAGTATAAGAACACACATGCAATATCTCTAGTGGTTGATCCATGTGTGGTTTGTGGAAATAACACACATGCAATGACTCTAGTGGTTGATCCATGTGTGGTTTGTGGAAATAACACACATGCATGACTCTAGTGGTAGATCCATGTGTGGTCTGTGGAAATAACACACATGCAATGACTCTAGTGGTTGATCCATGTGTGGTTTGTGGAAATAACACACATGCAATGAGTCTAGTGGTTGATCCATGTGTGGTTTGTGGAAATAATACACATGCAATGACTATAATGGATCCATAAGTGGTTTATGGAAAAGAACACACATGCAATGACCAGTGGTTGATCCATGTGTGGTTTGTGGAAAGAACACACATGCAATGACAGTGGTGGATCCATGTGTGGTTTGTGAAAACAACACACATGCAATGACTCTAGTGTTGGTTTTAGTATAAGAACACTCATGCAATGACTCTAGTGGTTGATCCATGTGTGGTTTGTGGAAATAACACACATGCAATGACTCTATTGGTTGATCCATGTGTGGTGTGTGGAAATAACACACATGCAATGACTCTAGTGGTTGATCCATGTGTGGTTTGTGGAAATAACACACATGCAATGACTCTAGTGGTTGATCCATGTGTGGTTTGTGGAAATAACACACATGCAATGACTCTAGTGGTTGATCCATGTGTGGTTTGTGTAAATAACACATGCAATGACTCTAGTGGTTGATCCATGTGTGGTTTGTGGAAATAACACACATGCAATGACTGTAATGGATCCATAAGTGGTTTATGGAAAAGAACACACATGCAATGACCACTGGTTGATCCATATGTGCTTTCTGGAAAGAACACACATGCAATGACCACTTGTTGATCCATGTGTGGTTTGTGGAAAGAACACACATGCAATGACAGTGGTGGATCCATGTGTGGTTTGTGGATAGAACACACATGCAATGACTCTAGTGCTAGTTTTAGTATAAGAACACACATGCAATGACTCTAGTGGGTCCACATGTGGTTTGTGAAAAGAACACACATGCAATGACCACTGGTTGATCCATAAGTTGTTTGTGGAAAAGAACACACATGCAATGAGTCTAGTGGATCCATGTGTGGTTTGTGGAAAAGAACACACATGCAATGACTCTACTGCTGGTTTATGGGTTTAGTATAAGAACAAACATGCAATTACTCAAATGGATCCATATGTAGTTTGTGGAAATAACACACATGCAATGACTCTGGTTGATCCATATGTGGTTTGTGGAAAGAACACACATGCAATGACCACTGGTGGATCCATGTGTGGTTTGTGGAAAAGAACCCACATGCAATGACCACTGGTTGATCCATGTGTTGTTTGCGGAAAGAACACACATGCAATGACAGTGGTGGATCCATGTGTGGTTTGTGAAAAGAACACACATGCAATGACTCTAGTGTTGGTTTTAGTATAAGAACACACATGCAATGACTCTAGTGGTTGATCCATGTGTGGTTTGTGGAAATAACACACATGCAATGACTCTAGTGGTTGATCCATATGTGGTTTGTGGAAATAACACACATGCAATGACTCTAGTGGTTGATCCATGTGTGGTTTGTGGAAATAACACACATGCAATGACTCTAGTGGTTGATCCATGTGTGGTTTGTGTAAATAACACACATGCAATGACTCTAGTGGTTGATCCATGTGTGGTTTGTGGAAATAACACACATGCAATGACTGTAATGGATCCATAAGTGGTTTATGGAAAAGAACACACATGCAATGACCACTGGGTTGATCCATATGTGGTTTGTGGAAAGAACACACATGCAATGACCACTTGTTGATCCATGTGTGGTTTGTGGAAAGAACACACATGCAATGACAGTGGTGGATCCATGTGTGGTTTGTGGATAGAACACACATGCAATGACTCTAGTGCTAGTTTTAGTATAAGAACACACATGCAATGACTCTAGTGGGTCCACATGTGGTTTGTGAAAAGAACACACATGCAATGACCACTGTTTGATCCATAAGTTGTTTGTGGAAAAGAACACACATGCAATGAGTCTAGTGGATCCATGTGTGGTTTGTGGAAAGAACAAACATGCAATGACTCTAGTGCTAGTTTTAGTATAATAACACACATGCGATGACTCTAGTGGGTCCACATGTGGTTTGTGAAAAGAACACACATGCAATGACCACTGGTTGATCCATAAGTTGTTTGTGGAAAAGAACACACATGCAATGAGTCTAGTGTATCCATGTGTGGTTTGTGGAAAAGAACACACATGCAATGACTCTAGTGCTGGTTTATGGTTTTAGTATAAGAACAAACATGCAATTACTCAAATGGATCCATATGTGGTTTGTGAAAAGAACACACATGCAATGACCACTGGTTGATCCATATGTGGTTTGTGGAAAGAACACAATGCAATGACCACTTGTTGATCCATGTGTGGTTTGTGGAAAGAACACACATGCAATGACAGTGGTGGATCCATGTGTGGTTTGTGGATAGAACACACATGCAATGACTCTAGTGCTAGTTTTAGTATAAGAACACACATGCAATGACTCTAGTGGGTCTACATGTGGTTTGTGAAAAGAACACACATGCAATGACCACTGGTTGATCCATAAATTGTTTGTGGAAAAGAACACACATGCAATAAGTCTAGTGGATCCATGTGTGGTTTGTGGAAAAGAACACACATGGAATGAGTCTAGTGCTGGTTTATGGTTTTAGTATAAGAACAAACATGCAATTACTCAAATGGATCCATATGTGGTTTGTGGAAAGAACACACATGCAATGACTCTGGTTGATGCATATGTGGTTTGTGGAAAGAACACACATGCAATGACCACTGGTGGATCCATCTATGGTTTGTTGAAAAGAACACACATGCAATGACCACTGGTTGATCCATGTGTGGTTTGTGGAAAGAACACACATGCAATGACAGTGGTGGATCCATGTGTGGTTTGTGAAAAGAACACACATGCAATGACTCTAGTGTTGGTTTTAGTATAAGAACACACATGCAATTTCTCTAGTGGTTTATCCATGTGTGGTTTGTGGAAATAACACACATGCAATGACTCTAGTGGTTGATCCATGTGTGGTATTTGGAAATAACACACATGCATGACTCTAGTGGTTGATCCATGTGTGGTCTGTGGAAATAACACACATGCAATGACTCTAGTGGTTGATCCATGTGTGGTTTGTGGAAATAACACACATGCAATGACTCTAGTGGTTGATCCATGTGTGGTTTGTGTAAATAACACACATGCAATGACTCTAGTGGTTGATCCATGTGTGGTTTGTGGAAATAACACACATGCAATGACTGTAATGGATCCATAAGTGGTTTATGGAAAATAACACACATGCAATGACCACTGGTTGATCCATATGTGGTTTGTGGAAAGAACACACATGCAATGACCACTTGTTGATCCATGTCTGGTTTGTGGAAAGAACACAAGTGCAATGACAGTGTTGGATCCATGTGTGGTTTGTGGATAGAACACACATGCAATGACTCTAGTGCTAGTTTTAGTATAAGAACACACATGCAATGACTCTAGTGGGTCCACATGTGGTTTGTGAAAAGAACACACATGCAATGACCACTGGTTGATCCATAAGTTGTTTGTGGAAAAGAACACACATGCAATGAGTCTAGTGGATCCATGTGTGGTTTGTGGAAAAGAACACACATGTAATGACTAGTGCTGGTTTATGGGTTTAGTATAAGAACAAACATGAAATTACTCAAATGGATCCATATGTGGTTTGTGGAAAGAACACACATGCAATGACTCTGGTTGATCCATATGTGGTTTGTGGAAAGAACACACATGCAATGACCACTGGTGGATCCATGTGTGGTTTGTGGAAAAGTACCCACATGCAATGACCACTGGTTGATCCATGTGTTGTTTCTGGAAAGAACACACATGCAATGACAGTGGTGGATCCATGTGTGGTTTGTGAAAAGAACACACATGCAATGACTCTAGTGTTGGTTTTAGTATAAGAACACACATGCAATGACTCTAGTGGTTTATCCATGTGTGGTTTGTGGAAATAACACACATGCAATGACTCTAGTGGTTGATCCATGTGTGGTTTGTGGAAATAACACACATGCAATGACTCTAGTGGTTGATCCATGTGTGGTTTGTGGAAAAAACACATATGCAATGACTCTAATTGATCCATACGTGGTTTACGGAAAAGAACACACATGCAATGACCACTAGTTAATCCATATGTCATTTATGGAAAAGAACACACATGCAATGACTCTAGTGGTTGATCCATGTGTGGTTTGTGGAAAGAACACACATGCAATGACTAGTGCTAGTTTTAGTATAAGAACACACATGCGATGACTCTAGTGGGTCCACATGTGGTTTGTGAAAAGAACACACAAGCAATGACCACTGGTTGATCCATAAGTTGTTTGTGGAAAAGAACACACATGCAATGAGTCTAGTGGATCCATGTGTGGTTTGTGGAAAAGAACACACATGCAATGACTCTAGTGCTGGTTTATGGTTTTAGTAGAAGAACAAACATGCAATTACTCAAATGGATCCATATGTGGTTTGTGAAAAGAACACACATGCAATGACCACTGGTTGATCCATATGTGGTTTGTGGAAAGAACACAATGCAATGACCACTTGTTGATCCATGTGTGGTTTGTGGAAAGAACACACATGCAATGACAGTGGTGGATCCATGTGTGGTTTGTGGATAGAACACACATGCAATGACTCTAGTGCTAGTTTTAGTATAAGAACACACATGCAATGACTCTAGTGGGTCTACATGTGGTTTGTGAAAAGAACACACATGCAATGACCACTGGTTGATCCATAAGTTGTTTGTGGAAAAGAACACACATGCAATGAGTCTAGTGGATCCATGTGTGGTTTGTGGAAAAGAACACACATGCAATGACTCTAGTGCTGGTTTATGGTTTTAGTATAAGAACAAACATGCAATTACTCAAATGGATCCATATGTGGTTTGTGGAAAGAACACACATGCAATGACTCTGGTTGATCCATATGTGGTTTGTGGAAAGAACACACATGCAATGACCACTGGTGGATCCATCTGTGGTTTGTGGAAAAGAACACACATGCAATGACCACTGGTTGATCCATGTGTGGTTTGTGGAATAACACACATGCAATGATAGTGGTGGATCCATGTGTGGTTTGTGAAAAGAACACACATGCAATGACTCTAGTGTTGGTTTTAGTATAAGAACACACATGCAATATCTCTAGTGGTTGATCCATGTGTGGTTTGTGGAAATAACACACATGCAATGACTCTAGTGGTTGATCCATGTGTGGTTTGTGGAAATAACACACATGCATGACTCTAGTGGTAGATCCATGTGTGGTCTGTGGAAATAACACACATGCAATGACTCTAGTGGTTGATCCATGTGTGGTTTGTGGAAATAACACACATGCAATGAGTCTAGTGGTTGATCCATGTGTGGTTTGTGGAAATAATACACATGCAATGACTATAATGGATCCATAAGTGGTTTATGGAAAAGAACACACATGCAATGACCAGTGGTTGATCCATGTGTGGTTTGTGGAAAGAACACACATGCAATGACAGTGGTGGATCCATGTGTGGTTTGTGAAAACAACACACATGCAATGACTCTAGTGTTGGTTTTAGTATAAGAACACTCATGCAATGACTCTAGTGGTTGATCCATGTGTGGTTTGTGGAAATAACACACATGCAATGACTCTATTGGTTGATCCATGAGGTGTGTTTCGAAATAACACACATGCAATGACTATAGTGGTTGATCCATGTGTGGTCTGTGGAAATAACACACATGCAATGACTCTAGTGGTTGATCCATGTGTGGTTTGTGGAAATAACACACATGCAATGACTCTAGTGGTTGATCCATGTGTGGTTTGTGTAAATAACACACATGCAATGACTCTAGTGGTTGATCCATGTGTGGTTTGTGGAAATAACACACATGCAATGACTGTAATGGATCCATAAGTGGTTTATGGAAAAGAACACACATGCAATGACCACTGGTTGATCCATATGTGCTTTCTGGAAAGAACACACATGCAATGACCACTTGTTGATCCATGTGTGGTTTGTGGAAAGAACACACATGCAATGACAGTGGTGGATCCATGTGTGGTTTGTGGATAGAACACACATGCAATGACTCTAGTGCTAGTTTTAGTATAAGAACACACATGCAATGACTCTAGTGGGTCCACATGTGGTTTGTGAAAAGAACACACATGCAATGACCACTGGTTGATCCATAAGTTGTTTGTGGAAAAGAACACACATGCAATGAGTCTAGTGGATCCATGTGTGGTTTGTGGAAAAGAACACACATGCAATGACTCTACTGCTGGTTTATGGGTTTAGTATAAGAACAAACATGCAATTACTCAAATGGATCCATATGTAGTTTGTGGAAATAACACACATGCAATGACTCTGGTTGATCCATATGTGGTTTGTGGAAAGAACACACATGCAATGACCACTGGTGGATCCATGTGTGGTTTGTGGAAAAGTACCCACATGCAATGACCACTGGTTGATCCATGTGTTGTTTCTGGAAAGAACACACATGCAATGACAGTGGTGGATCCATGTGTGGTTTGTGAAAAGAACACACATGCAATGACTCTAGTGTTGGTTTTATTATAAGAACACACATGCAATGACTCTAGTGGTTGATCCATGTGTGGTTTGTGGAAATAACACACATGCAATGACTCTAGTGGTTGATCCATGTGTGTTCTATGGAAATAACACACATGCAATGACTCTAGTGGTTGATCCATGTGTGGTTTGTGGAAATAACACACATGCAATGACTCTAGTGGTTGATCCATGTGTGGTTTGTGTAAATAACACACATGCAATGACTCTAGTGGTTGATCCATTTGTGTTTTGTGGAAATAACACACATGCAATGACTGTAATGGATCCATAAGTGGTTTATGGAAAAGAACACACATGCAATGACCACTGGTTGATCCATATGTGCTTTGTGGAAAGAACACACATGCAATGACCACTTGTTGATCCATGTGTGGTTTGTGGAAAGAACACACATGCAATGACAGTGGTGGATCCATGTGTGGTTTGTGGATAGAACACACATGCAATGACTCTAGTGCTAGTTTTAGTATAAGAACACACATGCAATGAATCTAGTGGGTCCACATGTGGTTTGTGAAAAGAACACACATGCAATGACCACTAGTTGATCCATAAGTTGTTTGTGGAAAATAACACACATGCAATGAGTCTAGTGGATCCATGTGTGGTTTGTGGAAAAGAACACACATGCAATGACTCTAGTGCTGGTTTATGTGTTTAGTATAAGAACAAACATGCAATTACTCAAATGAATCCATATGTGGTTTGTGGAAACAACACACATGCAATGACTCTGGTTGATCCATATGTGGTTTGTGGAAAGAACACACATGCAATGACCACTGGTGGATCCATGTGTGGTTTGTGGAAAAGTACCCACATGCAATGACCACTGGTTGATCCATGTGTTGTTTCTGGAAAGAACACACATGCAATGACAGTGGTGGATCCATGTGTGGTTTGTGAAAAGAACACACATGCAATGACTCTAGTGTTGGTTTTATTATAAGAACACACATGCAATGACTCTAGTGGTTGATCCATGTGTGGTTTGTGGAAATAACACACATGCAATGACTCTAGTGGTTGATCCGTGTGTGTTTTGTGGAAATAACACACATGCAATGACTCTAGTGGTTTATCCATGTGTGGTTTGTGGAAATAACACACATGCAATGACTCTAGAGGTTGATCCATGTGTGGTTTGTGGAAATAACACACATGCAATGACTCTAGTGGTTGATCCATGTGTGGTTTGTGGAAATAACACATATGCAATGACTCTAATGGATCCATACGTGGTTTACGGAAAAGAACACACATGCAATGACCACTGGTTAATCCATATGTCATTTATGGAAAAGAACACACATGCAATGACTCTACTGGTTGATCCATGTGTGGTTTGTGGAAAGAACACACATGCAATGACTAGTGCTAGTTTTAGTATAAGAACACACATGCGATGACTCTAGTGGGTCCACATGTGGTTTGTGAAAAGAACACACATGCACTGACCACTGGTTGATCCATAAGTTGTTTGTGGAAAAGAACACACATGCAATGAGTCTAGTGGATCCATGTGTGGTTTGTGGAAAAGAACACACATGCAATGACTCTAGTGCTGGTTTATGGTTTTAGTATAAGAACAAACATGCAATTACTCAAATGGATCCATATGTGGTTTGTGAAAAGAACACACATGCAATGACCACTGGTTGATCCATATGTGGTTTGTGGAAAGAACACAATGCAATGACCACTTGTTGATCCATGTGTGGTTTGTGGAAAGAACACACATGCAATGACAGTGGTTGATCCATGTGTGGTTTGTGGATAGAACACACATGCAATGACTCTAGTGCTAGTTTTAGTATAAGAACACACATGCAATGACTCTAGTGGGTCTACATGTGGTTTGTGAAAAGAACACACATGCAATGACCACTGGTTGATCCATAAGTTGTTTGTGGAAAAGAACACACATGCAATGAGTCTAGTGGATCCATGTGTGGTTTGTGGAAAGAACACACATGCAATTACTCTAGTGCTGGTTTATGGTTTTAGTATAAGAACAACCATGCAATTAATCAAATGGATCCATATGTGGTTTGTGGAAAGAACACACATGCAATGACTCTGGTTGATCCATATGTGGTTTGTGGAAAGAACACACATGCAATGACCACTGGTGGATCCATCTGTGGTTTGTGGAAAAGAACACACATGCAATGACCACTGGTTGATCCATGTGTGGTTTGTGGAAAGAACACACATGCAATGACAGTGGTGGATCCATGTGTGGTTTGTGAAAAGAACACACATGCAATGACTCTAGTGTTGGTTTTAGTATAAGAACACACATGCAATGACTCTAGTGGTTGATCCATGTGTGGTGTGTGGAAATAACACACATGCAATGACTCTAGTGGTTGATCCATGTGTGGTTTGTGGAAATAACACACATGCAATGACTCTAGTGGTTGATCCATGTGTGGTCTGTGGAAATAACACACATGCAATGACTCTAGTGGTTGATCCATGTGTGGTTTGTGGAAATAACACACATGCAATGACTGTAGTGGTTGATCCATGTGTGGTTTGTGTAAATAACACACATGCAATGACTCTAGTGGTTGATCCATGTGTGTTTTGTGGAAATAACACACATGCAATGACTGTAATGGATCCATAAGTGGTTTATGGAAAAGAACACACATGCAATGACCACTGGTTGATCCATATGTGCTTTGTGGAAAGAACACACATGCAATGACCACTTGTTGATCCATGTGTGGTTTGTGGAAAGAACACACATGCAATGACAGTGGTGGATCCATGTGTGGTTTGTGGATAGAACACACATGCAATGACTCTAGTGCTAGTTTTAGTATAAGAACACACATGCAATGACTCTAGTGGGTCCACATGTGGTTTGTGAAAAGAACACACATGCAATGACCACTGGTTGATCCATAAGTTGTTTGTGGAAAAGAACACACATGCAATGAGTCTAGTGGATCCATGTGTGGTTTGTGGAAAAGAACACACATGCAATGACTCTAGTGCTGGTTTATGGGTTTAGTATAAGAACAAACATGCAATTACTCAAATGGATCCATATGTAGTTTGTGGAAAGAACACACATGCAATGACTCTGGTTGATCCATATGTGGTTTGTGGAAAGAACACACATGCAATGACCACTGGTGGATCCATGTGTGGTTTGTGGAAAAGAACCCACATGCAATAACCACTGGTTGATCCATGTGTTGTTTATGGAAAGAACACACATGCAATGACAGTGGTGGATCCATGTGTGGTTTGTGAAAAGAACATACATGCAATGACTCTAGTGTTGGTTTTAGTATAAGAACACACATGCAATGACTCTAGTGGTTGATCCATGTGTGGTTTGTGGAAATAATACACATGCAATGACTCTACTGGTTGATCCAGGAGTGGTTTGTGGAAATAACACACATGCAATGACTCTAGTGGTTGATCCATGTGTGGTTTGTGGAAATAACACACATGCAATGACTCTAGTGGTTGATCCATGTGTGGTTTGTGGAAATAACACTCATGCACTGACTCTAGTGGTTGATCCATGTGTGGTTTGTGGAAATAACACACATGCAATGACTCTAGTGGTTGATCCATGTGTGGTTTGTGTAAATAACACACATGCAATGACTCTAGTGGTTGATCCATGTGTGGTTTGTGGAAATAACACACATGCAATGACTGTAATGGATCCATAAGTGGTTTATGGAAAAGAACACACATGCAATGACCACTGGGTTGATCCATATGTGGTTTGTGGAAAGAACACACATGCAATAACCACTTGTTGATCCATGTGTGGTTTGTGGAAAGAACACACATGCAATGACCACTGGTGGATCCATGTGTGGTTTGTGGAAAAGAACCCACATGCAATGACCACTGGTTGATCCATGTGTTGTTTGTGGAAAGAACACACATGCAATGACAGTGGTGGATCCATGTGTGGTTTGTGAAAAGAACACACATGCAATGACTCTAGTGTTGGTTTTAGTATAAGAACACACATGCAATGACTCTAGTGGTTGATCCATGTGTGGTTTGTGGAAATAACACACATGCAATGACTCTATTGGTTGATCCATGTGTGGTTTGTGGAAATAACACACATGCAATGACTCTATTGGTTGATCCATGTGTGGTATGTGGAAATAACACACATGCAATGACTCTAGTGGTTGATCCATGTGTGGTCTGTGGAAATAACACACATGCAATGACTCTAGTGGTTGATCCATGTGTGGTTTGTGGAAATAACACACATGCAATGACTCTAGTGGTTGATCCATGTGTGGTTTGTGTAAATAACACACATGCAATGACTCTAGTGGTTGATCCATGTGTGTTTTGTGGAAATAACACACATGCAATGACTGTAATGGATCCATAAGTGGTTTATGGAAAAGAACACACATGCAATGACCACTGGTTGATCCATATGTGCTTTGTGGAAAGAACACACATGCAATGACCACTTGTTGATCCATGTGTGGTTTGTGGAAAGAACACACATGCAATGACAGTGGTGGATCCATGTGTGGTTTGTGGATAGAACACACATGCAATGACTCTAGTGCTAGTTTTAGTATAAGAACACACATGCAATGACTCTAGTGGGTCCACATGTGGTTTGTGAAAAGAACACACATGCAATGACCACTGGTTGATCCATAAGTTATTTGTGGAAAAGAACAGACATGCAATGAGTCTAGTGGATCCATGTGTGGTTTGTGGAAAAGAACACACATGCAATGACTCTAGTGCTGGTTTATGGGTTTAGTATAAGAACAAACATGCAATTACTCAAATGGATCCATATGTAGTTTGTGGAAAGAACACACATGCAATGACTCTGGTTGATCCATATGTGGTTTGTGGAAAGAACACACATGCAATGACCACTGGTGGATCCATGTGTGGTTTGTGGAAAAGAACCCACATGCAATAACCACTGGTTGATCCATGTGTTGTTTGTGGAAAGAACACACATGCAATGACAGTGGTGGATCCATGTGTGGTTTGTGAAAAGAACACACATGCAATGACTCTAGTGTTGGTTTTAGTATAAGAACACACATGCAATGACTCTAGTGGTTGATCCATGTGTGGTTTGTGGAAATAACACACATGCAATGACTCTACTGGTTGATCCAGGTGTGGTTTGTGGAAATAACACACATGCAATGACTCTAGTGGTTGATCCATGTGTGGTTTGTGGAAAGAACACACATGCAATGACAGTGGTGGATCCATGTGTGGTTTGTGGATAGAACACACATGCAATGACTCTAGTGCTAGTTTTAGTATAAGAACACACATGCAATGACTCTAGTGGGTCCACATGTGGTTTGTGAAAAGAACACACATGCAATGACCACTGTTTGATCCATATGTTGTTTGTGGAAAAGAACACACATGCAATGAGTCTAGTGGATCCATGTGTAGTTTGTGGAAAAGAACACACATGCAATGACTCTAGTGCTGGTATATGGTTTTAGTATAAGAACAAACATGCAATTACTCAAATGGATCCATATGTGGTTTGTGGAAACAACACACATGCAATGACTCTGGTTGATCCATCTGTGGTTTGTGGAAAGAACACACATGCAATGACCACTGGTGGATCCATGTGTGGTTTGTGGAAAAGAACACACATGCAATGCCTCTAGTGTTGGTTTTAGTATAAGAACACACATGCAATGACTCTAGTGGTTGATCCATGTGTGGTTTGTGGAAATAACACACATGCAATGACTCTAGTGGTTGATCCATGTGTGTTTTGTGGAAATAACACACATGCAATGACTCTAGTGGTTGATCCATGTGTGGTTTGTGGAAATAACACACATGCAATGACTCTATTGGTTGATCCATGTGTGGTATGTGGAAATAACACACATGCAATGACTCTAGTGGTTGATCCATGTGTGGTCTGTGGAAATAACACACATGCAATGACTCTAGTGGTTGATCCATGTGTGGTTTGTGGAAATAACACACATGCAATGACTCTAGTGGTTGATCCATGTGTGGTTTGTGTAAATAACACACATGCAATGACTCTAGTGGTTGATCCATGTGTGTTTTGTGGAAATAACACACATGCAATGACTGTAATGGATCCATAAGTGGTTTATGGAAAAGAACACACATGCAATGACCACTGGTTGATCCATATGTGCTTTGTGGAAAGAACACACATGCAATGACCACTTGTTGATCCATGTGTGGTTTGTGGAAAGAACACACATGCAATGACAGTGGTGGATCCATGTGTGGTTTGTGGATAGAACACACATGCAATGACTCTAGTGCTAGTTTTAGTATAAGAACACACATGCAATGACTCTAGTGGGTCCACATGTGGTTTGTGAAAAGAACACACATGCAATGACCACTGGTTGATCCATAAGTTGTTTGTGGAAAAGAACACACATGCAATGAGTCTAGTGGATCCATGTGTGGTTTGTGGAAAAGAACACACATGCAATGACTCTAGTGCTGGTTTATGGGTTTAGTATAAGAACAAACATGCAATTACTCAAATGGATCCATATGTAGTTTGTGGAAAGAACACACATGCAATGACTCTGGTTGATCCATATGTGGTTTGTGGAAAGAACACACATGCATGTCCACTGGTGGATCCATGTGTGGTTTGTGGAAAAGAACCCACATGCAATAACCACTGGTTGATCCATGTGTTGTTTGTGGAAAGAACACACATGCAATGACAGTGGTGGATCCATGTGTGGTTTGTGAAAACAACACACATGCAATGACTCTAGTGTTGGTTTTAGTATAAGAACACACATGCAATGACTCTAGTGGTTGATCCATGTGTGGTTTGTGGAAATAACACACATGCAATGACTCTATTGGTTGATCCATGTGTGGTATGTGGAAATAACACACATGCAATGACTCTAGTGGTTGATCCATGTGTGGTTTGTGGAAATAACACACATGCAATGACTCTAGTGGTTGATCCATGTGTGGTTTGTGGAAATAACACACATGCAATGACTCTAGTGGTTGATCCATGTGTGGTTTGTGTAAATAACACACATGCAATGACTCTAGTGGTTGATCCATGTGTGTTTTGTGGAAATAACACACATGCAATGACTGTAATGGATCCATAAGTGGTTTATGGAAAAGAACACACATGCAATGACCACTGGTTGATCCATATGTGCTTTGTGGAAAGAACACACATGCAATGACCACTTGTTGATCCATGTGTGGTTTGTGGAAAGAACACACATGCAATGACAGTGGTGGATCCATGTGTGGTTTGTGGATAGAACACACATGCAATGACTCTAGTGCTAGTTTTAGTATAAGAACACACATGCAATGACTCTAGTGGGTCCACATGTGGTTTGTGAAAAGAACACACATGCAATGACCACTGGTTGATCCATAAGTTGTTTGTGGAAAAGAACAGACATGCAATGAGTCTAGTGGATCCATGTGTGGTTTGTGGAAAAGAACACACATGCAATGACTCTAGTGCTGGTTTATGGGTTTAGTATAAGAACAAACATGCAATTACTCAAATGGATCCATATGTAGTTTGTGGAAAGAACACACATGCAATGACTCTGGTTGATCCATATGTGGTTTGTGGAAAGAACACACATGCATGTCCACTGGTGGATCCATGTGTGGTTTGTGGAAAAGAACCCACATGCAATAACCACTGGTTGATCCATGTGTTGTTTGTGGAAAGAACACACATGCAATGACAGTGGTGGATCCATGTGTGGTTTGTGAAAACAACACACATGCAATGACTCTAGTGTTGGTTTTAGTATAAGAACACACATGCAATGACTCTAGTGGTTGATCCATGTGTGGTTTGTGGAAATAACACACATGCAATGACTCTACTGGTTGATCCAGGTGTGGTTTGTGGAAATAACACACATGCAATGACTCTAGTGGTTGATCCATGTGTGGTTTGTGGAAATAACACACATGCAATGACTCTAGTGGTTGATCCATGTGTGGTTTGTGTAAATAACACACATGCAATGACTCTAGTGGTTGATCCATGTGTGGTTTGTGGAAATAACACACATGCAATGACAATAATGGATCCATGAGTGGTTTATGGAAAAGAACACACATGCAATGACCACTGGGTTGATCCATATGTGGTTTGTGGAAATAACACACATGCAATGACCACTTGTTGATCCATGTGTGGTTTGTGGAAAGAACACACATGCAATGACAGTGGTGGATCCATGTGTGGTTTGTGGATAGAACACACATGCAATGACTCTAGTGCTAGTTTTAGTATAAGAACACACATGCAATGACTCTAGTGGGTCCACATGTGGTTTGTGAAAAGAACACACATGCAATGACCACTGTTTGATCCATATGTTGTTTGTGGAAAAGAACACACATGCAATGAGTCTAGTGGATCCATGTGTAGTTTGTGGAAAAGAACACACATGCAATGACTCTAGTGCTGGTATATGGTTTTAGTATAAGAACAAACATGCAATTACTCAAATGGATCCATATGTGGTTTGTGGAAACAACACACATGCAATGACTCTGGTTGATCCATCTGTGGTTTGTGGAAAGAACACACATGCAATGACCACTGGTGGATCCATGTGTGGTTTGTGGAAAAGAACACACATGCAATGACTGTAGTGTTGGTTTTAGTATAAGAACACACATGCAATGACTCTAGTGGTTGATCCATGTGTGGTTTGTGGAAATAACACACATGCAATGACTCTAGTGGTTGATCCATGTGTGTTTTGTGGAAATAACACACATGCAATGACTCTAGTGGTTGATCCATGTGTGGTCTGTGGAAATAACACACATGCAATGACTCTAGTGGTTGATCCATGTGTGGTTTGTGGAAATAACACACATGCAATGACTCTAGTGGTTGATCCATGTGTGGTCTGTGGAAATAACACACATGCAATGACTCTAGTGGTTGATCCATGTGTGGTTTGTGGAAATAACACATGCAATGACTCTAGTGGTTGATCCATGTGTGGTTTGTGTAAATAACACACATGCAATGACTCTAGTGGTTGATCCATGTGTGGTTTGTGGAAATAACACACATGCAATGACTGTAATGGATCCATAAGTGGTTCATGGAAAAGAACACACATGCAATGACCACTGGTTGATCCATATGTGGTTTGTGGAAAGAACACACATGCAATGACCACTTGTTGATCCATGTGTTGTTTGTGGAAAGAACACACATGCAATGACAGTGGTGGATCCATGTGTGGTTTGTGGATAGAACACACATGCAATGACTCTAGTGCTAGTTTTAGTATAAGAACACACATGCAATGACTCTAGTGGGTCCACATGTGGTTTGTGAAAAGAACACACATGCAATGA
This sequence comes from Avena insularis, assembly GCA_023614405.1. Classification (NCBI taxonomy): domain Eukaryota; kingdom Viridiplantae; phylum Streptophyta; class Magnoliopsida; order Poales; family Poaceae; genus Avena; species Avena insularis. Next base: position 333,915,534 of record CM042696.1, read on the forward strand.
CCACAGGTTGATCCATAAGTTGTTTGTGGAAAAGAACACACATGCAATGAGTCAAGTGGATCCATGTGTGGTTTGTTGAAAATAACACACATGCAATAACTCTAGTGCTAGTTTGTGGTTTTAGTATAAGAACAAACATGCAATTACTCAAATGGATCCATATGTGGTTTGTGGAAAGAACACACATGCAATAACTCTGGTTGATCCATATGTGGTTTGTGGAAAGAACACACATGCAATGACCACTTGTTGATCCATGTGGTTTGTGAAAAGAACACACATGAAATGACCACTGGTTGATCCATAAGTTGTTTGTGGAAAAGAACACACATGCAATGGCAGTGGTGGATCCATGTGTGGTTTGTGAAAAGAACACACATGCAATGACTCTAGTGTTGGTTTTAGTATAAGAACACACATGCAATGACTCTAGTGGTTGATCCATGTGTGGTTTGTGGAAATAATACACATGCAATGACTCTAGTGGTTGATCCATGTGTGGTTTGTGGAAATAACACACATGCAATGACTCTAGTGGTTGATCCATGTGTGGTTTGTGGAAATAACACACGGTTGATCCATGTGTGGTTTGTGGAATTAACACACATGCAATGACTCTAGTGGTTGATCCATGTGTGGTTTGTGTAAATAACACACATGCAATGACTCTAGTGGTTGATCCATGTGTGGTTTATGGAAAGAACACACATGCAATGACTCTAGTGGTTGATCCATGTGTGGTTTGTGGAAATAACACACATGCAATGACTCTAGTGGTTGATCCATGTGTGGTTTGTGGAAATAACACACATGCAATGACTGTAATGGATCCATAAGTGGTTTATGGAAAAGAACATACATGCAATGACCACTGGGGTGATCCATATGTGGTTTGTGGAAAGAACACACATGCAATGACCACTTGTTGATCCATGTGAGGTTTGTAGAAAGAACACACATGCAATGACCACTGGTGGATCCATGTGTGGTTTGTGGAAAAGAACCCACATGCAATGACCACTGGTTGATCCATGTGTTGTTTGTGGAAAGAACACACATGCAATGACAGTGGTGGATCCATGTGTGGTTTGTGAAAAGAACACACATGCAATGACTCTAGTGTTGGTTTTAGTATAAGAACACACATGCAATGACTCTAGTGGTTGATCCATGTGTGGTTTGTGGAAATAACACACATGCAATGACTCTATTGGTTGATCCATGTGTGGTTTGTGGAAATAACACATGCAATGACTCTATTGGTTGATCCATGTGTGGTTTGTGGAAATAACACACATGCAATGACTCTAGTGGTTGATCCATGTGTGGTTTGTGGAAATAACACACATGCAATGACTCTAGTGGTTGATCCATGTGTGGTTTGTGGAAATAACACACATGCAATGACTCTTGTGGTTGATCCATCTGTGGTTTGTGTAAATAACACACATGCAATGACTCTAGTGGTTGATCCATGTGTGGTTTGTGGAAATAACACACATGCAATGACAGTAATGGATCCATAAGTGGTTTATGGAAAAGAACACACATGCAATGACCACTGGTTGATCCATATGTGGTTTGTGGAAAGAACACACATGCAATGACCACTTGTTGATCCATGTGTGGTTTGTGGAAAGAACACACATGCAATGACAGTGGTGGATCCATGTGTGGTTTGTGGATAGAACACACATGCAATGACTCTAGTGCTAGTTTTAGTATAAGAACACACATGCAATGACTCTAGTGGGTCCACATGTGGTTTGTGAAAAGAACACACATGCAATGACCACTGGTTGATCCATAAGTTGTTTGTGGAAAAGAACACACATGCAATGAGTCTAGTGGATCCATGTGTGGTTTGTGGAAAAGAACACACATGCAATGACTCTAGTGCTGGTTTATGGGTTTAGTATAAGAACAAACATGCAATTACTCAAATGGATCCATATGTAGTTTGTGGAAAGAACACACATGCAATGACTCTGGTTGATCCATATGTGGTTTGTGGAAAGAACACACATGCAATGACCACTGGTGGATCCATGTGTGGTTTGTGAAAAGAACACACATGCAATGACCACTGGTTGATCCATAAGTTGTTTGTGGAAAGAACACACATGCAATGACAGTGGTGGATTCATGTGTGGTTTGTGAAAACAACACATGCAATGACTCTAGTGTTGGTTTTAGTATAAGAACACATGCAATGACTCTAGTGGTTGATCCATGTGTGGTTTGTGGAAATAACACACATGCAATGACTCTACTGGTTGATCCAGGTGTGGTTTGTGGAAATAACACACATGCAATGACTCTAGTGGTTGATCCATATGTGGTTTGTGGAAATAACACACATGCAATGACTCTAGTGGTTGATCCATGTGTGGTTTGTGTAAATAACACACATGCAATGACTCTAGTGGTTGATCCATGTGTGGTTTCTGGAAATAACACACATGCAATGACAATAATGGATCCATGAGTGGTTTATGGAAAAGAACACACATGCAATGACCACTGGGTTGATCCATATGTGGTTTGTGGAAATAACACACATGCAATGACCACTTGTTGATCCATGTGTGGTTTGTGGAAAGAACACATGCAATGTGGTGGATCCATGTGTGGTTTGTGGATAGAACACACATGCAATGACTCTAGTGCTAGTTTTAGTATAAGAACACACATGCAATGACTCTAGTGGGTCCACATGTGGTTTGTGAAAAGAACACACATGCAATGACCACTGTTTGATCCATAAGTTGTTTGTGGAAAAGAACACACATGCAATGAGTCTAGTGGATCCATGTGTAGTTTGTGGAAAAGAACACACATGCAATGACTCTAGTGCTGGTATATGGTTTTAGTATAAGAACAAACATGCAATTACTCAAATGGATCCATAGATGGTTTGTGGAAACAACACACATGCAATGACTCTGGTTGATCCATATGTGGTTTGTGGAAAGAACACACATGCAATGACCACTGGTGGATCCATGTGTGGTTTGTGGAAAAGAACACACATGCAATGACTCTAGTGTTGGTTTTAGTATAAGAACACACATGCAATGACTCTAGTGGTTGATCCATGTGTGGTTTGTGGAAATAACACACATGCAATGACTCTAGTGGTTGATCCATGTGTGTTTTGTGGAAATAACACACATGCAATGACTCTAGTGGTTGATTCATGTGTGGTTTGTGGAAATAACACACATGCAATGACTCTAGTGGTTGATCCATGTGTGGTTTGTGGAAATAACACACATGAAATGACTCTAGTGGTTGATCCATGTGTGGTTTGTGGAAATAACACACATGCAATGACTATAATGGATCCATAAGTGGTTTATGGAAAAGAACACACATGCAATGACCACTGGTTGATCCATCTGTGGTTTGTGGAAAGAACACACATGCAATGACTCTAGTGGTTGATCCATGTGTGGTTTGTGGAAAGAACACACATGCAATGACTCTAGTGCAGGTTTTAGTATAAGAACACACATGCGATGACTCTAGTGGGTCCACATGTGGTTTATGAAAGGAACACACATGCAATGACCACTGGTTGATCCATAAGTTGTTTGTGGAAAAGAACACACATGCAATGAGTCTAGTGGATCCATGTGTGGTTTGTGGAAAAGAACACACATGCAATGACTCTAGTGCTGGTTTATGGGTTTAGTATAAGAACAAACATGCAATTACTCAAATGGATCCATATGTAGTTTGTGGAAAGAACACACATGCAATGACTCTGGTTGATCCATATGTGGTTTGTGGAAAGAACACACATGCAATGACCACTGGTGGATCCATGTGTTGTTTGTGGAAAGAACACACATGCAATGACAGTGGTGGATCCATGTGTGGTTTGTGAAAAGAACACACATGCAATGACTCTAGTGTTGGTTTTAGTATAAGAACACACATGCAATGACTCTAGTGGTTGATACATGTGTGGTTTGTGGAAATAACACACATGCAATGACTCTAGTGGTTGATCCATGTGTGGTTTGTGGAAATAACACACATGCAATGACTCTAGTGGTTGATCCATGTGTGGTTTGTGTAAATAACACACATGCAATGACTCTAGTGGTTGATCCATGTGTGGTTTGTGGAAATAACACACATGCAATGACAGTAATGGATCCATAAGTGGTTTATGGAAAAGAACACACATGCAATGACCACTAGGTTGATCCATATGTGGTTTGTGGAAAGAACACACATGCAATGACCACTTGTTGATCCATGTGTGGTTTGTGGAAAGAACACACATGCAATGACAGTGGTGGATCCATGTGTGGTTTGTGGATAGAACACACATGCAATGACTCTAGTGCTAGTTTTAGTATAAGAACACACATGCAATGATTCTAGTGGGTCCACATGTGGTTTGTGAAAAGAACACACATGCAATGACCACTGTTTGATCCATATGTTGTTTGTGGAAAAGAACACACATGCAATGAGTCTAGTGGATCCATGTGTAGTTTGTGGAAAAGAACACACATGCAATGACTCTAGTTATGGTATATGGTTTTAGTATAAGAACAAACATGCAATTACTCAAATGGATCCATATGTGGTTTGTGGAAACAACACACATGCAATGACTCTGGTTGATCCATCTGTGGTTTGTGGAAAGAACACACATGCAATGACCACTGGTGGATCCATGTGTGGTTTGTGGAAAAGAACACACATGCAATGACTCTAGTGTTGGTTTTCGTATAAGAACACACATGCAATGACTCTAGTGGTTGATCCATGTGTGGTTTGTGGAAATAACACACATGCAATGACTCTAGTGGTTGATCCATGTGTGTTTTGTGGAAATAACACACATGCAATGACTCTAGTGGTTGATTCATGTGTGGTTTGTGGAAATAACACACATGCAATGACTCTAGTGGTTGATCCATTTGTGGTTTGTGGAAATAACACACATGCAATGACTCTAGTGGTTGATCCATGTGTGGTTTGTGGAAATAACACACATGCAATGACTATAATGGATCCATAAGTGGTTTATGGAAAAGAACACACATGCAATGACCACTGGTTGATCCATCTGTGGTTTGTGGAAAGAACACACATGCAATGACTCTAGTGGTTGATCCATGTGTGGTTTGTGGAAAGAACACACATGCAATGACTCTAGTGCAGGTTTTAGTATAAGAACACACATGCGATGACTCTAGTGGGTCCACATGTGTATTATGAAAAGAACACACATGCAATGACCACTGGTTGATCCATAAGTTGTTTGTGGAAAAGAACACACATGCAATGAGTCTAGTGGATCCATGTGTGGTTTATGGAAAAGAACACACAAGCAATGACTCTAGTGCTGGTTTGTGGTTTTAGTATAAGAACAAACATGCAATTACTCAAATGGATCCATATGTGGTTTGTGGAAAGAACACACATGCAATGACTCTGGTTGATCCATATGTGGTTTGTGGAAAGAACACACATGCAATGTCCACTGGTGGATCCATGTGTGGTTTGTGGAAAAGAACACACATGCAATGACCACTGGTTGATCCATGTGTGGTTTGTGGAAAGAAGACACATGTAATGACAGTGGTGGATCCATGTGTGGTTTGTGAGAAGAACACACATGCAAGTACTCTAGTGTTGGTTTCAGTATAAGAACACACATGCAATGACTGTAGTGCTTGATCCATGTGTGGTTTGTGGAAATAACACACATGCAATGACTCTAGTGGTTGATCCATGTGTGGTTTGTGGAAATAACACACATGCAATGACTGTAATGGATCCATAAGTGGTTTATGGAAAAGAACACACATGCAATGACCACTGGGTTGATCCATATGTGGTTTGTGGAAAGAACACACATGCAATAACCACTTGTTGATCCATGTGTGGTTTGTGGAAAGAACACACATGCAGTGACCACTGGTGGATCCATGTGTGGTTTGTGGAAAAGAACCCACATGCAATGACCACTGGTTGATCCATGTGTTGTTTGTGGAAAGAACACACATGCAATGACAGTGGTGGATCCATGTGTGGTTTGTGAAAAGAACACACATGCAATGACTCTAGTGTTGGTTTTAGTATAAGAACACACATGCAATGACTCTAGTGGTTGATCCATGTGTGGTTTGTGGAAATAACACACATGCAATGACTCTATTGGTTGATCCATGTGTGGTTTGTGGAAATAACACACATGCAATGACTCTAGTGGTTGATCCATGTGTGGTTTGTGGAAATAACACACATGCAATGACTCTAGTGGTTGATCCATGTGTGGTTTGTGGAAATAACACACATGCAATGACTCTAGTGGTTGATCCATGTGTGGTTTGTGTAAATAACACACATGCAATGACTCTAGTGGTTGATCCATGTGTGGTTTGTGGAAATAACACACATGCAATGACAGTAATGGATCCATAAGTGGTTTATGGAAAAGAACACACATGCAATGACCACTAGGTTGATCCATATGTGGTTTGTGGAAAGAACACACATGCAATGACCACTTGTTGATCCATGTGTGGTTTGTGGAAAGAACACACATGCAATGACAGTGGTGGATCCATGTGTGGTTTGTGGATCACATGCACAATGACTCTAGTGCTAGTTTTAGTATAACACACATGCATGTGTCCTCTGGGTCCACATGTGGTTTGTGAAAAGAACACACATGCAATGACCACTGTTTGATCCATATGTTGTTTGTGGAAAAGAACACACATGCAATGAGTCTAGTGGATCCATGTGTAGTTTGTGGAAAAGAACACACATGCAATGACTATAGTTATGGTATATGGTTTTAGTATAAGAACAAACATGCAATTACTCAAATGGATCCATATGTGGTTTGTGGAAACAACACACATGCAATGACTCTGGTTGATCCATGTGTGGTTTGTGGAAAGAACACACATGCAATGACCAGTGGTGGATCCATGTGTGGTTTGTGGAAAAGAACACACATGCAATGACTCTAGTGGTTGATCCATGTGTGGTTTGTGGAAATAACACACATGCAATGACTCTAGTGGTTGATCCATGTGTGTTTTGTGGAAATAACACACATGCAATGACTCTAGTGGTTGATTCATGTGTGGTTTGTGGAAATAACACACATGCAATGACTCTAGTGGTTGATCCATTTGTGGTTTGTGGAAATAACACACATGCAATGACGCTCGTTTATCCAAGTGTGGTTTTTGGAAATAACAAACATGCAATGACTATAATGGATCCATAAGTGGTTTATGGAAAAGAACACACATGCAATGACCACGGGTTGATCCATCTGTGGTTTGTGGAATGAACACATATGCAATGACTCTAGTGGTTGATCCATGTGTGGTTTGTGGAAAGAACACACATGCAATGACTCTAGTGGGTCCACATGTGTATTATGAAAAGAACACACATGCAATGACCACTGGTTGATCCATAAGTTGTTTGTGGAAAAGAACACACATGCAATGAGTCTAGTGGATCCATGTGTGGTTTATGGAAAAGAACACACAAGCAATGACTCTAGTGCTGGTTTGTGGTTTTAGTATAAGAACAAACATGCAATTACTCAAATGGATCCATATGTGGTTTGTGGAAAGAACACACATGCAATGTCTGTCGTTGATCCTTTTGTGGTTTTTGGTTAGAACACTCTTGCATTGTCCACTGGTGGATCCATGTGTGTTTTGTGGAAAGAACACACATGCAATGTCCACTGGTTGATCCATGTGGTTTGTGGAAAGAAGACACATGTAATGACAGTGGTGGATCCATGTGTGGTTTGTGAAAAGAACACACATGCAAGTACTCTAGTGTTGGTTTCAGTATAAGAACACACATGCAATGACTGTAGTGCTTGATCCATGTGTGGTTTGTGGAAATAACACACATGCAATGACTCTAGTGGTTGATCCATGTGTGGTTTGTGGAAATAACACACATGCAATGACTCTAATGGATCCAGAAGGGGTTGATGGACAAGAACACACATGCACTGACCACGGGGTTGATCCATCTGTGGTTTGTGGAAAGAACACACATGCAATAACCACTTGTTGATCCATGTGTGGTTTGTGGAAAGAACACACATGCAATGACCACTGTTTGATCCATATGTGGTTTATGGAAAAGAACATACATGCAATGACCACTGGTTGATCCATGTGTTGTTTGTGGAAAGAACACACATGCAATGACTCTAGTGGTTGATCCATGTGTGGTTTGTGGAAATAACACACATGCAATGACTCTAGTGGTTGATCCATGTGTGGTTTGTGGAAATAACACATGCAATGACTCTAGTGGTTGATCCATGTGTGGTTTGTGGAAATAACACACATGCAATGACTCTAGTGGTTGATCCATGTGTGGTTTGTGGAAATAACACACATGCAATGACTCTAGTGGTTGATCCATATGTGGTTTGTGTAAATAACACACATGCAATGACTCTAGTGGTTGATCCATGTGTGGTTTGTGGAAATAACACACATGCAATGAGTGTAATGGATCCATAAGTGGTTTATGGAATAGAACACACATGCAATGACCACTGGTTGATCCATATGTGGTTTGTGGAAAGAACACAAATGCAATGACCACTAGTGGATCCATGTGTGGTTTGTGGATAGAACACACATGCAATGACTCTAGTGCTAGTTTTAGTATAAGAACACACATGCAATGACTCTAGTGGGTCCACATGTGGTTTGTGAAAAGAACACACATGCAATGACCACTGTTTGATCCATAAGTTGTTTGTGGAAAAGAACACACATGCAATGAGTCTAGTGGATCCATGTGTAGTTTGTGGAAAAGAACACACATGCAATGACTCTAGTGCTGGTATATGGTTTTAGTATAAGAACAAACATGCAATTACTCAAATGGATCCATCTGTGGTTTGTGTAAAGAACACACATGCAATGACCACTAGTGGATCCATGTGTGGTTTGTGGAAAAGAACACACATGCAATGACCACTGGTTGATCCATGTGTGGTTTGTGGAAAGAACACACATGCAATGACAGTGGTGGATCCATGTGTGGTTTGTGAAAACAACACACATGCAATGACTCTAGTGTTGGTTTTAGTATAAGAACACACATGCAATGACTCTAGTGGTTGATCCATGTGTGGTTTGTGGAAATAACACACATGCAATGACTCTAGTGGTTGATCCGTGTGTGTTTTGTGGAAATAACACACATGCAATGACTCTAGTGGTTGATCCATGTATGGTTTGTGGAAATAACACACATGCAATGACTCTAGTGGTTGATCCATTTGTGGTTTGTGGAAATAACACACATGCAATGACTCTAGTGGTTGATCCATGTGTGGTTTGTGGAAATAACACACATGCAATGACTATAATGGATCCATAAGTGGTTTATGGAAAAGAACACACATGCAATGACCACTGGTTGATCCATCTGTGGTTTGTGGAAAGAACACACATGCAATGACTCTAGTGGTTGATCCATGTGTGGTTTGTGGAAAGAACACATATGCAATGACTCTAGTGCTAGTTTTAGTATAAGAACACACATGCGATGACTCTAGTGGGTCCACATGTGGTTTGTGAAAAGAACTCACATGCAATGACCACTGGTTGATCCATAAGTTGTTTGTGGAAAAGAACACACATGCAATAAGTCTAGTGGATCCATGTGTGGTTTGTGAAAAGAACTCACATGCAATGACCACTGGTTGATCCATAAGTTGTTTGTGGAAAAGAACACACATGCAATGACTCTAGTGCTGGTTTGTGGTTTTAGTATAAGAACAAACATGCAATTACTCAAATGGATCCATATGTGGTTTGTGGAAAGAACACACATGCAATGACTCTGGTTGATCCATATGTGGTTTGTGGAAAGAACACACATGCAATGTCCACTGGTGGATCCATGTGTGGTTTGTGGAAAAGAACACACATGCAATGACCACTGGTTGATCCATGTGTGGTTTGTGGAAAGAAGACACATGCAATGGCAGTGGTGGATCCATGTGTGGTTTGTGAGAAGAACACACATGCAATGACTCTAGTGTTGGTTTTAGTATAAGAACACACATGCAATGACTCTAGTGGTTGATCCATGTGTGGTTTGTGGAAATAACACACATGCAATGACTCTAGTGGTTGATCCATGTGTGGTTTATGGAAATAACACACATGCAATGACTGTAATGGATCCATAAGTGGTTTATGGAAAAGAACACACATGCAATGACCACTGGTTGATCCATATGTGGTTTGTGGAAAGAACACACATGCAATGACCACTTGTTGATCCATGTGTGGTTTGTGGAAAGAACACACATGCAATGATAGTGGTGGATCCATGTGTGGTTTGTGGATAGAACACACATGCAATGACTCTAGTGCTAGTTTTAGTATAAGAACACACATGCAATGACTCTAGTGGGTCCACATGTGGTTTGTGAAAAGAACACACATGCAATGACCACAGTTTGATCCATATGTTGTTTGTGGAAAAGAACACACATGCAATGAGTCTAGTGGATCCATGTGTAGTTTGTGGAAAAGAACACACATGCAATGACTCTAGTGCTGGTATATGGTTTGTGGAAAGAACACAAGTGCAATGACAGTGGTGGATCCATGTGTGGTTTGTGGATAGAACACACATGCAACGACTCTAGTGCTAGTTTTAGTATAAGAACACACATGCAATGACTCTAGTGGGTCCACATGTGGTTTGTGAAAACAACACACATGCAATGACCACTGGTTGACCCATAAGTTGTTTGTGGAAAAGAACACACATGCAATGAGTGGTTTGTGGAAAAGAACACACATGCAATGACTCTAGTGCTGGTTTGTGGTTTTAGTATAAGAACAAACATGCAATTACTCAAATGGATCCATATGTGGTTTGTGGAAAAGGACACACATGCAATGACCACTGGTTGATCCATGTGTGGTTTGTGGAAAGAACACACATGCAATGACAGTGGTGGATCCATGTGTGGTTTGTGAAAAGAACACAGAGGCAATGACTCTAGTGTTGGTTTTAGTTTAAGAACACACATGCAATGACTCTAGTGGTTGATCCATGTGTGGTTTGTGGAAATAACACACATGCAATGACTCTAGTGGTTGATCCATGTGTGGTTTGTGGAAATAACACACATGCAAGGACTATAATGGATCCATAAGTGGTTTATGGAAAAGAACACACATGCAATGACCACTGGGTTGATCCATATGTGGTTTGTGGAAAGAACACACATGCAATGACCACTTGTTGATCCATGTGTGGTTTGTGGAAAGAACACACATGCAATGACAGTGGTGGATCCATGTGTGGTTTGTGGATAGAACACACATGCAATGACTCTAGTGCTAATTTTAGTATAAGAACACACATGCAATGACTCCAGTGCTAGTTTTAGTATAAGAACACACATGCAATGACCACTGGTTGATCCATAAGTTGTTTGTGGAAAAGACCACACATGCAATGAGTCTAGTGGATCCATGTGTGGATTGTGGAAAAGAACACACATGCAATGACTCTAGTGCTGGTTTGTGGTTTTCGTATAAGAAAAAACATGCAATTACTCAAATGAATCCATATGTGGTTTGTGGAAAGAACACACATGCAATGACTCTGGTTGATCCATATGTGGTTTGTGGAAAGAACACACATGCAATGACCACTGGTGGATCCATGTGTGGTTTTTGTAAAGAACACACATGCAATGACCACTGGTTGATCCATGTGTGGTTTGTGGAAAGAACACACAGGCAATGACAGTGGTGGATCCATGTGTGGTTTGTGAAAAAGAACACACATGCAATGACTCTAGTATTGGTTTTAGTATAAGAACACACATGCAATGACTCTAGTGTTGGTTTTAGTATAAGAACACACATGCACTGACTCTAGTGGTTGATCCATGTGTGGTTTGTGGAAAGAACACACATGCAATGACTCTAGTGGTTGATCCATATGTGGCTTGTGGAAATAACACACTTGCAATGACTCTAGTGGTTGATCCATGTGTGGTTTGTGGAAATAACACTCATGCAATAACTCTAGTGGTTGATCCATATGTGGTTTGTGGAAATAACACACATGCAATTACTGTAATGGATCCATAAGTGGTTTATGGAAAAGAACACACATGCAATGACCACTGGTTGATCCATATGTGGTTTGTGGGAAGAACACACATGCAATGACTCTAGTGGTTGATCCATGTGTGGTTTGTGGGAAGAACACACATGCAATGACTCTAGTGCTAGTTTTAGTATAAGAACACACATGCGATGACTCTAGTGGGTCCACATGTGGTTTGTGAAAAGAACACACATGCAATGACCACTGGTTGATCCATAAGTTGTTTGTGGAAAAGAACACACATGCAATGAGTCTAGTGGATCCATGTGTGGTTTGTGGAAAAGAACACACATGCAATGACTCTAGTGCTGGTTTGTGGTTTTAGTATAAGAACAAACATGCAATTACTCAAATGGATCCATATGTGGTTTGTGGAAAGAACACACATGCAATGACTCTGGTTGATCCATATGTGGTTTGCGGAAAGAACACACATGCAGTGTCCACTGGTGGATCCATGTGTGGTTTGTGGAAAAGAACACACATGCAATGACCGCTGGTTGATCCATGTGTGGTCTGTGGAAAGAACACACATGCAATGAAAGTGGTGGATCCATGTGTGGTTTGTGAAAAGAACACACATGCAATGACCACTTGTTGATCCATGTGTAGTTTGTGGAAAGAACACACATGCAATGACAGTGGTGGATCCATGTGTGGTTTGTGGATAGAACACACATGCAATGACTCTAGTGCTAGTTTTAGTATAAGAACACACATGCAATGACTCTAGTGGGTCCACATGTGGTTTGTGAAAAGAACACACATGCCATGACCACTTGTTGATCCATAAGTTGTTTGTGGAAAAGAACACACATGCAATGAGTCTAATGGATCCATATGAGGTTTGTGGAAAGAACACACATGCAATGACTCAGGTTGATCCATATGTGGTTTGTGGAAAGAACACACATGCAATGACCACTGGTGGATCCATGTGTGGTTTGTGGAAAAAACACACATGCAATGACCACTGGTTGATCCATGTGTGGTTTCTGGAAAGAACACACATGCAATGACTCTAGTGGTTGATCTATGTGTGGTTTGTGGAAACAACACACATGCAATGACTCTAGTGGTTGATCCATGTGTGGTTTGTGGAAATAACACACATGCAATGACTGTAATGGATCCATAAGTGGTTTACGGAAAATAACACACATGCAATGACCACTGGTTGATCCATATGTGGTTTGTGGAAAGAACACACATGCAATGACCACTTGTTGATCCATGTGTAGTTTGTGGAAAGAACACACATGCAATGACAGTGGTGGATCCATATGTGGTTTGAAGATAGAACACACATGCAATGACTCTAGTGCTAGTTTTAGTATAGGAAGACACATGCAATGACTCTAGTGGGTCCACATGTGGTTTGTGAAAAGAACACAGATGCAATGACCACTGGTTGATCCATAAGTTATTTGTGGAAAAGAACACACATGCAATGACTCTAGTGCTGGTTTGTAGTTTTAGTATAAGAACAAACATGCAATTACTCAAATGGATCCATATGTGGTTTGTGGAAAGAACACACATGCAATGACTCTGGTTGATCCATATGTGGTTTGTGGAAAGAACACACATGCAATGACCACTGGTGGATCCATGCGTGGTTTGTGGAAAAGAACACACATGCAATGACCACTGGTTGATCCATGTGTTGTTTGTGGAAAGAACACACATGCAATGACAGTGGTGGATCCATGTGTGGTTTGTGAAAAGAACACACATGCAATGACTCTAGTGTTGGTTTTAGTATAAGAACTCACATGCAATGACTCTAGTGGTTGATCCATGTGTGGTTTGTGGAAATAACACATGCAATGACTCTAGTGGTTGATCCATGTGTGGTTTGTGGAAATAACAGACATGCAATGACTCTAGTGGTTGATCCATGTGTGGTTTGTGGAAATAACGCACATGCAATGACTCTAGTGGTTGATCCATGTGTGGTTTGTGTAAATAACACACATGCAATGACTCTAGTGGTTGATCCATGTGTGGTTTGTGGAAATAACACACATGCAATGACTGTAATGGATCCATAAGTGGTTTATGGAAAAGAACACACATGCAATGACCACTGGGTTGATCCATATGTGGTTTGTGGAAAGAACACACATGCAATGACCACTTGTTGATCCATGTGTGGTTTGTGGAAAGAATACACACGCAATGACAGTGGTGGATCCATGTGTGGTTTGTGGATAGAACACACATGCAATGACTCTAGTGCTAGTTTTAGTATAAGAACACACATGCAATGACTCTAGTGGGTCCACATGTGGTTTGTGAAAAGAACACACATGCAATTACCACTCTTTGATCCATAAGTTGTTTGTGGAAAAGAACACACATGTAATGAGTCTAGTGGATCCATGTGTGGTCTGTGGAAAAGAACACACATGCAATGACTCTAGTGCTGGTATATGGTTTTAGTATATGAACAAACATGCAATTACTCAAATGGATCCATATGTGGTTTGTGGAAAGAACACACATGCAATGACTCTGGTTGATCCATCTGTGGTTTGTGGAAAGAACACACATGCAATGACCACTGGTGGATCCATGTGTGGTTTGTGGAAAAGAACACACATGCAATGACCACTGGTTGATCCATGTGTGGTTTGTGGAAAGAACACACATGCAATGACAGTGGTGGAACCATGTGCAATGACTCTAGTGTTGGTTTTAGTATAAGAACACACATGCAATGACTCTAGTGGTTGATCCATGTGTGGTTTGTGGAAAGAACACACATGCAATGACTCTAGTGGTTGATCCATGTGTGGCTTGTGGAAATAACACACATGCAATGACTCTAGTGGTTGATCCATGTGTGGTTTGTGGAAAGAACACACATGCAATGACTCTAGTGGTTGATCCATATGTGGTTTGTGGAAAGAACACACATGCAATGACCACTTGTTGATCCATGTGTGGTTTGTGGAAAGAACACACATGCAATGACAGTGGTGGATCCATGTGTGGTTTGTGGATAGAACACACATGCAATGACTCTAGTGCTAATTTTAGTATAAGAACACACATGCAATGACTCCAGTGCTAGTTTTAGTATAAGAACACACATGCAATGACCACTGGTTGATCCATAAGTTGTTTGTGGAAAAGACCACACATGCAATGAGTCTAGTGGATCCATGTGTGGATTGTGGAAAAGAACACACATGCAATGACTCTAGTGCTGGTTTGTGGTTTTCGTATAAGAAAAAACATGCAATTACTCAAATGAATCCATATGTGGTTTGTGGAAAGAACACACATGCAATGACTCTGGTTGATCCATATGTGGTTTGTGGAAAGAACACACATGCAATGACCACTGGTGGATCCATGTGTGGTTTGTGGAAAAGAACACACATGCAATGACCACTGGTTGATCCATGTGTGGTTTGTGGAAAGAACACACAGGCAATGATAGTGGTGGATCCATGTGTGGTTTGTGAAAAAGAACACACATGCAATGACTCTAGTATTGGTTTTAGTATAAGAACACACATACAATGACTCTAGTGTGGGCTTTAGTATAAGAACACACATGCAATGACTCTAGTGGTTGATCCATGTGTGGTTTGTGGAAAGAACACACATGCAATGACTCTAGTGGTTGATCCATATGTGGCTTGTGGAAATAACACACTTGCAATGACTCTAGTGGTTGATCCATGTGTGGTTTGTGGAAATAACACTCATGCAATAACTCTAGTGGTTGATCCATATGTGGTTTGTGCAAATAACACACATGCAATTACTGTAATGGATCCATAAGTGGTTTATGGAAAAGAACACACATGCAATGACCACTGGTTGATCCATATGTGGTTTGTGGGAAGAACACACATGCAATGACTCTAGTGGTTGATCCATGTGTGGTTTGTGGGAAGAACACACATGCAATGACTCTAGTGCTAGTTTTAGTATAAGAACACACATGCGATGACTCTAGTGGGTCCACATGCGGTTTGTGAAAAGAACACACATGAAATGACCACTGGTTGATCCATAAGTTGTTTGTGGAAAAGAACACACATGCAATGAGTCTAGTGGATCCATGTGTGGTTTGTGGAAAAGAACACACATGCAATGACTCTAGTGCTGGTTTGTGGTTTTAGTATAAGAACAAACATGCAATTATTCAAATGGATCCATATGTGGTTTGTGGAAAGAACACACATGCAATGACTCTGGTTGATCCATATGTGGTTTGCGGAAAGAACACACATGCAGTGTCCTTGGTGGATCCATGTGGTTTGTGGAAAAGAACACACATGCAATGACCACTGGTTGATCCATGTGTGGTCTGTGGAAAGAACACACATGCAATGAAAGTGGTGGATCCATGTGTGGTTTGTGAAAAGAACACACATGCAATGACCACTTGTTGATCCATGTGTGGTTTGTGGAAAGAACACACATGCAATGACAGTGGTGGATCCATGTGTGGTTTGTGGATAGAACACACATGCAATGACTCTAGTGCTAGTTTTAGTATAAGAACACACATGCAATGACTCTAGTGGGTCCACATGTGGTTTGTGAAAAGAACACACATGCCATGACCACTTGTTGATCCATAAGTTGTTTGTGGAAAAGAACACACATGCAATGAGTCTAATGGATCCATATGTGGTTTGTGGAAAGAACACACATGCAATGACTCAGGTTGATCCATATGTGGTTTGTGGAAAGAACACACATGCAATGACCACTGGAGGATCCATGTGTGGTTTGTGGAAAAAACACACATGCAATGACCACTAGTTGATCCATGTGTGGTTTCTGGAAAGAACACACATGCAATGACTCTACTGGTTGATCCATGTGTGGTTTGTGGAAAGAACACACATGCAATGACTCTAGTGGTTGATCCATGTGTGGCTTGTGGAAATAACACACATGCAATGACTCTAGTGGTTGATCCATGTGTGGTTTGTGGAAAGAACACACATGCAATGACAGTGGTGGATCCATGTGTGGTTTGTGGATAGAACACACATGCAATGACTCTAGTGCTAATTTTAGTATAAGAACACACATGCAATGACTCCAGTGCTAGTTTTAGTATAAGAACACACATGCAATGACCACTGGTTGATCCATAAGTTGTTTGTGGAAAAGACCACACATGCAATGAGTCTAGTGGATCCATGTGTGGATTGTGGAAAAGAACACACATGCAATGACTCTAGTGCTGGTTTGTGGTTTTCGTATAAGAAAAAACATGCAATTACTCAAATGAATCCATATGTGGTTTGTGGAAAGAACACACATGCAATGACTCTGGTTGATCCATATGTGGTTTGTGGAAAGAACACACATGCAATGACCACTGGTGGATCCATGTGTGGTTTGTGGAAAAGAACACACATGCAATGACCACTGGTTGATCCATGTGTGGTTTGTGGAAAGAACACACAGGCAATGATAGTGGTGGATCCATGTGTGGTTTGTGAAAAAGAACACACATGCAATGACTCTAGTATTGGTTTTAGTATAAGAACACACATACAATGACTCTAGTGTGGGCTTTAGTATAAGAACACACATGCAATGACTCTAGTGGTTGATCCATGTGTGGTTTGTGGAAAGAACACACATGCAATGACTCTAGTGGTTGATCCATATGTGGCTTGTGGAAATAACACACTTGCAATGACTCTAGTGGTTGATCCATGTGTGGTTTGTGGAAATAACACTCATGCAATAACTCTAGTGGTTGATCCATATGTGGTTTGTGCAAATAACACACATGCAATTACTGTAATGGATCCATAAGTGGTTTATGGAAAAGAACACACATGCAATGACCACTGGTTGATCCATATGTGGTTTGTGGGAAGAACACACATGCAATGACTCTAGTGGTTGATCCATGTGTGGTTTGTGGGAAGAACACACATGCAATGACTCTAGTGCTAGTTTTAGTATAAGAACACACATGCGATGACTCTAGTGGGTCCACATGCGGTTTGTGAAAAGAACACACATGAAATGACCACTGGTTGATCCATAAGTTGTTTGTGGAAAAGAACACACATGCAATGAGTCTAGTGGATCCATGTGTGGTTTGTGGAAAAGAACACACATGCAATGACTCTAGTGCTGGTTTGTGGTTTTAGTATAAGAACAAACATGCAATTATTCAAATGGATCCATATGTGGTTTGTGGAAAGAACACACATGCAATGACTCTGGTTGATCCATATGTGGTTTGCGGAAAGAACACACATGCAGTGTCCACTGGTGGATCCATGTGTGGTTTGTGGAAAAGAACACACATGCAATGACCACTGGTTGATCCATGTGTGGTCTGTGGAAAGAACACACATGCAATGAAAGTGGTGGATCCATGTGTGGTTTGTGAAAAGAACACACATGCAATGACCACTTGTTGATCCATGTGTGGTTTGTGGAAAGAACACACATGCAATGACAGTGGTGGATCCATGTGTGGTTTGTGGATAGAACACACATGCAATGACTCTAGTGCTAGTTTTAGTATAAGAACACACATGCAATGACTCTAGTGGGTCCACATGTGGTTTGTGAAAAGAACACACATGCCATGACCACTTGTTGATCCATAAGTTGTTTGTGGAAAAGAACACACATGCAATGAGTCTAATGGATCCATATGTGGTTTGTGGAAAGAACACACATGCAATGACTCAGGTTGATCCATATGTGGTTTGTGGAAAGAACACACATGCAATGACCACTGGAGGATCCATGTGTGGTTTGTGGAAAAAACACACATGCAATGACCACTAGTTGATCCATGTGTGGTTTCTGGAAAGAACACACATGCAATGACTCTACTGGTTGATCTATGTGTGGTTTCTGGAAAGAACACACATGCAATGACTCTAGTGGTTGATCCATGTGTGGTTTGTGGAAATAACACACATGCAATGACCGTAATGGATCCATAAGTGGTTTACGGAAAATAACACACATGCAATGACCACTGGTTGATCCATATGTGGTTTGTGGAAAGAACACACATGCAATGACCACTTGTTGATCCATGTGTAGTTTGTGGAAAGAACACACATGCAATGACAGTGGTGGATCCATATGTGGTTTGTAGATAGAACACACATGCAATGACTCTAGTGCTAGTTTTAGTATAGGAAGACACATGCAATGACTCTAGTGGGTCCACATGTGGTTTGTGAAAAGAACACAGATGCAATGACCACTGGTTGATCCATAAGTTATTTCTGGAAAAGAACACACATGCAATGACTCTAGTGCTGGTTTGTAGTTTTAGTATAAGAACAAACATGCAATTACTCAAATGGATCCATATGTTGTTTGTGGAAAGAACACACATGCAATGACTCTGGTTGATCCATATGTGGTTTGTGGAAAGAACACACATGCAATGACCACTGGTGGATCCATGCGTGGTTTGTGGAAAAGAACACACATGCAATGACCACTGGTTGATCTATGTGTTGTTTGTGGAAAGAACACACATGCAATGACAGTGGTGGATCCATGTGTGGTTTGTGAAAAGAACACACATGCAATGACTCTAGTGTTGGTTTTAGTATAAGAACTCACATGCAATGACTCTAGTGGTTGATCCATGTGTGGTTTGTGGAAATAACACACATGCAATGACTCTAGTGGTTGATCCATGTGTGGTTTGTGGAAATAACACACATGCAATGACTCTAGTGGTTGATCCATGTGTGGTTTGTGGAAATAACACACATGCAATGACTGTAATGGATCCATAAGTGGTTTATGGAAAAGAACACACATGCAATGACCACTGGGTTGATCCATATGTGGTTTGTGGAAAGAACACACATGCAATGACCACTTGTTGATCCATGTGTGGTTTGTGGAAAGAATACACACGCAATGACAGTGGTGGATCCATGTGTGGTTTGTGGATAGAACACACATGCAATGACTCTAGTGCTAGTTTTAGTATAAGAACACACATGCAATGACTCTAGTGGGTCCACATGTGGTTTGTGAAAAGAACACACATGCAATTACCACTCTTTGATCCATAAGTTGTTTGTGGAAAAGAACACACATGTAATGAGTCTAGTGGATCCATGTGTGGTCTGTGGAAAAGAACACACATGCAATGACTCTAGTGCTGGTATATGGTTTTAGTATATGAAAAAACATGCAATTACTCAAATGGATCCATATGTGGTTTGTGGAAAGAACACACAGGCAATGACTCTGGTTGATCCATCTGTGGTTTGTGGAAAGAACACACATGCAATGACCACTGGTGGATCCATGTGTGGTTTGTGAAAAAGAACACACATGCAATGACCACTGGTTGATCCATGTGTGGTTTGTGGAAAGAACACACATGCAATGACAGTGGTGGAACCATGTGTGGTTTGTGAAAAGAACACACGTGCAATGACTCTAGTGTTGGTTTTAGTATAAGAACACACATGCAATGACTCTAGTGGTTGATCCATGTGTGGTTTGTGGAAAGAACACACATGCAATGACTCTAGTGGTTGATCCATGTGTGGCTTGTGGAAATAACACACATGCAATGACTCTAGTGGTTGATCCATGTGTGGTTTGTGGAAATAACACACATGCAATAACTCTAGTGGTTGATCCATGTGTGGCTTGTGGAAATAACACACATGCAATGACTCTAGTGGTTGATCCATGTGTGGTTTGTTAAAATAACACACATGCAATGACTGTAATGGATCCATAAGTGGTTTACGGGAAAGAACACACATGCAATGACCACTGGTTGATCCATATGTGGTTTGTGGAAAGAACACACATGCAATGACCACTTGTTGATCCATGTGTGGTTTGTGGAAAGAAAACACATGCAATGACAGTGGTGGATCCATGTGTGGTTTGTGGAAAGAACACACATGCAATGACTCTAGTGATAGTTTTAGTATAAGAACACACATGCGATGACTCTAGTGTGTCCACATGTCGTTTGTGAAAATAACACACATGCAATGACCACTGGTTGATCCATAAGTTGTTTCTGGAAAAGAACACACATGCAATGAGTCTAGTGGATCCATGTGTCGTTTGTGAAATGAACACACATGCAATGACCACTGGTTGATCCATAAGTTGTTTGTGGCAAAGAACACACATGCAATGACAGTGGTGGATCCATGTGTGGTTTGTGGAAAAGAACACACATGCAATGTCTCTAGTGCTGGTTTGTGGTTTTAGTATAAGAACAAACATGCAATTACTGAAATGGATCCATATGTGGTTTGTGGAAAGAACACACATGCAATGTCCACTGGTGGATCCATGTGTGGTTTGTGGAAAAGAACACACATGCAATGACCACTGGTTGATCCATGTGTGGTTTGTGGAAAGAACACACATGCAACGACAGTGGTGGATCCATGTGTGGTTTGTGAAAAGAACACACATGCAATGACTCTAGTGTTGGTTTTAGTATAAGAACACACATGCAATGACTCTAGTGTTGGTTTTAGTATAAGAACACACATGCAATGACTCTAGTGGTTGATCCATGTGTGGTTTGTGGAAATAACACACATGCAATGACTCTAGTGGTTGATCCATGTGTGGTTTGTGGAAATAACACACATGCAATGACTCTAGTGGTTGATCCATGTGTGGTTTGTGGAAATAACACACATGCAATGACTGTAATGGATACATAAGTGGTTTATGGAAAAGAACACTGGTTGATCCATATGTGGTTTGTGGAAAGAACACACATGCAATGACCACTTGTTGATCCATGTGTGGTTTGTGGAAAGAACACACATGCAATGACAGTGGTGGATCCATGTGTGGTTTGTGGATAGAACACACATGCAATGACTCTAGTGCTAATTTTAGTATAAGAACACACATGCAATGGTTTGGAAAATCTTGGGATGTGACAGGCTACCACCCTTAAAATAAATCTCGTCCCGAGATTTGGGGAGGCTAGGGTTACAAGTTGGCTCAAAAGCATCTAGGGTACTACCACCCTTAAAATTTTTCCAACTAAACTACATCTTGGCTTGCTTGGAATCTTGAGGAAACTTCTTCTTGGAAATCTTCTGCTCAGTGTCCTTTGTTTCCATGCTTGACTCATGGGCTAAGGTTGGGTTTCTCCATAGACTTTGTTTATCTTGTTCTTCATCTTTTCTGGGCAGTTGCTTACATAGTGTCCTGGTTCCTTGCAATTGAAACAGTGGATATCTTGGAGTTCTTTACGTTGCTCTTGTGGACAAGTGGCTACATAGTGGCCTAGCTCTTTGCAGTTGTTGCACACTACTTGGCCGATCTCTTTATTCTTTGGGTTCTCTGGGCATCCACTGGGGTAGTGTCCCATTTCCTTACATTTACGACATTGCACAAGGCTCATGTATTGCTTTGGTTTCTTGGGCTTCTTTGATCCTTTGAATTGGGTTGTCTTGTTTGGAGGTATAAGTGGTCCTTTTCCTTTGTCATCAACATTCTTGGCATACTTGGATCCTTCTTGTTTCCTTTGTTCAACAATGGCATAGATGGGGCATTGAGTAGGTACATGGTCGTTTCCTTCACAAAGGTAACAAGTAACTTGAGATGTGGGGCATTGGCCAACTGGATGTTCCTCTTCACAATTGGGGCATTGATCTTCATGCTCCTTGGAAGTGTGATCCTTGTCTCCACAAATAATGCAAGCTGGGGCTCCATCTAGAATAATATTCTTGTCATCCTTGTTGCCATACACTTTTGGGATAGTTTTCTTCCATGCTGATCATTTGATTAGTCACCTTAAGCATCAGTTGGGATTGTTCTTCCAAAAACTTTTGCAAGGTAGGGTCTTTATCACTATTGTTGGCTATGAACTGAGTTGTTAGTTGGTTGAACTGGTGTTGGGTTGCTAGGAGTTCTCTCATGTTGTCCTCTTGGTTGTTGTTGTCATCATCCTTGATGCTGGAGTCTTTTGGAGAAGTCATCTGTTTGGGGTTGAAGGGGGATTAGAATAGGCAAGAGATTTTCTAAGAAGTCAATTCTATTCACACACTTCACATTTCACACAAGCAATGTGCAAGCAATCACAAACAAACACTTCACTCAAACAACAGTTTCAGGCACATACTTAGGCAACAAAATATTTTTGTTACACCACATAAGTTGGTGGGTTTGACTTAACTAAAATATGGTGGTCCATCTATATGGTTCACTTGTGATCTTTCCATTCTTCTTGGTTGATTCTTCTTGAATGAGATCTTTGTATCCTTGGAGAATTCTTGTCTTTTGTTCACAAATCTTCAAAGGTGGTGATGGCTTCTTCTAAGTTGTGTTTCCCTAGTCTTCAAGTGAAATGTTACTCAAGACTTATAGTCTTTAGTGATATCCAAGTTGAAGTCCTTGGTGTACATGTTGAAGATGTTGAAGAAGTTGAAGTCATTAGAGTTGATGAAGTTGAAGAAGTCCTTTGCACATGGTGTAGTCTTTGGTCATGGGGTAGGCTTTTCCATCAAGTTTTGAAGTAGAAGAGAAGTAGAGTTGAAACCAAAATGGTTGAGGAAAGAGTTTACAAGATTGTTTTGTAAATAAGTTTTGGAATAAGACAACTCCTATTGTCTAAGGGTTTTTGTCCAATCCTAGGGTTACAAATCATACAGCAACACAATGCTCGATACCATTCTGTAGCGCCCCAACCTTTAATAAGATTGAGTCCCCTGTTTACAATGCTAGTCCCTGGATCAATAGCTAGCATCCACAGTTCAGATGTAATATCAAGAAACAAGGGTCATAATACAATTTTATAACCAGGAATAACATAATTTTATTACATCAAACATAGCTCATTTGGCTATTACATTACATTGCAGCGGAATAACTATAGTCATGGGTCCTTCATCTTCAAAGTGCCACAGGCAGATGTTGGTTGTAGACTTTGTAATCCTAATCAATCAATCTTCACTAAAATCAATCAAACCTGCAACATTACAAGTTACAGCCACAAGGGTCAATACATTTGAATTGTATTGGCAAGTGATACTTTGGTAGTATAGTGGAGTCTATCATCTATATGCATTTGGCTAAGTGGAGTTGAGGCTTGCATTGCTCAAAATAGATTTTTCCTATCATTTTGAAAATACTAAGTTTTGTTTGGCAAAAACAAATTCCAAGGCATCTACCAATCAAAGACTGAAGATCCACTCAGGGCATCTACCAATCAGAGACTGAAGATTATCTTGGCAAAAACAATTTCCCAATCTAAGATTTTGAGATCCTTGTACCAAGCCATCTCTCCATCAAAGATTGAAGAATTTCACACAACCCTTGTTCACCCACAAATTTTATTTGGAAATTGGAGTGATGAGATTCTTGATTGCTTCCATGTCTTGATGCTCAAATTGTCCTTTACCAGGGACATGGCTAAGTACTTAGGTTTTACACTCTGCAGAGGTGGTGCACTTTCCCCACAAGCCTTGGTTTCCCAAGACATGATCCTTCAGTAGCCTTTCCTTAGTCAAATGGACGCGCTCCAACCTAACATACACTACCACCCACTGTCCAAGTGACTAAGTTCCAGCATCCTAAGATCATGGCAGAGCCCATATTGCCAAGTGGTTGCACTTGAAACTTCTCAACATTTGACATCTCAAATCTCTTTGTTTCCTGGGTGGCCATCCACAAGTGAGATACACAAGCCAAGTCCATGTCCTTGTGAACCACTCAACACAAACCATTCCTTCCATTCCACCCAGGTGATTCATTAACTTAGTTGTTTTGTTAAATAAAAACAAGTCCTTAGACTTAGAAATTTTCATAGCATGAATATATATCCCACCCAGGTTTTCTATTAGCTAGGCTAAGCTTGATAGTAATAGGATTCTTAACTTAGGTAAATCCTTCTAAGGATTCATTTTACTAGTTTTCCTATAGCAAGGTCTATACTTAGCTAAATAAAAACCATGCAAGTTTTACTTAGCAAAAACACTAATGCATAGTGAAAATAATGGGACATAAGATATGAAGCATCACTTGCCTTTTTGGTAGAGGATATAGGTTTACTCCTTGATCTTGCTAGTCTCACTCTTCTCTAACTTCACTATAAGTCAATCAAGCAAACACAAAATCAACTAACACTCCAAACCAATATTCTCTCAAACAAAATTACACACACAAAACAATGGAATCTAAGTCATGCATAAGCATGCAAAGGTTGGTTCTAATGTAAGGATGGTCTTCACTAGGCTTCTAACTTTGTAAGTTCCAAATTAGTCATTTACCAAAATGGCAAAGTCATTTGCAAAGAGGGTCTCCATTAGATTCCTAAACTTTGTAAGATCCAAAATGGTCATTTACCAAAGTGGCAAAGTTAAAGAAATGCATGCAAGCATGCCAAGCTTTGTTTTGTTTTGAAAAAGGGGTTCCTAATGGGTCATAGACTTTTGGGAACACCTATTGGTCATTTTGTGAAGTGGCTAAGTCATTTGCAAAAAGGTTTCACTATAAAACCATTTGCAAAACAAAGTGTTATTCTATGGGGTGTAGAAACATTTCTACTAGGGTATTAACCTATAGGTTTCACCAAATGAGTTGCTATTGCAAATCTTGGTGTTTTGGGTCAGTAGGTTTGGTTCAAAACATTTTCTCCAAAGTTTTCTTTATGAAAGCATTTTCATAAACAAAACAAATAGTTTTAGTTAGCTAGAAATGGACTAAACTAATTAATCCATCCTATTCTTTTCCAAAATCATTTTCCAAACTATGGGTTGGTTCCTAGGGTCAGTAAGGTCACAACAAACTAATTTGCAAAGGTTTTCACCTAAAAATCATTTTTAAATGATTTTTCTAATGTTAGCAAGTACACAAAAGAATCTGCAAAATCAAACAAGCTAACAAATACTATTTGCTAAACTAAGGGCAGGGTTGGTTAGAGCTTGTCTTGCTGATTCCAACAACATCAAATTTGTAAAATTTGGACGTGTGGATCAAAAGATACATGGGTTTGAAGTTTGTAAGAAATTCTGTTTTCAAATCTGTTTTAAACCTAACAGGCGTCACGCGGCGTATTCTTATTCGCCCGTACCGGTTCGGTGTGGATCGGCAACGTGGAGCGTTAGATCTAAGTTAAATCGTGCGGTCCAGAGCTAGCACTTACCCCTTCGCTAACATTCTATCATATCCGCTGACCGGATCCTACGGTTGTTAGCACGCTTGCCAAAGATCGGTGGCGCTGCGCGGCGGCAGACGGCGGCGGCGCTCTGGCGGTGGAGTTCCGGCTAACACAGGAAGCGAGAGAGAGGGAGGAGTGGCTCACAGTGATCGCCGAGGCACGGGGAAGCTCAACGTGCTGCTGGCTCGACGACGGGCGCTCTGGTTCAGCCGCGATTGCTCGCCGGAGTTGGGAACGGCGGCGGTTGGCTCTGTCCACGGTCGAAGAGAGTGCTGTGGATTACCTCAAAGCGAAATGGCTATACGGTTAGATGCGCAAGATCGAGACGGAGTCGTGTGCGTGAACGAGGGGGGTCGGGGCGGTCGAGGCTTACCGGGAAAACTCGTCGGAGAGGAAGCAGACACGGTGGCGCTTAGAGCTTGTCGGAGTCGTCGCTGGAGATCGCCCTAAGGCAAAGGAGAGGCAGGGTTAGGTGCGCACGAGGGTCGCGAATGAGGGAGCATCATTGAGAGGTGCTGGGGAGGTCTGTGCTCACCGGGGAATGTCGCCGTAGTTGGAACAGACAGCGCGGTGTCGCTGCCGTCGAAGGCGAGGTTTCAGGCATCCAGGGCGAACTAGGAGTACTAGGAGATGCGTGAGGTCGAGAGGAGTCCACTCGCGTGAAGTAGAGGCAGAGGGGTGGTTGGAGTTGGCCGGGATTGCTGCGACAGCTCGTCGGAGCAGAGGGTGCTCGTGGAGGAATTGAGGCGGCCTGGGGGCGAGCTTGGGGAAGGGGTCTGAGGGAAATGACAGAGGAGAGGGAGGCGTTTAAGTAGGCGTCGTCGCGGCGAGGGATTAACGCAGTATTAACGCGAATTGAAGCCGCGGATTGAAGGCAGCAACGGCAGCGTCGTCTGGGGGAGAAGAAGTCGCGGGGAAGAAGAAGCCTGCGTGGCGGTGGGGTCGTCTTGTCAGCGTTAGAGGAGGAAAGGGAGTTGGGTCCACCGGTCATTGGCTCTGTGGGTCATTTAACAGGTGAAAAACGATTCGCCGAGGGAGAGAAGAACTGGGCTGCTGCTGGGCCTAGTGGGCTGCTGGGCTGGGTCAACCTTTTTCTTATTTTTTTCTGTCTGCTCTCTTTTTCTTTTTCTAATTCTTTTCTGTTTTGAATTTCAAACAAATATTCAAGCAATTCAAACAATTCAAACAAACACTCAACTTCACTTTGAATTTGGTTCTGTTTGGCAACATAATCCAATTCTCAAAATGAAATATTATTTTTATTTATTTTAGGATCCATTTATTATTTAAATAAAGTGGATCTTTAGTTTTTAGGGTTTGATTTATTTAACAAGAATTTCCATTTGAAATCCAATTATTTTCAAAACCAAACCAGAAGGTTTAATTTGAAAAATAAAGGAATACTTGGAAACTTATTTAAATAAATAAGTTTTGGTGTTTTAATTAAAATGGGAAAGCCTTTACTTAAATAAAATTGGATATTTAAATCCTCATTATTTTATTTAAATAATCCTTTACTCATTTTAATCAAAGCAAAACCTTTTAATAAAAGATTTCAAAGTAGTAATAAAATACTTGGTGTTCATTTAAAATGGGAAAAGCTTTTACTTAAATAA
This sequence comes from Avena insularis, assembly GCA_023614405.1. Classification (NCBI taxonomy): domain Eukaryota; kingdom Viridiplantae; phylum Streptophyta; class Magnoliopsida; order Poales; family Poaceae; genus Avena; species Avena insularis. The sequence goes on from CM042696.1 coordinate 333,943,488, forward strand.
AATTGGATATTTAAATCCTTTATTTTATTTAAATAAACCTTTACTCACTTTATCAAAACAAAATATTTTATTTCAAAAGTTTGGCCAAAATTAATTTGGCTTATCTTTTCATTTGAAACCAAAGTCTTTTATTAAAAGATCCAAATAGTATTTCCAAAAACAATTTATTTTCCTTTGATAAATGTTTTATCTTTATAAATCCCTTTAGGATTATTGATCACCAATTGGTATGGCTTTTGGTAAGGGCTTTATTGGCTTTGGAAATTCAATTTCCTTATCTTATATTATTCACAAGATTTTGTCTATGGTTCCAAACTAAGTGAAACCAATCTCTAAGGTCTTTTCTTGATCCTTTGAGAATATCTGTTGATCAACTTTGGTATGGATCAAATCCATAGATTTGGGGTAACTTTGGAAAATAATTTCCTTCCATTAGGGTTTAGGGTTTTGGATTACTTTCCAAATGTTCAAATTTCCAGATACATTCATTGAGGAATGCATTTCCCTTGATTTGGATTTTTGTTGAATTCAAACTTTAGAATCCCATCTTTAACAAACTTTGGCTAAAGTTTTTCCTTTTAGAAACAAAAGTTTCTTTTTACCCTGATTTTCAACAAAAATTTATTTTGTTTAATTTATTTTTCACATTACAAGATTTGGAAAATCTTGGGATGTGACACTAGTGGTTGATCCAGGTGTGGTTTGTGGAAATAACACACATGCAATGACTCTAGTGGTTGATCCACGTGTGGTTTGTGGAAATAACACACATGCAATGACTATAATGGATCCACAAGTTGTTTATGGAAAAGAACACACATGCAATGACCACTGGTTGATCCATATGTGGTTTGTGGAAAGAACACACATGCAATGACTCTAGTGGTTGATCCATGTGTGGTTTGTGGAAAGAACACACATGCAATGACTCTAGTGCTAGTTTTAGTATAAGAACACACATGCGATGACTCTAGTGCATCGACATGTGGTTTGTGAAAAGAACACACATGCAATGACCACTGGTTGATCCATAAGTTGTTTATGGAAAAGAACACACATGCAATGAGTCGAGTGGATCCATGTGTGGTTTGTGGAAAAGAACACACATGCAATGACTCTAGTGCTGGTTTGTGGTTTTAGTATAAGAACAAACATGAAATTACTCAAATGGATCCATATGTGGTTTGTGGAAAGAACACACATGCAATGACTCTGGTTGATCCATATGTGGTTTGAGGAAAGAACACACATGCAATGTCCCTGGTGGATCCATGTGTGGTTTATGGAAAAGTACACACATGCAATGACCACTGGTTGATCCATGTGTGGTTTGTGGAAAGAACACACATGCAATGACAGTGGTGGATCCATGTGTGGTTTGTGAAAAGAACACACATGCAATGACTCTAGTGTTGGTTTTAGTATAAGAACACACATGCAATGACTCTAGTTGTTGATCCATGTGTGGTTTGTGGAAATAACACACATGCAATGACTCTAGTGGTTGATCCATGTGTGGTTTGTGTAAATAACACACATGCAATGACTGTAATGGATCCATAAGTGGTTTATGGAAAAGAACACACATGCAATGACCACTAGTTGATCCATAAGTTGTTTGTGGCAAAGAACACACATGCAATGAGTCTAGTGGATCCATGTGTGGTTTGTGGAAAAAAGAACACACATGCAATGACTCTAGTGTTGGTTTGTGGTTTTAGTATAAGAACAAACATGCAATTACTCAAATGGATCCATATGTGGTTTATGGAAAGAACACACATGCAATGACTCTGGTTGATCCATATGTGGTTTGTGGAAAGAACACACATCCAATGACCACTGGTGGATCCATGTGTGGTTTGTGGAAAAGAACACATGTGCAATGAACACTGGTTGATCCATGTGTGGTTCGTGGAAAGAACACACATGCAATGACAGTGGCGGATCCATGTTTGCTTTGTGAAAAGAACACACATGCAATGACTCTAGTGTTGGTTTTAGTATAAGAACTCACATGCAATGACTCTAGTGGTTGATCCATGTGTGGTTTGTGGAAATAACACACATGCAATGACTCTAGTGGTTGATCCATGTGTGGTTTGTGGAAATAACACACATGCAATAACTCTAGTGGTTGATCCATGTGTGGTTTGTGGAAATAACACACATGCAATGACTCTAGTGGTTGATCCATGTGTGGTTTGTGGAAATAACACACATGCAATGAGTCTAGTGGTTGATCCATGTGTGGTTTGTGGAAATAACACACATGCAATGACTATAATGGATCCATAAGTGGTTTATGGAAAAGAACACACATGCAATGACCAGTGGTTGATCCATATGTGGTTTGTGGAAAGAACACACATGCAATGACTCTAGTGGTTGATCCATGTGTGGTTTGCAGAAAGAACACACATGCAATGACTCTAGTGCTAGTTTTAGTATAAGAACACACATGCGATGACTCTAGTGGGTCCACATGTGGTTTGTGAAAAGAACACACTTGCAATAACCACTAGTTGATCCATAAGTTGTTTGTGGAAAAGAACACACATGCAATGAGTCTAGTGGATCCATGTGTGGTTTGTGGAAAAGAACACACATGCAATGTCTCTAGTGTTGGTTTGTGGTTTTAGTATAAGAACAAACATGCAATTACTCAAATGGATCCATATGTGGTTTGTGGAAAGAACACACATGCAATGACTCTGGTTGATCCATATGTGGTTTGTGGAAAGAACACACATGCAATGTCCACTGGTGGATCCATAAGTTGTTTATGGAAAAGAACACACATGCAATGAGTCGAGTGGATCCATGTGTGGTTTGTGGAAAAGAACACACATGCAATGACTCTAGTGCTGGTTTGTGGTTTTAGTATAAGAACAAACATGAAATTACTCAAATGGATCCATATGTGGTTTGTGGAAAGAACACACATGCAATGACTCTGGTTGATCCATATGTGGTTTGAGGAAAGAACACACATGCAATGTCCCTGGTGGATCCATGTGTGGTTTGTGGAAAAGTACACACATGCAATGACCACTGGTTGATCCATGTGTGGTTTGTGGAAAGAACACACATGCAATGACAGTGGTGGATCCATGTGTGGTTTGTGAAAAGAACACACATGCAATGACTCTAGTGTTGGTTTTAGTATAAGAACACACATGCAATGACTCTAGTTGTTGATCCATGTGTGGTTTGTGGAAATAACACACATGCAATGACTCTAGTGGTTGATCCATGTGTGGTTTGTGTAAATAACACACATGCAATGACTGTAATGGATCCATAAGTGGTTTATGGAAAAGAACACACATGCAATGACCACTAGTTGATCCATAAGTTGTTTGTGGCAAAGAACACACATGCAATGAGTCTAGTGGATCCATGTGTGGTTTGTGGAAAAGAACACATGCAATGACTCTAGTGTTGGTTTGTGGTTTTAGTATAAGAACAAACATGCAATTACTCAAATGGATCCATATGTGGTTTATGGAAAGAACACACATGCAATGACTCTGGTTGATCCATATGTGGTTTGTGGAAAGAACACACATCCAATGACCACTGGTGGATCCATGTGTGGTTTGTGGAAAAGAACACATGTGCAATGACCACTGGTTGATCCATGTGTGGTTCGTGGAAAGAACACACATGCAATGACAGTGGCGGATCCATGTTTGCTTTGTGAAAAGAACACACATGCAATGACTCTAGTGTTGGTTTTAGTATAAGAACTCACATGCAATGACTCTAGTGGTTGATCCATGTGTGGTTTGTGGAAATAACACACATGCAATGACTCTAGTGGTTGATCCATGTGTGGTTTGTGGAAATAACACACATGCAATGACTCTAGTGGTTGATCCATGTGTGGTTTGTGGAAATAACACACATGCAATGACTCTAGTGGTTGATCCATGTGTGGTTTGTGGAAATAATACACATGCAATGAGTCTAGTGGTTGATCCATGTGTGGTTTGTGGAAATAACACACATGCAATGACTATAATGGATCCATAAGTGGTTTATGGAAAAGAACACACATGCAATGACCAGTGGTTGATCCATATGTGGTTTGTGGAAAGAACACACATGCAATGACTCTAGTGGTTGATCCATGTGTGGTTTGCAGAAAGAACACACATGCAATGACTCTAGTGCTAGTTTTAGTATAAGAACACACATGCGATGATTCTAGTGGGTCCACATGTGGTTTGTGAAAAGAACACACGTGCAATAACCACTGGTTGATCCATTAGTTGTTTGTGGAAAAGAACACACATGCAACGAGTCTAGTGGATCCATGTGTGGTTTGTGGAAAAGAACACACATGCAATGTCTCTAGTGTTGGTTTGTGGTTTTAGTATAAGAACAAACATGCAATTACTCAAATGGATCCATATGTGGTTTGTGGAAAGAACACACATGCAATGTCTCTGGTTGATCCATATGTGGTTTGTGGAAAGAACACACATGCAATGTCCACTGGTGGATCCATGTGTGGCTTGTGGAAAAGAACACACATGCAATGACCACTGGTTGATCCATGTTTGGTTTGTGGAAATAACACACTTGCAACGACAGTGGTGGATACATGTGTGGTTTGTGAAAAGAACACACATGCAATGACTCTAGTGTTGGTTTTAGTATAAGAACACACATGCAATGACTCTAGTGGTTGATCCATGTGTGGTTTGTGGAAATAACACACATAGAATGACTCTAGTGGTTGATCCATGTGTGGTTTGTGGAAATAACACACATGCAATGACTCTAGTGGTTGATCCATGTGTGGTTTGTGGAAAGAACACACATGCAATGACTCTATTGGTTGATCCATGTGTGGTTTGTGGAAATAACACACATGCAATCACTCTAGTGGTTGATCCATCTGTGGTTTGTGGAAATAACACACATGCAATGACTGTAATGGATCCATAAGTGGTTTATGGAAAAGAACACACATGCAATGACCACTGGTTGATCCATATGTGGTTTATGGAAAGAACACACATGCAATGACTCTAGTGGTTGATGCATGTGTGGTTTGTGGAAAGAACACACATGCAATGACTCTAGTGCTAGTTTTAGTATAAGAACACACATGCGATGACTCTAGTGGGTCCACATGTGGTTTGTGAAAAGAACACACATGCAATGACCACTAGTTGATCCATAAGTTGTTTGTGGAAAACGAACACACATGCAATGAGTCTAGTGGATCCATGTGTGGTTTGTGGAAAAGAACACACATGCAATGACTCTAGTGCTGGTTTGTGGTTTTAGTATAAGAACAAACATGCAATTACTCAAATGGATCCATATGTGATTTGTGGAAAGAACACACATGCAATGACCACTGGTGGATCCATGTGTGGTTTTTGGAAAAGAACACACATGCAGTGTCCTGGTGGATCCATGTGGTTTGTGGAAAAGAACACACATGCAATGACCACTGGTTGATCCATGTGTGGTCTGTGGAAAGAACACACATGCAATGAAAGTGGTGGATCCATGTGTGGTTTGTGAAAAGAACACACATGCAATGACCACTTGTTGATCCATGTGTGGTTTGTGGAAAGAACACACATGCAATGACAGTGGTGGATCCATGTGTGGTTTGTGGATAGAACACACATGCAATGACTCTAGTGCTAGTTTTAGTATAAGAACACACATGCAATGACTCTAGTGGGTCCACATGTGGTTTGTGAAAAGAACACACATGCCATGACCACTGGTTGATCCATAAGTTGTTTGTGGAAAAGAACACACATGCAATGAGTCTAATGGATCCATATGTGGTTTGTGGATAGAACATACATGCAATGACTCAGGTTGATCCATATGTGGTTTGTGGAAAGAACACACATGCAATGACCACTGATGGATCCATGTGTGGTTTGTGGAAAAAACACACATGCAATGACCACTGGTTGATCCATGTGTGGTTTGTGGAAAGAACACACATGCAATGACTCTAGTGGTGGATCCATGTGTGGTTTGTGGAAATAATACACATGCAATGACTCTAGTGGTTGATCCATGTGTGGTTTGTGGAAATAACACACATGCAATGACTGTAATGGATCCATAAGTGGTTTACGGAAAATAACACACACGCAATGACCACTGGTTGATCCATATGTGGTTTGTGGAAAGAACACACATGCAATGACCACTTGTTGATCCATGTGTAGTTTGTGGAAAGAACACACATGCAATAACAGTGGTGGATCCATATGTGGCTTGTAGATAGAACACACATGCAATGACTCTAGTGCTAGTTTTAGTATAGGAACACACATGCAATGACTCTAGTGGGTCCACATGTGGTTTGTGAAAATAACACAGATGCAATGACCACTGGTTGATCCATAAGTTATTTGTGGAAAAGAACACACATGCAATGACTCTAGTGCTGGTTTGTGGTTTTCGTATAAGAACAAACATGCAATTACTCAAATGGATCCATATGTGGTTTGTGGAAAGAACACACATGCAATGACTCTGGTTGATCCATATGTGGTTTGTGGAAAGAACACACATGCAATGACCATTGGTGGATCCATGTGTGGTTTGTGGAAAAGAACACACATGCAATGACCACTGGTTGATCCATGTGTTGTTTGTGGAAAGAACACACATGCAATGACAGTGGTGGATCCATGTGTGGTTTGTGAAAAGAACACACATGCAATGACTCTAGTGTTGGTTTTAGTATAAGAACTCACATGGAATGACTCTAGTGGTTGATCCATGTGTGGTTTGTGGAAATAACACACATGCAATGACTCTAGTGGTTGATCCATGTGTGGTTTGTGGAAATAACACACATGCAATGACTCTAGTCGTTGATCCATGTGTGGTTTGTGGAAATAACACACATGCAATGACTCTAGTGGTTGATCCATGTGTGGTTTGTGGAAATAACACACATGCAATGAGTCTAGTGGTTGATCCATGTGTGGTTTGTGGAAATAACACACATGCAATGACTATAATGGATCCATAAGTGGTTTATGGAAAAGAACACACATGCAATGACCAGTGGTTGATCCATATGTGGTTTGTGGAAAGAACACACATGCAATGACTCTAGTGGTTGATCCATGTGTGGTTTGCAGAAAGAACACACATGCAATGACTCTAGTGCTAGTTTTAGTATAAGAACACACATGCGATGATTCTAGTGGGTCCACATGTGGTTTGTGAAAAGAACACACGTGCAATAACCACTGGTTGATCCATTAGTTGTTTGTGGAAAAGAACACACATGCAACGAGTGTAGTGGATCCATGTGTGGTTTGTGGAAAAGAACACACATGCAATGTCTCTAGTGTTGGTTTGTGGTTGTAGTATAAGAACAAACATGCAATTACTCAAATGGATCCATATGTGGTTTGTGGAAAGAACACACATGCAATGACTCTGGTTGATCCATATGTGGTTTGTGGAAAGAACACACATGCAATGTCCACTGGTGGATCCATGTGTGGCTTGTGGAAAAGAACACACATGCAATGACCACTGGTTGATCCATGTTTGGTTTGTGGAAATAACACACTTGCAACGACAGTGGTGGATACATGTGTGGTTTGTGAAAAGAACACACATGCAATGACTCTAGTGTTGGTTTTAGTATAAGAACACACATGCAATGACTCTAGTGGTTGATCCATGTGTGGTTTGTGGAAATAACACACATATAATGACTCTAGTGGTTGATCCATGTGTGGTTTGTGGAAATAACACACATGCAATGACTCTAGTGGTTGATCCATGTGTGGTTTGTGGAAAGAACACACATGCAATGACTCTATTGGTTGATCCATGTGTGGTTTGTGGAAATAACACACATGCAATCACTCTAGTGGTTGATCCATCTGTGGTTTGTGGAAATAACACACATGCAATGACTGTAATGGATCCATAAGTGGTTTATGGAAAAGAACACACATGCAATGACCACTGGTTGATCCATATGTGGTTTGTGGGAAGAACACACATGCAATGACTCTAGTGGTTGATCCATGTGTGGTTTGTGGAAAGAACACACATGCAATGACTCTAGTGCTAGTTTTAGTATAAGAACACACATGCGATGACTCTAGTGGGTCCACATGTGGTTTGTGAAAAGAACACACATGCAATGACCACTAGTTGATCCATAAGTTGTTTGTGGAAAACGAACACACATGCAATGAGTCTAGTGGATCCATGTGTGGTTTGTGGAAAAGAACACACATGCAATGACTCTAGTGCTGGTTTGTGGTTTTAGTATAAGAACAAACATGCAATTACTCAAATGGATCCATATGTGATTTGTGGAAAGAACACACATGCAATGACTCTGGTTGATCCATATGTGGTTTGCGGAAAGAACACACATGCAAGGTCCACTGGTGGATCCATGTGTGGTTTGTGGAAATGAACACACATGAAATGAACACTGGTTTATACATTTGTGGTCTGTGGAAAGAACACACAATCAATGAAAGTGTTTGATCCATGTGTGGTTTGTGAAAATAACACACATGCAATGACCACTTGTTGATCCATGTGTGGTTTGTGGAAAGAACACACATGCAATGACAGTGGTGGATCCATGTGTGGTTTGTGGATAGAACACACATGCAATGACTCTAGTGCTAGTTTTAGTATAAGAACACACATGCAATGACTCTAGTGGGTCCACATGTGGTTTGTGAAAAGAACACACATGCCATGACCACTGGTTGATCCATAAGTTGTTTGTGGAAAAGAACACACATGCAATGAGTCTAATGGATCCATATGTGGTTTGTGGATAGAACATACATGCAATGACTCAGGTTGATCCATATGTGGTTTGTGGAAAGAACACACATGCAATGACCACTGATGGATCCATGTGTGGTTTGTGGAAAAAACACACATGCAATGACCACTGGTTGATCCATGTGTGGTTTGTGGAAAGAACACACATGCAATGACTCTAGTGGTGGATCCATGTGTGGTTTGTGGAAATAATACACATGCAATGACTCTAGTGGTTGATCCATGTGTGGTTTGTGGAAATAACACACATGCAATGACTGTAATGGATCCATAAGTGGTTTACGGAAAATAACACACACGCAATGACCACTGGTTGATCCATATGTGGTTTGTGGAAAGAACACACATGCAATGACCACTTGTTGATCCATGTGTAGTTTGTGTAAAGAACACACATGCAATAACAGTGGTGGATCCATATGTGGCTTGTAGATAGAACACACATGCAATGACTCTAGTGCTAGTTTTAGTATAGGAACACACATGCAATGACTCTAGTGGGTCCACATGTGGTTTGTGAAAATAACACAGATGCAATGACCACTGGTTGATCCATAAGTTATTTGTGGAAAAGAACACACATGCAATAACTCTAGTGCTAGTTTGTGGTTTTAGTATAAGAACAAACATGCAATTACTCAAATGGATCCATATGTGGTTTGTGGAAAGAACACACATGCAATGACCACGTGTTGATCCATGTGTGGTTTCTGGAAAGAACCCACATGCAATGACAGTGGTGGATCCATGTGTGATTTGTGAAAAGAACACACATGCAATGACTCTAGTGCTAGTTTTAGTATAAGAACACACATGCAATGACTCTAGTGGGTCCACATGTGGTTTGTGAAAAGAACACACATGCCATGACCACTGGTTGATCCATAAGTTGTTTGTGGAAAAGAACACACATGCAATGAGTCTAATGGATCCATATGTGGTTTGTGGATAGAACATACATGCAATGACTCAGGTTGATCCATATGTGGTTTGTGGAAAGAACACACATGCAATGACCACTGATGGATCCATGTGTGGTTTGTGGAAAAAACACACATGCAATGACCACTGGTTGATCCATGTGTGGTTTGTGGAAAGAACACACATGCAATGACTCTAGTGGTGGATCCATGTGTGGTTTGTGGAAATAATACACATGCAATGACTCTAGTGGTTGATCCATGTGTGGTTTGTGGAAATAACACACATATAATGACTCTAGTGGTTGATCCATGTGTGGTTTGTGGAAATAACACACATGCAATGACTCTAGTGGTTGATCCATGTGTGGTTTGTGGAAAGAACACACATGCAATGACTCTATTGGTTGATCCATGTGTGGTTTGTGGAAATAACACACATGCAATCACTCTAGTGGTTGATCCATCTGTGGTTTGTGGAAATAACACACATGCAATGACTGTAATGGATCCATAAGTGGTTTATGGAAAAGAACACACATGCAATGACCACTGGTTGATCCATATGTGGTTTGTGGGAAGAACACACATGCAATGACTCTAGTGGTTGATCCATGTGTGGTTTGTGGAAAGAACACACATGCAATGACTCTAGTGCTAGTTTTAGTATAAGAACACACATGCGATGACTCTAGTGGGTCCACATGTGGTTTGTGAAAAGAACACACATGCAATGACCACTAGTTGATCCATAAGTTGTTTGTGGAAAACGAACACACATGCAATGAGTCTAGTGGATCCATGTGTGGTTTGTGGAAAAGAACACACATGCAATGACTCTAGTGCTGGTTTGTGGTTTTAGTATAAGAACAAACATGCAATTACTCAAATGGATCCATATGTGATTTGTGGAAAGAACACACATGCAATGACTCTGGTTGATCCATATGTGGTTTGCGGAAAGAACACACATGCAGTGTCCACTGGTGGATCCATGTGTGGTTTGTGGAAAAGAACACACATGCAATGACCACTGGTTGATCCATGTGTGGTCTGTGGAAAGAACACACATGCAATGAAAGTGGTGGATCCATGTGTGGTTTGTGAAAATAACACACATGCAATGACCACTTGTTGATCCATGTGTGGTTTGTGGAAAGAACACACATGCAATGACAGTGGTGGATCCATGTGTGGTTTGTGGATAGAACACACATGCAATGACTCTAGTGCTAGTTTTAGTATAAGAACACACATGCAATGACTCTAGTGGGTCCACATGTGGTTTGTGAAAAGAACACACATGCCATGACCACTGGTTGATCCATAAGTTGTTTGTGGAAAAGAACACACATGCAATGAGTCTAATGGATCCATATGTGGTTTGTGGATAGAACATACATGCAATGACTCAGGTTGATCCATATGTGGTTTGTGGAAAGAACACACATGCAATGACCACTGATGGATCCATGTGTGGTTTGTGGAAAAAACACACATGCAATGACCACTGGTTGATCCATGTGTGGTTTGTGGAAAGAACACACATGCAATGACTCTAGTGGTGGATCCATGTGTGGTTTGTGGAAATAATACACATGCAATGACTCTAGTGGTTGATCCATGTGTGGTTTGTGGAAATAACACACATGCAATGACTGTAATGGATCCATAAGTGGTTTACGGAAAATAACACACACGCAATGACCACTGGTTGATCCATATGTGGTTTGTGGAAAGAACACACATGCAATGACCACTTGTTGATCCATGTGTAGTTTGTGTAAAGAACACACATGCAATAACAGTGGTGGATCCATATGTGGCTTGTAGATAGAACACACATGCAATGACTCTAGTGCTAGTTTTAGTATAGGAACACACATGCAATGACTCTAGTGGGTCCACATGTGGTTTGTGAAAATAACAGATGCAATGACCACTGGTTGATCCATAAGTTATTTGTGGAAAAGAACACACATGCAATGACTCTAGTGCTGGTTTGTGGTTTTAGTATAAGAACAAACATGCAATTACTCAAATGGATCCATATGTGGTTTGTGGAAAGAACACACATGCAATGACTCTGGTTGATCCATATGTGGTTTGTGGAAAGAACACACATGCAATGACCATTGGTGGATCCATGTGTGGTTTGTGAAAAGAACACACATGCAATGACCACTGGTTGATCCATGTGTTGTTTGTGGAAAGAACACACATGCAATGACAGTGGTGGATCCATGTGTGGTTTGTGAAAAGAACACACATGCAATGACTCTAGTGTTGGTTTTAGTATAAGAACTCACATGGAATGACTCTAGTGGTTGATCCATGTGTGGTTTGTGAAATAACACACATGCAATGACTCTAGTGGTTGATCCATGTGTGGTTTGTGGAAATAACACACATGCAATGACTCTAGTCGTTGATCCATGTGTGGTTTGTGGAAATAACACACATGCAATGACTCTAGTGGTTGATCCATGTGTGGTTTGTCTAAATAACACACATGCAATGACTCTAGTGGTTGATCCATGTGTGGTTTGTGGAAATAACACACATGCAATGACTGTAATGGATCCATAAGTGGTTTATGGAAAGAACACACATGCAATGACCACTGGTTGATCCATATGTGGTTTGTGGAAAGAACACACATGCAATGACCACTTGTTGATCCATGTGTGGTTTGTGGAAAGAACACACATGCAATGACAGTGGTGGATCCATGTGTGGTTTGTGGATAGAACACACATGCTATGAATCTAGTGCTAGTTTTAGTATAAGAACACACATGCAATGACTCTAGTGGGTCCACATGTGGTTTGTGAAAAGAACACACATGCAATTACCACTCTTTGATCCATAAGTTGTTTGTGGAAAAGAACACACATGTAATGAGTCTAGTGGATCCATGTGTGGTCTGTGGAAAAGAACACACATGCAATGACTCTAGTGCTGGTATATGGTTTTAGTATACGAACAAACATGCAATTACTTAAATGGATCCATATGTGGTTTGTGGAAAGAACACACATGCAATGACTCTGGTTGATCCATCTGTGGTTTGTGGAAAGAACACACATGCAATGACCACTGGTGGATCCATGTGTGGTTTGTGGAAAAGAACACACATGCAATGACCACTGGTTGATCCATGTGTGGTTTGTGGAAAGAACACACATGCAATGACAGTGGTGGATCCATGTGTGGTTTGTGAAAAGAACACACGTGCAATGACTCTAGTGTTGGTTTTAGTATAAGAACACACATGCAATGACTCTAGTGGTTGATCCATGTGTGGTTTGTGGAAAGAACACACATGCAATGACTCTAGTGGTTGATCCATGTGTGGCTTGTGGAAATAACACACATGAAATGACTCTAGTGGTTGATCCATGTGTGGTTTGTGGAAATAACACACATGCAATAACTCTAGTGGTTGATCCATGTGTGGCTTGTGGAAATAACACACATGCAATGACTCTAGTGGTTGATCCATGTGTGGTTTGTGGAAATAACACACATGCAATGACTGTAATGGATCCATAAGTGGTTTACGGGAAAGAACACACATGCAATGACCACTGGTTGATCCATATGTGGTTTGTGGAAAGAACACACATGCAATGACCACTTGTTGATCCATGTGTGGTTTGTGGAAAGAAAACATGCAATGACAGTGGATCCATGTGTGGTTTGTGGAAAGAACACACATGCAATGACTCTAGTGCTAGTTTTAGTATAAGAACACACATGCGATGACTCTAGTGTGTCCACATGTCGTTTGTGAAAATAACACACATGCAATGACCACTGGTTGATCCATAAGTTGTTTCTAGAAAAGAACACACATGCAATGAGTCTAGTGGATCCATGTGTGGTTTGTGAAAAGAACACACATGCAATGACCACTGGTTGATCCATAAGTTGTTTGTGGAAAGAACACACATGCAATGACCACTTGTTGATCCATGTGTAGTTTGTGGAAAGAACACACATGCAATAACAGTGGTGGATCCATATGTGGCTTGTAGATAGAACACACATGCAATGACTCTAGTGCTAGTTTTAGTATAGGAACACACATGCAATGACTCTAGTGGGTCCACATGTGGTTTGTGAAAATAACACAGATGCAATGACCACTGGTTGATCCATAAGTTATTTGTGGAAAAGAACACACATGCAATGACTCTAGTGCTGGTTTGTGGTTTTAGTATAAGAACAAACATGCAATTACTCAAATGGATCCATATGTGGTTTGTGGAAAGAACACACATGCAATGACTCTGGTTGATCCATATGTGGTTTGTGGAAAGAACACACATGCAATGACCATTGGTGGATCCATGTGTGGTTTGTGGAAAAGAACACACATGCAATGACCACTGGTTGATCCATGTGTTGTTTGTGGAAAGAACACACATGCAATGACAGTGGTGGATCCATGTGTGGTTTGTGAAAAGAACACACATGCAATGACTCTAGTGTTGGTTTTAGTATAAGAACTCACATGGAATGACTCTAGTGGTTGATCCATGTGTGGTTTGTGGAAATAACACACATGCAATGACTCTAGTGGTTGATCCATGTGTGGTTTGTGGAAATAACACACATGCAATGACTCTAGTCGTTGATCCATGTGTGGTTTGTGGAAATAACACACATGCAATGACTCTAGTGGTTGATCCATGTGTGGTTTGTGTAAATAACACACATGCAATGACTCTAGTGGTTGATCCATGTGTGGTTTGTGGAAATAACACACATGCAATGACTGTAATGGATCCATAAGTGGTTTATGGAAAAGAACACACATGCAATGACCACTGGGTTGATCCATATGTGGTTTGTGGAAAGAACACACATGCAATGACCACTTGTTGATCCATGTGTGGTTTGTGGAAAGAACACACATGCAATGACAGTGGTGGATCCATGTGTGGTTTGTGGATAGAACACACATGCTATGAATCTAGTGCTAGTTTTAGTATAAGAACACACATGCAATGACTCTAGTGGGTCCACATGTGGTTTGTGAAAAGAACACACATGCAATTACCACTCTTTGATCCATAAGTTGTTTGTGGAAAAGAACACACATGTAATGAGTCTAGTGGATCCATGTGTGGTCTGTGGAAAAGAACACACATGCAATGACTCTAGTGCTGGTATATGGTTTTAGTATACGAACAAACATGCAATTACTTAAATGGATCCATATGTGGTTTGTGGAAAGAACACACATGCAATGACTCTGGTTGATCCATCTGTGGTTTGTGGAAAGAACACACATGCAATGACCACTGGTGGATCCATGTGTGGTTTGTGGAAAAGAACACACATGCAATGACCACTGGTTGATCCATGTGTGGTTTGTGGAAAGAACACACATGCAATGACAGTGGTGGATCCATGTGTGGTTTGTGAAAAGAACACACGCAATGACTCTAGTGTTGGTTTTAGTATAAGAACACACATGCAATGACTCTAGTGGTTGATCCATGTGGTTTGTGGAAAGAACACACATGCAATGACTCTAGTGGTTGATCCATGTGTGGCTTGTGGAAATAACACACATGAAATGACTCTAGTGGTTGATCCATGTGTGGTTTGTGGAAATAACACACATGCAATAACTCTAGTGGTTGATCCATGTGTGGCTTGTGGAAATAACACACATGCAATGACTCTAGTGGTTGATCCATGTGTGGTTTGTGGAAATAACACACATGCAATGACTGTAATGGATCCATAAGTGGTTTACGGGAAAGAACACACATGCAATGACCACTGGTTGATCCATATGTGGTTTGTGGAAAGAACACACATGCAATGACCACTTGTTGATCCATGTGTGGTTTGTGGAAAGAAAACACATGCAATGACAGTGGTGGATCCATGTGTGGTTTGTGGAAAGAACACACATGCAATGACTCTAGTGCTAGTTTTAGTATAAGAACACACATGCGATGACTCTAGTGTGTCCACATGTCGTTTGTGAAAATAACACACATGCAATGACCACTGGTTGATCCATAATTTGTTTCTAGAAAAGAACACACATGCAATGAGTCTAGTGGATCCATGTGTGGTTTGTGAAAAGAACACACATGCAATGACCACTGGTTGATCCATAAGTTGTTTGTGGAAAGAACACACATGCAATGACCACTTGTTGATCCATGTGTAGTTTGTGGAAAGAACACACATGCAATAACAGTGGTGGATCCATATGTGGCTTGTAGATAGAACACACATGCAATGACTCTAGTGCTAGTTTTAGTATAGGAACACACATGCAATGACTCTAGTGGGTCCACATGTGGTTTGTGAAAATAACACAGATGCAATGACCACTGGTTGATCCATAAGTTATTTGTGGAAAAGAACACACATGCAATGACTCTAGTGCAGGTTTGTGGTTTTAGTATAAGAACAAACATGCAATTACTCAAATGGATCCATATGTGGTTTGTGGAAAGAACACACATGCAATGACTCTGGTTGATCCATATGTGGTTTGTGGAAAGAACACACATGCAATGACCATTGGTGGATCCATGTGTGGTTTGTGGAAACACATGCACACACATGCAAACACACTGATGACCACTGGTTGATCCATGTGTTGTTTGTGGAAAGAACACACATGCAATGACAGTGGTGGATCCATGTGTGGTTTGTGAAAAGAACACACATGCAATGACTCTAGTGTTGGTTTTAGTATAAGAACTCACATGGAATGACTCTAGTGGTTGATCCATGTGTGGTTTGTGGAAATAACACACATGCAATGACTCTAGTGGTTGATCCATGTGTGGTTTGTGGAAATAACACACATGCAATGACTCTAGTCGTTGATCCATGTGTGGTTTGTGGAAATAACACACATGCAATGACTCTAGTGGTTGATCCATGTGTGGTTTGTGTAAATAACACACATGCAATGACTCTAGTGGTTGATCCATGTGTGGTTTGTGGAAATAACACACATGCAATGACTGTAATGGATCCATAAGTGGTTTATGGAATGAACACACATGCAATGACCACTGGTTGATCCATATGTGGTTTGTGGAAAGAACACACATGCAATGACCACTTGTTGATCCATGTGTGGTTTGTGGAAAGAACACACATGCAATGACAGTGGTGGATCCATGTGTGGTTTGTGGATAGAACACACATGCTATGAATCTAGTGCTAGTTTTAGTATAAGAACACACATGCAATGACTCTAGTGGGTCCACATGTGGTTTGTGAAAAGAACACACATGCAATTACCACTCTTTGATCCATAAGTTGTTTGTGGAAAAGAACACACATGTAATGAGTCTAGTGGATCCATGTGTGGTCTGGAAAGAACACACATGCAATGACTCTAGTGCTGGTA
This sequence comes from Avena insularis, assembly GCA_023614405.1. NCBI lineage: Eukaryota > Viridiplantae > Streptophyta > Magnoliopsida > Poales > Poaceae > Avena > Avena insularis. Next base: position 333,960,648 of record CM042696.1, read on the forward strand.
TATGGTTTTAGTATACGAACAAACATGCAATTACTTAAATGGATCCATATGTGGTTTGTGGAAAGAACACACATGCAATGACTCTGGTTGATCCATCTGTGGTTTGTGGAAAGAACACACATGCAATGACCACTGGTGGATCCATGTGTGGTTTGTGGAAAAGAACACACATGCAATGACCACTGGTTGATCCATGTGTGGTTTGTGGAAAGAACACACATGCAATGACAGTGGTGGATCCATGTGTGGTTTGTGAAAATAACACACGTGCAATGACTCTAGTGTTGGTTTTAGTATAAGAACACACATGCAATGACTCTAGTGGTTGATCCATGTGTGGTTTGTGGAAAGAACACACATGCAATGACTCTAGTGGTTGATCCATGTGTGGCTTGTGGAAATAACACACATGAAATGACTCTAGTGGTTGATCCATGTGTGGTTTGTGGAAATAACACACATGCAATGACTGTAATGGATCCATAAGTGGTTTACGGGAAAGAACACACATGCAATGACCACTGGTTGATCCATATGTGGTTTGTGGAAAGAACACACATGCAATGACCACTTGTTGATCCATGTGTGGTTTGTGGAAAGAAAACACATGCAATGACAGTGGTGGATCCATGTGTGGTTTGTGGAAAGAACACACATGCAATGACTCTAGTGCTAGTTTTAGTATAAGAACACACATGCGATGACTCTAGTGTGTCCACATGTCGTTTGTGAAAATAACACACATGCAATGACCACTGGTTGATCCATAAGTTGTTTCTAGAAAAGAACACACATGCAATGAGTCTAGTGGATCCATGTGTGGTTTGTGAAAAGAACACACATGCAATGACCACTGGTTGATCCATAAGTTGTTTGTGGCAAAGAACACACATGCAATGACAGTGGTGGATCCATGTGTGGTTTGTGGAAAAGAACACAAATGCAATGTCCACTGGTGGATCCATGTGTGCTTTGTGGAAAATAACACACATGAAATGACCACTGGTTATCCATGTGTGGTTTGTGGAAAGAACACACATGCAACGACAGTGGTGGATCCATGTGTGGTTTGTGAAAAGAACACACATGCAATGACTCTAGTGTTGGTTTTAGTATAAGAACACACATGCAATGACTCTAGTGGTTGATCCATGTGTGGTTTGTGGAAATAACACACATGCAATGACTCTAGTGGTTGATCCATGTGTGGTTTGTGGAAATAACACACATGCAATGACTCTAGTGGTTGATCCATGTGTGGTTGGTGGAAATAACACACATGCAATGATTCTAGTGGTTGATCCATGTGTGGTTTGTGGAAATAACACACATGCAATGACTGTAATGGATACATAAGTGGTTTATGGAAAAGAACACACATGCAATGACCACTGGTTGATCCATATGTGGTTTGTGGAAAGAACACACATGCAATGACCACTTGTTGATTCATGTGTGGTTTGTGGAAAGAACACACATGCAATGACAGTGGTGGATCCATGTGTGGTTTGTGGATAGAACACACATGCAATGACTCTAGTGCTAATTTTAGTATAAGAACACACATGCAATGACTCTAGTGCTAGTTTTAGTATAAGAACACACATGCAATGACCACTTGTTGATCCATAAGTTGTTTGTGGAAAAGACCACACATGCAATGAGTCTAGTGGATCCATGGTGGATTGTGGAAAAGAACACACATGTAATGACTCTAGTGCTGGTTTGTGGTTTTCGTATAAGAACAAACATGCAATTACTCAAATGAATCCATATGTGGTTTGTGGAAAGAACACACATGCAATGACTCTGGTTGATCCATATGTGGTTTGTGGAAAGAACACACATGCAATGACCACTGGTGGGTCCTTGTGTGGTTTGTGGAAAAGAACACACATGCAATGACCACTGGTTGATCCATGTGTGGTTTGTGGAAAGAACACACAGGCAATGACAGTGGTGGATCCATGTGTGGTTTGTGAAAAAGAACACACATGCAATGACTCTAGTATTGGTTTTAGTATAAGAACACACATGCAGTGACTCTAGTGTTGGTTTTAGTATAAGAACACACATGCAATGACTCTAGTGGTTGATCCATGTGTGGTTTGTGGAAATAACACACATGCAATGACTCTAGTTGTTGATACATGTGTGGTTTGTGGAAATAACACACATGCAATGACTCTAGTGGTTGATCCATGTGTGGTTTGTCGAAATAACAGACATGCAATGACTCTAGTGGTTGATCCAGGTGTGGTTTGTGGAAATAACACACATGCAATGACTCTAGTGGTTGATCCACGTGTGGTTTGTGGAAATAACACACATGCAATGACTATAATGGATCCACAAGTTGTTTATGGAAAAGAACACACATGCAATGACCACTGGTTGATCCATATGTGGTTTGTGGAAAGAACACACATGCAATGACTCTAGTGGTTGATCCATGTGTGGTTTGTGGAAAGAACACACATGCAATGACTCTAGTGCTAGTTTTAGTATAAGAACACACATGCGATGACTCTAGTGCGTCGACATGTGGTTTGTGAAAAGAACACACATGCAATGACCACTGGTTGATCCATAAGTTGTTTATGGAAAAGAACACACATGCAATGAGTCGAGTGGATCCATGTGTGGTTTGTGGAAAAGAACACACATGCAATGACTCTAGTGCTGGTTTGTGGTTTTAGTATAAGAACAAACATGAAATTACTCAGATGGATCCATATGTGGTTTGTGGAAAGAACACACATGCAATGACTCTGGTTGATCCATATGTGGTTTGAGGAAAGAACACACATGCAATGAGTCTAGTGGATCCATGTGTGGTTTGTGGAAAAAAGAACACACATGCAATGACCACTAGTTGATCCATAAGTTGTTTGTGGCAAAGAACACACATGCAATGAGTCTAGTGGATCCATGTGTGGTTTGTGGAAAAAAGAACACACGTGCAATGACTCTAGTGCTGGTTTGTGGTTTTAGTATAAGAACAAACATGGAATTACTCAAATGGATCCATATGTGGTTTATGGAAAGAACACACATGCAATGACTCTGGTTGATCCATATGTGGTTTGTGGAAAGAACACACATCCAATGACCACTGGTGGATCCATGTGTGGTTTGTGGAAAAGAACACATGTGCAATGACCACTGGTTGATCCATGTGTGGTTCGTGGAAAGAACACACATGCAATGACAGTGGTGGATCCATGTTTGCTTTGTGAAAAGAACACACATGCAATGACTCTAGTGTTGGTTTTAGTATAAGAACACACACGCAATGGCTATAGAGGTTGATCCATGTGTGGTTTGTGGAAATAACACACATGTAATGACTCTAGTGGTTGATCCATGTGTGGTTTTAGTATAAGAACACACATGCAATGACTCTAGTGGTTGATCCATGTGTGGTTTGTGGAAATAACACACATGCAATGACTCTAGTGGTTGATCCATGTGTGGTTTGTGGAAATAACACACCTGCAATGACTCTAGTGGTTGATCCATATGTGGTTTGTGGAAATAACACACATGCAATGACTCTGGTTGATCCATATGTGGTTTGAGGAAAGAACACACATGCAATGTCCCTGGTGGATCCATGTGTGGTTTGTGGAAAAGAACACACATGCAATGACCACTGGTTGATCCATGTGTGGTTTGTGTAAAGAACACACATGCAATGACAGTGGTGGATCCATGTGTGGTTTGTGAAAAGAATACACATGCAATGACTCTAGTGTTGGTTTTAGTATAAGAACACACATGCAATGACTCTAGTGGTTGATCCATGTGTGGTTTGTGGAAATAACACACATGCAATGACTCTAGTGGTTGATCCATGTGTGGTTTGTGTAAATAACACACATGCAATGACTGTAATGGATCCATAAGTTGTTTATGGAAAAGAACACACATGCAATGACCACTGGTTGATCCATATGTGGTTTGTGGAAAGAACACATATGCAATGACCACTTGTTGATGCATGTGTGGTTTGTGGAAAGAACACACATGCAATGACTCTAGTGCTAGTTTTAGTATAAGAACACACATTCCATGACTCTAGTGGGTCCATATGTGGATTGTGAAAAGAACACACAATGACCACTAGTTGATCCATAAGTTGTTTGTGGCAAAGAACACACATGCAATGAGTCTAGTGGATCCATGTGTGGTTTGTGGAAAAAAGAACACACGTGCAATGACTCTAGTGCTGGTTTGTGGTTTTAGTATAAGAACAAACATGGAATTACTCAAATGGATCCATATGTGGTTTATGGAAAGAACACACATGCAATGACTCTGGTTGATCCATATGTGGTTTGTGGAAAGAACACACATCCAATGACCACTGGTGGATCCATGTGTGGTTTGTGGAAAAGAACACATGTGCAATGACCACTGGTTGATCCATGTGTGGTTCGTGGAAAGAACACACATGCAATGACAGTGGTGGATCCATGTTTGCTTTGTGAAAAGAACACACATGCAATGACTCTAGTGTTGGTTTTAGTATAAGAACACACACGCAATGGCTCTAGAGGTTGATCCATGTGTGGTTTGTGGAAATAACACACATGTAATGACTCTAGTGGTTGATCCATGTGTGGTTTTAGTATAAGAACACACATGCAATGACTCTAGTGGTTGATACATGTGTGGTTTGTGGAAATAACACACATGCAATGACTCTAGTGGTTGATCCATGTGTGGTTTGTGGAAATAACACACATGCAATGACTCTAGTGGTTGATCCATATGTGGTTTGTGGAAATAACACACATGCAATGAGTCTAGTGGTTGATCCATATGTGGTTTGTGGAAATAACACACATGCAATGACTATAATGGATCCATAAGTGGTTTATGGAAAAGAACACACATGCAATGACCAATGGTTGATCCATATGTGGTTTGTGGAAAGAACACACATGCAATGACTCTAGTGGTTGATCCATGTGTGGTTTGCGGAAAGAAGACACATGTAATGCCTCTAGTGCTAGTTTTAGTATAAGAACACACATGCGATGACTCTAGTGGGTCCACATGTGGTTTGTGAAAAGAACACACATGCAATAACCACTGGTTGATCCATAAGTAGTTTGTGGAAAAGAACACACATGCAATGAGTCTAGTGGATCCATGTGTGGTTTGTGGAAAAGAACACACATGCAATGTCTCTAGTGTTGGTTTGTAGTTTTAGTATAAGAACAAACATGCAATTACTCAAATGGATCCATATGTGGTTTGTGGAAAGAACACACATGCAATGACTCTGGTTGATCCATATGTGGTTTGTGGAAAGAACACACATGCAATGTCCACTGGTGGATCCATGTGTGGTTTGTGGAAAAGAACACACATGCAATGACCACTGGTTGATCCATGTGTGGTTTGTGGAAATAACACACATTCAACGACAGTGGTGGATCCATGTGTGGTTTGTGAAAAGAACACACATGCAATGACTCGAGTGTTGGTTTTAGTATAAGAACACACATGCAATGACTCTAGTGGTTGATCCATGTGTGGTTTGTGGAAATAACACACATATAATGACTCTAGTGGTTGATCCATGTGTGGTTTGTGGAAATAACACACATGCAATGACTCTAGTGGTTGATCCATGTGTGGTTTGTGGAAATAACACACATGCAATGACTGTAATGGATACATAAGTGGTTTATGGAAAAGAACACACATGCAATGACCACTGGTTGATCCATATGTGGTTTGTGGAAAGAACACACATGCAATGACCACTTGTTGATCCATTTGTGGTTTGTGGAAAGAACACACATGCAATGATAGTGGTGGATCCATGTGTGGTTTGTGGATAGAACACACATGCAATGACTATAGTGCTAGTTTTAGTATAAGAACACACATGCAACGATTCTAGTGGGTCGACATGTGGTTTGTGAAAAGAACACACATGCAATGACCACTTGTTGATCCATAAGTTGTTTGTGGAAAAGACCACACATGCAATGAGTCAAGTGGATCCATGGTGGATTGTGGAAAAGAACACACATGTAATGACTCTAGTGCTGGTTTGTGGTTTTCGTATAAGAACAAACATGCAATTACTCAAATGAATCCATATGTGGTTTGTGGAAAGAACACACATGCAATGACTCTGGTTGATCCATGTGTGGTTTGTGGAAAGAACACACATGCAATGACCACTGGTGGGTCCTTGTGTGGTTTGTTGAAAAGAACACACATGCAATGACCACTGGTTGATCCATGTGTGGTTTGTGGAAAGAACACACAGGCAATGACAGTGGTGGATCCATGTGTGGTTTGTGAAAAAGAACACACATGCAATGACTCTAGTATTGGTTTTAGTATAAGAACACACATGCAGTGACTCTAGTGGTTGATCCATGTGTGGTTTATGGAAATATGATATGACTATAAATGATCCCACAAGTGTTTTATGGAAAGAACACACATGCAATGACCACTGGTTGATCCATATGTGGTTTGTGGAAAGAACACACATGCAATGACTCTAGTGGTTGATCCATGTGTGGTTTGTGGAAAGAACACACATGCAATGACTCTAGTGCTAGTTTTAGTATAAGAACACACATGCGATGACTCTAGTGTGTCGACATGTGGTTTGTGAAAAGAACACACATGCAATGACCACTGGTTGATCCATAAGTTGTTTATGGAAAAGAACACACATGCAATGAGTCGAGTGGATCCATGTGTGGTTTGTGGAAAAGAACACACATGCAATGACTCTAGTGCTGGTTTGTGGTTTTAGTATAAGAACAAACATGAAATTACTCAGATGGATCCATATGTGGTTTGTGGAAAGAACACACATGCAATGACTCTGGTTGATCCATATGTGGTTTGAGGAAAGAACACACATGCAATGTCCCTGGTGGATCCATGTGTGGTTTGTGGAAAAGAACACACATGCAATGACCACTGGTTGATCCATGTGTGGTTTGTGTAAAGAACACACATGCAATGACAGTGGTGGATCCATGTGTGGTTTGTGAAAAGGACACACATGCAATGACTCTAGTGTTGGTTTTAGTATAAGAACACACATGCAATGACTCTAGTGATTGATCCATGTGTGGTTTGTGGAAATAACAAACATGCAATGACTCTAGTGGTTGATCCATGTGTGGTTTGTGTAAATAACACACATGCAATGACTGTAATGGATCCATAAGTGGTTTATGGAAAAGAACACACATGCAATGACCACTGGTTGATCCATATGTGGTTTGTGGAAAGAACACAGATGCAATGACCACTTGTTGATGCATGTGTGGTTTGTGGAAAGAACACACATGCAATGACTCTAGTGCTAGTTTTAGTATAAGAACACACATTCCATGACTCTAGTGGGTCCATATGTGGATTGTGAAAAGAACACACATGCAATGACCACTGGTTGATCCATAAGTTGTTTGTGGCAAAGAACAGACATGCAATGAGTCTAGTGGATCCATGTGTGGTTTGTGGAAAAAAGAACACACATGCAATGACTCAAATGGATCCATATGTGGAAAAAAGAACAAACATGCAATTACTCAAATGGATCCATATGTGGTTTATGGAAAGAACACACATGCAATGACTCTGGTTGATCCATATGTGGTTTGTGGAAAGAACACACATCCAATGACCACTGGTGGATCCATGTGTGGTTTGTGGAAAAGAACACATGTGCAATGACCACTGGTTGATCCAAGTGTGGTTTGTGGAAAGAACACACATGCAATGACAGTGGTGGATCCATGTTTGCTTTGTGAAAAGAACACACATGCAATGACTCTAGTGTTGGTTTTAGTATAAGAACACACACGCAATGGCTCTAGAGGTTGATCCTTGTGTGGTTTGTGGAAATAACACACATGTAATGACTCTAGTGGTTGATCAATGTGTGGTTTTAGTATAAGAACACACATGCAATGACTCTAGTGGTTGATCCATGTGTGGTTTGTGGAAATAACACACATGCAATGACTCTAGTGGTTGATCCATGTGTGGTTTGTGGAAATAACACACATGCAATGACTCTAGTGGTTGATCCATGTGTGGTTTGTGGAAATAACACACATGCAATGAGTCTAGTGGTTGATCCATGTGTGGTTTGTGGAAATAACACACATGCAATGACTATAATGGATCCATAAGTGGTTTATGGAAAAGAACACACATGCAATGACCAATGGTTGATCCATATGTGGTTTGTGGAAAGAACACACATGCAATGACTCTAGTGGTTGATCCATGTGTGGTTTGCGGAAAGAACACACATGTAATGACTCTAGTGCTAGTTTTAGTATAAGAACACACATGCGATAACTCTAGTGTGTCCACATGTGGTTTGTGAAAAGAACACACATGCAATAACCACTGGTTGATCCATAAGTAGTTTGTGGAAAAGAACACACATGCAATGAGTCTAGTGGATCCATGTGTGGTTTGTGGAAAAGAACACACATGCAATGTCTCTAGTGTTGGTTTGTAGTTTTAGTATAAGAACAAACATGCAATTACTCAAATGGATCCATATGTAGTTTGTGGAAAGAACACACATGCAATGACTCTGGTTGATCCATATGTGGTTTGTGGAAAGAACACACATGCAATGTCCACTAGTGGATCCATGTGTGGTTTGTGGAAAAGAACACACATGCAATGACCACTGGTTGATCCATGTGTGGTATTCGGAAATAACACACATTCAACGACAGTGGTGGATCCATGTGTGGTTTGTGAAAAGAACACACATGCAATGACTCTAGTGTTGGTTTTAGTATAAGAACACACATGCAATGACTCTAGTGGTTGATCCATGTGTGGTTTGTGGAAATAACACACATATAATGACTCTAGTGGTTGATCCATGTGTGGTTTGTGGAAATAACACACATGCAATGACTCTAATGGTTGATCCATGTGTGGTTTGTGGAAATAACACACATGCAATGACTGTAATGGATACATAAGTGGTTTATGGAAAAGAACACACATGCAATGACCACTAGTTGATCCATATGTGGTTTGTGGAAAGAACACACATGCAATGACCACTTGTTGATCCATTTGTGGTTTGTGGAAAGAACACACATGCAATGATAGTGGTGGATCCATGTGTGGTTTGTGGATAGAACACACATGCAATGACTATAGTGCTAGTTTTAGTATAAGAACACACATGCAACGACTCTAGTGGGTCCACATGTGGTTTGTGAAAAGAACACACGTGCAATGACCACTGGTTGATCCATAAGTTGTTTATGGAAAAGAACACACATGCAATGAGTCTAGTCGATCCATGTGTGGTTTGTGGAAAAGAACACACATGCAATGTCTCTAGTGCTGGTTTGTGGTTTTAGTATAAGAACAAACATGTAATTACTCAAATGGATCCATATGTGGTTTGTGGAAGAACACACATGCAATGACTCTGGTTGATCCATATGTGTTTTGTGGAAAGAACACACATGCAATGTCCACTGGTGGATCCATGTGTGGTTTGTGGAAAAGAACACACATGCAATGACCACTTGTTAATCCATGTGTGGTTTGTGGAAAGAACACACATGCAACGACAGTGGTGGATCCATGTGTGGTTTGTGGAAAGAACACACATGCAATGACTCTAGTGTTGGTTTTAGTATAAGAACACACATGCAATGACTCTAGTGGTTGATCCATGTGTGGTTTGTGGAAATAACACACATGCAATGACTCTAGTGGTTGATCCATGTGTGGTTTGTGGAAATAACACACATGCAATGACTGTAGTGGTTGATCCATGTGTGGTTTGTGGAAATAACACACATGCAATGACTGTAGTGGTTGATCCATGTGTGGTTTGTGTAAATAACACACATGCAATGACTCTAGTGGTTGATCCATGTGTGGTTTGTGGAAATAACACACATGCAATGACTCTAGTGGTTGATCCATGTGTGGTTTGTGGAAATAACACACATGCAATGACTCTAGTGGTTGATCCATGTGTGGTTTGTGGAAATAACACACATGCAATGACTGTAATGGATACATAAGTGGTTTGTGGAAAGAACACACATGCAATGACCACTGGTGGATCCATGTGTGGTTTGTGGAAAAGAACACACATGCAATGACCACTGGTTGATCCATGTGTGGTTTGTGGAAAGAACACACATGCAATGACAGTGGTGGATCCATGTGTGGTTTGTGAAAAGAACACACATGAAATGACTCTAGTGTTGGTTTTAGTATAAGAACACACATGCAATGACTCTAGTGGTTGATCCATATGTGGTTTATGGAAAGAAGACACATTCAATGACTCTAGTGGTTGATCCATATGTGGTTCTTGGAAATAACACACATGCAATGACTCTAGTGGTTGATCCATGTGTGGTTTGTGGAAATAACACACATGCAATAACTCTAGTGGTTGATCCATGTGTGGCTTGTGGAAATAACACACATGCAATGACTCTAGTGGTTGATCCATTTGTGGATTGTGGAAATAACACACATGCAATGACTGTAATGGATCCATAAGTGGTTTACGGGAAAGAACACACATGCAATGACCACTGGTTGATCCATATGTGGTTTGTGGAGATAACACACATGCAATGACCACTGGTTGATCCATGTGTGGTTTGTGGAAAGAAAACACATGCAATGACAGTGGTGGATCCATGTGTGGTTTGTGGAAAGAACACACATGCAATGACTCTAGTGCTAGTTTTAGTATAAGAACACACATGCGATGACACTAGTGTGTCCACATGTCATTTGTGAAAATAACACACATGCAATGACCACTGGTTGGTCCATAAGTTGTTTCTGGAAAAGAACACACATGCAATGAGTCTAGTGGATCCATGTGTGGTTTGTGAAAATAACACACATGCAATGACCACTGGTTGATCCATAAGTTGTTTGTGGCAAAGAACACACATGCAATGACAGTGGTGGATCCATGTGTGGTTTGTGCAAAAGAACACACATGCAATGTCTCTAGTGCTGGTTTGTGGTTTTAGTATAAGAACAAACATGCAATTACTCAAATGGATCCATATGTGGTTTGTGGAAAGAACACACATGCAACGACAGTGGTGGATCCATGTGTGGTTTGTGAAAAGAACACACATGCAATGACTCTAGTGTTGGTTTTAGTATAAGAACACACATGCAATGACTCTAGTGGTTGATCCATGTGTGGTTTGTGGAAATAACACACATGCAATGACTCTAGTGGTTGATCCATGTGTGGTTTGTGGAAATAACACACATGCAATGACTCTAGTGGTTGATCCATGTGTGGTTTGTGGAAATAACACACATGCAATGACTGTAATGGATACATAAGTGGTTTATGGAAAGAACACACATGCAATGACTCTGGTTGATCCATATGTGGTTTGTGGAAAGAACACACATGCAATGACCACTGGTTGATCAATGTGTGGTTTGTGGAAAGAACACACATGCAATGACAGTGGTGGATCCATGTGGTTTGTTGATAACACACATGCAATGACTCTAGTGCTAATTTTAGTATAAGAACACACATGCAATGACTCTAGTGCTAGTTTTAGTATAAGAACCCACATGCACTGACCATTGGGTGATACCTAAGTTGTTTGTGTAACAGAACACAAATGCAATGAGTCTAGTGGATCCATGTGTGGTTTGTGGAAAAGAACACACATGCAATGACTCTAGTGCTGGTTTGTGGTTTAGTATAAGAACAAACATGCATTTACTCAAATGGATCCATATGTGGTTTGTGGAAAGAACACACATGCAATGACTCTGGTTGATCCATATGTGGTTTGTGGAAACAACACACATGCAATGACCACTGGTGGATCCATGTGTGGTTTGTGGAAAAGAACACACATGCAATGACCACTGGTTGATCCATGTGTGGTTTGTGGAAAGAACACACATGCAATGAGTCTAGTGGATCCATGTGTGGTTTGTGAAAAAGAACACACATGCAATGACTCTAGTATTGGTTTTAGTATAAGAATACACATGCAATGACTCTAGTGTTGGTTTTAGTATAAGAACTGACATGCAATGACTCTAGTGGTTGATCCATGTGTGGTTTGTGGAAAGAACACACATGCAATGACTCTAGTGGTTGATCCATGTGTGGTTTGTGGAAATAACACACATGCAATGACTCTAGTGGTTGATCCATGTGTGGTTTGTGGAAATAACACACATGCAATGACTCTAGTGGTTGATCCATGTGTGGTTTGTGGAAATAACACACATGCAATGACTCTAGTGGTTGATCCACGTGTGGTTTGTGGAAATAACACACATGCAATGACTATAATGGATCCACAAGTTGTTTATGGAAAAGAACACACATGCAATGACCACTGGTTGATCCATATGTGGTTTGTGGAAAGAATACACATGCAATGACTCTAGTGGTTGATCCATGTGTGGTTTGTGGAAAGAACACACATGCAATGACTCTAGTGCTAGTTTTAGTATAAGAACACACATGCGATGACTCTAGTGCCTCGACATGTGGTTTGTGAAAAGAACACACATGCAATGACCACTGGTTGATCCATAAGTTGTTTATGGAAAAGACCACACATGCAATGAGTCGAGTGGATCCATGTGTGGTTTGTGGAAAAGAACACACATGCAATGACTCTAGTGCTAGTTTGTGGTTTTATTATAAGAACAAACATGAAATTACTCAAATGGATCCATATGTGGTTTGTGGAAAGAACACACATGCAATGACTCTGGTTGATCCATATGTGGTTTGAGGAAAGACAACACATGCAATGTCCCTGGTGGATCCATGTGTGGTTTGTGGAAAAGAACACACATGCAATGACCACAGGTTGATCCATGTGTGGTTTGTGGAAAGAACACACATGCAATGACAGTGGTGGATCCATGTGTGTTTTGTGAAAAGAACGCACATGCAATGACTCTAGTGTTGGTTTTAGTATAAGAACACACATGCAATGACTCTAGTAGTTGATCCATGTGTGGTTTGTGGAAATAACACACATGCAATGACTCTAGTGGTTGATCCATGTGTGGTTTGTGGAAATAACACACATGCAATGACTCTAGTGGTTGATCCATGTGTGGTTTGTGTAAATAACACACATGCAATGACTGTAATGGATCCATAAGTGGTTTATGGTAAAGAACCCACATGCCATGTCCCCTGGTTGATCCATATGTGGTTTGTGGAAAGAACACACATGCAATGACCACTTGTTGATGCATGTGTGGTTTGTGGAAAGAACACACATGCAATGACTCTAGTGCTAGTTTTAGTATAAGAACACACATTCCATGACTCTAGTGGGTCCATATGTGGTTTGTGAAAAGAACACACATGCAATGACCACTGGTTGATCCATAAGTTGTTTGTGGCAAAGAACACACATGCAATGAGTCTAGTGGATCCATGTGTGGTTTGTGGAATAAAGAACACACATGCAATGACTCTAGTGCTGGTTTGTGGTTTTAGTATAAGAACAAACATGCAATTACTCAAATGGATCCATATGTGGTTTATGGAAAGAACACACATGCAATGACTCTGGTTGATCCATATGTGGTTTGTGGAAAGAACACACGTCCAATGACCACTAGTGGATCCATGTGTGGTTTGTGGAAAAGAACACATGTGCAATGACCACTGGTTGATCCATGTGTGGTTCGTTGAAAGGACACACATGCAATGACAGTGGCGGATCCATGTTTGCTTTGTGAAAAGAACACACATGCAATGACTCTAGTGTTGGTTTTATTATAAGAACACACATGCAATGGCTCTAGTGGTTGATCCATTTGTGGTTTTTGGAAATAACACACATGTAATGACTCTAGTGGTTGATCCATGTGTGGTTTTAGTATAAGAACACACATGCAATGACTCTAGTGGTTGATCCATGTGTGGTTTGTGGAAATAACACACATGCAATGACTCTAGTGGTTGATCCATGTGTGGTTTGTGAAAATAACACACATGCAATGACTCTAGTGGTTGATCCATGTGTGGTTAACACACATGCAATGACTCTAGTGGTTGATCCATGTGATCCATGTGTGGTTTGTGGAAATAACACACATGCAATGACTCTAGTGGTTGATCCATTGTGGTTTGTGGAAATAACACACATGCAATGACTGTAATGGATCCATAAGTTGTTTATGGAAAAGAACACACATGCAATGACCACTAGTTGATCCATATGTGGTTTGTGGAAAGAACACACATGCAATGACCACTTGTTGATCCATTTGTGGTTTGTGGAAAGAACACACATGCAATGATAGTGGTGGATCCATGTGTGGTTTGTGGATAGAACACACATGCAATGACTCTAGTGCTAGTTTTAGTATAAGAACACACATGCAATGACTCTAGTGGGTCCACATGTGGTTTATGAAAAGAACACACATGCAATGACCACTGGTTGATCCATAAGTTGTTTGTGGAAAAGAACACACATGCAATGAGTCTAGTGGATCCATGTGTGGTTTGTGGAAAGAACACACATGCAATGTCTCTAGTGTTGGTTTGTGGTTTTAGTATAAGAACAAACATGCAATTACTCAAATGGATCCATATGTGGTTTGTGGAAAGAACACACATGCAATGACTCTGGTTGATCCATATGTGTTTTGTGGAAAGAACACACATGCAATGAGTCTAGTGGATCCATGTGTGGTTTGTGGAAAAGAACACACATGCAATGACTCTTGTTAATCCATGTGTGGTTTGTGGAAAGAACACACACGCAATGACTCTTGTTAATCCATGTGTGGTTTGTGGAAAGAACACACACGCAATGACTCTAGTGTTGGTTTTAGTATAAGAACACACATGCAATAACTCTAGTGGTTGATCCATGTGTGGTTTGTGGAAATAACACATGCAATGACTCTAGTGGTTGATCCATGTGTGGTTTGTGGAAATAACACACATGCAATGACTGTAGTGGTTGATCCATGTGTGGTTTGTGGAAATAACACACATGCATTGACTCTAGTGGTTGATCCATGTGTGGTTTGTGTAAATAACACATGCAATGACTCTAGTGGTTGATCCATGTGTGGTTTGTGGAAATAACACACATGCAATGACTCTAGTGGTTGATCCATGTGTGGTTTGTGGAAATAACACACATGCAATGACTCTAGTGGTTGATCCATGTGTGGTTTGTGGAAATAACACACATGCAATGACTGTAATGGATACATAAGTGGTTTGTGGAAAGAACACACATGCAATGACCACTGGTGGATCCATGTGTGGTTTGTGGAAAAGAACACACATGCAATGACCACTGGTTGATCCATGTGTGGTTTGTGGAAAGAACACACATGCAATGACAGTGGTGGATCCATGTGTGGTTTGTGAAAAGAACACACATGAAATGACTCTAGTGTTGGTTTTAGTATAAGAACACACATGCAATGACTCTAGTGGTTGATCCATGTGTGGTTTGTGGAATGAACACACATGCAATGACTCTAGTGGTTGATCCATATGTGGCTTGTGGAAATAACACACATGCAATGACTCTAGTGGTTGATCCATGTGTGGTTTGTGGAAATAACACACATGCAATAACTCTAGTGGTTGATCCATGTGTGGCTTGTGGAAATAACACACATGCAATGACTCTAGTGGTTGATCCATTTGTGGATTGTGGAAATAACACACATGCAATGACTGTAATGGATCCATAAGTGGTTTACGGGAAAGAACACACATGCAATGACCACTGGTTGATCCATATGTGGTTTGTGGAGATAACACACATGCAATGACCACTGGTTGATCCATGTGTGGTTTGTGGAAAGAAAACACATGCAATGACAGTGGTGGATCCATGTGTGGTTTGTGGAAAGAACACACATGCAATGACTCTAGTGCTAGTTTTAGTATAAGAACACACATGCGATGACACTAGTGTGTCCACATGTCATTTGTGAAAATAACACACATGCAATGACCACTGGTTGGTCCATAAGTTGTTTCTGGAAAAGAACACACATGCAATGAGTCTAGTGGATCCATGTGTGGTTTGTGAAAATAACACACATGCAATGACCACTGGTTGATCCATAAGTTGTTTGTGGCAAAGAACACACATGCAATGACAGTGGTGGATCCATGTGTGGTTTGTGCAAAAGAACACACATGCAATGTCTCTAGTGCTGGTTTGTGGTTTTAGTATAAGAACAAACATGCAATTACTCAAATGGATCCATATGTGGTTTGTGGAAAGAACACACATGCAACGACAGTGGTGGATCCATGTGTGGTTTGTGAAAAGAACACACATGCAATGACTCTAGTGTTGGTTTTAGCATAAGAACACACATGCAATGACTCTAGTGGTTGATCCATGTGTGGTTTGTGGAAATAACACATGCAATGACTCTAGTGGTTGATCCATGTGTGGTTTGTGGAAATAACACACATGCAATGACTCTAGTGGTTGATCCATGTGTGGTTTGTGGAAATAACACACATGCAATGACTGTAATGGATACATAAGTGGTTTATTGGAAAGAACACACATGCAATGACCACTGGTTGATCCATATGTGGTTTGTGGAAAGAACACACATGCAATGACCACTTGTTGATCCATGTGTGGTTTGTGGAAAGAACACACATGCAATGACAGTGGTGGATCCATGTGTGGTTTGTTGATAGAACACACATGCAATGACTCTAGTGCTAATTTTAGTATAAGAACACACATGCAATGACTCTAGTGCTAGTTTTAGTATAAGAATACACATGCAATGACCATTGGTTGATCCATAAGTTGTTTGTGGAAAAGACCACACATGCAATGAGTCTAGTGGATCCATGTGTGGATTGTGGAAAAGAACACACATGCAATGACTCTAGTGCTGGTTTGTGGTTTTCGTATAAGAACAAACATGCAATTACTCAAATGAATCCATATGTGGTTTGTGGAAAGAACACACATGCAATGACTCTGGTTGATCCATATGTGGTTTGTGGAAAGAACACACATGCAGTGACCACTGGTGGATCCATGTGTGGTTTGTGGAAAAGAACACACATGCAATGACCACTGGTTGATCCATGTGTGGTTTGTGGAAAGAACACACAGGCAATGAGTCTAGTGGATCCATGTGTGGTTTGTGAAAAAGAACACACATGCAATGACTCTAGTATTGGTTTTAGTATAAGAATACACATGCAATGACTCTAGTGTTGGTTTTAGTATAAGAACTGACATGCAATGACTCTAGTGGTTGATCCATGTGTGGTTTGTGGAAAGAACACACATGCAATGACTCTAGTGGTTGATCCATGTGTGGTTTGTGGAAATAACACACATGCAATGACTCTAGTGGTTGATCCATGTGTGGTTTGTGGAAATAACACACATGCAATGACTCTAGTGGTTGATCCACGTGTGGTTTGTGGAAATAACACACATGCAATGACTATAATGGATCCACAAGTTGTTTATGGAAAAGAACACACATGCAATGACCACTGGTTGATCCATATGTGGTTTGTGGAAAGAATACACATGCAATGACTCTAGTGGTTGATCCATGTGTGGTTTGTGGAAAGAACACACATGCAATGACTCTAGTGCTAGTTTTAGTATAAGAACACACATGCGATGACTCTAGTGCCTCGACATGTGGTTTGTGAAAAGAACACACATGCAATGACCACTGGTTGATCCATAAGTTGTTTATGGAAAAGACCACACATGCAATGAGTCGAGTGGATCCATGTGTGGTTTGTGGAAAAGAACACACATGCAATGACTCTAGTGCTAGTTTGTGGTTTTATTATAAGAACAAACATGAAATTACTCAAATGGATCCATATGTGGTTTGTGGAAAGAACACACATGCAATGACTCTGGTTGATCCATATGTGGTTTGAGGAAAGACAACACATGCAATGTCCCTGGTGGATCCATGTGTGGTTTGTGGAAAAGAACACACATGCAATGACCACAGGTTGATCCATGTGTGGTTTGTGGAAAGAACACACATGCAATGATAGTGGTGGATCCATGTGTGTTTTGTGAAAAGAACACACATGCAATGACTCTAGTGTTGGTTTTAGTATAAGAACACACATGCAATGACTCTAGTAGTTGATCCATGTGTGGTTTGTGGAAATAACACACATGCAATGACTCTAGTGGTTGATCCATGTGTGGTTTGTGGAAATAACACACATGCAATGACTCTAGTGGTTGATCCATGTGTGGTTTGTGTAAATAACACACATGCAATGACTGTAATGGATCCCTAAGTGGTTTATGGAAAAGAACACACATGAAATGACCACTGGTTGATCCATATGTGGTTTGTGGAAAGAACACACATGCAATGACCACTTGTTGATGCATGTGTGGTTTGTGGAAAGAACACACATGCAATGACTCTAGTGCTAGTTTTAGTATAAGAACACACATTCCATGACTCTAGTGGGTCCATATGTGGTTTGTGAAAAGAACACACATGCAATGACCACTGGTTGATCCATAAGTTGTTTGTGGCAAAGAACACACATGCAATGAGTCTAGTGGATCCATGTGTGGTTTGTGGAATAAAGAACACACATGCAATGACTCTAGTGCTGGTTTGTGGTTTTAGTATAAGAACAAACATGCAATTACTCAAATGGATCCATATGTGGTTTATGGAAAGAACACACATGCAATGACTCTGGTTGATCCATATGTGGTTTGTGGAAAGAACACACGTCCAATGACCACTAGTGGATCCATGTGTGGTTTGTGGAAAAGAACACATGTGCAATGACCACTGGTTGATCCATGTGTGGTTCGTTGAAAGGACACACATGCAATGACAGTGGCGGATCCATGTTTGCTTTGTGAAAAGAACACACATGCAATGACTCTAGTGTTGGTTTTATTATAAGAACACACATGCAATGGCTCTAGTGGTTGATCCATGTGTGGTTTTTGGAAATAACACACATGTAATGACTCTAGTGGTTGATCCATGTGTGGTTTTAGTATAAGAACACACATGCAATGACTCTAGTGGTTGATCCATGTGTGGTTTGTGGAAATAACACACATGCAATGACTCTAGTGGTTGATCCATGTGTGGTTTGTGAAAATAACACACATGCAATGACTCTAGTGGTTGATCCATGTGTGGTTTGTGGAAATAACACACATGCAATGACTCTAGTGGTTGATCCATGTGTGGTTTGTGGAAATAACACACATGCAATGACTATAATGGATCCATAAGTGGTTTATGGAAAAGAACACACATGCAATGACCAGTGGTTGATCCATATGTGCTTTGTGGAAAGAACACAAATGCAATGACTCTAGTGGTTGATCCATGTGTGGTTTGCGGAAAGAAGACACATGCAATGACTCTAGTGCTAGTTTTAGTATAAGAACACACATGCGATGACTCTAGTGGGTCCACATGTGGATTGTGAAAAGAACACACATGCAATGACCACTGGTTGATCCATAAGTTGTTTGTGGAAAAGAACACACATGCAATGAGTCTAGTGGATCCATGTGTGGTTTGAGGAAAAGAACACACATGCAATGTCTCTAGTGTTGGTTTGTGGTATTAGTATAAGAACAAACATGCAATTACTCAAATGGATCCATATGTGGTTTGTGGAAAGAACACACATGCAATGACTCTGGTTGATCCATATGTGGTTTGTGGAAAGAACACACATGCAGTGACCACTGGTGGATCCATGTGTGGTTTGTGGAAAAGAACACACATGCAATGACCACTGGTTGATCCATGTGTGGTTTGTGGAAAGAACACACATGCAATGACATTGGTGGATCCATGTGTGGTTTGTGAAAAGAACACACATGAAATGATTCTAGTGTTGGTTTTAGTATAAGAACACACATGCAATGACTCTAGTGGTTGATCCATGTGTGGTTTGTGGAAAGAACACACATGCAATGACTCTAGTGGTTGATCCATATGTGGCTTGTGGAAATAACACACATGCAATGACTCTAGTGGTTGATCCATGTGTGGTTTGTGGAAATAACACACATGCAATAACTCTAGTGGTTGATCCATGTGTGGCTTGTGGAAATAACACACATGCAATGACTCTAGTGGTTGATCCATTTGTGGTTTGTGGAAATAACACACATGCAATGACTGTAATGGATCCATAAGTGGTTTATGGGAAAGAACACACATGCAATGACCACTGGTTGATCCATATGTGGTTTGTGGAGATAACACACATGCAATGACCACTGGTTGATCATTGTGTGGTTTGTGGAAAGAAAACACATGCAATGACAGTGGTGGATCCATGTGTGGTTTGTGGAAAGAACACACATGCAATGACTCTAGTGCTAGTTTTAGTATAAGAACACACATGCGATGACTCTAGTGTGTCCACATGTCATTTGTGAAAATAACACACATGCAATGACCACTGGTTGGTCCATAAGTTGTTTCTGGAAAAGAACACACATGCAATGAGTCTAGTGGATCCATGTGTGGTTTGTGAAAATAACACACATGCAATGACCACTGGTTGATCCATAAGTTGTTTGTGGCAAAGAACACACATGCAATGACAGTGGTGGATCCATGTGTGGTTTGTGCAAAAGAACACACATGCAATGTCTCTAGTGCTGGTTTGTGGTTTTAGTATAAGAACAAACATGCAATTACTCAAATGGATCCATATGTGGTTTGTGGAAAGAACACACATGCAACGACAGTGGTGGATCCATGTGTGGTTTGTGAAAAGAACACACATGCAATGACTCTAGTGTTGGTTTTAGTATAAGAACACACATGCAATGACTCTAGTGGTTGATCCATGTGTGGTTTGTGGAAATAACACACATGCAATGACTCTAGTGGTTGATCCATGTGTGGTTTGTGGAAATAACACACATGCAATGACTCTAGTGGTTGATCCATGTGTGGTTTGTGGAAATAACACACATGCAATGACTGTAATGGATACATAAGTGGTTTATGGAAAAGAACACACATGCAATGACCACTGGTTGATCCATATGTGGTTTGTGGAAAGAACACACATGCAATGACCACTTGTTGATCCATGTGTGGTTTGTGGAAAGAACACACATGCAATGACAGTGGTGGATCCATGTGTGGTTTGTTGATAGAACACACATGCAATGACTCTAGTGCTAATTTTAGTATAAGAACACACATGCAATGACTCTAGTGCTAGTTTTAGTATAAGAATACACATGCAATGACCATTGGTTGATCCATAAGTTGTTTGTGGAAAAGACCACACATGCAATGAGTCTAGTGGATCCATGTGTGGATTGTGGAAAAGAACACACATGCAATGACTCTAGTGCTGGTTTGTGGTTTTCGTATAAGAACAAACATGCAATTACTCAAATGAATCCATATGTGGTTTGTGGAAAGAACACACATGCAATGACTCTGGTTGATCCATATGTGGTTTGTGGAAAGAACACACATGAAGTGACCACTGGTGGATCCATGTGTGGTTTGTGGAAAAGAACACACATGCAATGACCACTGGTTGATCCATGTGTGGTTTGTGGAAAGAACACACAGGCAATGACAGTGGTGGATCCATGTGTGGTTTGTGAAAAAGAACACACATGCAATGACTCCAGTATTGGTTTTAGTATAAGAATACACATGCAATGACTCTAGTGTTGGTTTTAGTATAAGAACTGACATGCAATGACTCTAGTGGTTGATCCATGTGTGGTTTGTGGAAAGAACACACATGCAATGACTCTAGTGGTTGATCCATGTGTGGTTTGTGGAAGTAACACACATGCAATGACTCTAGTGGTTGATCCATGTGTGGTTTGTGGAAATAACACACATGCAATGACTATAGTGGTTGATCCATGTGTGGTTTGTGGAAATAACACACATGCAATGACTCTAGTGGTTGATCCACGTGTGGTTTGTGGAAATAACACACATGCAATGACTATAATGGATCCACAAGTTGTTTATGGAAAAGAACACACATGCAATGACCACTGGTTGATCCATATGTGGTTTGTGGAAAGAACACACATGCAATGACTCTAGTGGTTGATCCATGTGTGGTTTGTGGAAAGAACACACATGCAATGACTCTAGTGCTAGTTTTAGTATAAGAACACACATGCGATGACTCTAGTGCCTCGACATGTGGTTTGTGAAAAGAACACACATGCAATGACCACTGGTTGATCCATAAGTTGTTTATGGAAAAGACCACACATGCAATGAGTCGAGTGGATCCATGTGTGGTTTGTGGAAAAGAACACACATGCAATGACTCTAGTGCTAGTTTGTGGTTTTATTATAAGAACAAACATGAAATTACTCAAATGGATCCATATGTGGTGTGTGGAAAGAACACACATGCAATGACTCTGGTTGATCCATATGTGGTTTGAGGAAAGACAACACACGCAATGTCCCTGGTGGATCCATGTGTGGTTTGTGGAAAAGAACACACATGCAATGACCACTGGTTGATCCAGGTGTGGTTTGTGGAAAGAACACACATGCAATGACAGTGGTGGATCCATGTGTGTTTTGTGAAAAGAACACACATGCAATGACTCTAGTGTTGGTTTTAGTATAAGAACACACATGCAATGACTCTAGTAGTTGATCCATGTGTGGTTTGTGGAAATAACACACATGCAATGACTCTAGTGGTTGATCCATGTGTGGTTTGTGGAAATAACACACATGCAATGACTCTAGTGGTTGATCCATGTGTGGTTTGTGTAAATAACACACATGCAATGACTGTAATGGATCCCTAAGTGGTTTATGGAAAAGAACACACATGAAATGACCACTGGTTGATCCATATGTGGTTTGTGGAAAGAACACACATGCAATGACCACTTGTTGATGCATGTGTGGTTTGTGGAAAGAACACACATGCAATGACTCTAGTGCTAGTTTTAGTATAAGAACACACATTCCATGACTCTAGTGGGTCCATATGTGGTTTGTGAAAAGAACACACATGCAATGACCACTGGTTGATCCATAAGTTGTTTGTGGCAAAGAACACACATGCAATGAGTCTAGTGGATCCATGTGTGGTTTGTGGAAAAAAGAACACACATGCAATGACTCTAGTGCTGGTTTGTGGTTTTAGTATAAGAACAAACATGCAATTACTCAAATGGATCCATATGTGGTTTATGGAAAGAACACACATGCAATGACTCTGGTTGATCCATATGTGGTTTGTGGAAAGAACACACGTCCAATGACCACTAGTGGATCCATGTGTGGTTTGTGGAAAAGAACACATGTGCAATGACCACTGGTTGATCCATGTGTGGTTCGTTGAAAGGACACACATGCAATGACAGTGGCGGATCCATGTTTGCTTTGTGGAAAGAACACACATGCAATGACTCTAGTGTTGGTTTTATTATAAGAACACACATGCAATGGCTCTAGTGGTTGATCCATGTGTGGTTTGTGGAAATAACACACATGTAATGACTCTAGTGGTTGATCCATGTGTGGTTTTAGTATAAGAACACACATGCAATGACTCTAGTGGTTGATCCATGTGTGGTTTGTGGAAATAACACACATGCAATGACTCTAGTGGTTGATCCATGTGTGGTTTGTGAAAATAACACACATGCAATGACTCTAGTGGTTGATCCATGTGTGGTTTGTGGAAATAACACACATGCAATGAGTCTAGTGGTTGATCCATGTGTGGTTTGTGGAAATAACACACATGCAATGACTATAATTGATCCATAAGTGGTTTATGGAAAAGAACACACATGCAATGACCAGTGGTTGATCCATATGTGGTTTGTGGAAAGAACACACATGCAATGACTCTAGTGGTTGATCCATGTGTGGTTTGCGGAAAGAAGACACATGCAATGACTCTAGTGCTAGTTTTAGTATAAGAACACACATGCGATGACTCTAGTGGGTCCACATGTGGATTGTGAAAAGAACACACATGCAATGACCACTGGTTGATCCATAAGTTTTTTGTGGAAAAGAACACACATGCAATGAGTCTAGTGGATCCATGTGTGGTTTGAGGAAAAGAACACACATGCAATGTCTCTAGTGTTGGTTTGTGGTATTAGTATAAGAACAAACATGCAATTACTCAAATGGATCCATATGTGGTTTGTGGAAAGAACACACATGCAATGACTCTGGTTGATCCATATGTGGTTTGTGGAAAGAACACACATGCAATGTCCACTGGTGGATCCATATGTGGTTTCTGGAAAGAACACACATGCAATGACCACTGGTTGATCCATGTGTGGTTTGTGGAAATAACACACATGCAACGACAGTGGTGGATCCATGTGTGGTTTGTGAAAAGAACACACATGCAATGACTCTAGTGTTCGTTTTAGTATAAGAACACACATGCAATGACTCTAGTGGTTGATCCATGTGTGGTTTGTGGAAATAACACACATATAATGACTCTAGTGGTTGATCCATGTGTGGTTTGTGGAAATAACACACATGCAATGACTCTAGTGGTTGATCCATGTGTGGTTTGTGGAAATAACACACATGCAATGACTGTAATGGATACATAAGTGGTTTATGGAAAAGAACACACATGCAATGACCACTGGTTGATCCATATGTGGTTTGTGGAAAGAACACACATGCAATGACCACTTGTTGATCCATTTGTGGTTTGTGGAAAGAACACACATGCAATGATAGTGGTGGATCCATGTGTGGTTTGTGGATAGAACACACATGCAATGACTATAGTGCTAGTTTTAGTATAAGAACACACATGCAACGTCTCTAGTGGGTCCACATGTGGTTTGTGAAAACAACACACGTGCAATGACCACTGGTTGATCCATACGTTGTTTGTGGAAAAGAACAAACATGCAATGAGTCTAGTCGATCCATGTGTGGTTTGTGGAAAAGAACACACATGCAATGTCTCTAGTGCTGGTTTGTGGTTTTAGTAGAAGAACAAACATGTAATTACTCAAATGGATCCATATGTGGTTTGTGGAAAGAACACACATGCAATGACTCTGGTTGATCCATATGTGTTTTGTGGAAAGAACACACATGCAATGTCCACTGGTGGATCCATGTGTGGTTTGTGGAAAAGAACACACATGCAATGACCACTTGTTAATCCATGTGTGGTTTGTGGAAAGAACACACATGCAACGACAGTGGTGGATCCATGTGTGGTTTGTGGAAAGAACAAACATGCAATGACTCTAGTGTTGGTTTAGTATAAGAACACACATGCAATGACTCTAGTGGTTGATCCATGTGTGGTTTGTGGAAATAACACATATGCAGTGACTCTAGTGGTTGATCCATGTGTGGTTTGTGGAAATAACACACATGCAATGACTCTAGTGGTTGATCCATGTGTGGTTTGTGGAAATAACACACATGCAATGACTCTAGTGGTTGATCCATGTGTGGTTTGTGGAAATAACACACATGCAATGACTGTAATGGATACATAAGTGGTTTGCGGAAAGAACACACATGCAATGACCACTGGTGGATCCATGTGTGGTTTGTGGAAAAGAACACACATGCAATGACCACTGGTTGATCCATGTGTGGTTTGTGGAAAGAACACACATGCAATGACAGTTGTGGATCCATGTGTGGTTTGTGAAAAGAACACACATGCAATGACTCTAGTGTTGGTTTTAGTATAAGAACACACATGAAATGACTCTAGTGGTTGATCCATGTGTGGTTTGTGGAAAGAACACACATGCAATGACTCTAGTGGTTGATCCATATGTGGCTTGTGGAAATAACACACATGCAATGACTCTAGTGGTTGATCCATGTGTGGTTTGTGGAAATAACACACATGCAATAACTCTAGTGGTTGATCCATGTGTGGTTTGTGGAAATAACACACATGCAATGACTCTAGTGGTTGATCCATGTGTGGTTTGTGGAAATAACACACATGCAATGACTGTAATGGATCCATAAGTTGTTTACGGGAAAGAACACACATGCAATGACCACTGGTTGATCCATATGTGGTTTGTGGAAAGAACACACATGCAATGACCACTGGTTGATCCATGTGTGGTTTGTGGAAAGAAAACACATGCAATGACAGTGGTGGATCCATGTGTGGTTTGTGGAAAGAACACACATGCAATAACTCTAGTGCTAGTTTTAGTATAAGAACATACATGCGATGACACTAGTGTGTCCACATGTCGTTTGTGAAAATAACACACATGCAATGACCACTGGTTGGTCCATAAGTTGTTTCTGGAAAAGAACGCACATGACATGAGTCTAGTGGATCCATGTGTGGTTTGTGAAAAGAACACACATGCAATGACCACTGGTTGATCCATAAGTTGTTTGTGGCAAAGAACACACATGCAATGACAGTGGTGGATCCATGTGTGGTTTGTGCAAAAGAACACACATGCAATGTCTCTAGTGCTGGTTTGTGGTTTTAGTATAAGAACAAACATGCAATTACTCAAATGGATCCATATGTGGTTTGTGGAAAGAACACACATGCAATGACTCTGGTTGATCCATATGTGTTTTGTGGAAAGAACACACATGCAATGTCCACTGGTGGATCCATGTGTGGTTTGTGGAAAAGAACACACATGCAATGACCACTTGTTAATCCATGTGTGGTTTGTGGAAAGAACACACATGCAACGACAGTGGTGGATCCATGTGTGGTTTGTGGAAAGAACAAACATGCAATGACTCTAGTGTTGGTTTTAGTATAAGAACACACATGCAATGACTCTAGTGGTTGATCCATGTGTGGTTTGTGGAAATAACACACATGCAATGACTCTAGTGGTTGATCCATGTGTGGTTTGTGGAAATAACACACATGCAATGACTCTAGTGGTTGATCCATGTGTGGTTTGTGGAAATAACACACATGCAATGACTCTAGTGGTTGATCCATGTGTGGTTTGTGGAAATAACACACATGCAATGACTCTAGTGGTTGATCCATGTGTGGTTTGTGTAAATAACACACATGCAATGACTGTAATGGATCCCTAAGTGGTTTATGGAAAAGAACACACATGAAATGACCACTGGTTGATCCATATGTGGTTTGTGGAAAGAACACACATGCAATGACCACTTGTTGATGCATGTGTGGTTTGTGGAAAGAACACACATGCAATGACTCTAGTGCTAGTTTTAGTATAAGAACACACATTCCATGACTCTAGTGGGTCCATATGTGGTTTGTGAAAAGAACACACATGCAATGACCACTGGTTGATCCATAAGTTGTTTGTGGCAAAGAACACACATGCAATGAGTCTAGTGGATCCATGTGTGGTTTGTGGAAAAAAGAACACACATGCAATGACTCTAGTGCTGGTTTGTGGTTTTAGTATAAGAACAAACATGCAATTACTCAAATGGATCCATATGTGGTTTATGGAAAGAACACACATGCAATGACTCTGGTTGATCCATATGTGGTTTGTGGAAAGAACACACGTCCAATGACCACTAGTGGATCCATGTGTGGTTTGTGGAAAAGAACACATGTGCAATGACCACTGGTTGATCCATGTGTGGTTCGTTGAAAGGACACACATGCAATGACAGTGGCGGATCCATGTTTGCTTTGTGAAAAGAACACACATGCAATGACTCTAGTGTTGGTTTTATTATAAGAACACACATGCAATGGCTCTAGTGGTTGATCCATGTGTGGTTTGTGGAAATAACACACATGTAATGACTCTAGTGGTTGATCCATGTGTGGTTTTAGTATAAGAACACACATGCAATGACTCTAGTGGTTGATCCATGTGTGGTTTGTGGAAATAACACACATGCAATGACTCTAGTGGTTGATCCATGTGTGGTTTGTGAAAATAACACACATGCAATGACTCTAGTGGTTGATCCATGTGTGGTTTGTGGAAATAACACACATGCAATGAGTCTAGTGGTTGATCCATGTGTGGTTTGTGGAAATAACACACATGCAATGACTATAATGGATCCATAAGTGGTTTATGGAAAAGAACACACATGCAATGACCAGTGGTTGATCCATATGTGGTTTGTGGAAAGAACACACATGCAATGACTCTAGTGGTTGATCCATGTGTGGTTTGCGGAAAGAAGACACATGCAATGACTCTAGTGCTAGTTTTAGTATAAGAACACACATGCGATGACTCTAGTGGGTCCACATGTGGATTGTGAAAAGAACACACATGCAATGACCACTGGTTGATCCATAAGTTGTTTGTGGAAAAGAACACACATGCAATGAGTCTAGTGGATCCATGTGTGGTTTGAGGAAAAGAACACACATGCAATGTCTCTATTGTTGGTTTGTGGTATTAGTATAAGAACAAACATGCAATTACTCAAATGGATCCATATGTGGTTTGTGGAAAGAACACACATGCAATGACTGTGGTTGATCCATATGTGGTTTGTGGAAAGAACACACATGCAATGTCCACTGGTGGATCCATGTGTGGTTTGTGGAAAAGAACACACATGCAATGACCACTGGTTGATCCATGTGTGGTTTGTGGAAATAACACACATGCAACGACAGTGGTAGATCCATGTTTGGTTTGTGAAAAGAACACACATGCAATGACTCTAGTGTTGGTTTTAGTATAAGAACACACATAGAATGACTCTAGTTGTTGATCCATGTGTGGTTTGTGGAAATAACACACATGCAATGACTCTAGTGGTTGATCCATGTGTGGTTTGTGGAAATAACACACATGCAATGACTCTAGTGGTTGATCCATGTGTGGTTTGTGTAAATAACACACATGCAATGACTGTAATGGATCCATAAGTGGTTTATGGAAAAGAACACACATGAAATGACCACTGGTTGATCCATATGTGGTTTGTGGAAAGAACACACATGCAATGACCACTTGTTGATGCATGTGTGGTCTGTGGAAAGAACACACATGCAATGACTCTAGTGCTAGTTTTAGTATAAGAACACACATTCCATGACTCTAGTGGGTCCATATGTGGTTTGTGAAAAGAACACACATGCAATGACCACTGGTTGATCTATAAGTTGTTTGTGGCAAAGAACACACATGCAATGAGTCTAGTGGATCCATGTGTGGTTTGTGGAAAAAAGAACACACATGCAATGACTCTAGTGCTAGTTTGTGGTTTTAGTATAAGAACAAACATGCAATTACTCAAATGGATCCATATGTGGTTTATGGAAAGAACACACATGCAATGACTCTGGTTGATCCATATGTGGTTTGTGGAAAGAACACACATCCAATGACCACTGGTGGATCCATGTGTGGTTTGTGGAAAAGAACACATGTGAAATGACCACTGGTTGATCCATGTGTGGTTCGTGGAAAGAACACACATGCAATGACAGTGGCGGATCCATGTTTGCTTTGTGGAAAGAACACACATGCAATGACTCTAGTGTTGGTTTTAGTATAAGAACACACATGCAATGGCTCTAGTGGTTGATCCATGTGTGGTTTGTGGAAATAACACACATGTAATGACTCTAGTGGTTGATCCATGTGTGGTTTTAGTATAAGAACACATATGCAATGACTCTAGTGGTTGATCCATGTGTGGTTTGTGGAAATAACACACATGCAATGACTCTAGTGGTTGATCCATGTGTGGTTTGTTAAAATAACACACATGCAATGACTCTAGTGGTTGATCCATGTGTGGTTTGTGGAAATAACACACATGCAATGAGTCTAGTGGTTGATCCATGTGTGGTTTGTGGAAATAACACACATGCAATGACTATAATGGATCCATAAGTGGTTTATGGAAAAGAACACACATGCAATGACCAGTGGTTGATCCATATGTGGTTTGTGGAAAAAACACACATGCAATGACTCTAGTGGTTGATCCATGTGTGGTTTGCAGAAAGAACACACATGCAATGACTCTAGTGCTAGTTTTAGTATAAGAACACACATGCGATGACTCTAGTGGGTCCAGATGTGGTTTGTGAAAAGAACACACATGCAATGACCACTGGTTGATCCATAAGTTGTTTGTGGAAAAGAACACACATGCAATGAGTCTAGTGGATCCATGTGTGGTTTGTGGAAAAGAACACACATGCAATGTCTCTAGTGTTGGTTTGTGGTTTTAGGTGTAAGAACAAACATGCAATTACTCAAATGGATCCATATGTGGTTTGTGGAAAGAACACACATGCAATGACTCTGGTTGATCCATATGTGGTTTGTGGAAAGAACACACATGCAATGTCCACTGGTGGATCCATGTGTGGTTTGTGGAAAAGAACACACATGCAATGACCACTGGTTGATCCATGTGTGGTTTGTGGAAATAACACACATGCAACGACAGTGGTGGATCCATGTGTGGTTTGTGAAAAGAACACACATGCAATGACTCTAGTGTTGGTTTTAGTATAAGAACACACATGCAATGACTCTAGTGGTTGATCCATCTGTGGTTTGTGGAAATAACACACATATAATGACTCTAGTGGTTGATCCATGTGTGGTTTGTGGAAATAACACACATGCAATGACTCTAGTGGTTGATCCATGTGTGGTTTGTGGAAATAACACACATGCAATGACTGTAATGGATACATAAGTGGTTTATGGAAAAGAACACACATGCAATGACCACTGGTTGATCCATATGTGGTTTGTGGAAAGAACACACATGCAAATACCACTTGTTGATCCATTTGTGGTTTGTGGAAAGAACACACATGCAATGATAGTGGTGGATCCATGTGTGGTTTGTGGATAGAACACACATGCAATGACTATAGTGCTAGTTTTAGTATAAGAACACACATGCAACGACTCTAGTGGGTCCACATGTGGTTTGTGAAAAGAACACACGTGCAATGACCACTGGTTGATCCATACGTTGTTTGTGGAAAAGAACACACATGCAATGAGTCTAGTGGATCCATGTGTGGTTTGTGGAAAAGAACACACATGCAATGACTCTAGTGCTGGTTTATGGTTTTAGTATAAGAACAAACATGCAATTACTCAAAAGGATCCATATGTGGTTTGTGGAAAGAACACACATGCAATGACTCTGGTTGATCCATATGTGGTTTGTGGAAAGAACACACATGCAATGTCCACTGGTGGATCCATGTGTGGTTTGTGGAAAAGAACACACATGCAATGACCACTGGTTGATCCATGTGTGGTTTGTGGAAATAACACACATGCAACGACAGTGGTGGATCCATGTGTGGTTTGTGAAAAGAACACACATGCAATGACTCTAGTGTTGGTTTTAGTATAAGAACACACATAGAATGACTCTAGTTGTTGATCCATGTGTGGTTTGTGGAAATAACACACATGCAATGACTCTAGTGGTTGATCCATGTGTGGTTTGTGGAAATAACACACATGCAATGACTCTAGTGGTTGATCCATGTGAGGTTTGTGTAAATAACACACATGCAATGACTGTAATGGATCCATAAGTGGTTTATGGAAAAGAACACACATGAAATGACCACTGGTTGATCCATGTGTGGTTTGTGGAAATAACACACATGCAACGACAGTGGTGGATCCATGTGTGGTTTGTGAAAAGAACACACATGCAATGACTCTAGTGTTGGTTTTAGTATAAGAACACACATGCAATGACTCTAGTGGTTGATCCATCTGTGGTTTGTGGAAATAACACACATATAATGACTCTAGTGGTTGATCCATGTGTGGTTTGTGGAAATAACACACATGCAATGACTCTAGTGGTTGATCCATGTGTGGTTTGTGGAAATAACACACATGCAATGACTGTAATGGATACATAAGTGGTTTATGGAAAAGAACACACATGCAATGACCACCGGTTGATCCATATGTGGTTTGTGGAAAGAACACACATGCAATGACCACTTGTTGATCCATTTGTGGTTTGTGGAAAGAACACACATGCAATGATAGTGGTGGATCCATGTGTGGTTTGTGGATAGAACACACATGCAATGACTATAGTGCTAGTTTTAGTATAAGAACACACATGCAACGACTCTAGTGGGTCCACATGTGGTTTGTGAAAACAACACACGTGCAATGACCACTGGTTGATCCATACGTTGTTTGTGGAAAAGAACACACATGCAATGAGTCTAGTCGATCCATGTGTGGTTTGTGGAAAAGAACACACATGCAATGTCTCTAGTGCTGGTTTGTGGTTTTAGTATAAGAACAAACATGTAATTACTCAAATGTATCCATATGTGGTTTGTGGAAAGGACACACATGCAATGACTCTGGTTGATCCATATGTGTTTTGTCGAAAGAACACACATGCAATGTCCACTGGTGGATACATGTGTGGTTTGTGGAAAAGAACACACATGCAATGACCACTTGTTAATCCATGTGTGGTTTGTGGAAAGAACACACATGCAACGACAGTGGTGGATCCATGTGTGGTTTGTGGAAAGAACAAACATGCAATGACTCTAGTGTTGGTTTTAGTATAAGAACACACATGCAATGACTCTAGTGGTTGATCCATGTGTGGTTTGTGGAAATAACACACATGCGATGACTCTAGTGGGTGATCCATGTGTGGTTTGTGGAAATAACACACATGCAATGACTCTAGTGGTTGATCCATGTGTGGTTTGTGGAAATAACACACATGCAATGACTCTAGT
Source organism: Avena insularis (assembly GCA_023614405.1). Lineage (NCBI taxonomy): Eukaryota > Viridiplantae > Streptophyta > Magnoliopsida > Poales > Poaceae > Avena > Avena insularis. Next base: position 333,993,430 of record CM042696.1, read on the forward strand.
GGTTGATCCATGTGTGGTTTGTGGAAATAACACACATGCAATGACTCTAGTGGTTGATCCATGTGTGGTTTGTGGAAATAACACATGCAATGACTCTAGTGGTTGATCCATGTGTGGTTTGTGGAAATAACACACATGCAATGACTCTAGTGGTTGATCCATGTGTGGTTTGTGGAAATAACACACATGCAATGACTGTAATGGATACATAAGTGGTTTGCGGAAAGAACACACATGAAATGACCACTGGTGGATCCAAGTGTGGTTTGTGGAAAAGAACACACATGCAATGACCACTGGTTGATCCATGTGTGGTTTGTGGAAAGAACACACATGCAATGACAGTTGTGGATCCATGTGTGGTTTGTGAAAAGAACACACATGCAATGACTCTAGTGTTTGTTTTAGTATAAGAACACACATGCAATGACTCTAGTGGTTGATCCATGTGTGGTTTGTGGAAAGAACACACATGCAATGACTCTAGTGGTTGATCCATATGTGGCTTGTGGAAATAACACACTTGCAATGACTCTAGTGGTTGATCCATGTGTGGTTTGTGGAAATAACACACATGCAATAACTCTAGTGGTTGATCCATGTGTGGCTTGCGGAAATAACACACATGCAATGACTCTAGTGGTTGATCCATGTGTGGTTTGTGGAAATAACACACATGCAATGACTGTAATGGATCCATAAGTTGTTTACGGGAAGAACACATGCAATGACCACTGGTTAATCCATATGTGGTTTGTGGAAAGAACACACATGCAATGACCACTGGTTGATCCATGTGTGGTTTGTGGAAGAAAAACACATGCAATGACAGTGGTGGATCCATGTGTGGTTTGTGGAAAGAACACACATGCAATAACTCTAGTGCTAGTTTTAGTATAAGAACATACATGCGATGACTCTAGTGTGTCCACATGTCGTTTGTGAAAATAACACACATGCAATGACCACTGGTTGGTCCATAAGTTGTTTCTGGAAAAGAACACACATGCAATGAGTCTAGTGGATCCATGTGTGGTTTGTGAAAAGAACACACATGCAATGACCACTAGTTGATCCATAAGTTGTTTGTGGCAAAGAACACACATGCAATGACAGTGGTTGATCCATGTGTTGTTTGTGGAAATAACACACATGCAATGACTCTAGTGGTTGATCCATGTGTGGTTTGTGGAAATAACACACATGCAATGACTGTAATGGATACATAAGTGGTTTGCGGAAAGAACACACATGAAATGACCACTGGTGGATCCAAGTGTGGTTTGTGGAAAAGAACACACATGCAATGACCACTGGTGGATCCATGTGTGGTTTGTGAAAAGAACACACATGCAATGACTCTAGTGTTGGTTTTAGTATAAGAACACACATGCAATGACTCTAGTGGTTGATCCATGTATGGTTTGTGGAAAGAACACACATGCAATGACTCTAGTGGTTGATCCATATGTGGCTTGTGGAAATAACACACTTGCAATGACTCTAGTGGTTGATCCATGTGTGGTTTGTGGAAATAACACACATGCAATAACTCTAGTGGTTGATCCATGTGTGGCTTGCGGAAATAACACACATGCAATGACTCTAGTGGTTGATCCATGTGTGGTTTGTGGAAATAACACACATGCAATGACTGTAATGGATCCATAAGTGGTTTACAGGAAAGAACACACATGCAATGACCACTGGTTAATCCATATGTGGTTTATGGAAAGAACACACATGCAATGACCACTGGTTGATCCATGTGTGGTTTGTGGAAAGAAAACACATGTAATGACAGTGGTGGATCCATGTGTGGTTTGTGGAAAGAACACACATGCAATAACTCTAGTGCTAGTTTTAGTATAAGAACATACATGCGATGACTCTAGTGTGTCCACATGTCGTTTGTGAAAATAACACACATGCAATGACCACTGGTTGGTCCATAAGTTGTTTCTGGAAAAGAACACACATGCAATGAGTCTAGTGGATCCATGTGTGGTTTGTGAAAAGAACACACATGCAATGACCACTAGTTGATCCATAAGTTGTTTGTGGCAAAGAACACACATGCAATGACAGTGGTTGATCCATGTGTGGTTTGTGCAAAAGAACACACATGCAATGTCTCTAGTGCTGGTTTGTGGTTTTAGTATAAGAACAAACATGTAATTACTCAAATGGATCCATATGTGGTTTGTGGAAAGAACACACATGCAACGACAGTGGTGGATCCATGTGTGGTTTGCGAAAAGAACACACATGCAATGACTCTAGTGTTGGTTTTAGTATAAGACAACACATGCAATGACTCTAGTGGTTGATCCATATGTGGCTTGTGGAAATAACACACTTGCAATGACTCTAGTGGTTGATCCATGTGTGGTTTGTGGAAATAACACACATGCAATAACTCTAGTGGTTGATCCATGTGTGGCTTGCGGAAATAACACACATGCAATGACTCTAGTGGTTGATCCATGTGTGGTTTGTGGAAATAACACACATGCAATGACTGTAATGGATCCATAAGTGGTTTACGGGAAAGAACACACATGCAATGACCACTGGTTAATCCATATGTGGTTTGTGGAAAGAACACACATGCAATGACCACTGGTTGATCCATGTGTGGTTTGTGGAAAGAAAACACATGCAATGACAGTGGTGGATCCATGTGTGGTTTGTGGAAAGAACACACATGCAATAACTCTAGTGCTAGTTTTAGTATAAGAACATACATGCGATGACTCTAGTGTGTCCACATGTCGTTTGTGAAAATAACACACATGCAATGACCACTGGTTGGTCCATAAGTTGTTTCTGGAAAAGAACACACATGCAATGAGTCTAGTGGATCCATGTGTGGTTTGTGAAAAGAACACACATGCAATGACCACTAGTTGATCCATAAGTTGTTTGTGGCAAAGAACACACATGCAATGACAGTGGTTGATCCATGTGTTGTTTGTGGAAATAACACACATGCAATGACTCTAGTGGTTGATCCATGTGTGGTTTGTGGAAATAACACACATGCAATGACTGTAATGGATACATAAGTGGTTTGCGGAAAGAACACACATGAAATGACCACTGGTGGATCCAAGTGTGGTTTGTGGAAAAGAACACACATGCAATGACCACTGGTTGATCCATGTGTGGTTTGTGGAAAGAACACACATGCAAGGACAGTTGTGGATCCATGTGTGGTTTGTGAAAAGAACACACATGCAATGACTCTAGTGTTGGTTTTAGTATAAGAACACACATGCAATGACTCTAGTGGTTGATCCATGTATGGTTTGTGGAAAGAACACACATGCAATGACTCTAGTGGTTGATCCATATGTGGCTTGTGGAAATAACACACTTGCAATGACTCTAGTGGTTGATCCATGTGTGGTTTGTGGAAATAACACACATGCAATAACTCTAGTGGTTGATCCATGTGTGGCTTGCGGAAATAACACACATGCAATGACTCTAGTGGTTGATCCATGTGTGGTTTGTGGAAATAACACACATGCAATGACTGTAATGGATCCATAAGAGGTTTACGGGAAAGAACACACATGCAATGACCACTGGTTAATCCATATGTGGTTTATGGAAAGAACACACATGCAATGACCACTGGTTGATCCATGTGTGGTTTGTGGAAAGAAAACACATGTAATGACAGTGGTGGATCCATGTGTGGTTTGTGGAAAGAACACACATGCAATAACTCTAGTGCTAGTTTTAGTATAAGAACATACATGCGATGACTCTAGTGTGTCCACATGTCGTTTGTGAAAATAACACACATGCAATGACCACTGGTTGGTCCATAAGTTGTTTCTGGAAAAGAACACACATGCAATGAGTCTAGTGGATCCATGTGTGGTTTGTGAAAAGAACACACATACAATGACCACTAGTTGATCCATAAGTTGTTTGTGGCAAAGAACACACATGCAATGACAGTGGTTGATCCATGTGTGGTTTGTGCAAAAGAACACACATGCAATGTCTCTAGTGCTGGTTTGTGGTTTTAGTATAAGAACAAACATGTAATTACTCAAATGGATCCATATGTGGTTTGTGGAAAGAACACACATGCAACGACAGTGGTGGATCCATGTGTGGTTTGTGAAAAGAACACACATGCAATGACTCTAGTGTTGGTTTTAGTATAAGACAACACATGCAATGACTATAGTGGTTGATCCATGTGTGGTTTGTGGAAATAACACACATGCAATGACTCTAGTGGTTGATCCATGTGTGGTTTGTGGAACTAACACACATGCAATGACTCTAGTGGTTGATCCATGTGTGGTTTGTGGAAATAACACACATGCAATGACTGTAATGGATACATAAGTGGTTCATGGAAAAGAACACACATGCAATGACCACTGGTTGATCCATATGTGGTTTGTGGAAAGAACACACATGCAATGACCATTTGTTGATCCATGTGTGGTTTGTGGAAAGAACACACATGCAATGACAGTGGTGGATCCATGTGTGGTTTGTGGATAGAACACACATGCAATGACTCTAGTGCTAATTTTAGTATAAGAACACACATGCAATGACTCCAGTGCTAGTTTTAGTATAAGAACACACATGCAATGACCACTGGTTGATCCATAAGTTGTTTGTGGAAAAGACCACACATGCAATAAGTCTAGTGGATCCATGTGTGGATTGTGGAAAAGAACACACATGCAATGACTCTAGTGCTGGTTTGTGGTTTTCGTATAAGAAAAAACATGCAATTTCTCAAATGAATCCATATGTGGTTTGTGGAAAGAACACACATGCAATGACCACTGGTGGATCCATGTGTGGTTTGTGGAAAAGAACACACATGCAATGACCACTGGTTGATCCATGTGTGGTTTGTGGAAAGAACACACAGGCAATGACAGTGGTGGATCCATGTGTGGTTTGTGAAAAAGAACACACATGCAATGACTCTAGTATTGGTTTTAGTATAAGAACACACATGGAATGACTCTAGTGTTGGTTTTAGTATAAGAACACACATGCAATGACTCTAGTGGTTGATCCATGTGTGGTTTGTGGAAAGAACACACATGCAATGACTCTAGTGGTTGATCCATATGTGGCTTGTGGAAATAACACACTTGCAATGACTCTAGTGGTTGATCCATGTGTGGTTTGTGGAAATAACACACATGCAATAACTCTAGTGGTTGATCCATGTGTGGCTTGCGGAAATAACACACATGCAATGACTCTAGTGGTTGATCCATGTGTGGTTTGTGGAAATAACACACATGCAATGACTGTAATGGATCCATAAGTGGTTTACGGGAAAGAACACACATGCAATGACCACTGGTTAATCCATATGTGGTTTGTGGAAAGAACACACATGCAATGACCACTGGTTGATCCATGTGTGGTTTGTGGAAAGAAAACACATGCAATGACAGTGGTGGATCCATGTGTGGTTTGTGGAAAGAACACACATGCAATAACTCTAGTGCTAGTTTTAGTATAAGAACATACATGCGATGACTCTAGTGTGTCCACATGTCGTTTGTGAAAATAACACACATGCAATGACCACTGGTTGGTCCATAAGTTGTTTCTGGAAAAGAACACACATGCAATGAGTCTAGTGGATCCATGTGTGGTTTGTGAAAAGAACACACATGCAATGACCACTAGTTGATCCATAAGTTGTTTGTGGCAAAGAACACACATGCAATGACAGTGGTTGATCCATGTGTTGTTTGTGGAAATAACACACATGCAATGACTCTAGTGGTTGATCCATGTGTGGTTTGTGGAAATAACACACATGCAATGACTGTAATGGATACATAAGTGGTTTGCGGAAAGAACACACATGAAATGACCACTGGTGGATCCAAGTGTGGTTTGTGGAAAAGAACACACATGCAATGACCACTGGTGGATCCATGTGTGGTTTGTGAAAAGAACACACATGCAATGACTCTAGTGTTGGTTTTAGTATAAGAACACACATGCAATGACTCTAGTGGTTGATCCATGTATGGTTTGTGGAAAGAACACACATGCAATGACTCTAGTGGTTGATCCATATGTGGCTTGTGGAAATAACACACTTGCAATGACTCTAGTGGTTGATCCATGTGTGGTTTGTGGAAATAACACACATGCAATAACTCTAGTGGTTGATCCATGTGTGGCTTGCGGAAATAACACACATGCAATGACTCTAGTGGTTGATCCATGTGTGGTTTGTGGAAATAACACACATGCAATGACTGTAATGGATCCATAAGAGGTTTACGGGAAAGAACACACATGCAATGACCACTGGTTAATCCATATGTGGTTTATGGAAAGAACACACATGCAATGACCACTGGTTGATCCATGTGTGGTTTGTGGAAAGAAAACACATGTAATGACAGTGGTGGATCCATGTGTGGTTTGTGGAAAGAACACACATGCAATAACTCTAGTGCTAGTTTTAGTATAAGAACATACATGCGATGACTCTAGTGTGTCCACATGTCGTTTGTGAAAATAACACACATGCAATGACCACTGGTTGGTCCATAAGTTGTTTCTGGAAAAGAACACACATGCAATGAGTCTAGTGGATCCATGTGTGGTTTGTGAAAAGAACACACATACAATGACCACTAGTTGATCCATAAGTTGTTTGTGGCAAAGAACACACATGCAATGACAGTGGTTGATCCATGTGTGGTTTGTGCAAAAGAACACACATGCAATGTCTCTAGTGCTGGTTTGTGGTTTTAGTATAAGAACAAACATGTAATTACTCAAATGGATCCATATGTGGTTTGTGGAAAGAACACACATGCAACGACAGTGGTGGATCCATGTGTGGTTTGTGAAAAGAACACACATGCAATGACTCTAGTGTTGGTTTTAGTATAAGACAACACATGCAATGACTATAGTGGTTGATCCATGTGTGGTTTGTGGAAATAACACACATGCAATGACTCTAGTGGTTGATCCATGTGTGGTTTGTGGAACTAACACACATGCAATGACTCTAGTGGTTGATCCATGTGTGGTTTGTGGAAATAACACACATGCAATGACTGTAATGGATACATAAGTGGTTCATGGAAAAGAACACACATGCAATGACCACTGGTTGATCCATATGTGGTTTGTGGAAAGAACACACATGCAATGACCATTTGTTGATCCATGTGTGGTTTGTGGAAAGAACACACATGCAATGACAGTGGTGGATCCATGTGTGGTTTGTGGATAGAACACACATGCAATGACTCTAGTGCTAATTTTAGTATAAGAACACACATGCAATGACTCCAGTGCTAGTTTTAGTATAAGAACACACATGCAATGACCACTGGTTGATCCATAAGTTGTTTGTGGAAAAGACCACACATGCAATAAGTCTAGTGGATCCATGTGTGGATTTTGGAAAAGAACACACATGCAATGACTCTATTGCTGGTTTGTGGTTTTCGTATAAGAAAAAACATGCAATTTCTCAAATGAATCCATATGTGGTTTGTGGAAAGAACACACATGCAATGACCACTGGTGGATCCATGTGTGGTTTGTGGAAAAGAACACACATGCAATGACCACTGGTTGATCCATGTGTGGTTTGTGGAAAGAACACACAGGCAATGACAGTGGTGGATCCATGTGTGGTTTGTGAAAAAGAACACACATGCAATGACTCTAGTATTGGTTTTAGTATAAGAACACACATGGAATGACTCTAGTGTTGGTTTTAGTATAAGAACACACATGCAATGACTCTAGTGGTTGATCCATGTGTGGTTTGTGGAAATAACACACATGCAATGACTCTAGTGGTTGATCCATGTGTGGTTTGTGGAAATAACACACATGCAATGACTCTAGTGGTTGATCCATGTGTGGTTTGTGGAAATAACACACATGCAATGACTCTAGTGGTTGAACCAGGTGTGGTTTGTGGAAATAACACACATGCAATGACTCTAGTGGTTGATCCACGTGTGGTTTGTGGAAATAACACACATGCAATGACTATAATGGATCCACAAGTTGTTTATGGAAAAGAACACACATGCAATGACCACTGGTTGATCCATATGTGGTTTGTGGAAAGAACACACATGCAATGACTCTAGTGGTTGATCCATGTGTGGTTTGTGGAAAGAACACACATGCAATGACTCTAGTGCTAGTTTTAGTATAAGAACACACATGCGATGACTCTAGTGCGTCGACATGTGGTTTGTGAAAACAACACACATGCAATGACCACTGGTTGATCCATAAGTTGTTTGTGGAAAAGAATAGACATGCAATGAGTCGAGTGAATCCATGTGTGGTTTGTGGAAAAGAACACACATGCAATGACTCTAGTGCTGGTTTGTGGTTTTAGTATAAGAACAAACATGCAATTACTCAAATGGATCTATATGTGGTTTGTGGAAAGAACACACATGCAATGACTCTGGTTGATCCATATGTGATTTGAGGAAAGAACACACATGCAATGTCCCTGGTGGATCCATGTGTGGTTTGTGGAAAAGAACACACATGCAATGACCACTGGTTGATCCATGTGTTGTTTGTGGAAAGAACACACATGCAATGACAGTGGTGGATCCATGTGTGGTTTGTGAAAAGAACACACATGCAATGACTCTAGTGTCGGTTTTAGTATAAGAACACACATGCAATGACTCTAGTTGTTGAATCATGTGTGGTTTGTGGAAATAACACACATGCAATGACTCTAGTGGTTGATCCATGTGTGGTTTGTGGAAAAGACACACATGCAATGACTCTAGTGGTTGATCCATGTGTGGTTTGTGTAAATTGTTGGAGATATGCCCAAGAGGCAATAATAAAGTGGTTATTATCATATCTTCACACTTATGATAAATGTTTACATACCATGCTATAATTGTATTAACCGGAAACATTAATACTTGTGTGATTTGTAAACTAAAATAAGAGTCCCTAGTAAAGCCTCTTGTTAAACTAGCTTGTTGGTTAATATATGATCATTGTTTCCTGATCATGAACATAGAGATGTTATTAACAACAGGGTCATATCATTAGGAGAATGATGTGATGGACATACTCCTATAGATAAGCGTAGCATAAAGATCAAGTCATTTCAATAGTTCAATTGCTATATGCTTTCTGATACATAGTAACCTAATTCCTTCGACCATGAGATCATGCATATCACCTTTACTGGATGGATGCTTTGATGTCGTCAAACACCACACCGTAACAGGGTGGCTATAAAGGTGGCTTTGAGTGTTCGGAAAGTATTGGTTGAAACACATGGATCAAGAGTGGGATTTGTCCATCCACATGACGGATAGATATTCTCTGGGCCCTCTCGGTGAAATGTCATCCAATTAGCTTGCAAGCATGTGACTTGGTCACAAGGGATCACATATCACGGGAACGAGAAAAGAGTACTTATCGATGTGAGGTTGAACTAGGTATGCGAGATACCAAGCGATCATAACCTCGGATAAACATATATCGTGAGACAAAGGGAAATTGGTATCGTATGTAAGTGGTTCATTCGATGCAAAGTAATCAGAAATATGTAGAGCCATATGAATTTCCAGATTCCTCTATTGGTTATTGTTGAGAAGTGTCTCGATCATGTCCGCATAATTCACGAACCGTAGGGAGACACATAAGGATTGACGTTGTTTGAGTAGTTATGGTATTATGAGAAAGAGACCGAATGTTGTTGGTCTCGGATGGGATCCGGGATATCACGAGGTGATCCGGAATGGTCCGGAGAATAAGATTCATATAAGGAAAGTCCCATTTGAGTTGGGGAATGGTTAGGTGTTTTCATGGAACATTCTAGAAGGTCCGAATGTCGGAACTCCGGAAGGGAAGGGTACATGAATGTGTCATTGTAAGTTGGAATGATTGCATCATGTACTAAGTGTTCTCGCTGTCCAAAATAAAGGGTTTATTTAAATCCTAAATTGAAAAGTCAAACGGCTAGTTTGAAAGTCAAACGGCAATTTTGGGAAGTGGGAAAAGAGGAGTATGAAACCGAGTTGGGGAGGGAGACCTCCTCCAGCCGGCCAACTCAATGCCGAGTTGGGGAGGGACTCCTCCCTCCCCTGGCAGCCCTCCCACCTATATAAGGAGGGGCAGGGCTCCCCTCCTTACACACAATAGTTCCTATCCTCTAGACCTAAACCCTAGACCTAAACCCCGGTTTAGAGCTATTTCGGTTTAGAGCCTTCTAATTGGTTTAGAGCCTTCTAATTGGTGTGTCTAATTACTAGACCACTAATAGCCTCTCTCATAAGCTCCACCATACTGCTTGGCTTAAGGCGAAGCCTGCGAGATCTCCCCTACCTCCGTACCACGCCGTTGTCAGCCGGAATCGCGAGGAGAGTGCTACAACCTCCGCTTTCTTTGGAACAAGGGAGAGGAAGGTCTTCGAAAATCAACGCAGACCGACTGTGAGGGGCCGCTTGAGCGTGGCGCTGGAAGGATCGTCTGTGATCTTGAGATCGGAAGAGCGACTACATCACCCACGAGAATCTGCTCTCGTTAACCGCTTTGGAATCTTCGAGGGTGAGTTCCTCTATCGACTCGTTGCTACAATCTAGTAGATAGATCTTGGCTTGTTTGTTTGTATGCGATAGAAAATTTTTGTTTTCCATGCTACGAACCCCTACATAAATAACACACATGCAAAGACTGTAATGGATCCATAAGTGGTTTATGGAAAAGAACACACATGCAATGACCACTGGTTGATCCATATGTGGTTTGTGGAAAGAACACACATGCAATGACCACTTGTTGATGCATGTGTGGTTTGTGGAAAGAACACACATGCAATGAATCTAGTGCTACTTTTAGTATAAGAACACACATTCCATGACTCTAGTGGGTCCATATGTGGTTTGTGAAAAGAACACACATGCAATGACCACTGGTTGATCCATAAGTTGTTTGTGGCAAAGAACACACATGCAATGAGTCTAGTGGATCCATGTGTGGTTTGTGGAAAAAAGAACACACATGCAATGACTCTAGTGCTGGTTTGTGGTTTTAGTATAAGAACAAACATGCAATTACTCAAATGGATCCATATGTGGTTTATGGAAAGAACACACATGCAATGACTCTGGTTGATCCATATGTGGTTTGTGGAAAGAACACACATCCAATGACCACTGGTGGATCCATGTGTGGTTTGTGGAAAAGAACACACGTGCAATGACCACTGGTTGATCCATGTGTGGTTCGTGGAAAGAACACACATGCAATGACAGTGGCGGATCCATGTTTGCTTTGTGAAAAGAACACACATGCAATGACTCTAGTGTTGGTTTTATTATAAGAACACACATGCAATGTCTCTAGTGGTTGATCCATGTGTGGTTTGTGGAAATAACACACATGTAATGACTCTAGTGGTTGATCCATGTGTGGTTTTAGTATAAGAACACACATGCAATGCCTCTAATGGTTGATCCATGTGTGGTTTGTGGAAATAACACACATGCAATGACTCTAGTGGTTGATCCATGTGTGGTTTGTGGAAATAACACACATGCAATGACTCTAGTGGTTGATCCATGTGTGGTTCGTGGAAATAACACACATGCAATGACTCTAGTGGTTGATCCATGTGTGGTTTGTGGAAAGAACACACATCCAATGACCACTTGTTGATCCATGTGTAGTTTGTGGAAAGAACACACATGCAATGACAGTGGTGGATCCATGTGTGGTTTGTGGATAGAACACACATGCAATGACTCTAGTGCTAGTTTTAGTATAATAACACACATGCAATGACTCTAGTGGGTCCACATGTGGTTTGTGAAAAGAACACACATGCAATGACCTTTGGTTGATCCATAAGTTGTTTGTGGAAAAGAACACACATGCAATGAGTCTAGTGGATCCATGTGTGGTTTGTGGAAAAGAACACACATGCAATGACTCTAGTGCTGGTTTGTGGTTTGTGGAAAAGAACACACATGCAATGACTCTAGTGCTGGTTTGTGGTTTTAGTATAAGAACAAACATGCAATTCAAATGGATCCATATGTGGTTTGTGGAAAGAACACACATGCAATGACTGGTTGATCCATATGTGGTTTGTGGAAAGAACACACATGCAATAACCACTGGTAGATCCATGTGTGGTTTGTGGAAAAGAACACACATGCAATGACCACTGGTCGATCCATGTGTGATTTGTGGAAAGAACACACATGCAATTACAGTAGTGGATCCATGTGTGGTTTGTGAAAAGAACACACATGCAATGACACTTGTGTATCCAAATGTGGTTTGTGGAAACAACACACATGCAATGAACTCTAGTGGATACATATGTGGTTTGTGGAAAGAACACACATGCAATGAACTCTAGTGGATCTATCTTGGCATAATTTGATGTATGCCATGATGCATTTCATTGTAAAAGACACCCACTTTCCATTTTTATTCTACTCAGCTTTGCCCCCCCCTCTCTCTCTCTCTTTCGTAGAAGCCCAAACATGTGCCCACTCTGTCTGCTACGCCCTCATTGGTTGTCATAGTTGTCACGCGGATCGTGCGCACCAACCGTTGATCCTGTGTGATCCAATGAGGCTCGTTGCACACGTCGTGCCCTTCACAGGACAACGCGAGACAGCATGGACGTCTCCCTCAACGAGACTTCTACAAGAAGGAACACGATGTCGTCCATGGAAAAAGTGGTTGAGTGGTCATGTCATGTTTAATCTAGTATGCAAAGGCTACAAGTATACTACACGACAACTGGTGATCCACGGACCACCGGCTATACCATTTTTACTATGCAGCACGCCTGGACTCTCACTTTCGTCAGGCCCCCACCACACGAACCTTCCACGCGGTAGCCGCAACCGGAAGAGCTGTCAACCTGGGCCCTCGAGGAGGCCTAAACGTCCCCGCATTAAAAACCCAGCCTATCGGGTCCTCCATTCGCACTCATCCACTACTCTCTCCTCCCTATCTAGCAAAACACCACAATCTTGAACATACTTGAATGAACCTTCTCCATGAAACCAGTGCGTGGGGGTGAGTGTCCCGGCATCTCCACCGGGGTGGTGCTTCATGCGGCAGATCTGGAGGAGCATCACGCAGCACAGGCCGAGGAGGACGTGCAGTTCAACCCCTTGGGGGACCATGTGCACGCCGGTGCTGACGACTTCGGAGGCGCCGATGAGGGCGTGGAGTTCGACGAACACGCTCCGCTCGTGTACCCAGAGGTACATCTATTTCTACATGTTTCATATTTTCTGCTCGAGCTTAATCTATCCAGGCGTCATAAAAAATCTAGTCCTAATGATTAGATGCAACGTCCGAACTGGTAGATGGAGAGATATAGTCTGTTCTGAATGAATCCACATTATTTATTTATTAATAAGTTACCAAGAACACAAACCACATTAATTTAGTAGCGAGCTAGGGAGACGACCGTAATGAACTGCTGAACCTGTATAGACATGTTATTGCATCGAAAGTAACTTGGAATGGTGGAAGGAATATATATTTATTATTTTGCTCATTTCGGTTTGTATTCTATACATTACAAGTGTATTCAAGTGAGATGGACTCTGACAAGGAGACCAGGGACAACAAGAGCTGCCATGTCATGAAGAAGCTCAAGAGCGGGATAATCCCTTTCCGCACTCGACTTGGGGAGCTCAGGTGCCCTTTCTATAAGAAAGGAGTCAGCCCGAGGATTGCCAGCTTGATTCCACATGCGGTTGGCATCGGTAAAAGCCCGACTAGTAAACACAAGTCGGCGACCAAGGCTAAGCACGCTGCTTATGGCAAGTTCCCGAGGGAGTATGTCAACACCGGCCTAGTGTCCCCTTACATAGGAATCAACAACTCCTAGCCGACCAACCCCGTCACTGTGTTGGCCCGGCCACTAATAATATTTAGTTCTCTTACCGTATCAAGACCCTTAAACTATGTGGATTTCTATTTTCGTACCCTTCAAAATATATTCAAGTTCATCTGTTTATGTTGTTAAAGTTCCGGTGGCATACTCGTTGTTTTGCATGGAAAGAGGGGTGCCCCCGATAGATATAAGGGTTATCATGTCCGCTAGATCACAAAGGATCAACGGTTGGTGGAAAAAAATGAGTACAACTGAATCGCCATGTGTAACACCCCGTCCACTCCTAGGCCCAGGGGGTGTCACTCCTGGCATCTTAATAGGATATCTAGACTGGCCCCACAGACCAACACTAGTCTTTTCTGTGCACTTTGTCCTCACTCATGTGCGGCACCCGGTTACCCACTTCCTGGTCGGTCACCCATCCTAGAATTGCTCTAGGCCAAGCACGCTTAACCTTAGAGTTCTTTTCAAATGAGCTTCCGAAAAAGAAGTTGCAACTTGTTGGTATGAGTATTCTATCAATCCTATTAAGCCATGTGCCTGGTCTCACATACACCCACCCTTTAGAAGATCGATGCTCTCATCGATCAAGCACACCCCAGGAACGTTCCCTCTTGGCACGCGTCTATGCGTCTAGTGTCGGCACATGTGCCATGCCGTGTCCACTCTGGGCCACATGTGCCATGCTCCACATGTCCCGCCACTAACCCGCACACACCCGTGTAATCGCAAGGGTTGGCTCTGATACCACTTTGTAACACCCCCTCCACTCCTGGGCCCGAGGGGTGTCACTCCTGGCAGCTTAATAGGATATCTAGACTGGCCCCACAGACCAACACTAGTCTTTTCTGCGCACTTTGTCCTCACTCGTGTGCACCCGGTTACCCACTTCCCGGTCGGTCACCCATCCTAGAATTGCTCTAGGCCAAGCACGCTTAACCTTAGAGTTCTTTTCGAATGAGCTTCCGGAAAAGAAGTTGCAACTTGTTGGTATGAGTATTCTATCAATCCTATTAAGCCATGTGCCTGGTCTCACACATGTGAACATTGACTACATGACACTTCACCTATATAGGCCTAGGGGAATGCATTGTGTATTTGGCTACTAATCGTAGGGGTTGCCGGAGTGACAGAAACCTGAACCCCCGTTAGGAAACCATTGCACAAGAGACGTAAGGGTCTTAGAGTTTAAAGATGTGGTTAGGTTTCTACCTTAATTACTTTCTTGTACTTACGGATGTTTGCAAGGGGTATAATCACAAGTACGTATTAGTCTTGGATGGGGCGGTACATTAGCACTGGTTCACCCACACAACACTTAGCAAGCTAAAGAAGATTAATCAACTATATGAAGCGAAAGCACTTGACAGTCTTCCCATGTGTCCTCGAGAACATTTGGTCATTTTAAGTAATACAACCGGCTTGTCCTTTGCTGCATAAAGGATTGGGCCACTTGCTGCATTTATTCCTACTGTCTTTTATTTACTCGTACTTTGTTTACTTGCTTTATCAAAAAACCCTAAAAATCCGTTTGCTAAGTATTTGCAGAGAATTCCTGATCCATACCACTACCCAGCACCTTCTGCTCCTCGTTGGGTTCGACACTCTTACTTATAGAAAATACTGCGATACACCCCCTATACTTGTGGGTCATCAAGACTATCTGGCGCCATTGCCGGGGAGTGAAGCGCTATTGGAGAGTGGAACTGGTAAAGGAAACTTCTACTGTGAGTATTGTTTACTACTGTTAGTTGCTTTATTTTCGTTAGGGATAATTCGCTGAGTTTCTTATTTGGTAATGCTACTACCACTGCTAAGGTAGTAGATAAGCCACCACCTGCTGAGAATGATGTTTTCAAAATACCTACAAGAATTATTGATCGTGTTATAGATACCTACTATGTTGGGGATGGAACTGTCCATCTCGGTGATCATTTACTCTTTATACACGAATTATGCGGGTTGTTCAAGTGTGGAGGTATTACTATAGATCAAGTTAAGAAGAAATTATTCTCATTATCGTTGAAAGGAAGAGCTGAGGAATGGTATAAGCTGCTGAAGAATAGTCAAGCTATGGAATGGGAGTAAATAGTGCCTCTCTTTTATTCAAAGTTTTATCCTCCTAGTGAGATTCATAAAGATTGGAATCAAATATACAACTTTTGGCCTCTTGATGGAGAGAGTACAACTCAAGCTTGGGGGAGATTGAAGTTACTAATGCTCAAATATCCCATTCATGAGCTCCCCAACAATATTATTATCAATAACTTTTATGCAAGGCTCCCTCTACATGAGAAGGATTTATTGGATGCTTCTTGTGCTGGATCATTCACTCGCATGGAAGAAGAAGCTAAATGGGATCTTCTGGACAATATTCAAGACAATGCTGAAGCTTGGGAGAATGACAAAGGTAGAAAGTCATGTATAAATTATGATTATGAATGCATCGAATCTTTTATAGGAACCGATGACTTTCAAAATATTAAAAATGCTTATGGTCTAGACTCTCAAGCTATTGCTTCTTATTTTAAGGCTTTTGCTTCCTATATTGAAGTGCCTAAAAACAAGTGGAATAAGTATCATGAACCTTATAAAGATGTTGCTAAGAGTGTTCCTGCAAGAAATACTGAAGTTTATACTGCTAATCATGTTTTACCTGAACCTTATATTGAGAAAATGCCTTTTCCAGTTAAGGTAAAGGAACATTCTATGATAGCTAATATGGTTAATGAAAGTATGAGTAAAGCTATTGAACCTGATAAACAAATGGTTGATGAACCTATAATAGCAAGTGTGAAAGACTTTGTCACTAAATATGAAAAAGAGGGACACCCTATCCTTTGAAAGGATACCTCTAATATTGTTTCACATAGTAGTGTTATGAGAGCTAGTATTTCTGTGTTTTCTGTTAGAATAAGTGATCATTGCTATGATGGTCCTTATGATAGCTATATTGTTAAGTTTATGCATGATGCTGAAAGTTACTATGAAAGAGGGAAAAGTGTTCTTATGCATCTCAATAATATCAAGTTTCCTCGCTTTATGCTGAAAGTTTTTATGTTGCACTTCTTTTGCCTTCTTATGCAAGTTGCCTCTGGTTTCAAGAACTTGTTCGTTTACAAAATTCCCTTGCATAGGAAGTCGGTTAGACTTAAATGTGTGTGTGTGTTTTGCTTCGTATGCTCTCTTTCACTTCAATTCATATCCCTATGAGAGCTTCTTCAAAATTATCATGCCCATCTTAAAGGCTATAAAGAAAGAGCTTTATGGGAGACAACCCAATTTGTTTTTGCTTTCAGTTTGTTTTTTGCTTCTTTGAGTCTTGGAAGTTATTACTTCGGTAATAACCGCTCCTTATCCGTTTTGTTTGGTTTTTGTGTCAAGATCAACCTCTAATGAGAGAGAAGTAATATTTGGGGAAGTTGTTGTCCCGAAACTGATTTTTTGTGCTTCACCGTAAAAATTCGTGAGAGATCTCTGTATGTCGGATTGAGCTGTAATTTTTTGTGATTCTGCCCCAGGTTGTTATTTAACTTTCTTTAGTTTTGAAATTTTTTATTTGAGCAACATAAGATTTTCGAAACAATTGATCTTTACCTCCTGGTCTGTTTTGACAGATTTAGCCACTCTTGCATTTGCTTCTTTATTCGATCTCCTTTTTGAATTCTTTTTGGGTTTTCGGAAGGATTTACTTCAGTAGCTTTTGTTTTGATGGTTTTCAGTTGAAGTTGGACTCAAAAGGTTTTATCACTTCACTTATACTAATGTTGCTAATGAGAACTGTGTGAAGTTTTGTGTGAAAGAAATTTCCAGGAAGTGGAGACAATGGTGTAATAAGGAAGAGAAGGGTTTTATGACTCAAGTAATAAGTGTATGAAGATGAATATATTGATGTTATTCAAGTGGTGACTCCGAAAGAATCTACTAGATACCAAATTCAGAGACCTACAGAGTCTGTTTTCAAATAGGTAACAGTTCTGGTAAGAAAAGTTCCGCAATATTACAATCCAACTATATTTTTGCAGTTTTCAGTCAATAAGGAAAGTTACGAAGTGAAAAAGGGACAGAAATGGAGCCAGGGTGGCCCACACACCCCATGGCGCGGGCCCACCCCTGGCCGCGCCACCAGGTGGTGAGGCCACCCAGGACTCCGCCTCCGACTCGTTTTCTCCCAGTACCTTCCTTTTGATATGAAACTTCATAATATATAACCCCCGGATCTTCCGAGGTTCGTATATCGTGTTTTCGTCGTGTTTTTTGTTTCGATCTGTTTCTGCCAGTACATACTCTTTGAAGGCTTAGAAGCACAATGGTGTCTGCCAAGGATAAAGGGAAGGAGCCCATGGAGGAAGACCTCCAAGACCTCAGGAAGGAGAAGGAGATCAAGAGTGAAGGTGAAG
This sequence comes from Avena insularis, assembly GCA_023614405.1. Taxonomy (NCBI): domain Eukaryota; kingdom Viridiplantae; phylum Streptophyta; class Magnoliopsida; order Poales; family Poaceae; genus Avena; species Avena insularis. The sequence continues at coordinate 334,011,754 of CM042696.1, forward strand.
AGGAGCAAGGACAACATCCACACACTGGCACTACCATTGTGAGCATTGGAGTAGTGACAAACCTAGCCATTGGAGGGAAGCCTCCTCATCACCGTTCAGATCCCTGGTCACTTCCTCCATGCACCAAGAATCCTTTCCATACCCTTATCCATGAGCATTAATACCAGAATATGCCCAAGGGGAAATTACCCTCCAATTGGGATTTTCCTCGTTCTAGCCATGCAAGAAAAGAAGACTTTAAGGAGGAAGAGTGGGGAAAGAATAGCAAGAGCTGGAATTCTCAACATGACGTGATCATGAGCCGCATTGAGAAAAACTCACAACTGATTCGTAATCTCACCTTCGAGATTGAGGACTTGGGGAAATTGGTCAAGACGCTCATCGAGAGGATACCACCACCACCAAAGGAGTAATTCGTCATCAGGTTTGGCATCCCCTTGGTTTGTTCCAATCTTGGGGGAGTGCCGCGGTATCACATCACTATCTTCTATCTTTTTACCTTTTTAGTAGAGTCATATCATGAATAGAGGAGTTATTTTGTAGTATGGTTTGCATTATGGAAGTGTCCCCTCTCTCGTTAGATATTTATCCCTTGGTGTGAGTTGCCGTTATGGAATATTAGTGAGAAGTTCTTTCATTCACTCTTTTGCATAGCTTATATTAGTTTTCAGTTCGTGGTTATATGGTTGATCTTGTTGTTAGTATTGGTATCACTTTGGGATCATTGAGTTAATTTAGTTGGTTTTGGCAAACCTGGCTCGGTCAGTAGCAACACTACTTTTGAGAGTTGAATGAAAAATATAGAAGTACTCTAAAGAAAAATAATTGCATCGTCTTTCTTTCTTGATTTGCTCATAAGTTTAGTATTCTCTAGTTAAGATCTTTTGTGCTTCCAAGGAAGATTGCATGTTTGTCTTTATCACTTGTATGTTTGTTTGTTTCCTTCAACTCTTGTACTTGCTACCCAGCCTTGCTAGCCAAAAACCTGTACTGAGAGGGTATTCTTCTCGTGTATCCACCTCCTTTAAACTAAAACCTTTGCCATTTGTGTCCACCATACCTACCTATTAGCATTATTGCTATTCCAAGTAAATTCTTGTTTTATCTACCTCCCAAATTAAACTTGTTATGTGAAAATTAGTGATTAAATCTCTCACGAACTTGATGGCACACTTTACTTTCTTGCACTTAATAAACTTGAACCATTGTGCTCACCTATGTTGCGTATATGCTTGCGCTTTGTAAGTTGTGAATTAGCAGAACCATGCTATCATGGGGAACGCTTTCAACATTGCAGTGGTACTTAGTACCTAGTTGATATCATGTCCTTTTTTCTATGGATGTCGTCGGTGTGAAATGAAAGGGGAGCTTGTAAGTCCATGGAGTTATGCATGTGTGTTAGAGAAACGCCTGGGCCACTGGTCTAATCCATGATGACATGGTGGAAACCTGTAGCGTAACCATAACAAGTATCTATGAAGCATTCTTATAAAAAAAGAGATAGAGATTGAGAAAAAGAGAAAAGGAAAAAAAAGAGGTTATGAAAAGAGGAAAGAGAGAAAAAAGCACCATATTCCCATGGTAAATAAGAAGATTACCGAGATGCTTGTTGTCTGCTTGCCTTGTCATTTTGATATGGGGATTCTTCCGTATCATCGGGCAAGGGGTACGCCATTGGCGGTTCTCTATGATACACATATGCTTACGATGACAAGAACTTACCGATAACTAAACTTGAGTAGCATGAGGAGCGGCCCTCGTATTCAAGGGACATGAGATTCTCAACTTAGAACTTGTCAATGCATATCCTCATTTTTGATCACTTTAACCTTAATCACCTAAAGATGCCTATGATAGGGGAAATGAGAGCTAGAAGCTAGTAAGTATCATAATTTTTGGGAGCTCTTTATGAGACTTGCAATCCCTGTTTCCCTCTTTGAAGGGCCTTTCTTTTACTTTGTAGTTGAGTCAGTAAACCTACTCCCTTCTATCTCAGCAAGTATCTTGAGTTGATGTGTTTCATTCATTCGTATGATGATTTATTCAATCATGTTTCTTATGTTCCTTGCTTTGCACATTGCTCTTATCCTGATGTTTACTACTTTGAAAGCTATCATTGAAAAACCAACTATTTGTAAACTCCAGCAAATTATCAACTATTCTTCGACCAAGAGCTAAGTTTGCCATTACCAATTATGATTCACTTTATGTATCTTTACTGTGTTTCCTTTAATTATTAAAAGTTGAGTTATATAATAGTGAGTTGTCTTCTATTATGATCTATGTATTTGATGAATGTGATGCTTCTTGTCCGTATTCTTTTATCGACTCTTCACTCCATAAACCTGAGGTCATGTTTATTGAGCTCAGTTTTGCTTGGGGACAAGCGAAGTCTAAGCTTGGGGGAGTTGATACGTCCATTTTGCATCACTATTGTATGTCTTAATTCACTATTATTCATTGATATATTTCATATTGAGAGGTGATACTTATGTCTATTTTTGCATGGTTGATGAATTTTGGAGCATGGACCACTGCAGTCAGGATTCTGATGGAAAAGGTGCTGTTTGGATGCAAAATTCACGATGATCAGAAAATCCGGGAAAATATATAGAAAATCGTATTGTTCCAGAAGACTAAGGATGCCAGAAGATGGAGTGGAGATGGGCCACAGGGGGCCCACACCACCCCATGGCGCGGGCAGGCCTAGGCCACGCCAGGAGGTGGTGTGGCCACCCTGACCCACTCCAGCTTCTCCCTTCTGGCGTATATCAACCTCCCGAAACCCTAAGACTCAGGGCGCGACCACAAAAAGATTCCGCCACCTCTGCGAGGCGGAAAACACCGAGAGAGAAAGATCTCTCCGACAGACAGATTTCTGCCGGGGGAATTCCTTCCCGGAGAGGGGAGATCATCGCCATCAACACCACCATCAAGCTGGACTTCATCGGGATCATCATCATCACCACCATCATCATCACCATCAGCACCCTCATCACCATCTCCATATTTTTGTAACAATTGCGTTGAATCTTGCATAGTTCATAGGGGAAACTTTCCCAGTGTTGATTACTCTTTGTAGTTGATGCTGTTGAGTGAACCGTTGAATTATTGTTTATGTTCAGATTGTTATACATCATTATTCCATCTCTGATCATGATCCATATGATGTCTTGTGAGTAGTTCATTTTGTTCTTGAGGACATGGGAGAAGTCTTGTTGTTAGTAGTGGAGTTGTGTTGAGAAAGATTCAATAGATTGTTATTTAAGTTGTGGTGTACTTCTTCTAGTGGTGTCATGTGAACGTCGACTACATGACACTTCACCTATATGGGCCTAGGGGAATGCATTGTGTATTTGGCTACTAATCGTAGGGGTTGCCGGAGTGACAGAAACCTGAACCCCCATTAGGAAACCATTGCACAAGGGACGTAAGGGTCTTAGAGTTTAAAGTTGTGGTTAGGTTTCTACCTTAATTACTTTCTTGTACTTATGGATGTTTGCAAGGGGTATAATCACAAGTATGTATTAGTCTTGGATGGGGCGGTACATTAGCACAGGTTCACCCACACAACACTTAGCAAGCTAAAGAAGATTAATCAACTATATGAAGCGAAAGCACTTGACAGTCTTCCCATGTGTCCTCAAGAACGTTTGGTCATATTAAGTAATACAACCGGCTTGTCCTTTGCTACATAAAGGATTGGGCCACTTGCTGCATTTATTCCTACTGTCTTTTATTTACTCGTACTTTGTTTACTTGCTTTATCAAAAACCCCTAAAAATCCGTTTGCTAAGTATTTGCAGAGAATTCCTAATCCATACCACTAGCCAGCACCTTCTGCTCCTCGTTGGGTTTGACACTCTTACTTATCGAAAATACTGCGATACACCCCCTATACTTGTCGGTCATCAGTGTGTTCTTCCCACAGACCACACATGGATCCACCGATGTCATTGCATGTGTGTTCTTCCCATGAACCACACATGGATCCACCGGTGTCATTGCATGTCTGCTCTTTTAATTAACCACACCTAGAGTCATTGCATGTGTGTTCTTTTCATGAACCACATATCACCGGAGTCATTGCATGTGTGTTCTTCCCAAAGACCACACATGGATCCACCAGTGTCATTGCATGTGTGTTCTTCCCACAGACCACACAGATCCACCAGTGTCATTGCATGTGTTCCTCCCATGAACCACACATGGATCCACTAGTGTCACTGTATGTCTGCTCTTCCCATGAACCATAGCTAGAGTCATCGCATGCGTGCTCTTTTCACAAACCACAGCTAGAGTCATTGCATGTGTGTTCTTCTTACAAACCATATCATGAACCACACCCAGTGTCATTGCATGTGTGTTCTTCTCACAAACCACACATGGATCCACCGGTGTCACTGCATGTCTGCTCTTCTCATTAACCACTGCTGGAGTCATTGCATGTCTGTTCTTTTCACAAACCACATATCACCAGAGTCATTGCATGTGTGTTCTTCCCATGAACCACACATGGATCCACCCAGTGTCATCGCATGTGTGTTCTTTCCGTGAACCACACATGGATCCACCAGTGTCATTGCATGTCTGCTCTTCTCATTAACCACAACTAGAGTCATTGCATGTTTGTTCTTTTCACAAACCACATATCACCAGAGTCATTGCATGTGTGTTCTTCCCATGAACCACACCTAGTGACATTGCATGTGTGTTCTTATCATTAACCCCACATGGATCCACCAGTGTCATTGCATGTCTGCTCTTTTCATTAACCACATCTAGAGTCATTGCATGTGTGCTCTCTTCACAAACCACATATCACCAGAGTCATTGCATGTGTGTTCTTCCCATAGACCACACATGGATCCACCGGTGTCATTTTATGTGTGTTCTTCCCATGAACCACACATGGATCCATCGGTGTCATTGCATGTGTGTTCTTCCCATGAACCACACATGGATCCACCGGTGTCATTGCATGTGTGTTCTTCTCACAAACCACACATGGATCCACCCAGTGTCATCACATGTGTGTTCTTCCCATGAACCACACATGGATCCACCAGTGTCATTGCATGTCTGCTCCTTTCATGACCCACAACTAGAGTCACTGGATGTGTGTTCTTCTCATAGACCACATATCACCAGTGTCATTGCATGTGTGTTCTTCCCAAAGACCACACATGGATCCACCAGTGTCATTGCATGTATGTTCTTCTCACAAACCATATCATGAACCACACCCAGTGTCATTGCATGTGTGTTCTTCTCACACACCACACATGGATCCACCAGTGTCATTGCATGTGTGTTCTTCTCACAAACCATATCATGAACCACACCCAGTGTCATTGCATGTGTGTTCTTCCCATGAACCACACATGGATCCACCAGTGTCATTGTATGTCTGTTCTTTTCATTAACCATAGCTAGAGTCATTGCATGTGTGTTCTTCTCACAAACCACGTATCACCGGTGTCTATGCATGTGTTTTCTTCCCATGAACCACACATGGATCCACCAGTGTCATTGCATGTGTGTTCTTCCCATAGACCACACATGGATCCACCGGTGTAATTCCATGTATGCTCTTCTCATTAACCACAGCTAGAGTCATTGCATGTCTGTTCTTTTCACAAACCACATATCACCAGAGTCATTGCATGTGTGTTATTCCCATGAACCACACCCAGTGTCATTGCATGTGTGTTCTTATCATTAACCCCACATGGATCCACCGGTGTCATTGAATGTCTGCTCTTTTCATTAACCATAGCTAGAGTCATTGCACGTGTGTTCTTTTCACAAACCACATATCACCAGAGTCATTGCATGTGTGTTCTTCTCACAGACCACATATCACCTGTGTCATTGCATGTGTGTTCTTCCCAAAGACCACACATGGATCCACCAGTGTCATAGCATGTGTGTTCTTCTCACAAACCACACATGGATCCACCAGTGTCATTGCATGTCTGCTCTTCTCATTAACCACAGCTAGAGTCATTGCATGTCTGTTCGTTTCACAAACCACATATCACCAGAGTCATTGCATGTGTGTTCTTCCCATGAACCACACATGGATCCACCGGTGTCATTGCATGTGTGTTCTTCCCATGAACCACACATGGATCCACCGGTGTCATTGCATATGTGTTCTTCTCACAAACCACACATGGATCCACCTAGTGTCATCGCATGTGTGTTCTTCCCATGAACCACACATGGATCCACCAGTGTCATTGCATGTCTGCTCTTTTCATGAACCACAACTAGTCATTAGATGTGTGTTCTTCTCATAGACCACATATCACCAGTGTCATTGCATGTGTGTTATTCCCAAAGACCACACATGGATCCACCAGTGTCATTGCATGTGTGTTCTTATCACAAACCATATCATGAACCACACCCAATGTCATTGCATGTGTGTTATTCTCATAGACCACACATGGATCAACCAGTGTCATTGCATGTGTGTTCTTCTCACAAACCATATCATGAACCACACCCAGTGTAATTGCATGTGTGTTCTTCCCATGAACCACACATGGATCCACCAGTGTCATTGTATGTCTGTTCTTTTCATTAACCATAGCTAGAGTCATTGCATGTGTGTTCTTCTCACAAACCACGTATCACCGGTGTCTATGCATGTGTGTTCTTCCCATGAACCACACATGGATCCACCAGTGTCATTGCATGTGTGTTCTTCCCATAGACCACACATGGATCGACCGGTGTAATTGCATGTCTGCTCTTCTCATTAACCACAGCTAGAGTCATTGCATGTCTGTTCTTTTCACAAACCACATATCACCAAAGTCATTGCATGTGTGTTCTTCCCATGAACCACACCCAGTGTCATTGCATGTGTGGTCGATCATTAACCCCACATGGATCCATCGGTGTCATTGCATGTCTGCTCTTTTCATTAACCATAGCTAGAGTCATTGCACGTGTGCTCTTTTCACAAACCACATATCACCAGAGTCATTGCATGTGTGTTCTTCTCACAGACCACATATCACCTGTGTCATTGCATGTGTGTTCTTCCCAAAGACCACACATGGATCCACCAGTGTCATTGCATGTGTGTTCTTCTCACAAACCACACATGGATCCACCGGTGTCATTGCATGTCTGCTCTTCTCATTAACCACAGCTAGAGTCATTGCATGTCTGTTCTTTTCACAAACCACATATCACTAGAGTCATTTCATGTGTGTTCTTCCCATAAACCACACCCAGTGACATTGCATGTGTGTTCTTCTCATTAACCCAACATGGATCCACCATTGTAATTGCATGCCTTCTCTTTTCATTAACCACAACTAGAGTGATTGCATGTGTGCTCTTTTCACAAGCCACGTATCACTAGAGTCATTGCATGTGTGTTCTTCTCACAGACCACATATCACCTATGTCATTGCATGTGTGTTCTTCCCAAAGACCACACATGGATCCACCAGTGTCATTGCATGTGTGTTCTTCCCACATGCCACACATGGATCCACCGGTGTCATTGCATGTGTGTTCTTCTGACAAACCACACATGGATCCACCTAGTGTCATCGCATGTGTGTTCTTCCCATGAACCACACATGGATCCACCAGTGTCATTGTATGTCAGTTTTTTTCATTAACGATAGCTAGATTCATTGCATGTGTGTTCTTCTCACAAACCACGTATGCATGTGTTTTATACCCATGAACCGCACATGGATCCACCACTGTCATTGCATGTGTGTTCTTCTCACAAACCATATCATGAACCACACCTAGTGTCATTGCATGTGTGTTCTTCTCACAGACCACACATGGATCCACCAGTGTCATTGCATGTGTGTTCTTCTCACAAACCATATGATGAACCACACCCAGTGTCATTGCATGTGTGTTCTTCTCACAGACCACACATGGATCCACCAGTGTCATTGCATGTGTGTTCTTCTCACAAACCATATCATGAACCACACCCAGTGTCATTGCATGTGTGTTCTTCCCATGAACCACACATGGATCCACCAGTGTCATTGTATGTCTGTTCTTTTCATTAACCACAACTAGAGTCATTGCATGTGTGTTCTTCTAGCAAACCACATATCACCGGTGTCTATGCATGTGTGTTCTTCCCATGAACCACACATGGATCCACCAGTGTCATTGCATGTGTGTTCTTCCCATAGACCACACATGGATCCACCGGTGTAATTGCATGTCTGCTCTTCTCATTAACCACAGCTAGAGTCATTACATGTCAGTTCTTTTCACAAACCACATATCACCAGAGTCATTGCATGTGTGTCCTTCCCATGAACCACACCCAGTGTCATTGCATGTGTGTTCTTATAATTAACCCCACATGGATCCACCGGTGTCATTGCATGTCTGCTCTTTTCATTAACCGTAGCTAGAGTCATTGCATGTGTGCTCTTTTCACAAACCACATATCACCAGAGTCATTGCATGTGTGTTCTTCTCACAGACCACATATCACCTGTGTCATTGCATGTGTGTTCTTCCCAAAGACCACACATGGATCCACCAGTGTCATTGCATGTGCGTTCTTCTCACAAACCACACATGGATCCACCGATGTCATTGCATGTCTGCTGTTCTCATTAACCACAGCTAGAGTCATTGCATGGCTATTCTTTTCACAAACCACATATCACCAGAGTCATTGCATGTGTGTTCTTCCCATGAACCACAACCAGTGACATTGCATGTGTGTTCTTATCATTAACCCCACATGGATCCACCGTTGTCATTGCATGTCTTCTCTTTTCATTAACCACAGCTAGAGTCATTGCATGTGTGATCTTTTCACAAACCAAATATCACCAGAGTCATTGCATGTGTGTTCTTCTCACAGACCACATATCACCTGTGTCATTGCATGTGTGTTCTTCCCAAAGACCACACATGGATCCACCAGTGTCATTGCATGTGTGTTCTTCCCACAGACCATACATGGATCCACCGGTGTCATTGCATGTGTGTTCTTCCCATGAAGCACACATGGATCCACCGGTGTCATTGCATGTGTGTTCTTCCCATGAACCACACATTGATCCACCGGTGTCATTGCATGTGTGTTCTTCTTACAAACCACACATGGATCCACCCAGTGTCATCGCATGTGTGTTCTTCCCATGAACCACACATGGATCCACCAGTGTCATTGCATGTCTGCTCCTTTCATGAACCACAACTAGAGTCATTGGATGTGTGTTCTTCTCACAGACCACATATCACCAGTGTCATTGCATATGTGTTCTTCCCAAAGACCACACATGGATCCACCAGTGTCATTGCATGTGTGTTCTTCTCACAAACCATATCATGAACCACACCCAGTGTCATTGCATGTGTGTTCTTCTCACAGACCACACATGGAGCCACCAGTGTCATTGCATGTGTGTTCTTCTCACAAACCATATCATGAACCACACCGAGTGTCATTGCATGTGTGTTCTTCCCATCAACCACACATGGATCCACCAGTGTCATTGTATGTCTGTTCTTTTCATTAACCACAGCTAGAGTCATTGCATGTGTGTTCTTCTCACAAACCACGTATCACCGGTGTCTATGCATGTGTGTTCTTCCCATGAACCACACATGCATCCACCAGTGTCATTGCATGTGTGTTCTTCCCATAGACCACACATGGATCCACCAGTGTAATTGCATGTCTGCTCTTCTCATTAACCACGGCTAGAGTCATTGCTTGTCAGTTCTTTTCACAAACCACATATCACCAGAGTCATTGCATGTGTGTTCTTCCCATGAAGCACATCCAGTGTCATTGCATCTATGTTCTTATCATTAACCCCAGATGGATCCACCGGTGTCATTGCATGTCTGCTCTTTTCATTAACCATATCTAGAGTCATTGCATGTGTGCTATTTTCACAAACCACATATCACCAGAGTCAATGCATGTGTGTTCTTCTCACAGACCACATATCACCTGTGTCATTGCATGTGTGTTCTTCCCAAAGACCACACATGGATCCACCAGTGTCATTGCATGTGTGTTCTTCTCACAAACCACACATGGATCCACCGGTGTCATTGCATGTCTGCTCTTCTCATTAACCACAACTAGAGTCATTGCATGTCTGTTCTTTTCACAAACCACATATCACCAGAGTCATTGCATGTGTGTTCTTCCCATGAACCACACATGGATCCACCTGTGTCATTGCATGTGTGTTCTTCCCATGAACCACACATGGATCCACCGGTGTCATTGCATGTGTGTTCTTCTCACAAACCACACATGGATCCACCCAGTGTCATCGCTTGTGTGTTTTTCCCATGAACCACACATGGATCCACCAGTGTTGTTGCATGTCTGCTCTTTTCATGAACCATAGCTAGAGTCATTGGATGTGTGTTCTTCTCACAGACCACATATCACCAGTGTCATTGCATGTGTGTTCTTCCCAAAGAACACACATGGATCCACCAGTGTCATTGCATGTGTGTTCTTCTCACAAACCATATCATGAACCACACCGAGTGTCATTGCATGTGTGTTCTTCCCATCAACCACACATGGATCCACCAGTGTCATTGTATGTCTGTTCTTTTCATTAACCACAGCTAGAGTCATTGCATGTGTGTTCTTCTCACAAACCACGTATCACCGGTGTCTATGCATGTGTGTTCTTCCCATGAACCACATATGCATCCACCAGTGTCATTGCATGTGTGTTCTTCCCATAGACCACACATGGATCCACCAGTGTAATTGCATGTCTGCTCTTCTCATGAAGCACGGCTAGAGTCATTGCATGTCAGTTCTTTTCACAAACCACATATCACCAGAGTCATTGCATGTGTGTTCTTCCCATGAAGCACACCCAGTGGCATTGCATCTGTGTTCTTATCATTAACCCCATATGGATCCACCGGTGTCATTGCATGTCTGCTCTTTTCATTAACCATAGCTAGAGTCATTGCATGTGTGCTCTTTTCACAAACCACATATCACCAGAGTCATTGCATGTGTGTTCTTCTCACAGACCACATATCACCTGTGTCATTGCATGTGTGTTCTTCCCAAAGACCACACATGGATCCACCAGTGTCATTGCATGTGTGTTCTTCTCACAAACCACACATGGATCCACCGTGTCATTGCATGTCTGCTCTTCTCATTAACCACTTCTAGAGTCATTGCATGTCTGTTCTTTTCACAAACCACATATCACTAGAGTCATTGCATGTGTGTTCTTCCCATGAACCACACATGGATCCACCTGTGTCATTGCATGTGTGTTCTTCCCATGAACCACACATGGATCCACCGGTGTCATTGCATGTGTGTTCTTCTCACAAACCACACATGGATCCACCCAGTGTCATCGCATGTGTGTTTTTCCCATGAACCACACATGGCTCCACAAGTGTTGTTGCATGTCTGCTCTTTTCATGAACCATAGCTAGAGTCATTGGATGTGTGTTCTTCTCACAGACCACATATCACAAGTGTCATTGCATGTGTGTTCTTCCCAAAGACCACACATGGATCCACCAGTGTCATTGCATGTGTGTTCTTCTCACAACCCATATCATGAACCACACCGAGTGTCATTACATGTGTGTTCTTCCCATCAACCACACATGGATCCACCAGTGTCATTGTATGTCTGTTCTTTTCATTAACCACAGCTAGAGTCATTGCATTTGTGTTCTTCTCACAAACCACGTATCACCGGTGTCTATGCATGTGTGTTCTTCCCATGAACCACGCATGCATCCACCAGTGTCATTGCATGTGTGTTCTTCCCATAGACCACACATGGATCCACCAGTGTAATTGCATGTCTGCTCTTCTCATTAACCACGGCTAGAGTCATTGCATGTCAGTTCTTTTCACAAACCACATATCACCAGAGTCATTGCATGTGTGTTCTTCCCATGAAGCACATCCAGTGTCATTGCATCTGTGTTCTTATCATTAACCCCAGATGGATCCACCGGTGTCATTGCATGTCTGCTCTTTTCATTAACCATAGCTAGAGTCATTGCATGTGTGCTCTTTTCACAAACCACATATCACCAGAGTCATTGCATGTGTGTTCTTCTCACAGACCACATATCACCTGTGTCATTGCATGTGTGTTCTTCCCAAAGACCACACATGGATCCACCAGTGTCATTGCATGTGTGTTCTTCTCACAAACCACACATGGATCCACCGGTGTCATTGCATGTCTGCTCTTCTCATTAACCACAACTAGAGTCATTGCATGTCTGTTCTTTTCACAAACCACATATCACCAGAGTCATTGCATGTGTGTTCTTCCCATGAACCACACATGGATCCACCTGTGTCATTGCATGTGTGTTCTTCCCATGAACCACACATGGATCCACCGGTGTCATTGCATGTGTGTTCTTCTCACAAACCACACATGGATCCACCCAGTGTCATCGCATGTGTGTTTTTCCCATGAACCACACATGGCTCCACAAGTGTTGTTGCATGTCTGCTCTTTTCATGAACCATAGCTAGAGTCATTGGATGTGTGTTCTTCTCACAGACCACATATCACAAGTGTCATTGCATGTGTGTTCTTCCCAAAGAACACATGGATCCTGATGTCATTGCATGTGTGTTCTTCTCACAAACCATATCATGAACCACACCGAGTGTCATTGCATGTGTGTTCTTCCCATCAACCACACATGGATCCACCAGTGTCATTGTATGTCTGTTCTTTTCATTAACCACAGCTAGAGTCATTGCATGTGTGTTCTTCTCACAAACCACGTATCACCGGTGTCTATGCATGTGTGTTCTTCCCATGAACCACATATGCATCCACCAGTGTCATTGCATGTGTGTTCTTCCCATAGACCACACATGGATCCACCAGTGTAATTGCATGTCTGCTCTTCTCATGAAGCACGGCTAGAGTCATTGCATGTCAGTTCTTTTCACAAACCACATATCTCCAGAGTCATTGCATGTGTGTTCTTCCCATGAAGCACATCCAGTGGCATTGCATCTGTGTTCTTATCATTAACCCCAGATGGATCCACCGGTGTCATTGCATGTCTGCTCTTTTCATTAACCATAGCTAGAGTCATTGCATGTGTGCTCTTTTCACAAACCACATATCACCAGAGTCATTGCATGTGTGTTCTTCTCACAGACCCCATATCACCTGTGTCATTGCATGTGTGTTCTTCCCAAAGACCACACATGGATCCACCAGTGTCATTGCATGTGTGTTCTTCTCACAAACCACACATGGATCCACCGTGTCATTGCATGTCTGCTCTTCTCATTAACCACTTCTAGAGTCATTGCATGTCTGTTCTTTTCACAAACCACATATCACTAGAGTCATTGCATGTGTGTTCTTCCCATGAACCACACATGGATCCACCTGTGTCATTGCATGTGTGTTCTTCCCATGAACCACACATGGATCCACCGGTGTCATTGCATGTGTGTTCTTCTCACAAACCACACATGGATCCACCCAGTGTCATCGCATGTGTGTTTTTCCCATGAACCACACATGGCTCCACCAGTGTTGTTGCATGTCTGCTCTTTTCATGAACCATAGCTAGAGTCATTGGATGTGTGTTCTTCTCACAGACCACATATCACAAGTGTCATTGCATGTGTGTTCTTCCCAAAGACCACACATGGATCCACCAGTGTCATTGCATGTGTGTTCTTCTCACAACCCATATCATGAACCACACCGAGTGTCATTACATGTGTGTTCTTCCCATCAACCACACATGGATCCACCAGTGTCATTGTATGTCTGTTCTTTTCATTAACCACAGCTAGAGTCATTGCATTTGTGTTCTTCTCACAAACCACGTATCACCGGTGTCTATGCATGTGTGTTCTTCCCATGAACCACGCATGCATCCACCAGTGTCATTGCATGTGTGTTCTTCCCATAGACCACACATGGATCCACCAGTGTAATTGCATGTCTGCTCTTCTCATTAACCACGGCTAGAGTCATTGCTTGTCAGTTCTTTTCACAAACCACATATCACCAGAGTCATTGCATGTGTGTTCTTCCCATGAAGCACATCCAGTGTCATTGCATCTATGTTCTTATCATTAACCCCAGATGGATCCACCGGTGTCATTGCATGTCTTCTCTTTTCATTAACCATAGCTAGAGTCATTGCATGTGTGCTCTTTTCACAAACCACATATCACCAGAGTCATTGCATGTGTGTTCTTCTCACAGACCACATATCACGTATGTCATTGCATGTGTGTTCTTCCCAAAGACCACACATGGATCCACCAGTGTCATTGCATGTGTGTTCTTCTCACAAACCAAACATGGATCCACCGGTGTCATTGCATGTCTGCTCTTCTCAGTAACCACAACTAGAGTCATTGCATGTCTGTTCTTTTCACAAACCACATATCACCAGAGTCATTGCATGTGTGTTCTTCCCATGAACCACACATGGATCCACCTGTGTCATTGCATGTGTGTTCTTCCCATGAACCACACATGGATCCACCGGTGTCATTGCATGTGTGTTCTTCTCACAAACCACACATGGATCCACCCAGTGTCATCGCTTGTGTGTTTTTCCCATGAACCACACATGGATCCACCAGTGTTGTTGCATGTCTGCTCTTTTCATGAACCATAGCTAGAGTCATTGGATGTGTGTTCTTCTCACAGACCACATATCACCAGTGTCATTGCATGTGTGTTCTTCCCAAAGAACACACATGGATCCACCAGTGTCATTGCATGTGTGTTCTTCTCACAAACCATATCACATGGATCCACCAGTGTCATTGCATGTGTGTTCTTCTCACAAACCATATCATGAACCACACCCAGTGTCATTGCATGTGTGTTCTTCCCATAAACCACACATGGATCCACCAGTGTCATTGTATTTCTGTTCTTTTCATTAACCACAGCTAGAGTCATTGCCTGTGTTCTTCTCACAAACCACGTATCACCGGTGTCTATGCATGTGTGTTCTTCCCATGAACCACACATGGATCCACCAGTGTCATTGCATGTGTGTTCTTCCCATAGACCACACATGGATCCACCAGTGTAATTGCATGTCTGCTCTTCTCATGAAGCACGGCTAGAGTCATTGCATGTCAGTTCTTTTCACAAACCACATATCTCCAGAGTCATTGCATGTGTGTTCTTCCCATGAAGCACATCCAGTGGCATTGCATCTGTGTTCTTATCATTAACCCCAGATGGATCCACCGGTGTCATTGCATGTCTGCTCTTTTCATTAACCATAGCTAGAGTCATTGCATGTGTGCTCTTCACAAACCACATATCACCAGAGTCATTGCATGTGTGTTCTTCTCACAGACCACATATCACCTGTGTCATTGCATGTGTGTTCTTCCCAAAGACCACACATGGATCCACCAGTGTCATTGCATGTGTGTTCTTCTCACAAACCACACATGGATCCACCGTGTCATTGCATGTCTGCTCTTCTCATTAACCACTTCTAGAGTCATTGCATGTCTGTTCTTTTCACAAACCACATATCACTAGAGTCATTTCATGTGTGTTCTTCCCAAGAACCACATCCACCTGTGTCATTGCATGTGTTCTTCCCATTAACCACATGGATCCACAGTGTCATTGCATGTCTTTTCATTAACCATAGCTAGAGTCATTGCATGTGTGCTCTTTTCAAACCATATCACAGAGTCATTGCATGTGTGTTCTTCTCACAGACCACATATCACCTGTGTCATTGCATGTGTGTTCTTCCCAAAGACCACACATGGATCCACCAGTGTCATTGCATGTGTGTTCTTCTCACAAACCACACATGGATCCACTGGTGTCATTGCATGTCTGCTCTTCTCATTAACCACAACTAGAGTCATTGCATGTCTGTTCTTTTCACAAACCACATATCACTAGAGTCATTGCATGTGTGTTCTTCCCATGAACCACACATGGATCCACCGGTGTCATTGCATGTGTGTTCTTCCCATGAACCACACAAGGATCCACTGGTGTCATTGCATGTGTGTTCTTCTCACAAACCACACATGGATCCACCCAGTGTCATCGCATGTGTGTTCTTCCCATGAACCACACATGGATCCACCAGTGTCATTGCATGTCTGCTCCTATCATGAACCATAGCTAGAGTCATTGGATGTGTGTTCTTCTCATAGACCACATATCACCAGTGTCATTGCATGTGTGTTCTTCTCAAAGAACACACATGGATCCACCAGTGTCATTGCATGTGTGTTCTTCTCACAACCCATATCATGAACCACACCCAGTGTCATTGCATGTGTGTTCTTCTCACAAACCACACATGGATCCACCAGTGTCATTGCATGTGTGTTCTTCTCACAAACCATATCAAGAACCACACCTAGTGTCATTGCATGTGTGTTCTTCCCATAAACCACACATGGATCCACCAGTGTCATTGTATGTATGTTCTTTTCATTAACCACAGCTAGAGTCATTGCATGTGTGTTCTTCTCACAAACCACGTATCACCGGTGTCTATGCATGTGTGTTCTTCCCATGAACCACACATGGATCCACCAGTGTCATTGCATGTGTGTTCTTCCCATAGACCACACATGGATCCACCGGTGTAATTGCATGTCTGCTCTTCTCATTAACCACAGCTAGAGTCATTGCATGTCTGTTCTTTTCACAAACCACATATCACCAGTGTCATTGCATGTGTGTTCTTCCCATGAACCACACCCAGTGTCATTGCATGTGTGTTCTTATCATTAACCCCACATGGATCCACCGGTGTCATTGCATGTCTGCTCTTTTCATTAACCATAGCTAGAGTCATTGCATGTGTGCTCTTCACAAACCACATATCACCAGAGTCATTGCATGTGTGTTCTTCTCAAAGACCACACATGGATCCACAAGTGTCATTGCATGTGTGTTCTTCCCATAGACCATATCATGGATCCACCAGTGTCATTGCATGTGTGTTATTCTCACAAACCACACATGGATCCACCGGTGTCATTGTATGTGCTCTTCTCATTAACCACAGCTAGAGTCATTGCATGTGTTCTTTTCACAAACCACATATCACGGAGTGATTGCATGTGTTTTCTTCCCATGAACCACACATGGATCCAGTGTCATTGCATGTGTGTTCTTCCCATTAACCACACATGGATCCAACATTGTCATTGCATGTCTGCTCTTCTCATTAACCACAGCTAGAGTCATTGCGTGTCTGTTCTTTTCACAAACCACATATCACCAGAGTCATTGCATGTGTGTTCTTCTCACAGACCACACATGGATCCACTAGTGTCATTGCATGTGTGTTCTTCCCAAAGACCACACATGGATCCACCAGTGTCATTCCATGTGTGTTCTTCCCACAGACCACACATGGATCCACCAGTGTCATTGCATGTGTGTTCTTCCCATGAACCACACATGGATCCACAGTGTCATTGCATGTGTGTTCTTTCATGAACCACACATGGATCCACCGTGTCATTGGATGTGTGTTCTTCTCACAAACCACATATCACCAGTGTCATTGCATGTGTGTTCTTCCCATGAACCACACATGGATCCACCAGTGTCATTGCATGTCTGCTCTTTTCATGAACCATAGCTAGAGTCATTGCATGTGTGTTCTTCTCACACACCACATATCACCAGTGTCATTGCATGTGTGTTCTTCCCAAAGACCACACATGGATCCACCAGTGTCATTGCATGTGTGTTCTTCTCACAAACCATATCATGAACCACACCAAGTGTCATTGCATGTGTGTTCTTCCCATCAACCACATATGGATCCACTAGTGTCATTGTATGTCTGTTCTTTTCATTAACCACAGCTAGAGTCATTGCATGTGTGTTCTTCTCAGAAACCACGTATCACCGGTGTCTATGCATGTGTGTTCTTCCCATGAACCACACATGGATCCACTAGTGTCATTGCATGTGTGTTCTTCCCATAGACCACACATGGATCCACCGGTGTAATTGCATGTCTACTCTTCTCATTAACCACAGCTAGAGTCATTGCATGTTAGTTCTATTCACAAACCACATATCACCAGAGTCATTGCATGTGTGTTCTTCCCATGAAGCACATCCAGTGTCATTGCATCTGTATTCTTATCATTAACCCCAGATGGATCCACCGGTGTCATTGCATGTCTGGTCTTTTCATTAACCATAGCTAGAGTCATTGCATGTGGCTCTTTTCACAAACCACATATCACCAGAGTCATTGCATGTGTGTTCTTCTCACAGACCACATATCACCTGTGTCATTGCATGTGTGTTCTTCCCAAAGACCACACATGGATCCACCAGTGTCATTTCATGTGTGTTCTTCTCACAAACCACACATGGATCCACCGGTGTCATTGCATGTCTGCTCTTCTCATTAACCACAACTAGAGTCATTGCATGTCTGTTCTTTTCACAAACCACATATCACTAGAGGCATTGCATGTGTGTTCTTCCCATGAACCACACATGGATCCACCGGTGTCATTGCATGTGTGTTCTTCCCCTGAACCACACATGGATCCACCGGTGTCATTGCATGTGTGTTCTTCTCACAAACCACACATGGATCCACCCAGTGTCATCGCATGTGTGTTCTTCCCATGAACCACACATGGATCCACCGGTGTCATTGCATGTGTGTTCTTCCCCTGAACCACACATGGATCCACCGGTGTCATTGCATGTGTGTTCTTCTCACAAACCACACATGGATCCACCAGTGTCATTGCATGTGTGTTCTTCCCATGAACCACACATGGATCCACCAGTGTCATTGCATGTCTGCTCCTTTCATGAACCATAGCTAGAGTCATTGGATGTGTGTTCTTCTCACAGACCACATATCACCAGTGTCATTGCATGTGTGTTCTTCCCAAAGACCACACATGGATCCACTAGTGTCATTGTATGTGTGTTCTTCTCACAAACCATATCATGAACCACACCCAGTGTCATTGCATGTGTGTTCTTCTCACAAACCACACATGGATCCACTAGTGTCATTGCATGTGTGTTATTCTCACAAACCATATCATGAACCACACCCAGTGTCATTGCATGTGTGTTCTTCCCATAAACCACACATGGATCCACCAGTGTCATTATATGTCTGTTCTTTTCATTAACCACAGCTAGAGTCATTGCCTGTGTGTTCTTCTCACAAACCATGTATCACCAGTGTCTATGCATGTGTGTTCTTCCCATGAACCACACATGGATCCACCAGTGTCATTGCATGTGTGTTCTTCCCATAGACCACACATGGATCCACCAGTGTAATTGCATGTCTGCTCTTCTCATGAAGCACGGCTAGAGTCATTGCATGTCAGTTCTTTTCACAAACCACATATCTCCAGAGTCATTGCATGTGTGTTCTTCCCATGAAGCACATCCAGTGGCATTGCATCTGTGTTCTTATCATTAACCCCAGATGGATCCACCGGTGTCATTGCATGTCTGCTCTTTTCATTAACCATAGCTAGAGTCATTGCATGTGTGCTCTTTTCACAAACCACATATCACCAGAGTCATTGCATGTGTGTTCTTCTCACAGACCACATATCACCTGTGTCATTGCATGTGTGTTCTTCCCAAAGACCACACATGGATCCACCAGTGTCATTGCATGTGTGTTCTTCTCACAAACCACATATCACCAGAGTCATTGCATGTGTGTTCTTCTCACAGACCACATATCACCTGTGTCATTGCATGTGTGTTCTTCCCAAAGACCACACATGGATCCACCAGTGTCATTGCATGTGTGTTCTTCCCATAGACCATACATGGATCCACCAGTGTCATTGCATGTGTGTTCTTCCCATGAACCACACATGGATCCACCGGTGTCATTGCATGTGTGTTCTTCCCATGAACCACACATGGATCCACCGGTGTCATTGCATGTGTGTTCTTCTCACAAACCACACATGGATCCACCCAGTGTCATCGCATGTGTGTTTTTCCCATGAACCACACATGGATCCACCAGTGGTGTTGCATGTCTGCTCTTTTCATGAACCATAGCTAGAGTCATTGGATGTGTGTTCTTCTCACAGACCACATATCACCAGTGTCATTGCATGTGTGTTCTTCCCAAAGACCACACATGGATCCACCAGTGTCATTGCATGTGTGTTCTTCTCACAAACCATATCATGAACCACACCAAGTGTCATTGCATGTGTGTTCTTCCCATCAACCACATATGGATCCACCAGTGTCATTGTATGTCTGTTCTTTTCATTAACCACAGCTAGAGTCATTGCATGTGTGTTCTTCTCACAAACCACGTATCACCGGTGTCTATGCATGTGTGTTCTTCCCATGAACCACACATGGATCCACCAGTGTCATTGCATGTGTGTTCTTCCCATAGACCACACATGGATCCACCAGTGTAATTGCATGTCTGCTCTTCTCATTAACCAGGGCTAGAGTCATTGCATGTTAGTTCTATTCACAAACCACATATCACCAGAGTCATTGCATGTGTGTTCTTCCCATGAAGCACATCCAGTGTCATTGCATCTGTATTCTTATCATTAACCCCAGATGGATCCACCGGTGTCATTGCATGTCTGGTCTTTTCATTAACCATAGCTAGAGTCATTGCATGTGGCTCTTTTCACAAACCACATATCACCAGAGTCATTGCATGTGTGTTCTTCTCACAGACCACATATCACCTGTGTCATTGCATGTGTGTTCTTCCCAAAGACCACACATGGATCCACCAGTGTCATTTCATGTGTGTTCTTCTCACAAACCACACATGGATCCACCGGTGTCATTGCATGTCTGCTCTTCTCATTAACCACAACTAGAGTCATTGCATGTCTGTTCTTTTCACAAACCACATATCACTAGAGTCATTGCATGTGTGTTCTTCCCATGAACCACACATGGATCCACCAGTGTCATTGCATGTGTGTTCTTCCCATGAACCACACATGGATCCACTGGTGTCATTGCATGTGTGTTCTTCTCACAAACCACACATCGATCCATCAGGTCATCGCATGTGTGTTCTTCCCATGAACCACACATGGATCCACAGTGTCATTGCATGTGTGTTCTTCCCCTGAACCACACATGGATCCACCGGTGTCATTGCATGTGTGTTCTTCTCACAAACCACACATGGATCCACCCAGTGTCATCGCATGTGTGTTCTTCCCATGAACCACACATGGATCCACCAGTGTCATTGCATGTCTGCTCCTTTCATGAACCACAGCTAGAGTCATTGGATGTGTGTTCTTCTCACAGACCACATATCACCAGTGTCATTGCATGTGTGTTCTTCCCAAAGACCACACATGGATCCACCAGTGTCATTGCATGTGTGTTCTTCTCACAAACCATATCATGAACCACACCCAGTGTCATTGCATGTGTGTTCTTCTCACAAACCACACATGGATCCACTAGTGTCATTGCATGTGTGTTATTCTCACAAACCATATCATGAACCACACCCAGTGTCATTGCATGTGTGTTCTTCCCATAAACCACACATGGATCCACTAGTGTCATTATATGTCTGTTCTTTTCATTAACCACAGCTAGAATCATTGCCTGTGTGTTCTTCTCACAAACCACGTATCACCGGTGTCTATGCATGTGTGTTCTTCCCATGAACCACACATGGATCCACCAGTGTCATTGCATGTGTGTTCTTCCCATAGACCACACATGGATCCACCAGTGTAATTGCATGTCTGCTCTTCTCATGAAGCACGGCTAGAGTCATTGCATGTCAGTTCTTTTCACAAACCACATATCTCCAGAGTCATTGCATGTGTGTTCTTCCCATGAAGCACATCCAGTGGCATTGCATCTGTGTTCTTATCATTAACCCCAGATGGATCCACCGGTGTCATTGCATGTCTGCTCTTTTCATTAACCATAGCTAGAGTCATTGCATGTGTGCTCTTCACAAACCACATATCACCAGAGTCATTGCATGTGTGTTCTTCTCACAGACCACATATCACCTGTGTCATTGCATGTGTGTTCTTCCCAAAGACCACACATGGATCCACCAGTGTCATTGCATGTGTGTTCTTCTCACAAACCACACATGGATCCACCGGTGTCATTCCATGTCTGCTCTTCTCATTAACCACAGCTAGAGTCATTGCATGTCCGTTCTTTTCACAAACCACATATCACCAGAGTGATTGCATGTGTTTTCTTCCCATGAACCACACCCAGTGACATTGCATGTGTGTTCTTATCATTAACCCCACATGGATCCACCGTTGTCATTGCATGTCTTCTCTTTTCATTAACCACAGCTAGAGTCATTGCATGTGTACTCTTTTCACAAACCACATATCACCAGAGTCATTGCATGTGTGTTCTTCTCACAGACCACATATCACCTGTGTCATTGCATGTGTGTTCTTCCCGAAGACTACACATGGATCCACCAGTGTCATTGCATTTGTGTTCTTCCCATAGACCATACATGGATCCACCGGTGTCATTGCATGTGTGTTCTTCCCATGAACCACACATGGATCCACCGGTGTCATTGCATGTGTGTTCTTCCCATGAACCACACATGGATCCACCGGTGTCATTGCATGTGTGTTCTTCTCACAAACCACACATGGATCCACCCAGTGTCATCGCATGTGTGTTCTTCCCATGAACCACACATGGATCCACCAGTGTCATTGCATGTCTGCTCCTTTCATGAACCACATCTAGAGTCATTGGATGTGTGTTCTTCTCATAGACCACATATCACCAGTGTCATTGCATGTGTGTTCTTCCCAAAGACCACACATGGATCCACCAGTGTCACTGCATGTGTGTTCTTCTCACAAACCATATCATGAACCACACCCAGTGTCATTGCATGTGTGTTCTTCTCACAGACCACACATGGATCCACCAGTGTCATTGCATGTGTGTTCTTCTCACAAACCATATCATGAACCACACCTAGTGTCATTGCATGTGTGTTCTTCCCATGAACCACACATGGATCCACTAGTGTCATTGCATGTGTGTTCTTCCCATAGACCACACATGGGTCCACCAGTGTAATTGCATGTCTGCTCTTCTCATTAACCACATCTAGAGTCATTGCATGTCTGTTCTTTTCACATACCACATATCACCAGAGTCATTGCATGTGTGTTCTTCCCATGAACCACACCTAGTGATATTGCATGTGTGTTCTTATCATTAACCCCACATGGATCCACCGGTGTCATTGCATGTCTGCTCTTTTCATTAACCACAGATAGAGTCATTGCATGTGTGCTCTTTTCAGAAACCACATATCACCAGAGTCCTTGCATGTGTGTTCTTCTCACAGACCATATATCACCTGTGTCATTGCATGTGTGTTTTCCCAAAGACCACACATGGATCCACCAGTGTCATTGCATGTGTGTTCTTCCCACAGACCACACATGGATCCACCGGTGTCATTGCATGTGTTTTCTTCCCATGAACCACACATGGATCCACTGGTGTCATTGTATGTCTGCTCTTCCCATGAACCACAACTAGAGTCATCGCATGCGTGCTCTTTTCATGAACCACAGCTAGAGTCATTGATGTGTGTTCTTCTTACAAACCATATCATGAACCACACCCAGTGTCATTGCATGTGTGTTCTTCTCACAAACCACACTTGGATCCACCGGTGTCATTGAATGTCTGCTCTTCTCATTAACCATATCTAGAGTCATTGCATGTCTGTTCTTTTCACAAACCACATATCACCAGAGTCATTGCATGTGTGTTCTTCCCATGAACCACAGATGGATCCACCAGTGTCATTGCATGTATGTTCTTCTCACAAACCACACATGGATCCACCTAGTGTCATCGCATGTGTGTTCTTCCCATGAACCACACATGGATCCACCAGTGTCATTGCATGTCTGCTCTTTTCATGAACCACAGCTAGAGTCATTGGGTGTGTGTTCTTTTCACAGACCACATATCACAAGTGTCATTGCATGTGTGTTCTTCTCACAAACCATATCATGAACCACACCCAGTGTCATTGCATGGGTGTTCTTCTCACAGACCACACACGGATCCACCCAGTGTCATTGCATGTGTGTTCTTCTCACAAACTATATCATGAACCACACCTACTGTCATTGCATGTGTGTTGTCCCATGAACCACACATGGATCCACCAGTGTCATTGCATGTGTGTTCTTCCCACAGACCACACATGGATCCAACAGTGTCATTGCATGTGTGTTCTTCCCATGGACCACACATGGATCCACCAGTGTCATTGCATGTCTGCTCTTTTTATGAACCACAGCTAGAGTCATTGGATGTGTGTTCTTCTCACAGACCACATATCACCAGTGTCATTGCATGTGTGTTCTTCCCAAAGACCACACATGGATCCACCAGTGTCATTGCATGTGTGTTCTTCTCACAAACCATATCATGAACCACACCCAGTGTCATTGCATGTGTGTTCTTCTCATAGACCACACATGGATCCACCAGTGTGATTGCATGTGTGTTCTTCTCACAGACCATATCATGAACCACACCTAGTGTCATTGCATGCGTGTTCTTCCCATGAACCACACATGGATCCACCGGTGTCATTGCATGTCTGCTCTTTTCATTAACCACAGCTAGAGTCATTGCATGTGTGTTCTTCTGACAAACCACGTATCACCGGTGTCTATGCATGTGTGTTCTTCCCAAAGACCACACATGGATCCACAAGTGTCATTGCATGTCTGCTCTTTTCATGAACCACAGCTAGAGTCATTGGGTGTGTGTTCTTTTCACAGACCACATATGACAAGTGTCATTGCATGTGTGTTCTTCTCACAAACCATATCATGAACCACACCCAGTGTCATTGCATGGGTGTTCTTCTCACAGACCACACACGAATCCACCCAGTGTCATTGCATGTGTGTTCTTCTCACAAACTATATCATGAACCACACCTAGTGTCATTGCATGTGTATTGTCCCATGAACCACACATGGATCCACCAGTGTCATTGCATGTGTGTTCTTCCCACAGACCACACATGGATCCAACAGTGTCATTGCATGTGTGTTCTTCCCATGGACCACACATGGATCCACCAGTGTCATTGCATGTCTGCTCCTTTTATGAACCACAGCTAGAGTCATTGGATGTGTGTTCTTATCACAGACCACATATCACCAGTGTCATTGCATGTGTGTTCTTCCCAAAGACCACACATGGATCCACCAGTGTCATTGCATGTGTGTTCTTCTCACAAACCATATCATGAACCACAGCTAGTGTCATTGCATGTGTGTTCTTCTCACAGACCACACATGGATCCACCAGTGTGATTGCATGTGTGATCTTCTCACAGACCATATCATGAACCACACCTAGTGTCATTGCATGTGTGTTCTTCCCATGAACCACACATGGATCCACCGGTGTCATTGCATGTCTGCTCTTTTCATTAACCACAGCTAGAGTCATTGCATGTGTGTTCTTCTGACAAACCACATATCACCGGAGTCATTGCATGTGTGTTCTTCCCAAAGACCACACATGGATCCACAAGTGTCGTTGCATGTGTGTTCTTCCCACAGACCACACTTGGATCCACCAGTGTCGGTTCATGTGTGTTCTTCCCATGAACCACACATGGATCCACCAGTGTCATTGTATGTCTGCTCTTCCCATGAACCACAGCTAGAGTCATCGCATGCGTGCTCTTTTCACAAACCACAGCTAGAGTCATTGCATGGGTGTTCTTCTTACAAACCATATCATGAACCACACCCAGTGTCATTGCATGTGTGTTCTTCTCACAAACTACACATGGATCCACCGGTCTCATTGCATGTCTGCTCTTCTCATTAACCACAGCTAGAGTCATTGCATGTCTGTTCTTTTCACAAACCACATATCACCAGAGTCATTGCATGTGTGTTCTTCCCATAAACCACATATCACCAGTGTAATTGCATGTCTGCCCTTCTCATTATCCACAGCTAGATCCACCCGTGTCATTGGATGCATGTTCTTTTCATAAACTGCGTATGGATACTAATTAACCTTAGGAGAGCCCTAACCTTAGCGTTAGACCGAGTCTTCTAGAAGGCACGCCTAACACAGCTTGTTCGCTTGTTTATTGTTACATATGCGTCTGACGGGCGCTTGGACGATTGGGATGGTTTTCATGAGATCGATCCGTGAGTAGTCTGTTCTGTGGCATGATTGGCCACTCTTTCTCTGGACAAACTGGCAACACCGGGGGCTCCCCTGTTGCGAGTGTCACGACTCACGAGTTGAGCGGGCCATATCCTAGTGTCACGTCCCCATTACTTATCTTCCTCCCCGTACTTCTCTTCCTTCCCCTCAAAGCCACATTCCCCACTTCACTCTCATCCTCCGCCAGAGTCGCAGTTTCGGCGCCGCCATCCCAATCCCCTCTCCGGCAGCCACCCCCCTCCCCTTCCCTCTCGCCATGGGTTCGAGGGGAGACGACGAGGAAACGCGTCGTGACGACAGGGACGGTGATTTCGATGTGAGTCGTCTCATCTCTATCTCTATCATCCGTGGCCAATTATCTATTTTTTGAGCCAGATCTACTCCGTTTACTCATGCGCGTATGATGTGTTAAATAACCGATGATGATGTAACGACGGATTATCACGGTTTAGCAGATGAAGATAGTCCTCGCTATGTAAACATGGATATGCCGCTAAATTTGTAGCATTCAAGGATGAAATGCAGGTGAGGTTTCTACGGTGTGAAGGACATCGTGCAATGATGTGAGATGGTTATGTGTTGTCAAATGGGTAGATCCAGAGTGGCCCAAATCGATGCAGAAAACGCTGGACAAACTATGGGAAATGACTGTTGAGTTGAAAGAATCCGCATTCAGCTCACTTCTTGACAGTGTTGAGATGAAGCTATGGGAACCAGTTGACACGACCAAGCATAAGCGAGATCTCATGGGGGTGGAAGACAAGGTTAGCAAAGTCGAGAAGGAGAGGGACGCGGCGTTGGACCTGAAGGCTAAAGCAGAGCAAAAACTGACTCAAGCAAGGAAGGATCTTCACCAGGCCAAAGTCCTGCAGTTCACAACTACGAATATTGACAAGTGCATGAGGAAAGATGCAGAGAAACAATTGAAGCTGTGCAAGGAAGATGCTAAAAGGAAGGAGCAGATGATTCGACCCTTGCTCTCGCAGGAAGATGCGCATAGGGCTAAGATTAGGAAGATCAAGGAGATGTGTGTTAACTAGTTCTATTTAGCTTAAGCCTCGTGCCCTTTTAAGTTGTAATAGTTGTACTTGTTGACCTAGCGGTCTGAACTATTGGCCCCGGAGTCCTGGGAGTAAAAAAATTGGTCACCCGTTAATCTGTCTTAACGCTGCATTACTTCCTTTTGTCTGACCAATGCCCCTTGGATATTCCTGTTGGGTCCGCAGCATAGAAAACAAAAAATTTCCTACGGTGTGAACTACACGCCAAGATCTATCAACTAGGTACAAAGCAACGGGTGGACATATATCCAACGAGAACTTACCCTCGTAGACAACGAGCTTTGTTAACGAGTAGGAACTCGTGGTTGATGTAGTCGTACACTTGCCGATCTCAAGATCATGATGAAGTCTAGCAGGTCCGGCTCTAGCACGTCCATCAGATCCAGCTCCAGCACCACCAAGTCCAGCACCGCAAAGCAGCGATGCATCCGTGATCGCACACACGTCCGATACCCCGACAACCTCCGTCCCTCGCTCCAGCAAAGCAGCGGAAGCAGCAACTCCTTTCCAGATAAAGCCACCGGGAACATGTATCTCGCTAATCCGAGACCATGGGGAAATAATACTAGAGGGGGAGAGAGATCCTTCACAAGGAGGTGTGTGTGAGAAATGAGGAGGGGGTGGCCTTTTATAGGAGGAGGGGGGTTCCCCTCCTTCATGGCCGGCGCATGGAGGAGGTGACTCTTCACCTCCTCCATTCATGTGGTGGTAACTCCCTCCACATAAATTTGCCCCTTCACATTCTCTTTTAAAGTCTCCACTTTAAATGCATTAAATTTCTCCAAATTTAATGCTCTCTCATTTAATAAAACTCTTTTATTATTTTTATTCAGAATTTTGTTAATTACTTTAATTAACAAACATTCACATAAAACCCCCTGCAACATTTCAATATTACATGCACAACCAATTTCAGCAAATTCACCTGAAACAGTTTCGGTGTCTATTGAAACAATTCCAGTGCTTTCTTAAATCTTTATCTGAAACATATTTGCTCCAAATGGTGTCGGTATCCCTTAAGTGTGTCACCCTACGGTTCGCGAATAATGCAGACATGATCGAGACCCCTCTCAGATCAATAATCAGAAGCGAGACCTGGAGATCTATACTGACTCCTACACATTCAACGATGACTTCTGTGATCGTGAGAACCTTTAATGCTAGTAACTAAATCCTTTTGTCTCGCGATATATTACATGTCCGAGATTCGATCATCGGTATCTCCATACCTAGTTTGATCTCGTTTCTGACATGCACTCTTTTCTCGTTCCCGTGATATAACATTCTAGTGATCACATCACTTGCTTGCAAGCTATTTCAATGTGATATCACCGAGAGGGCCTAGAGTATATCTATCCGTCATCGGGATTGACAAATTCCACTCTTGATCCATGAGCCTCAACATAACACCTTCGTAGCACTGAACCCACCTTTATAGTCACCTTGTTACGGTGTGACGTTTGATGTTATCAAGATACTCTTCCGGTGTTAGCAATTAACATGATCTCATGGTCCAAGGACTAAGATTACTTCGTATGATGTTATAGCAATATAAACATAATGACTTGATCGTAATGCTATACTTTGGATGAATGTTCATCACATCATTCCACCAATGGTGTGACCTTGTTTTTAACAACATCCAATGTCCATGATCAGGAAACCTTGATCATCTTGTTAATCAACAAGCTAGTCTATAAGAGAGGCATAACTAGGAACCCTTTTTGTTTATTAAACACACATGTATTGATGTTTCCGATCAATACAATTCTAGCATGTAAAATAAACATTTATCCTAAACATGGAATAAGATAATAACCACTTTATAATTGCCTCTCGGGCATATTCCCTTCAATTCCGCCTGTCGCTTTGTCGTCCTCGTGTACAAATAGGAGGCGCCACAGCTCGTCGCTTCGTCGCCCATCCCCTCGCCCTCTCCAATCTCCACCGCGCCATCCATCCCCTCACTCCCTCTCCAATCTCCACCGTGCCACCATGGAGATGCCCTCGCTGAACTTCTATGAGGCG
Organism: Avena insularis; assembly: GCA_023614405.1. Lineage (NCBI taxonomy): Eukaryota > Viridiplantae > Streptophyta > Magnoliopsida > Poales > Poaceae > Avena > Avena insularis. The sequence goes on from CM042696.1 coordinate 334,041,122, forward strand.
GTGATGTTCTCGCACTTCGACATCCTCGCGTCGCCGGCCACGACGGTGCCCCACGGATGGCGCATCAGCTATGCGGGGGTGTCGGTGGCTCCGCTCCTCTTCCCCGGCAGAGCCGTGATGGAGAGCAAAATCATGGCGCGCCGCCGCCAGATGCCCGCATGGAAGAGGGCGCTGCCCCGGTACGTGGCGGCCAGCCCGTACTGGCCGGCGCTATTCAAAAAGGAGCGGAAGGCCAAGATTGGCAACCGCATCGTTTATGGGCGCGTGGTGCACCGAGATCTCCGCAACCGAGAAGGGCGGGAGAGGTTCTGGTCCGTCCCTGGACGGACCAAGTTCACCGTTATCGCCGCCACTCACCGCGAAGAGGTGCTCTGTCTCGCGTACAATGCGGAAATCGTGGAGGTTCCGTCCGACGAAGACGAGGAAGCCGACGGCTCGGAGGACAGCGGCAGCGGAAGTGAAATTGTTGACTAGTTGGTTGAATTAATGTAGGATGTGAAATCGCAACTTTATTTAGAAGAATTTGTGGTTGAATTAATGAAATGCCTCGATTTAGATCTCTATCTCGATTAATTTGTGGAAGAATGTTGGAGATATGCCCAAGAGGCAATAATAAAGTGGTTATTATTATATCTTTATGTTTATGATAAATTTTTACATCCCATGCTATAATTTTATTAACCGGAAACATTAATACTTGTGTGTTTTGTAAACATAAAAGAGTCCCTAGTAAGCCTCTTGTTGAACTAGCTTGTTGATTAATAGATGATCATGGTTTCCTGATCATGGACATTGGATGTCATTAATAACAAGATTATATCATTAGGAGAATGATGTGATGGACACACACCCATAGTAAGCGTAGCATAAGATCAAGTCATTAAGTTCGTATTTCTATAAGCTTTCGAATGCATAGTAACCTAATCCTTCGACCATGAGGTTATGTTAATCACCATCACCGGATGGGTACTTTGATGACATCAAACACCACTTCGTAACTGGGTGGTTATAAAGGTGTCATTGGGTATTCTGGAAGTATGTGTTGAAGCGCATGGACCAAGATTGGGATTTGTCCATCCATATGACGGATAGATATGCTCTGGGCCCTCTCGGTGGGATGTCATCTAGTTAGCTTGCAAGCATGTGACTAGGTCACAAGGGATGAAATATCATGGAATGAGTAAAGAGTACTTATCAGTAACGAGGTAGAACTAGGTATGGAGATACCGACGATCAAACCTCGGATAAGTAGAGTATCGCGTGACAAAGGGAATTGGTTTCGTATGTTAAATGGTTCTATCGATCATGAAGTCATCGTTGAGAATGTAGGAGCCATTATGGATCTCCAGATCCCGCTGATGGTTATTGATAGGAGAGGTGTCTCCATCATGTCTGCATATTCACGAACCGTCGGGTGACACACTTAAGGTTCGAAGTTGTTTTAAGTAGATATGGAATGTGCGTTGGAGACCGAATGTTGTTCGGAGTCTCGGATTGGATCAGGGACATCACAAGGAGATCTGGAATTGTCCGGGGAATAAGATTCATATATTGGGGATCATTTTCTAAGTTAGGAAATGTTCCGGAGTATTTGTATGGTGATTCTAGAAGGTTTCCGAATGTTCCGGAAGGTTCTAGAAGATTTCTTGGAGTTTACTTGAAAACCAAGAAAGGATCAAGGAATCCTTGTGGGGTAAGACAAGGATTCGTGGGGGAGTAGGACTCTCCCCCCACCTCCTTGATCCGCCGGCCAAGGAGAGGAGTCCTACAAGGACTCCACCTCCCCATGGCGCCTCCCTCCTTTAAATAGAGGGGTGGAGGCACAAACCCCCTTGCCCCTTCTATTCTCTAGATCTCAAGTTGCCTCTCTCCTCCTCCTTCCCTCTACTCTGGCTTAGGCGAAGCCCTGCAGAATTCTCTACTCCACCACCACCACCATGCCATCGTGCTGCTGGATTCCGTGGAGAGATCTACTACCTCCGCTGCTCGCTGGAACAGGGAGAGGAAGGTCTGCTTCGACTCCGCACGTGTGACCGACTGTGGTAGCGCTGCCGGAACACGGAGCCGGAAGGATCGTCTACTCGATCTTGAGGTCGGCAAGTGATCGACTACATCAACCACGAGATCCGATGTCATAACGCTTTCGGGTCTACAAGGGTTAGTACAGATCTATCTCGTTGCACATGTCTAATAGATTAGATCTTGGCTTTTATCTAGATTAGATCTGGGTTTTGTTCGTTCTTGCGGTAGAATTTTTTTGTTTTCCATGCTATGAACCCATCAAAGAATTTGTGATTCACATCAATTTCTGCCTCGATTTAGATCTCTGTCCCGGATTGGGAACGTAACCGTGGACCAAAGACACCTTTTCTACTAGTGTATTCTGACACTGGTGGTTTTTTTAAACGTAATCTACGTGGATTGTGCCGCATGAAAATGGCACAACCACAATTTATAAAGTGGAAGCATGTACACCCGGTTACTGGAGATCCGGGAGCTTCACCAGATGCAGGGGATGCAGGAGCAGAGAGGCGGTGAGATAGACAGGCTCAAGATTAGGCCAGAAAGTGGTTCCCATTTCCTCCTCATCTGGGCATTATCGGTGAGAACATTGCTGTTTATGTTACCACGTCGTTGTGCTGCATCTGAAATAAGTTGCTGCTTCATGGAGTGTGGCAGCTTAAATAATTTATTTATGTGCCACTTACATTCCGTCGTATTTGGAGACCTCCTGCCGGTTAGCAATCGTGGAACCGGTGGATCATTGCTTTCAGATAGCAGTGGCATAATCACAATTTCGGATTCAACTACTGACTCGGGTGTTTCCAAACCCTAAGTCGCGGTACATTTTACTCAGAGAATGTGGGTGGATTGTTTCGTCCAGCAACGTGCCACACACAGAGCGATAAGAATTTAACAGAATTACATATATAGGTTCAAGTTCAACACATTACTATGCATCTTCATTGCTAGCAGCCTTCTTCCGCAGCCTGGGTGCCAAGCCTTCACGTCCAATGGCTTCTTCATTTCCCGCCTTCTTCCTCTTCCTCGGTGCCAATTTTCTTAGCTTCACGTACTCTGCATCGCCGGGACAATGGGCACCAGAATCGTGTCCCACATCATCTTTCCACTCGTTTTTAATTTCTTTGGGCAGCAAAATGACTGATCCGGCAGTCATGTTTCTAACGTTGCGGCGCTTCCTGTCAAAGAAACAAGACTGTTGCATAACTGCCCAATATCTACAGAGTAAATAAAACAAAAATTACAATTCAGCACAAACATGCGAACCCCAAGCGACCTTTGCTTACCAGGAGCTAATTGCGTTCGACCCTTTACAAGAATAGAAGGGCGACTCCCAGTTGCAGCAGCTTCCACATCTAGTACATCACAATTCAGCTCAAACATGCAATCCGAAGTATACCTTTTCATCAACCCAATTAGCTGACTGTCACACGATATAGGAACATGGATCCATGAAGCTGAACTTTGCAGTCTGCTTCGGCCATACTTCAACATGATTATGCAGAGCAGCAACCATACCAGATATAGTGCAGATTTGTGTAGGCGCTTCTTCCATCGTGAAACAATGGCTTCCATACCACTTGCCTTTGGAGTCGTACCTGTAGAGGACTACCGTAACCAGGTAAGGGGGTCCGCACAGATCCCACTTGACAGAAAACTGTAGACAAAATATGTTTGTCAGCGTTGGGCTAATGAATAATTTGAGGTTCAGTAGCCAGCTAGAAGTTGTAATTAGTGTGAATAGCAAAGAGAAGGGTAGCTCACCCGCTTGTAGGCAGAACTTCTTCTTCCTTGATAGTAGGATCTGCCATCCTCCGAACTGCTCGGCTCGTCGGCGGTGGAGCCGGGCTAGAGCCTCGCAACGGCGGCTACGACATGCGCCATTGGAGCTCGGTATCAGCGAATGGGCACAGCAACTGGGTGCAGCAACTTGGCCCCGGAAGTCAAATGTCCGAAGGGATCGTCCTGCCTGGAGGGTGGATTCCGACGCTGCCGGTGCTAGGGGAAAGCTGGGAATGGATTTGTGAAATTGGTCAATGCATCCAATCCACTTAGCTGCTCGATTTGCCTAAGAGGTTGCCGCGTTGGCGCCCGCGTCACGGACAGATAACCGACATGTGGGCCCCGACCGTCTACTTCACGGGGCGGTTTAACGGAATGTTTGTATTTGGCAGGGGTGAGATGAGTTTGCCTCGAAATGGCCCCTCTCAGTAGTTGGTGGCCCAAATTTTCAAAACGCGGTAATTTTAGGCAACTTAGGTACCGCCATGCGCTGGCCTGCCAACTTTGGTACCGCAGACGAACAAGCACCATTGCATGTGTGTTCTGTTTACTAACAACAACTGGAGTCATTGCAAGTGTGTTCTTTTTACTAACAACAACTAGAGTCATTGCATGTGTGTTCTTTTCACATACCACATATGGATCCACCTGTGTCATTGAAATGTGTGTTCGTCTCATTAACCACAGCTAGAGTCATTGCATGTGTGTTCTCTTCAGAGACCATACAGGGATCCACCAGTGTCATTGCATGTGTGTTCTTTTTACTAAAAACAACTATAGTCATTTCATGACTATTCTTTTCACATACCACATATGGATCCACCAGTGTCATTGAAATGTGTGTTCTTTTCATTAACCACAGCTAGAGTCATTGCATGTGTGTTCTCTTCAGAGACCACACATGGATCCACGAGTGTCATTGCATGTGTGTTATTTTTACTAACAATAACTGGAGTCATTGCACGTGTGTTCTTTTTACATACCACATATGGATCCACCAGAGTCATTGCATGTGTGTTCTCTTCAGAGACCACACATGGATCCACCAGTGTCATTCCTTGTGTGTTATTTTTACTAACAACAACTGGAGTCATTTCATGACTATTCTTTTCACATACCACATATGGATCCACACGTGTCATTGCATGTGTGTTCTCTTCAGAGAGCACACATGGATCCACCAGTGTCATTGCATGTGTGTTCTTTTTACTAACAACAACTGGAGTCATTGCATGTGTGTTGTTTTCACATACCACATATCGATCCAGCAGTGTCATTGAATTGTGTGTTCTCTACAGAGACCACACATGGATACACCAGTGTCATTGCATGTGTGTTCTTTTTACTAACAACAACTGGAGTCATTTCATGACTATTCTTTTCACATACCACATATGGATCCACCAGTGTCATTGAAATGTCTGTTCTCTTTAGAGACCACACATGGATCCACTAGTGTCATTGCATGTGTGCTCTTTTTACTAAGAACAACTGGAGTCATTGCATGTATGTTCTTTTCACAAACCACATATGGATCCACTAGTGTCATTTCATGCGTGTTCTCTTCAAAGACCACACATGGATCCACCAGTGTCATTGCATGTGTGTTCTTTTTACTAACAACAACTGGAGTCATTGCATGTGTGTTCTTTTCACATACCACATATGGATCCACCTGTGTCATTGAAATGTGTGTTCTTCTCATTAACCACAGCTAGAGTCATTGCATGTATGTTCTCTTAAGAGACCACACATGGATCCACCAGTGTCATTGCATGTGTGTTCTTTTTAGTAACAACAACTAGAGTCATTTCATGACTATTCTTTTCACATACCACATATGGATCCACCAGTGTCATTGAAATGTGTGTTCTTTTCATTACCACAGCTAGAGTCATTGCATCTGTGTTCTCTTCAGAGACCAAACATGGATCCACCAGTGTCATTGCATGTGTGTTATTTTTACTAACAACAACTGGAGTCATTGCATGTGTGTTCTTTTCACATACCACATATGGATCCACCAGTGTCATTGAAATGTGTGTTCTTCTCATTAACCACAGCTAGAGTCATCGCATGTGTGCTCTCTTCAGAGACCACACATGGATCCACCAGCATCATTGCATGTCTGTTCTTTTTACTAACATCAATTGGAGTCATCACATGTGTGTTCTTTTCACATACCACATATGGATCCACTAGTGTCATTAAGATGTGTGTTCTCTTTAGAGACCACAGATGGATCCACCAATGTCATTGCATGTGTGTTCTTTTTACTAACAACAACTAGAGTCATTTCATGTGTGTTCTTTTCACATACCACATATGGATCCACTAGTGTCATTGCATGTGTGTTCTCTTCAGAGAACACACATGGATCCACCAGTGTCATTGGATGTGTGTTCTTTTTACTAACAACAACTTGAGTCATTTCATGACTATTCTTTTGACATACCACATATGGATCCACCAATGTCATTGAAATGTGTGTTCTTCTTATTAACCACAGCCAGAGTCATTGCATGTGTATTCTCTTTAGAGACCACACATGGATCCACCATTGTCATTGCATGTGTGTTCTTTTTACTAACAACAACTAGAGTCATTGCATGTGTGTTCTTTTCACAAACCACATATGGATCCACTAGAGTCATTGAAATGTGTGTTCTCTTCAGAGACCACACATGGATCCACCAGTGTCATTGCATGTGTGTTCTTTTTACTAACAACAACTAGAGTCATTTCATAACTATTCTTTTCATATACCACATATGGATCCATTAGTGTCATTGAAATGTGTGTCCTTTTCATTAACCACAGCTAGAGTCATTGCATGTGTGTTCTCTTCAGAGACCACACATGGATCCACCAGTGTCATTGCATGTGTGTTATTTTTACTACCAACAACTGGACTCATTGCATGTGTGTTATTTTCACATACCACATTTGGATCGACTAGTGTCATTGAAATGTGTGTTCTCTTCAGAGACCACACATGGATCCACCAGTGTCATTGCATGTGTGTTCTTTTTACTGACAACAACTGGAGTCATTGCATGTGTGTTCTTTTCACATACCACATATGGATCCACCAGTGTCATTGTGTGTTCTTCTCATTAACCAGAGCTAGAGTCATTGCATGCGTGTTCTCTTCAGAGACCACACATGGATCCACCAGCGTCATTGCATGTGTGTTCTTTTTACTAACATCAATTGGAGTCATTACATGTGTGTTCTTTTCACATACCACATATGGATCCAACTAGTGTCATTGAAATGTGTGTTCTCTTCAAAGACCACACATGGATCCACCAATGTCATTGCATGTGTGTTCTTTTTACTAACAACAACTAGAGTCATTTCATGTGTGTTCTTTTCACATACCACATATGGATCCACCAGTGTCATTGCATGTGTGTTCTCTTCAGAGACCACACATGGATCCACCAGTGTCATTGGATGTGTGTTCTTTTTACTAACAACAACTTGAGTCATTTCATAACTATTCTTTTGACATACCACATATGGATCCACCGGTGTCATTGAAATGTGTGTTCTTCTTATTAACCACAGCTAGAGTCATTGCATGTGTGTTCTCTTTAGAGACCACACGTGGATCCACCAGTATCATTCCATGTGTGTTCTTTTTACTAACAACAACTGGAGTCATTGCATGTGTGTTCTTTTCACAAACCACATATGGATCCACCAGAGTCATTGAAATGTGTGTTCTCTTCAGAGACCACACATGGATCCACCAGTGTCATTGCATGTGTGTTCTTTTTACTAACAACAACTAGAGTCATTTCATGACTATTATTTTCACATACCACATATGGATCCATTAGTGTCATTGAAATGTGTGTTCTTTTCATTAACCACAACTAGAGTCATTGCATGTGTGTTCTCTTCAGAGAGCACACATGGATCCACCAATGTCATTGCATGTGTGTTATTTTTACTAACAACAACTAGAGTCATTGCATGTGTGTTCTTTTCACATACCACATATGGATCCACCAGTGTCATTGAAATGTGTGTTCTCTTCAGAGACCACACATGGATCCACTAGTGTCATTGCATGTGTGTTCTTTTTACTGACAACAACTGGAGTCATTGCATGTGTGTTCTTTTCACATACCACATATGGATCCTCCAGTGTCATTGAAATGTGTGTTTGTCACATCCCAAGATTTTCCAAATCTTGTAATGTGAAAATAAATGAATAAAATAAAACCTTGTTTGATTTTCAGGGCTAGAAGAAACTTTTGAATCCAATTGGAAACCTTCAAACCAATTTGGATTAAATAAATCCTAAAGGGATTTAACAAGATAAATATTTTAATAAACGAAAAATAAAAACTATTTTATTACTACTTTGAAATCTTTTAAGAAAATGGTTTTAACTTTCAAATTGAAAAGAAAGGATTTTAAGTAAAGATGATTTTGTAAAGTCAAACTAAACCTTGGCCAAGTTGTGAAACAAAAGGTTTTGCTTTAATTAAAAATAATAAAGGATATTTAAAATAAAACAATAAAGGATTAATATCCAAGTTTTGTAATAAAAGTTTATTTATTTCTAAATCCTCAAAACTTGTTTATTCAATTTAAATAAGTTTCCAAATGATTTATATTCCCAAACAAAATCTACTGAATGGTTTGGTATTATTTTAGTTTCCAAAAATAAAGTTTTAATTAAAAAAATCCTATTTGATTTAATAACAATGGTCCATTTTAATAAATAAATGGAATCTAAAAAGATTTAAAATATTATTTTATTTTATTTCTGAAATTGGTTTTGTTACTAAATAGAACCAAGTCAAACTTTCAAAGATTTGGTGATGGTTTGAATTGATTTGAACCTTGTTTGTTTGTTTGAAAATCAAAACAGGAAAATAGAAATAGAAAAGGAAAAGAATTCAGAAACAGAAAAAAATAAGAAAAGGGTCAACCCAACCCAGCAGCCCAAACAGGCCTAGAAACAGCCCAGCTCCTCACCCCGAAAGAAAACGTTTCGCACTTGTATTAGAACGCGCGCAGAGACTGACCAGTGGACCTCCCCCTCGTTTCTTCCCCACTGACCAGTAGACCCCACTTTCCCTGTTCATCCTCCTCACCCGCGCGACCCTGTCTCCCCCAAACCTTGCTGCCGTTGCTGCCATTCAAGCCGCGATCAATTCGCAGTAATGCTTCGCCATAATCTCGCCGTGACTGCACGCTATTAAGCGCCAGTGCCTTCTCCACCTTTCCCCTCTGTCGCCACTCCCTCTCTGCCCCGAGGCTGCCACGAATCGAGCTAGTACTCCCTCTGCTCCGACCACCGTCTCCGACCAATTCAGGCCAGTACACACCACCCCGTGCCTCCCCGAGCACGCTAGGAGAATCCCCACTCCCAGACACTTCTCCCTGTACCCGTTCATCATGGCGCCCAGGCGTCGGCTTTGACAAGCTCTGACAGCGCCGCCGTCTGTCTCGTCTCCATCGAACTTCCCCGGTAAGCCTCGACCGCCCCTAGCTTTTCCATGGATGCCCACATCATCTCCAGCTCCGTCCGCGTCTAACCGTACCGTTCATTTGCCCTGGGGTGAACTGCAGCATCTCCCCATCGTCGACCAGAGCCACCAGACGCCGTTGCAAGCTCCGGTGAGGAATTACAGCAAACCTCGTGCGCCCCTTGCCACGTCGAGCACACGACGAGCTTCCCCAGCCTCCTGCGATCTCGGTGAGCCTACTCCCTCCCCCTCTCGCTTCCTGTTTTGCCAGCGCCATCGTTCGACTGTCGCCACCGCTTAGGCCGCCGCCGCGCCGATATGGTCAAGGCCATCAAGATTGGATCAAGATCTGGCGCTCACGATTAGATCACTTAGCACCGAAGGGGTACGCGATAAGGATCGTGCGATCTAATTAGATCCAACGTGTCACAGAGCCGATCCGATCGAACCGGTACCAGTGAATGACGGTTTAATGGGCTGCGTGGCTTTTTGGTTTAAACAAATTTGAAATGTAATTGTTTGTGAATTTGAAAACACTATAACTTTGGATCCACACGTCCAAAAATTACAAATTTTAGGTCGTTGGATTCAGGAGAGCAAGTCCTAGCCAACCATGCCCTTAGTTTAGCAAATAGTATCTGTTAGGTTGCTTGTTTTTGCAGATTCTTTTGTGAGCTTGTTTAGAGTATAAAAATTGTTTAAAAATGATTTTAGAGTTAAAACTTCTGCAAAATGGTTTGTTGTGACCTTACTGACCCTAGGAACCAACCCATGGTTATGAAAATGAAATTGGAAAAATTTAGAATGGATTAATTGAACTAGTCTATTTCTAGCTAAGTAAAGATAATGGTTTTATTATGAAAAAGATTTTGGAATAAAAACTTTGAGAAAATATTTTGATTCAAAGCTACTGACCCAAAACACCAAGTCTTGAGAGTTAGAAACTTTTGGTGAGAAACTTAAAGATTTTTGATTTGATAAAACCATTTCCCACCATATAAAATATTGAATGGATTTTAAAATAGTTTTTGGGCAAAACCCTCTAACTAATGACTTTTCCATTTTGGTAAATGACCAATTTGGACCTTACAAAGTTTAGACACCTAGTGGAGACCATCCTGGCAATAGAACCATCCTTTGCATGACTTAGATTCCATTGCTTTGTGAGTGAGAAATTGTTTGTTTGACTTTGGTTGGGAATGTTAGTTGATTTTGTGTTTGCTTGATTGACTTGTAGTGAATTTAGCAAAGTGTGAGACTAGCAAGATCAAGGAGTGAACCACCATTCCCTACCAAAAAGGCAAGTTACACTATCATTCAAAAGTCCTACTATTTTCATTATACTTAGTGGATTTTGAAAACATGCATGAAAATAATTTTATACTTATGCTATGCTAAATCCTATTAGGATACCTTATACATTCCTTAGAGAAAACATTGTAGTTGTACATGCTTAGCCATTCTTTATTGGGAAAAGAGATACATGTTGAGATTTTACAAAGTTGAGAAAAGGACTTGTGTTTTATATAATAAAACAAGGACTCAATGAACCACCTGGTTGGAGGATACTTTAAGTTTTGGAGAAGGTGGCAACAAAAGGAACCATGTCTATGGTAATCTCTTTGTGTTGTGCTCCAAAAGAAAACCCACCTAGGAAACTTAGAGATTGAACATGTTTCTCCAATTGTGGCTTTCGTGTGCAACCACATGCTATTATGGCTCTGGCTTAGTCAACTACATTAGGAAGACCCATACATTGTCTTTAGTTACTGGACATGGGGATCTGGAATGCTTCATGGGGGCTGAAGACAAGCTAGCAATGGTGTATGGGAGGACCTTTTGGAAAGACTTCGTCACATTCTCAGTCTGCCAGTACTCCATCATGGTGAGCACTAATCCAGTAGGCCACTAGTGGCAAAAGGATGGGATTGTGACATGTGGGTAAAGTGTACTCCTTCTACAGAAGATAATAAAATCTAAGTACTTAGCCGTGTCCCCGGTTATGGACAATACTGAGCAACTAAAGTTTGAACTATGGGAGATCCCGACATTCCAACTTCTAAAATAAAAACTTGATGCCCTTGAGTGTCTACCAAGGAATTCAAAGAGATTTTATAAAAGCTTGATGCACTTGGGGTTACCAAGGTGCTCAAGAGATTTTGATGAAAACATGAACACTTGGGGTTACCAAGGAACTCATGAGATTTTATAAAACTTGATGCACTTGGAGTTACCAAGGAGCTCAAGAGATTTTGACAAGGACTTGAACACTTGAGTGTCTACCAAGGAGTTCAAGGGATTCTTGGAAAAGAGATTTGACAAAGGACCAAAACCATTTTGAAAAGATAGGATAAAATATTGCTTTGTGCAAATAAGCCTGAAACTCTACTTAGCCAAATTTGCATGAAATGATAGGATCCACTTATATTATACTTAGTAGTGAAACTTGCCAATACAATTCAAATGTATTGACCGTTGTGGCTGTAACTTGTAATGTTGCAGGTTTGATTGATTTTAGTGAAGATTGTTTGATTAGGATTACAAAGTCTACAACCAACATCTGCCTGTGGCACTTTGAAGATGAAGGACCCCATGACTATAGTTATTCCGCTGCAATGTAATGTAATAGCCAAATGAGCTATGTAAAGATTTAATAAAATTATGTTATTCCTGGTTATAAAGTTATATTATGACCTTTGTTTCTTGATATTACATCTAAACTGTGGATGCTAGCTATTGATCCAGGGACTAGCATTGTAAACACAGGAGGGATCAACCTTATTATCAGGTTGAGGCCTCTACAGTGTTCTTCTCATTAACCACAGCTAGCGTCATTGCATGTGTGGTCTCTAGATCCACCAGCGTCATTGCATGTGTGTTCTTTTTACTAACATCAATTGGAGTCATTACATGTGTGTTCTTTTCACATACCACATATGGATCCACTAGTGTCATTGAAATGTGTGTTCTCTTCAGATACCACACATGGATCAACCAATGTCATTGCATGTGTGTTCTTTTTACTAACAACAACTAGAGTAAATTCATGTGTGTTCTTTTCAGATACCACATATGGATCCACCACTGTCATTGCATGTGTGTTCTCTTCAGAGATCACACATGGATCCACCAGTGTCATTGGATGTGTGTTCTTTTTACTAACAACAACTTGAGTCATTTCATGACTATTCTTTTGACATACCACATATGGATCCACCAATGTCATTGAAATGTGTGTTCTTCTTATTAACCATAGCTAGAGTCACTGAAATGTGTGTTCTCTTTAGAGACCACACATGGATCCACCAGTGTCATTGCATGTGTGTTCTTTTTACTGACAACAACTGGAGTCATTGCATGTGTGTTCTTTTCACATAGCACATATGGATCCACCAGTGTCATTGAAATGTGTATTCTTCTCATTAACCACAGCTAGAGTCATTGCATGTGTGTTCTTGTTACTAACATCAATTGGAGTCATTACATGTGTGTTCTTTTCACATACCGCATATGGATCCACTAGTGTCATTGAAATGTGTGTTCTCTTCAGAGACCACACATGGATCCACCAATGTCATTGCATGTGTGTTCTTTTTACTAACAACAACTAGAGTCATTTCATGTGTGTTCTTTTCAAATACCACATATGGATCCACCAGTGTCATTGCATGTGTGTTCTCTTCAGAAACACACATGGATCCACCATTGTCATTGGATGTGTGTTATTTTTACTAACAACAACTTGAGTCATTTCATGACTATTCTTTTGACATACCACATATGGATCCACCAATGTCATTGAAATGCGTGTTCTTCTTATTAACCACAGCCAGAGTCATTGCATGTGTATTCTCTTCAGAGACCACACATGGATCCACCATTGTCATTGCATGTGTGTTCTTTTTACTAACAACAACTGGAGTCATTGCATGTGTGTTCTTTTCACAAACCACATATGGATCCACCAGAGTCATTGAAATGTGTGTTCTCTTCAGAGACCACACATGGATCCACCAATGTCATTGCATGTGTGTTCTTTTTACTAACAACAACTAGAGTCATTTCATGACTATTCTTTTCACATACCACATATGGATCCATTAGTGTCATTGAAATGTGTGTTCTTTTCATTAACTACATCTAGAGTCATTGCATGTGTGTTCTCTTCAGAGACCACACATGGATCCACCAGTGTCATTGCATGTGTGTTATTTTTACTAACAACAACTGGAGTCATTGCATGTGTGTTCTTTTCACAAACCACATATGGATCCACTAGAGTCACTAAAATGTGTGTTCTCTTCAGAGAAAAAACATGGATCCACCAGTGTCATTACATGTGTGTTCTTTTTACTGACAACAACTGGAGTCATTGCATGTGTGTTCTTTTCACATACCACATATGGATCCACCAGTGTCATTGAAATGTGTGTTCTCTTCAGAGACCACACATGGATCCACCAGTCTCATTGCATGTGTGTTCTTTTTACTAACAACAACTAGAGTCATTGCATGTGTGTTCTTTTCACATACCACATATGGATCCACCAGAGTCATTGAAATGTGTGTTCTCTTCAGAGACCACACATGGATCCACCAGTGTCATTGCATGTGTGTTCTTTTTACTAACAACAACTAGAGTCATTTCATATGTGTTCTTTTCGCATACCACATATGGATCCTCCTGTGTCATTGAAATCTGTGTTCTTCTCATTAACCACAACTAGAGTCATTGCATGTGTGTTCTCTTCAGAGACCACACATGGATCCACCAGTGTCATTCCATGTGTGTTCTTTTTACTAACAACAACTGGAGTCATTGCATGTGTGTTCTTTTCACATACCACATATGGATCCACTAGTGTCATTGAAATGTGTGTTCTCTTCAAATACCACACATGGATCCACCAGTCTCATTGCATGTGTGTTCTTTTTACTAACAACAATTGGAGTTATTGCATGTGTGTTCTTTTCACATACCACATATGGATCCACCAATGTCATTACATGTGTGTTCTCGTCAGACCCCAACTGGAGTCATTACATGACTATTCTTTTCGCATACCACATATGGATCCACCAGTGTCATTGAAATGTGTGTTATTCTAATTAACCATAGCTAGAGTCATTGCATGTGTGTTCTCTTCAGAGACCACGAATGGATCCACCAGTGTCATTGCATGTGTGTTCTTTTTACTAACAACAACTGGAGTCATTGCATGTGTTTTCTTTTCACATACCACATATGTATCGACCAGAGTCATTGCATGTGTGTTTTCTTCAGAGACCACACATGGATCCACTAGTGTCATTGCATGTGTGTTCTTTGTACTAACAACAACAAGAGTCATTTCATGACTATTCTTTTCACATGCCACATATGGATCCACAAGTGTCATTGAAATGTGTGTTTTCTTCAGAGACCACACATGGATCGAGCAGTGTCATTGCATGTGTGTTATTTTTACTAACAACAAATTGAGTCATTGCATGTGTGTTATTTTCACATACCACATATGGATCCACCAGTCTCATTGAAATGTGTGTTCTTCTCATTAACCACAGCTAGAGTCATTGCATGTGTGTTCTCTTCAGAGACCGCACATGGATCCACCACTGTCATTGCATGTGTGTTCTTTTCACATACCACATATGGATCCACCAGTGTCATTGAAATCTGTGTTCTCTTCAGAGAGCACACATGGATCTACCAGTGTCATTGCATGTGTGGTCTTTTTACTAACATCAATTGGAGTCATTGCATGTGTGTTCTTTTCACATACCACATATGGATCCACTAGTGTCATCGAAATGTGTGTTCTCTTCAGAGACCACACATGGATCCACCAATGTCATTGCATGTGTGTTCTTTTTACTAACAACAACTAGAGTCATTTCATGTGTTTTTTTTCACATACCACATATGGATCCACTGGTGTCATTGCATGTGTGTTCTCTTAAGAGACCACACATGGATCCACCAAAGTCATTGGATGTGTGTTCTTTTTACTAACAACAACTTGAGTCATTTCATGACTATTCTTTTCACATACCACATATGGATCCACCAGTGTCATTGAAATGTGTGTTCTTCTTATTAACCACAGCTAGAGTCATTGCATGTGTGTTCTCTTCAGAGACCACACATGGATCCACCAGTGTCATTCCATGTGTGTTCTTTTTACTGACAACAACTGGAGTCATTGCATGTGTGTTCTTTTCACATACCACATATGGATCCACCAGTGTCATTGAAATGTCTGTTCTTCTCATTAACCACAGCTAGAGTCATTGCATGCGTGCTATCTTCAGAGACCACACATGGATCCACCAGCGTTATTGCATGTGTGTTCTTTTTACTAACAACAACTAGAGTCATTTCATGTGTGTTCTTTTCACATACCATATGTGGATCCACCAGTGTCATTCCATGTGTGTTCTCTTTAGAGACCACACAAGGATCCACCAGTGTCATTGGATGTGTGTTCTTTTTACTAACAACAACTTGAGTCATTTCATGACTATTCTTTTCACATACCACATATGGATCCACCAATGTCATTGAAATGTGTATTCTTCTCATTAACCTCTGCTAGAGTCATTTTATGTGTGTTCTCTTCAGAGACCACACATGGATCCACTAGTGTCATTGTATGTCTGTTCTTTTTACTAACAACAACTAGAGTTATTGCATGTGTGTTTTTTCACATAGCACATATGGATCTACCAGAGTCATTGAAATGTGTGCTCTCTTCAGAGACCACACATGGATCCACCAGTCTCATTGCATGTGTGTTCTTTTTACTAACAACAATTGGAGTTATTGCATGTGTGTTCTTTTCACATACCACATATGTATCCACCAATGTCATTACATGTGTGTTCTCGTCAGACACCAACTGGAGTCATTACATGACTATTCTTTTCGCATACCACATATGGAACCACCAGTGTCATTGAAATGTGTGTTCTTCTAATTAACCATAGCTAGAGTCATTGCATGTGTGTTCTCTACAGAGACCACGAATCGATCCACCAGTGTCATTGCATGTGTGTTCTTTTTACTAACAACAACTGGAGTCATTGCATGTGTTTTCTTTTCACATACCACATATGGATCGACCAGAGTCATTGCATGTGTGTTCTCTTCAGATACCACACATGGATCCACTAGTGTCATTGCATGTGTGTTCTTTGTACTAACAACAACTAGAGTCATTTCATGACTATTCTTTTCACATGCCACATATGGATCCACAAGTGTCATTGAAATGTGTGTTTTCTTCAGAGACCACACATGGATCGAGCAGTGTCATTGCATGTGTGTTATTTTTACTAACAACAAATTGAGTCATTGCATGTGTGTTCTTTTCATATACCACATATGGATCCACCAGTCTCATTGAAATGTGTGTTCTTCTCATTAACCACAGCTAGAGTCATTGCATGTGTGTTCTCTTCAGAGACCACACATGGATCCACCACTGTCATTGCATGTGTGTTCTTTTCACATACCACATATGGATCCACCAGTGTCATTGAAATGTGTGTTCTCTTCAGAGAGCACACATGGATCTACCAGTGTCATTGCATGTGTGTTCTTTTTACTGACAACAACTGGAGTCATTGCATGTGTGTTCTTTTCACATACCTCATATGGATCCACCACTGTCATTGAAATGTGTGTTCTTCTCATTAACCACAGCTAGAGTCATTGAATGTGTGTTCTCTTTAGAGACCACACATGGATCCACCAGCGTCATTGCATGTGTGTTCTTTTTACTAATATCAATTGGAGTCATTGCATGTGTGTTCTTTTCACATACCACATATGGATCCACTAGTGTCATCGAAATGTGTGTTCTCTTCAGAGACCACACATGGATCCACCAATGTCATTGCATGTGTGTTCTTTTTACTAACAACAACTAGAGTCATTTCATGTGTTTTTTTTCACATACCACATATGGATCCACCGGTGTCATTGCATGTGTGTTCTCTTCAGAGACCACACATGGATCCACCAAAATCATTGGATGTGTGTTCTTTTTACTAACAACAACTTGAGTCATTTCATGACTATTCTTTTCACATACCACATATGGATCCACAAGTGTCATTGAAATGTGTGTTCTTCTTATTAACCATAGCTAGAGTCATTGCATGTGTGTTCTCTTTAGAGACCACACATGGATCCACCAGTGTCATTGCATGTGTGTTCTTTTTACTGACAACAACTGGAGTCATTGCATGTGTGTTCTTTTCACATACCACATATGGATCCACCAGTGTCATTGAAATGTCTGTTCTTCTCATTAACCACAGCTAGAGTCATTGCATGCGTGCTATCTTCAGAGACCACACATGGATCCACCAGCGTTATTGCATGTGTGTTCTTTTTACTAACAACAACTAGAGTCATTTCATGTGTGTTCTTTTCACATACCATATGTGGATCCACCAGTGTCATTCCATGTGTGTTCTCTTTAGAGACCACACATGGATCCACCAGTGTCATTGGATGTGTGTTCTTTTTACTAACAACAACATGAGTCATTTCATGACTATTCTTTTCACATACCACATATGGATCCACCAATGTCATTGAAATGTGTGTTCTTCTCATTAACCTCTGCTAGAGTCATTTTATGTGTGTTCTCTTCAGAGACCACACATGGATCCACTAGTGTCATTGTATGTCTGTTCTTTTTACTAACAACAACTAGAGTCATTGCATGTGTGTTCTTTTCACATACCACATATGGATCTACCAGAGTCATTGAAATGTGTGTTCTCTTCAGAGACCACACATGGATCCACCAGTGTCATTGCATGTGTGTTCTTTTTACTAACAACAACTAGAGTCATTTCATATGTGTTCTTTTCGCATACCACATATGGATCCACCTGTGTCATTGAAATCTGTGTTCTTCTCATTAACCACAACTAGAGTCATTGCATGTGTGTTCTCTTCAGAGACCACACATGGATCCACCAGTGTCATTGCATGTGTGTTCTTCTCACAAACCACACATGGATCCACCGGTCTCATTGCATTACTGCTCTTCTCATTAACCACAACTAGAGTCACTGCATGTCTGTTCTTTTCACAAACCACATATCACCAGAGTCATTGCATGTGTGTTCTTCCCATGAACCACACATGGATCCACCAGTGTCATTGCATGTGTGTTCTTTTTACTAACAGCAACTGGAGTTATTGCATGTGTTTTCTTTTCACATACCACATATGGATCGACCAGAGTCATTGCATGTGTGTTCTCTTCAGAGACCACACATGGATCCACTAGTGTCATTGCATGTGTGTTCTTTGTACTAACAACAACTAGAGTCATTTCATGACTATTCTTTTCACATGCCACATATGGATCCACAAGTGTCATTGAAATGTGTGTTTTCTTTAGAGACCACACATGGATCGAACAGTGTCATTGCATGTGTGTTATTTTTACTAACAACAAATTGAGTCATTGCATGTGTGTTCTTTTCACATACCACATATGGATCCACCAGTGTCATTGAAATGTGTGTTCTTCTCATTAACCACAGCTAGAGTCATTGCATGTGTGTTCTCTTCAGAGACCACACATGGATCCACCACTGTCATTGCATGTGTGTTCTTTTCACATACCACATATGGATCCACCAGTGTCATTGAAATCTGTGTTCTCTTCAGAGAGCACACATGGATCTACCAGTGTCATTGCATGTGTGTTCTTTTTACTGACAACAACTGGAGTCATTGCATGTGTGTTCTTTTCACATACCGCATATGGATCCACCACTGTCATTGAAATGTGTGTTCTTCTCATTAACCACAGCTAGAGTCATTGCATGTGTGTTCTCTTTAGAGACCACACGTGGATCCACCAGCGTCATTGCATGTGTGTTCTTTTTACTAACATCAATTGGAGTCGTTGCATGTGTGTTCTTTTCACATACCACATATGGATCCACTAGTGTCATCGAAATGTGTGTTCTCTTCAGAGACCACACATGGATCCACCAATGTCATTGCATGTGTGTTCTTTTTACGAACAACAACTAGAGTCATTTCATGTGTTTTTTTCACATACCACATATGGATCCACCAGTGTCATTGCATGTGTGTTCTCTTTAGAGACCACACATGGATCCACCAGTGTCATTGGATGTGTGTTCTTTTTACTAACAACAACTTGAGTCATTTCATGACTATTCTTTTCACATACCACATATTGATCCACCAGTGTCATTGAAATTTGTGTTCTTCTTATTAACCACAGCTAGAGTCATTGCATGTGTGTTCTCTTCAGAGACCACACATGGATCCACCAGTGTCATTGCATGTGTGTTCTTTTTACTGAGAACAACTGGAGTCATTGCATGTGTGTTCTTTTCACATACCACATATGGATCCACCAGTGTCATTGAAATGTCTGTTCTTCTCATTAACCACAGCTAGAGTCATTGCATGCGTGCTATCTTCAGAGACCACACATGGATCCACCAGCGTTATTGCATGTGTGTTCTTTTTACTAACAACAACTAGAGTCATTTCATGTGTGTTCTTTTCACATACCATATGTGGATCCACTAGTGTCATTCCATGTGTGTTCTCTTTAGAGACCACACATGGATCCACCACTGTCATTGCATGTGTGTTCTTTTCACATACCACATATGGATCCACCAGTGTCATTGAAATCTGTGTTCTCTTCAGAGAGCACACATGGATCTACCAGTGTCATTGCATGTGTGTTCTTTTTACTGACAACAACTGGAGTCATTGCATGTGTGTTCTTCTCACATACCGCATATGGATCCACCACTGTCATTGAAATGTGTGTTCTTCTCATTAACCACAACTAGAGTCATTGCATGTGTGTTCTCTTTAGAGACCACACATGGATCCACCAGCGTCATTGCATGTGTGTTCTTTTTACTAACATCAATTGGAGTCATTGCATGTGTGTTCTTTTCACATACCACATATGGATCCACTAGTGTCATCGAAATGTGTGTTCTCTTCAGAGACCACACATGGATCCACCAATGTCATTGCATGTGTGTTCTTTTTACTAACAACAACTAGAGTCATTTCATGTGTTTTTTTTTCACATACCACATATGGATCCACCAGTGTCATTGCATGTGTGTTCTCTTTAGAGACCACACATGGATCCACCAGTGTCATTGGATGTGTGTTCTTTTTACTCACAACAACTTGAGTCATTTCATGACTATTCTTTTCACATACCACATATTGATCCACCAGTGTCATTGAAATGTGTGTTCTTCTGATTAACCACAGCTAGAGTCATTGCATGTATGTTCTCTTCAGAGACCACACATGGATTCACCAGTGTCATTGCATGTGTGTTCTTTTTACTGACAACAACAGGAGTCATTGCATGTGTGTTCTTTTCACATACCACATATGGATCCACTAGTATCATTGAAATGTCTGTTCTTCTCATTAACCACAGCTAGAGTCATTGCATGCGTGCTATCTTCAGAGACCCCACATGGATCCACCAGCGTTATTGCATGTGTGTTCTTTTTACTAACAACAACTAGAGTCATTTCATGTGTGTTCTTTTCACATACCATATGTGGATCCACCAGTGTCATTCCATGTGTGTTCTCTTTAGAGACCACACATGGATCCACCAGTGTCATTGGATGTGTGTTCTTTTTACTAACAACAACTTGAGTCATTTCATGACTATTCTTTTCACATACCACATATGGATCCACCAATGTCATTGAAATGTGTGTTCTTCTCATTAACCTCTGCTAGAGTCATTTTATGTGTGTTCTCTTCAGAGACTGCACATGGATCCACCAGTGTCATTGCATGTCTGTTCTTTTTACTAACAACAACTAGAGTCATTTCATATGTGTTCTTTTCGCATACCACATATGGATCCACCTGTGTCATTGAAATCTGTGTTCTTCTCATTAACCACAACTAGAGTCATTGCATGTATGTTCTCTTCAGAGACCACACATGGATCCACCAGTGTCATTGCATGTGTGTTCTTTTTACTAACAACAACTGGAGTCATTGCATGTGTGTTCTTTTCACATACCACATATGGATCCACCAGTGTCATTGAAATGTGTGTTCTCTTCAAATACCACACATGGATCCACCAGTCTCATTGCATCTGTGTTCTTTTTACTAACAACAACTGGAGTTATTGCATATGTGTTCTTTTCACATACCACATATGGATCCACCAATGTCATTACATGTGTGTTCTCGTCAGACACCAACTGGAGTCATTACATGACTATTCTTTTCACATACCACATATGGATCCACCAGTGTCATTGAAATGTGTGTTCTTCTCATTAACCATAGCTAGAGTCATTGCATGTGTGTTCTGTTCAGAGACCACACATGGATCCACCAGTGTCATTGCATGTGTGTTCTTTTTTACTAACAACAACTGGAGTCATTGCATGTGTGTTCTTTTCACATACCACATATGGATCGACCAGAGTCATTGCATGTGTGTTCTCTTCAGAGACCACACATGGATCCACTAGTGTCATTGCATGTGTGTTCTTTGTACTAACAACAACTAGAGTCATTTCATGACTATTCTTTTCACATGCCACATATGGATCCACAAGTGTCATTGAAATGTGTGTTTTCTTCAGAGACCACACATGGATCGAGCAGTGTCATTGCATGTGTTTTTTTTACTAACAACAAATTGAGTCATTGCATGTGTGTTCTTTTCACATACCACATATGGATCCACCAGTGTCATTGAAATGTGTGTTCTTCTCATTAACCACATCTAGTGTCATTGCATGTGTGTTCTCTTCAGAGACCACACATGGATCCACCACTGTCATTGCATGTGTGTTCTTTTCACATACCACATATGGATCCACCAGTGTCATTGAAATGGGTGTTCTCTTCAGAGAGCACACATGGATCTACCAGTGTCATTGCATGTGTGTTCTTTTTACTTACAACAACTGGAGTCATTGCATGTGTGTTCTTTTCACATACCGCATATGGATCCACCACCGTCATTGAAATGTGTGTTCTTCTCATTAACCACAGCTAGAGTCATTGCATGTGTGTTCTCTTTTGAGACCACACATGGATCCACCAGCGTCATTGCATGTGTTTTCTTTTTACTAACATCAATTGGAGTCATTGCATGTGTGTTCTTTTCACATACCACATATGGATCCACTAGTGTCATTGAAATGTGTGTTCTCTTCAGAGACCACACATGGATCCACCAATGTCATTGCATGTGTGTTCTTTTTACTAAAAACAACTAGAGTCATTTCATGTGTTTTTTTTCACATACCACATATGGATCCACCAGTGTCATTGCATGTGTGTTCTCTTTAGAGACCACACATGGATCCGCCAGTGTCATTGGATGTGTGTTCTTTTTACTAACAACAACTTGAGTCATTTCATGACTATTCTTTTCACATACCACATATCGATCCACCAGTGTCATTGAAGTGTATGTTCTTCTTATTAACCACAGCTAGAGTCATTACATGTGTGTTCTCTTCAGAGACCACACATGGATCCACCAGTGTCATTGCATGTGTTATCTTTTTACTGACAACAACTGGAGTCATTGCATGTGTGTTCTTTTCACATACCACATATGGATCCACCAGTGCCATTGAAATGTCTGTTCTTCTCATTAACCACATCTAGAGTCATTGCATGTGCTATCTTCAGAGACCACACATGGATCCACCTGCGTTATTGCATGTGTGTTCTTTTTACTAACAACAACTAGAGTCATTTCATGTGTGTTCTTTTCACATACCATATGTGGATCTACCAGTGTCATTCCATGTGTGTTCTCTTTAGAGACCACACATGGATCCACCAGTGTCATTGGATGTGTGTTCTTTTTACTAACAACAACTTGAGTCATTTCATGACTATTCTTTTCACATACCACATATGGATCCACCAATGTCATTGAAATGTGTGTTCTTCTCATTAACCTCTGCTAGAGTCATTTTATGTGTGTTCTCTTCAGAGACCACACATGGATCCACCAGTGTCATTGCATGTATGTTCTTTTTACTAACAACAACTAGAGTCATTGCATGTGTGTTCTTTTCACATACCACATATGGATCTACCAGAGTCATTGAAATGTGTGTTCTCTTTATAGACCACACATGGATCCACCAGTGTCATTGCATGTGTGTTCTTTTTACTAACAACAACTAGAGTCATTTCATATGTGTTCTTTTCGCATACCACATATGGATCCACCTGTGTCATTGAAATATGTGTTCTCATTAACCACAACTAGAGTCATTGCATGTGTGTTCTCTTCAGAGACCACACATGGATCCACCAGTGTCATTGCATGTGTGTTCTTTTTACTAACAACAACTAGAGTCATTGCATGTTTGTTCTTTTCACATACCACATATGGATCCACCTGTGTCATTGAAATGTGTGTTCTCTTCAAATACCACACATGGATCCACCAGTCTGATTGCATGTGTGTTCTTTTTACTAACAATAACTAGAGTTATTGCATGTGTGTTCTTTTCACATACCACATATGGATCCACCAATGTCATTACATGTGTGTTCTCGTTAGACACCAACTGGAGTCATTACATGACTATTCTTTTCACATACCACATATGGATCTACCAGTGTCATTGAAATGTGTGTTCTTCTCATTAACCATAGCTAGAGTCATTGCATGTGTGTTCTCTTCAGAGACCACACATGGATCCACCAGTGTCATTGCATGTGTGTTCTTTTTACTAACAACAAGTGGAGTCATTGCATGTGTGTTCTTTTCACATACCACATATGGATCGACCAGAGTCATTGCATGTGTGTTCTCTTTAGAGACCACACATGGATCCACTAGTGTCATTGCATGTGTGTTCTTTTTACTAACATCAATTGGAGTCATTACATGTGTGTTCTTTTCACATACCACATATGGATCCACCAGTGTCATTGAAATGTGTGTTCTTCTCATTAACCATAGCTAGAGTCATTGCATGTGTGTTCTCTTCAGAGACCACACATGGATCCACCAGTGTCATTGCATGTGTGTTCTTTTTACTAACAACAATTGGAGTCATTGCATGTGTGTTCTTTTCACATACCACATATGGATCGACCAGAGTCATTGCATGTGTGTTCTCTTCAGAGACCACACATGGATCCACTAGTGTCATTGCATGTGTGTTCTTTGTACTAACAACTAGAGTCATTTCATGACTATTCTTTTCACATGCCACATATGGATCCACAAGTGTCATTGAAATGTGTGTTTTCTTCAGAGACCACACATGGATCGAAAGCAAAGGTCATTGCATGTGTTTTTTTTACTAACAACAAATTGAGTCGTTGCATGTGTGTTCTTTTCACATACCACATATAGATCCACCAGTGTCATTGAAATGTGTGTTCTTCTCATTAACCACATCTAGAGTCATTGCATGTGTGTTCTCTTCAGAGACCACACATGGATCCACCACTGTCCTTGCATGTGTGTTCTTTTCACATACCACATATGGATCCACCAGTGTCATTGAAATGTGTGTTCTCTTCAGAGAGCACACATGGATCTACCAGTGTCATTGCATGTGTGTTCTTTTTACTTACAACAACTGGAGTCATTGCATGTGTGTTCTTTTCACATACCGCATATGGATCCACCACCGTCATTGAAATGTGTGTTCTTCTCATTAACCACAGCTAGAGTCATTGCATGTGTGTTCTCTTTAGAGACCACACATGGATCCACCAGCGTCATTGCATGTGTGTTCTTTTTACTAACATCAATTGGAGTCATTGCATGTGTGTTCTCTTCACATACCACATATGGATCCACTAGTGTCATTGAATTGTGTGTTCTCTTCAGAGACCACACATGGATCCACCAATGTCATTGCATGTGTGTTCTTTTTACTAAAAACAACTAGAGTTATTTCATGTGTTTTTTTTTCACATACCACATATGGATCCACCAGTGTCATTGCATGTGTGTTCTCTTTAGAGACCACACATGGATCCGCCAGTGTCATTGGATGTGTGTTCTTTTTACTAACAACAACTTGAGTCATTTCATGACTATTCTTTTCACATACCACATATTGATCCACCAGTGTCATTGAAATGTGTGTTCTTCTTATTAACCACAGCTAGAGTCATTGCATGTGTGTTCTCTTCAGAGACCACACATGGATCCACCAGTGTCATTGCATGTGTGTTCTTTTTACTGAGAACAACTGGAGTCATTGCATGTGTGTTCTTTTCACATACCACATATGGATCCACCAGTGTCATTGAAATGGGTGTTCTCTTCAGAGAGCACACATGGATCTACCAGTGTCATTGCATGTGTGTTCTTTTTACTTACAACAACTGGAGTCATTGCATGTGTGTTCTTTTCACATACCGCATATGGATCCACCACCGTCATTGAAATGTGTGTTCTTCTCATTAACCACAGCTAGAGTCATTGCATGTGTGTTCTCTTTTGAGACCACACATGGATCCACCAGCGTCATTGCATGTGTTTTCTTTTTACTAACATCAATTGGAGTCATTGCATGTGTGTTCTTTTCACATACCACATATGGATCCACTAGTGTCATTGAAATGTGTGTTCTCTTCAGAGACCACACATGGATCCACCAATGTCATTGCATGTGTGTTCTTTTTACTAAAAACAACTAGAGTCATTTCATGTGTTTTTTTTCACATACCACATATGGATCCACCAGTGTCATTGCATGTGTGTTCTCTTTAGAGACCACACATGGATCCGCCAGTGTCATTGGATGTGTGTTCTTTTTACTAACAACAACTTGAGTCATTTCATGACTATTCTTTTCACATACCACATATCGATCCACCAGTGTCATTGAAGTGTATGTTCTTCTTATTAACCACAGCTAGAGTCATTACATGTGTGTTCTCTTCAGAGACCACACATGGATCCACCAGTGTCATTGCATGTGTTATCTTTTTACTGACAACAACTGGAGTCATTGCATGTGTGTTCTTTTCACATACCACATATGGATCCACCAGTGCCATTGAAATGTCTGTTCTTCTCATTAACCACATCTAGAGTCATTGCATGCGTGCTATCTTCAGAGACCACACATGGATCCACCAGCGTTATTGCATGTGTGTTCTTTTTACTAACAACAACTAGAGTCATTTCATGTGTGTTCTTTTCACATACCATATGTGGATCTACCAGTGTCATTCCATGTGTGTTCTCTTTAGAGACCACACATGGATCCACCAGTGTCATTGGATGTGTGTTCTTTTTACTAACAACAACTTGAGTCATTTCATGACTATTCTTTTCACATACCACATATGGATCCACCAATGTCATTGAAATGTGTGTTCTTCTCATTAACCTCTGCTAGAGTCATTTTATGTGTGTTCTCTTCAGAGACCACACATGGATCCACCAGTGTCATTGCATGTATGTTCTTTTTACTAACAACAACTAGAGTCATTGCATGTGTGTTCTTTTCACATACCACATATGGATCTACCAGAGTCATTGAAATGTGTGTTCTCTTTATAGACCACACATGGATCCACCAGTGTCATTGCATGTGTGTTCTTTTTACTAACAACAACTAGAGTCATTTCATATGTGTTCTTTTCGCATACCACATATGGATCCACCTGTGTCATTGAAATATGTGTTCTCATTAACCACAACTAGAGTCATTGCATGTGTGTTCTCTTCAGAGACCACACATGGATCCACCAGTGTCATTGCATGTGTGTTCTTTTTACTAACAACAACTAGAGTCATTGCATGTTTGTTCTTTTCACATACCACATATGGATCCACCTGTGTCATTGAAATGTGTGTTCTCTTCAAATACCACACATGGATCCACCAGTCTGATTGCATGTGTGTTCTTTTTACTAACAATAACTAGAGTTATTGCATGTGTGTTCTTTTCACATACCACATATGGATCCACCAATGTCATTACATGTGTGTTCTCGTTAGACACCAACTGGAGTCATTACATGACTATTCTTTTCACATACCACATATGGATCTACCAGTGTCATTGAAATGTGTGTTCTTCTCATTAACCATAGCTAGAGTCATTGCATGTGTGTTCTCTTCAGAGACCACACATGGATCCACCAGTGTCATTGCATGTGTGTTCTTTTTACTAACAACAAGTGGAGTCATTGCATGTGTGTTCTTTTCACATACCACATATGGATCGACCAGAGTCATTGCATGTGTGTTCTCTTTAGAGACCACACATGGATCCACTAGTGTCATTGCATGTGTGTTCTTTTTACTAACATCAATTGGAGTCATTACATGTGTGTTCTTTTCACATACCACATATGGATCCACCAGTGTCATTGAAATGTGTGTTCTTCTCATTAACCATAGCTAGAGTCATTGCATGTGTGTTCTCTTCAGAGACCACACATGGATCCACCAGTGTCATTGCATGTGTGTTCTTTTTTACTAACAACAATTGGAGTCATTGCATGTGTGTTCTTTTCACATACCACATATGGATCGACCAGAGTCATTGCATGTGTGTTCTCTTCAGAGACCACACATGGATCCACTAGTGTCATTGCATGTGTGTTCTTTGTACTAACAACAACTAGAGTCATTTCATGACTATTCTTTTCACATGCCACATATGGATCCACAAGTGTCATTGAAATGTGTGTTTTCTTCAGAGACCACACATGGATCGAGCAGTGTCATTGCATGTGTTTTTTTTACTAACAACAAATTGAGTCGTTGCATGTGTGTTCTTTTCACATACCACATATAGATCCACCAGTGTCATTGAAATGTGTGTTCTTCTCATTAACCACATCTAGAGTCATTGCATGTGTGTTCTCTTCAGAGACCACACATGGATCCACCACTGTCCTTGCATGTGTGTTCTTTTCACATACCACATATGGATCCACCAGTGTCATTGAAATGTGTGTTCTCTTCAGAGAGCACACATGGATCTACCAGTGTCATTGCATGTGTGTTCTTTTTACTTACAACAACTGGAGTCATTGCATGTGTGTTCTTTTCACATACCGCATATGGATCCACCACCGTCATTGAAATGTGTGTTCTTCTCATTAACCACAGCTAGAGTCATTGCATGTGTGTTCTCTTTAGAGACCACACATGGATCCACCAGCGTCATTGCATGTGTGTTCTTTTTACTAACATCAATTGGAGTCATTGCATGTGTGTTCTCTTCACATACCACATATGGATCCACTAGTGTCATTGAATTGTGTGTTCTCTTCAGAGACCACACATGGATCCACCAATGTCATTGCATGTGTGTTCTTTTTACTAAAAACAACTAGAGTTATTTCATGTGTTTTTTTTTCACATACCACATATGGATCCACCAGTGTCATTGCATGTGTGTTCTCTTTAGAGACCACACATGGATCCGCCAGTGTCATTGGATGTGTGTTCTTTTTACTAACAACAACTTGAGTCATTTCATGACTATTCTTTTCACATACCACATATTGATCCACCAGTGTCATTGAAATGTGTGTTCTTCTTATTAACCACAGCTAGAGTCATTGCATGTGTGTTCTCTTCAGAGACCACACATGGATCCACCAGTGTCATTGCATGTGTTATCTTTTTACTGACAACAACTGGAGTCATTGCATGTGTGTTCTTTTCACATACCACATATGGATCCACCAGTGTCATTGAAATGTCTGTTCTTCTCATTAACCACAGCAAGAGTCATTGCATGCGTGCTATCTTCAGAGACCACACATGGATCCACCAGCGTTATTGCATGTGTGTTCTTTTTACTAACAACAACTAGAGTCATTTCATGTGTGTTCTTTTCACATACCATATGTGGATCCACCAGTGTCATTCCATGTGTGTTCTCTTTAGAGACCACACATGGATCCACCAGTGTCATTGGATGTGTGTTCTTTTTACTAACAACAACTTGAGTCATTTCATGACTATTCTTTTCACATACCACATATGGATCCACCAATGTCATTGAAATGTGTGTTCTTCTCATTAACCTCTGCTAGAGTCATTTTATGTGTGTTCTCTTCAGAGACCACACATGGATCCACCAGTGTCATTGCATGTCTGTTCTTTTTACTAACAACAACTAGAGTCATTGCATGTGTGTTCTTTTCACATACCACATATGGATCTACCAGAGTCATTGAAATGTGTGTTCTCTTTATAGACCACACATGGATCCACCAGTGTCATTGCATGTGTGTTCTTTTTACTAACAACAACTAGAGTCATTTCATATGTGTTCTTTTCGCATACCACATATGGATCCACCTGTGTCATTGAAATCTGTGTTCTTCTCATTAACCACAACTAGAGTCATTGCATGTGTGTTCTCTTCAGAGACCACACATGGATCCACCAGTGTCATTGCATGTGTGTTCTTTTTACTAACAACAACTAGAGTCATTGCATGTTTGTTCTTTTCACATACCACATATGGATCCACCTGTGTCATTGAAATGTGTGTTCTCTTCAAATACCACACATGGATCCACCAGTCTGATTGCATGTGTGTTCTTTTTACTAACAATAACTAGAGTTATTGCATGTGTGTTCTTTTCACATACCACATATGGATCCACCAATGTCCTTACATGTGTGTTCTCGTTAGACACCAACTGGAGTCATTACATGACTATTCTTTTCACATACCACATATGGATCCACCAGTGTCATTGAAATGTGTGTTCTTCTCATTAACCATAGCTAGAGTCATTGCATGTGTGTTCTCTTCAGAGACCACACATGGATCCACCAGTGTCATTGCATGTGTGTTCTTTTTACTAACAACAAGTGGAGTCATTGCATGTGTGTTCTTTTCACATACCACATATGGATCGACCAGAGTCATTGCATGTGTGTTCTCTTTAGAGACCACACATGGATCCACTAGTGTCATTGCATGTGTGTTCTTTTTACTAACATCAATTGGAGTCATTACATGTGTGCTCTTTTCACATACCACATATGGATCCACTAGTGTCATTGAAATGTGTGTTCTCTTCAGAGACCACACATGGATCCACCAATGTCATTGCATGTGTGTTCTTTTTACTAACAACAACTAGAGTCATTGCATGTGTGTTCTTTTCACATACCACATATGGATCCACCAGTGTCATTGAAATGTGTGTTCTTCTTATTAACCACAGCTAGAGTCATTGCATGTGTGTTCTCTTCAGAGACCACACATGGATCCACCACTGTCATTGCATGTGTGTTCTTTTCACATACCACATATGGATCCACCAGTGTCATTGAAATGTGTGTTCTCTTCAGAGAGCACACATGGATCTACCAGTGTGATTGCATGTGTGTTCTTTTTACTGACAACAACTGGAGTCATTGCATGTGTGTTCTTTTCACATACCGCATATGGATCCACCAGTGTCATTGAAATGTGTGTTCTTCTCATTAACCACAGCTAGAGTCATTGCATGTGTGTTCTCTTTAGAGACCACACACGGATCCACCAGCGTCATTGCATGTGTGTTCTTTTTACTAACATCAATTGGAGTCATTGTATGTGTGTTCTTTTCACATACCACATATGGATCTACTAGTGTCATCGAAATGTGTGTTCTCTTCAGAGACCACACATGGATCCACCAATGTCATTGCATGTGTGTTCTTTTTACTAACAACAACTAGAGTCATTTCTTGTTTTTTTTTCACATACCACATATGGATCCACCAGTGTCATTGCATGTGTGTTCTCTTCAGAGACCGCACATGGATCCACCAGTGTCATTGGATGTGTGTTCTTTTTACTAACAACAACTTGAGTAATTTCATGACTATTCTTTTCACATACCACATATGGATCCACCAGTGTCATTGAAATGTGTGTTCTTCTTATTAACCACAGCTAGAGTCATTGCATGTGTGTTCTCTTCAGAGACCACACATGGATCCACCAGTGTCATTTCATGTGTGTTCTTTTTACTAGCAACAACTAGAGTGATTGCATGTGTGTTCTTTTCACATAACACATATGGATCCACCAGAGTCATTGAAATGTCTGTTCTCTTCAGAGACCACACATGGATCCACCAGTGTCATTGCATGTTAGTTATTTTTACTAACAACAACTAGAGTCATTGCATGTGTGTTCTTTTCACATACCACATATGGATCCACCAGTGTCATTGAAATGTGTGTTCTCTTCAGAGACCACACATGGATCCACCAATGTCATTGCATGTGTGTTCTTTTTACTGACAACAACTGGAGTCATTGCATGGGTGTTCTTTTCACATACCACATATGGATCCACCAGTGTCATTGAATGTGTGTTCTTCTCATTAACCACAGCTAGAGTCATTGCATGTGTGTTCTCTTCAGACACCACACATGGATCCACTAGTGTAATTGCATGTGTGTTCCTTTTACTAACAACAATTAGAGTCATTGCATGTGTGTTCTTTTCACATACCACATATGGATCCACTAGTGTCATTGAAATGTGTGTTCTCTTCAGAGACCACACATGGATCCACCAATGTCATTGCATGTGTGTTCTTTTTACTAACAACAACTAGAGTCATTTCATGTGTGTTCTTTTCACATACCACATATGGATCCACCAGTCTCATTGCATGTGTGTTCTCTTCAGAGACCACACATGGATCCACCAAAGTCATTGGATGTGTGTTATTTTTACTAACAACAACTTGAGTCATTTCATGACTATTCTTTTCACATACCACATATGGATCCACTAGTGTCATTGAAATGTGTGTTCTTCTTATAAACCACAGCTAGATTCATTGCATGTGTGTTCTCTTCAAAGACCACACATGGATCCACCATTGTCATTGCATGTGTGTTCTTTTTTACTAGCAACAACTGGAGTCATTGCATGTGTGTTCTTTTCACATACCACATATGGATCCACCAGAGTCATTGAAATGTCTGTTCTCTTCAGAGACCATACATGGATCCACCAGTATCATTGCATGTGTGTTCTTTTTACTAACAACAATTGGAGTCATTTCATGACTATTCTTTTCACATACCACATATGGATCCACCAGTGTCATTGAAACATGTGTTCTTTTCATTAATCACAGCTAGAGTCATTGCATGTATGTTCTCTTCAGAGACCACACATGGATCCACCAGTGTCAGTGCATGTTAGTTATTTTTACTAACAACAACTAGAGTCATTGCATGTGTGTTCTTTTCACATACCACATATGGATCCACCAGTGTCATTGAAATGTGTGTTCTGTTCAGAGACCACACATGGATCCACCAATGTCATTGCATGTGTGTTCTTTTTACTGAGAACAACTGGAGTCATTGCATGTGTGTTCTTTTCACATACCACATATGGATCCACCAGTGCCATTGAAATGTGTGTTCTTGTCATTAACCACAGCTAGAGTCATTGCATGCGTGTTCTCTTCAGAGACCACACATGGATACACCAGTGTCATTGCATGTGTATTCTTTTTACTAACAACAATTGGAGTCATTGCATGTGTGTTCTTTTCACATACCACATATGGATCCACTAGTGTCATTGAAATGTGTGTTCTCTTCAGAGACCACACATGGATCCACCAATGTCATTGCATGTGTGATCTTTTTACTAACATCAACTAGAGTCATTTCATGTGTGTTCTTTTCACATACCACATATGGATCCACCAGTGTCATTGCATGTGTGTTCTTTTCAGAGACCACACATGGATCCACCAAAGTCATTGGATGTGTGTTCTTTTTACTAACAACAACTTGAGTCATTTCATGACTATTCTTTTCACATACCACATATGGATCCACTATTGTCATTGAAATGTGTGTTCTTCTTATAAACCACAGCTAGATTCATTGCATGTGTGTTCTCTTCAAAGACCACACATGGATCCACCATTGTCATTGCATGTGTGTTCTTTTTTACTAGCAACAACTGGAGTCATTGCATGTGTGTTCTTTTCACATACCACATATGGATCCACCAGAGTCATTGAAATGTCTGTTCTCTTCAGAGACCACACATGGATCCACCAGTATCATTGCATGTGTGTTCTTTTTACTAACAACAACTGGAGTCATTTCATGACTATTCTTTTCACATACCACATATGGATCCACCAGTGTTATTGAAACGTGTGTTCTTTTCATTAACCACAGCTAGAGTCATTGCATGTGTGTTCTCTTCAGAGACCACACATGGATCCACCAGTGTCATTGCATGTGTGTTATTTTTACTAACAACAACTAGAGTCATTACATGTGTGTTCTTTTCACATACCACATATGGATCCACCAGTGTCATTGAAATGTGTGTTCTCTTCAGAAACCACACATGGATCCACCAATGTCATTGCATGTGTGTTCTTATTACTGACAACAACTGGAGTCATTGCATATGTGTTCTTTTCACATACCACATATGGATCCACCAGTGTCATTGAAATGTGTGTTCTTCTCATTAACCACAGCTAGAGTCATTGCATGTCTGTTCTCTTCACAGACCACACATGGATCCACCAGTGTCATTGCATGTGTGTTCTTTTTACTAACAACAATTAGAGTCATTGCATGTGTGTTCTTTTCACATACCACATATGGATCCACTAGTGTCATTGAAATGTGTGTTCTCTTTAGAGACCACACATGGATCCACCAATGTCATTGCATGTGTGTTATTTTTACTAACAACAACTAGAGTCATTTCATGTGTGTTCTTTTCACATACCACATATGGATCCACCGGTGTCATTGCATGTGTGTTCTCTTCAGAGACCACACATGGATCCACCAAAGTCATTGGATGTGTGTTCTTTTTACTAACAACAACTTGAGTCATTTCATGACTATTCTTTTCACATACCACATATGGATCCACCAGTGTCATTGAAATGTGTGTTCTTCTTATTAACCACGGCTAGAGTCATTGCATGTGTGTTCTCTTCAGAGACCATAAATGGAACCACCAGTGTCATTGCATGTGTGTTCTTTTTTACTAGCAACAACTGGAATCATTGCATGTGTGTTCTTTTCACATACCACATATGGATCCACCAGAGTCATTGAAATGTCTGTTCTCTTCAGGGACCACACATGGATCCACCAGTATTATTGCATGTGTGTTCTTTTTACTAACAACAACTGGAGTCATTTCATGACTATTCTTTTCACATACCACATATGGATCCACCAGTGTCATTGAAACGTGTGTTATTTTCATTAACCACAGCTAGAGTCATTGCATGTGTGTTCTCTTCAGAGACCACACATGGATCCACCAGTGTCATTGCATGTGTGTTATTTTTACTAACAACAACTAGAGTCATTGCATGTGTGTTCTTTTCACATACCACATATGGATCCACCAGTGTCATTGAAACGTGTGTTCTCTTCAGAGACCACACATGGATCCACCAATGTCATTGCATGTGTGTTCTTTTTACTGACAACAACTGGAGTCATTGCATGTGTGTTCTTTTCCCATACCACATATGGATCCACCAGTGTCATTGAAATGTGTGTTCTTCTTCAGAGACCACACATGGATCCACCAATGTCATTGCATGTGTGTTCTTTTTACTAACAACAACTAGAGTCATTTCATGTGTTTTTTTTTCACATACCACATATGGATCCACCAGTGTCATTGCATGTGTGTTCTCTTCAGAGACCGCACATGGATCCACTAGTGTCATTGGATGTGTGTTCTTTTTACTAACAACAACTTGAGTCATTTCATGACTATTCTTTTCACATACCACATATGGATCCACCAGTGTCATTGAGATGTGTGTTCTTCTTATTAACCACAGCTAGAGTCATTGCATGTGTGTTCTCTTCAGATACCACACATGGATCCACCAGTGTCATTTCATGTGTGTTCTTTTTACTAGCAACAACTAGAGTCATTGCATGTGTGTTCTTTTCACATAACACATATGGATCCAAAAGAGTCATTGAAATGTCTGTTCTCTTCAGAGACCACACATGGATCCACCAGTATCATTGCATGTGTGTTCTTTTTACTAACAACAACTAGAGTCATTTCATGACTATTCTTTTCACATACCACATATGGATCCACCAGTGTCATTGAAACATGTGTTCTTTTCATTAACCACAGCTAGAGTCATTGCATGTGTGTTCTCTTCAGAGACCACACATGGATCCACCAGTGTCATTGCATGTTAGTTATTTTTACTAACAATAACTAGAGTCATTGCATGTGTGTTCTTTTCACATACCACATATGGATCCACCAGTGTCATTGAAATGTGTGTTCTCTTTAGAGACCACACATGGATCCACCAATGTCATTGCATGTGTGTTCTTTTTACTGACAACAATTGGAGTCATTGCATGTGTGTTCTTTTCACATACCACATATGGATCCACCAGTGCCATTGAAATATGTGTTCTCTTTAGAGACCACACATGGATCCACGAATGTCATTGCATGTGTGTTCTTTTTACTAACAACAACTGGAGTCATTTCATGTGTGTTCTTTTCACATACCACATATGGATCCACCAGTGTCATTGCATGTGTGTTCTCTTCAGAGACCACACATGGATCCACTAGTGTCATTGGATGTGTGTTCTTTTTACTAACAACAACTTGAGTCATTTCATGACTATTCTTTTCACAAACCACATATGGATCCACCAGTGTCATTGAAATGTGAGTTCTTCTCATTAACCACAGCTAGAGTCATTGCATGTGTGTTCTCTTCAGAGACAACACATGGATCCACTAGTGACATCGCATGTGTGTTCTTTTTACTAACAACAACTGGAGTCATTGTATGTGTGTTCTTTTCACATACCACATATGGATCCACCAGTGTCATTGAAATGTGTGTTCTTCTCATTAACCACAGCTAGAGTCATTGCATGTGTGTTCTCCCCAGAGACCACACATGGATCCACCAGTGTCATTGCATGTGTGTTCTTTTTACTAACGACAACTGGAGTCATTGCATGTGTGTTCTTTTCACATACCACATAAGGATCCACCAGTGTCATCGAAATGTGTGTACTCTTCAGAGACCACACATGGATCCACCAAAGGTCATTGCATGTGTGTTCTTTTTACTAACAACTTGAGTCATTGCATGTGTGTTCTTTTCACATAACACATATGGATCCACCGGTCATTGAAGTGTGTGTTCTTCTCATTAACCATAGCTAGAGTCATTGCATGTGTGTTCTTTAGAGACCACATGGATCCACTAGTGTCATTGCATGTGTGTTCTTTTTACTAACAACAACTGGAGTCATTGCATGTGTGTTCTTTTCACATACCACATATGGATCCACCAGTGCCATTGAAATGTGTGTTCTCTTCAGAGACCACACATGGATCCACCATTGTCATTGCATGTGTGGTCTTTTTACTAACAACAACTGGATTCATGGCATGTGTGTTCTTTTCACATACCACATATGGATCCACCAATGTCATTGAAGTGTGTGTTCTTCTCATTAACCACAGCTAGAGTCATTGCATGTGTGTTCTCATCAGAGACCACACATGGATCCACCAGTGTCATTGCATGTGTGTTCTCTTCAAAGACCACACATGGATCCACCAGTGTCATTGCATGTGTGTTCTTTTTACTAACAACAACTAGAGTCATTGCATGTGTGTTCTCTTCAGAGACCACACATGGATCCACCAGTGTCATTGCATGTGTGTTCTTTTTACTAATGACAACTAGAGTCATTGCATGTGTGTTCTTTTCACATACCACATATGGATCCACCAGTGTCATTGAAATGTGTGTTCTCTTCAGAGACCACACATGGATCCACCAATGTCATTGCATGTGTGTTCTTTTTACTGACAACAACTGGAGTCATTGCATGTGTGTTCTTTTCACATACCACATATGGATCCACCAGTGCCATTGAAATGTGTGTTCTCTTTAGAGACCACACATGGATCCACGAATGTCATTGCATGTGTGTTCTTTTTACTAACAACAACTGGAGTCATTTCATGTGTGTTCTTTTCACATACCACATATGGATCCACCAGTGTCATTGCATGTGTGTTCTCTTCAGAGACCACACATGGATCCACTAGTGTCATTGGATGTGTGTTCTTTTTACTAACAACAACTTGAGTCATTTCATGACTATTCTTTTCACAAACCACATATGGATCCACCAGTGTCATTGAAATGTGAGTTCTTCTCATTAACCACAGCTAGAGTCATTGCATGTGTGTTCTCTTCAGAGACAACACATGGATCCACTAGTGACATCGCATGTGTGTTCTTTTTACTAACAACAACTGGAGTCATTGTATGTGTGTTCTTTTCACATACCACATATGGATCCACCAGTGTCATTGAAATGTGTGTTCTTCTCATTAACCACAGCTAGAGTCATTGCATGTGTGTTCTCTCCAGAGACCACACATGGATCCACCAGTGTCATTGCATGTGTGTTCTTTTTACTAACGACAACTGGAGTCATTGCATGTGTGTTCTTTTCACATACCACATAAGGATCCACCAGTGTCATCGAAATGTGTGTACTCTTCAGAGACCACACATGGATCCACCAGTGTCATTGCATGTGTGTTCTTTTTACTAACAACAACTTGAGTCATTGCATGTGTGTTCTTTTCACATAACACATATGGATCCACCAGTGTCATTGAAGTGTGTGTTCTTCTCATTAACCATAGCTAGAGTCATTGCATGTGTGTTCTCTTTAGAGACCACACATGGATCCACTAGTGTCATTGCATGTGTGTTCTTTTTACTAACAACAACTGGAGTCATTGCATGTGTGTTCTTTTCACATACCACATATGGATCCACCAGTGCCATTGAAATGTGTGTTCTCTTCAGAGACCACACATGGATCCACCATTGTCATTGCATGTGTGGTCTTTTTACTAACAACAACTGGATTCATGGCATGTGTGTTCTTTTCACATACCACATATGGATCCACCAATGTCATTGAAGTGTGTGTTCTTCTCATTAACCACAGCTAGAGTCATTGCATGTGTGTTCTCATCAGAGACCACACATGGATCCACCAGTGTCATTGCATGTGTGTTCTCTTCAAAGACCACACATGGATCCACCAGTGTCATTGCATGTGTGTTCTTTTTACTAACAACAACTAGAGTCATTGCATGTGTGTTCTCTTCAGAGACCACACATGGATCCACCAGTGTCATTGCATGTGTGTTCTTTTTACTAATGACAACTAGAGTCATTGCATGTGTGTTCTTTTCACATACCACATATGGATCCACCAGTGTCATTGAAATGTGTGTTATCTTCAGAGACCACACATGGATCCACCAGTGTCATTGCATGTGTGTTCTTTTTACTAACAACAACTTGAGTCATGGCATGTGTGTTCTTTTCACATACCACATATGGATCCACCAGTGTCATTGAAGTGTGTGTTCTTCTCATTAACCACAGCTAGAGTCATTGCATGTGTTTTCTCATCAGAGACCACACATGGATCCACCAGTGTCATTGCATGTGTGTTCTTTTTACTAACAACAACTAGAGTCATTGCATGTCTGTTCTTTTCACATACCACATATGGATCCACCGGTGCCATTGAAATGTGTGTTCTCTTCAGAGACCACACATAGATCCACCAGTGTCATTGCACGTGTGCTCTTTTTACTAACAACAACTGGATTCATTGCATGTATGTTCTTTTCACATACCACATATGGATCCACCAGTGTCATTGCATGTGTGTTCTCTTCAAAGACCACACATGGATCCACCAGTGTCATTAAATGTGTGTTCTTTTTACTAACAACAACTGGAGTCGTTGCATGTGTGTTCTTTTCACATACCACATATGGATCCACCTGTGTCATTGAAATGTGTGTTCTTCTCATTGACCACAGGTAGAGTCATTGCTTGTGTGTTCTCTTCAGAGACCACACATGGATCCACCAGTGTCATTGCATGTGTGTTGTTTTTACTAACAACAACTAGAGTCATTTCATGACTATTCTTTTCACATACCACATATGGATCCACTGGTGTCATTGAAATGTGTGTTCTTTTCATTAACCACAGCTAGAGTCATTGCATGTGTGTTCTCTTCAGAGACCACACATAGATCCACCAGTGTCATTGTTTGTGTGTTATTTTTACTAACAACAACTGGAGTCATTGCATGTGTGTTCTTTTCACATACCACATATGGATACACCAGTGTCATTGAAATGTGTGTTCTCTTCAGAGCCCACACATGGATCCACCAGTGTCATTGCATGTGTGTTCTTTTTACTACAACAACTGGAGTCATTGCATGTCTGTTATTTTCACATACCACATATGGATCCACCAGTGTCATTGAAATGTGTGTTCGTCTCATTAACCACAGCTAGAGTCATTGCATGTGTGTTCTCTTCAGAGACCACACATGGATCCACCAACGTCATTGCATGTGTATTCTTTTTACTAACAATAATTGGAGTCATTGCATGTGTGTTCTTTTCACATTCCACATATGGATCCACTAGTGTCATTGAAATGTGTGTTCTCTTTAGAGACCACACATGGATCCACAAATGTCATTGCATGTGTGTTCTTTTTACTAACAACAACTGGAGTCATTTCATGTGTGTTCTTTTCACATACCACATATGGATCCACCAGTGTCATTGCATGTGTGTTCTCTTTAGAGACCACACATGGATCCACTAGTGTCATTGGATGTGTGTTCTTTTTACTAACAACAACTTGAGTCATTTCATGACTATTCTTTTCACATACCACATATGGATCCACCAGTGTCATTGAAATGTGTGTTCTTCTCATTAACCACAGCTAGAGTCATTGCATGTGTGTTCTCTTCAGAGACAACACATGGATCCACTAGTGTCATTGCATGTGTGTTCTTTTTACTAACAACAACTAGAGTCGTTACATGTGTGTTCTTTTCACATACCACATATGGATCCACCAAAGTCATTGAAATGTGTGTTCTCTTCAGAGACCACACATGGATCCACCAGTGTCATTGCATGTGTGTTCTTTTTACTAACAAAAACTGGAGTCATTTCATGTGTGTTCTTTTCACATACCACATATGGATCCACCTGTGTCATTGAAATCTGTGTTCTTCTCATTAACCACAACTAGAGTCATTGCATGTGTGTTCTCTTCAAAGACCACACATGGATCCACCAGTATGTCATTGCATGTGTGTTCTTTTTACTAACAACAACTTGAGTCATTGCATGTGTGTTCTTTTCAAATACCACATATGGATCCACCTGTGTCATTGAAATGTGTGTTCTCTTCAGAGCCCACACATGGATCCACCAGTGTCATTGCATGTGTGTTCTTTTTACTACAACAACTGGAGTCATTGCATGTCTGTTATTTTCACATACCACATATGGATCCACCAGTGTCATTGAAATGTGTGTTCTTCTCATTAACCACAGCTAGAGTCATTGCATGTGTGTTCTCTTCAGAGACCACACATGGATCCACCAACGTCATTGCATGTGTATTCTTTTTACTAACAATAATTGGAGTCATTGCATGTGTGTTCTTTTCACATTCCACATATGGATCCACTAGTGTCATTGAAATGTGTGTTCTCTTTAGAGACCACACATGGATCCACGAATGTCATTGCATGTATGTTCTTTTTACTAACAACAACTGGAGTCATTTCATGTGTGTTCTTTTCACATACCACATATGGATCCACCAGTGTCATTGCATGTGTGTTCTCTTTAGAGACCACACATGGATCCACTAGTGTCATTGGATGTGTGTTCTTTTTACTAACAACAACTTGAGTCATTTCATGACTATTCTTTTCACATACCACATATGGATCCACCAGTGTCATTGAAATGTGTGTTCTTCTCATTAACCACAGCTAGAGTCATTACATGTGTGTTCTCTTCAGAGACAACACGTGGATCCACTAGTGTCATTGCATGTGTGTTATTTTTACTAACAACAACTAGAGTCGTTACATGTGTGTTCTTTTCACATACCAAATATAGATCCACCAAAGTCATTGAAATGTGTGTTCTCTTCAGAGACCACACATGTATCCACCAGTGTCATTGCATGTGTGTTCTTTTTACTAACAAAAACTGGAGTCATTTCATGTGTGTTCTTTTCACATACCACATATGGATCCACCTGTGTCATTGAAATCTGTGTTCTTCTCATTAACCACAACTAGAGTCATTGCATGTGTGTTCTCTTCAAAGACCACACATGGATCCACCAGTATGTCATTGCATGTGTGTTCTTTTTACTAACAACAACTTGAGTCATTGCATGTTTGTTCTTTTCACATACCACATATGGATCCACCAGTGTCATTGAAATGTGTGTTCTTCTCATTAACCACAGCTAGAGTCATTGCATGTGTGTTATCTTCAGAGACCACACATGGATCCACCAGTGTCATTGCATGTGTTCTCTTTTTACTAACAACAACTGGAGTCATTGCATGTGTGTTCTTTTCACATACCACATATGGATCCACCAGTGTCATTAAAATGTGTGTTCTCTTCACATACCACATATGGATCCACCAGTGCCATTGAAATGTGTGTTCTCTTCAGAGACCACACATGGATCCACCAGTGTCATTGCATGTGTGCTCTTTTTACTAACAACAACTGGATTCATTGTATGTATGTTCTTTTCACATACCACATATGGATCCACCAGTGTCATTGCATGTGTGTTCTCTTCAAAGACCACACATGGATCCACCAGTGTCATTGCATATGTTTTCTTTTTACTAACAACAACTAGAGTCATTGCATGTGTGTTCTTTTTACATACCACATACGGATCCAACTGTGTCATTGAAATGTGTGTTCTTCTCATTAACCACAGCTAGAGTCATTGCATGTGTGTTCTCTTCAGAGACCACACATGGATCCACTAGTGTCATTGCATGTGTGTTCTTTTTACTAACAACAACTAGAGTCATTTCATGACTATTCTTTTCACATACCACATATGGATCCACCAATGTCATTGAAATGTGTGTTCTTCTCATTAACCACAGCTAGAGTCATTGGATGTGTGTTCTGTTTAGAGACCACACATGGATCCACCTGTGTCATTGCATGTGTGTTATTTTTACTTACAACAACTGGAGTCATTGCATGTGTGTTCTTTTCACATACCACATATGGATCCACCAGTGTCATTGAAATGTGTGTTCTCTTCAGATTCCACACATGGATCCACCAGTGTCATTGCATGTGTGTTCTTTTTACTGACAACAACTGGAGTCATTGCATGTGTGTTCTTTTCACATACCACATATGGATCCACCAGTGTCATTGAAATGTGCGTTCTTCTCATTAACCACACCTAGAGTCATTGCATGTGTGTTAGCATCATTGCATGTGTTTTTTACTAACAACAATTGGAGTCATTGCATGTGTGTTCTTTTCACATACCATATATGGATCCACTAGTGTCATTGAAATGTGTGTTCTCTTCAGAGACCACACATGGATCCACCAATGTCATTGCATGTGTGTTCTTTTTACTAACAACAACTAGAGTCATTTCATATGTGTTCTTTTCACATACCACATATGGATCCACCAGTGTCATTGCATGGGTGTTCTCTTCAGAGACCACACATGGATCCACTAGTGTCATTGGATGTGTGTTCCTTTTACTAACAACAAC
The DNA here is from genome assembly GCA_023614405.1 of Avena insularis. Taxonomy (NCBI): domain Eukaryota; kingdom Viridiplantae; phylum Streptophyta; class Magnoliopsida; order Poales; family Poaceae; genus Avena; species Avena insularis. Next base: position 334,084,190 of record CM042696.1, read on the forward strand.
TTGACTCATTTCGTGACTATTCTTTTCACATACCACATATGGATGCACCAGTGTCATTGAAATGTATGTTCTTCTCATTAACCACATCTAGAGTCATTGCATGTGTGTTCTCTTCAGAGACCACACATGGATCCACCAGTGTCATTGCACGTGTGTTCTTTTTACTAACAACAACTGGAGTCATTTCATGACTATTCTTTTCACATACCACATATGGATCCACAAGTGTCATTGAAATGTGTGTTCTCTTCATAGACCACACATGGATCCACCAGTGTCATTCTATGTGTGCGCTTTTTACTAACAACAACTGGATTCATTGCATGTATGTTCTTTTCACATACCACATATGGATCCACCAGTGTAATTGCATGTGTGTTCTCTTCAAAGACCACACATGGATCCACCAGTGTCATTGCATGTGTGTTATTTTTGCTAACAACAACTGGAGTCATTGCATGTGTATTCTTTTCACATAGCACATATGGATCCACCAGAGTCATTGAAATGTGTGTTCTCTTTAGAGACCACACATGGATCCACCAATGTCATTGCATGTGTGTTCTTTTTACTAACAACAACTGGAGTCATTGCATGTGTGTTATTTTCACATACCACATATGGATCCACCAGTGTCATTGAAATGTGTGTTCTCTTCAGAGACCACACATGGATCCACCAGTGTCATTCCATGTGTGCTCTTTTTACTAACAACAACTGGATTCATTGCATGTATGTTCTTTTCACATACCACATATGGATCCACCAGTGTCATTGCATGTGTGTTCTTCTCATTGACCACAGGTAGAGTCATTGCATGTGTGTTCTCTTCAGAGACCACACATGGATCCACCAGTGTCATTGCATGTGTGTTGTTTTTACTAACAACAACTAGAGTCATTTCATGACTATTCTTTTCACATACCACATATGGATCCACTGGTGTCATTGAAATGTGTGTTCTTTTCATTAACCACAGTTAGAGTCATTGCATGTGTGTTCTCTTCAGAGACCACACATAGATCCACCAGTGTCATTGTTTGTGTGTTATTTTTACTAACAACAACTGGAGTCATTGCATGTGTGTTCTTTTCACATACCACATATGGATACACCAGTGTCATTGAAATGTGTGTTCTCTTCAGAGCCCACACATGGATCCACCAGTGTCATTTCATGTGTGTTCTTTTTACTACAACAACTGGAGTCATTGCATGTCTGTTATTTTCACATACCACATATGGATCCACCAGTGTCATTGAAATGTGTGTTCTTCTCATTAACCAGCTAGAGTCATTGCATGTGTGTTCTTCAGAGACCACACATGGATCCACCAACGTCATTGCATGTGTATTCTTTTTACTAACAATAATTGGAGTCATTGCATGTGTGTTCTTTTCACATTCCACATATGGATCCACTAGTGTCATTGAAATGTGTGTTCTCTTTAGAGACCACACATGGATCCATGAATGTCATTGCATGTGTGTTCTTTTTACTAACAACAACTGGAGTCATTTCATGTGTGTTCTTTTCACATACCACATATGGATCCACCAGTGTCATTGCATGTGTGTTCTCTTTAGAGACCACACATGGATCCACTAGTGTCATTGGATGTGTGTTCTTTTTACTAACAACAACTTGAGTCATTTCATGACTATTCTTTTCACATACCACATATGGATCCACCAGTGTCATTGAAATGTGTGTTCTTCTCATTAACCACAGCTAGAGTCATTGCATGTGTGTTCTCTTCAGAGACAACACATGGATCCACTAGTGTCATTGCATGTGTGTTCTTTTTACTAACAACAACTAGAGTCGTTACATGTGTGTTCTTTTCACATACCACATATGGATCCACCAAAGTCATTGAAATCTGTGTTCTTCTCATTAACCACAACTAGAGTCATTGCATGTGTGTTCTCTTCAGAGACCACACATGGATCCACCAGTATGTCATTGCATGTGTGTTCTTTTTACTTACAACAACTTGAGTCATTGCATGTGTGTTCTTTTCACATACCACATATGGATCCACCAGTGTCATTGAAATGTGTGTTCTTCTCATTAACCACAGCTAGAGTCATTGCATGTGTGTTATCTTCAGAGACCACACATGGATCCACCAGTGTCATTGCATGTGTTCTCTTTTTACTAACAACAAGTGGAGTCATTGCATGTGTGTTCTTTTCACATACCACATATGGATCCACCAGTGTCATTAAAATGTGTGTTCTCTTCACATACCACATATGGATCCACCAGTGCCATTGAAATGTGTGTTCTCTTTAGAGACCACACATGGATCCACCAGTGTCATTGCATGTGTGCTCTTTTTACTAACAACAACTGGATTCATTGTATGTATGTTCTTTTCACATACCACATATGGATCCACCAGTGTCATTGCATGTGTGTTCTCTTCAAAGACCACACATGGATCCACTAGTGTCATTGCATATGTGTTCTTTTTACTAACAACAACTGGAGTCATTGCATGTGTGTTCTTTTTACATACCACATACGGATCCAACTGTGTCATTGAAATGTGTGTTCTTCTCATTAACCACAGCTAGAGTCATTGCATGTGTGTTCTCTTCAGAGACCACACATGGATCCACTAGTGTCATTGCATGTGTGTTCTTTTTACTAACAACAACTACAGTCATTTCATGACTATTCTTTTCACATACCACATATGGATCCACCAATGTCATTGAAATGTGTGTTCTTCTCATTAACCACAGCTAGAGTCATTGGATGTGTGTTCTGTTTAGAGACCACACATGGATCCACCTGTGTCATTGCATGTGTGTTATTTTTACTTACAACAACTAGAGTCATTGCATGTGTGTTCTTTTCACATACCACATATGGATCCACCAGTGTCATTGAAATGTGTGTTCTCTTCAGATTCCACACATGGATCCACCAGTGTCATTGCATGTGTGTTCTTTTTACTGACAACAACTGGAGTCATTGCATGTGTGTTCTTTTCACATACCACATATGGATCCACCAGTGTCATTGAAATGTGCGTTCTTCTCATTAACCACACCTAGAGTCATTGCATGTGTGTTAGCATCATTGCATGTGTTTTTTACTAACAACAATTGGAGTCATTGCATGTGTGTTCTTTTCACATACCATATATGGATCCACTAGTGTCATTGAAATGTGTGTTCTCTTCAGAGACCACACATGGATCCACCAATGTCATTGCATGTGTGTTCTTTTTACTAACAGCAACTAGAGTCATTTCATATGTGTTCTTTTCACATACCACATATGGATCCACCAGTGTCATTGCATGGGTGTTCTCTTCAGAGACCACACATGGATCCACCAGTGTCATTGGATGTGTGTTCCTTTTACTAACAACAACTTGACTCATTTCATGACTATTCTTTTCACGTACCACATATGGATGCACCAGTGTCATTGAAATGTATGTTCTTCTCATTAACCACATCTAGAGTCATTGCATGTGTGTTCTCTTCAGAGACCACACATGGATCCACCAGTTTCATTGCATGTGTGTTCTTTTTACTAACAACAACTGGAGTCATTTCATGTCTATTCTTTTCACATACCACATATGGATCCACAAGTGTCATTGAAATGTGTGTTCTCTTCATAGACCACACATGGATCCACCAGTGTCATTCCATGTGTGCGCTTTTTACTAACAACAACTGGATTCATTGCATGTATGTTCTTTTCACATACCACATATGGATCCACCAGTGTCATTGCATGTGTGTTCTCTTCAAAGACCACACATGGATCCACCAGTGTCATTGCATGTGTGTTATTTTTGCTAACAACAACTGGAGTCATTGCATGTGTATTCTTTTCACATAGCACATATGGATCCACCAGAGTCATTGAAATGTGTGTTCTCTTTAGAGATCACACATGGATCCACCAATGTCATTGCATGTGTGTTCTTTTTACTAACAACAACTGGAGTCATTGCATGTGTGTTCTTTTCACATACCACATATGGATCCACCAGTGTCATTGAAATGTGTGTTCTCTTCAGAGACCACACATGGATCCACCAGTGTCATTCCATGTGTGCTCTTTTTACTAACAACAACTGGATTCATTGCATGTATGTTCTTTTCACATACCACATATGGATCCACCAGTGTCATTGCATGTGTGTTCTCTTCAAAGACCACACATGGATCCACCAGTGTCATTGCATGTGTGTTCTTTTTACTAACAACAACTGGAGTCATTGCATGTGTGTTGTTTTCACATACCACATATGGATCCACCAGTGTCATTACATGTGTGTTCTCTTCAGAACCCAACTGGAGTCATTACATGACTATTCTTTTCACATACCACATATGGAACCACCAGTGTCATTGAAATGTGTGTTCTTCTCATTACACATAGCTAGACTCATTGCATGTGTGTTCTCTTCAGAGACCACACATGGATCCACCAGTGTCATTGCATGTTGTGGCGCCCCGCTAAAACCACTACTAGAAAATCGCGGTGTTTTCGTGCATTGCATCATCATGACCGCATGCTCATGTCATCATGCCACATTGCATTTGAGCATCGTCATCATTATGCATGGTTTGTTTAAAAACTATTTTCGAAAACCTATTTTGTTTTCTAAATAAGCCCCGTCTTTATTCAAATACAAAACCCCAGGTTTGTCTAGAATATTTTGTTTCGTCTACAATCGGATTTCAAAAGCCCCGTTTTAAATAATAAAATATTTATATTATTTTTTAGGGGGCAGCCCGCCAGGCTCGAAAGCCCGGCTGGCCCCCCAAACCCTATCTAAAATGCCCCTACCCTAACCCTAATCCACTCAGCCACCTACCCCTACACTTATCCACACAGCACACACACCCAGCGACGCACGCGGTGTACCACACCCCCAACCGCCGCCGCCCTCTCCACCTTGGCCTGGCCGTTCGTTGAAGCCCGACGCGCACGTAAACGCGGCCAAGGTCCGCCTCGCTGGCCCACATCACCATCACCTGCGTCCGGTCGCTGCACTGCCCTTGTCCACCCCGACCCGACCCTGCAGAGGTCACCACGCTGCCTCTCCACACCGACGAGCTTCCCCGCCCAGCCTCGTTCTCCTTCCTCTGTGCGTGGCCCCGCTGCCATGGTCATCACGCCCTCTCCTCCCAGCTCTGCAGCGCTCCGCTGCCTTCCCCTCTGCTGCAGGAGCTCGCCCAGCCATCGCCGGCTTCCTCCATCTCAAGGCCCGGCTCGTCCTCGACCGTCGTGCCTCTCGCCTTTCGCCCGGGCGTGGCCTCGCTCGGCTCACTGCCGCTGCTTTGCCTCTGTCCGGCGCCGTCGCCATCGTCCCCTTCTCCGACCGCCTCCCTCGCCTTCTCCCTGCGTGAGTGACGCCGCGGTTCTCCTCCCTATGGCACCGTGCCTCGCTCAAGCTCTGCTCCCGATGTGGCCTCCTCCAACAGTGTGGGTTAAGAGCGTTGCCCACTGACTCGTGTACCAGTTCTGCCTTGCATCAAGTTGTTGATGTACCTGTGCATGCCTCGCGCCTGTTGGCCTCGTTTCCTTGTCTAAGACGTGGTGCTGCTCAAGACAGAAGCTGATAACCCTTGCAGGATCAAGACCCTAACAAGATCCCATCTCGTCCGTGTGTGCCGTATTATTCCAAGATCTTCTCGTCCACAAGACTAAAGGGGTGCGGATCCAAGATCGACACCGACCCGGAAGAATCTGATGAACCATCGACAAGGGACCCGAGCCCGCTACAAACGCCTTGGTCTTCGAGAAGGATCCGACAAGATCGCCTACATGGATGTTAAGTTCTCCTCAAGGATACCGAAGCCCCAAACCCGAAGACACCGAGACCCCGATCCCGAAGCCGAGAACCTCGACAAGTTCTTCTGAGTGCCAACGGCGCCGAATGGAACCCCGAAGCCACGATCCGCAGTCGAGAGTGCAACATGGAGACATCGCCAAGTTCTTCTGATGACCGCCAAGATCGCCGACACGGAACGCCAAGTTCTTCATCCCGGACGCCATGACCGTTTACACGGACCCGAAGACGACCGGTACCCGATCCATTCAAGTTCGCCATCGACGGCAAGATCGACCACTTGGAACCCAAGTTCTCCGTCACGACACGACAAGTTCTCCATCGCGTATCTGAACCTCGCCGTTCCCATCAACCCTGAGACCGAACCCCGAAACCCCCGGAACCCAAGATCTTTCGAACCCAGATGTGTGACCCTAAACCCTATTTTTATAATATGACATTACCAACTGTCGCGTATTAAATTTTTCATGCATGCATACTTGCCTGTGGTTTGGGGGCATTATGCCGATTCACCTCATAATTAAATATGGAGTCAATATGCGGGATACTTTTGTCTTATTCCGGACTCAATTTAAATTGGTGTAGCGAACCGATGCCATGTTTCGCCCTGTTAATACAACATTTTTTTTGCGGGGTAGATAAATAACTTGAACCTTATAATTAATTGTCGGGACCCCGGTTCCACTTAATTTTGACTAGTTGCACCGCATCTGTGCCATGCCATGCATCATATCATAAGCATGCCGGATCTTCTGCCGTAGTATTAAATATTGCATCCGGTGTTTCTTCTAGTGTTTGCCTCCTCGCGGATTAGGCCGATGAGTGGATGCGAGTATCGACAAGTCCTTCGGATAATGAATCTTCGGCTATGTTTCCTAGGCGAGCATTCTTCCCCCTACTACCTATTTTGCATTTATAGTCTTTATTTCCTCCTGTTGATCTATTGCTATCCGTGTCGTGATGCTTTAGTTTCCTTGCTCCAGTTAAATCCCGTGCAGCCTCTATATTGCCATGGACACCTCCTAATACCTGTTGTTTGGTAGATAGCTGGCCCTCCGAGTCGTAGTTGCTTGCTCAGGTGCGGTCTCGTGTTGTCGAGTACCACAATTGTTGGAATGCTGGCAGATGTTTATGGTGGAGATGATCATGACTTTAAATACAACTATTAAATTGCTGGAAATAGATATAACTAATGCAGAGACATCGGTGGGCAATATATGTTATTTGGTTCTTCCACGCTCACTTGTGTCCCGTAGGACCCCGAGTACTTGATACCTATTCCTTGACTATCGCACTATCCGCACATGGGACCATGAATCCCCTTAGCCAGAGCTTGATTCATTTCTTATTTCTTGGGGCCACAAACTAGTTTGGGGTTTTATTACTATCCTGTACTTATGCCATGCTTTACTGCTTTATTTAAGATTGTGTGTGGAGCACCTATACTGTTTTGGATCGTGCCACGTTTTTGCGGTATCGACAAGCCCAGTCACACTTTCGGGTTCCCAGTCGTTTAAAGCCTTCGTCACAAACCCTGGGTCTGTTCCGGAGCTGGCCAACTTCGTTGCGGGTAGCTTAGTGGGGGTGGCCCCCTGAAATATTTTATGAATCCTATGATTGCTTTGTCGTGAAAGACTCGTTGGGTTTTGATTTGGTTTTTCTGAGGTTGATCGTGTGTGTGTTGCTATTTGTGCACCCCTGCAGGGTAAATCTTTCTGAAAGCCGTGTCCGCGGTTATGGACGACTTGGAGCACAGTATCTCGATCATAGACAAGCATAACTAAAGTAGTGTTATAAATTTGATTTAATATGTGACTAGTAATTCAGCTTCACTACAATGGAATGGATAATAAAAATGCCAAAACTGGTGGATCTGTGGTGATCTGTGTCATACTATACCTGCCTAGTAAGTATTGCAACTCCAATGGAATGTGATAAAAGTGCCAACAACTGCTGGGTTATGGGATTCTTGAGGACAATTATATCTGACTAGTAAATGTTCCAACTACCACGGAATGGTTAATCAAAACTGCCCACTACTTATGCTTCAGGATGACTCATGCTATCTATATCTGATTAGTAAGTGTTGCAACTATAACGGAATGAGTAAAACTGCCAACTGTGTGAGTTCCTTGGTCCGACTTCCTCGTTTGGTCTCGAGGGGGAAATGCCAGGATGGGTATGCTTGGTGTTAGTATCAGGTTGGATCCGAATAGGTCTTTTTATCCCTCTCTAATAGCCGCTAGTTTTACTGAGTCTCTATAGGTTATTTAGTGCTGCTACGCTGCCGCTTCATTCCACCATACCTATGTAGGCGAGAGCCGCCGAATTCTAGCCTCGCCGTGTACTGTTCTCAGTACTGACGCTCCTCTTTTTCCTTTGTCCTTTGTCGGCACCCCTTTTGTTTTAGCAGGTTTGAGATCGACGTGGTTAGCAGGGTTACCCTTCCGGCTTGGCCTAGGCAAGGTTATGGACGCCATTGGTTATTCTTCAGGGCTCTTAGCCCCATTTTCATCTTGTCCGTACTCGCACGCTGTAACATTTTCAAGGTGATTTGGATCTTTGTGTTGTATATCTGTATTCTTGACTCGTCGAGTCGCTGTTGTATATATATCTGTTCTGTGGGTCCCATCGAGGACTGTTGTGTAATGGTATTACTTCGTTTTCCACCCGCACGAAAGTGCCTGGTGGGCGTCCTTGAATCGTTTCTATGCGGGTTTGGCGGAAAGGGCTAAAACTTGCATAGGGCCGATTCGAGGGTGTTACACATGTGTGTTCTTTTTACTAACAACAACTGGAGTCATTGCATGTGTGTTCTTTTCACATACCACATATGGATCCACCAGAGTCATTGCATGTGTGTTCTCTTCAGAGACCACACATGGATCCACCAGTATCATTGCATGTGTGTTCTTTTTACTAACAACAACTCGAGTCATTTCATGACTATTCTTTTCACATACCACATATGGATCCACAAGTGTCATTGAAATGTGTGTTCTCTTTAGAGACCACACATGGATCCACCAGTGTCATTGCATGTGTGTTCTTTTTACTAAAAACAACTTGAGTCATTGCATGTGTGTTCTTTTCACATACCACATATGGATCCACCAATGTCATTGAAATGTCTGTTCTTCTCATTAATCATAGCTAGAGTCATTGCATGTGTGTTCTCTTCAAAGACCACACATGGATCCACCAGTGTCATTGCATGTGTGTTATTTTTACTAACAACAACTAGAGTCATTGCATGTGTGTTCTTTCACACACCACATATGGATCCACCAGTGTCATTGAAATGTGTGTTCTCTTCAGAGACCACACATGGATCCACCAGTGTCATTGCATGTGTGTTCTCTTCAAAGACCACACATGGATCCACCAGTGTCATCGCATGTGTGTTATTTTTACTAACAACAACTGGAGTCATTGCATGTGTGTTCTTTTCACATACCACATATGGAACCACCTGTATCATTGAGATGTGTGTTCTTCTCATTAACCACGGCTAGAGTCATTTTATGTGTGTTCTCTTCAGAGACCACACATGGATCCACCAGTGTCATTGCATGTTTGTTCTTTTTACTAACAACAACTAGAGTCATTTTATGACTATCCTTTTCACAGACCACATATGGATCCACCTGTGTCATTGAAATGTGTGTTCTTTTCATTAACCACAGCTAGAGTCATTGCATGTGTGTTCTCTTCAGAGACTACACATGGATCCACCACTGTCATTGCACGTGTGTTATTTTTACTAACAACAATTGGAGTCATTACATGTGTGTTCTTTTCACATACCACATATGGATCCACCAGTGTCATTGAAATGTGTGTTCTCTTCAGAGACCACACATGGATCCACCAGTCTCATTGCATGTGTGTTGTTTTTACTAACAACAACTAGAGTCATTGCATGTGTGTTCTTTTCACATACCACATACGGATCCACCAGTGTCATTACATGTGTCTTCTCTTTAGAGACCAACTGGAGTCATTACATGACTATTCTTTTCACATACCACAAATGGTTCAACTAGTGTCATTGAAATGTGTGTTCTTCTCATTACACATAGCTAGAGTCATTGCATGTGTGTTCTCTTCAGAGACCACCCATGGATCCACCAGTGTCATTCCACGTGTGTTATTTTTACTAACAACAGCTAGAGTCATTGCATGTGTGTTCTTTTCACATACCACATATGGATCCACCAGTGTCATTGAAATGTATGTTCTCTTCAGAGACCACACATGGATCCACCAGTGTCATTGCATGTGTGTTCTTTTTACTAACAACAACTGGAGTCATTGCATGTGTGTTCTTTTCACATACCACATATGGATCCACCCGAGTCATTGCATGTGTGTTCTCTTCAGAGACCATGCATGGATCCACAAGTGTCACTGCATGTGTGTTCTTTTTACTAACAACAACTGGAGTCATTTCATGACTATTCTTTTCACATACCACTTATGGATCCACAAGTGTCATTGAAATGTGTGTTCTCTTCAGAGACCACACATGGATCCACCAGTGTCATTGCATGTGTGTTCTTTTTACTAACAACAACTTGAGTCATTACATGTATGTTCTTTTCACATGCCACATATGGATCCACCAGTGTCATTGAAATGTGTGTTCTTCTCATTAACCATAGCTAGAGTCATTGCATGTGTGTTCTCTTCAGAGACCACACATGGATCCTCCGGTGTCATTGCATGTGTGTTATTTTTACTAACAACAACTAGAGTCATTGCATGTGTGTTCTTTTCACATACCACATATGGATCCACCAGTGTCATTGAAATGTGTGTTCTCTTCAGAGACCATGCATGGATCCACAAGTGTCACTGCATGTGTGTTCTTTTTACTAACAACAACTAGAGTCATTTCATGACTATTCTTTTCACATACCACTTATGGATCCACAAGTGTCATTGAAATGTGTGTTCTCTTCAGAGACCACACATGGATCCACCAGTGTCATTGCATGTGTGTTCTTTTTATTAACAACAACTGGAGTCATTGCATGTGTGTTCTTTTCACATAGCACATATGGATCCACCTTTGTCATTGAAATGTGTGTTCTTCTCATTAACCACAGCTAGAGTCATTGCATGTGTGTTCTCTTCAGAGACCACACATGGATCCTCCGGTGTCATTGCATGTGTGTTCTTTTCACTAACAACTAGAGTCATTTCATGACTATTCTTTTCACATACCACATATGGATCCACCAGTGTCATTGAAATGTGTGTTCTTTTCATTAACCACAGCTAGAGTTATTGCATGTGTGTTCTCTTCAGAGACCACACATGGATCCACCAGTGTCATTGCATGTGTGTTATTTTTACTAACAACAACTAGAGTCATTGCATGTGTGTTCTTTTCACATACCACATATGGATCCACCAGTGTCATTGAAATGTGTGTTCTCTTCAGAGACCACACATGGATCCACCAGTGTCATTGCATGTGTGCTCATTTTACCAACAACAACTGGAGTCATTGCATGTGTGTTCTTTTCACATACCACGTATGGATCCACCAGTGTCATTGCATGTGTGTTCTCTTCAGAGACCACACATGGATCCACCAGTGTCATTACATGTCAGTTCTTTTTACTAACAACAACTAGAGTCATTTCATGACTATTCTTTTCACATACCACATATGGATCCACCAGTGTCATTGAAATGTGTGTTCTTCTCATTAACCACAGCTAGAGACATTGCATGTGTGTTCTCTTCAGAGACCACACATGGATCCACTAGTGTCATTCCATGTGTGTTCCTTTTAGTAACAACGACTGGAGTCATTGCATGTGTGTTCTATACAAATACCACATATGGATCCACAAGTGTTATTGAAATGTGTGTTCTCTTCAGAGACCACACATGGATCCACCAATGTCATTGCATGTGTGCTCTTTTTACTAAGACAACAAGCGTCATTGCATGTGTGCTCTTTTCACATACCACATATGGATCCACCAGTGTCATTGCATGTGTGTTCTCTTTAGAGACCACACATGGCTCCACCAGTGTCATTGCATGTGTGTTCTTTTTACTAACAACAATGGATCCACCAGTCTCATTGCATGTGTGTTGTTTTTACTAACAACAACTAGAGTCATTGCATGTGTGTTCTTTTCACATACCACATACGGATCCACCAGTGTCATTACATGTGTCTTCTCTTTAGAGACCAACTGGAGTCATTACATGACTATTCTTTTCACATACCACAAATGGTTCAACTAGTGTCATTGAAATGTGTGTTCTTCTCATTACACATAGCTAGAGTCATTGCATGTGTGTTCTCTTCAGAGACCACCCATGGATCCACCAGTGTCATTCCACGTGTGTTATTTTTACTAACAACAGCTAGAGTCATTGCATGTGTGTTCTTTTCACATACCACATATGGATCCACCAGTGTCATTGAAATGTATGTTCTCTTCAGAGACCACACATGGATCCACCAGTGTCATTGCATGTGTGTTCTTTTTACTAACAACAACTGGAGTCATTGCATGTGTGTTCTTTTCACATACCACATATGGATCCACCCGAGTCATTGCATGTGTGTTCTCTTCAGAGACCATGCATGGATCCACAAGTGTCACTGCATGTGTGTTCTTTTTACTAACAACAACTGGAGTCATTTCATGACTATTCTTTTCACATACCACTTATGGATCCACAAGTGTCATTGAAATGTGTGTTCTCTTCAGAGACCACACATGGATCCACCAGTGTCATTGCATGTGTGTTCTTTTTATTAACAACAACTGGAGTCATTGCATGTGTGTTCTTTTCACATAGCACATATGGATCCACCTTTGTCATTGAAATGTGTGTTCTTCTCATTAACCACAGCTAGAGTCATTGCATGTTTGTTCTCTTCAGAGACCACACATGGATCCTCCGGTGTCATTGCATGTGTGTTCTTTTCACTAACAACTAGAGTCATTTGATGACTATTCTTTTCACATACCACATATGGATCCACCAGTGTCATTGAAATGTGTGTTCTTTTCATTAACCACAGCTAGAGTTATTGCATGTGTGTTCTCTTCAGAGACCACACATGGATCCACCAGTGTCATTGCATGTGTGTTATTTTTACTAACAACAACTAGAGTCATTGCATGTGTGTTCTTTTCACATACCACATATGGATCCACCAGTGTCATTGAAATGTGTGTTCTCTTCAGAGACCACACATGGATCCACCAGTGTCATTGCATGTGTGCTCATTTTACCAACAACAACTGGAGTCATTGCATGTGTGTTCTTTTCACAAACCACGTATGGATCCACCAGTGTCATTGCATGTGTGTTCTCTTCAGAGACCACACATGGATCCACCAGTGTCATTACATGTCAGTTCTTTTTACTAACAACAACTAGAGTCATTTCATGACTATTCTTTTCACATACCACATATGGATCCACCAGTGTCATTGAAATGTGTGTTCTTCTCATTAACCACAGCTAGAGACATTGCATGTGTGTTCTCTTCAGAGACCACACATGGATCCACTAGTGTCATTCCATGTGTGTTCCTTTTAGTAACAACGACTGGAGTCATTGCATGTGTGTTCTATACAAATACCACATATGGATCCACAAGTGTTATTGAAATGTGTGTTCTCTTCAGAGACCACACATGGATCCACCAGTGTCATTGCATGTGTGCTCTTTTTACTAAGACAACAAGCGTCATTGCATGTGTGCTCTTTTCACATACCACATATGGATCCACCAGTGTCATTGCATGTGTGTTCTCTTTAGAGACCACACATGGCTCCACCAGTGTTATTGCATGTGTGTTCTTTTTACTAACAACAACTAGAGTCATTGCATGTGTGTTTTTTTCACATACCACATATGGATCCACCTATGTCATTGAAAGGTGTGTTCTTCTCATTAACCACATCTAAAGTCATTGCATGTCTGTTCTCTTCAGCGACCACACATGGATCCACCAGCGTCATTGCATGTGTGTTCTTTTTACTAACAACAATTGGAGTCATTGCATGTGTGTTCTTTTCACATACTTCATATGGATCCACTAGTGTCATTGAAATGTGTGTTCTCTTTAGAGACCACACATGGAACAACCAATGTCATTGCATGTGTGCTCTTTTTACTAACAACAACTAGAGTCATTTCATGTGTGTTCTATTCACATACCACATATGGATCCACTTGTGTCATTGCATCTTCAGAGACCACACATGGATCCACGAGTGTCATTGGATGTGTGTTCTTTCTACTAACAACAACTTGAGTCATTTCATGACTATTCTTTTCACATACCACATATGTATCCACCAGTGTCATTGAAATGTGTGTTCTTCTCATTAACCACAGCTAGAGTCATTGCATGTGTGTTCTCTTCAGAGACCACACATGGATCCACCAGTGTCATTACATGTGTGTTCTTTTACTAAGAACAACTAGAGTCATTGCATGTGTGTTCTTTTCACATACCACATATGGATCCACCAGAGTCATTGAAATGTGTGTTCTCTTCAGAGACCACACATGGATCCACTAGTGTCATTGCATGTGTGTTCTTTTTACTAACAAGAACTGGAGTCATTTCATGTGTGTTCTTTTCACATACCACATATGGATCCACCTATGTGATTGAAATATGTGTTCTTCTCATTAACCACAACTAGAGTCATTGCATGTGTGTTCTCTCCAGAGACCACACATGGACCCACAAGTGCAATTGCATGTGTGTTCTTTTTACTAATAACAACTGGTGTCATTGCATGTGTGTTCTTTTCACATACCACATATGAATCCACCAGTGTCATTGAAATGTGTGTTCTCTTCAGAGACCGCACATGGATCCACCAGTCTCATTGCATGTGTGTTCTTTTTACTAACAACAACTGGAGTCATTGCATGTGTGTTCTTTTCACATACCACCTATGCATCCACCAGTGTCATTGCATATGTGTTCTCTTCAGATACCAACTGGAATCATTACATGACTATTCTTTTCACATACCACTTATGGATCCACCAGTCTCATTGAAATGTGTGTTCTTCTCATTAACCACAACTAGAGTCATTGCATGTGTGTTATCTTCAGAGACCACACATGGATCCACCAGTGTCATTGCATGTGTGTTCTTTTTACTAACAAGAACTGGAGTCATTGCATGTGTGTTCTTTTCACATACCACATATGGATCCACCAGAGTCATTGCATGTGTGTTCATTTCACATACCACACATGGATCCACCAGTGTCATTGCATGTGTGTTCTTTTTACTAATAACAATTGGAGTCATTTCATGACTATTCTTTTCACATACCACATATGGATCCCCAAGTGTCATTGAAATGTGTGTTCTCTTTAGAGACCACACATGGATCCACCAGTGTCATTGCATGTGTGTTCTTTTTACTAATAACAACTTGAGTCATTGCATGTGTGTTCTTTTCACATACCACATATGGATCCACCAGTGTCATTGAAATGTGTGTTCTTCTCATTAACCACAGCTAGAGTCATTGCATATGTGTTCTCTTCAGAGACCACACATGTATCCACTAGTGTCATTGCATGTGTGTTCTTTTTACTAACAACAATTGGAGTCATTGCATGTGTGTTCTTTTCACATACCACATATGGATCCACCAGTGTCATTGAAATGTGTGTTCTCTTCAGAGACCACACATGGATCCACCAGTGTCATTGCATGTGTGCTCTTTTTACTAACAACAACTGGAGTCATTTCATGTATGTTCTTTTCACATACCACATATGGATCCAATACTGTCATTGCATGTGTGTTCTCGTCAAATACCACACATGGATCCACCAGTGTCATTGCATGTGTGTTCTTTTTACTAACAACAAGTGGAGTCATTTCTTGACTATTCTTTTCACATACCACATATGAATCCACCAATGTCATTGCAATGTGTGTTCTTCTCATTAACCACAACTAGAGTCATTGCACGTGTGTTCTCTTTAGAGACCACACATGGATCCACCAGTGTCATTGCATGTGTGTTGTTTTTACTAACAACAACTGGAGTCATTGCATGTGTGTTCTTTTCACATACCACATATGGATCCACCAGTGTCATTGAAATGTGTGTTCTCTTCAGAGACCACACATGGATCCACCAGTATCATTGCATGTGTGCTATTTTTACTAACAACAACACGTGTCATTGCATGTGTGCTCTTTTTACTATCAACAACTAGAGTCATTGCGTGTATGTTCTCTTCAGAGACCACACATGGATCCACCTATGTCATTGCATGTGTGTTCCTTTTACTAATAACAACTATATTCATTGCATGTGTGTTCTTTTCACATACCACATATGGATCCACCAATGTCATTGAAATGTCTACTCTCTTCAGACACCACACATGGATCCACCAGTGTCATTGCATGTGTGTTATTTTTACTAACAACAACCAGAGCCATTGCATGTGTGTTCTTTTCACAATCCACCTATGGATCCAGTAGTGTCATTGCATGTGTGTTCTTCTCATTAACCACAACTAGAGTCATTGCATGTGTATTCTCTTTAGAGACCACTCATGGATCCACAAGTGTAATTGCATGTGTGTTCTTTTTACTAACAACAACTGTAGTCATTGCATGTGTGTTCTTTTCACATACCACATATGGATCCACCAGTGTCATTGAAATGTGTGTTCTCTTCAGAGACCACACATGGATCCACTAGTGTCATTGCATGTGTGTTCTTTTTACTAACAACAACTAGAGTCATTGCATGTGTGTTCTTTTCACATACCACATATGGATCCACCTATGTCATTGAAATGTGTGTTCTTCTCAGTTACCACAACTAGAGTCATTGCATGTGTGTTCTCTTCAGAGACCACACATGGATCCACCAGCGTCATTGTATGTGTGTTCTTTTTACTAACAACAATTGGAGTCATTGCATGTGTGTTCTTTTCACATACCACATATGGACCCACTAGTGTCATTGAAATGTGTGTTCTCGATCTTGGTGGGGTTGGATTCGATGCCTCGCTTGGAGACTACATATCCCAGTAGCTGTCCGGTGGGGACGTCGAAGGTGCATTTTCTTGGCTTCAGCTTGATGTTGTACCTCCGCAGATTTGCGAAGGTCTTGGCCAGGTCAGCGAGCAGGTCGTCCTTGCGGGTGGATTTTACCACCACGTCGTCGATGTAGACGTGAATGTTGCGGCCAATTTGGCTCGCGAGGCACTCCTGCATGCACCTTTGGTATGTGGCGCTAGCGTTCTTGAGGCCGAACGTCATGGCCGTGTAGAAGAAGGTGCCGAATGGCGTGATGAACACCGACTTCTCTTCATCCTCGACCGCCATTTTTATCTGGTTGTAACCAGAGTATGCATCGAGGAAGCACAGCGAATCTGATCCCGTGGTCGAGTCGATGATCTGATCGATGCACGGTAGGACGAACTCCTCCTTCGGGCAGGCCCTGTTGAGGTTGGTGTAGTCGATACACATTCTCCATGTGTTGTTCTTTTTTAGAACCAGGACTAGGTTTGCCAGCCACTTGGAGTATTTTATTGGCCGAATGAAGCCTACGGCTATCAGGCGTTGCACTTCTTCAGCGATTGCTCGGCGGAGCTCTTCATTGAAGGGCCACAGCGACTGCTTTACCGGTCGTACTTTGGGGTCTGCGTTTAGTTTGTGCTCAGCGAGTTCCCTCTAGACACATGGCATGTCAAAAGGTTTCTATGCGAAGATGTCGCGGTTCTCATGGAGGAACCCGATGACCGCGCTTTCCTATGCGGGGCTCATGTGTGCCCCAATAGTGACCGTCTGTCTAGAGTTGCCCGGGACGAGCTCGACGGTGCGAGTATGCGTGGTCGCCTCGAATGTGGAGTTCACGGTGGTTGGCTTCTTCAGGATGGTGGGGTCGTCCTTGTTGATGTTTCCCGCGTATTTCATGAGCTCCTCCGCGTGATCAATCCCCACGGGAATGATGACGTCGGTGAGCTCAGCGCCTTTGTCCTCGCATTCCATGGCCATATCGGGGTCGCCGTGGACGGTGATGATGCCGCTCGGCCCTAGGAGCTTCATCATGTTGTATGCATAGTGGGGGGTTGCCATAAATTTGGTGAACGTTTGGTGTCCCAGGACGCAGTGGTAGGGGCTGCGGAAGTTCACTAGCTCGAACTCGATTCGCTCGGTGCGGTAGTTCGTTGGTGTGCGAAAGGTGACCATTAATGTCACTTTTCCAATCGGGTACGCCTTCCGACCGGGGACGATGCCGTAGAAGGTTGTTAGGGTCAGCTAGATTGCCGATTCCGGGAGCTGGAGCCTTTTGAACGTGTCCAGATACATGATGTTGATGGAGCTCCCGCCGTCCATCAGTGTCGTGGGCAGCCAATAGTCGGCCACTTTGGGCCTAACCACCAGGGCGACTCGCCCTGGGTACTCGATCTTGGGAGCATGGTCTTGGCGACTCCAGGCGATGCTCTACTCGTACCACTTGAGGAAGCATGGGATATCGACCTATGTCACCGCATTGACGGCGACTACACGGGTGAGCACCTTCCTCTCGTGCTTGGTGCCGAGCCCGATGAAGGTGTGTAGCGAGCCGATAGCGTTGCCGAAGCCACCGGTGTTTCCGTTGTCCCGAGGTGGGTTGTTGTTGGGGGTCCTCCCTTGCTCGCCTTGCCTTTTTGATCTCCTTGAGAGAGTGGCAGTCCGCGGTGGTATGGGTGGCGGGTTTTGCCTCCCTGCTGTGGTAGATGCAGGGCTGGTTAAGCAGGGCAGCAGGGTCGATCTTCGGCCTCGCCGCGTTATTGGCGCAGTAGTTTCCGTGGTCGCGGTAATTTCCTCCGTCGTGGAGGTAGTTCTTGGGGTCACGTTGGCCATAGCCGGCGTTGGCAACGAAGTAGACTCGCCCGTCCGTGCGGCGCTTATCGGTGATGCGGGTGTTGCTATAGCAAATGTCGCGCTGTCGCCCGCTGTCGTGGCCGCTGGTGCGACGTCTTCCTCCCGACTCGTCGTCGGAGTCTTGATTGGGGTCCTCCTTCGCGTAGCGCTTGGCGATCTCGAGGAGGTCGGGGATGTTGTCGAGCGTTCGGTAGACCCGCTTGATCTTATCAACCAGGGGTTCGTACCGACACGCGTTCTTGAAGCAATGTATCGCCGTGTCCGGGTGGATGCCGGAAGCATTTATCCATAGTTCTTGCCACCTTTGAATCTAGTGGCGGGTCGACTCGCGTTGTCCCTGGATACATCGCTCCAGGTCTTCGATGGTGGTGGCGCGGGTGTAGGAGCCCTCGAAGGGCCTGACGAAGGCATCCCGCATTTCTCCTAGGAGTCGATGCTGTCGGTGGGGAGGGTGTTGATCCATTGCTGCGTCGCGCCCTCCATCATCAGGGGGAGGTAGCGAGCGGCGAGCAGGTCGGTGTGGCCGGCGATTTCCCTCGCCATGAGGTATGTGTCCAGCCACACTGCTGGGTCATACGTTGGGTCGTACTTTTCGATCTCCTTGGGCGCCTTGAAGTTGGCGGGTACTTTTCCCCTCTGATCATGGGCCCGAAGCATTGGGGGCCGACTCGGCTGAGCGAGCCCCTGGGTTCAGGGTCGCCCCGATTACTGGGTATCCCTCAAGTCGTTGGGCTGGCGCGCCCGCCACGCCTGGTTGTTGACGATGTGCGTGCAGGCGTCGATGGGATGCCCATTGGCGGCGACCGTGTTGTTCACCGGTCGCGGCTCGTTGGTGGAGAGAGCGGGGTTGGTGGCCCGTGGCTGCGTCACCAGGTGCTGCGGTGGTGGGCAGGTCACGGCGTTGGCAATGGTAGGGTGGACGCTTGAGGCCGTCCTGCTTGCCAAGGCACGGGAATACATCCGATCCCGTGGGTCGACTCCTGCAGCTTGTTGCTCGATAGCCCTAGCCAGTAGGGCCTTGGCGTACGGGATCTGCAACGCGCCTTCTCCTTGGACGTCGAGGTTGGCGACCGTGGCGTCGGCCGCGACGACGTTGTCCATTGGGGTGGAGTATAGCGGGAGTCCGTTGGCGTCGCGGGCCTGTGGCGAGATGATGATCCGCGGCTGGTCCGACGGGGGCGCACGGCCAATGGGTGGTGTAGGGGCTCCGGTCACTGGTGCGCCGGGTGGTGGTCGGTTGCTTCCACCTGGTGGTGCGTGCTCGCAGTACTCATGCTTGGCCGCGCATGCGGGGTCGCTTTTGTCGTTGAAGTTGAGGACGCGGCCCTAGACGTTGGAGTTCAGCCGGGTCCTGATGTGGCGCTGGTGATAGAGCAAGAGTTCCCGCGCTGTTTATCGCTCGAGGCGGTAGCTCTCGCGCTCGGCGAGCTCATTAAGTTGCGCCTCTTTGAGTCACAGGCAGGCCTCCTCCACCTCTATGGCCGTGGCGGTCAGCGGGATCGGTGTGGAGAACGGATCTAGCGGGGCGGCCATGCTGCCCGCCATGTAGATCGCGTTGAAGAGATTGGATCTGGCGCGGAAGTCCTCAGGCGACTCTAAGCCGGAATCGGAATCGAAGATCCCGAGGATGGAGGAGTCCTCGAAATCCTCAGGGTTGGAGACCTGCGTTCTGGAGTCCTCTCGTGATGCCGCAGTGATAGATCTGTCGAACGAGGCAGGGGTCGTGGAGTCAGCATCGTTGTTTAGGGCCTCGTCGTCCGTGGTGGCGTTGGTCTCGGCCGCGTTGCTGGCGGCCGAGTCGTACTCGGTGGCGAGGCTCCTGATGGAGCGGACCTGCTCCTCCGAGAGCAGATCGCGGTGCGGCGGCAATCCACCAACGATCACCGTCGCCACTGGGTCAACCGCGCCGGTGAAGCCGACGAAGAGTTTGATGGAGCCGACCGACATTATCGCGCTGTGGGTGATCAGGCGCGACGCCGGGACATAGCTGCTGGGCAGGATCTGTAAGATCCCACCAATGCCGATCATGCCGCCGGTGGCGATCGCCCGATCGACCAGCGAGTAGGGTCTCGCCGAAGAACTCAGGCTAGTCCGGCTGGGCCCCACGGTGGGTGCCACTGTCATGGAAATGGCCACGGCAGTTGCTGCAGTAGGCAACGCTTGATTGAATCGGGGGCGAGAGCTGGCGGCCATCTGCAGTGCGATATGGGGGCGGATGCACATGGATTTATCCAGGTTCGACCCCCCGGAGGGTAAAGACCTACTCCTACTAGATTGGATTGGTAGAGGGCGAGTTACAATTGCGGCGAGCTCGGCGTCTACGCCACGAGTTGCTCGAAGGGGTGTATGATGGAACGTAAGTGCTCATGATACCCTAGGGAGGTTTATATATGAAGCACCTCGCTAGGGTTTACAGTTTACAACCGAACAGAATATGGATTCGGAGGCTTTGACCTAATCCGACTAGGCTTCGAGTATGCTTTTGGGCCTCCAGCCTCCAGTTGCCAGGACTTCTCCTTAGTCGCATTCCAATCGCCGTCCTGCAGGCCCACACGTGAGACCTTCGGCCCAATTAGAACGCCCTGCTGGGCATACCCCATTCGGCATATCTCCATCACTACTGATATATATCATTGAATATGTGATTCGATTGTGGAACTATATATTCATGTTGTTTATACTAATTGTCCTTGGTCGTTGAGGTTATGCTGGACACACAACTTAGACTAATGTGAAAGTCGGCTGATGACTCGGTTCCACTTGTCATGGGCATAGAGATGCTATTCTGACTTACACGGATTCGGCTAAAGAGTTTAGCGAGTCGGACTGACCCATATTGAGATACAATGAATAAGTCGTCATTTGTATATCTCAATCAATGTAATCCTTAGACCTGAGGTTATCGCACAATCCGAGTTGAGGATCACCGACTTAGGTTCTGTCAAACGATGTTCCATCACTGGGCAGTTATAAAGGCAGAGTTCAGGTCGATTGAGAATCAATCTACGTGATGTGAATAACCAAGATGGGATTTCCCCCCTCCGTCTAGAGAGATATTCTCTGGGCCCTCTCGGAAGATATGATTCAGAAAGCATGGCCATGCGTGACTCGGTTAAGTGTTAACCAAGGCGATCGACTAAGAGTTAGTCAGATGAATCACTTATCTCGGATCGATAAAGAGAGTCGAATTATTTAAGGGATGACGATTATTTGCCTATAGTTCGACAAGGTATATCGTGAGGCAAAAGGGACTCATACGAAAGTTGCATTGGACGGTATGTCATGATGAATCTTTGGTACTTGGGAGTGAGCACGTTCTGCTATGAGCCTCTACCGACTGATCGGTCATGAGTGAGACTCAGATCGTGTCCGGGTCACCATGAGCCTGTCGGGTCACACACTTAAGAGCAGGAGCATATTTTGGTAGGACCCAAAAAGGAAACAGACTGAGCCAGTGAGTTGGACTCGCACTGACTAATATAGGCCTTTTAGTGAATGGGCCACAAGTGAGTGGAGCCCACTTTCACTCCATATATAAGCTGGGGCATAGGTGCTTAGAGAACATGGTTAGGTCACTACATGTGTTGGAAACCCTAGCCCTAGTCTAGTCCTGTCACCGTCATATTGGACCTAGCAGTCCACCGCCGGTGCTCCTCCTCGTACGTGTGGATACTGGCGGAGGTGTTGTACGTTCAGCACTTCGACGATCGTGGATCGGAATGGATCGTGAGGACTGCACTGCTTCAAGCGACGTGCTACATCGATTCCGCAACCCCACGTTTAGTGGTAATTCTCGTGGCCTACTATCTTAGCTAGATCTTGGGATCACCGCGTAGGGAAAAAGTTTTGTTTATCTCTGCGTGGCCCAACATCTGACGTAACCTAACATTAGTCAAGGTCCAGTCATGTCACTGACAGTCATTCCTGATAGTGTGACCATTCGTGGGTCTGTTTATCCTGGAACCGAGGCACCATTTTAATGCATACGTGGAGATCGAGGAGGTGGAATCTTCTTGAGGAGGTTACCTAGCTCCTTCCACGACGTGTGGCACGTTCACTGTTTGTTTCACATGAATCTTGACGCGAGCAAGGCATATAAGGGGTTCATATCTCCTTATTCTTCTCCACCAGCGCTTCTGCTTTCTTCTTCCTCCTAGCAACATTGTGCCCTTGCCTCCCTTTCCTTCCCCCAAATCGCACGGCGCCACCCATCCAAGGTCACCGCCACAACCAAAATGGCTGACGCTTCTTCATCTAGCACAGCGGCGACCACAACGGCGACCCCTGTAGCGGTGGAGAAGGAGAATTTCCGTAGCGTGTGGATCTAGTGTGTCCTAGACAACAAGAAATTATGCGGCTTCGACAAGGTCCTCCTTACTCCTCGCGCCGACGAGAGGGTTCACTTCGGCACTCACCTTGATAGAGGTTTGAGTTTTCCTCCCTCAAAGTTCTCTGAGGTCATAGATTACTATGGAGTTCAACTCCACAATCTCCCCCCAAAGACGATTCTAGAGCTTAGCGCCTTCGTAGCTTTGTGTGAGGGTTATATCTGAATAGAACCAAGTCTTGACTTGTTCTGGTACTACTTTGGTACCCGGAGAAATTCTATCACTTCCGGTAATCCCTACATTACGGGAACTGTGAGCTTGAATCTTAGGAGAGATCGAGTCTATCCCAAGATTAAAACTAGTGAGTCGGTGAAGAAATGGCCGTCCATGTTATTTTAGCATATGGACAAACCGGCTCCCGGCAAAGAATCAGCTTTTTCGGCTTTTGTCGACGGTGCCGCCATGCCCCAAGAGTCCTGGGATGCCGATGCTCCGGCTCTTTATGAAGATCTAATCCACGCCAAGAGGCGGATCGAATACCTAATGAAGCACAAGGGTCTGAAGGGATCCGACCTGATCCATTGTTGCCTGGCACCCCGAATTCAGCCCCTCATGTTCCATGGTGACCGTCTTATGCACATGGTCACCAAGAGCAAGAAGGTCAGCCTCAGGATCAGCTCACTCTCAATCTCAAATAAAGAATATGAGACCTAGATCAAATGGTTGATCAAGGAACGGGTTGAGAGGAAGATTCCAGATCTCTCTGGATATGTATACTGCCAATGAACCTTTGACACCAATAAGTTTTCTGGCTACTTCCTTCATACACAATTATGTGCTCATCTATACTTTGTTATTGTTTGCAATACTGAGATGATTTTGCCTTTCAGCTTGCTAGTTTTCTCGAGTCGGAGCTTTCTCCTCTCGAGGGATATCCGCCTGAGGATCCAGTTCATCAGGAGGATGAAGAACTACTGCCGGAGGCACTTACCCAGAAGCGCAAAACTCCGGTTGTCTCTATGGGCACCTAGAAAGTGCCCTCTGTAAAGAGGTAAACTTCTTCACAAGGTTTCGAGTATCAATTTTTACTTTCTCTGAATTGCAACAATATTTACTCTGTTACTATCAAGGGCTAAAACAATTGCCAAGGGTAAGGCAAAAGGAAAGCCGGGGAAGAATCTGCGCTAGAAGAAGTTAACCCTGGCATCACCTGTTGCCCTGCCTCCGACTCCTACCCCAAAGCCATCATCATCGTTGAAGGGTACTTCTTCTCTGCACGTTGAAGATGTTTCAGCTCATCCTTCAGAGCCAGCAAACCTTGGTTCGCAAACTGACATCACTATCTGAGCCCTTGCATTCAGGGTGCCACATCGCCGCGTTGGATGCAGCCTAGCAGTCCTCAACCTTGAGATGTGGGATGCCTCTTGAAGGAACCAAGCCGAGTGGGCATCGTGAGGCATCCTCCCGAGGGAGAATGCCATGACATCATGTAACATCCCCAAGCCTCAGATACCGTCGGGTGTGTTTGAGGCAGAACAATAACTACACCGCACGGAGCACGTACTACAACCCTGACAGTAAGTACGGCAAGTACAAGACTTTCACAGTGCCAACCGCCTCAGAAAAGAAGAACCGGTCCACCCTCCTTTTGCAGGGAAGGGACAGGTGATCTCGTGGCAAGAGGCTCCCTAAGTTGTCGTTCTGGTGAAAAGGTGGAAAAAGCAGAGAGCGCCGGATAAATACAAGCAACGTCAATAAAGGACAATTTACATGGGGATGGAGTGGAGCACGTCGAGTTGGACCAAGTCCATGTAAAGTAGTCTCCTAGACCAGGATCACGAGGGGCGGCACTGTGGGCATCCTTCCCGCTCATGAACAAGGGGAAAAGGCCCGACGCTGCCCTATATAAGGAGCCCTTCTTCTACCTTACAATGGATGGATCCCTGAGATCTAAAACCCTAGACTTTTATCCACCATTGTAACCTCGCGAGGCAAGCGAGCAATACAACCAAGCAGGAGTAGGGGCTTTACCTCCTCACGAGGGTCCCGAACCTGGCTAAAAAACCCGGTGTCAACCTCTCTGTCGTGTGTGTGCGCCGCCATCCTCACCGTCACCGAACTCCTTCAGAATCACGTGTTCAGCCCCCTCACAAACCAAGGGATCGTTGGACCCTAGTTCCTCAGCAGGAGAAATCTCCGACATTTGGCGTGCTAGGTAGGGAGCTGAGGCGCGTTCCCAGGATCTTAGGTGACCTTGGTGACATGTTGGTCGACAATGAGACGCATGCCGAGCGGGCTATCCGTCGTGTGGCAAGCAAAGCCCATACGGAGCCAGCCTCGCAGCGCACCGCCTCTGAGCAAATCCCGTGGACGGAGGACGAGGTGGACTTGTCCTACCGCTCGTCGCGGGAGCCAGCCCCCTCCTCGTGCAGCGTCATGTCGCTCTCCCGTACCGAATCTACTCGCAGCCACCCTAAGCCGCTCACCCTGAAGGCCGCCAAGTGCATGGTGTGCGAGCTCCTGGACCACCCCCGCCAAGCGCATGGCACAATTGGATCGCCGAGCTCCTCAACGCCACCACCCTCTCCACAGAGAGCGCGTGTGCTCGGGCTGTTGGCGGAGAGCCGGGGGGTGGGGGCTCGCCCCTGCCCCGTCTGGGAGGGTGTGTGGCCAAGCCGGGTGACGCCTCGCCACCGCCCGCGAATAGCTACCAGATCATCCCGCCTCCAGTCGCCACGACGTTGCTGTGTGAGCGTGAGGATCGCCTCGCCGAGGAAATCGTCGCCATGGGGCACGAGAACCGCGTGACCTTCTACAATGGTAGGACGGTCCAGGCCAACGGCTGCCTCGCCTTCACCAAGAACTTCCGTCGCATGGTCTGGCCACACAAGTTCTGTGCGGAGATGCTGGCGTGCTATGATGGCACCATGAACCCATGTGAATTCCTCCAGCTTTACACCACGGGCATCGAAGCGACGGGAGGAGACGACTATGTCATGGCGAACTACTTTCCTCTGTGTCTGAAGGAGGCGGCTAGTACTTGGTGATGAACCTCCGAGGAGTCAATCGACTCATTGGTAGAGCTTAACTCCCTTTTCATCTCCAACTTCAAGGGGACCTATGAGTGCCTGCTCACTTACTACGACCTCCGCCAGATACGTCAGTAGTCTGGGGAGACCGTCTTCAAGTTCCTACAAAGGTTCAGTTGAGTCCACAACAAAATCCCCAAAATCTCAGACTCCAACGTCCTCACTGCCTTATCCGAGGGCGTTAACAGGCTTGCCACTGCCACCGAGCTTTTTGTCATGGCTGAGAAGTGCGCCAAGGCCAAGGCAGGGCGGATGTTTGGCCTCGCGGGGCCAGAAACCACTCCCAAGGCCTCCGGTTCGTCCAAGGGTAAAGACAAGGAGCCAAAGTACAAGACCGCCACCGTCCTGGCGGCAGAGCCGGATCGGAAGAGCCCTCCTGAGTGTGCAAGCCAGCAGGAGCGGGACGACAGTTCGTACTACCACTTCCACAAGAAGCCAGGCCGCCCCACTAATGACTACTATGAGCTCAAGAAACTCTATGACCTGCGCAACAGCCAGAGAAAGGGAAGGTCGGGAGGCGAGCGAGGCAGCCAAGGCGGGGTCAACTAGGGAGGAAATTGCTGGAACAACAACTCTGCTAGGCAGGACGCCCCTCCGGCGAGCGACCAAGCTAACGCTGCGCAACAGGATCCGCACCCACATGAGCAAGGATGCGCCAAGGATCCCGGGGGCTTCCAAGTGCCACAAGGCGCTACAGCCTGCATCCTTGGTGGCTGCCAAGCACTACAAGAAAACTTTCCTGCCGCAACGACTTGGCCCGACGGTCATGTAGAAGGTGCGTCTTCCGCGACAAAATTCTCGGCTCGGCCTTGGCCGATGGAAAACTTTTTTTCCGGTTTCGCGACCCTCTACTACGACAGAACCGCTAAAAACATGGAGGAAGCTTGACTGGCACGTGGCGAAAGCAAGATTTTTGTTTCCTCGCTTGATGTTCACTCGCCGAAGTCTTTTGAGGCCTATGGGTCCCAGACGTCAGTGTCTCTAGCGGACCATACTTTTCGGTCGCACCTCCCTGATTTGAACTCGATAACGTTGCTCGATGCGTCTGTCGTTTAGTTAGGCTACTAGGTCCCACATGTCAGCCTCTCATTAGAAGGATCGTGTGTATGATGGAATTTCTTTCCTTCGCTCACGCTACCCTGTTCCGAAGTGATAGTGCTGCTCGATGCATCTACCGTCCAATCAACCTCCTGGGACCCACATGTCATCCTCTCATTAGAAGAAACGTGTGTATAATGGAATTTTTTCCCTTGGCTATTGCCTCCCTGATTTTAGCTCGATAACGTTGCTCCATGTATCTGCTGTCTAGTCACGCTACCGGGTCCTCTAGGTCAGCCTCACATTATAAGAATCGTGTGTAAGATGGATTTTTTTTCTTTGCTCGCTGCATCTAGAGACCACATGTCATCCACTCATTAGAAGAAACGTGTGTATGATGGATTTTTTGCTCTTGGTCGTGCCTCCATGTTTCTAACTTGCACTACTAGAGAAAGGCTTCTAGATAGATTTATTATCAGTGGAGCATTGTTTTGAATATGCTCCACTGATAATTATTAGTGGCGCATTTAAAAATATGCTCCACTGATATTATTTATAACCAATGGCGCATATCACAAATAATGCGCCACTGATAATGTGGGCCTGGCACTCTGGAGGCCTTTGGACCAAATATCAATGGCGCATATGTCCATATGCGCCATTGATATATTATTATCAGTGGCGCATATGCAATATGCGCCATTGATATTATCCTCACCAATGGCGCATATAGTAGTAAATGCGCCACTGGTAACTATGTGGGCCCCACCTGGACCCCACCACTCTGAAAGGTGGCAGGAATATCAATAGCGCATTTAGGATACGGCGTAGGACTATCCAGGTTACGCATAAGTGTCTGCCCGGGTGAACCACGGACACAAAGCATGTGTCAAGTGCATGGATAAGACCCCGCATCTCTAGCTACCAAGGGATCTCGGGTCATCGAAGACCGTGTTCCAACAGACTCGAATGTGGCTTCCAAAGGATCACGTGTGGAGAAAGCGTTGAGATCTGTTCGATGGCAAAGTAGAGCTCGAAAAAGCCCCACGTACGAGGAGCGGAGAAGTGATCCAAGATATGTTGGACAACTGGTAAGAGTGCCCTTTGCCAGGAAAGAAGCATCCGAGGACGAAACCGCTGCATGGTGTGTGGAAAGCTAGGCCTGTTTTCTGGGACCTGCCATACTGGAAATACCTCCACATGCCCCATAGCCTTGATGTCATGCACATCACGAAGAACGTGTGCGAGAGTCTGCTTGCCACTATCATCAACATGCAGGATAGGACCAAAGACGGGCTGAAAGCAAGGAACGACCTGATGGAACTTGGCATCAAGGAATAACTTCATGATATGTCGCCGCCCGATGAAGATGATGATGATGATGATGATGATGAGACGGCGCCTGAAGATACTCAAGTTTGCTGCAAGAGGTTTAAGAGGGGAATTGCAATGTTTCCGGCTGCTTGCTTCACTCGAGCAGGAGCTTGAGCAGTTTTTCAACTGCCTCCTAGGAGTCAAAGTTTCTTATGGTTACTTCGGGAACATAGGCAGATATCTGGACAAAGCGAAGAAGAGGTTCAGCGGGATGAAGTCTCACGATTGTCATGTGCTGATGACGCAGATACTTCCCGTTGCGATCCGAGGGATAATGGACAAGCACGTCCGTGAGACGTTGTTTGGCCTCTGCAACTTCTTCGACGTCATCTCGAGGAAGTCGATTGGTTGAAGCAGCTCGACACACTACAAGATGAGATCGTCTTGATACTATGCGAGCTCGAGATTTACTTCCCGCCCGCATTCTTCGACATCATGGTCCATCTACTCATCCATGTCGTGGATGACATCATTCATCTCGGGCCGACATTCCTGCACAACATGATGCCGTTTGAAAGGCTTAATGGTGTTATCAAAGGATTCGTACGCAACAGGTCCCCTCTAGATGGAAGCATTGCCAAGGGCTTTCTGACCTACGAGTGCGTCTCTTTCTGCCAGAATTATCTACGCACTGACCCGGACGACGAGGATGACCCTGTTGGTCTGCCCAAAAGGACGCACCTAGGCAGGCTCCCTATATATGGCCACCGCGAGGGATTTCGTACCATGCATGTCAGCGCGAAGGGTCAACGTGATGACTTTGACAGGGCACACCGAGTTGTTCTACAACACATCGAATTGGTCGATCCTTGGGTGGAAGAGCACAAAAGCTTAATGGAGCAGAAGTTCATTGACCTTGGTCGACCGAGGAAGAAGAGAGACGTAACAAGAGAGCACAACTCTAGCTTCACGGCTTGGTTCAAGAATAAGCTTCAAGACAATCCCCCCGCAGACCCACAAACGCCTTCTACAGAGGATGAAAAACTAATTTTTGCCTTGTCAAATGGCCCCGGGCACAACGTGAGGACATATCAGGCATACGACATCAACGGGTACAGATTCTACACCGAGAAAAGGGACATGAGCAGCGACTATCAGAACTCAGGAGTAACGATGCTATCCTATGCCGATGACGAAGCCACCATCAAGGAATGATTTTTTTGGAAGGATCGAGGAGATCTGGGAGCTCGACTACGCCAGAGAGAAGGTGCCGATGTTCCATGTCAGATGGGCCAAGAGCGTCCAAAAGGAGGGTCGGTATTTCACCACCATGGTTATACCCGAAGCCTCTGCGAAGAACGCCTCCGCAAAAAATGATCCATGGGTACTCGCGAGCCAAGTTAACCAATGTTTCTTCATCACTGACCCGTCAAATCCAAGCCGTGTTGTCGTGAGGAGGGGAAAGCGGAGCATCATCGGAATGGACGGACCCGCCAATGAGCAAGACTTAGAAAAGAACGGCGATCCGAAGATCGAAGAGGAATTTGACAAGTACTTCGACAAGCCGACTGCTGCAAGAAAAAGGAAGACCACCCTACCTACTAAAGGTTGTCCATTCACGAGAAGAAACCTTAACCTTTCCAGGCTAAAGTATTCAACCGCGAGGAAGAAGGGCAAGAAGATTGCAAAGAGATGCTAGCTCTAGCTAGCTCGGAATCGAGATCATGCACACATGACATGACATTTTTATGGAGAATATTGTTGTGTATGGATATTCAATAAGATGTCCTTGTTTTAAATAGATTTGTGAATGTTAAACTTAATTACTATTTGTTACAAAATATTAAAATATACTAGATATTAAAATATACTAGATATGCGCCATTGGTATTTTGTAAAATATTAAAAAATTGAAAAAAAAATTGTGAGAGAGCCCAGGAATCGAACCTGAGAGCTCCCAGCAACAACAGATGCACACAGCGATGACCACCGCGGTAGACGTGTGTAGGTGACATAAACCAGGGCGTCGTGGTTTTAGGCTAAGTGCAAAATACCAATGGCTCATATAGGGAAATATGCGCCACGAATGTTTTACACTTAGCCAAAAACCGGTTGGCCTCTCTCCCTGCTCATGAACCCTAGCGCATTATTCCCCTTTCGTTCTCACGCCGCACCACCGACGAGGAGGGAGAAGGGCAGCACCACGCCACCGTCGAGGAAGGAGAAGGCGCGCCACCGACGAGGAGGATAAGGGTAGCATCGCGCACGCCACCGACGAGGAGGAGAAGGCAGCACCGCGTGCGCCCCCGACGAGGAGGAGAAGGGCAGCGCTACGTGCGCCACCGATGCCAAGATCGAGCCCCCTCTCCTCTCGCGATGGAGCCCTCTGCCACTGCCCGCCACTGGAGGAGTCGCCCTGCCGCCCCTGTCGCTGGTGAGCCTCCCCAACCTCAGGTTGAGCTCTCCCTCCCCTTTCCCATTCCCCTGTCACTGAATTTGCTCTAGGGTTTGCTCTAGGGTTCTAGGAATTTGCTCTAGGGTTTGAGGAGGCATTTTCCTTAGTTTGGTAGTATCAACAGTAAGCGGATTCGTGCACTGGCCCATTACAATGTCAGGTTGGTCAGGCAAAAGATGGTCTGGTGGTGTAATGCTAGCCATTGTTTCTAGTTGCAAGCATGCTGATATGCAAATCCATTCTTTACCATGCCGTGCACCACGATACCTCGAGAAGAAAATATGCAGCCCATCACAAGTTTGTACTGTCTAGTCTTTTCTATATATATTTCGTTAGTTTCCTATAGGACCATGAGGGATGTATCTGTTTTCTCTCTTGGGATAGATTTTGAGATAGTGTTCTGATTTGAAAGAAATGATCCAAGCTTGTTGTTCCATCCAAGGGTGTGGACCTCTTCGTTTATCCGCTAGTATCATCAGTGGGTGGGAAGGATGCATTGATGCATTATGGGTTTGTAAAGATGGTCTGGTAATAATGCTACGCGCATATCTAGTTACTGGCAGGCTGATATTTAAATCTTGTTTCACCATGTAGCCCATCACAAGCTTGTACTGTTTAGTCTTGTCTCCATATATATTCTGGTTGTTTACTATAGGATCCTGATTGATGTCTCTATTTTTCTCTGGGGAAAGTATAGGTTTCTCTTTTCCATTTATTTCGTGGATTGTGCATTTTCCTTAGTGTGGTGGTATCAATAGTGGGGGGCTTGATTTTCCTGGTCCATTATAGTGTCAGTCGGGTTTGTTTGGTGGTAAGCATCTGTCTAATTATAGTCAGACTGATATGCAGGTCCATTCTTACCATGCATGACAAGATTACCTCAAACTTATGCAGTACATCTTAATACATCAAAATGAAAGTATGCAGCCCATAGCAATCCCCCAAAAATATGCATCCCATAACAATCCCCCAAAAATAATATCTGCAGCCATTACACCACCTCAAAAAGAAAATATCCGACCCATCTGAAATTTGTACTGTTCAATTTGTCTCGACATATATGTTGTTAATTTCTGTCAGTATCATGATGGATGTCTCTGTTTTTATCTCTGGGGATAGATTTCTGAGATAGTGTCCCGATTTGAGAGGAAAGGATTCAAGCTTGATGAGCTAGTATGTGGTTTCTCAATCACTTTGTATTTTTTTACTGAAACCACATATTCATGTTATCATCACTAACTATTCATGTTATCATCAGTAAAAAAAGAGAAACCACATACATGGATACCTTCTGAAATCCCAATCACTTTGTCCAGAATGAGATAAACTCGTAATAATATGGGCTTCCCTTGTTTCTAGTAAATAGCAATAATCAGGAGGAGTGTATTTTGTTAATATCTATGACGATTGTATTATCACAGAATACTTAGTATCTGAATAAATTCACTGCTCGAATATTCAGTGTGATGGCTGTTGTCACTATGGTGAATCTGTTGGTGTTGATTTTCCTGAGTCTGTTGGAATTTCAAATGAATCAGTTATCCATGTATTGAATAATTCAGTTACTGATTCCGATATAGCTGTTAGAAGAAATCTCAACTTCCTTCCGTTGGTTCACCTTGTAGGTGGCCTATCTGCTCTCCTTTAGTGTTAGTTTTTTGTGCCATAGCTTTCTGACGTGCAAATGCGTGTTTCTTTGTCATAGCTGGTGTTCTGACGGTGCAAACGCGAGTCCACCTATTGTCCTGGGTGACTCGAGTGTCTACTCAAATTCTCAAGAGGTTTGGTCTTCTGTGATCTCCTCACAACTTTTTGAGGATGTTATGATGACTCTGAATGTCTTCGATGTAACTTCGGTGTCTTCATAACCTTTTTTAGGGCATAACTTTAGCATTATATTGACTGCTGCTAAGTAGTTTTTCTCCTACTAAGTATTATCTGTGGAATTTGGTATGCTGCTGTTCTAGTATCAGTGATGTTCCTGCCCTGTCTACCATTTGGAACCTTGAGTTTCCTTTCTTCAAATAGTAGAGTTTGCTGATTGGAGATGGTGCTGATTGAGGTTGCTTGTGTTGTGCTAGCTTCTATTCTTGCTATACTGTTCTTGCTGTGCTAGCTTCTGTTCTAATTAAGGTTGTGCTAGCTTCTGTTCTAAGGTTGCTGCTACTGTTCTTGCTATGTTCTGAGGTACATCTGGAGCTATGCAAGGCATAATGTGCTATTTTTTGCTGCACCTGGAGCTATTTTTTGCTCTTTGTATATGTGTGATTGGATGGCTGTCATCAATTTGAAAACTGGAGTACATTATTTTGTATGAAAACTGTTGCAGGGAATTCATTTGAGTTGCCCGTTTCTCCCGAAGTGTTGATTCACTTCCGTTTCAGTTGAGAAATGGGCACTCCTAGGTCAAAAAAATAGCAAAGGTCATGCCGAATTTTTCGGTCGACTCTAGCTTGTACTAATTACATTGTTGCATTTTTTCTATGAAGAGCAAACATGTCGAGTAGAGACAAAGACGTCGGGGCTGGCCCTTCTCAACCCATGAGCGTCGAAGAACGAGCAAGAAGAGCCAACCTCAAGTTTTGGCGGTTTGGCGATGACTTAAGCGGGTCCGACGAGGAGGCCGAAGCTACGGATCACGATGAAGTTGACGAGGAGGCCCAAGCTGCGAACTAAGAAGATGACGAGGAGTCTGAATATGAGGAGGAGGCCAAAGATGGCGACGATGACGGAAGCAGTAATGGTGATGAGGAGGCTGAAGAAAGTCATGGCGGTGAACGCGTGGACGGCGATGGCGCCTCCCCAACCGCTAGGAAGAAGAAGAATAAGGCGGAAAGGTAGGAGCGGATGCTGCCGAAACTCGGCACCAACCGCGAAGAGTTCACCCTTGTGAAACCGGGTGGCCAACCATTGGAGCATGTGAAGCTTGCCGCTGGGTACGACCTACAACTCGGGTGCATCGTGCGGGAGAGCATGAGCATCAAC
Organism: Avena insularis; assembly: GCA_023614405.1. Lineage (NCBI taxonomy): Eukaryota > Viridiplantae > Streptophyta > Magnoliopsida > Poales > Poaceae > Avena > Avena insularis. Next base: position 334,118,155 of record CM042696.1, read on the forward strand.
CAGAAGGACATAAGAAAGAACAAACGGTTGCGAGAACTCCTCATTGGGAAGCTTCACAAATGGTACAAGTTCCCAGATGAGTACGATAACCAAAAGCTCATAGGGAACAAGGTAAACAAGTTAGCCCTCATGAGGATGAGAACCGCCTTGAGCAGCTGGAAAAGCCAAGTGAAGAGGAGGATTAACAAGGGTAAAAGTTGGGAGGAGATAAAGAAGGCCGAGCTGATGCTCGACGAAGATGAATTCATCAAGTTCAAGGCGAACTGCACTTCACCGGAAGGTCAGGAATGGACCGACTGGGGGAGGCGTATGCGGGAGCTGAACATAGGTAACCAACGTTGCGGAAGCGGCGGTTACCGAGGAAAAAAGGCCATTTGGGCAAAGGAGGACGCCGAGTATGACTGTCTAGGGAAAGATAACCCGTGGCACCAATTCACGGACGAGCAGGTGATGCAGTTTGTCCACGCCCGCTACTATCTCCACCCCGAACTCAAGGAATTCATTACTGATGATGACGATGTGAGGAAGTTCCAGAAAAGGCTGGTAAGTTATTTATCTCGGAGTACATCTGTGTTTCTAATTAAGTAATGAAGCCGAATTTCTAAATGGGATCACTTTCCTTCTCTTCAGAGATCCGAAGAAAAGTCTTGTGCGTCAAGTGCGAGCTCGTCCCAGGGGTCGACAGCGGACCCGCGGTGGGACACGCCCTTCAACAGGGCGACAAACGTGTTCAAGGGGAGGGCCAAGTCCGCGCCATCGACTTCATTTGGCCTCATGTCCAGCTATGGTACGTACGAAAAGGTTGGTGACTTTAGGAAAGAGGACCCAAAGGAGAAGAAAGAGAGGAAGGCCACGGTGGCGGCGGCAAGTGAAATACGCGAGGTTGAAGTCCTCAGGGAGCAGATGCAATAGATGCCGAGGCTGATCGACGAGAAAGTGTAAGAGAAGATCCGCGAGATGTTTCCCAATGAGCTGTGGGAGGGGATCGCTGCTTGGAATGCGACAGGTCGACAAGGGCCGCTCGTGGTGCCCAGCCTCTCCGGCAGCAACTCGATCCAGCACGTGTCGCTGAACGTGGTGACGCCCAAGTCCGCCAATGTCGAGATGCACCCGGTCGCTCCGGTTCCCCCTCCCGCCGTTGCCAACACCAATGCGCAGCCGGAGGTCGCTCTAGTGACACCTCCTGCCGGTGCCAACATAGAGCTGTAGGTCACACCGATGCCCCCTCCCGCCAAAACTAAGGCGCAACCGACAGTGCGTCGTAAGGCATATCAGCGGGAGGATGATACCGGTGTCTCGACATTAGCCGAGATCAACGCCATCTCCAAGGTAATGACGCTGACCAACACATGCCTGTTGATAACATTTCATCTCCTTTGCCTTTGATGACTAGCTAGCGCCATCTCACGATGCTTGTTCTTTCGCAGGAAACTCCTTGCATGATCTTGCATTACGTGGACGGCGATCTAAAGGATGTTGGCAAGGGCTCAATTATTCAACCAAATAGCCACACAATGCACCAGAAGTCGATGGAGGATGACGTGTTCAAGGTCCGGCTGGCTCGGGTGTTGCCGGGTGCGAAGACATGGACCCCCCAGCCAACCTCGAGGCACTGATGATCATAAGAACCTTCAAGATTGCTGTGGATGGGTATTGACATGGCCAAAGACCTAGATTCGGCTTGTGAAGGAACAACAAGTAACTTATCGGCCAAATGTGCCCTTGCCACGACGGCCACAACAACCAGTCATCGCCAACACCTCTCGTCACCAGCAATTGTTGGCCGCCGCTGCACCGTTGCCTCCACATGGCAAGGCCGCCGCTGCGCTGCCGCCTCCACATGGCAAGGCTGTCGCCGCACTACCGCCTCCACATGGAAAGGCCGCCATTGCGCCGCCACCGCCCAATGATGCACCTGGGTACAACATTAACGATGATGATGATGACAACCCAGATAACTGGATCAACACTAGCGTCACAGACTCTTTGTTCATGCCAACATGGACGAGCCCTACCACGTTGCCGACGACCCAAATGCTCGTACCAGAACATGCACGCGTCTAGACTTCCATGGTACCCTAGAGGAGACGCCTCCGGATACTAGTGTCGTTGGTCCTTATAAAGGCACCCAAGGAATCATTTTCAGCCCCACCACACTCCATAAGGCGGCAGATGAGCAGATGGCTGCTAATATCGAGACGAAGAAGCATCGCAAGAGAACCAAGAATAATAATAAACAGTCTTTGAGCCAGCCGGGTCCGAAGAGGCCCCGGGCTTAGGACGACCCGTTAACACAGCCCCCTGAGGGCACCTTGACCAGGGTTCACATAGCTGGTCAACCGATTCTAAGTGAGGAGCTGATCAAAAATGCAAGTGGAGCGATGGCTAACCTGCAGCATGGTATTCTATATCTAGAGGAGTGCCTTCTTAAAGAAGCAAATCCATCGTACCCTGTTTTCACGGTCAATGTTCCAACGTGCGCGGTCTTCGTCGATAATTCCCCCGCGGATATCTTCTTCATATCGTATGAGGACATCTTCAAGATTTTCCATGGCAAGCGAATGAACTATAACTTGGTCTGCCTATACGTGCTCCATCGGGCGATGAAGGCAACAGAGAGAAGACCCCTGGTGTCACGATAGTGGACCCCTACTTCATGCGTGATAGCCAGTTGGTGAATCAAGTGACCCGGGCTAGTGTAAGGAACTACCTCCAAAATTTCATGGTGGACAACAAGAGTGGAAAAGAGCTTATTTTGCCTTTCTTTCCCGAGTAAGTGCACACACTCACTCGTCGTCATAACTTGTCCTTTCTTAGTTTTCGGTTGCTCTTTTTCCAACATTATTTCATTTCAATTGTTTTGCGCAGAGACAAATACTGCACACTGATCCTCATTCACCCGAGTTATTAGCTAGCCATGTACTTGGACTCGGGGAGCGAGCAAAATAAGAAAGACTACACCAACATAAGGAGTCTCCTAGATGATGCTCTCGAGGTATATGCCGAAAATGGAGGCGAATTCAAGAAGGGGGCGGAAAATTTCAGGGATGGCAGACACGTGTTCAAACACGTAATGAAGTTCGCCTACGTCAAGCATCCGGATAACAGTGTCAAGGAGGCCTACTACGCCCTCCATCACCTGCGGGCGATCATCCGGGATGCACACATCATTATGTTTCCATCTAGTCTTCGAGCATGGGCCGAAGATGAGGCAAGAATGGACGATGATGAACTCAAGGATGACTTCTTACGCTTCCAGACTCAGATTGCGACCATCGTGCAAGAAGATGTCATCACAAGGGGGGCCTTATCCTGCAAAGGAGCGTTCAGTAAGCGCGAGATCGAAGCACGGCTCGAGGCGCAGGGTGACCGTAGGACATGGACAACGAAAGACGGCTACAAACCGTTCCCGGTGCCATGTAAAACAAAGTCTTCATGATGTAGTGTTCCTAGCTAGCTAGCGCTCAGCCGGTTTGTGTATCTCGTGTGTGTGTGTCATAAACTTTAACTTGCCTTAGCTTGAAACGGCCGTTGTTGGACTTTGTTTACTTATTACCATATGTATGAAACTTAATAGCTTGCCTTAGATCGAAACCTTCTTTTTTGTGGAGATGCCTGTGATGAACCTTTTAATTCTTTCTGTTGCATGATATAGTACTTATATGCCTTGTGTATAGAGATGTCGTGCTACGTGGTGTTTAGAGGGAGGGTCCCAGGAGTCTACGATGAGTGGGAGGATTGTCATAAGTAAGTGCACAAGTTCAGTGGGAATAGATACAAAGGGTACCCGACGAGAGAGCAGGCGGAAGCTAGGTGGAGGAACCACCTCCTTGGAGAACAGAGAGACAGGAACCAGATGAAGACCTTGATGATCGTGCTCCCCGTCTTGCTCATCAATGCCATTGCGGTTGTACTCTACTCGGTCCTTTAGTAGTTTAGGACTTGGCTAATGATCATGATGATCAACTTGTTGTAATGTGTAATGTATGAGAAGATGAGATCAATTTTACTTGTATAATATTCGGGGACTTGTCACTATGTCGGGTTCTAATTGATGTGATGATGTATAATTCTAATGGTATTATTATCTCTATTTTTACACTCTTGTGTATCTGTATAAATACCTATATATGTACCTGTATAAATACCTGAGAGCCCTGTACTATGTATACCTGTACAAAACATTAGTGGCACATATTTTATTCATCTAGTGGCGCATCCAGTATCAGTGGCGCATTTGGATATATGCGCCACTGGTAAAATATCAATGGCGCATATTTAAGGTGCGCCACTGGTGGGCCTATTATCAATGGCGCTTATTGTATATGCGCCATTGGTATCTAATTATCAGTGGCGCAACACCAGTGGCGCATTACATATGCGCCATTGATAACAAAAAATATGCTCCACTAATAAGCAATTCTCCACTAGTGTTGATAGCATTTCTCGATGCATCAGCTGTTTTTCCAGGCTGCTAGGTCCCCCATGTGAGCCTCTCATTAGAAGAAACGTGTGCGTGCTGGACTTTTTCTCGCTCGCGCCTCCCTGTTTCGAACTTGGCAACCTCGCTCGAGGTAGAACCTGTATAAGGCCGTGCTACTGGGTCCCACATGCCGGTCTCTCTATAAATCAAACCTGCATATGATGGACTTTTTTTCCGCCGCATCCGGTGTTTTGACCTTGGCAACATTGCTCGATGTGGCAGCCATGTATGGTCTTGCTGCTAAGGCCCCCATATCAGCCTCTCTAGTATGTTCTGGCTTGTGGGTCCTAGATGCAGCCTCGTATGTTCTGGCGGGTGGGTCCCTAATGCCAGCCTCTCTGTACAAATATTTAACTTTTTTTTCAAAACAACCATTAAACTCGAGGGATGTTGCAGGCTGGTGGGTCCGTGATGTTAGCCTTTTCGTAATGCGATATTAAAAAGTAAACCCTTTCTCAAAAAAAGTAAACCCAAGATATATATAAATATGTACACATAGGGGATTTGAACTAAAGACCTTGAAATCAAATCAAATAGACATAAACTGAGTGTTTTGCTAATACACCAAAGATACTTATAGAAATTGAATCATTAAACATGTATTAGTACTACAACTTATGTATCAGTCTTCTAAAAAATATTTTGCATGTCCATGTTATCTCTATTAAAGTAAAAGAGCAGTGCTACTGGAACCTTGATTTATAAAAAGACACATAGTGTATTAGTTTCTTAAAAACATGGGTAGGTAGAGTTTTTTTTGAGGTGGGGGGCAATGCCAAAAAGGCCAAATTAAATTTTTTTTGGGCTATGGTCAATGGGCTCCTATCTCAAATTTCACTAGGCCGTGGCTCGCCAGATTCAAACAGAAACCTTATCGAGGGAGGAAAAAAAGCGATAATTCCTTTGATAGATATTCATGTAAAAATATCTAATGAACACACACCACATGCGCCAAAACAGGGCTGGTATCCAATTACTTCACTTGTTGAAATCACGTTGTATATCTTTACCCTCTCATCTCTGTCCAAAATGCATCCAATGGTTCTGGTGACACAAAGGCAAAAGCTCTAGAGCAAGCAGCCAGCAACAACGACAGAACTTTTGACAAATTCAATACCATTTGAAAGATTAAGGAGTACAATATAATAAGACATAAAAAATCGAGAGATTCCTAGTTCATCTTCAGCAGGACTTGACCAATTCAGAAGCATTTCAAAGTGACTGATTCACCAATACAGACACTGAAATTCAATATCACTATAGAGAGAGACAGTTCTTGTTTCATCTCTAAAAACCATGCCATGCGATCAGTTTACCCTTTTCTCCAAACACACTCGATCACTGGAACACAATCATTTTCATAATATTTGGTCATATAGGGAACCGTCATATAGGTATAGATATACCATACCAGTACATACTAGTCATAGCTCCAATCTAGCAAAAGGTTATCACATTTTTACCACCCATATATATGATTAGTAGAGGTAAGATAACCACATAATTAATTACAATAGCATGCGGCCAAAGAACTAGACATCTAGGAAGTTCATGAACAGCATGCGGCGTTTAGGGCAGCCAGATACATCGACCTTGACCATTCTTCCAATAGTAAGATTGGCTGCTTTCCAGAACTTGATCCACCTAGAAGTAGTTGCGAAGCGCCCATCAGTCGAGTTAATGGCGTAGCATCCCTCAATTTGCAATCCTTCGCTCTGCATCGTGAAGACTATTATGCCCTTTCGTCTGGCCTAGAGTTGCTTTGTGGCACTCTTAGGAAATTTCTGAGTCAAAGCAAGAGATAGATGCATAATTACTAAGAGCAATGCACTGAATCATGTGAAACTTGAGAAGACATCCAGAGCAGTTTAACTGCCGCCATATACTCACAAACATAATCCGGTATGACCTTGTGATGACACATGTGTAGGATATGGTCAGACAAGGTGCTTCCCGGTGTGATGAAGGAGCTTGTGTTGGTGCTTGTGTTGGGGCTGGTGCTGGTGCAGGATATGGTGCCACTAATTGTAGAGGGGCTGGTGCAGGAGCCAGAAGGCCCAGAACTGGTGTCGGCGCCAACAACTTGATGCTAGATTCCTTCTGAGGGGTAGCTAAGCTGACTGCAGGGATGGTAGAGGCAGATGAGAAGTGTACAAGCAAAATGGTCTCTTATACAACAGTTACTCACAAGACAGTGATCAGAGGATATGGTGAGTATACAAGCAAATTAAGTTACTACCTCCATTCTTTCTACTTAGGTCAACAAGTGACAAAGCAGGAACTAGGGCCAGTGCCGTTGCGGGTGCCAGCAGCTTGATGTTGGTTACCTTTTGGGGTGTAGGTAAGGGGACTGCAGGTGTGGTCAGAGAGGCATATGATATGTGTAAAAGCAAAATGGTTTCTTATACAACAGTAACTCCTAGACAGAGATGAGAGTATACAAGCAAATTAAGTTACTACCTCTATTCTTTCTCCTAGTGAGGTCATAAGGTGTCGTTGCGGGAACTGGTGCCGGTGCCAGCAGCTTGATGTTGGCACCCTTCTGGGTGGTACATAAGGGGAAGCGAACTGCAGAAGTGGTCTGGGTCATATGATGAGTAAAGATAATGGTGTAGAACAGTTAGTCGCAAGAAAATCATTAGAGGTTGTGATGAGTACAAAAGCAAATTAATAGTACTACCTCTGTTCTTGGTCCTTCGGTCAACAGGTGTATGATAGCATGCAAGTATCTGCCCAGGCTTGCTTAAATCGAAAGTTACCTCGCCCCTGCTTCAAACCATTCTCACGGACATATTTGGACCAACCTCGACCACCCAAATAGGTGGTGGCCATCGTCTAGGAGACATCCACATCATATAGTTGCCGCATGCCTTCAGGGCCCTCTCTATACAGAGTTAGAAACTTGTCATTTCCGAACAACTTGTTTATAATGGGCCGAGCGACACAAGGGACAACATTCAAGAGAAAATTGATAGAGAAGTAAGGCGACAGCAAAAAAAGTGAGATACAAGATCTTACATCAAGTCGGTCTAAACCACTTGGAATCCATACCTGATACCATGGGTACCTTTGCGAAGGGTGGCCATGCACCATTTTTCTTCCCTCTGCCTTTAGAATGGCATACAGGGGCTTGACAAGAGGAGGGTAGGAGAAAGGGCTGAGCAGCTGGTGCGTGGAATTGATTGAAATTAAGTGGAAAGGTTAAATTATGTAAAGAGCAATTAAATCTAATAATATAAGACAAAACCATTGCCTGTGAAGCAAACAAATTTTATTTTTGTGAACTTCTAATGAGCGTAAACATATAGTACTAGCTGATAACAATAACATGGAAAATCATAACATGTGAAATTGTGGATTTCCAAATTATACCCACTTCTTAGAGAGGTCACTGCCCACCTGGGTACTGTGTTGGTGCTTTCCTCGTTGTGTTGAGGATGTCCTCTTTTGGTGCGGGAATCAGAAATCTACTAGCCTCTACAACAGCCTCAGCCTCCGCAGCAGCACCTTCAATCTGCATAAATAGCAACAGAGCTCAACAGTTCAAAACTATGTAAAGTTTGACCATGTTTTTAGAAAAAAATTATAATATGAATTACATATCCTTGGATACATCATGAAACATATATTCACGTCCTATGTATATAATATCATAGTTCTTGATAGTTTTTGAGTTTTTTCAAAAGTTTGGTCAAACTTTCTGTCGCTTGACTTTTCAAAAAATATATATGCCTAAGACTTGGGACGGAGGGAGTACAATACATAGTAGTCATATACTGACTGTATGAGACGGTGTGATAGATCCCGATCTGGATTCACATAAACACAGTGCCAGAATTAATAAAATCACACATATGTTTCTGAACATCTAATAAGCATGCATGACACCAAGTGGGTAATACTTAAATCTGACTGCACCATGGTAATAAGGGTATTAAGAACAAATACCTTTCTCTTTAAGTTGTGCCCTCGTAGCTAGTCGGTGGCCTTGCACTTGTTTGGTGAGTAGTGGTACTGGCCTGATCCTGCGGCATGTGGGGGTACCATCCTGTTTGCCGCACCTGGAGCACCGCACGTTCGCAGGTATGTACCATCGTGCTACAGTAAATGAAGAAGAGATGGTGTCATAGAGGCTTCCACAAAAATACGATGCAGACAGAGACAACTGTTAGCACAAGGATACATCCAGGTTGCAGCCAACCACTTTCAGCTGGAAAGAATGGAAGAACACAATGAATATACTGCTACATTACCTTTTTTAGGCAACTTTTAAGGGAACTGACGGGACCATCTCTATTCGTAGTGGACGTGCATGCCACTGACTCATAGTTCTCCATACAAAATCTGACGCAAAATCCATTGCACATTACGAGTGGCAACTAAAGGTTACAGAAGTGAAGAACACCGAAATCGAACCCGACCAAATGCCCTAATCAGAACAACGGTGACCATGCCTCGATAACGAATCCATACGAAATCAGTACCACCTTCCCCCACCCACACCCCCTTCCCCACCACCACCCCCACCCCACCCAAATGACCCAATCGATTAGTGAAGAGGAAAAATATCATGATTAGGTGATTTCGAGGTGAGCAATAAGAAAGAACTCCACAATCAAAGCATACCGAATATTACTACTCCTAGTACTAATAGTACCCCCAATGTCCCAATCGGAAGCAAATTAAGCAAAGCCGGATTTCGAGGTGAGCAAATACACCAACCTATTCCAACAAGAACTCCCCAATCAGAGGTTGCACCAGTTCCAACAATTGCTTACTAGATGGGAGCTTGCTAGTGATGGTTTCTTGTCTTGTCGTTGGTAGAAAGACATGGGCAGGGGAGTAGTAGTACTAGTAGTAGTAGGGCTAGGTAGTACACTTTTTCTATAGTAAGTATTTTTAAGTGGCAGTGGCGGGAACATTTTGCCAGGAGATAATCCCAAATTTTTGATCCCAGCTATTACGTGGTGGCTTACAGCTATTTCAAGCGGGACCCACATCAGGGGTGAGTTAAAGTGGGTTCCACATCAAGTGGGTGAGATAATTGACCGAGCCAACCTCGTCCTTCCTTTGGTAGTAGTACTATTTCTCTCGGGTTCCTCTCCAAGGACAAACAAAATCGCCCCTCTTCGAATCAAATTGATCCCAACTTATTATCCTTTTGCTGATTCGTCTCACGTAGCAGTGGACAAGACGGCGGTAGTTGCAGCATAGGGCACCAACGCTGGGGCCTCAAAAATAGTTTAGTAACCGATAAAATGATAATCTCGGATTTCAGACTAGAAACACACACAAACACACATATACGTATCTACTAATATACGTAATAGTTTCCAATTATAGTTCTGCTGACAAAGGCCTAGAAATCATAATAAGGTAGCTCTATATTACAGAACTACGACAGTAGCGAACCAATCATGGGATAGCTCTACACCTCAAGAGTTTTGCAGTTGGGCTAGTGGTCCTGAGACTACCCAGATAGCACCAAAAGTACACCCCTGATGATCAGCAGCCCTGCATCAAATCCATCCAGAAGCAGTGTACCCGATCCACAGCCTCAGGTATAGGATCATCAATGAACATGGCATCGTTATTACCATCAAAGTCCTCTTCGGTCGTCTACTTCTGTGATTAGTAGATTAACAAATACGTTTATAGAGAAACATCAAAGACACACAACCAGATCATTTGTTGTTCTATAGATATACCTTGTCATCTGGCATAGCGGTAGTACTAGAAATGAAACTCGTTTCATGCAGCTTGCGATTTTTCTCTCCTCCCCGTTCTCCAAGTTGATCTAGATGATCAGGAGCTACCTCTGTCAGTTGATCAACATATGCTTCCCTTACTTGATCTTGATGATAAAGATGTGCTTCCCCCAGTTCATATGGAGGATCATATGCTTCACCATGAAATACCCATCTAGCATATGTTGTTAGCATCCCAAATGTAAAAATATGGTCTTCCACTATACTTTGAGGCAACACCCTACGATTCACACACAACCGGCAGGGGCAATATACTTTTGAGTTGTCACAATGAGCTCTAACAAATCCCATAAATCGTAGAACATCAAGGATACGTTTAGCGCTGCCTAATGGAGCAATCCCTATCCAAAATCTGCCCAACTATTTAATTACGACATACAAGGTTGGTTATTATTAAAAGAAAAGCAGTAAACATATAGATGGAGTACAAAAACTATATATGCCTATGCATTTTAGCAAACATATTGACAGCAAAAATCGCCGAAGGTATTTATGAACACAGATCCAACGCAGAATAAACTATGACCGTGCAGATTAAGGATAAATTAAACTACGTATTTGAGGAGGCGGATCGAGTGAAAGGGCAACAAAATGCCAACCAGATCAAGCTAGAGATAGAAGGAATACCGTGGGATCGACGTGCCCACCGGTGTGTCTCAAGAAGACCGATGGGTAGGGAAAGATTCTTCGCGCACGGTGGTGATGAGGAGCGGTCGTAAGCATGTCTGTTTTGTTGGGAAGAGGGTGAGGGCATATGCGGCAGAGGGTGGAAGTTAATACACAGCGCAAAGAGGTGCGAAGGGATAACTTTGGAAATTCTGACCTACCCTGCTTTGGGCACCACCATATATGTGGCCCACCTGCCAGTCACCATAGATCAAAAATGATCCAAAACATGTCAAAATACAAGTTTATGTTTTACCATGGAAACTAATGCACATAGCATTGCACTTTGTGAACGAATGGCTTTATTTCAAAAAAGTTATTTAATTTCAGCATCTTCAGCTAGGAAGCTTGGAAACTCATGAAAGTAGGGCATTATCCATCAAATCTGGAATCTCCTTTGTAACAATTGCTTGAAATGTCAAGATGCACCGATCTACCAAATATGGACATATTTGTAAGATTGGTTGGCGAAGATGCTTCAATGTACGGAGTAGTACAAAACATGAAAAATGTACATAAACTATGGCTCTAATCTTGCTCCTCTTGTTTGAAAGCCTTGAATTAATGTTCATTAATTTCGGCAGATGTCTAATAAACTCAATAAATGCTGGAAAGCATACATGCCTATGGGTCTATCTGACGGGGACAACATCCCAAGTGGGAGTAGCGTACCTTACAAGCTTCAACTTCAAAATTTTGGCAGTGCGCCGAAATATCCCGCCCACCCATTCAAACATCCTGCCCATCCATTCAAACATCCAACCCAAAAAATTATTTTATTTCACAAATTTAGCCTGGAAGCTTGAAAGGGTGTTATACATTGTGTGAAAAAAGGGGGCGGTGGCATTTTGAGCCATCATCTGTGTAGTTGCTTCACAACAAAACACATTGTTGTTACTTGGAAATTCGAAAACAAACTTCAAATTTGGAACCAGACATATTGGTTGATTTGCAAAGATGCACCGATCTACCAAATACGGACACGTCATCATAAACTATTTCCATGACCTTGGCCACCTTTTTTTGCACGATGGTCATCTTCTTGAAAGCCTTAAATTGTTCGAAAATTACAGCAAATGCCTAGAAACTCGTTCAAATGCTAGGAAGCAACTCTTACTGGCGTGTGGGCCTAGATGGTGATAGCGCGTTTGAGAGGCCCCACGCCGGAGTAGCGTATGCTAGAAGCTTCGACCTCAAAATTTGGTATGGCGCCCAAACAATGCACCCATCCATTAAAATATCCCTTGCATCCATTCAAACATGCTTGACCTCTTTCTAGAATGCAAATTCATCATCTATACCTGCTCCGAAAACAAGAATTCGAGGGAGCACTACAATAATAGAGGGATATAGGTGGTGAATTTTTGTTCTCGCAAGTGCATCATCCCATCGAAGTTTCCTAGCCCTTCTTCAATATTTACCTGCCTGCCCACTCCGACCTACACTGACTTTTTGGACCCACTATGCAAGTGACCCACATGTCAGTGAGCCAAAATTACGGGAAGTAGAGATTCCCATCGCTTGTTGTTCAAAATTCGAACATTTTTCGATAAACCAAGATAAAATCGTTAAAATCATCCAACCTGGTTTATACTATCATTCCACTAAGTCAGAGTGAAATCTAAAAAAACAAAGCCAAAACATGTTCCTAGCTTTATAAGCCAAAAATCAAAAGCCAGAATTAGAGCCCAACCAAACAGCGCCTAAATCTCAAGGGACTCTTGGTGTTTCTCCCTTGTTTTAGTACTCCAGTACCTTCAATTTTATTTAACAAAAAATATGACCAAGCAGGGTATCATTGACTTGTAGATCAATTTTTGTGATACTTTCATTAAATTGCGGTAACACCATTCTATTCCATGAATATATAACCAGAAAGTTTGAAAATATTATTGAGAATTCACGGAATCCTAAACCATAAAATCTAAACCCCTAAACCCTGACCAAGTAGGTATCGTGCAACTATAGATCAAAATTTGAGATACTTTCGTTAAATTGGTAACACCATTCTATTCCACGAATATAAGCATAAAGCTTGAACATTATTGAAAATTCCCGAACCCCTAATCCCTAGCTAAACCCCTAAAAGCCAAATAAACCCTAAACCTCTATACCACAAAACCTGACCAAGCACGTAGCATGCACTTATAGATAAAAATTTGAGATACTTTCGTTAAATTGGGTAATGCCATTCTATTTGATGAATATAAGCATAAATCCCGAGAATTATCGAAAATTCCCTAAACCCTAAACCCTAAAACCCTCAGCCCAAAAACCCTAACCAAGCAGGTGTTATGCACTGACAGATCAAAATATGAGCTACTTTCATTAAATCAGGTGACACCATTCTATTAGACGAATATAAGCATAAATCCTGAGAATTACCAAAAAGTCTCTAAACCCGAAACCGGAAACGACCCATAAAATTAAACTGTAAAACCCTAAACCCTTGACCCATAAACCCTAACCAAGTAGGTAACATGCACTTATATATCAAAATTTGAGATTCTTTCATTAAATTGCGGTAACGCCATTCTATTCCACAAATAAAAGCATAAAGCTTGAACATTATTTAAAATTCCCGAAACCCTAAAACCTAAAGACTAAACCATAAATCGTTACCAAACACGTAGCATGAACTTATAGATCAAAATTTGATATATTTTCATTAAATTGGTAACTCCATTCTATTCGATGAATATAATCATAAATCTTGAACATTATCGAAAATACCCTAAACCCTAAAGAACCCCTAAAACCTAAACCTAAAACCCCAAACCCTCAACCCATAAAACCTAACCAAGAAGGTATCATGCACTTATAGATCAAATTTTGAGATACTTTCAATGAGTTAGGTAACGCCATATTCTATTCGACGAATATAAGCATAAAGTTTGAGTATTATTGAAAATTCGCTAAACCCCCTAAACCCTATTCAGTACATAAAACCTAAACCATAAAAACCTAAAAGCCTAAACGCTCCAACCATATAAACCCTAACCAAGCAGGTACCATGGACTTATAGATCAAAATCTGAGATTCTTTCATTAAACTGTGGTAACGCCATACTATTCCACGAATATAACAATAAAGTTTGAACATTATGGAAAGCCTCAACCCCGCCTAAATGACCTTGGTAAATGAGGTATCACATGCACTTGTAGACCAAAATTTCAGATGAACTCTCCTCAAATTGTGCTAACGCCATTCAATTCCACAAATATAAGCATATATAAAGCAGCTTGAACATTATCGAAAATTCCCAAAAAACCTAAACCCTAAACACCTAAACCCCCAAAAACCCTAAACCCTAAACCATCATCCCCTCAACCCCTTGCCAAGGAGGTATGATGCACTTATAGATCAAAATCCGAGATACTTTCATTATATTGTGATAACACAAGTCTATTCCCCGAATATATATATACGCATATATATATAAAGCTTGAACATTATTATTGAAAATTCATAAACCCTAAAACCTAAAACCCTAAACCCTAAATACCAACCTTAAACTCCTAAGCCCTAAAACCTAAAATCCTAAATCATATACCATAAACCCTAAACGCCTAAACCCTCAACCCAAAAAACACGAACCCTAAACCCCAGGCTATATATATTGTGTGGAAACTAGGGCAGTGGGATTTTGAGCCATACTTATTTGTAGTTTCTTCACGACAAAAGCCATTATCGTCGCTTGAAAAATTGAAAATAACTTCAAATTTAGAAGCTTCCTTTGTAAATAATATTTTAAATGCCAATAATACGGACCAATCTACCAAATACAAACATGTTGTTATAAACTATAGCAAAGATATGGCCATGACCTTGGTCATGTGGTTTGAAAGCCATGCAAATTCATACATGGTACGCCATATATCACATGACATAATTAAAGCCATTATTATCGATTGGGGCTTTTTAAATAACTCCAAATAAGGAAGCTCTTTTTGTAAACAATATTGAAATACCAATATGAACCAATCTACCAAACATGGTTACATTATCATAAAGTAAGGTAACACATATGGCCTTTACATTGGTCATCTAGTTTTTCAAGAGTTATCAGATTTTATATATTTTCATGGAAATTAGCCAATGCACACAATGAGACACCAACAGAGAAATGAATGGTTGTATTTCGTTTTATATTTTATTCCTTTATTTTATTTAAGAAAAACTAGCCCAAATTTGGTGTCATTACTATTCATATCAAAAAAATGAAATCTTGCAAAACACTTGGTGATTCTCTAATATTTGAATAATTCGGTACCTTTAAACTATTTTTAAAAAGTCAAGCGCAAGCTATATCACACACTTTGTAGTTTGTAATTAGACATACTTACTTTCAATTGTCAATAAGTTATTTAATTTCAGCGTCTTCAGCTAGGAAGCTTGGAAACTCATGAAAGTAGGGCATTATCCATCAAATCTGGAATCCCCTTTATAAAAAATTGCTTGAAATGCGAAGATGCACCGATCTACCAAATATGGACACGTTTGTAAGCTTGGTTGGCGAAGATGCTTCAATGTACGGAGTAGAACAAAACATGAAAAAGGTACAGAAACTATGGCTATGACCTTGCTCCTCTTGTTTGACAACCTTGAATTAATGTTCATTAATTTTGGGAGATGTCTATAAACTAATTAAATGATGGAAAGCATACAGGCTAGTGGGTCTATCTGACGGGGATAGCATCCCAAGTGGGAGTAGCGTACCGTAGAAGTTTCAACTTCAAAATTTCTCGCCCACCCATTCAAACATCCCGCCCATCCATTCAAACATCTAGCCCCAAAAATTATTTTATTGCACAAATTTAGCCTGGAAGCTTGAAAGGGTGTTATACATTGTGTAAAAAAAGGGGGCGGTGGCATTTTGAGCCATCATCTTTGTAGTTGCTTCACAACAAAACACATTGTTGTTACTTGGAAATTTGAAAACAAACTTCAAATTTGGAACGAGAGATATTGGTTGATCTGCAAAAGATGCGCCGATCTACCAAATACAGACACATCATCATAGACTATTTCCATGACCTTGGTCACCTTTTTAGACGATGGTCATCTTCTTGAAAGCCTTAAATTGTTCGAAAATTTCAGGAAATGCCTAGAAACTCGTTCAAATGCTGGGAAGCAACTCTGGCTGGCATGTGGGCCTAGACGGTGACAACGCGTCTAAGAGGCCCCATGCTGGAGTAGCGTATGCTAGAAGCTTCGACCTCAAAATTTGGCACGACACCCAAACATCACACGCATCCATTAAAATATCCCGCGCATCCATTCAAACATGCTTCACCTATTTCTAGAATGCAAAATTCCTCTTCTATCCCTGCTCCAAAAACAAGAATTCGAGGGAGCACTGCAATAACAGAGGGATATCGGTGGTAAATCTGTGTTCTCCCAAGTGCATCACCCCATCGACGTTTCCTAGCCCTTCTTCAATATTTACCTGCCCGCCCACTCCGATCTACACTGACTTTTTGTACCCACTATGCAAGTATCCCACATGTTAGTGAGCCAGAATTACGAGAAGTAGAGATTCCCATCGCTTGTTGTTCAAAATTTGTTTTTTTTGCTAAACCAAGATAAAATTGTTAAAATCATCCAACATGGCTTTCCACTATGTCAGAGTAAAAGCTAAAAAAAACCACAAACACGTTCCTAGCTTTATAAGCCAAAAATGAAAAGCCAGAATTAGAGCCCAACCAAACAACGCCTAAATCTCAAGGAACTCTTGGTGTTTCTCCCTTGTTTTAGTGCTTGGATACCTTCAATTTTATTTAAAAAAAATATGACCAAGCAGGGTATCATCGACTTGTAGATCAATTTTTGGGATACTTTCATTAAATTGCGGTTACACCATTCTGTTCCACGAATATATATAACCAAAAAGTTCGAAATTATTATTGAGAATTCATGGAATCCTAAACCATAAAATCTAAATCCCTAAACCCTAACCGAGCAGGTATCGTGCAACTATAGATCAAAAATTGAGATACTTTCGTTAAATTGGGTGACACCATTTTATTCACTGAATATAAGCATAAAGCTTGAACATTATTAAAAATTCCCGAAACCTTAAACACCTAAAACACAAATCCTAAACCCCTAAACCCTATAACCATGAACCCTAAATCCTCATCAAGCACGTAGCATGCACTTAAAGATCAACATTTAAGATAATTTCGTTAAATTGGGTAATTCCATTCTATTTGACGAATATAAGCATAAAACCTGAGCAATATCAAAAATTCCCTAACCCCTAAACAACCCAAAAACTTAAACCATAAACCCTAAAGCCCTAAACCCTTGGCCATAAACCCTAACCAAGCATGTGTCATTTACACATTGATAAAAAATTTGAGATACTTTCGTTAAATCAGCTAACACCAATTCTATTCTACGAGTATAAGCATAAATCTTGAGCATTATTGAAAATTCGCTAAACCCTAAACCCTAAACAACCCATAAAACTAAATCGTAAAAATCTATAACCCTAAACCCTTGACCCATAAACCCTAACCAAAGCAGATATCGTGCACTTATACATCAAAATTTGAGATACTTTCAATAAATTGATGCAATGCCATTCTATTCCACGAATATAAGGATAAAGCAACTTGAACATTCTTGAAAATTCCTAAAACCCAAAACCCTAAACCCCTAAAACCTGAAACCCACCTAGCATGCACTTATATATCAAAATTTGATATAGTTTCATTTAATTTGGTAACGCCATTTGACTCGATGAATATAAGCATAAATCTTGAGACTTATCGAAAATTCCCTAAACCCTAAACCCTAAACAACCCCTAAAACCTAAACCATAAAACCCCAAACCCTCAACCCATAAACACTAACCAAGCAGGTATCATGCACATTATAGATCAAAATTTGAGATACTTTCATTAAAGCAGGTAACGACATTCTATTCGATGAATATAAGCATAAACCTTTGAACATTATTGAAAAATCTTTAATCCCTAAACCCTAAACAACCCATCAAACCTAAACCGTAAAACCCTAAATCATCGATGCATAAACCCTAAACCAAGCAGGTACCGTGCACTTATAGATCAAAATTTGAGATACTTTCATTAAATTGCGGTAACGCGATTCTATTCCATGAATATAAGTATAAAGCTTGAACATTATTGAAAATCAAAAAACCTTAACCGTAAACCCTAATAACCTCCTAACCCTAGAACCCTAACTTCCTAACCCTAGAACCCTAAACCCGTACCAAGGAGGTATAATGCACTTATAGATCAAAATTTGAAATACATTTATTAAATTGCGATAACACCATTATATTCCATGAATATAACCATATATATAAAGCTTGAACATTATTATTGAAAATTCCCTAAACCCTAAAACCTAAACAATCAAAAGCCCTAAAACCCTGAATAACCTATACCCTAAATCATGAACCCTAAACTCCTAATCCCTAAAATCCTAAACCCTAAAATCCTAAACCATAAACCATGAACCCTTAAACCCTCAACCAAAATAAAATCGCGAACCCTAAAGTTAACCCTAGGCTACATATACTTTGAGTGAAAACTGGGGCAGTGGGATTTTAAGCCATATTTTGTAGTAGCTTCATGACAAAAGCCATTGTTGTGCCTTAGAAAATTGAAATAACTTCCAATTCGGAAGCTTCCTTTGTAAATACTATTTTAAGTGCCAATACGCACCAACTAGCAAATATGGATAGGTTATTATAAACTATAGAAAAGATAGGGCCATGACCTTGGTCATCTGGTTTGAAAGCCATGCATATTCTTACATGGTACTCCACATATTGTGATACAATTTTTTCTCAAAAGTTATCAAATTTTAAGATTATATTTTTCCATGGAAACTAGCTAGTGCACATAGCGAGAAACGAAGAGAGAAAATAATGGATGCATTTCTTTTTATATTTTGTTTCTTTGTATTTTTTTAAAATGGCTGAAATTAGGTGTCATTACCATTCATATAAAAAAGTTGAATTTTGCGAAACTCTCGGTGGTTCTCCAATATTTGACTACCTTGTATATTTGAATTATTTTAAAAAGTCAATAGTAAGGTATATCACAAACTTTCTAGTTCGAAATTAGACATACTTACTTCAGATTGTCAAAAGGTCATTTTATTGCATAGATTTAGCTAGAAAATTTGGAAATTCATGACAGTTGGGCATTGTCCATCAAATGTAGAAGCTTCTTTGGAAATGCCAAGATGCAACTATCTACCAGATATGGACATGCTATTATAAACTATAATAGAGATATGGCCGTGACCTTTGTCATCTAGCATGAAAACCTTCAAAATATATTGTTTATCAATTTCAGAAAATGTGTGGAAACTCATTTATATGTTGGTAAGCATAATGTCGCTGGTGTGTGGGTCTAGACGGAGCCAACACGTGAGATCAGCCGCGTCGGAGTAGTGTACGTCAGAAGCTTCAACCTTAAAATTTCCGCATGGTGCCGAAACATCCCGCGCACATCTATTCAAATATCCCGCGCATCTATTCAAATATCCTGCCCTGCTTTTTGCAAATGCAAAATTCCTCTTCTATCCCTGCTCCGGAAACAAGGACCATGGGAGTACTATAATAATAGAGGGGTATAGGTGGTAAATGTGCGTCATCCCACCTATAGTCCCCCCATCGTCTCTTCCCTGCCCACACCCCTCCAACCTTGACCTTCCTTCAGCTGCTTCACCGCCAGCCCTCTCTTCCACAACGGAGCTCCTCCACTACAGGCGCTCTTCACCAGAACTATTTCACCGACTCCCTCGCTGCACCAGATCTGCTTCGCCAATACCGTCGTCTACCCTACCAGGGCTGCTTCACTGAATCATTCGTTGTTGACCCTGAAATGCCGAGCCGCCGCCCCCACCGCTCCCTTGCACGTCCCACCCGTCCTCGCCGTGCAGCAGTAATTTCTCTTGCCCATTTGCTATATTTTTGGTACTCGTAATCTACGAAATCGTTAGGATGTTGCTCAATATCCTGGATGCTATTGCCATTTCGTTTGCACCCTTCATCTTGTAGGTCCTATCCACATCATTAGCTTCTCACTTTTATTCCCTTTCTTACATTCTCACGCTATCGGTTTAATCCTCCAACACCAACTCATAGATTCTATTCTTTCCGAGCACTCGCTCGGGTCATGCAAACATCTTATAGAGGATCCAACACTAATAATCTGATGCCCAGCAAGGCTGAATCGTGAGGTTTCCTTTTGTTACTTAGGCCAGTTTCTTGTCATGTTAATTAGTTGTATAACCTGCATGCCTAATAAGTTAATAAGTCATTATACCTAAGAACTAGCCATGACATTTGCATTTATGTTCTATTGTGAATCTATGTGCGAATGCTTAATTCAGAAAATTTCCATCTAGTTTGAATGATATATTTGGTCATTTTTAATGCTATATGTTGGTGATTTCACGTACTTTCATCCTTCCAAACCGGCTATCTAGTTTGAAACATACATCTGGTAATTTTTAATGCTATGTTTTTCGTGTTTTTCAAGAGTTTTCATCCTTCCAAACCAAATAACTTGGTTTCAAATGTCATGGAGAGAAATGACAATGGAGTACAAGGACCAGAGTTCCAACTGCTCTGCTCAGAATCTTCTAGCAGATTAATCAGGAGTCGCACCCGCTTGAGAAGGAGCTACTGTCAGCCTGAACGTGCTACTATAAGTTCATACTTACTTTAAATGATCTCTACTTTATATAATACTACTTGTTTCCCTTGTTCTTTGTTTTAATCTCTTTCACCACATTTTAGCAGACTGCACTTAAAACCCAGCAGGAGTCCTTGGAAGGCAGGACTGAAAGTTGTGATCCCTCGTCCCATTCATCCTCCCATTGCATTCCCGAAGCAAACAACTTACTTAACATTCCACCTAGAACAACTCCTGAAGGTGATAAATATATAAAGGGTGTATTGCATGTAGAACGAAAGGGTGTAGCTGCTCTTAGATCTGTAGCTGAAATGTTGAAGAAGAGGACAAATGATACATTGAAGCAAATCGCCATGTACCAATCTCTTATTGATGGTACTAACACATTGTAATATTTCATAATTATGATATTGTTATATAAGCTGTTGTAACAAACATTTATTGTTGTGTAATAAGTAGTTTTAATTTCTGCGTCTTTATTAATTGATGTCTTGACATTCACCTATTCTGCGAAAAGTAGGCGCTAGCAAAAAAGGTCAAAACAGTAACAGGCAAGAGCAGTAGCATGCTGAATGTTGAAACAACATGCGCATGGACGGCCCAAAAAGGCCAGAAGAGTAAAAGGTTAGAACAGTAAAAGGCTAGAACAGTAGAAGGCCAGTACATTAGAAGGCTAGTACAGTAAAAGGCCATAGTAGTAAAAGGCTAAAGCAGTAAAAGGCTAGAATAGTAAAAGGCCAGAACAATAAGAGGCCAGAACAGTAAAAGGCTCGAACAGTAAAAGTCTTGAATAGTAAAAGTCTCGAACAATAAAAGGCCGGAACAATAGAAGACTAGAGCAGAGAAAAAGGCCAGAACAGTGAAATACCGGAACCGCAAAAGGTATCAATAGAAAAAGGCTCGTATAGTGGCAGGCCAGTAAAGTAACATGCCAAATAGTGCTGGCATGAATAGGCGAAAGCCTAGACACTAAAGGGCCTAAACAGTAACGGGTCGAAATTCCCAAAAGGCTAGAATAGTAACATGACTGAACAGTAAAAGGCTAGTTTGGCAACAGGCCTAAACAGTGCCGGGCCGTCTTGGTGTAGACCTCAAGTGGCAGCACAGTGTTGGGATAACCTGGGCCTTATATAGGACGAAATAGTGTCGGACCCGAAAGTGTATGGGCCACTACTGGCTGCAGTACTGGGACGATTCTAGACAGTGCAGGACTAGACAATAAAGGGTTGTGTTCCTATTGGGCTCTCCACATGGCCCGACCCATCTAGTTATTAGCAGGCCTTGGCTGGGCCTAGCTTCCACCACGATTTCTGCGACCGTTAACGGCGGTAACCAGACGTTAACGACGGTTGCAACGTGTCAGGTTGCGTGACTTAGCACATCACGGCTGGCAAACAGATCTACGACGGACCAAGTTTTCATGGCTGAAGGGTGCGATCTGCCATGGTAAAAAAAACCGTTGTTGATTCATTTGTGACGGGGATTTTACCACGACGGGCATCCGTCATGGAAGACTTTTTAGCCACGAAAAACAATCCTTCAACCACGGAAATCATCCATTGTAAAAGCCAACTTTTCTTGTAGTGAAGCCCCAACGTCCAACCAACACTTCAAGCTACTCACTCGCGAGGTCGTAGCCGCCAGACCAGGAATCCCCTCGCCGAAGCTCAAGTGATCCCAGTGCGCCATCACCTTCGACGCCAGCGACCACCCCGTCGCCACCAGGCCTGTGGGAACACTCCCCCAAATCTGCAGCCCTACCATCAACAACATCACGATTTCAAAGACCCTCATCGAGACTTCCTCCCAGCTGCAAGTGCCTTACGACAGGTTGATGCCGACCATGCCATTCTCCCGGGTGACTAGCGGATCCACCATACCCATTGGGCAGGTGCACCTCTCTGCCACGTTCGGAACGCGCGACAACTACCACACCGAACTCATTGACTTTGATGTGGCACACATCAACCTTCCATACAACGTCATCCTCAGCTACCCTGCACTGGCCAAGTTCATGGTCGCCACTCACCATGCCTACAACATGCTCAATATGCCTGGCAGCAGCGGCGAAGTCATCACTGTCCGTTTAGATGAGGTGGAAACCTTACGCTCCCTGGAGCATGCCTAAAAGTCCACGGCTACCACCTACCCCGAGGATGTGGATGCCTTGGGCTACGTTGGAGGATACACTAGTAGGAAGCAAATGATGGCCTAGGAGAATGCCATGGCAAGGAGGGCAGCAACTGCGCTATTCCTTCCTCGCGAGGGACCGCGCCTGGCCAGTGCCCACGACCTCAAGAGGGGATTGAAAGCTTCCCCTCCTGTCCTCGCGAGGGATAAGGCACCTCTAGAGGACGGCGGCGGTAGGGGGCTATGGACTTCCCCATGGACTGTACCCAGCGCGCGCACAACTCCTGCTGCCCCGGCGGCGGCAGCTAAGTGGCCCGATGAGCTGGCAGGACGGGCTACTGGATGGTGGACAGACCTCTTCGAATGGCGCGCCCGACTCCGTGAATTTTAAAGGTGAACCCCGAAGAACCCTCACTCCTTGCGGTTTTGCCTCTCGTTAGACCCCGTGCGAGCTGCGGTGGCATTTGTAGTAAGCCTGTACTATAGGTGCTTCCTTGAATCTTGTGCCACGCGCATGTTTGACTACTTGGTTTTTTCTTTGAAAAGCATTTTCCTCGCAAAACCACCCACCAGATTTCCCTCACACACTTAGCGCGAGCGGGGGCTAGGGACAGTACCCTTCACCGGGCCAGCTCCCTGTCGGCATCAGGGCCTAAAGTGCCAAGATCTAAACTCATGGGACAGTCCCAACCATGAGTTACCTCGTCAAACAGTTCCTGGTGCCTAAGATCCTCGTGCAACGCGTGTACGGGCCTATGAGAGTGGGTGCTCTTTCCCTACGGCCCTCTCCTGGTAATTGAAGGGAATATGCCCGAGAGGCAATAATAAAGTGGTTATTATCTTATTCCATGTTTATGATAAATGTTTATTTTACATGCTAGAATTGTATTGATCGGAAACATCAATACATGTGTGTTTAATAAACAAAAAGGGTTCCTAGTTATGCCTCTCTTATACACTAGCTTGTTGATTAACAAGATGATCAAGGTTTCCTGATCATGGACATTGGATGTTGTTAATAACAAGGTCACACCATTGGTGGAATGATGTGATGAACATTCATCCGAAGTATAGCATTACGATCAAAGTCATTATGTTTATATTGCTATAATATCATATGAAGTAATCTTTATCCTTAGACCATGAGATCATGTTAATTGCTAACACCGGAATAGTATCTTGATAACATCAAACGTCACACCGTAACAGGGTGACTATAAAGGTGGGTTCAGTGCTACGAAGGTGTTATGTTGAGGCTCATGGATCAAGAGTGGGATTTGTCCATCCCGATGACGGATAGATATACTATGGGACCTCTCGGTGATATCACATTGAAATAGCTTGCAAGCAAGTGATGTGATCACTAGAATGTTATATCACGGGAACGAGAAAAGAGTGCATGTCGGTAACGAGATCAAACTAGGTACGGAGATACCGATGATCGAATCTCGGACATGTAATATATCGCGGGACAAAGGGATTTAGTTACTAGCATTAAAGGTTCTCACGATCACAGAAGTCATCGTTGAATGTGTAGGAGTCAGTATGGATCTCCAGGTCCCGCTGCTGATTATTGATCGGAGAGGGGTCTCGATCATGTCTGCATTTTTTGTGAACCTTAGGGTGACACACTTAAGGGATACCGACACCATTTGGAGCAAATATGTTTCAGATAAAGATTAAAGAAAGCGCTGGAATTATTTCAATAGACACAAAAGCTGTTTGGTGAAATTGCTGAAATTGGTTCTGCATGTAATATTGAAATGTTGCAGGGGGTTTTATGTGAATGTTTGTTAATTAAAGTAATTAACAAAACTCTGAATAAAAATAATAAAAGAGTTTTATTAAATGAGAGAGCATTAAATTTGGAGAAATTTAATGCATTTAAAGTGGATACTTTAAAAGAGAATGTGAAGGGGCAAATTTATGTGGAGGGAGTTACCACCACATGAATGGAGGAGGTGAAGAGACACCTCCTCCATGCTGCCATGAAGGAGGGCACCCCCTCCTACTATAAAAGGCCACCCCTCCTCACTTCTCACACACCTCCTTGTGAAGGATCTCTATCCCCTCTAGTATTATTCCCCATGGTCTCGGATTAGCGAGATACATGTTCCCAGTGGCCTTATCTGGAAAGGAGTTCTTGCTTCCGCTGCTTTCTTTGGAGCGAGGGACGGAGGTTGTCGAGGGTACGGACGTGTGTGTGTCACGGATGCACCGCTGCTTTGTGGTGCTGGACTTGGTGGTGCTGGAGCTGGATCGATGGGCGTCTTGGGCGGACCTCTTTGGACTTCATCACGATCTTGAGATCGACAAGTGTACGACTACATCAACCACGAGTTCCTACTTGTTAACAAAGCTCGTTGTCTACGAGGGTAAGTTCTCATTGGATGTATGTCCACCCATTGCTTTGTACCTAGTAGATAGATCTTGGCGTGTAGTTCACACCGTAGGAAAATTTTTGTTTTCTATCTTTGCGGACCCACAGTGGTATCGAGCACGATCTATGCATAGGTGCTTACCACAGGTAGTACACATATGTTTATATGTGGGCGATGATGATCATGTTATTGCTTCTTTCATGTATTTTGGATATTGGTGGCATAGTGGGATGAAGCGGCCCGGACCAACCTTACATGCCATCGTACATGAGACCCGTTCCACGACTGACATGCAACTTGTTTTGCATAAGTGGCTGGCGGGTTTCTGTCTCTCCTACTATAGTCAATATCTGATTTACAATGAGTTGCTAATAACTTAGTTATCCTTGTTGTGGTTCATGTTCGTAGGTAAGAACGGTTCTATCTCCGAAAGCCCTAAGCCACGTAAAACTTGCAATTGATAAATTAGAGGCATCTAGTTTAGATCGTTGCTGGGCTAGTGTCATGATATGGTAATGTTGTAAGTTGATGTATAGTTGATACTCTTACAACACACCTAACGTGTAAGTTCCATAGACCTTGGCCTTACACACAAAGGAATGATAGAGATAATACCACGATGCAAATGATAGAGATCAAATGCATGGACCATATCATCTCACTTTACACATTAGATGTTAGCATCTTATACTGCTAGTTTGGCGCTTTCTGTAGCATTGTAAGATGATCCCTCTTATAGATATCAAGATAAAAATGTGTTCTTCCTTAAGTATGCATCGTTTTGTGGATCGTGTTTTGAGGCATCACGTGATGATCGGGTGTTCTCGACTCTACGATTTCATACAACGGGTGTAAGACAGTTTTACACACGCAAATACTAAGGTTCTTACTTGACGAGCCTAGCATGTACAGACATGGCCTCGGAACACGGACCGAAAGGTTAAGCATGAGTCATATAGTTGATATGATGCCCATATAGATGCCCGCCTTTGAAGCTACACCGACTCACGTGATGATCGGACTTGGTGTAGTGGATTTGGTTCATGTAATCACCAAAAAGGCACGAGGGATGTCGTTTTTGAGTGGGAGTTCATTTCTAATTTGGATTAGTCGAACTCAATTTGTCATAAACTAAATCGAAGTGAATTTTCATAATTTGTTGTAGTCATTCGTATCTGTTCACTACCTTATGCTTAGTTTTTATTTGAGATAATAGAACTATAGAATTCTGGATATTTACTTTACGAACTGGTATCGTATTGTTTTGAATGTCAATTTAAAGTTTATAAGTCCTATTGCAAACTTTCAGCAAACTCTATTTACTCCATGAAGTTTAATAAGTAGTATTAAATCAAGAGTAAGAATTCCAATGTTAGTATCTAAAGTATCATGTTTGCCTCCATGATTATTGATATTCAAAAAGTTGTTTTAATATCAAGATTATATTGGAGCTGAATTTTTTTCAGAAAGATCATGTGTGAAAGATATTGTGATATCTGAAACAATGTATTTGGTTGCATTATGATAGAGTATAATTTAGCAAAATACATGTTCTCATATTGTATGAGAATTTGTGAAGGATGGAGATGCTAGACATCCGAATCTACCAAAAAGGTTTTGGGAACTGATATTATACTCGTGATTCTTCCTTATAAGCAATATTAGCTTGATCATGAAAGTTGTCATGATAAGGATGAATAAAAGATGTAAGTAAAATGTTTACTACACTAATAGATTACTAAAGAATGTGATCTCAAAAAAAAAAGATTACTAAAGAATGGATTTTTTAAAGAACACCAAACATTTGATGATGGTGATCCACTTCAAAGTGCAAGTCCAAAGGTATTAGTATTTGACTATATACGCTTTGTACTATGTGTCATGTGAATGACACCACAATTGATGTTGATAGATTCTTTTAAAAGAAAAAGGAATTGCTGGAAGAGAATCTATAAAATATTTGGCAGAAAATATAAGGTTGGAGATGTCCAATTTGGGTATATAGAAGATATACATGTTATGGTTGTATTCCTTGCTTGTTAAACAATGTGGTTCTTAGGTATTGGATACCGGTATTGGATACCGAATTGGTTGGTATGAAGTGTCATACAGGACAACGCAATTCATGAACTACAATGGCCTAAGTAACCAGCAAGAGAATGAGTGATGATGTTCATCGAAAATAAATAAAGTGTTATTGTGTTTTTCGTTGTCATCAAACGAAGCCTTCAAGATTTGTTTAAATAATTGTTATTTTGTTCCAGTATCATGTGAACAATGGCTGTTCAAATAATTACCGTATTCCATAAAGGATGGATGAACTTTTACAAGTCTAGTTGGAGAAATCACATCCATAAACAGTATTGCTAAAATGTCGCAAGACAAATGATTGAAAGATCACTTATGAAGTGACATCGCTGTTTAAATTATATTTGAAAGAAAACATGAAGAAACTCCATGTTGATGGATTTTTGGAGTCTTTGATTTTGATCAATTGACGCATGTGAGACTTTCCTCGAGATAATTGAAACTCCGTCCATAGGCCAGAGAGGAACAGATGACTAGCTTATTGGAAATTGTGCATGCTGATGTGCATAGTCCATTATGTGTAGCCATATGCGATGGATCTTTTTTGCTTCATATGCTTTCTCCAAAAAATTTAGTGAATATATCTGTATATTTACTTAATAAGGAAGAAGTATGAAACATTTGAAAATTGTTCAAAGACTTTCAAGATGAAGTGGAAAATCATTGTAACAAGAAAATAAAGAGTTTATGATTCGATCATAAAGGAAGATATTTGAGTTACATGTTTAGCAAAAACACCTAAGACTTGAGGAATTGTTCCATGATTTGTGTTTCCCGATAAACCATAGGAGTATGGCATATTCGAGAGATAGAATCAAACCATGTTTGACATGGTAAGATCAAGGGTGTCATTTATAAAACTGCCATTATGTTTTAAGGATTGAAGCTTTAGAGACTACCGCTTTTACACTGAAAAGAGCACCATCGTGATCCGTTGAAATGACACCATATGAGTTATGGTTTGGGATAAAACCCGAATTGTCTTTTCTTAAATTTTGGTATGCTATGCATAAGTAAAATGTTTACAACCAAAGTCGGATAAGCACGTCTTTGTAGGTTATCCCAAAGAATTTTTTGGGAATTTCTCCATAACACCAAGGACAAAAGAGTTTGTTACTTGGAACGTCAAGTTTATTGAGAAGGAATTTTTCGTGAAAAGTTAAGTGGGAGGACAATAGAACTTTGATAAGGTTGTTGAACCTTAGTTATATGTGCTAAGTAGCGCAGCACCAAAAAGTGTCCCGGTGGCGGCCACAATGCTCATGGCTCTCGTGATTACAAAAGGTGTGATCTCGGAGATTAGAGTTCCTATAGAACCATGCGGGTCGGTAAGAATCAAATAGTAAGATTTGATAAGCAAGTCGTTATTGTTTTGACAATGATGAACCGACTACATGCAAAGATGCGATGATGGGCCCTGACTCCATAAAATGACTAGAAGTCATAGAATCCGTGATAGTATTCATACACGAGAAAACAAGTTTCTGAACTTGGAAGACCCTCCTGAAAGGCGTGAAGCCTATCGGTCGTGTTTGGATCTATAAAGAAATAAGACATGGATGTTTAACATCTATGAAATAGTCGACATGTCGGAAAGAAGTTTACGACAATGTTCAAGGAGTTGACTATGACAAGATTTGATCTTTCATAGTGATATATAGTCTTGACGGATTAATGTAGCAACCACTACATATAATTTGGTATATGGTAGTTGAATAAACAAAACAAGGTTCTTCTAATAGAACGGTAACCTAGGACATGTACATGACTTGGTCCGAAGGGTTTTGTTAATTCAAAGGGTGCTAAAAGGGCATGTAAACTTCAATAGTTGAAGTAAGCATAGCGGAGTTGGAATCTTCACCATGATGAAACTGTTAAAAGAGTTTAAATTCATCGGAGATGATGAAGATGCTTGCATTTTCAAGAAATTAAGTGGGAGCGCTGAGACATATTTCTAATACATTATGTAGAGGAAATATTGTTGATTGAAAATGATGTATCTTGAATTGACACAAGTTAAGGATTTCATTAAAATAAGATTTCGATGAAATACTTGGGCAAACCCAGAATATTAGGCATCAATATCTATATGGATAGATTAAGGCGCTAATATGGTTGTGCCATACATACATATATAAGATATTGAAAGGGTTCAATATGAGATATTGAAAGGGTTCAATATGGAAACAACTAGAAAGGTTCTTGCTGCATGGAAAGGATTGTATCAAGATTCAAGTGTTTCAACACTTGGTGAGTAAAATCACATGAAGATTTTGATCGATTATACCATGATATGTATATATCCAGAATGTCCTATGCTCTAAATGTTATGAGCATATACCAGAATGATTCATAAGATGATCATTGGACAATAGTAAAGATATTCTTATGAGCTTTTGAAGAACTAAGAATATATAATGTATAAGTGACAAATAGTTAAAGGTAGTTCATTGTAAAGTGTTACATTGATACTAGTTTTGTCACAAGATACAAATTAAATTTATCTCAATTTAGACTATGGGTGGCACAATATAATGGAAAGGATGTTCCATGATGGATTTGGATGAGTTCCAAAGTTGAGACATTGTGACGGATACTACAACAAAAACGCTAAGTATATGACTGCTATAGTAGCAGCATAGGAGGGCATTTGTGTTAAGTAGTTCGTTATCAAACTAGGTGTGGTTCAAAGTAGGCTAATACTATGAAGATATATTGTGTGACAATAATATCAACATATTTTGAGCCGAACGAACTAAAGGTCTCACCAGAGGACCAAATTTATACAATGCCATCTCATTTCAGAATGAGTGATGCAAAGACATGCAAATACACACGGACCTGAAACTGTTAGATCTAGAGATTACGTTAACCACTAGCAATAGCGTATATGCAACACCAGAAAGCCATAGGTGTTCAATACGCAAAGTTTTTCAAACTAGATTATTGACTCTAGTGCAAGTGGGATACTGAAGGGAATATGCCCGAGAGGCAATAATAAAGTGGTTATTATCTTATTCCATGTTTATGATAAATGTTTATTTTACATGCTAGAATTGTATTGATCGGAAACATCAATACATGTGTGTTTAATAAACAAAAAGGGTTCCTAGTTATGCCTCTCTTATAGACTAGCTTGTTGATTAACAAGATGATCAAGGTTTCCTGATCATGGACATTGGATGTTGTTAATAACAAGGTCACACCATTGGTGGAATGATGTGATGAACATTCATCCGAAGTATAGCATTACGATCAAAGTCATTATGTTTATATTGCTATAATATCATATGAAGTAATCTTTATCCTTAGACCATGAGATCATGTTAATTGCTAACACCGGAATAGTATCTTGATAACATCAAACGTCACACCATAACAGGGTGACTATAAAGGTGGGTTCGATTACTCTGAAGGTGTTATGTTGAGGCTCATGGATCAAGAGTGGGATTTGTCCATCCCGATGACGGATAGATATACTATGGGCCCTCTCGGTGATATCACATTGAAATAGCTTGCAAGCAAGTGATGTGATCACTAGAATGTTATATCACGGGAAAGAGAAAAGAGTGCATGTCGGTAACGAGATCAAACTAGGTACGGAGATACCGATGATCGAATCTCGGACATGTAATATATCGCGGGACAAAGGGATTTAGTTACTAGCATTAAAGGTTCTCACGATCACAGAAGTCATCGTTGAATGTGTAGGAGTCAGTATGGATCTCCAGGTCATTGCTGATTATTGATCGGAGAGGGGTCTCGATCATGTCTGCATTTTTTGTGAACCTTAGGGTGACACACTTAAGGGATACCGACACCATTTGGAGCAAATATGTTTCAGGTAAAGATTAAAGAAAGCGCTGGAATTATTTCAATAGACACCGAAACTGTTTCGGGTGAAATTGCTGAAATTGGTTCTGCATGTAATATTGAAATGTTGTAGGGGGTTTTATGTGAATGTTTGTTAATTAAAGTAATTAACAAAACTCTGAATAAAAATAATAAAAGAGTTTTATTAAATGAGAGAGCATTAAATTTGGAGAAATTTAATGCATTTAAAGTGGATACTTTAAAAGAGAATGTGAAGGGGCAAATTAATGTGGAGGGAGTTACCACCACATGAATGGAGGAGGTGAAGAGACACCTCCTCCATGCGTCGGCCATGAAGGAGGGGCACCCCCTCCTCCTATAAAAGGCCACCCCCTCCTCACTTCTCACACAGACCTCCTTGTGAAGGATCTCTCTCCCCCTATAGTATTATTCCCCATGGTCTCGGATTAGTGAGATACATGTTCCCGGTGGCTTTATCTGGAAAGGAGTTGCTGCTTCCGCTGCTTTGCTGGAGCGAGGGACGGAGGTTGTCGGGGTACCGGACGTGTGTGCGATCACGGATGCACCACTGCTTTGCGGTGCTGGACTTGGTGGTGCTGGAGTTGGATCTGATGGACGTGCTGGAGCCGGACCTGCTGGACATCATCACGATCTTGAGATCAGCAAGTGTACGACTACATCAACCACGAGTTCCTACTCGTTAACAAAGCTCGTTGTCTACGAGGGTAAGTTCTCATTGGATGTATGTCCACCCGTTGCTTTTTACCTAGTAGATAGATCTTGGCGTGTAGTTCACACCGTAGGAAATTTTTTGTTTTCTATGCTGCGGACCCAACAGTAATTTCTACGGGGCACCTCGTTACGACCTAAATCATCAAGATCTGAACTCCGCGGCCCATTCCTCGGCCGTGAGTTACCTCACCCACGGTTCTTGACCTTGTTTTTATCTCTGCGATGGCTTATGAGGCCCTATTCCTCTGTAGCCCGTGTTTGTCAGACCTAAAGTGTCGAGCTCTAAATTCCATGGCCCATTCCTCGGCCGTGAGGTACCTCACCCATGGTTCCTGATCTTGTTTCTATCCTTGCGATGGCTCATGAGGACCTGTCCCACGAGCTCTAAACTCCACGGCTCGTTCCTCAGCCGTGCATCACCTAACCTCGGTCCCCGCCATTTGCAAAAAACTCACACGAACCCCAGAAAACCCTCGGCACAGGGGCTAGAAGAAAGAACACCTAATCCTACGGTTTCTCCTCGAGAGGCTTACAGGGTGACCCTAGAGACACCCTATTCAGCGGTTAAACTTAGTAGGGCAAAAAAATGTGGGCTCTAAACTTACAACCCTAGACATGGGTTAGTTACCTCACCTGCAGTTCACCCCCACGAGAGGCGCTCGGGAAGGGCACGCGAGCCTCCCGAAGTCGTGCCCCCTCTCAAGAGGGTGGGCTCCACCTCGAGGGTACACGCCGGGGCCTCTCCTTGAGAGAACCCCCTGAATCCGGTGCAATCGATGAGCCACGACAAGCCACTTGGACACCCTAAGGCCCGATAACCTGAGCTATCCCCTGCGAGGATAGGGGCCTTCCCTTGCAAGGCACTAGAAGCCATGCGGGCCTAATCAAACACGGTCCAGGCGCGACAGCCTGGCTCGTTGACTAGAAGGAACCTCGCTAGCTGCACCCGCGAACACCGTCCCCAGGAATAACCTCCACAAGCATTGTGCCTGCAACCTCGCCCCCACGAGGGCGCCGTACCAGGACACGTAACCCCTTGACGGACGCGTTTGATGCCTTTAGAGGACCATCCCTACGGAAGGAAGGTGCGAACCACCGTCAATGACCTCAACAAGAGGGCGCTATGTCATAAACATACGATAAACTCCGTGCACAACAAAAACAAACAAAAGGAGGCAAAACAGAATATGTACCTTCGTCGGGAAGCTCATCCTAAAGTCTTAATTACAAAGGAAAAAGCAGCCGATGACTGCTTTGGCATCGCACTTCTAGGGAGCCAGCCCTGCACATCCTGGCAGCTCCATGGAGGCCACGCCTACTGGGTGGACCACATGTGAGGAGGATAGTCGACACGGCATAGCCACGTGTCGAACACCGAGATGGAGAAGTCCTTGATGGGTTCGTAGCAGGGAAAACAAAAAAATTCTACTGCAAGAACGAACAAAACCAAGATCTAATCTATGGAAAAGCCGAGATCTAATCTATGAGATAACTGCAACGCGATAGATCTGTACTAACCCTTGTAGACCCAAAGCCTTGTTTGATATCGGATCTCGTGGTTGATGTAGATGATCAATTGCCGAGTAGATGATCCTTCCGGTGCCATGTTCCGGCAGCGCTTCCGCACTCGGTCACACATACGGCTCGATGTAGACGATCCTCTCCCTGTTCGAGCGGGAAGCGGCGGTGGTAGATCTCCACGGAATCCCAGCAGCACCACGACATAGTGGTGGTGGTGGAGAAGAGTTCCTGCAGGGCATCGCCTAAGCCGCGGTAGGAGGAAGGAGTAGGAGGGAGTGGCGGCTAGGGTTTGGGTGGAAGGGCAAAGGGGGAGGCGCCCCACCCTCCTTTATATAGAGGGGGAGGCCGCCTAGGGCTGGCCCCCTTGCCCTCCTAGGGCCGGTGCACAAGGGGAGGGGGAGTTTCCTTCCCCCCCAAGTCTTCCCCTTTTCTTTCTTGGTTTTCAAGCAAACTACGTGGAACCTTCCAGAACCTTCCAAAACTATCTGAAACCTTCTAGAAGCTCCATAGAATACTCCAGACGTTTTCAAAACTAGAAATTGATCTCCATTATATGAATCTTATTCTCCGAATTATTGCAGATCTCCTCATGATATCCTGGATCCAATCCGAGACTCTACATAACATTCGGTCTCCCACTCGAATTCCATATCTACTTAAACAACATCAAACCTTAAGTGTGTCACCCTATTGTTCGTGAACTATGCAGACATGATCGAGACTCCTCTCTGATTAATAACCAATAGCGGTACCTGGAGATCCATAATGGCTCCCACATATTCAACAATGACTTCATGATCGATAGAACCATTTACATACGAAACCAAATCCTTTTGTCACGCGATACCCTACTTATCCGAGGTTTTATCATTGTTATCTCCATACCTAGTTCAACATCGTTACCAATAAGTACTCTTTACTCGTTCCGTGATATGTTATCCCATGTGCCCTAGTCACATGCTTGCAAGCTAATTAGATGACATTCCACCGAGAGGGCCCAGAGCATATCTATCTGTCATATGGCTGGACAAATCCCAGTCTTGATCCATGCGCTTCAACACATACTTTCAGAATACCTAATTCCACCTTTATAACCACCCAGTTATGAAGCAGCGTTTGATGTCATCAAAGCACTCACCCGGTGATGGTGATTAACACAATCTCATGGTCGAAGGATGAGGTTACTATGTATTTGAAAGCTTGTAGCAAAACGAACTTAATGAATTGATCTTATGCTATGCTAACTATGGGTGTGTGTCCCTCATATAATTCTCCAAATGATATGATCTTGTTATTAATAACATCCAATGTCCATGATCGGGAAACCATGATCATCTATTAATCAACAAGCTAGTCTTAACAAGAGTCTTACTAGGGACCCTTTTATGTTTACAAAACACACAACTATTAGTGTTTCCTAATAATACAATTATAGCATGGGATGTAAACATTCATCAGAAAAACAAAGATATAACAATAACCATTTTATTATTGCCTCTTGGGCATATCTCCAACAGTCTCCCACTTGCACTAGAGTCAATAATCTAGATTACATTGTAATGTACCTAAAACCCATGGCGTTTTGGTGTTGATCATGTTTTGCTCTAGGGAGAGGTTTAGTCAACGGATCAGCCACATTCAGATTAGTGTGTACTTTGCAAATCTTTATGTCACCATCTTGGACATACTCACGAATAGCATGGAAACGTAGCTTGATGTGCTTCAGCTTGCTGTGTGACCTTGGCTCCTGCGCATTAGCTATGGCACCCATGTTGTCACAATAGATGGCCATGGGGTCCAACGCACTAGGAACCACACCAAGCTCAGTGATGAACTCCTTCATCCATATCGCTTCTTGTGCAGCCTCCAAAGCAGTTATGTATTCCGATTTAGTTGAAGAGTTCACCACAACGCTTTGCTTGGCACTCCTCCAGCTCACTGCAGCACCATTCAAAATAAATATGTATCCAGACTATGACTTTGATTTATCCGGATCGGTGTTCTAACTAGCCTTGGTGTAACTATTTACAACAAGTTGTTCATCACCTCCATAAGAAATAACCATATCCTTAGTCCTATTTAGGTACTTTAGGGTA
This sequence comes from Avena insularis, assembly GCA_023614405.1. Classification (NCBI taxonomy): domain Eukaryota; kingdom Viridiplantae; phylum Streptophyta; class Magnoliopsida; order Poales; family Poaceae; genus Avena; species Avena insularis. Next base: position 334,153,540 of record CM042696.1, read on the forward strand.
CTTTTTACCGCTTTCTAGTGTTCCATTCCAGAATCACTTTGATATCTGCTAGTCAAGCTAACAGCATGTGCTATATCCGGTCTTGTACATAGCATGGCATACATGATAGAACCTATTGCTAAGACGTAGGGGATATTTCTCATCTTCTCTCTATCTTCTACCATAGCTAGACTTTGAGTCTTATTCAAGGTCTTACCTAGCAACATGGGCAAGAACCCTTTCCAACTTTATTCCATTCTAAACTTCTATAGAACCTTGTCCAGGTATGTACTTTGTGAAAGCGCTATTAAGCGTCTTGATCTATCTCTATAAATCTTGATGCCTAAAATGTATGCCGCTTCGCCAAGATCCTTCATTGAAAAACTATTATTCAAATAGGCTTTGACACTTTCAAGAAGTTCTATATCATTCCCAATCAACAATATGTCATCCACATATAGTATTACGAATGCTACATAGCTCCCACTCACTTTCTTGTAGATACAAGCTTCTCCATAAGTTTGTATAAATCCAAAGTTTTTGATCACCTTATCAAAACATTGATTCCAACTCCGGGATGCTTGCTTCAGTCCATAAATGGAGTGTTGAAGCTTGCATACCTTATCAGCATCTTTAGGATCGACAAAACATTTGGTTTGTACCACATACAACTCTTTCTCAATGTCGCCATTAAGGAATTCCATTTTGACATCCATCTGCCAAATCTCATAATCGAAATATGCAGCGATTGCTAATAAAATCCTCACGGACTTTAGCTTCACTATCGGTGAGAAAGTCTCATCATAGTAAATTCCTTGAATTTGTCGGAACTCTTTCGCGACAAGTCGAGCTTTATAAATAGTAACATTACCATCAGCATCTCTTTTTATTTTAAAGATCCATTAGTTCTCGACAGCCTTGCGGCCATCCGGTAAGTCCACCAAAGTCCATACTTGGTTTTTGTACATGGATCACATTTTGGATTTCATGGCATCCTGCCATTTGTTGGAATATGGGCTCATCATAGCTTCCTCATACGTCGTAGGGCCGTTGATGTTGTCCACCAACATGACATTCAACACAGGGTCATACCAATCAGGAGTGGTACGAACCCTCGTTGACATGCGAGGTTCAGCAGCAATTTCATGCGAAGTTTCATGATCATCGTCATTAGCTTCCTCTCTTATTGTTGCAGGCGGCACAGAAACTTCTTCTGGTGTTGCACTACTGTCAATTTCGAGAGAAGGTTCAACAACCTCGTCGAGTTCTACTTTCCTTCCAGTCACTTCTTTCGAGAGAAACTCCTTCTCAAGAAAGGATCCATTCTTAGCAACACAAACTTTTCCTTCGGATCTATGATAGAAGGTATATCCAATTGTTTCTTTAGGGTATCCTATGAAGACGCATTTTTCTTCTTTGGGTTCAAGCTTGTCGGGTTGTAACTTCTTTACATACGCTTTGCAGTCCCAAAATTTAAGGAACGACAACTTTGGTTTCTTACCAAACCACAATTCATATGGTGTCGTTTCAACGGATTTAGATGGTGCCCTATTTAAAGTGAATGCGGTTGTCTCTAATGCATAACCCCAAAACGATAACTGTAAATCTATAAGAGCAATCATAGACCGAACCATATCTAAGAGAGTTCGATTATGATGTTCAAGCACACCATTACGCTGTGGTGTTCCCGGTGGTGTCAACTGCGAAAGTGTTCCACATTTCATTAAATGCATGCCAAACTCATAACTCAGATATTCACCTATGTGGTCAGAATGCAGAAAATTAATCTTCTTGTTACACTGATTTTCTACTTCACTTTGAAATTCCTTAAACTTCTCGAAAGTTTTAGACTTATGTTTCATAAAGTAGACATACCCATATCTACTCAAGTCATCTGTGAAAGTAAGAACATAACGATATCCACCGCACGATGCTACGCTCATTGGGCCCCACACATCGGTATGTATTATTTCCAATACGTCTGTAGGTCGCTCCATTATCCCAGAGAATGGGTTCTTAGTCATTTTTCCCATTAGACATTCTTCGCATCTTTCAAGTGAATCAAAATCAAGTGATTCAAGAAGTCCATCGGAATGGAGTTTCTTCATGCGCTTCACTATAATGTGACCAAGACGATAGTGCCACATGTATGTAGAATTATCATTCATTTTTATTTGTTTAGCATCTATGTTGTGAACATGTGTATCACTACTATCAAGATTCAGTAAGAATAAACCATTCATCTCAGGTCAATGACCATAAAAGATATTACTCATATAAATCGAACAACCATTATTCTCATACTTGAATGAATAGCCATCTCGCAATAAACAAGATCCAGATATAATGTTCATGCTTAACGCAGGAACCAAATAACAATTATTTAGATTTAAAACTAATCCTGATGGTAGATGGAGAGGGAGCATGTCGACGGCGATCACATCAACCTTGGAGCCATTTTCAACGCGCATCGTCATCTTATCTCTCGCTAGTCTTCGTTTATTCCACAACTCTTGTTTCGAGTTACAAATATGAGCAACTGAACTAGTATCAAATACCCAGGCACTACTATGATTACTAGTAAGATACACATCAATAACATCTATATCAAATATACCTTTCTTATTGATGTTGATGTTCTTCATATTTGCTAGGTATTCGGGGTAATTATGCAACAAAAGCATTCTGTATTAGGGTTAGGGCCAGCACGGGTCTTCTTCTCAGGTGTGGCAACAGATTTGCCGCCTTCCTTGAAGTTTCCCTTGGGCTCGCCCTTTCCCTACATGTCTACTTCAGTAGCCACCAAATTGGCAGCAAGTTCAGTGAGCAATCCAATCGCACCACTTCTCTTGTAATTCAGCACAAACTCTTTGTAACTAGGTGGGAGCGACTGCAGAACTCTATCCATCACAAGATCAATTGTGATGTCATATCCTAGCATCTTGAGACGTTGAGCATGGCGCATCATCATCATGATGTGATCATTCATAGAGTTGTGTTCCTTCATCTTAACACTAAAGGACTCGCTGGAGATCATATATCTCTTAGCATGGATCTGGTTCTCAAACATGGTTTTGAGTTCCTCCACAATCGCATCAGCATTGCTAAGTTCAAAGCATTCTTGGAGTTCAGGCTCCATCGACAAAAGGATCGCATATTTCACAAGATTGTAGTCATCATGCTTTATGTCATACACATTGTGCTCATCCGGAGACGCATTATTTCCAGGTGGGTCACCTAGCGGCGCATCCAACGCATAGGCCAATTTACCAGCATCGAGAACAATCCTCGTGTTACGGAACTAGTCCATGAAGTTGCTTCCATTGTATTTTAACTTTTCTTTCTTTAGGAACGCATTAAAAATGATGGAGGGGTTCGCCATGATCTACAACATATTTGCAAAGAGTTTAGACTAAGTTTATGACAAATTGAGTTCAAATTTAATTCCTAGATTAACTAGGTGAACTCCCACTCAAAACAACATCCCTCATGTTGCCTTAGTGATTTACACGAACCCAATCCACTACACCAAGTCCGATCTTCACGAGAGAAGATGTAGCTTCAAAGGCGAACAATCAACATGTTCATCATATCATTCATATGACTCATGCTTTACCTTTCGGTATTCCGTGTTCCGAGACCATGTTTGTACATGCTAGGCTCATCAAACCTTAGTATCTGCATGTGCAAATCTGGCGTGCACCTGTTGTATGCACATGTAGAATCTATCACACCCGATCATCACGAGATGGTTCGAAACGACGAGTCTTAGCAATGGTGCCTACTATGGATGCACACTTTATTACTTGATATTTAGTGAGAGGGATCATCTTATAATGCTACCATCATGATCTAAGCAATATAAGATGCATAAAGGATTAACATAACATGAAATTCATAATATGTGACATGATATGGCCTTTCTACTTGTGCCTTTGATCTCCATCTCCAAAGCACGGACATGATCTCCATCATCACCAGCGTGGCGTCAAGATCAGTGGCGCCGCTTCATGGTTGTCCATCACTTAATAGCAACTATTACAACTACTTGGAATAAAGCTATTACATGATGAATAGACACGCAGGTCTTAAGAAAATTAAAGACAACCATTAGGCTCCAGCCGGTTGCCATATTACAATAAGGATCATTGCATACATCAAATATATTCACAATCACATCGTGGCCATATCATATCACATGCCCCTGCAAAAACAAGTTAGACGCCTGTAATTTTCTTTGCATGTTTTACGTGGCTTGCGGCTTTCGTATAAGAACCGATCTTACCTACGAACAAGAACCACAACGCTGATACAAGTGTTGTCAGATGCTAATTGTAAATTGAATCTTAACTATGGTGCGAGAGACAGACACCCGCAAAGCCACTTGTGCAATGCAAATTGCACGTCAAGTGTGGAGCAAGTCTCATGTGCGATGACATGCAAGGTTAGCCCGAGCTGCTTCATACCGCCATCCCGCAAGATGCAAAGTACACGTGAATTCAATGAAAACAAAAGCATCAACACCCACAAAACCATTGTTTTCTACTTGTGCAACAGATCTACGCATAGACACGGTTATTATACCACTGATGGGTTCGTAGCAGGGAAAACAGAAAATTTCTACCGCAAGAATGAACGAAACCAAGATCTAATCTATGGAAAAGCCAAGATCTAATCTATGAGATAAGTGCAACAAGATAGATCTATTCTAACCCTTGTAGATCCAAATCCTTGTTCGTGATCGGATCTCGTGGTTGATGTAGACGATCACTGGTCGATCTCAAGATCGAGTAAACGATCCTTCCGGTGCCGCATTCTGGCAGCGCTTCTGCACTCGATCACACGTACAACTCAATGTAGACGATCCTCTCCCTATTCCAGCGGGCAGCGTATGTGGTAGATCTCCACAGAATCCTAGCAGCACGATGATGTGGTGGTGATGGTGGAGAAGAGTCCCTGCAGGGCTTCGCCTAAGCTGCAGCAGGTGGAAGGAGGAGGAGGGAGTGTCGGCTAGGGTTTGGGTGGAAGGGGTAAAGGGGGGAGGCGCCCCACCCCTCCTTTATATAGAGGGGTATGCGGCCTTGGGCTAGCCCCCTTGCCCTCCTAGGGCCGGCGCACAAGGGGAGGAGGAGTTTCCTTCCCCACCATGTCTTCCCCTTTTCTTTCTTAGTTTTCAAGCAAACTCCGTGGAACCTTCTAGAATCTTCTGAAACTATCCAAAACCTTCTAGAAGCTCCATAGAATACTCCGAAACGTTTCAAAAACCCAGAAATTGATCTCCATTATATGAATCTTATTCTTCAGACAATTTCGGATCTCCTCGTGATGTCCTGGATCCAATTCGAGACTCTGAACAACATTTTGTCTCCAACTCGTATTCCATATCTACCTAAACAACATTGAACCTTAAGTGTGTCACCCTACGGTTCGTGAACTATGCAGACATGATCGAGACTCCTCTCCGATCAATAACCAATAGTGGGACCTAGAGATCCATAATGTCTCCCACATATTCAATGATGACTTCATGATCGATAGAACCATTTACATACGAAAAACCAGTCCCCTTTGTCACGCGATACTCTACTTATCCAAGGTTTGATCATCGGTATCTCCATACCTAGTTCAACATCGTTACCGATAAGTACTCTTTACTCGTTCCGTGATATGTCATCCCTTGTAACTTAGTCACATTCTTGCAAGCTAATTAGATGACATTCCACCGAGAGGGCCTAGAGCATATCTATCCATCATATGGATGGACAAATCCAAGTCTTGATCCATGCGCTTCAACACACAATTTAAAAGTACCTAATTCCACATTTATAACCACCTAGTTAAAAAGCGGCGATTGATGTCATAAAAGCACTCATCTGGTGATGGTGATTAACACAATCTCATGGTCGAATGATGAGGTTACTATGTATTTGAAAGCTTGTAGCAAAACGAACTTAATGACTTTATCTTATGCTATGCTTACTATGGGTGTGTGTCCATCATATCATTCTCCTAATGATATGATCTTGATATTAAAAACATCCAATGTTCATGATCAGGAAACCATGATCATCTATTAATCAACAAGCTAGTCTTAACAAGAGGCTTACTAGGGACCCTTTTCTGTTTACAAAACACACAAGGATTAGTGTTTCCTAATAATACAATTATAGCATGGTATGTAAACATTCATCATAAACACAAATATATAATAATAACCATTTTATTATTGCCTCTTGGGCATATCTCCAACAGTCCCCACTGCCGGCATACCGAAATTGCAGCGCGAAGCCGCGCTAGATGCGGTGCTCGGAGAGGAAGTGCCGCCAGCCGCCGGAGAGGAACTTCTCGCCTCCCGAGAAGGTTGTGATACTCATCTCCCACTTATTGCGCCCCCAGAGTGGCGAAGCTGTGCCGCGTCTGGGAGGGCATGTGTGGTCCCATGCACGAATCGCTTGGGCAGCTCCACCCCCATGAGCCATTCCAAGCTGTTGAGGATGACGATGAAGTCGATGACCCTTCGGGCTTAGGGTCATCCTCTATCTTAATAACCACGGGAGCAGGGGCCGCCAGAGCCAGGGCCTTGACAGGAGAGAGGGTGTGCGGGCCGGATCCAGTCCCTGGCCTACCACCACGCCCTCCGTGGCGACCCCTACCACTCCAGCGAGGGTAGTCGTATCCGCGCTTGGCGGGAGTCTCTCCCGAGGCCGCGCTCATTTCCATGGGTGCAACTACGGAAAGAGTCGTGCCAAGTCCGCCGCGCCGCCCTCGGCCACTACCGTGGGGTCTCCTATGGCTGCGCTTCACCACGGAGCCTCTACTCCCTCGGCCAGCATAGCTTTGCCATTCTCCTCAGCCGAGAGGCACGGGGATGCCATGGAGAGGAGGATAGGTCTGGAACTCGAGAGCGCAAGAGAGGAAGGGAGAATGCAGTAGAGTGAGAGAAAAAAGATTGCCCCACCTTTAACTGCTCCAGCCAAAAACATGTATCGCTGTGCCACACGCATGGTATTAACCGCAAGGCCCCACGCTCCAGATCTACGGACGAGAGCTCACAGTCGGTTGGCCTTCGCGGCCAGGATTTGGGCAGGTCGGGTCTTTGCTGACCAATTGAGCACAGGGGGCCATCCACCGGCTGAGGCCGCTTGCCCCTTCACGCCCATGGGGGGACACATGCAAGCAAAGCGCCCGGGGGCTAATGTCGGAGCCCTAGCATCCGGAGTGCCATGTCCCCATGTTGGACGCGCCCTGCAGCCTAGGAGTCCTCAACATCTAGAGGTGGGATGCCTCTTGAAGGAACCAAGCTGGGTGGGCATCACGAGGCATCCTCCCGAGGAAGAATTCCACGACATCATGTAATGTCCACAAGCCTCGGATACCCCTGGGTGCATCCGGGGCAGAACAGTAACTACACCGCACGAAGCACAGACTATATCCCCGATAGCAAGTACAACAAGTATAGGACTTTCACAGCGCCAAACACCTTTGAAAAGAAGACCTGGTCCACCCTCCTTTTGCAGGGTAGGGACAGGTGATCTCGTGGAAAGAGGCTCCCCAGTTGCCGTTCTGGTGAAAAGGAGGAAAAAGCAGAGAGTGCCAGATAAATACAAGCGATGTCGACAAAGGACACTTTACAAGAGGATGGAGTGGAGCACGTCGAGCTGGACCAAGTCCATGTAAAGTAGCCTCCTAGACCAGGATCACGTGGGGAGGCACTGTGGGCATCCTTACCGCTCATGAACTAGTTGAAGAGGCCTGACACCTCCCTATATAAGGAGCCCTTCTTCTACCTTACAAGAGACGGATCCCTGAGATCTAAAACCCTAGACTTTCATCCACCATTGTAACCTCCCGAGGCAAGCGAGCAATACAACCAAGTAGGAGTAGGGGCTTTACCTCCTCACGCGGGTCCCGAACCTGGGTAAAAACCCAGGTGGCAACCTCTCTATCGTGTGTGTGCGCCACCATCCTCGCCGTCGCCAAACTCTTTCAGAATTGCGTATTCAGCCCCCTCACAAACCAAGGGATCGTTGGACCCTAGTTCTTTCGCGGGACAAATCTCCGACTGTCACCGTGGGTGACTTGTGACTTGATAAGGGTGAACCCCCAAACGGTAATGATCCCTCTGCAGAATCCGAGTATCGCCAAACTTGGCCTAACTCAGAAGAGCGCGGAAGAGATCTAGAAGCATGCTCTCTATTGCCTGGAGACCCGGAATATCACAGTGGAGGAGGAGGCGCAAGAAGCCGAGGACATCAAACTCGTTGAGATTTTTGACCTTGTTCGTCTTCACGACAAGAAGCTGAAGGCTAGTGTGACCCCACCACAACAAGTAATTCCTCTGACTCTCGCCGAGAAGGTTTCTACCGAGGTGAACATGAGCCTCAAAAAATTGACCCATGAGCATTATGTAAGTCATAATCCGACTCTTCTTTTATTGTATTTCATATCATATCCTCTAGCTCCCAAGCATGAAGTTGGATAGGAATCTGGATTTATGCTTTTTATAGGATGCCAAAGAATGAACTAGTATAGCCCCCCAAGGCTCGTGCTGATATTTAACTTAGTTAAAATATTAACGCGAGTCTTAGAGACTTCTGACTCTAGTTACCATTCTGACTTATAGGAAGTTAATGCTTATAACTAGGAATTATTGAAGAATATCTACAACAAGCGGAGAGACATCAGAGCTCTCCGACTTGAAAATGCGCAACTTAAAGTTGCAAAAGCTGAAGCTAAAAGTAAACATTGTAGCCCTCATTTTCATAGTCTAGTTTTTTGATATGTAGCCGAATATTTATCCGTCTTTTATGTCTTCCTTTGCCAGAACTTGTGAAATAGTCCTGCAAAATGATTGAACAAACCAAAGATTATAAGGTCTTGGAGGTGGAAAACGTTGACATGTGTGCTGAGCTAGAGAAAATCAAAATAGATCATGAAACCAGCATCGCTAATGTGCTTGAATCCAGCAATCACGCAATTGAGGCATGTGACCGCACTATCGCCAAACAAGACCAAACAATCTCGTACTTGCAAAATGATCTGGAAAGGGAGAAGGACACCTCCGAAGCCCTCCGGAATGAACTCCAAAGTCTTTGAGGGGAGAAGACCAAAGTAGATGATGCTATCTTCGGTAATTTTTTCTGTCCCTGAATTTATCATTTTTCCGAATTGTCAGACTTGGATATATTGTTGACCTTGTTTTTTTCTTATAGGTCATCTCAACATGCTCGGTGCCTCTTCATCCGAGCCTCGTACCAGCCGGCTTGTCACTGTTGGGGGCCTGATTCACGATTTCCGCCAGTCTATGGAAGAAATTGGCGAATTTGTCCAGCTCCCTGGTTTGGACTCAATGTCGGCCTTTGAGCTACGAGACAAGGTGAAGGATATGCCCAATCTCGTCAAGGATTGGAACATGTCCTATTAAAGGATTGGAACATGTCCTACGGACAGCGGCACAAAATGCCCTGATAATGGTAATGATCCACCATGGAAGCATGGAAATATGGCAAGTTACTAAGGGTTATTTGACTATCGATGAAGACGGCAACCAGCAGAACATCAAAGAGATTTGGGATTCTTGTGCCGGATACGCTTCTCACGTGGCCGACTGTACCAGCTATGATGAGTCATTCTTTGCGCCTGTTGAAGTGCCACCACCCCCAAAGGAAGTTGTTGTTGAAGCCTCCAAAGATGATGAGCTAACTGAGTCCGACTTACTTGTCTCAGACAGATATAGGGGTGACACGGGTGATGTGTCCAGCGAGCCGGCAAATTCTGCATCGTCACCTGCATCTTAGAATGTACTAGAAAAGCAATGTGTTATTATGAAAACAATCTGATTGTAATAAGTAGAATATTATTTTGCTAGTGCTAAGATTGTAAGAACTTATGTTTTACTCCTTTTAGCACTTTTGGCTTCTTATTTGCTGTGCTTGAAAAATACTTAATCACTTATTTTTGCTTATACTTATCGTTTATCTGGCTTTCTGCCTCGTCCCTTTCGTGAGCCGGCGAACCTTTAGCACGGAAACTTTGCCGAGCAACGGAGCTCAATTGCTAAACCAGTTTAAACCCGGAATCAAAGCCGACTTCTAGTACCAACAATTCACTACTCAGAAAATACACGCATCGAGCAATCGGACAAAACCCCAAGTATAAACTAGAAAATTTAGATTTATACCCGAAGATAGCATTTTTAGAATCAGAAATCTAACCAGAACAAACATGAACATAAAGTACTTTCAAGTATTCTGGGATTTTTGACTGTGACATAATCATTTTGAAATAAGATGGTACATACAAAACATCTCAGAAAAAACATTGAGGAGACCAATACTTTATTTTACTCTAAACATTTACATGTATATGATTACAAAGAAAGAAATTTTAAGAATAAAAGGGATGTAGCTGAGCAATATTCCATGGACGGTCTATCTCATACGGATTTGTACTGCCTCCAGCTCTGTTTCCCTTAGTAGCGGGTCTCTCTTTTTATGGCCTCATGTCAGTTAGGTAGTAAGAACCATTTTGTAATACTCGACTAACCTTGAAGGGCCCTTCCCATATAGGGGCAAGTTTGTGCTCTCTTTTTTGCACTAGCTGAATAACCAGATCGCCCTTCCTAAAAGACCGATTTCTAACTCTCTGACTATGATATCTGCATAACTTTTGCTGATAGGCTGTAGATCTCTGTTCAGTAACCACATGAACTTCCTCATGTCGAGGTCGTCCTGTCGAGCAACTTCGGCATCCTCTTCGACATACACAGCGACTCAGGGAAAGTTATGAACAAGATCACACAGAAGAACAGCTTCTACAGTGTGAACCAAGAAAAAAAAGTGTTGTTCATTGCAGACGGCAATTCGTCTTCCCAAGCCCTCACAACATGATGTAGTGGTGCTTCGAGTCTTGGTCGTAGGCCTTGAAGAATTAAACCATTTGCCCTTTCACCTTGTCCATTGGCTTGTGGATGTGCGACTGACGCAATATCAAGTCGATCCCTTGCTCATTGCAGAATTCGACTAGTTCTCCCGTAGAAAAGTTACTCCTATTGTTTGTATTAATACTATGTAGATACCCGAATCGGATGATAACATCCTCGACGAACTTTTTGGCTGTTGCTCCGTCACAACTTGTGACGGGTTTTGCCTCAATAGATTTTGTGAATTTATTCACCATCACAAGAAGGTGAGGGTATCCACTTTGAGCCCGTCTAAACGGTTCTACCATGTCAAGCCCAGACGGTGAAAGGCCATGTAATTGGAATTGTTCGCAGCTGATCAGTCGGAACATGGGCTTGTTTGGCGTACTTTTGGCAACCTTTGCATGTCTTGACCAGCCGTTTGGCATCTGCCTTGGCTATGAGCCATAAAAATCTGTGTCTGAAGGACTTTGCCACTAAAGATTTGGCTATGGTGTGATGTCCGCATTCGCCTTCGTGAATTTCCCTTAGGATTTTCACGCCTTCTTCCAGAGAAACACAGTGCTGAAAGACCCTAGATGCACTCCGCTTATAGAGCTCACCTCCCACCACTATGTAGGCTTTTGCTCGTCGGATGATCTGCCGGCTCAGAACTTCGTCTTCGGGTAATTTTCTATCAACCAAGAAATTAGGTTTTGTCTAGCTGGGAATTACAGCCAGAACTGCTATGAGCAGTGATTCAGATTTGGTCGGATAGTCCTCATCAACTCCTGTGATAGAGGGAACTCTCAAGTGCTACAAAAAAGCACCATCAGGGACCTATTTCCATGTGGAGGTTATTCTTGATAGAGCATCTGCTTCCTCGTTTTTTGTTCGGGGAATGTGTTGGACTTCAAACCCTTTGAACAATTTAGATTATTCATCCACGACGTCTCTATATGCTACCATGTACTTGTTTGTTTTGCATATATCGGATACTTGCTGAGCAACTAAATCTGACTCTCCATAACACATCAGTCAGCGACTGCCAATGTCTTTTATGATTCGAATTCCATGCAGTAGGGCTTCATACTCGGCAATGTTGTTTGTCGCTATGAAGTGAATTTGTAGTACATAGAAAATTTTATCACCTTTGGGTGACTTGAGCACCACGCCAGCCCCCGAGCCCCCGAGCGCTTTAGACACATCAAAGTGTAAGGTCCAAACTTCTATCTCTGGGAGGCCTGTGTTTTCAAGTTTCTCTGTCCAATCAGCGATGAAGTCAGCAAGAATCTGGGATTTGATTGTTATGCATGGTTTATACTCAATGTCAAAAGCTGCTAGCTCTATTCCCCACTTAGCGACGCATCATTTGGCATCGCTCTTGTTGATTATGTCTCTCATGGTAGATGTGCTCACCACGGTAGTCTTGTGCTCTTGAAAATAGTGGTCTAGCTTTCTGGAGGCGAAGAACACACCATAGGCTAACTTTTGGTAATAAGGATACCTCTGCTTTGACTCAGTCAAGACGTCGCTGAGATAATAAGTCAGATGTTGCACCAGGTGTTCCTGTTTTTCTTCCGGCCATTCCACCACCATGATGACACTGACGACTCTGTTTATCGTGGCTAAGTATAGCAACATCAACTCCTGTGGCTCCGGTGCTGCAAAAATAGGGGCGGATGAGAGTATGGCTTTCAGATCCTAAAGTGTAGCTTCAGCTTCATCAGTCCGGACGAACTTCTTGGTCTTTTTCAAGAGTTTGTATAATGGTGCGGCTCTTTCACCAAGCCGGCTTACAAACCTACTGACTGCAGCAATACATCTAGTTAGCCATTATACATGCTTCAGGCGAGTTGGTCTAGAAATGATGAGCATAGCCTTTATTTGTCACGGTTTAACTATATGCCTCTCTAAGACATTATGAAACCTAACAATTTTCCAGCTGGTATTCCAAAGAAACACTTCTTTGGGTTAAGCATTATGTTATATTTTCGTAGATTGCTAAATGTTTCCTCCAAGTCGGAAATTAGTGTTTCCTTCTTTTTCGACATCATAGCTATGTCATCCACGTATGCATGTACATTGCATCCAATTTGATCGTGGAGGCAACGCTTCATAGTGGGTTGATATGTAGCTCCTGCGTTTTTATCCCAAAAGGCATCTTGACATAGCATAAGGTTCCGAAAGGGGTGATGAACGAAGTCTTCATTTTCTCTGACTCCTTCATCCGAATTTTGTGATATCCGGAATATGCAACGATAAAACATAGGAGTTTCGAGCCTGCTGTCGAATCGATAACTAGATCAATTCTAGGCAGAGCGAATGGATCTTTGGGACAAGCCTTGTTCAAGGTAGTATAATCAACACACATCCTTAAATCAGTGGTGTCCTTTTCAGGGACCATTACAGGATTGGCTGACCAATCAGTATGGATAACCTCTTCTATGAATCTAGCTAACTCAAGTCAGGCTTGTTCCTTAGCTATTCCTTTACACTTTTCATCGCCGAAACATTGTAAGGACTGTTTGACGGGTTTAGCGTTTGGGTATATATTTAGACTATCCTCGGCAAGTTCCCTAGGTACTCTGGTCATGTTAGATGGCTAACATGCGAAGTTATCTTAATTGGCTTTAAGGAACTCGACGAGCATGGTTTCCTATGCGTGGTCTAAACCTATGCCTATCTGGGTCACCTTGGACGGATCATCATCCTTCAACAGCGTCATCTTCATCTCTTCTGATGCCTTGAACTCCAGATTGGGATTTGTCACCTCCTTCTTTGTCGCGGGCATCTCGGACTGGTCGATGTTCTTCTTGATCTCTTGGTGCTCCTCAGCATGCAGTACACCTTCAGCAAAGGTGACATTTCCATCCTCGCATTCTCGTGCCTTCTTCGGGTCTCCCTGGATTGTGATGACGCCATTGGGACCTAGAATTTTCATCATGTTGTAAATGTTTTTTTGAACTTTTCTTGTTGTAAATGTAACAAGGGTGAGCCATAAAAGCCAAGTAAGCCGGACGCCCAAAGATAGTGTGATATGCGCTCTTGAACGGGACCACTTCGAAGGAAAGCGATTTTGTTCGGTAGTTCTTTGGAGTTCCAAAGGTAACATCCAAAGTGATCTCTCCTAGAGAATTTGCTTGTCTTCTGGGGGCAACTCCATGAAAAGTCATAGAGCTATGATTCTGCTGTGTCTCTGATATCCTCATCCGGCGTAGTGTTTCGATGTATATGATGTTGATGCTGCTTCCATCGTCCATTAGGGCCTTGGAGAACCCATAGTCGTCAATAAGTGGATTGACGACCAGAGCGTACTTTCCTCGCCTGTGTAGCTTAGGCAGATGATCACTTCGGTCAAAGGTGATTGTAACTTCTGACCAATCTAGGAACTGGGGGACAGCCGGAATAGTTGCATTGAGCTCATGCATCACTGCCTTTTTCACCTTGGCTGGTTGAGATCTGAGGAAACAGACATAAGTGTCTTTCTTGGTTGGGAAGGTCTTCTTTCTGCCCGAGTTGGGATTTGAGGCTTCTTCCTCCTCCATGTTGGAATCTTCCTTGAACTCTTTCTCTTTGTCGGAATTCTTATTTTCTTTTTGCTGCTTGGCCCTGTTGCCAGCGGATTCATCTTTCCTGATGTCGTCATTGAAACAACACTCAACATTCATGTGGCATGAGCCCTCATTACCATACGGGTGATGCATGCACGGATTGTTGGCAATGTTGGCCCAAGACTAGGTTTTGCCAGGTTGTTGTCTCCTCTACGTTGGACCCTGGAAGTTCCACGGCCTCGCCCCTGGACGCCTCCATGGCCTCCTCGTCCTCTAGACCCGAAAGTTGCATCAACTGTTGTAGTTTCTCGAATGGGTTTCTCCTTCGAGGTGTTTTTGAATTTTGTGGCATGCTGCTTTGGCTGTTTTGCCGACTGTGGCACAACTAGCACATTTTGTAGTCCTCCTGCATCATCGTCGGTGTCAGCGTATTTGCTTGTCATTTCTATCATCTCTCCCAAATCAGTCACCTTGTTGCACTTTAAGTGATGATGTAGTAAACCAATCGGGAGTTCCGCGATGAATCCTTCGATCGTGATTTGGTTGTTTACTCCCTCACATGAGTTCTTTGTGTTGATCCATCATCCGAGGTAGTCCCAGCAAATTTCTCCGGGTTTCTGGGTGCACTGCTACAGATCTCTGCCCATGCAGACCGTCCTGTATGTTCCCTTGAAGTTCCGAAAGATAGCACTTTGCATATCATACCAGTTGTTTTTTGGGAGTTCATTGAGCCATGATCGAGCCGTCTTCCTCAGCATATGCGGGAGATACCGGGTCGTGACCAAGCTATTTTCTCCTCTAGTGATGCAGCTGGCCTGGAAGAAGTCCTGGAGCTAGGTGTCTGGCCGAGCCACACCATCGTAGGGTTAGATGTGCCTTGAGATGGCACATCTTTCTAGAAAGTTTGTCTGTCGTACGCGTGGTCCGAAGAACTTTGGACCCACATAGATGTTGTCCGACTGGTAGCGCCGTGCCTCAATGTTTGAATTGATCCAGTGCCTAGAATCACTTGGTGATAGGGCACGTTGTCTTAGTTTTTCACTGCAGCCATGGTGCTCATGAGCCAGACTTCTGCTTCTTCTGTCACCACCTCCACCACGGGGCCCTCCCTGGCCTCCATGTGAGCCTCTATTGTGACTGTTTGGCGGAGAATGTGGTGGTGGATTGTTACCCTTAGTCGGGGCTTCATGATGACAGCCACCATGCCGGCTTGTTCCAGCATGATGTTGGTCGTTCCTTCGTCCGTCATTACCGTCATTGTGATGTGGCTCAGCCGAACGTCTTGTATGTCTAGGAGGGGGCATCCATTTCTGGTTCTTCTCCTAATGTTGAGCTTCTTCATCTTCCATTTGATTGTTTGACTTTCAGGAGGGAGGTTGGACCATTGCTGCAACAATGTCTCGCTCTGCGGCCAGAGCGACGTTGCTCCGGCTTTGTGCGGGTCTGTGCTAGCGTCCTGATGATATGGTTCTTGAATAGTTGTCCTCCCTAGGGTCGAAACGGTAGTGTTATTCCGGTTCCCGTCGGGGCCTTGTATCTTGGTGTCGACCCGTGTCCGTGCGACATTGATCTGACTTGGAGACTAGCTTTCCACTACCGGACATGGCAACCCTCTGCTGTTCCAAACCCTTTGTGAGCAGCTTGACACTTAGTCGAATCTGGTATGGTCTTGGGTTGTTTGCCAAGAGATATCGAGCTGCAGTAGCATTTTCCAATAGTGTGCCATACACCCAGTTACCCTTGCTGTCGGTCCGAGGTTTCCCTACGGATGTACCTCGTTCGAAAATTGTTTTGTGAACATCCAGATATTGTTATCCAACTCATGGACGTTCTGGGTCTTCTGATGCTGCCAGGTGCTAGGCTGCCCCGCAGCCACAATACGCTTCTTCTCTTAGAGGATATTTGTAGTTTCCTCAAGGAGTTCTTGATGATGCGCTTCTAGGGCTTGGGCCCTGTCCTCCAACTCTACAGGTGTAAGTTCTGCAGTTGTCGGGATAGGTGTGGTAATCGCTTCTCCAAGGAGTTTACGGGCACCAAGGGTAACCACATGTCCATCTAGTGGAGTATCTTTTGGCTCATCAGGGATTAAGGCTCCATCTGTGTCCACTTCATATTCTTCGGCTATTACCTCTTTAGTTGGAAGGTCCTTAGCCAGAGTCTTCTTCTTCTTGTTTGCCCTCTTGGTAGCACCGGTAGCAAAGACGTCTTTGGGTCCGAGTCCTAGAGTCAGGCTCCTATCAGTACTCTCGGACATCTGGACGTTGGGTTTATCTCCGAGATCCATATCTTCCTGTGGTTTGGGAGAGTTTTCCCAGATCCTTCATCCATGCTGATGTGAGGGCTTTGATCTATAGCTTCTCCTTCTTTTGCAAGATTGGAGTTGAATTCCTCTTCAGATTCCGCGAAGAACTTTCAGAAATCTACCGACGTCATGGAGTCATCCGAGGATGCCGGTAAGTCGATGTTTGTTCTGATTGCCTCCAACATAGAGTCATTTTCATCTCCAGCATCGGTAGAGCCGGATCCAAATCCAACGTATCCGATGAAGTACGATGCGTGCACCCTAAGTTAATTGCGGATCTCTTCGTTGGCTTCCTTGACACGCCTGATTGTCTCAAGGATATCTTCCATGCTGGCTCTTCCATGCAGCATCATCTACCTCAGCATGTGCCTCAGAAGTGACTTTCCCGCTCCAGCATCGGCAGAGCTCGATCTAGAGTTGTTCCTGCTTTGATCTTCCTAAGATTCGACCTCTTTGGGGAGAGCCTCCTAAGATTCGACCTTCCTAGGGAGATCCTCTTTAGGTTTAACCTCCTTTGGGAGATTTTCTTCAGATTCGATCTTCTCTACTATCTCTGCCTCAGGTGTCGGGCTAGGTGGGATTAGGGTTTTTTGAGACCCGAAACTCTATTGCTTCCGCAGACAAAGTGGATCCAGAAAGTTCTTCCGCCTCTATCATCACAGCTAGGGCGGGTTGGGCGGGTTCAGGTACACTGAGGTAAACATTGATCTCACTGAAGGACATGATGGTGTAGGTGGTCACGGGTTCCCTATCCAGAATCCAAGTCTCTTCGAGTACGATGAGTGGGACATCGCTAGCGTAGAGGACCCGACCAACGGCGATTGTCTCACCGATTCCGATTCATGCAGATTCTGCCTGGTGGGCACCTACTATCGTCAGATGGAAGACATGTACGGCGAGAGGGGGTCCTCGAGGCGTGTGGAGAAAGGGGGTGTGAGGTGAAGGTATTCCGGGACGGTGAGCACACAAGCTTTACCTAGGTTCGAATTCGCCGACTTTGGACGGATCCTACTCCTGCTTGCAATCCAGTAATACGGCAGAGCAGGAACTACAAATTACAAGAGAGGTTCGCATGTGCGAGTTGAGATTGTAAATTGTGGGTGCCCTAAAGGCTGGTCCCTAGGATGGCTTATATAGATATCCGGCCTAGGGTTACAAGAGAGACCTATCTGGCTACGACTAATAGTCGGTTACAGAGTACATCTTGGACTACAAGTAACTAAGCAGGACTAAGTCGGTAAGTCTTCTAGGCCTTCCCATCGTAGGATGGACCTCTTTCTTCTCTCCCTGACTAGGCTGCCCGTGAAGCAAAGCTCTAACACGAAGTGGGCCACCCTAGTCAGCAAGTCACAGCGGGTATACCCGGAAAGTATATCTCCAACAATCATAGCTTTCTTGGAGCCATCAATAATCTGAAGATCATTGCCACGGTAGGTCCCTTGGTAATTTTTATATTTGTAATATATCCCACTGTAGCACCCGATCTCTTAGGTAGAAAACCGTAAGTCTTCGGCCTGACTTCTCTTAGAGAAACAAGTGAAAACTTCATAATGTATCCCCGAGTTTCTAATTGTAATTGAAAATTCCGACTAGATACTCTAAGAGTAGATATTTAGTATAAATTACCATAATGTAGCCCCCAATTGTTTAGTTGAAAAACCATATATTTTCCAACTAAATGCTCTAGAGTGATTAAAGAATATATTTTGTATAGAATGAGCATGCTCAGAAGATGGCCACCAATGAAAGATTTGCCAAGGTGCTGGATGATCCGAGAAGGCGAGGGAGAAAGTCAAGTTCCTCAAGGACCAGATCCAAAAGGTAAAGCGTCGGTCCTCTTCTAACAATTCCATTATCTAGCCTTTCATAATTTTACTTCCAAGTACTCATAACTGTTTTACTATTTTCCAACTTGCAGATGTCGTTGCAAAGGCCAAGGAAATTATGTACAATTCCAAACATATCCAAGATCTGGACGATGAGAACAAAATCATGAAGAGGGACCTACAAGACGTCATCAACATGCATGAAGAAACCCTGAAGTCCATGCAAGAATCTACCGATACTGAGATTGAACGGCTCAAGGGGAGATTGAACAATTGAAGTTGAAGAATGATGATGTCGTAGCGCAAAATTCCTGAAACCTCGAAGCGTTCGAAAAAGCTCTAGAAAGATCTTGACATCTTGGTGGAGGCATGCCCGCAAGCTGAGACAAGCATGTTCGGTAAGTCTTCTCCACTCTTCGTATTTGCAATTCAGAAACCTTAGGTTGCTTGAAACTCATAGCTTTTGATTCATCTTGTAACTATAGGCCCCATTGGGTTGACCAACATGGGAGCGAGAACGCTAGATCTCAAAAGCTGGATGGTTCTTGCTAGAAATATTATCAGCACCATGATCAGACAGATCAAGGACATAGCAAAATCCCTGGATATAACTATCAAGGCAGTGGACTCTGCTACTAAATTATCCGAGATCATGCGACGAGCCCCCGAGAAGATCAAGAGGTGGAAATTTTCCTCCATCAGGGCATGGGCAAGGATGGAACTACCGCTAACAAAGGCCGACTACAACAACATTGATGTCAAGCCAATCACCTCTAGAATGCCAATGGTTGACAAAAGCATCGAGAAGATATATAACTCTGATGTCCAGAACTATCTGGTTGGCTACGACAACCTGGTGGCCAAGCTTGTCAAGCCAAATATCTTCGTCCCTGTGGAGGATGTTCCTGATGCTTCTTCGGTAACGTCGGAGTCTTCATTGGTCTTGTCGGAGCCTGATGACACTAGCGGAAAAGACTCTACTAATGTTAATCATGATGTGTCCAAGTCTCATATGCCAGAGGTGAAAAAACAATGTTGCATTAAACATTCTGCTTTATATTTTTATTGTAATGCTGAAAACATGCTAGTAAGGCAGAAAACTTTGCTACAAGCCTCCTGCTACTTATCTAAGTTTGACATGTATATTTTTTATATCATTTTATCAAGTGCTAGCTTATCCATTATTTTGTTTCATGTGATTGACCTTTCGTGAGACGAAAAACTCCTAGCACAAAACCTTACCTTTAGGTGATGATGCTTAATAGCAGCATCAAAAATCTAAGGAGAAAAACCGCCGCTTCAAGTGCTGAAAATCTATACTCTAGAATACACATAAGAATAATAGAAAATGTGTAGACTAGAAAACTTAAGCAAATGCTCAAAGGCAGAATTTTCACAAGTGCAAATGGAAACTTGCACATAAAGGTTTTACATGATCCAAAAAATGAACAACTAAAGGAGGTAAAAGACTCAGGATATGAGCGAAGCAAATGTTTTATTTCATTGATAATACAAGGTACATATTACATAAAGGAAAATAAGTATAAAATGTACATAGATGTGCTATGCTCCATGGACAATCAGTCTCCGAATAGTCATCATTGGGGTCACATCGCTTGCGTTTGTGGTCTTTTCCTGGCCTATCTTTCAACTCACGAATATCGACCAGGTACTAGGAACTATTGAGGAACGCTTTTCTTATGGTGAATGGTCCTTCCCAAGGCAGCGATAGTTTGTCGGACTTTTTATGCTTGAGGTTAAGCACTAGATCACCCTCCTTAAATGAACGATACCAGATGAGGCGACTATGGTAACTCTGTAGCTTCTGCTGGTAGATGTCGGATCCCTGAGCTGCCAGCATGTGTTCTCCTCGAGTAGGTCCATAGATAGCTGTCTTGATTCTTCAACTTCATCTTCATCGTAGTGGCAACTCACGGTGAATTGTGGAGGATGTCAGAACGAAGGACTACTTCTTCTCCATATACCATGCAGAAGGATGTTGGGAGGATGGTACCTAGGTATCTCAAAGATAGTAGAAGCCTGGCAGCCTGCAAAAATCTGGTAGGAGACTGCCATATGGTTCAATCTGGCTAGCCTAATCCATCAGGAGAGTGCCCAATGGTTTAATCCAGCTGGCTGAATCCGGCTGGAGCCTGCCAAATGGTTCAATCTGGCTCCCCAAATCCAGTTGGAGCCTGCCTGCCTTAGTCTGGCTGGATCCTGCCAGATGGTTCAATCCGGCTGGCCAAATCTGGTTGGAGCATGCCAGCCTTAGTCTAGTTGGAGCCTGCCAGATGGTTCAATCCGGCTGGCCAAATCCGGTTGGAGCTGCCTCCCTTAATCCGGCTGGAGCCTGCCAGATGGTTCTATCCGGCTAGAGCCCGCCAGCCTGCCCAAAGTCAACATTGCATCCCATCGGACACGACGAGTGACACCATAGCCATGCTACTGCATAGACACTGTAGCAAAACTACTATAGAGACACTATTCACCAATAATGTGACACTATTCATCATCATATTAAATAGTGTAGTTAGGCCATGTGGGCCCTCTCTTGTCCCCTAAGCACCCCTTTATAAGGTGCACCAGGGAGCCCCTTACGGGCATGCTCTGAGATGTGAGCTCTCTCCTAGGAAGCTCTCTTTCCCTCTCACTATCCTCTAGCTAAGTATGAACACAGCTCAGGGAGCACCACTGTATCTCCTAGATATACTCCCCATATACATCAGATATACATAAGTAGGGATTTTACCTCACCACAAGGGAACTAGACCTAGGTACACCATTCTATTTGCACGTGCCCAATCCAATTCTGGATGGTGTCACCATGCCATATGCTCTCACACTAGTTTTTCTATCCCGCTATGGCTATGCCATTGACAAGGCGACAATAAAGGGGGTGTAGTAGGCAGATCTGTTAGGAGTCATTATTAATCTCCACAACATAGATGGTAGTTCCTCTTCCTAGGCTATAGCTGCATGATACAATGGTTCCTCTAAGCGTGGCTTGATTCCTACAGAATTAGTACATTAGCCCTTTCAACTTGACCATTAAACTATGGATGTGCCACATATGCTAAGTCGAGGCGTATACCTTTCTTGTGATAGTAACCCTCTACTTCTCTGAGTGATAAGTTATGCTGTTGTCAGTGATGATGCTGTGTGGGATACCAAATCTCACCACTATATCCTGAACAAATTTTAGGGTTGTTGCCCCCATCGATCTTTCTAATGGGTTTAGCCTCAATCCATTTACTGAATTTATCAACTACTACCAGCAGATGAGTAAACTCACAAGGTATCATCTTCAAGGGTCTAACCATCTCAAGCCCCTAGACTGCGAATGACCATGTAATTTGTATGGTCCACAATTCTTTAGCTGAAACATGTGGTTGCCTCACATAGTGTTGACACCTGAGAAACATCTCAACAATCTTGTCAGCGCCAGCCTTGGCGGTGAAATAGTAAAATCCTTGCCGATAGGCTTTGGAAACAAACGATCTGGGTGCAGCGTGAGGCCCACAATCACCATAATGGATCTCTCTCAGGATCTCAATTTCTTGTTGTTGAGATACACACCGTAGGAGCATGACTCTGGTGCTTCTTTTGTATAGCTAACCATAAATAATGGTGTAGGCCTTTTATCTATGTACTATATGCTAGAATTAGACTTTGTTGGTTAGCATGGTTCTTCCTTTGAGGTAGTCCATGAATGATTTTGTCCATGCCAGAGGGATCACTTCAACTATTTTGACAAATGAATCAAGTCTACCCAGATTTTCTGGGTCTCCTCCCTTCACAGATGGTTCTCGAAGATTCTCCAGGAATACACCATGTGGGATTGTCTTCCACGCTAATCCAAGCTTTGATAGCAGATCAGCCACTTTGTTATCCTCCATTTTGACATACTTGACTTTGTAGCCGTTGAAGCTCTTGGATATCTTGTCCACTTCTTCTTGATATGCCGCCATCATAGGGTTCCCTGCATTCTAGGTGCCAGCCACCTACTGGAAAACCAAGTCGGAATCTCCACTTCAAACTATGCGCTTGATGCCAAAATTCTTGTCTACGTGTAGTATGTGAATAAGAGCTTCATACTGCACCATGTTATTGGTAGCGTTCAATTGAATCTGTAGGACATACTGAAGCTTTTCTCCTATTGGTGATTGTAACAATATACCAGCCCCCAAGCTGTTGAGCATCTTGGATCCATCAAAGTGCGTAAACCAAAACTCCGGATCTGACACATGAGTATCAGTTGGGGTTTCCGTCCAATCTGCAATAAAATTCGCCAAGGCTTGAGATTTGATAGCATCGCGCCTCTTGTAGGTGATTTCAAAGGTGGAAAGTTCTATGCCCCACTTCACCACCCTTGCCATGGACTCGACATTATTGATGATTTCAGTCAGAGGAGTTTTTCTCATTACTGTAATTGGGTTCTCCTGGAAATAGCGCCTTAGAGCATGTCCACTAGAGGCGCTATACTCTGGTGATGTAAAACTCGGATGCAGCATGCTGCGCCAGGTTAGAGTGCACGACACCTGTGCTCCCTCCGCTGGAGGCTCCATTTTGCAATGCACGGTTGAGAAAAACAAGCGCCCCCACTAGGCGCTACAAATTTGGGGGGAGCAACGCTGGCGCAAACAACAATCACAAGCATCTACTATGTCAATAATATAAAAATATTCAAACAAATAGCTCTAATTTCTCGAAATGTCAACCTAGATAGCATAGTTCAAATCAATGACATAGTGAAAACACAAAGGACAATTCCAATCTCAAGCCTTCGAAAGCAACCTATCCTCCTCCGTAGTGTAGTTCGCCGTCCTCCCTCTCGGAGGCTCAATCAAGCCTTCACCGTCCACATGCACTTCAAACTCCTCCTCTTCACCATTATCTTCATCCACATCCACATGTGCTTGTGAGAAAGATGAGACAACATTCATAGCATCTAAGAAGCTCTGATCATTGACACTACATTGCACGAACACATGTTAAACTCCTCCTCTATAATCATCTTTTTAAAACACAACAAAAAAGAGAAAAATTTACCTTATTGCCATTTCATCGAGCATGTTGCACACGCCGGTGGATCTTGTGGATGCCATCGGCTGCGCCGGTGGATGAGGAGGAGGCGGAGTGCTCCCTGGCGCCTGGGAGATTGGAGGCTGCTGGACGCACCAAGCGGTGACCTTATTCACGGTCTTCGCCTTTGGTTTTTGGGAGCCTGCTGCCGGTGCCGGGCGCTTGGGAGGAGGGACCCTTCCCTTCGGCAGTGCGGTTGGTGGCAGTTGCGTGGAGCCGGCACCAGCATTGGGCCATGGCGGCATGAAGAGGATGCGAGTGGTAGTGGAGTCGACGGAGTATGGAGGGGTAGGTGTCATGACGGAGGTCCCGTCCATCACCAGAACTGCATTGGTGGCCATGTGGAAGGGGAGAGAGCGATGGAGTCACATGGGCACGGGTGATTTTTCCGGCCGGTTGGTTCTTCGTGCGCGTCGCCAGCGATAGCGCACGCTGTGGTTGGCGGACCAAATATTCGGCACCGACTAGAGCAAAACACCACGCCACACTAAATGTTTACAGCGCGCACTCGGATACAACGTCTGCTGGAGGAGTTCTTGAGGGCTGCCTCATGCTATATCGGCGGTTTATTTAGTGCTCCGCTAGTATCTCGCCTCTAGTGGAGATGCCCTTAGCTTTCGAGAAGAAAGGAAGACTCCATAAACTAGCTTATGGAAGTGTGGGTAGTGCTGCTTCGATTTCGTCGAAACCTTTATTACATATGAAACATGTCACTGAACTCCATGTTCGTGCGTTGCATCCGTCCGCTCTACCACAACGACAATGTTGATGACCCGGTTAGTTGCCGATATGTAAACTAACATGAGATCCATTTATTCCGGTGCTGCAAGGATTGGCGCATAGGAGATTATTCTCTTCAACTCTTGCAATGTAGCATCTTCGTCATCTTTCTAGATGAATTTCTCTACCTTCTTGAGCAACTTGTAGAGTTACATTTCCTTCTCTCCAAGTCGGCCGGTGAACCAGCTTACAAATACGATGCAACATGTGATCCATTACATGTCCTTTAGGCACATGGGACTCTTGATGTTGAGGATGGCCATGATCTTCTCCGGGTTGACCTCCCTTCTGTGATGCGAAACGATGAAGCCCAACAGTTTGTAAGCAGGCACCCTGAAGACACACTTCGTAGGATTCAGCATCATGCTGAATTTCCAAAGGTTATCAAAGGTTTCGTATAAGTCGGCGATGAGATCATTTCCTTTCTTTAACACCACTGCATTATCGTCCATGTAAGCGTGTACATAGCGACCAATTTGGTCGTGTAAGCAACGTTGCATCGTCCGATGATAAGTTGCACCAACTTATTTCAGGCCAAAGGGCATTGTGACATAGCAGTATGTGTCATAGGGGTGATGAACGAAGTCGCAAATTGGTCCAACTCGTGCATCTTGATCTAGTGGTATCTAAAATGCGCAACCAAGAAACACAATAGTTCCAAGCTGGTCGTCGAGTCAATCACTTGGTAAATGAGAGATAAAGCAAACAGATCTTTTGGGCATGCTTCGTTCAAGCCAATATAATTAATACACATCATTAGAACTTTGCACTAGTAGGAAAAGGCTTATAGTAGTCATTTTCCAAGTGGCGTTTAGAAAAAAATGGGCGCCACCAGTACAAGGAAAAATAGTGGAGGATTTTGGGAAAAGGCAAACGCTGCCGCTACAACTTAATCCTCGCATTCGCGAATCGCGAACACAGGCACTAAGTGGGGACCACAAGGCGAGATGGGACCAATATAGCCCAGGCGTTCGACACTTTGAAACGTCGCAACTACGGTGTAGTGGTGCCATCCCATAAATTTTAGACGCCACCATTGTGCCATCCAAAAAAATCTAAAGGCACCACCCACCCCGCGCGGTGGTTCTTCTTTCATTCCGCATGACACACACCTCCTGCTTGTTCCCCAAAAAATTGTCGCCGCCTGCAAATCCCCACCCGCTGCCGCCTGCCCCGCCCCAGCCCGGTCCAGCCCCTTCACTGCCAGCCCAGCCCTGCCACAATCGACCCCACCCCACACCGATTTACTACGACTGATCCACCGGCCCCCGTCCGTGCCTCTCCAACCTTGTCCTCTCTGTTAGGAATGATGCCCTAGAGGCTCACATTCCTCCTTGTATTTGTAACCTAGAATCTGAATTAGAGTTGGTTGTATGTCTCACTACAATTGTTGTAGGTGTGGAACCATATACTTGTATCTAGCTCTTGCCAGTTTGTCCTTACTCATTTGAGGTTTGGAGGGAAACCCACTACCAAGACTAATTTGTAAGTCGAAAGATGACAATGTTTCACATGTCATGAGCATGGAGATGCTATTCGCCTTGCATTGTCTAGTCAGAAGAGGTACGATAGTCGGACTGTCGTGGTGTGGAACACGGTAGTGTCATCGGGGATGGCATGAAGGGGACAATTAGGATGCTATCAGTGGCTACTGGCAATGGGTTGGGCACAAATACTATAAACACATCGATGTACCCAGGTTCGAAGCCCTCTGGATGAGGTAAAACTCCTACTCCTGCAAGGATCTACTATATGGGGAGTGAATGCTCAGTACAAGTGCTCCTTGAGCTAATTCCCTAGCTGCTATGGAGAGCTAGAGGAAGATGAACTAATGAACTTGTGGAATCTAGGGAACTTGTAACTTATAATCACCTACCTAGAACCCTAGCACTACCCCCTTATATACTGGTTGGGAGAGGTAGGTTACATTATGGGCTCTAGGGTTTACTGTTAGGCTTCGGGTTTACAAAGCAGGCCGGCTAGCCAGGCCCAGCTGGTGGGCCAGCACTAGGTCAAGCCTTCAGTACAGGAGGGATAGCACTATAGTGTCCCAGTGCTATTACTTTTGGCATCACCCGACGCTTTACTCATCATCTTGGCACTTTACTCGTGAGACGGTGCTTTACTCGTCATCCGATGCTTTACTCGTTAGGTTCTAGCATTGGAGCTTTGGCGCCCTCGTCTTGTAGCACCGGCAGGGCGGCGCGCCAGCCTGTCCAGTAAGGGGTGTGCTCAGCAAGGAGCATCACCTCCTCCATACCTTTGGCCAATGGATCCAAGGCGGCCGCGTAGAGGTGGCCACCCAGCCGGCTATTCTGGTCACCCGGCTAGACGGGCCAGCTAGGGAATCTTGAGGGCAGACCGGATGGAGCAGTCCACCTAGTTGTGGTCCTCTGTATTGTGGCCAACCGGCCAGGCCTCCCTAGAGCCGGCTACTTCAGCCTGGCTTGGCCTACCCGGGGGTCATCCCCCTGACACTAGTCCACGAGCGTGTTGGGACTTTGTCTTGTGGAGAAGTCCTTGCGTGCTCATTGGCTGAGCTGAAATGATTACTAATGAAGAGCTGTTCGCAAGCTTGTCTTGTAATGCTTGCTGTTTTCCTGCTGGAGATGCTTGTTGTTCCTCGGCTGGAGTTTACCGGCTACAGGACCGGTGGCCCACCCATAGGGTGCGAGCGGCGATTGAATCTACCGGCAGCCACAACCGGCGGGGCAGATGAATCTCTTAGTCACTGATGTTAGTGCTTACGTTGGCCATGCCTGTGACTTCTGGCAGGCGTCGCGTCACTTTGACCCCTTGGTTTGCCGCGGCAGTTTTCGGTAACCGCGCACATGTCTTCATCATTGCAGTTTCTTGGAGATCTTGTGTGCGCCTCGCCTCCCGCAGTAACGCCTGTGGGATCTTCTATAGAAGTTATGTTGGCGCACGTGATCCATAGTTGAAGCGTCATGGGGGAGCGGAGTAGTTGCCTGCCACGTGGTGGAGGGGAGCGCAGGTGGCGTCTTTCTCTTTCTCAATAAATAGGGGCGCAAGGGAGGGGTACTTCCCTACTTCATCTTCTTCATGCGCCCACTGCTTCTTCCCCTTGCGTTTTGTCCCTCTCTACTTCTTTGCGCCTCCACTTCTTGGTCGCCGGCGCTGCCGCTTGTCCTTTGCAATGACGGGACCGTGATTCTCTAACACGGCCACCGTGCCCAACAAGATGCTTCCTAAACAGGCGGGGGGCTGGTGTGACTCGTACGTCACTAAAGATCTTGTATAGAAGTACCGGCGGGGGAAATTACTCCCGTCGGAATGCTTGGTGAAGCATCGCCTCATGCCAGAGGGTGAGCGGGTGCCTAACCCCCGACCCGGGGAGGCCTTCGTATTCCTCGCCCACTTCGCCCGCAAATTTGGCCTATCACTGAGAAGGTTCATCCTCGAGCTCCTCACGATGTTCGACCTTAAACTCCATTGCACAACTATCATATCATGTGGCCTACTACTAGGGCTTCCTGGGGGTTTCCTTGGATACGGTGAACTTCTTGAAGTTTTTCAACTTCAAGGTTCATGTGGTGGGGAAGGGCGACCCCTGACGGAGACCGCCTGCTATGCCATCTATATGCCTCCATCATCATGATGCCGCATTTGGAGATCCCCGACACCGTCAAGTTGTGGCAGCGCTCGTACTTCTATGTGCATAGCACCTCTGCCGTTGACCTCATCAAGGTGCCTATCTTCGCCACCGTCGCCTCCACCCGGAAGGCATGGACCGGATGGCCGCCCGTGTGGCAGTACTTATGGAGAAGGAGCGGGTCACTGCCCGGGACATCCTGCTGTCCTAGATGACAAGCCGCGTGCTTCCACTGCAGCAGCGGTCGCACAAGATGTGCCACTTATCTGGCTCCCTGGATCCCATGCGGGTGTCCCAGCTGGAGGTTCCATACGGGGCCCTTCAGGAGTGGCTTTCTACTATCTCGAAGGAGACGCTGGCGAAGGACTAGACCTTCTCCTTCTGGCCGTACCACCGCGGCCGGCTGCCGCCGAAGGTTAGCTTCTTTTCTTCTTCTTCGGGCAAACTTTTCCCGAGGTCTCTCTTCTTGTTTCTTATTTTCCCCTTGTTGAGTAGCTCTTTACGTAATAACTAACGGAGGATGGCATGGGGGACAACGAGCGTCCCCTCTTCTCGGCTAATTTCAAGCCGCAGAAGTACCCTCCACAGTAGCCGGAGCACTTCCCCACCCGGGCAGACGAGGGTTGCGAGTACCCACCTGGTGAGTATATTTTCCTTGTCTTTTTCTATGTTGCCCTTCTTTATTTGTATGTTTGATGCTCTGCTTGTGCCCTTGAGCATCCACGCACGGCGTGGATTCGGACCCGGCTAAGGTCGCCACATAGCGGGCTAGGGGGAAGTGGGCCGCCTCGGCCGGTACCGCTCCAGCTGGTGGAGGCTCGAAGAGGGCCAGCCGACCGAGGGCTGCTGCCGCCGTGCCAAGCATCGCCAGATATGTGCCTTTGCTCCTTTTCTGTTTGTGACTACATGCCTGTTGAAATGGATCGTATGGAAACCTAGAGGGGGGTGAATAGGTGCTAATTCAAATTTTAATGCTTTTTCAATTTTAGGCTTGACACAAAAGGTAAATTCTCTAGATATGCAATTACTAAGAATTTCCCTATATGCAAACCTAACTACGAGCAAGTAAAGGCAAGTAAGAGTGAGGAACAAGGAAACTGTAGTGGAGCACGTGGAGACAAAGGATTTGTTTTATCGCAGTTCCTTCCTTGTTAAGGGAAGTACATCTATGTTGGAGGGGTGGGCGGTACTAAGACCACCACGCCACAGTACGCCTCATCTCTCTGATGGATCTCGCCACCAAAGGCTTGATCCACCTTTCCAATATTGGTACCCTTTGAGGCGGGAACCGATGCCTTTACACAACTAGAGGGGTACAACTCCACAACCGAATTGGAGGCTCCCGTAATGACAACAAGTTGCCACAAGAAAAATGTTATCAATATCAAAACACTAGATCTAGATATTAACAAGAATACTAGATCGATAAATATCCAAGTGAATGGAGTGGAAGTGAAGCGCTTGATTCGTGATGTCGATGAATGAAGTCTCCTCCTTTAATTCCCCCAAAGATCGAAGTCTTCGGGTGGTTGAAGTGGGAGATCTTGAATGAGATATTTTGCAATAGACCAGTACCTTTTTGAATGAATCAAGAGGTCTGACAGGAGGGGTGATTGGGGCTTTTATACCACATGTCCAAACAGAGCCGTTGGTGAAGTATGGGTCTGGATTATCTGGTCCAAGTGAGGGCCGGATTATCCGATCAGGGGTAAAACTCCGCCCAGCCTCGGATTATCCGAGGAATAATCCGCCCCCACACAGAAGGTCATGCCGTGGCTCCCTTAGCAACTTCTCCCGGGGGGCAGATTATCCGGCCCCCTTTTTAGAGGGATTGTTTGTTTGCGGCCCGAAAGTTCGTGGGCGAGCGCATCGCGGTACCCAAGTTCCCTATAATTGCCGTGTTTCGTAAAGTTGGGTTGCCAACTGCTGAGAGGGTCCATTTTGAGGAAAACTCATCTCACCCCTGCCAAATTAAAACATTCCGTTAAACTGCCCCGTCTAGTACATGGTCGGGACCCACATGTCGGTCAACTGTCCGTGACGCGAGCGCCAATGCGGCAACCTCTTAGGCAAATCGAGAAACTAAGTGGATTGGATGCGTTGACCAACTTCACAAATCCATTCCCTCCTTTCCCCTAGCACCGGCGGCGTCGAAATCCACCCTCCAGGCAGAACGATCTCTTCGGACATTTGACTTCCAGCGCCAAGTTGTTGCGCCCAGTTGCTGCACCCATTCACTGATCCCGAGCTCCAATGGCGCATGCCATAGCCGTCGTTGCGAGGCTCTAGCCCGCCTCCACCGTCGACGAGCTGAGCAACTCGGAGGATGGCAGATCCTACTACCAAGGAAGAAGAAGTTCTGGCTACATGCGGGTGAGCTACCCTTCTCTTTGCTATTCACACTAATTATAACTGCTAGCTGGCTACTGAACCTAAAATTGCTTGTTAGCCCAACGCTGACAAACATATTTTGTCCATAGTTTTATGCCAAGTGGGATCTCCGCGGAACACCCTTACCTGGTTACGGTAGTCCTCTTCAGGTACGACTCTAAATCAGCAAGGGTGAAGGGCAAGTGGTATGGACACCATTGTATCACGATGGAAGAAGCGCCTTTGCAGATCTGCACTATCTCTGGTATGGTTGCTGCTCTGCGTAATCATGATGAAAATGGCAGAAGCAGACTACAAAGTTCAGCTTCATGGATGAACGTGGCATCATGGTTCCTCTAGCGTGTGACAGTCGGCTAATTGGGTTGATGAAAAGGTATGCTTTCGCTTGCATGTTTGAGCTGAATTGTGATGTACTGGATGTGAAAGCTACTGCAACTAGGAGTCGCCCTTCTATTCTTGGACAGGGTGGTCACTCGAACCCAATTAGCTCCTAGTAAGCAAAAGTCTTTTGGGGTTCGCATTTTTGTGCTGAATTGTAATTTTTGTTTTATTTACTCTGTAGATATTAGGAAGTTATGCAACATTCTTGTTTCTTTGACAGGAAGCACCGCAAGGTTAGAAACATGACTGCTGGGTCAGTCATTTTG
Source organism: Avena insularis (assembly GCA_023614405.1). Taxonomy (NCBI): domain Eukaryota; kingdom Viridiplantae; phylum Streptophyta; class Magnoliopsida; order Poales; family Poaceae; genus Avena; species Avena insularis. Next base: position 334,184,617 of record CM042696.1, read on the forward strand.
CTGCCAGAAGAAAATAAAAACGAGGGGAAAGATGATGTTGGACATGATTCTGGTGTTGACTGTCCCGACGATGCAGACCACGTGAAGCTAAGAAAATTGGCACCAAGGAAGAGGAAGAAGGCGGGAAATGAAGAAGCCAGTGGACATGAAGGCTTGGCACCTAGGCGGGGGAAGAAGGCTACCGGCAATGAAGATGCATAATAATGTTTTGAACTTGAACCTATATATATGTAATTCGGTTAAATTCTGGAGCTCTATGCGTGGAACTTGTCGGGCAAAACAATCTACACACATTCTCCGAGTAAAATGTACCATGACTTAGGGTTTGTAAACGCCCGAGTCAGTAGTTGAATCTAAAATTGTGATTGTGCCACTACTATCTGAAAACACGCAACACAGGTTCCACGATTGCCGAGAGGTAGGAGGTCTCCAAATTCGATGGAATGTAAGTCGCACAGAAATAAATTATTTAAGCTGCTACACTCCATGAAACAACAACTTGTTTCAACTACTGCACTTGCTTCCACTTTATAAATTGTGGTGGTGCCATTTGCATGCGGCACAATCCATGTAGATTACGTTTAAGCAAACCACCAATGTCAGAGTACCACCATCATCAGACAAAAGGATGTGATGCAGGGTTAAGACAGATTAATGGGCGACCAATTTTTTTCTCCCAGGACTCTGGGACCACTAGTTCAGACTGCTAGTATGTACAAGTACTACTATTACAACTTAAAAAAGTATGGAGCTCAAGCTAAATAGAACTAATTATCACACATCTCCTTGATCTTCCTAATCTTAGCCCGATGCGCATCTTCCCGCGAGAGCAAGGGTCGAATCATCTGCTCCTTCCTTTTAGCATCTTCCTTGCACAGCTTCAATTGTTTTTCTGCATTTATCCGCATGCACTTGTCAATACTCATAGTTGTGAACTGCAGGACTTTGGCCTGGTGAAGATCATTCCTTGCTTGAGTCAGTTCTTGCTCTGCTTTAGCCTTTAGGGCCAACGCCATGTCCCTCTCCTTCTTGACTTTGCTAACCTTATCTTGCACCCTCCTGAGATCTCGGTTAAGCTTGGTCGTGTCAACTGGGTCCCATAGCTTCATCTCAACACTGTCAAGAAGTGAGCTGACTACGGATTCTTTCAAATCAACGGTCATATCCCATAGTTTGTCCAGCGTTTTCTTCATCGATTTGGGCCACTCAGGGTCTACCCATTTGACAACCCCGCAACTTCTGTCTTGCATCATTGCATGATGTCCTTGACACCGTAAAAACCTCCTGCCTGTGTTTCGTCCTTCGAATGCTACAAAGTTAGCAGGAACATATCCATGTTTACATAGCGTAGGATTGTCTTCATCCACTAAACCATGATAGTTGGAGTCGTACATCGTCTGTTTGGCCTAACACATCATACGCGCATGAGCAAACATAGTAGATCTAGCTCAAAATAGATAATTGGCCACAGATGATAGAGATAGAAATGACACTACTCACATCGAAATCACCGTCCCTGTCGTCACGACGCATTTCCTTGCCGTATCCCCTTGAACCCATGGCGAGAGGAGAGGGGGTGGGGGTGGCTGCGGGGGAGATAGCTAGAGGTGCCATCTTCTTGTGGCTACGGTAGGATGGGAGAGAAGTGGGGAAAGTGGCTTCGAGGGGAAGGAAGGGAAGTACGGGGAGGAAGACAAGTAAAGGGGACGTGACACTGGCATATGGCCCACGGAACTCGTGAGTCGTGACACTCGCAGAAGGGGAGCTACCGGTGTTGCCAGTTTGTCCAGAGCAAGCGGGGAGTAAGCATGGCCAATCATGTCGTAGAACATCCTACTCGCGGATAGCTCTTACAAAGACCATCCCAATCGTCCAAGCGCCTCGATCGAACGGTACGTAACAATCGTCATGCAAAACAACAGTGTTAGGGCGTGCCTTCTATAAGACTCGATCTAACGGCCACCATTGAGGGGCTACGGTTAGAGTTATCCTAAGGTTAGGATCCATATGTGGTTTATGAGAAGAACACGCATGCAATGACATTGGTGTATCCATATGTGGTTTGAGAAAGAACACACATGCAATGAACACTTGTGGATCCATATGTGGTCTGTGAAAAGAACACACATGCACTGAACTCTGGTGGATCCACATGTGGTTTGTGAAAAGAACAGACATGCAATTACTCTAGCTCTGGTTAATGAAAAGAACACACATTTCAATGACACTGGTGGATCCATATGTGGTTTGTGAGAAGAACTCACATGCAATGACTCTAGCTGTTTCCATATGTGGTTCATGAAGAGAAGACACATCCAGTGACACTGGTGGATCCATTTATGCTCTATGAAAAGAACACACATGCTCACGTGGATTATGAAAAGAACAGACATTCACTGACTCTAGTTATGGTTCATGAAAAGAACACACATGCAATGAATCTAGTGGATCCATGTGTGGTTCATGAAAGAACACACATGCAATGTCTCTGGTGGATCCATATGTGGTTTGTGATAAGAAAAGACATGCAAAGACTCTAGTGGATCCATATGTGGTTTGTGAAAAGAACACACATTCAATGACTCTAGATGTGGTTAGTGAAAAGAACACACATGCAATGACACTAGGGGATCATCATGTGGTTTATGAAAAGAATAGACATTCACTAACTCTGGTGGATCTAGTTGTGGTATGTGAGAAGAACACACATGCAATGACTCTAGTGGATCCTTATGAAGTTTGTGAGAAGAACAGACACGCAATGACTCTAGTCGATTTATATGTGGTTTGTGAAAAGAACACACATACAATGACTCTAGCTATGGTTTATTAAAAGAACACACATGCAATGAACTCTAGTGCATCCATATGTGGTTTGTGAGAAGAACATACATGCAATGACACTGGTGGATCCATATGGGGTTTGTGAGAAGAACATACATGCAATGACACTGGTGGATCCATATGTGGTTTGTGAGAAGAACAGACATGCAATGAACTCTGGTGGATCCATATGCGGTTTGTGAGAAGAACAGAAATGCAATGACACTAGTGGATCCATGTGTGGTTCATGAAAAGAACACACATGCAACGACTCTGGTGGATCCACATGTGGTTTGTGAGAAGAACACACATGCAATGACACTAGTGGATCCACATGTGGCTTGTGAAAATAACACACATGCAATGACACTAGTGGATCCATATGTAGTTTGTGACAATAACACACATGTAGTGACTCTAGGTGTGGTTTATGAAAATAACACACATGCAATGACACTAGGGGATCCATATGTGGTTAATGAAAAGAACACACATGCAATGACACTAGTGGATCCACATATGGTTTGTGAAAATAACACACATGCAATGACTATAGCTGTTGTTAATGAAAAGAACACACATGGAATGAACTCTGGTGGATCGATATGTGGTTTTTGAAAAGAACACACATTTCAATGACACTGGTGGATCCATATGTGCTTTGTGAAAATAACACACATGCAATGACTCTGGTGGATCCACATGTGGTTTGTGAGAAGAACAGACATGCAATGACACTGGTGGATCCAGATGTGGTTTGTGAAAAGAACACACATTCAATGACACTGATGGATCCATGTGTGGTTTGTGACAATAACACACATGCAGTGACTCTAGGTGTAGTTTACTGAAAGAACTCACATGCAATGACTCTGGGGGATCCATATGTGGTTTTTGAAATGAACACACATGAAGTGACACTGGGGATCCATATGTGGTTTGTGAAAAGAACACACAATTCAATAGAACAGGTGGATCCATATGTGGTTTGTGAAAAGAACATACATGCAATGACTCTGGCTATTGTTAATGAAAAGAAAACACATGCAATGAAACTGGTGGATCCATATGTGTTTTGTGAAAAGAACAGAGATCCAATGACTATAGTTGTGGTTTGTGAGAACAAGACACATGTAGTGACACTAGTGGATCCATATGTGGTTCATGAAAAGAACACACATGCAATGACACTAGTTGTGGTTTATTAACATAACACACATGCAATGACATTGGTGGATCCATGTGGTTTGTGAAAATAACAGACATGCAATGAACACTGGTGGATCCATCAGTGGTTTGTGATAAGAACAGACATGCAATGACACTGGTGGATCCATGTGTGGTTCATGAACAGAACACACATGCAATGACTCTGGTGGAATCACATGTGGTTTGTGAGGACACACATGCAATGACACTGGTGGATCCACATGTGGTTTGTGAAAAGAACACACATCCAATGACACTAGTGGACCCATATGTGGTTTGTGCAATAACACACATGCAGTAACTCTAGGTGTGGTTTATTAAAAGAACACACATGCAATGACATTGGTGGATCCATGTGGTTTGTGAAAATAACAGACATGCAATGAACTTTGGTGGATCCATATGTGGTTTCTGAGAAGATTAGACATGCAATGACTCTAGTTGTGGTTAATTAAAAGAACACACATGAAGTGACACTAGGGGATCCATATGTGGTTAATGAAAAGAACACACATGCAATGACTCTAGTGGATCCACATGTGGTTCATGAAAAGAACACACATGCAATATGTGGTTAATGAAAAGAACACACATGAAGTGACACTGGTGGATCCATATGTAGTCCATGAAAAGAACACGCATGCAATGACACCAGCTGTGGTTTATGAAAAGAACACAAATGCAATGACATTAGTGGATCCATGTGGTTTGTAACAATAACAGACATGCAATGAACAATGGTGGATCCATATGTGGTTTGGGAGAAGAACACATATGCAATGACTCTAGTTGTGGTTATTAAAAGAACACACATGCAATGACATTGGTGGATCCATGTGGTTTGTGAAAATAACAGACATGCAATGAACTCTAGTGGATCCATATGTAGTTTGTGAGAAGAACAGACATGCAATGACTCTAGTTGTGGTTAATGAAAAGAACACACAACCAATGACACTAGGCATCCATATATGGTTAATGAAAAGAACACACATGTAATGACTCTTATGGATCAATATGTGGTTTGTGAAAAGAAGACACATGAAATGACTCTGGTGGATCCACATGTGGTTTGTGAGAAGAACATACATGCAATGACACTGGTGGATCCATATGTGGTTTGTGAAAAGAACACACATTTCAATGACATTGGTGGATCCATATGTGGTTTGTGAAATGAACACACATGTAATGACTCTGGTGGATCCACATGTGGTTTGTGAGAAGAATAGACATGCAATGACACTAGGAGATCCATATGTGGTTTGTGAAAAGAACACATATTCAATGACACTGGTGGATCCATGTGTGGTTTGTGACAATAACACACATGTAGTGACTCTAGCTGTGGTTTATTGAAAGAACACACATTGAATGACAATGGTGGATCCATATGTTGTTTGTGACAATAACACACATGAAGTGACTCTAGCTGTGGTTTATTAAAAGAACACACATGCAATGACATTAGTGGATCCATATGTTGTTTGTGAAAATAACAGACATGCAATGAACTCGTGTGGATCCATATGTGCTTTGTGAGAAGAATAGACATACAATGACTCTAGTTGTGCTTAATGAAAGGAACACACATGCAATGACACTAGGGGATCCATATGTGGTTTGTGAAAAGAACAGACATGCAATGACACTGGTGGATCCATATGTGCTTAATGAAAAGAACACACATGCAATGACATTGGTGGATCCACGTGTGGTTTGTGAAAAGAACACACATGCAATGACTCTAGCTGTTGTTAATGAAAAGAACAGACATGCAATGAACTCTGGTGGATCCATATGTGGTTTGTGAAAAGACCAAACATGCAATGAACTCTTGTGGATCCATATGTGGTTTGTGAAAAGAACACACATGCAATGACTCTAGTTGTGGTTAATGAAAAGAACACACATGCAATGACACTAGGGGATCATCATGTGGTGTATGAAAAGAATAGACATTCACTAACTCTGGTGGATCCAGTTGTGGTATGTGAGAAGAACACACATGCAATGACTCTAGTGGATCCTTATGTGGTTTGTGAGAAGAACAGACATGCAATGACTCTAGTGGATTTATATGTGGTTTGTGAAAAGAACACACATACAATGACTCTAGCTGTGGTTTATTAAAAGAACACACATGCAATGAACTCTAGTGCATCCATATGTGGTTTGTGAGAAGAACATACATTCAATGACATTGGTGGATCCATGTGTGGTTTGTGAGAAGAACAGACATGCAATGACACTGGTGGATCCATATGTGGTTTGTGAGAAGAACAGACATGCAATGAACTCTGGTGGATCCATATGCGGTTTGTGAGAAGAACAGAAATGCAATGACACTAGTGGATCCATGTGTGGTTCATGAAATGAACACACATGCAATGACTCTGGTGGATCCAGATGTGGTTTGTGAGAAGAACACACATGCAATGACACTGGTGGATCCACTTGTGGCTTGTGAAAAGAACACACATGCAATGACACTAGTGGATCCATATGTAGTTTGTGACAATAACACACATGTAGTGACTCTAGGTGTGGTTTCTGAAAAGAACACACATGCAATGACACTAGGGGATCCATATGTGGTTAATGAAAAGAACACACATGCAATGACACTAGTGGATCCACATATGGTTTTTTAAAATAACACACATGCAATGACTCTAGCTGTTGGTAATGAAAAGAACACACATGCAATGAACTCTGGTGGATCCATATGTGGTTTGTGAAAAGAACACACATTTCAATGACACTGGTGGATCCATATGTGCTTTGTGAAAATAACACACATGCAATGACTCTGGTGGATCCACATGTGGTTTGTGAGAAGAACAGACATGCAATGACACTAGTGGATCCAGATGTGGTTTGTGAAAAGAACACACATTCAATGACACTGGTGGATCCATGTGTGGTTTGTGACAATAACACACATGCAGTGACTCTAGGTGTAGTTTATTGAAAGAACTCACATGCAATGACTCTGGGGGATCCATATGGGGTTTTTGAAAAGAACACACATGAAGTGACACTGGGGGATCCATATGTGGTTTGTGAAAAGAACACGCAATTCAATAGAATAGGTGGATCCATATGTGGTTTGTGAAAAGAACATACATGCAATGACTCTAGCTATTGTTAATGAAAAGAAAACACATGCAATGAAACTGGTGGATCCATATGTGTTTTGTGAAAAGAACAGAGATCCAATGACTATAGTTGTGGTTTGTGAGAACAAGACACATGCAGTGACACTAGTGGATCCATATGTGATTCATGAAAAGAACACACATGCAATGACACTAGTTGTGGTTTATTAACAGAACACACATGCAATGACATTGGTGGATCCATGTGGTTTATGAAAATAACAGACATGCAATGACACTGGTGGATCCAGATGTGGTTTGTGAAAAGAACACACATTCAATGACACTGATGGATCCATGTGTTGTTTGTGACAATAACACACATGCAGTGACTCTATGTGTAGTTTATTGAAAGAACTGACATGCAATGACTCTGGGGGATCCATATGTGGTTTTTGAAATGAACACACATGAAGTGACACTGGGGGATCCATATGTGGTTTGTGAAAAGAACACACAATTCAATAGAACAGGTGGATCCATATGTGGTTTGTGAAAAGAACATACATGCAATGACTCTAGCTATTGTTAATGAAAAGAAAACACATGCAATGAAACTGGTGGATCCATATGTGTTTTGTGAAAAGAACAGAGATCCAATGACTATAGTTGTGGTTTGTGAGAACAAGACACATGCAGTGACACTAGTGGATCCATATGTGATTCATGAAAAGAACACACATGCAATGACACTAGTTGTGGTTTATTAACAGAACACACATGCAATGACATTGGTGGATCCATGTGGTTTATGAAAATAACAGACATGCAATGAACACTGGTGGATCCATCTGTGGTTTGTGAGAAGAACAGACATGCAATGACACTAGTGGATCCATGTGTGGTTCATGAAAAGAACACACATGCAATGACTCTGGTGGATCCACATGTGGTTTGTGAGGACACACATGCAATGACACTGGTGGATCCACATGTGGTTTGTGAAAAGAACACACATCCAATGACACTAGTGGACCCATATGTGGTTTGTGCAATAACACACATGCAGTAACTCTAGGTGTGGTTTATTAAAAGAACACACATGCAATGACATTGGTGGATCCATGTGGTTTGTGAAAATAACAGACATGCAATGAACTCTGGTGGATCGATATGTGCTTTCTGAGAAGATCAGACATGCAATGACTCTAGTTGTGGTTAATTAAAAGAACACACATGCAGTGACACTAGGGGATCCATATGTGGTTAATGAAAAGAACACACATGCAATGACTCTAGTGGATCCACATGTGGTTCATGAAAAGAACACACATGCAATGACTCTGGTGGATCCACATGTGGTTTGTGAAAAGAACACACATGCAATGACACTGGTGGATCCATATGTGGTTTGTGACAATAACACACATGTAGTGACTCTAGTTGTGGTTTATTAAAAGAACACACATGCAATGACATTGGTGGATCCATGTGGTTTGTGAAAATAATAGGAATCCAATGAACTCTAGTGGATCCATATGTGGTTTGTGAGAAGAACAAACATGCAATGACTCTAGTTGTGGTTACTGAAAAGAACACACATGTAATGACACTAGGGGATCCATATGTGGTTAATGAAAAGAATTCACATGCAGTGACACTGGTGGATCCATATGTAGTTCACGAAAAGAACACGCATGCCATGACACCAGCTGTGGTTTATTAAAAGAACACATATTCAATGACATTAGTGGATCCATGTGGTTTGTAAAAATAACAGACATGCAATGAACAATGGTGGATCCATATGTGGTTTGGGAGAAGAACACACATGCAATGACTCTAGTTGTGGTTATTAAAAGAACACACATGCAATGACATTGGTGGATCCATGTGGTTTGTGAAAATAACAGCCATGCAATGAACTCTAGTGGATCCATATGTGGTTTGTGAGAAGAACAGACATGCAATGACTCTAGTTGTGGTTAATGAAAAGAACACACAACCAATGACACTAGGGGATCCATATATGGTTAATGAAAAGAACACACATGCAATGACTCTTGTGGATCAATATGTGGTTTGTGAAAAGAACACACATCTAATGACTCTGGTGGATCCACATGTGGTTTGTGAGAAGAACAGACATGCAATGACACTGCTAGATCCATATGTGGTTCGTGAAAAGAACACACATTTCAATGACATTGGTGGATCCATATGTGGTTTGTGAAATGAACACACATGCAATGACTCTGGTGGATCCACATGTGGTTTGTGAGAATAATAGATATGCAATGACACTAGGGGATCCATATGTGGTTTGTGAAAAGAACACATATTCAATGACACTGGTGGATCCATGTGTGGTTTGTGACAATAACACACATGTAGTGACTCTAGCTGTGGTTTATTGAAAGAACACACATTGAATGACAATGGTGGATCCATATGTTGTTTGTGAAAATAACACACATGAAGTGACTCTAGCTGTGGTTTATTAAAAGAACACACATGCAATGACATTGGTGGATCCATGTGATTTGTGAAAATAACAGACATGCAATGAACTCTGGTGGATCCATATGTGCTTTGTGAGAAGAACAGACATACAATGACTCTAGTTGTGCTTAATGAAAGGAACACACATGCAATGACACTAGGGGATCCATATGTGCTTAATGAAAAGAACACACATGAAATGACTCTGGGGGATCCATATGTGGTTTGTGAAAACAACACACATGCAGTGACACTAGGGGATCCATATGTGGTTTCTGAAAAGAACACACATTTCAATGGCACAGGTTGATCCATATGTGGTTTGTGAAAAGAACATACATGCAATGACTCTAGCTGTTGTTAACCAAAAGAACACACATGTAGTGACTCTGGTGGATCCATATGTGGTTTGTGAAAAGAACAGACGTGCAATGACTCTAGGTGTTGTTAATGAAAATAACAGACATGCAATGACACTTGTGGATCCATATGTGGTTTGTGAAAAGAACACACATGCAATGATCTGGTGGATCCATGTGTGGTTTGTGACAAGAATAGACATGCAATGACATTGGTGGATCCATGTGGTTTGTGACAATAACACACATCCAGTGACACTTGTGGATCCATGTGGTTTATGACAATAACACACATCTAGTAACTCTACCTGTGGTTTGTGAAAACAACACACATGCAAGGAACTCTGGGGGATCCACATGTGGTTTGTGAAAACAACACACATGCAGTGACTCTGGTGGATCCACATGTGGTTTGTGAAAATAACTCACATGCAATGACACTGGTGTATCCATATGTGGTTAATGAAAAGAACAGACATGCCATTAACTCTGGTGGATCCACATGTGGTTTGTGAAAAGAACACACATGCAGTGACTCTAGCTGTGGTTAATGAAAAGAACACATATGCAATGACACTAGGGGATCTATCCGTGGTTCGTGAAGAGAACACACATGCAGTGACACTGGTGGATCCATATGTGGTTTGTGAAAAGAACACACATGCAGTGACACTGGTGGATCCATATGTGGTTTATAAAAGGAACACACATACAATGAATCTGGTGGATCTATATGTGGTTTGTGAAAAGAATAGACATGCAATGACTCTAGCTATGGTTAATGAATAGAATAGACATGCAATGACACTGGTGGATCCATATGTGGTTTGTGAAAAGAACACATATGCAATGACTCTGGTGGATCCATCTGTGGTTTGTGAGAAGAACACACATGCAATGACACTGGTGTATCCATATGTGGTTAATGAAAAGAATAGACATGCAATGAACTCTGCTGGATCCATATGAGGTTTGTGAAAAGAACACACATGTAGTGACTCTAGTTGTGCTTAATGAAAAGAACACACATGCAATGACACTAGGGGATCCATATGTGGTTTGTGAAGAGAACACACATGCAATGACACTGGTGGATCCATATGCACTACAAGGAATCTGGCTATGTATGACCCTCTATTTTCGTCACAGGATCGTCAGAATAGTCTGTTTATGACGATTCTATGACGATTTTGAGATCGTCGAAAGTTGGGCGTCGTAAATGAACTATAACAATGTTTTTTGCAAAATCGTCATAACCGTCTATGACGATATTGGATCGACATAACCGTTATGACGATCTAATATCTTCATGAGCCATCTAGCCAGGCCAGGTCAGATCCTACATGGCTGATCCGACGTGGCAAAATTATGACGAAACTAGATCGTCGTAATGTGAATTCAGCCCAGTCCATTTCAGTATTCTATATGGGATGATCCCAACAAATGAGCCTTTTACTAATTGGGCCTTGGCCTTTTTTGAGCCCTTTTTCGTTTATGCCCAGGCAGTTTTATAATTCATTGCAATATTGGGCTTTGGCCTTTTTCCGTTTATTTAATTTTTAGGCTTCATCCTTTCCATGGTCTGTTTCTTTTTCTTTCAGTCCATTTAGTCTATGTGCTTCGGCCTTTTTTAGCTAAAATGTACACTGATCAAATGTGTTTTTGGGCTGTTCTAGACCGTTTAAGAGCCGATGTACAATACATTTCAATGGTACAGTAGTACATAAGCCAAGCAGGCAGAATAATATAAAGCAACAAAGCATTTCACTCGTGCATCTAAACATGTAACCAAACATATGTATCATCTACTGATAATCAACATAATTAACAAGGATTTCAAAAACGAATCACACCAATCACACCTAGAAAGTAGAGTAGACAAGGTCAGTCGGCAATGCTGTCAGCACCCACCCCCCCGACCCGATCCAAGGGGCGTTGCTGCTGCTCCTCCATGCTGTGAACCACCACTGTTGGTTGCCACTGCGGGGCGCTACTCCTTATATATGTTTGGTTCTAGCACAAAATCACATGACAATTAATAAAATTGGAAAACAGATTCTTAATAAGCATCAAAGTAGATACTAGTTACTTTATAAGCATTGATTTGCAAAAGAACAAGCACTACTCAATATCTGATTTCATTGTGCGTAATAGAATGATGCAATGGAACTACCACAATCCCTATTCATGCAAAAAGTGTACAATAAATTCTCAGATGATATTGGTAAGGTACATTCTCACAGCAACACAAGCTCAAAATTAATAGAGATAGTCATCATGGGTACAAGCAAAGCAATTTACCATCACGTATGAATAACTAATGCACTCGTACTTTCAAATTTTCTTGACAACAAAAGCATACATTTCAGATCCTTTCACAACACAGTTAACAGATTGCTCTATATATGACCAGGAGCATGCTAACCTGTAGAGACCTCAAACCAGTAAATGAAGAGAACATAACTTCACATGTCTTCCCAGTCCATGCCGACCGACCATAGGTACAGCTCCGCGGCCTTGGACTGCATGCAGTAAAACCTGAGAAACCAAATTTGATCTTAGATATGGAAGGACCTGGGGTACCAAATTAATCTCAGAAATAAAGGTAGGAGAATGTTTCTATTTGATAGGAGTAGTTTCTATTTAAGCTATGTGCATTTCCGCCCAGGAGAGTACTTTCTATTAGGTAGCAATAGTTTCTATTTAAAACAAATATTTGTGTCATAAGGCATAAGCTAGAGTACATTATTTGGCTGAACCTACTGACCCAGTTCAGATCAGTACAAGCTATGATCCATACTGAGGAAAATATGGAACCAACAAATTGCAGATCGGTTTGGTTCTCCATGTCATACGTTTATTCCTGAAAACCATTTGCTACTATAGTCTTCGATGGAGTACAAAAACATGGAATAAAGAAAAGGGAGCTTACCTAACAAAGACCCTAACAAAGATAATTATCCCTGGAAAATCCATCCTATATCCATCTACCAGCCAGTAGCCATGGCGCTGCTATGGAGAAGAACAAAAATATCAAGGATAAACAACTAGCTGTAGTAAAACTAGTTGCACAAGTAATACACAATGAATTTAGACCATCGGTAGATTTAGTAAACTAGCTAACCACATAATTGCACAAGATTTAATTACCATAGAACTATAAAATGCAGCACGACTTATGAAATTCAGAAACCAAGCTTGATAAACTACAGTGTATAGATATAGTTAAGCATCTACATACACACAATTCAGTTACTTTGAGCACCCACTAACATCTGAAGCAAGAAGACACAAATAATTTCCATAACTATCAATTTGAGCGCCCAAATACTAACACCCTAATTGACTTCCAGAACTATCAAATCCTAAGCCCAATTAAGAACAAAACTATCTCTTCCAACAAAAAAAACAGTTCATCCATCTAATTAACTAGCCCCCAATATGTACATGTTCAACAAATTCATGACTTGACATTGAATTAGATGAATACATGCAGGTAAGTCCCTGGTACAGCTACCTATAACTTTCACAATAACCTAACGAGGTTTCTGCTACGAACAATGGGGATAGAGAGATGGTCCTACGAAAATAAATACCAACCATGCTTCAGGATCGATCAAGAGCAAGATGGAGGAGTACGAAGGAGTAGTGGTAGTACCTGATTCGGTCCAAGTAGAGGAGGAGGGTGGTGATGGAGCGCATCCTGAGGGCACCGAGGGACATGGTTCCATCATGCTTGGGGTACTAATTGTAGGTTTGGTAGAGGTGCTTGATGTCCTGGTCGTGCTCGCCGGTGACCATGTCGTGGAAGGCCTTGTAGTGCCTAAGGAAGTAGTGGAGGACCTTCAAACATGTACTGATCTGAACTGGGTACCAACAATCATTAAAGATGGACAATGGTGGAATAACAAGGTCGTGACACACTGTACATGGGTTCATGCAACATCAGAGGACTCACCAACGAGAGTGGCGTATGGGGTTTCCGCATATGTGGGGGCGGAGACAGTGACACCAACGAGGATCCACGTGCGCTTGATCTCTAGGTTGTGCATGGCCTCCAGGCGCCGCTCCTCTAGCCGACCCACTTCGGCATCGGCGGCAGGTCGTGGTGCAAAGGAGCCCCGTCCTCCTCTGTATTGGGCATGGCGGCGCGGTGGTGCGGGATGCTGAATGGAACGGATGGGGCTTAGCGCCGGGGTACGGGTCTATCCGCAGCTGGATCTCGTCGAAGGTCGATGCGTTCCTACGACCCTCGAAAGAACACCGAATTGGTCATGAAGGAGTAGATTCATTCGAATAGCAGAGGGCACGAATTGGGCCAAGAGACCTAGAGGTTCAGACAGGGTTTACCTCGATCACAGCGGTCTGGAGCCATACATCGGGTTCGCTATCACGCGAAGGGGAGCAGGTGATGCCCGGGTTATTCTCACGATAGCCGAGTGGGGTCTGGTTCGATTTCAAGAGAGATGGGGTGGCATCGCAAAGGAATTCTGGGGAGAGGGCGGCGATGGGAAGGCGGGTGGAGAACAGGGAGAGGGCGACGACGGCAAGGCGGGAAGAAGGAGATGGGAGGATCGTATCGAGCTGGAGGCGATGCTCGTGGGTGGGTAGGAAGGGAGACGGAGGGGCACTCCTGGCTGTGCGACGGGGTAGGTGGGATGCGGTTGACCTAACGTGCACGCCTAGGGTTAGAAATAGAATTTGACAAAACTATCCCTGGATATTTCGGCAGAGCAGTTGGGATTTCTGGGGGCATGTAGGTCATTTTCCGTCCAAAGTGGGGGACCGGTATACGTTGGATCTATATCGTCGAACATGGATAGCCGGTTGAGCTCTTCATTTGCAGAGTGATCCGTGGGTAGCCTGATCCTTTGATTTGATTGGCTAGCTCTATGCTACGGGGCTAATAGGTTTATTGTCATCAAATTTGTAGTATAGTTTGTAATAATGCCTCCAAATTATACACACATGTGTATCTTGGGATGGCAAACAATATTGTAGGATGAAGTTTTCCTTTTCATAGCACAAAAATACCATTTTTTATTTTCCGAGTGCCAAAACTAGGGCATTTTGTGAAGAAACCACCAAATGAAAGTTTCAAAATGCTACCACCCTATTTAAAAAAAATACTAGACCGCCTTATATGAATAGTGTCCCAACCAGGGATTTTAAAACCTTTTTGTCCACCCCTGATGAAAATGACAAATGTGTGCAGAAGCGGTAAGAAGTGGGTCTAGTTTGAACAATAGGTACATGATCTAATGCTCGTGATTTTTTGAAAAAAATCATTTTTAGGATCACAATATGATGTTTCTTTAGAGATCCAATGCAAGTTTAGAGAGACGCATCTCCTATCTTCATGCCCGTCATTTTGGCCATAGTTTAAAACGAGAAAATTTTGAAACAAACGTAAGAAATTCAAAAACGGTCCGAACAATGTAAATCCTTCGCGTGGTCTCATATTATGTGACATAGTTGCAAGGAAAAATACCAAACCTGGTATGTTGATTGCATCTCGAAAAAACCTTCACAGAAATTACCTATCATGTTCGAGGTTGCATGCCTTTCAAGCCAAACGCCCAATGTTACGGCCAAAATCGCGACATAGTTTGTGATAATATGCCCATATTGTGCACGCATGTGCATTTTGGGACGGCAAACAATGTTGCAGAAGGAAGTTTTCCTTTTTGTCGCATGAAATGCCATTTTCTATTTTTCGAGTGCCAAAATCGAGGCGTTTTGTGAAGCAACACCAAATGTTGAATTCAAAAATGCTACCACCCCATTTTCAAAAATACTAGACCACCTTACATGAACAATTTCCCAACCGGGGATTTAAAAACCTTTTCGTCCATCCCTAGTGAAAAAGACAAATGTTTGCCGAATTGGTAGGAACTAGGTCCGGTTTGAACTATAGGTACATGATCTATTGCTCGTGATTTTTTGCAAAAATCATTTTTAGCCTCATAATATGATGTTTGTTCATAGATCCAATGCAAGTTTAGCGAGGCTCATCCCCTATCTTCATGCCTACCGTTTTGGCAATAGTTTGAACCAAGAAATTTTTGAAACGGACATAAGAAATTCAAAAACGGTCCGGACAATGTAAATCCTTCGCGTGGTGTCATACTATGTGACATAGTTGCAAGGAAATATATCAAACCTGGTATATTGATTGCATCTCAAAAAAAACTTCATAGAAATGACCTATCATGTTCGAGGTTTCATGGCTTTCAAGCTAAATGCCCAATGTTATGACCAAAATCATGACATAGTTTGTGATAATGTGCCCGTATTGTGCACTCATGTGCATTTTGCGACGGAAAACAATGTTGCAGGAGGAATTTTTCCTTTTTTTCACACGAAAAGCCATTTTTTCTTTTTCGAGTGCCAAAATCGAGGCATTTTGTGAAGCAACACGAAATGTTCAATTCAAAAATGCTACCACTGTATTTTTAAAATATACTAGACCACCTTACATGAATAATGTCCCAACCGGGGATTTTAAAACCTTTTCTTCCACCCCTGGTGAAAAAGACAAATGTCTGCCGAATCGGTAGGAAGTGGGTCCGGTTTAAACTATAAGTACATGATCTAATTCTCGTGATTTTTTGAAAAAAATCATTTTTGGGCTCACAATATGATGTTTCTTCAGACATCCAATGCAAGTTTAGCAAGTCTCATCCCCTATCTTCATGCCCGCCATTTTGGTCATAGTTTGAAATAGGAAATTTTTGAAACGGACATAAGAAATTCAAAAATAGTCCGAACAATGTAAATCCTTCACGTGTTGTCATATTATGTGATATAGTTGTAAGGAAAAATACCAAACTTGGTTAATTGATTGCATCTCGAAAAAACCTTCCCATTAATGAACTATCATGTTCGAGGTTTTATGGCTTTCGGGTCAAACGACGAGTGTCATGGCTATAATAACGACATAGTTTGTGATAATATACCCATATTTTGCATGCATATGCATATTGGGACGGCGAACAATGTTGCAGGAGGAAGTTTTCCTTTTCGTTGCACAAAAAGCATTTTCTATTTTTCGAGTGGCAAAATCGGGGCGTTTTGTGAAGCAACACCAAATGTTTAATTAAAAAATGCTACCACCCAATTTTTCAAAAATACTAGGCCACCTTTCTTGCACAATGTCCCAACCAGGGTATCTCAAACGAGAATATCATTTTGTGGCCCGAAAGTTGGGGTGTCTAGGCAACGCGGTACCCAAGTTCCCTGAAATCAGCACGGATGACTACAGTTGGTGTGCTAAATACTCAGAGGGTCTTTTTCGGCACGAATTCAATTTTACATTTCAATACAAAAAATTAGGCTAACGGTCGTCAAGTTGGTCCCCCTGTCTGTTCTCGCCGTTATGTTGCTCCCGTCGCTTAGGTGGGGTGGCTGTCACGTAGGCTTGCAGCGTTGGCACAGTGGATAGGACAACACCCCCTGCCCAGTGCATTGACGTGACAAAACAGGGCAAATGTATTGACGTTATAATTATTTTTTGTTTACTCAGAAGCTGGAACGGCCACCACCACGCGTCTCTCCTTGGACTTCCGTCCTCATCGTTAACCACTACCTTAAAAGCGCATTGATGGTTCCACCGTTCCCCTGCCTCGCAGAAACCACTCTTCTTCTTCCTGTCATCAGTCTTCTTCCCATCTTCTCCCTGCCGTCATGGAAGGTCGTCGCACTCTAGAGACAAGCTTCGCTACCCATGACAATAAGAAGATAGATGTTGTCTACACCAACGAGGAGGATACAGTGGTGTGTGTCCTAGGGATGTACAAGGGTTGGCTTGGGATAGACGAGGACAAGTTTGTGGGATTGGACCTCGAGTACACCCCGGAGCACCCATATGAAGGGAGTGAAATCGTCGTCATTCAACTGGTCATTAGGAAACACGTCCTCGTCTACCACCTCTCCCAGTTTGTAGGTCTGCTCTCTGTAGCTAACCGCTTTTAGGGTTTTCTCCTCTTGTTCTTTATCCATTTGCTCATCTTGCAACTACTAGATTTTATTTAGGACCAAATAAATTATGACAAGACAATGTTGAGAGTCTTGATCTTGCATTTCTTAAACTTTTCAAAACTATATTCATATGATGATCTTGCATTGACAAAATATTTGTAGTTACAAATTTTGGTGATGACAAACTACATACTTTCAGGACTGACAGGAATTGTCCGGCGATGCGCCAGTTCCTTGTAGAAAAGGGAATTGTTTTCTGCACTGTCAACAAAACAACTGATTTTTCGAAATTTTATCAAGAGGGAATTATAATTCCTACGCACAACTGGATTGATATTCGGAGTCTTGTCAAGATCCTAGGGGGCTCGAGGAAGGATGGAATGGCATCACTCGCAACTAGAATCCTTGATGAGTCGTACGAAAAAATGAAGGAAGATTTCCCTATGGATAGGCACGATTTCTGGGACGAGTGGCCATTGTCTGATATAAACCTAAAGTATGCAGCCATAGATGCTTACGTGACCTACCAGCTGTACAAGAAGATCCATTTTTTCTACGTTACCTTGTGTTTTGCCCTTTTTGCAAGAGGGAAGACGAGCTTAGGGGAGCCCTTTGTAGAAAATGCAGAATAGCTAAGTTTGAAGCTGTATATGCAAAGAAAATGGCTGCATCTAAAGCAGCTGACAGAGAGACTGCAGAAGCAGCTAAAAGAGAGCTTGTAGATGAAGCTGAAGCAGCTGACAAAGAGGCTACAGCTGAAGCAGCAAACAGAAAGGCAACATCTTCTAGCGGCAACAATCAGGCCTGTGATGCACCACTAATTGTGCCGCAGGACGCTGAAGATAGGGAAGCATTTCGTGAGTTGTGGAGTACCTGGAATGGTTGTAGTTGGTCACCTGGGAATGATGGCAAGTGCCTCAAGTGGTCTGATGAGAAGTGAATTAAATTTTACTTGTCAGTGTTATGTTTCTGTTTTGTGGAACTCAGTTAGCTTGTCAAGATGTCTAGCGCCTCAAGTGATAGTAGTAAAATAAATTTAACCCTCTTTGTGTTATGCTTATGTATGTGTCTTGTAGCTTGTCAAGATGGTAGTTGGTTAACTGGCAGTTTGAAAGAGTGCCCTTTTCCTCTCTCGCTAAATAGATATGTTTCATTTTTCCCAAATTGGTAGCAAATCTAGAGAAGATTATCACTTCGATAATTCGTTCCCTTTTGGACCTCTTTTTGCCTCCGATCAGGTAGCAAATCTAGAGCAGCAAATCACACCAGGCAGAATACATTCATTCAGAAAACAAAACAAATGTAGATATAGATGTGCGTAGCTAAATAGGATATAGCGATAGAAAGTAGGTTGCTTAACGAGGTTCGATGCATTTAGCCAGAAATAGGATATAGCTAGAAAGAAGCTGCTTAGCAGCAGCAGCCGCCGCAGCTACAGGCACATCCTGCAAGTGCATGCGCCCCCGCCTCCTCCCTCCGGCGATTCCTCCACTTCTTGTTGCCCGGTCCCTTCATCTTGGGGGCCTTGGGCCTGATAGGAGGCATGCGACCCTCTTTGATGGCCACCCGCTGGAGGTTTCGGAGGTGAATGCCGAGAGCCCGGTGTTCAGCGATGTAGGTGTTGATGTTCACGGTCTCGCGCTCGCCGCCTTTGTGGATGCCGGAGCCCAGGGCTGATGACCCACAAGTATAGGGGTGCATCGTAGTATTTTTGATAAGTAAGAGTGTCGAACACAACGAGGAGCAGAAGGTGCTGGCTAGTGGTATGGATCAGGAATTCTTTGCAAATACTTAACAAACGGATTTTTAGGATTTTTTGATAATGCAAGTAAATAAAGTACGAGTAAATAAAAGACAATAAGAATAAATGCAGCAAGTGGCCCAATCCTTTATGCAGCAAAGGACAAGCCGGTTGTATTACTTAAGATGACCAAACATTCTCGAGGACACATGGGAAGACTGTCAAGTGATTTCACTTCATATAGTTTATTAATCTTCTTTAGTTTGCTAAGTGTTGTGTGGGTGAACCTGTGCTAATGTACCGACCTTCCTAGGACTAATACATACTTGTAATTATACCCCTTGCAAACATCCGTAAGTACAAGAAAGTAATTAAGGTAGAAACCTAACCACAGCTTTAAACTCTAAGACCCTGACGTCCCTTGTGCAATGGTTTCCTAACGGGGGTTCAGGTTTCTGTCACTCCGACAACCCCTACGATTAGTAGCCAAATACACAATGCATTCCCCTAGGCCCATATATGTGAAGTTTCATGTAGTCGATGTTCACATGACACCACTAGAAGAAGTACACCACAACTTAAATATCAAACTATTGAATCTTTCTCAACACAATTCCACTACTAACAACATGACTTCTCCCATGTCCTCAAGAACAAAACGAACTACTCACAAGACATAATATGGATCATGATCAGAGATGGAATAATGATGTATAACAATCTGAACATAAACAATAATTCAATGGTTCCACTAAATAGCATCAACTGCAAGAGTAATCAACACCGGGAAAGTTTCCCTTAAGAACTAATGCAAGATTCAACCCAATTGTTACAGCAATATGGAGATGGTAATGAGGGTGCTGATGGTGATGATGGTGGTAATGATGATGATGATGATCCCGATGAAGTCCAGCTTGATGGTGGTGTTGATGGCGACGATCTTCCCTCTCCGGAAAGGAATTGCCCCGGCAGAAATCTATCTGCCGGAGAGATCTTTCTCTCTCGGTGTTTTCCGCCCTACAGAGGCGGCGGAATCTTTCTATGGTCGCTCCCCGAGTCTTAGGGTTTCGGGGGGAATATATACGCCAGAGGGGAGAACTAGAGGTGGGCTAGGGCAGCCACACCACCTGGTGGCGCGGTCTAGGGTGGCCCGTGCCAGGGGGTGGTGTGGCCCCCCAGTGGCCCATCTCCGCTTCCCCTTCTGGCTTCATTCGTCTTCTAGAAAAATAGGATTTTCCATGTATTTTCCTGGATTTTCTGATCTTCGCGAATTTTGCCTCCAAACAAAACCTTTTCCATCAGAATTTTGACTGCAGCGGTCCATGCTCCAAAAGTCATCAACCATGCAAAAACAGATGAAATTACATAAGGATCACCTCTTAATATGAAATATATCAATGAATAAAAGTGAATTATGACATAGAATAGTGATGCAAAATGGACGTATCAACTCCCCCCAAGCTTAGGCTTTGCTTGTCCCCAAGCGAAACTGACCTCAATAAACATGACCTCAGGTTTATAGATTGAAGAGTCGATAAAAGAATATGGACAAGAAGCATCACATTCATCAAAACATAGATCATAATAGAACACAACTCACTATTATATAACTTAACTTGCAATAAGTAAAGGAAACACGATAGAGATACATGAAGTAAATCATAGTTGGTAATTTGCTGCAGTTTCACAAATAACTAATTTTTCAATGATAGCTTTCAAAGTAGTAAACATCCAGATAAGAGCAATGTGCAAAACAAGGAACATAAGAAACATGATTGAATAAATCATCATATGAATGAAACACAACAACTCAAAATACTTGCTGAGATAGAAGGGAATAGGTTTACTGACTCAACTAAAAAGTAAAAGAAAGGCCCTTCACAGAGGGAAGCAGGGATTACAAGTCTCATAAAGAGCTTCCAAACATTATGATACTTACTAGATTTCAGCTCTCATTGCCCCTATCATAGGCATCTTTAGGTGATTAAGGTTAAAGTGATCAAATATGAGGATATGCATTGACAAGTTGTAAATTGAGAATCTCATGTCCCTTGAATACAAGGGCCACTCCTCATGCTACTCAAGTTTAGTCACCGGTAAGTTCTTGTCATCGTAAGCATATGTGTATCATAGAGAACCGCCAACGGGGTACCCCTTGCCCGATGATACGGAAGAATCCCCATATCAAAATGACAAGGCAAGCAGACAACAAGCATCTCAGCAATCTTCTTATTTACCATGGGAATATGGTGCTTTTTTCTCTCTTTCCTCTTTTCATAATATCCCTTTTTCTTTTTCTCTTTTTCTCAATCTCTATCTCTTTTTTTATAAGAAGAATGCTTCATAGATGCTCGTTATGGTTACGCTGCAGGTTTCCACCATGTCAGCATGGATTAGACAAGTGGCCCAGGCGTTTCTCCAACACATGCATAACTCCATGGACTTACAAGCTCCCCTTTGATTTCACACCGACGACATCCATAGACAAAATAACATGATATCAACTAGGTACAAAGTACCAGTGCAATGTTGAAAGCGTTCCCCATGACAGCATGGTTCTGCTAATTCACAACTCACAAAGCCCAAGCATATACGCAACATATATGGGCACAATGGTTCAAGTTTATTAGATAGAAGAAAGTAAAGTGTGCCATCAAGTTCATTGGAGCTTTAATCACTAATTTTCACATAACAAGTTTAATTTGGAAGGTAGATAAAAACATGAATTTACTTGGAATAGCAACAATGCTAATAGGTAGGTATGGTGGACACAAATGGCATAGGTTTTGGTTTTAAGGAGGTGGATGCACGAGAAGAATTCCCTCTCATTATAGGTTTTTGGCTAGCAAGGCTGGGTAGCAAGTATAAGAGTTAAAGGAAACAAACAAACATACAAGTGATAAAAACAAACATGCAATCTTCCTTGGAAGCACAAAAGATCTTAACTAGAGAATTCTAAACTTATGAGCAAATCAAGAAAGAAAGTTGATGAAATTATATTTCTTTAGAGTACTTTTATCTTTTCATTCAACTCTCAAAAATAGTGTTGCTACTGACCGAGCCAGGTTTGCCAAAACCAACTAAATTAACTCAATGATCCCAAAGTGATACCAATACTAACAAGAAGATCAATCATATAACCACGAATTGAAAACTAATATAAGATATGCGAAAGATTAAATGATAGAACTTCTCATTAATATTCCATAACGACAACTCACACTAAGGGATACATATCTAACGAGAGAGGGGACACTTCCATAATGCAAACCATCCTACATAATAACTTCTCTATTCATGATATGACAATACTAATAAGGTAAAAAGATAAAAGATAGTGATGTGATACCGCGGCACTCCCCCAATCTTGGAACAAACCAAGGGGATGCCAAACCTAATGACGAATTACTCCTTTGGTGGTGGTGGTATCCTCTCGATGAGCTTCTTGACCAATTTCCCCAAGTCCTCAATCTCGAAGGCGAGGGTACGAATGAACTCTGAGTTGTGCTCGATGCGGTGCATGATCATGTTAGATTGTGGATCCTAGCTCTTGTGATTCTTTTTCCGTTCTTCCCTCTTGGAGTCTTCTTTTCCTGTATTGTTATGGATAAAGGTATGGAAGCGACTCTTGGTGCTTGGAGAAGGTGTCCTTGGTGCCAAACAGTGACGTGGAGGTTTCCCTCCAGTTGACATCCGTGTAGTCCTTCTGATCCTGGCAGGGTTCGCCACCACTCCAATGCTTGCAATGGTAGTGCTGGTGTGCTTTGCCTCCTCTTCACCTTCACTCTTGATCTCCTTCTCCTGCACATGGTCTTGGTGGTCTTCCTCCATAGGCTCCTTTCCTTTATCCTTGGCGGACACCATTGTGCTTCTAAGCCTTCAAAGAGTATGTCCTGGCAGAAACAGATCGAAATGAAAACACGACGAAAACATGATATACGAACCCCGGGAGATCTGGGGGGTTATATGAAGTTTCATAACAAAAGGAAGGTACTAGGAGAAAACAAGTTGGAGACGGAGTCCGGAGTGGCCACACCACCTGGTGGCGCGGCCAGGGGTGGGCCCGCGCCACAGGGTGGTGTGAGCCATCTGGCTCTGTTTCCGTCCCTCTTTCGCTTCATAGCTTTCCTTGTTGGATAAAAACTGCAATAATATAGTTGGATAGTATTTTCGCGGAACTTTTCTTACCAGAATTGTTACCTATTTGAAAACAGAATCTACAGGTCTTTGAATTTGGTCCTTAATAAATTTCTCTGGAGTTATAACTTGAAAGGCATCAACATCTTCATTGTAAGAATCTCCAGCAATATAGTGCTTGAGTCGCTGCCTATTCACTACTTGTGTAGTATTATCTTTTAAAGAAGAAATTTTTATTGCTCCCGAACGGTGCACTTCTTCAATAATGAAGGGTCCTTCCCATTTTGACAGTAGCTTTCCTGCAAAAAATCTGAGATGAGACCTATACAATAGAACTTTCTCACCAACATGAAATTCTCTCTTAAGTATTCGCTTGTCATGCCATATTTTAACTTTTTCTTTAAAGAGCCTAGCATTTTCATAAGCTTCACTCCTCCATTCATCTAAGGAACTTAAATCAAATAATCTTTTCTCACATGTGAGCTTACAATCTCTATTGAGTTCTTTAACTTCCCAGTAAGCTTTGTGTTCTAATTCTAAAGGTAGGTGACAAGCTTTCCCATAAACCATTTTATAAGGAGACATCCCCATAGGGTTTTTTTATGTAGTTCTATAAGCCCATAAAGCATCATTCAACTTTTTAGCCCAGTTTTATCTAGATCTATTAACAGTCTTTTGCAAGATGGATTTAATTTATCTATTTGATAAATCTACTTGCCCACTAGTTTGGGGTTGATAAGCTGAAGCAATTCTTTGATTAACATCATATTTAGCAAGGGTCTTTCTATAACCACCATGAATGAAATGAGAACCCCCATCAGTCATGAGATACCTAGGCACTCCAAACATAGGAAAGATAACATCCTTAAGCATTTTTAGAGAAGTCTCCCCATCGGCACTCTTCGTAGGAATGGCTTCTACCCACTTAGTAACATAATCAACAGCAACAAGAATATGAGTATAACCTTTCGAGGGAGGAAAAGGACCCATAAAGTCAAATCCCCAGTAATCAAAGGGTTCAATAACTATAGATTAGTTCATAGGCATTTCATTGCGTCTAGAAATATTCCCAACACGCTGACAATCATCACAAGATAAAACAAATTTTTTGCATCTTTAAAAAGGGTAGGCCAGTAGAAACCTGATTGTAGCACCTTTTGCGCAGTTCTGTCTCCTGCATGATGTCCTCCATAAGCACTACCATGACATTTATGCAATATCTCCTTTTGTTCGTATTCTGGAACACATCTTCGCATAATACCATCCACTCCTTTATATAAGTGTGGGTCATCCCAAAAATAATGCCTCAAATCATAAAAGAACTTCCTTCTTTGCTGAGCTATAAAATTCGGAGGCAAATACTTGGAGACAATAAAATTAGCATAATCAGCGTACCAAGGGCTCCCTCGCGAGCTTACCCCTACTGCAGCCAACTGTTCATTTGGGAAACTATCATTTACAGGCATAGGGTCAAAAGAGATGTTTTCCAATTGAGATAAATTATCAGCTACAGGGTTTTCAGCACCTTTCCTATCTACTATATGTAGATCAAACTCTTGTAAAAGCATCACCCATCTAATAAGCCTAGGCTTAGCGTCCTTCTTCGTCATAAGGTATTTAATAGCAGCATGATCGGTATGAATGGTGACTTTTGAGTCTACAATATAGGGTCTAAACTTATCACAAGCAAAAAACAACAGCTAGAAATTCTTTTTCAATGGTAGCATAATTCCTTTGAGCAGCGTATAGAGTCTTACTAGCATAATGAATAACGTTTAGCTTTTTATCAATTTGTTGCCCAAGGATAGCACCTATAGCAAAATCACTAACATCACATATTATTTCAAAGGGCAAACTCCAATCAGGTGGTTGAACAATAGGGGATGTAGTTAAAGCCTTCTTAAGAGTTTCAAAAGCTTCCTTACAATCATCATCAAAAACGAAGGGTGCGTCTTTTTAAAGAAGATTAGTGAGGGGTTTTGATATCCTAGAAAAGTCTTTAATAAACCTTCTATAGAAACCAGCATGACCAAGGATACTACAAATACCTTTGATGTCTCTTGGACATGGCATTTTCTCAATTGCCTCAACCTTAGCTCTATCAACTTCTATGCCTCTTTCAGAAACTTTATGTCCAAGGACAATCCCTTCATTAACCATGAAGTGGCACTTCTCCCAATTAAGAACAAGATTAGTTTCTTCACACCTCTGCAAAACTTTATCAAGGTTGTTCCGACAGTTATCAAAAGAAGTTCCATAGACAGAAAAGTCATCCATGAACACTTCCATAATTTCCTCACCAAAACCATGAAAGATAGCAGACATGCATCTTTGAAAAATAGCTGGAGCATTACATAAACCAAAAGGCATACGCCTATAAGCATAAGTTCCGTAAGGGAAAGTAAAAGTAGTTTTTTTCTTGATCTTGTTGTTTAACAGCAATTTGAGAGAAACCAGAATAACCATCAAGAAAACAAAAATGGGTCTTTTTAGATAACCTTTCCAACATTTGATCAATAAAAGGAAGCGGGTAATGATCTTTCTTAGTAACCTTGTTGACTTTTCTAAAATCAATGCACATCCTATAGCCTACTACTATTCTTTGGCGAATAAGCTCATCATTATCATTATGAACAACGGTAATTCCTCCTTTTTAGGAACACAATGGACAGGACTAACCCATGCACTATCATCAATAGGGTAAATAATACCAGCATCAAGGAGTTTCAATACCTCATTCCTTATAACTTCCTTCATCTTAGGATTTAAACGTCATTGGTGCTCTACTACTGGCTTTGCATCTGGTTCTATATTGATAGAATGCTGACATATAGTAGGTGAAATCCTTTTTAAATCATCCAGAGTATAACCCATAGCTCCTCGGTGTTTCTTCAAAACCTTCAATAACCTTTCCTCTTCCTTCCCTGAAAGTTTAGAGCTAATAATAACAGGATATATCTTTTTATCATCAATATAAGCATATTTAAGATCACTAGGGAGAGGTTTTAGATCGAAGACCAGATCCTTTTTAGGTGGCAACGTGGTACCCAAGTATTCTACATGCAAGTCATGCTTAAGCATCTTGGGTTGACAACGGAGAATCTCGTCAATCTCATTCCTTTCTTCCATGAAGATCTCACTTTCGTGATCTTCCATAAATTGCTACAAAGTGTTAGGAGAAAGAGAAATAGAAGCAAGTTGTTCCACTCTAAAATCCTCATTATGGGTTTTCTCTTCACAAGGTTCTTTAGTAAATTTCGAAAAATTAAACTCATAAGATTCCCCATCAAACTTAGTCAAGATTTTCTCCCTCTTGCAATCTATAATAGCTCCACAAGTACTCAAGAAAGGTCTACCAAAAATGATAGGATAAGTTTTACTAGCAGCTGAACCAAGTACTAGAAAATCAGCAGGATACTTAATCTTACCACAAAGAACTTCCACATCTCGTACAATACCAATTGGAGAGATGGTCTCTCTACTAGCAAGGTGAATAACCACATCAATCTCTTCCAATTCGCAGGGACTGATTTCATGCATAATTTCTCTGTAAAGCTCATAAGGAATAACACTGGAACTTGCACCAATATCACATAAACCATAATAGCAATGATCACCAATTCTAACGGAAAGCACAGGGACACTAGCCTTTTTAGTTCTATTAGGATGTGAAACAATATTAGAAGCATCCTCACAAAAGACTATGTGTCCATCTTCTATGCTTTTAGTGACAAGGTCTTTCACAATTGCTACCACAGGTTCGACGTTTATTTGTTCATCAAGTTCTACAATTCTCTTTTCAGTTTTTGTGATTACACTAGTTATCATAGGATGATCCTTTACCTTATCTAGGAAGGGAATCTTCTCGATATAAAGTTCAGGTAAGATGTGATCAATAGTGCAATACTCAGTACTCCCAATAGGAACACAGTCAGCAATATCTTTATAAGGTGCATGGTACTTGTTCCATCCCCTTTTTGGAATTTCAATATAAGAAGCAAAAGCCTTAAAGAAATTTTTAATAAATTGTAAATCAAGACCATAAGCATTACTAATGTTTTGAAAGTCATCAGGTCCCATAAAAGATTCAATGCATTCATAATCATAATTTATACCTGACTTTCTACCTTTGACATTCTCCCAAGCTTCAGCATTGTTTTGAATACTGTCCAGAAGATCCCATTTAGCTTCTTCTTCCATGCGAGTGAATGATCCAGCACAAGAAGCATCCAATAAATCCTTGTCATGAAGATAAATCCTTGCATAAAAGTTATTGATAATGATATTATTGGGGAGCTCATGAATGAGACATTTGAGCATTAGTAACTTCAATCTCCCCCAAGCTTGAGCTGTACTCTCTCCATCAAGAGGCCAAAAGTTGTATATTTGATTCCGATCTTTATGAATCTCACTAGGAGGATAAAATTTTGAATAAAAGAGAAGCACTATTTCCTCCCATTCAAGAGCTTGACCATTCTTCAGCAGCTTATACCATTCCTCAGCTATTCCTTTTAGTGATAATGAGAATAACTTCTTCTTAACTTGATCTGTAGTAATACCTACACACTTGAACAACCCGCATAATTCGTTTATAAAGAGCAAATGATCACCGGGATGGACAATTCCATCCCCAACATAGTAGTTATCCATAACACGATCAATAATTCTTGTAGGTATTTTAAAAGCATCATTCTCAGCAGGTGGTGATTCATCTACTACCTTAGAAGTGGTAGTAGCATTACCAAATAATAAACTCAACGAATTATCCATAACGAAAATAAAGAAACTAATAGAAGTAAACAATACTCACAATAGAAGTTTCCTTTGCCAGTTCCACTCTCCAATAGCGCTTCACTCCCTGGCAACGGTGCTAGAAAATAGTCTTGATGACCCACAAGTATAGGGGGTGTATCGCAGTATTTTCGATAAGTAAGAGTGTCGAACCCAACGAGGAGCAGAAGGTGCTGGCTAGTGGTATGGATCAGGAATTCTCTGCAAATACTTAACAAATGGATTTTTAGGGGTTTTTGATAATGCAAGTAAATAAAGTACGAGTAAATAAAAGACAATAAGAATAAATGCAGCAAGTGGCCCAATCCTTTGTGCAGCAAAGGACAAGCCTATTGTATTACTTAAGATGACCAAACATTCTCGAGGACACATGGGAAGACTGTCAAGTGCTTTTGCTTCATATAGTTGATTAATCTTCTTTAGCTTGCTAAGTGTTGTGTGGGTGAACCTGTGCTAATGTACCGACCTTCCTAGGACTAATACATACTTGTGATTATACCCCTTGCAAACATCCGTAAGTACAAGAAAGTAATTAAGGTAGAAACCTAAGCACAACTTTAAACTCTAAGACCCTGATGTCCCTTGTGGAATGGTTTCCTAATGGGGGTTCAGGTTTCTGTCACTCCGGCAACCCCTACGATTAGTAGTCAAATACACAATGCATTCCCCTAGGCCCATATAGGTGAAGTGTCATGTAGTCGATTTTCACATGACACCACTAGAAGAAGTACACCACAACTTAAATATCAAACTATTGAATCTTTCTCAACACAATTCCACTACTAACAACACGACTTCTCCCATGTCCTCAAGAACAAAACGAACTACTCACAAGACATCATATGGATCATGAACAGAGATGGAATAATGATGTATAACAATCTGAACATAAACAATAATTCAATGGTTCCACTCAATAGCATAAACTACAAGAGTAATCAACACCAGGAAAGTTTCCCCTAAGAACTAATGCAAGATTCAACCCAATAGTTACAGCAATATGGAGATGGTAATAAGGGTGCTTATGGTGATGATGGTGGTGATGATGATCCCGGTGAAGTCCAGCTTGATGGTGGTGTTGATGGGGACGATCTTCCCTCTCCGGGAAGGAATTCCCCTAGCAGAAATCTGTCTGCCAGAGAGATCTTTCTCTCTCGGTGTTTTCCGCCTCGCAGAGGCGGCGGAATCTTTCTGTGGTCACTCCCCGAGTCTTAGGGTTTTGGGGGGAATATATACGCCAGAGGGGAGAACCAGAGGTGGGCCAGGGCGGCCACAACACCTGTTGGCGCGGCCTAGGGTGGCCTGTGCCAGGGGGTGGTGTGGGACCCCTGTGGCCCATCTCCGCTTCCCCTTCTGGCTTCCTTCGTCTTCTGGAAAAATAGGATTTTCCATGTATTTTCCCGAATTTTCTGATCTTCGCGAATTTTGCCTCCAAACAGCACCTTTTCCATCAAAATCCTGACTACAGCGGTCCATGCTCCAAAAATCATCAACCATGCAAAAACAGATGAAATTACATAAGTATCACCTCTTAATATGAAATATATCAATGAATAACAGTGAATTATGACATAGAATAATGATGAAAAATGGACGTATCAGGGCCCTCTGCATGCTTTAGTAAGGAGTTGAAGTCAGTGCCGGGGAGACTCACCCATCCGAAGGCGATCCCCTTGTAGAAGGGGCTGCGTCGGGAGCCACCCCTGAAGAAGGCGTCGTACTGGCTGGCCCGCAACCTCCTCAGCACCTAACGAGTTTTGGTGTGGATGGACTCGTCATCGCTGCAGACGTCGCTGCCGGAAACATATTGGAAGAAAAGGAAAATGGGGTAGTAGATGATGTAAGAAGACCGAGCAAACAAAATGCGGACAAGCGAATCCTAATAAACCAAGATCTAGCATCCAACGATGGGAACGGTAGAAGAACCAGGGGAGGGGAGCAAACCCTAGTTACCTCCAACCATGGGTCGTCGATGCCGGTGTCGTAGGGGTTCAACGGAGCGATGTACTTATCTGGATCGTAGGTGCCCAAGAAGTGCTTGATATGCTTGTGATCGGCGGGCCTCTCGCCATGGGCTCCTCTTGCCGGTAGCGTCGATGGACGGGCACTGACTAGAATGGAGGTTGCCATCGATGGCTCTACTGGGTCCTAGACAGGGACGGCGGCTGCTTTCCGTCTACTCGCCGGTGGCCTCGGAGGCGACGATGGCCGTCTTATCCTCCGACAACATCGGCGCGGACGGGGTATTCTCGGGAGTATGCGGGTGCTGGTGTGACAGTGGAGAGGGTTGCGTGGGGAGAGTGAGAGTGGGTGTGTGCAGAGAGGGGTTCTATAGTTAAGGTGGATGGAAGCAAGACACGTTTTGTTGCACCACTGTGCAACGCGCCGCGCAGTCTACTGCACCGTGCACCGCGACACGCGGACGGTACGTCATGTTTTTTTCCCGGGCCATGCATGGAGGTTCTATATTGAGCCACATGCAAAGGGCGTATACACAATTTCTATGTACGAAGTTCGACACGGCCCTAAAAATGGCGATAGTTAAAATTGGAAATGTAGAGGGGAAGGTAGTTGGCTGTACGACGAGATTTGTGGGGTTGTGCTAGATCAGGTAGAGGGATGTGTTGATGGCTGCAAGAGACTCAATGAAGGCGGAGACGTTAGGTCTCATCGATATCAGCTCTTCGGCCTCTGGCTAGCGCATGCAAGCTTCTTACGATGGGGCCCAGTTGGAAGTGAGATTGAGAGCCGCTGCGTAAAAAATGGGATATGTCTTATTAAAATTAAGTGGCAATAAATTGCAGTTGTTCATCGACGACCGTGCACTCAATGACGCATGTGTTGTGGCATAGTAGTAGCAGAAGTAGGCTTTTTCAGACTTGATTAAACATGACATGACTCCTCGATGACTTTTTCAATGGACGGCTTCGTGTTCCTTCTTGTAGAAGTCTCGCTGAGGGAGACGTCCGTGATGTCTCACGCTGTACTGTGAAGGGCACGACATGTGCAACGATCAATGTTGGATCAGACAGAATCAACGGTTGGTGCGCACGATCCGTGTGACAACTATGACAACAAATCAGGGAGTAGCAGACAGAGTGAGCACAGGTTTGGGCGTCTACGAAATATAGAGAGAGGGGGCAAAACTGAGTAGTGTCAAAAACCAACGGCAAAACTGAGTAGTATAAAAATGGAAAGTGAGTGTCGTGTACAATGAAATACATGGATCAACCAATGGCATTGCATGTCAGTTCTTCTCCCAAACCACATAAGGATACACTAGTGTCATTGCATGTGTGTTCCTTACACAAACCACATATGGATCCACCAGTGTCATTGCATGTCTGTTCTTTTCATGAACCACACTCAGTGTCATTGCATTTATGTTCCTCTAAACAAACCACACATGGAACCACCTAGTGTGATTGCATGTCTGTTCTTCTCATGAACCAGACATGGATCCACCAGTGTCATTGCATGTGTGTTCTTCTCATGAACCACAACCAGTGTCATTGCACGTATGTTCTTCTCACAAACCACACATGGATCCACCAGTGTCATTGTATGTGTGTTCTTTTCATGAACCACAACTAGAGTCATTGCATGTCTGTTCTTCTAAACAAACCACACATGGATCCACCTAGTGTGATTGCATGTCTGTTCTTCTCATGAACCACACCCAGTGTCATTGCATGTCTGTTCCTCTAAACAAACCACACATGGATCCACCCAGTGTCATTGCATGTCTGTTCTTTTCACAAACCACACATGGATCCACCTAGTATCATTGCATGTGTGTTCTTTTCATGAACCACAACTAGTGTCATTGCATGTGTGTTCTTCTAAACAAACCACACATGGATCCACCCAGTGTCATTGCATGTCTGTTCCTCTAAACAAACCACACATGGATCCACCCAGTGTCATTGCATGTCTGTTCTTCTCACAAACTGCACATGGATCCACCAGTGTCATTGCATGTGTGTTCTTTTCATGAACCACAACTAGTGTCATTGCATGTCTGTTCCTCTGAACAAATCACACATGAACCACACCTAGTGTCATTGCATGTCTGTTCCTCTAAACAAACCACACAAGGATCCACCCAGTGTCATTGCATGTCTGTTCTTCTCACAAACCACACATGGATCCACCAGTGTCATTGCATGTGTGTTCTTTTCATGAACCACAACTAGTGTCATTTCATGTCTGTACGTCTGAACAAATCAGACATGAACCACACCTAGTGTCATTGCATGCTTGTTCCTCTAAACAAACCACACATGGCTCCACCTAGTGTCATTGTATGTATGTTCTTGTCACAAACCACACATGGATCCACCAATGTCATTGCATGTCTGTTATTTTCATGAACCACACATGGATACACCATTGTCATTGCATGTTTGTTCTTCTCACAAACCGCATATGGATCCACCAGTGTCATTGGATGTGTGTTCTTCTCATGAACCACACATGGATCCACCAGTGTCATTGCATGTCTGTTCTTTTCATGAACCACAACTAGAGTCATTGCATGTCTGTTCGTTCCACAAACCACATATGGATCCACCAGTGTCATTGCATATCTATTCTTTTCATGAACCACACCCAGTGTCATTGCATGTCTGTTCCTCTAAACAAACCACACATGGATCCACCTAGTGTGATTGCATGTCTGCTTTTTCATGAACCACACATGGATCCACTAGTGTCATTGCATGTCTGTTCTTTTCACGAACCACAGCCACTGTCATTGCATGTATGTTCTTCTCACAAACCACATATGGATCCACCAGTGGCATTGCATGTCTGTTCCTCTAAACAAACCACACATGGATCTTGCATGTCTGTTCTTTTCATGAACCACAGCTAGAGTCATTGCATGTCTGTTCCTTCACAAACCACATATGGATCCACCAGTGTCATTGCATGCCTATTCTTTTCATGAACCACACCCAATGTGATTGCATGTATGTTCCTCTAAACAAACCACACATGGATCCACCCAGCGTCATTGCATGTATGTTCCTCTAAACAAACCACACATGGATCCACCTAGTGTGATTGCATGTCTGTTATTTTCATCCTCTAAACAAACCACACATGGATCCACCTAGTGTGATTGCATGTCTGTTCTTTTCACGAACCACACATGGATCCACCAGTGTCATTGCATGTGTGTTCTTTTCATGAACCACAACTAGAGTCATTGCATGTATGTTCTTCTAAACAAACCACAGATGGATCCACCCAGTGTCATTGCATGTCTAATCCTCTAAACAAACCACACATGGATCCACCTAGAGTCATTGCATGTCTGTTCTTTTCACAAACCACACATGGATCCACCCAATGTCATTGCATGTCTGTTATTTTCATGAACCACACATGGATCCACCAGTGTCATTGCATGTGTGTTCTTCTCATGAACCACAGCCAGTGTCATTGCATGTATGTTCTTCTCACAAACCACACATGGATCCACCAGTGTCATTGCATATCTGTTCCTCTAAACAAACCACGCATGGATCCACCTAGTGTGATTGCATGTCTGTTCTTTTCATGAACCACAGCTAGAGTCATTGCATGTCTGTTCCTTCCACAAACCACATATGGATCCACCAGTGTCATTGCATGTCTATTCTTTTCATGAGACACACCCAGTGTGATTGCATGTCTATTCCTCTAAACAAACCACACATGGATCCACCCAGTGTCATTGCAAGTTTGTTCCTCTAAACAAACCACACATGGATCCACCTAGTGTGATTGCATGTCTGTTCTTTTCACAAACCACACATGGATCCACCAGTGTCATTGCATGTGTGTTCATTTCATGAACCACAACTAGAGTCATTGCATGTCTGTTCTTCTAAACAAACCACACATGGATCCACCTAGTGTCATTGCATGTTTGTTCCTCCAAACAAACCACACATGGATCCACCTAGTGTCATTGCATGTCTATTCTTTTCACAAACCACACATGGATCCACCAGTGTCATTGCATGTGTGTTCTTTTAATGAACCACAACTAGAGTCATTGCATGTCTGTTCTTCTAAACAAACCACACATGGATCCACCCAGTATCATTGCATGTCTGTTCCTCTAAACAAACCACACATGGATCCACCTAGAGTCATTGCATGTCTGTTCTTTTCACAAACCACACATGGATCCACCTAGTGTCATTGCATGTGTGTTATTTTTATGAACCATAACTAGTGTCATTGCATGTCTGTTCCTCTGAACAAACCACACATGGTTCCACCTAGTGTGATTGCATGTCTATACTTTTCACAAACCACACATGGATCCACCAGTGTCATTGCATGTGTTTTCTTTTCATGAACCACAACTAGTGTCATTGCATGTGTGTTGTTCTAAACAAACCACACATGGATCCACCGGTGTCATTGCATGTCTGTTCCTCTAAACAAACCACACATGGATCCACCCAGTGTCATTGCATGTCTGCTCTTCTCACAAACCGCACATGGATCCACCAGTGTCATTGCATGTTTGTTCTTTTCATGAACCACAACTACTGTCATTGCATGTATGTTCCTCTGAACAAATCAGACATGAACCACACCTAGTGTCATTGCATGTCTGTTCCTCTAAACAAACCACACATGGATCCACCCAGTTTTATTGCATGTATGTTCTTCTCACAAACCACACATGGATCCACCAGTGTTATTGCATGTGTGTTCTTTTCATGGACCACACATGGATACACCAGTGTCATTGCATGTCTGTTCTTTTCATTAACCACACATGGATCCACCAGTGTCATTGGATGCGTGTTCTTCTCATGAACCACACATGGATGCACCAGTGTCATTACATGTGTGTTTTTTCATGAACCACAACTAGAGTCATTGCATGTCTGTTCCTTCCACAAACCATATATGGATCCACCAGAGTCATTATGTTCCTCTATTCAAACCACAGATGGATCCACCTAGTGTGATTGCATGTCTATTCTTTTCATGAACCACACATGGATCCACCAGTGTCATTGCATGTGTGTTCTTCTCATGAACCACAGCCACTGTCATTGCATGTATGTTCTTCTCACAAACCACACATGGATCCACCAGTGTCATTGCATGTCTATTCCTCTAAACAAACCACACATGGATCCACCTAGTGTGATTGTATGTCTGTTCTTTTCATGAACCACAGCTAGAGTCATTGCATGTCTGTTCCTTCCACAAACCACATATGGATCCACCAGTGTCATTGCATGTCTGTTCTTTTCATGAACCACACCCAGTGTGATTGCATGTCTGTTCCTCTAAACAAACCACACATGGATCCACCTTATTTGATTGCATGTCTGTTCTTTTCACAAACCACACATGAATCCACCAGTGTCGCTGCATGTGTGTTCTTTTCACGAACCACAACTAGAGTCATGGCATGTTTGTTCTTCTAACTAAACCACACATAGATCCACCCAGTGTCATTGCATGTCTATTCCTCTAAATAAACCACAAATGGATCCACCTAGAGTCATTGAATGTTTGTTCTTTTCACAAACCACACTTGGATCGACCTAGTGTCATTACATGTGTGTTCTTTTCATGAACCCCAACTAGTGTCATTGCATGCCTGTTCCTCTGAACAAACCACACATGGTTCCACCTAGTGTGATTGCATGTCTGTTCTTTTCACAAACCACACATGGATCCACTAGTGTCATTGCATGTGTGTTCTTTTCATGAACCACAACTAGTGTCATTGCATGTGTGTTCTTCTAAACAAACCACACATGTATCCACCCAGTGTCATTGCATGTTTGTTCCTCCAAACAAACCACACATGGATCCACCTAGTGTGGTTGCATGTCTGTTCTTTTCACAAACCACACGTGGATCCACCAGTATCATTGCATGTGTGTTCTTTTCATGAACCACAACTAGAGTCATTGCATATCTGTTCTTCTAAACAAACCACACATGGATCCACCCAGTGTCATTACATGTCTGTTCCTCTCAACAAACCGCACATGGATCCACCTAGTGTGATTGCATGTGTGTTCTTTTCATGAACCACACATGGATCCACCAGTGTCATTGCATGTGTGTTCTTCTCATGAACCATAACTAGAGTCATTGCATGTGTGTTCTTCTAAACAAACCACACATGGATCCACCTAGTGTGATTGCATGTCTGTTCCTCTAACAAACCACACATGGGTCCACCTAGTGTGATCGCATGTCTGTTCTTGTCACAAACCACACATGGATCCACCCAATGTCATTGCATGTCTGTTCTTTTCATGAACCACACATGGATCACCCTAGTGTGATTGCATGTCTGTTATTTTCATGAACCACAACTACAGTCATTGCATGTGTGTTCCTTCCACAAACCACATATGGATCCACTAGTGTCATTGAATGTCTGTTCTTCTCATGAACCACACCCGGTGTGATTGCATGTCTGTTCCTCTAAACAAACCACACATGGATCCACCAGTGTCATTGCATGTGTGTTCTTCTCGTCAACCATAGCCAGTGTCATTACATGTATGTTCTTCTCACAAACCACACAAGGATCCACCAGTGTCATTGCATGTGTGTTCTTCTCATGAACCACGCCCAGTGGCATTGCATGTATGTTCCTCTAAACAAACCACACATGGCTCCATCTAGTGTTATTGCATGTCTGTTCTTTTCACAAACCACACATGGATCCACCTAGTGTGATTGCATGTCTGTTCTTTTCAAAAACCACACATAGAACCACAGCCAGTGTCATTGCATGTCTGTTCCTCTAAACAAACCAAACATGGATCCACAAGTGTCATTGCATGTGTGTTCTTCTCATGAACCACAACTAGAGTCATTCCATGTGTGTTCTTCTAAACAAACCACACATGGATCCACCTAGTGTGATTGCATGTCTGTTCCTCTAACAAACCACACATGGGTCCACCTAGTGTGATCGCATGTCTGTTCTTGTCACAAACCACACATGGATCCACCCAATGTCATTGCATGTCTGTTCTTTTCATGAACCACACATGGATCACCCTAGTGTGATTGCATGTCTGTTATTTTCATGAACCACATCTACAGTCATTGCATGTGTGTTCCTTCCACAAACCACATATGGATCCACTAGTGTCATTGCATGTCTGTTCTTCTCATGAACCACACCCGGTGTGATTGCATGTCTGTTCCTCTAAACAAACCACACATGGATCCACCAGTGTCATTGCATATGTGTTCTTCTCGTCAACCATAGCCAGTGTCATTACATGTATGTTCTTCTCACAAACCACACAAGGATCCACCAGTGTCATTGCATGTGTGTTCTTCTCATGAACCACGCCCAGTGGCATTGCATGTATGTTCCTCTAAACAAACCACACATGGCTCCATCTAGTGTTATTGCATGTCTGTTCTTTTCACAAACCACACATGGATCCACCTAGTGTTATTGCATGTCTGTTCTTTTCAAAAACCACA
This sequence comes from Avena insularis, assembly GCA_023614405.1. NCBI lineage: Eukaryota > Viridiplantae > Streptophyta > Magnoliopsida > Poales > Poaceae > Avena > Avena insularis. The sequence continues at coordinate 334,222,749 of CM042696.1, forward strand.
CATAGAACCACAGCCAGTGTCATTGCATGTCTGTTCCTCTAAACAAACCACACATGGATCCACAAGTGTCATTGCATGTGTGTTCTTCTCATGAACCACAACTAGAGTCATTCCATGTGTGTTCTTCTAAACAAACCACACATGGATCCACCTAGTGTGATTGCATGTCTGTTCCTCTAACAAACCACACATGGGTCCACCTAGTGTGATCGCATGTATTTTCTTTTAACAAACCACACATGGATCCACCCAGTGTCATTGCATGTCTGTTCTTTTCATGAACCACACATGGAGCCACCCAGTGTCATCGCATGTCTGTTCTTTTCATGAACCACACATGGATCACCCTAGTGTGATTGCATGTCTGTTCTTTTCATGAACCATAGCTAGAGTCATTGCATGTGTGTTCCTTCCACAAACCACATATGGATCCACAAGTGTCATTGCATGTATGTTCTTCTCATGAACCACACCCAGTGTGATTGCATGTCTATTCCTCTAAACAAACCACACATGGATCCACCAGTGTCATTGCATGTGTGTTCTTCTCATGAACCACAGCCAGTGTCATTGTATGTATGTTCTTCTCACAAACCACACAAGGATCCACCAGTGTCATTTCATGTGTGTTCTTCTCATGAACAAAACCCAGTGTCATTGCATGTCCGTTCTTGTAAACAAACCACACATGGATCCACCCAGTGTGGTTGCATGTGTGTTCTTCTAAACAAACCACACATGGATCCACCCAGTGTCATTGCAAGTCTTTTCCTCTGAACAAACCACACATGGATCCACCTGGTGTGATTGCATGTCTGTTCTTTTCACAAACCACACATGGATCCACCAGTGTCATTGCATGTGTGATCTTTTCATGAACCACAACTAGTGTCATTGCATGTGTGTTATTCTAAACAAACCACACATTGATCCACCCAGTGTCATTGCATGTTTGTTCCTCCAAACAAACCACACATGGATCCACCTAGTGTGATTGCATGTTTGTTCTTTTCACAAACCACACATGAAACCACTAGTGTCATTGCATGTGTGTTCTTTTCATGAACCACAACTAGAGTCATTGCATGTATGTTCTTATAAACAAACCACACATGGATCCACCCAGTGTCATTGCATGTCTGTTCCTCTAAACAAACCACACATGGATCCACCTAGTGTGATAGCATGTCTGTTATTTTCATGAACAACACATGGATCCACCAGTGTCATTGCATGTGTGTTCTTCTCATGAACCACAACTAGTGTCATTGCATGTGTGTTCTTCTAAACAAACCACACATGGATCCACCTAGTGTGATTGCATGTATGTTCTTCTAACAAACCACACATGGATCCACCTAGTGTGATCGCATGTTTGTTCTTTTCACAAACCACACATGGATCCACCCAGTGTCATTGCATGTCTGCTCTTTTCATGAACTACACATGGATCCACCTAGTGTGATTGCATGTTTGTTCTTTTCACAAACCACACATGGAACCACAACCAGTGTCATTGCATGTATGTTCTTCTAAACAAACCACACATGGATCCACCAGTATCATTGCATGTGTGTTCTTTTCATGAACCACAACTAGAGTCATTGCATGTTTGTTCTTCTAAACAAACCACACATGGATCCACCCAGTGTCATTGCATGTATGTTCCTCTAAACAAACCACGCATGGATCCACCTAGTGTGATTGCATGTATGCTCTTTTCATGAACCACACATGGATCCACCAGTGTCATTGTATGTGTGTTCTTTTCATGAACCACACATGGATCCACCAGTGTCATTGTATGTGTGTTCTTTTGATGAACCACACATGGATCCACGAGTGTCACTGCATGTCTGTTCTTTTCATCAACCATAACTAGAGTCATTGCATGTCTGTTCCTTCCACAAACCACATATGGATCCACCAATGTCATTGCATGTATGTTCTTTTCATGAACCACACCTAGTGTCATTGCATGTCTGTTCCTCTAAACAAACCACACATGGATCCACCTAGTGTGATTGCATGTCTATTGTTTTCATGAACCACAGCTAGAGTCATTGCATGACTGTTCCTTCCACAATCCACATATGGATACACCAGTGTCATTGTATGTCTGTTCTTTTCATGAACCACACCTAGTGTGATTGCATGTCTGTTCGTCTAAACAAACCACACATGGATCCACCTAGTGTGATTGCATGTCTATTCTTTTCACAAACCATACATGGATCCACCAGTTTTATTGCATGTGTGTTATTTTCATGAACCACAACTAGAGTCATTACATGTCTGTTCTTCTAAACAAACCACACATGGATCCACCAAGTGTCATTGTATGTCTGTTCCTGTAAACAAACCATACATAGATCCACCAAGTGTCATTGCATGTGTGTTCGTTTCATGAACCACAACTAGAGTAATTGCATATTTGTTCTTATAAACAAACTAAACATGGATCCACCCAGTGTCATTGCATGTCTGTTCCTCGAAACAAACCACGCATGGATCCACCTAGTGTGATTGCATGTCTGTTCTTTTCATGAACCACACGTGAATCCACCAGTGTCATTACATGTGTGTTCTTCTCATGAACCACAACTAGAGTCATTGCATGTGTGTTCTTCTAAACAAACCACACATGGATCCACCTAGTGTGATTGCATGTCTGTTCCTCTAGCAAACCACACATGGGTCCACCTAGTGTGATCGCATGTCTGTTCTTTTCACAAACCACACATGGATCCACCCAGTGTGATTGCATGCCTGTTCTTTTCATGAACAACACATGGATCACCCTAGTGTGATTGCATGTCTGTTGTTTTCATGAACCACAACTAGAGTCATTGCATGTGTGTTCCTTCCACAAACCACATATGGATCCACCAGTGTCATTGCATGTATGTTCTTCTCATGAACCACACCCAGTGTGATTGCATGTATGTTCCTCTAAAAAACCACACATGGATCCACCAGTGTCATTGCATGTGTGTTCTTCTCATGAAACACAGCTAGTGTCATTGCATGTATGTTCTTCTCACAAACCACACAAGGATCCACCAGTGTCATTGCATGTGTGTTCTTCTCATGAACCACGCCTAGTGTCATTGCATGTTTGTTCCTCTAAACAAACCACACATGGATCCACCTAGTGTGATTGCATGTCTATTATTTTCACAAACCGCACATGTATCCACCTACTGTGATTACATGTCTGTTCTTTTCAAAAACCACACATGGAACCATAGCCAGTGTCATTGCATGTCTGTTCCTCTAAACAAACCACACATGGACCCACTAGTGTCATTGCATGTGTGTTCTTCTCATGAACCACAACTAGAGTCATTGCATGCGTGTTCTTCTAAACAAACCACACTTGGATACACCTAGTGGGATTGCATGTCTTTTCCTCTAACAAACCACACATGGGTCCACCTAGTGTGATCGCATGTCTGTTCTTTTCACAAACCACACATGGATCCACCTAGTGTCATTGCATGTCTTTTCTTTTCATGAACCACACATGGATCACCCTAGTGTGATTGCATGTCTGTTCTTTTCATGAACCACAGCTAGAGTCATTGCATGTGTGTTCCTTCCACAAACCTCATATGGATCCACTAGTGTCATTGCATGTATGTTCTTCTCATGAACCACACCTAGTGTGATTGCATGTCGGCTCCTCTAAACAAACCACACATGGATCCACCAGTGTCATTGCATGTGTGTTCTTCTCATGAACCACAGAAAGTGTCATTGCATATAGGTTCTTCTCACAAACCACACAAGGATCCACCAGTGTCATTTCATGTGTGTTCTTCTCATGAACCACACCCAGTGTCATTGCATGTCTATTGCTCTAAACAAACCACACATGGATCCACCCAGTGTGATTGCATGTCTATTCTTTTAACAAAGCACACATGGATCCACTAGTGTCATTGCATGTGTGTTCTTTTCATGTACCACAACTAGAGTCATTGCATGACTGTTCTTCTAAACAATCCACACATGGATCCACCTAGTGTCATTGCATGTCTGTTCCTCTGAACAAACCACACATGGATCCACCTAGTGTGATTGCATGTCTGTTCTTTTCACAAACCACACATGGATCCACCAGTGTCATTGCATGTGTGTTCTTTTCATGAACCACAACTAGTGTCATTGCATGTGTGTTCTTCTAAACAAACCACACATGGATCCACCCACTGTCATTGCATGTTTGTTCCTACAAACAAACCACACATGGATCCACCTAGTGTGATTGCATGTCTGTTGTTTTCACAAACCACACATGGATCCACTAGTGTCATTGCATGTGTGTTCTTTTCATGAACCAGAACTAGAGTCATTGCATGTCTGTTCTTCTAAACAAACCATAGATGGATCCACCCAGTGTCATTGCATGCCTGTTCCTCTAAACAAACCACACATGGATCCACATAGTGTGATAGCATGTCTGTTATTTTCATGAACCACACATGGATCCACCAGTGTCATTGCATGTGTGTTCTTCTCATGAACCACAACTAGTGTCATTGCATGTGTGTTCTTCTAAACAAACCACACATGGATCCACCTAGTATGATTGCATGTATGTTCCTCTAACAAACCACACTTGGATCCACCTAGTGTGATCGCATGTTTGTTCTTTTGACAAACCACACATGGATCCACCCAGTGTCATTGCATGTCTGTTCTTTTCATGAACCACACATGGATCCACCTAGTGTGATTGCATGTCTGTTCTTTTCACAAACCACACATGGAATCACAACCAGTGTCATTGCATGTATGTTGTTCTAAACAAACCACACATGGATCCACTAGTGTCATTGCATGTGTGTTCTTTTCATGAACCACAACTAGAGTCGTTGCATGTCTGTTCTTCTAAACAAACCACACATGGATCCACCCAGTGTCATTGCATGTATGTTCTTCTCACAAACCACACATGGATCCACTAGTGCCATTGCATGTATGTTCCTCTAAACAAACCACACATGGATCCACCTAGTGTGATTGCATGTATGTTCTTTTCATGAACCACAGCTAGAGTCATTGCATGTCTGTTCCTTCCACAAACTACATATGGATCCACCTAGTGTGATTGCATGTCCGTTCTTTTCACAAACCACACATGGATCCACCTAGTATGATTGCATGTCTGTTCTTTTCAAAAACCACACATGGAACCACAACCAGTGTCATTGCATGTCTGTTCCTCTAAACAAACCACACATGGATCCACCAGTGTCATTGCATGTCTGTTCTTCTCATGAACCACAACTAGAGTCATTGCATGTGTGTTCTTCTAAACAAACCACACATGGATCCACCTAGTGTGACCGCATGTCTGTTCTTTTCACAAACCACACATGGATCCACCAAGTGTCATTGCATGTCTCTTCTTTTCATGAACCACACATGGATCACCCTAGTGTGATTGCATGTCTGTTCTTTTCATGAACTACAACTAGAGTCATTGCATGTGTGTTCCTTCCACAAACCACATATGGATCCACCAGTGTCAATGCATGTCTGTTCTTCTCATGAACCACACCCAGTGTGATTGCATGTTTGTTCCTCTAAACAAACCACACATGGATCCACCAGTGTCATTGCATGTGTGTTCTTCTCATGTACCACAGCGAATGTCATTGCATGTATGTTCTTCTCACAAACCACACAAGGATCCACCAATGTCATTGCATGTTTGTTCCTCTAAACAAACCACACATGGATCCACCTAGTGTTATTGCATGTCTGTTCTTTTCACAAACCACACATGGATCCACCAGTGACATTGCATGTGTGTTATTTTCATGAACCACAACTAGAGTAATTACATGTCTGTTCTTCTAAACAAACCACACATGGATCCACCTAGTGTGATTGCATGTCCGTTCTTTTCACAAACCACACATGGAGACACCAGTGTCATTGCATGTGTGTTCATTTCATGAAACACAACTAGAGTCATTGCATATTTGTTATTCTAAACAAACTAAACATGGATCCACCGAGTGTCATTGCATGTCTGTTCCTCTAAAAAAACCACACATGGATCCACCTAGTGTGATTTCATGTGTGTTCTTTTCATGAACCACACATGGATCCACCAGTGTCATTGCATGTGTGTTCTTCTCATGAACCACAACTAGAGTCATTGCATGTGTGTTCTTCTAAACAAACCACACATGGATCCACATAGTGTGATTGCATGCTTGTTCCTCTAACAAACCACACATGGTCCACCTAGTGTGATCGCATGTCTGTTCTTTTCACAAACCACACATGGATCCACCCAGAGTCATTGCATGTCTATTCTTTTCATGAACAACACATGGATCACCCTAGTGTGATTGCATGTCTGTTCTTTTCATGAACCACAACTAGAGTCATTGCATGTGTGTTCCTTCCACAAACCACATATCGATCCACCAGTGTCATTGCATGTATGTTCTACTCATGAACCAAACCCAGTGTGATTGCATTTATGTTCCTCTAAACAAACCACACATGGATCCACCAGTGTCATTGCATGTGTGTTCTTCTCATGAACCACAGCCAGTGTCATTGCATGCATGTTCTTCTCACAAACCACACAAGGATCCACCAGTGTCATTGCATGTGTGTTCTTCTCATGAACCACGCCCAGTGTCATTGCATGTCTGTTCCTCTAAACAAACCACACATGGATCCACCTAGTGTGATTGCATGTCTGTTATTTTCACAAACCACACATGGATCCACCTAGTTTGATTGCATGTTTGTTCTTTTCAAAAACCACACATGGAACCACAGCCAGTGTCATTGCATGTCTGTTCATCTAAACAAACCACACATGGATCCACCAGTGTCATTGCATGTCTGTTCTTCTCATGAACCACAACTAGAGTCATTGCATGTGTGTTCTTCTAAACAAACCACACATGGATCCACCTAGTGTGATTGCATGTTTGTTCCTCTAGCAAACCACACATGGTCCACCTAGTGTGATCGCATGTCTGTTCTTTTCACAAACCACACATGGATCCACCCAGAGTCATTGCATGTCTGTTCTTTTCATGAACAACACATGGATCACCCTAGTGTGATTGCATGTCTGTTCTTTTCATGAACCACAACTAGAGTCATTGCATGTGTGTTCCTTCCACAAACCACATATCGATCCACCAGTGTCATTGCATGTATGTTCTACTCATGAACCAAACCCAGTGTGATTGCATTTATGTTCCTCTAAACAAACCACACATGGATCCACCAGTGTCATTGCATGTGTGTTCTTCTCATGAACCACAGCCAGTGTCATTGCATGCATGTTCTTCTCACAAACCACACAAGGATCCACCAGTGTCATTGCATGTGTGTTCTTCTCATGAACCACGCCCAGTGTCATTGCATGTCTGTTCCTCTAAACAAACCACACATGGATCCACCTAGTGTGATTGCATGTCTGTTATTTTCACAAACCACACATGGATCCACCTAGTTTGATTGCATGTTTGTTCTTTTCAAAAACCACACATGGAACCACAGCCAGTGTCATTGCATGTCTGTTCATCTAAACAAACCACACATGGATCCACCAGTGTCATTGCATGTTTGTTCTTCTCATGAACCACAACTAGAGTCATTGCATGTGTGTTCTTCTAAACAAACCACACATTGATCCACCCAGTGTCATTGCATGTCTGTTCCTCTAACAAACCACACACGGGTCCACCTAGTGTGATCGCATGTCTGTTCTTTTCACAAACCACACATGGATCCACCCAGTGTCATTGCATGTCAGTTCTTTTCATGAACAACACATGGATCACCGTAGTGTGATTGCATGTCTGTTCTTTTCATGAACCACAGCTAGAGTCATTGCATGTGTGTTCCTTCCACAAACCAGATATCGATCCACCAGTGTCATTGCATGTATGTTCTTCTCATGAACCAAACCCAGTGTGATTGCATGTATGTTCCTCTAAACAAACCACACATGGATCCACCAGTGTAATTGCATGTGTGTTCTTCTAATGAACCACAGCCAGTGTCATTGCATGTATGTTCTTCTCACAAACCACACAAGGATCCACCAGTGTCATTGCATGTGTGTTCTTCTCATGAACCACGCCCAGTGTCATTGCATGTCTGTTCCTCTAAACAAACCACACATGGATCCACCTAGTGTGATTGCATGTCTCTTATTTTCATAAACCACACATGGATCCACCTAGTGTGATTGCATGTTTGTTCTTTTCAAAAACCACACATGGAACCACAGCCAGTGTCATTGCATGTCTGTTCCTCTAAACAAACCACACATGGATCCACCAGTGTCATTGCATGTGTGTTCTTCTCATGAACCACAACTAGAGTCATTGCATGTGTGTTCTTCTAAACAAACCACACATGGATCCACCTAGTGGGATTGCATGTCTGTCCCTCTAACAAACCACACAAGGGTCCACCTAGTGTGATCGCATGTCTGTTCTTTTCACAAACCACACATGGATCCACCCAATGTCATTGCATGTCTGTTCTTTTCATGAGCCACACATGGATCACCCTAGTGTGATTGCATGTCTGTTCTTTTCATGAACCATAGCTAGAGTCATTGCATGTGTGTTCCTTCCACAAACCTCATATGGATCCACCAGTGTCATTGCATGTCTGTTCTTCTCATGAACCATACCCAGTGTGATTCCATGTCTGTTCCTCTAAACAAACCACACATGGATCCACCAGTGTCATTGCATGTGTGTTCTTCTCGTGAACCACAGCCAGTGTCATTGCATGTAGGTTCTTCTCACAAACAACACAAGGATCCACGAGTGTCATTTCATGTGTGTTCTTCTCATGAACCACACCTAGTGTCATTGCATGTATGTTCCTCTAAACAAACCACACATGGATCCACCCAGTGTGATTGCATGTCTGTTCTTTCAACAAACCACACATGGATCCACAAGTGTCATTGCATGTGTGTTCTTTTCATGAACCACAACTAGAGTCATTGCATGTCTGTTCTTCTAAACAAACCACACATGGATCCACCCAGTGTCATTGCATGTCGGTTCCTCTGAAGAAACCACACATGGATCCACCTAGTGTGATTGCATGTCTGTTCTTTTCACAAACCACACATGGATCCACCAGTGTCATTGCATGTGTGTTCTTTTCATGAACCACAACTAGTGTGATTGCATGTGTGTTCTTCTAAACAAACCACACTTGGATCCACCCAGTGTCATTGCATGTCTATTCCTCTGAACAAACCACACATGGTTCCACCTAGTGTGATTGCATGTCTGTTCTTTTCACAAACCACACATGGATCCACCAGTGTCATTGCATGTGTGTTCTTCTAAACAAACCACACATGAATCCACCTAGTGTGATTGCATGTCTGTTCCTCTAAAAAACCACACATGGATCCACCTAGTGTGATCGCATGTTTGTTCTTTTCACAAACCACACATGGATACACCCAGTGTCATTGCATGTCTGTTATTTTCATGAACCACACATGGATCCACCTAGTCTGATTGCATGTCTGTTCTTTTCACAAACCACACATGGAACCACAGCTAGTGTCATTGCATGTATGTTCTTCTAAACAAACCACACATGGATCCACCAGTGTCATTGCATGTGTGCTCTTTTCATGAACCATAGCTAGAGTCATTGCATGTCTGTTCTTCTAAACAAACCACACATGGATCCACCCAGTGTAATTGCATGTATGTTCTTCTGACGAACCACACATGGATCCACAAGTGTCATTGCATGTTTGTTCCTCTAAACAAACTACACATGGATCCACCTAGTGTGATTGCATGTCTATTATTTTCATGAACCACAGCTAGTCATTGCATGCCTGTTCCTTCCACAAACTACATATGGATCCACCTAGTGTGATTGCATGTCTTCTCTTTTCACAAACCACACATGGATCCACCTAGTGTGATTGCATGTCTGTTCGTTTCAAAAACCACACATGGAACAACAACTAGTGTCATTGCATGTATTATCCTCTAAACAAACCACACATCGATCCACCTGTGTCATTGCATGTGTGTTCTTCTCATGAACCACAACTAGAGTCATTGCATATGTGTTCTTCTCATGAACCACAACTAGAGTCATTGCATGTGTGTTCTTCCAAACAAACCACACATGGATCCACCTAGTATGATTGCATGTCTTGTCCTCTAACAAACCACACATGGGTCCACCTAGTGTGATCGCATGTCTATTCTTTTCACAAACCACACATGGATCCACCCAGTGTCATTGCATATATGTTCTTTTCATGAACCACACATGGATCACCCTAGTGTGATTGCATGTCTGTTCTTTTCATGAACCACATCTAGAGTCATTGCATGTGTGTTCCTTCCACAAACCACATATGGATCCACCAGTGTCATTGCATGTCTGTTCTTCTCATGAACCACACCCAGTGTGATTGCATGTCTGTTCCTCTAAACAAACCACACATGGATCCACCCAGTGTAATTGCATGTATGTTCTTCTGACGAACCACACATGGATCCACAAGTGTCATTGCATGTTTGTTCCTCTAAAAAAACTACACATGGATCCACCTAGTGTGATTGCATGTCTATTCTTTTCATGAACCACAGCTAGAGTCATTGCATGCCTGTTCCTTCCACAAACTACATATCGATCCACCTAGTGTGATTGCATGTCTTCTCTTTTCACAAACCACACATGGATCCACCTAGTGTGATTGCATGTCTGTTCGTTTCAAAAACCACACATGGAACCACAACCAGTGTCATTGCATGTATTATCCTCTAAACAAACCACACATCGATTCACCTGTGTCATTGCATGTGTGTTCTTCTCATGAACCACAACTAGAGTCATTGCATGTGTGTTCTTCTCATGAACCACAACTAGAGTCATTGCATGTGTGTTCTTCCAAACAAACCACACATGGATCCACCTAGTATGATTGCATGTCTTTTCCTCTAACAAACCACACATGGGTCCACCTAGTGTGATCGCATGTCTGTTCTTTTCACAAACCACACATGGATCCACCCAGTGTCATTGCATGTATGTTCTTCTGACGAACCACACATGGATCCACAAGTGTCATTGCATGTTTGTTCCTCTAAAAAAACTACACATGGATCCACCTAGTGTGATTGCATGTCTATTCTTTTCATGAACCACAGCTAGAGTCATTGCATGCCTGTTCCTTCCACAAACTACATATCGATCCACCTAGTGTGATTGCATGTCTTCTCTTTTCACAAACCACACATGGATCCACCTAGTGTGATTGCATGTCTGTTCGTTTCAAAAACCACACATGGAACCACAACCAGTGTCATTGCATGTATTATCCTCTAAACAAACCACACATCGATTCACCTGTGTCATTGCATGTGTGTTCTTCTCATGAACCACAACTAGAGTCATTGCATGTGTGTTCTTCTCATGAACCACAACTAGAGTCATTGCATGTGTGTTCTTCCAAACAAACCACACATGGATCCACCTAGTATGATTGCATGTCTTTTCCTCTAACAAACCACACATGGGTCCACCTAGTGTGATCGCATGTCTGTTCTTTTCACAAACCACACATGGATCCACCCAGTGTCATTGCATATATGTTCTTTTCATGAACCACACATGGATCACCCTAGTGTGATTGCATGTCTGTTCTTTTCATGAACCATATCTAGAGTCATTGCATGTGTGTTCCTTCCACAAACCACATATGGATCCACCAGTGTCATTGCATGTCTGTTCTTCTCATGAACCACACCCAGTGTGATTGCATGTCTGTTCCTCTAAACAAACCACACATGGATCCTCCAGTGTCATTGCATGTGTGTTCTTCTCATGAACCATAGCCAATATCATTGCATGTATGTTCTTCTCACAAACCACACAAGGATCCACCAGTGTCATTGGTGTGTTCTTCTCATGAACAACACCCAATGTCATTGCATGTTTGTTCCTCTAAACGAACCACACATGGATCCACCTAGTGTGATTGCATGTCTGTTCTTTTCACAAACCACACATGGAACCACAGCCAGTGTCATTGCATGTCTATTCCTCTAAACAAACCACACATGGATACACAAGTGTCATTGCATATGTGTTCTTCTAATGAACCACAGCCAGTGTCATTGCATGTAGGTTCTTCTCACAAACCACACAAGGATCCACCAGTGTCATTTCATGTGTGTTCTTCTCATGAACCACACCCAGTGTCATTTCATGTCTGTTCCTCCAAACAAGCCACACATGGATCCACCCAGTGTGATTGCATGTCTGTTCTTTTAACAAAGCACACATGGATCCACAAGTGTCATTTCATGTGTGTTCTTTTCATGAACCACAACTAGAGTCATTACATGTATGTTCTTCTAAACAAACCACACATGGATCCACCCAGTGTCATTGCGTGTCTGTTCCCCTGAACAAACCACACATGGATCCACCTAGTGTGATTGCATGTCTGTTCTTTTCGCAAACCATGCATGGATCCACCAGTGTCATTGCATGTGTGTTCTTTTCATGAACCACAACTACTGTCATTGCATGTGTGTTCTTCTAAACAAACCACACATGGATCCACCCAGTGTCATTGCATGTTTATTCCTCCAAACAAACCACACATGGATCCACCTAGTGTGATTGCATGTCTGTTCTTTTCACAAACCACACATGGATCCACCAGTGTCATTGCAAGTGTGTTCTTTTGATGAACCACAACTAGAGTCATTGCATGTCTGTTCTTCTAAACAAACCACACATGGATCCACCCAGTGTCATTACATGTCTGTTCCTCTCAACAAACCGCACATGGATCCACCTAGTGTGATTGCATGTGTGTTCTTTTCATGAACCACACATGGATCCACCAGTGTCATTGCATGTGTGTTCTTCTCATGAACCATAACTAGAGTCATTGCATGTGCGTTCTTCTAAACAAACCACACATGGATCCACCTAGTGTGATTGCATGTCTGTTCCTCTAACAAACCACACATGGGTCCACCTAGTGTGATCGCATGTTTGTTCTTTTCACAAACCACACATGGATCCACCCAGTGTCATTGCAGGTCTATTCTTTTCATGAACCACACATGGATCCACCTAGTGTGATTACATGTCTGTTCTTTTCACAAACCACACATGTAACCACAGCCAGTGCCATTGCATGTATGTTCTTCTAAACAAACCACACATGGATCCACTAGTGTCATTGCATGTGTGTTCTTTTCATGAACCACAGCTAGAGTCATTGCATGTATGTTCTTCTAAACAAACCACACTTGGATCCACCCAGTGTCATTGCATGTATGTTCTTCTCACAAACAACACATGGATCCACCAGTGTCATTGCATGTCTGTTCCTCTAAACAAACGACACATGGATCCACCTAGTGTGATTGCATGTCTGTTCTTTTCATGAACCACAGCTAGTCATTGCATGTTTGTTCCTTCCACAAACTACATATGGATCCACCTAGTGTGAGTGCATGTCTGTTCTTTTCACAAACCACACATGGATCCACCTAGTGTGATTGCATGTCTGTTCTTTTCAAAAACCACACATGGAACCACAACTAGTGTCATTGCATGTATGTTCCTCTAAACAAACCACACATGGATCCACCAGTGTCATTGCATGTGTGTTCTTCTCATGAACCACAACTAGAGTCATTGCATGTGTGTTCTTCTAAACAAACCACACATGGATCCACCTAGTGTGATTGCATGTCTTTTCCTCTAACAAACCACACATGGGTCCACCTAGTGTGATTGCATGTCTGTTCTTTTCACGAACCACACATGGATCCACGCAGTGTCATTGCATGTCTGTTCTTTCCATGAACCACACATGGATCACCCTAGTGTGATTGCATGTCTGTTCTTTTCATGAACCACAGCTAGAGTCATTGCATGTGTGTTCCTTCCACAAACCACATATGGATCCACCAGTGTCATTGCATGTCTGTATTTCTCATGAACCACACCAAGTGTGATTGCATGTCTGTTCCTCTAAACAAACCACACATGGATCCACCAGTGTCATTGCATGTGTGTTCTTCTCATGAACCACAGCCAATGTCATTGCATTTATGTTCTTCTCACAAACCACGCAAGGATCCACCAGTATAATTGCATGTGTGTTCTTCTCATGAACAACACCCAATGTCATTGCATGTTTGTTCCTCTAAACAAACCACACATGGATCCACCTAGTGTGATTGCATGTCTGTTCTTTTCACAAACCACACATGGATCCTCCTAGTGTGATTGCATGTCTGTTCTTTTCACAAACCACACATGGAACCACAACCAGTGTCATTGCATGTCTATTCCTCTAAACAAACCACACATGCGTCCACCTAGAGTCATTGCATGTCTGTTCTTTTCACAAACCACACATGGATCCACCTAGTGTCATTGCATGTGTGTTCTTTTCATGAACCACAACTAGTGTCATTGCATGCCTGTTCCTCTGAACAAACCACACATGGTTCCACCTAGTGTGATTGCATGTCTTTACTTTTCACAAACCACACATGGATCCACCAGTGTCATTGCATCTGTGTTCTTTTCATGAACCACAACTAGTGTCATTGCATGTCTGTTCCTCTAAACAAACCACACATGGTTCCACCTAGTGTGATTGCATGTCTGTACTTTTCATAAACCACACAGGGATCCACCAGTGTCATTGCATGTGTGTTCTTTTCATGAACCACAACTAGTGTCATTGCATGTGTGTTCCTCTAAACAAACCACACACGGATCCACCCAGTGTCATTGCATGTCTGTTCCTCTAAACAAACCACACATGGATCCACCTAGTGTCATTTCATGTCTGTTCTTCTCACAAACCGCACATGGATCCACTAGTGTCATTGCATCTGTGTTCTTTTCATAAACCACAACTAGTGTCATTGCATGTTTGTTCCTCTAAACAAATCACACATGAACCACACCTAGTGTCATTGCACGTCTGTTCCTCTAACCAAACCACACATGGATCCACCCAGTGTCATTGCATGTCTATTCTTCTCACAAACCACACATGGATCCACCAGTGTCATTACATATGTGTTCTTTTCATGAACCACACATGGATACACCAGTGTCATTACATGTGTGTTATTTTCATGAACCACACATGGATCCACCAGTGTCACTGGATGTGTGTTCTTCTCATGAACCACACATGGATCCACCAGTGTCATTGCATGTCTGTTCTTTTCATGAACCACAGCTAGAGTCATTGCATGTCTGTTCCTTCCAGAAACCACATATGGATACACCAGTGTCATTGCATGTCTGTTCTTTTCATGAACCACACCCAGTGTCATTGCATGTATGTTCCTCTAAACAAACCACACATGGATCCACCTAGTGTGATTGCATGTATGTTCTTTTCATGAACCACACATGGATCCACCCGTGTCATTGCATGTGTGTTCTTCTCGTAAACCACAACTAGAGTCATTGCATTTGTGTTCTTCTAAACAAACCACACATGGATCCAGCTAGTGTGATTGCATGTCTGTTCCTCTAACAAACCACACATGGGTCCACCTAGTGTGATCGCATGTCTTCTCTATTCACAAACCACACATAGATCCACCAAGTGTCATTGCATGTCTGTTCTTTTCATGAACCACACATGGATCCACCTAGTGTGATTGCATTTCTGTTCTTTTCATGAACCACAGCTAGAGTCATTGCATGTGTGTTCCTTCCACAAACCACATACGGATCCACTAGTGTCATTGCATGTCTGTTCTTCTCATGAACCACACCCACTGTGATTGCATGTCTGTTCCTCTAAACAAACCACACATGGATCCACCAGTGTCATTGCATGTGTGTTCTTCTAATGAACCACAACCAATATCATTGCATGTATGTTCTTCTCACAAACCACACAAGGATCCACCAATGTCATTGCATGTGTGTTCTTCTCATGAACCACACCCAGTGTCATTGCATGTCTGTTCCTCTAAACAAACCACACATGGATCCACCTAGTGTGATTCCATGTCTGTTCTTTTCACAAACCACACATGGAACCACAGCCAGTGTCATTGCATTTCTGTTTCTCTAAACAAACCAAACATGGATCCACCAGTGTCATTGCATGTGTGTTCTTCTCATGAACCACATGCAGTGTCATTGCATGTATGTTCTTCTCACAATCCACCCAAGGATCCAACAGTGTCATTGCATGTGTGTTCTTCTCATGAACCACACCCAGTGCCATTGCATGTCTGTTCCTCTAAACAAACCACACATCGATCCACCTAGTGTGATTGCATGTCTGTTCTTTTCACAAACCACACATGTATCCACTAGTGTCATTGCTTGTGTGTTATTTGCATGAACCACAACTAGAGTCATTGCATGCCTGTTCTTCTAAATAAAACAAACATGGATCCACCCAGTGTCATTGTATGTCTGTTCCTCTGAACAAACCACACATGGACCCACCTAGTGTGATTGCATGTATGTTCTTCTCAAAAACCGCACATGGATCCACCAGTGTCATTGCATGTGCGCTATTTTCATGAACCACAACTAGTGTCATTGCATGTCTGTTCCTCTGAACAAACCACACATGAACCACACCTAGTGTCATTGCATGTCTGTTCCTCTAAACAATCCACACGTGGATCCACCTAGTGTGATTGCATGTCTGTTATTTTCACAAACCACACATGGATCCACCAGTGTCATTGCATGTGTGTTCTTTTCATGAACCACAACTAGAGTCATTGCATGTCTGTTCTTCTAAAAGAACCACACATGGATCCACCCAATGTCATTGCATGTATGTTCCTCTAAACAAACCACACATGGATCCACCTAGTGTGATTGCATGTGTGTTATTTTCATGAACCACACATGGATCCACCAGTGTCATTGCATGTGTGTTCTTTTCATGAACCACAACTAGAGTCATTGAATGTGTGTTCTTCTAAACAAACCATACATGGATCCACCTAGTGTGATTGCATGTCTGTTCCTATAACAAACCACACATGGATCCACCTAGTGTGATCGCATGTCTGTTCTTTTCACAAACCACACATGGATCCACCCAGTGTCATTGCATGTCTGTTCTATTCATGAACCACACATGGATCCATCTAGCGTGATTGCATGTCTATTCTTTTCACAAACCACACATGGAACCATAGCTAATGTCATTGCATGTATGTTCTTCTAAACAAACCACACATGGATCCACTAGTGTCATTGCATGTGTGTTCTTTTCATGAACCACAGCTAGAGTCATTGCATGTCTGTTCCTCTAACCAAACCACACATGGATCCACCTAGTGTCATTGCATGTATGTTCCTCTAACCAAACCACACATGGATCCACATAGTGTGATTGCATTTCTGTTCTTTTCACAAACCACACATGGATCCAGCAGTGTCATTGCATGTGTGTTCTTTTCATGAACCACAACTAGAGTCATTGCATGTCGGTTCTTGTAAACAAACCACAAATGGATCCACCTAGTGTCATTGCATGTCTGTTCCTCTAAACAAACCACACATGGATCCACCTACTGTGATTGCATGTATGTTCTTCTCACAAACCACACATGGATCCACCAGTGTCATTGCATGTCTGTTCCTCTAAACAAACCACACATGGATGCACCTAGTGTGATTGCATGTCCATTCTTTTCATGAACCACAGATAGAGTCATTGCATGTCTGTTCCTTCCACAAACTTAATATGGATCCACCTTGTGTGATTGCATGTCTGTTCTTTTCACAAACCACACATGGATCCACCTAGTGTGATTGCATGTCTGTTCTTTTCAAAAACCACACATGGAACCACAACTAGTGTCATTGCATGTATGTTCCTCTAAACAAACCACACATGGATCCAACAGTGTCATTGCATGTGTGTTCTTCTCATGAACCACAACTATAGTCATTGCATGTGTGCTCTTCTAAACAAACCACACATGGATCCGACTAGTGTGATTGCATGTCTTTTCCTCTAACAAACCACACGTGGGTCCACCTAGCGTGATCGCATGTCTGTTCTTTTCACAAACCACACATGGATCCACCCAGTGTCATTGCATGTGTGTTCTTTTCATAAACCACACATGGATCCACCAGTGTCATTTCATGTGTGTACTTTTCATGAACCACAACTAGTGTCATTGCATGTGTGTTCTTCTAAACAAACCACACATGGATCCACCCAGTGTCATTGCATGTTTGTTCCTGCAAACAAACCACACATGGATCCAACTAGTGTGATTGCATGTATGTTCTTTTCACAAACCACACATGGATCCACTAGTGTCATTGCATGTGTTTTCTTTTCATGAACCACAACTACAGTCATTGCATGTCTATTCTTCCAAACAAACCACACTTGGATCCACCTAGTGTTCTTGCATGTCTGTTCCTCTAAACAAACCACGCATGGATCCACCTAGTGTGATTGCATGTCTGTTCTTTTCATGAACCACACATGGATCCACCAGTGTTATTGCATGTGTGTTCTTCTCGTGAACCACAACTAGAGTTATTGCATGTGTGTTCTTCTAAACAAACCACACATGGATCCACCTAGTGTGATTGCATGTCTGTTCCTCTAACAAACCACACATGGGTCCACCTAGTGTGATCGCATGTCTTTTCTTTTAACAAACCACACATGGATCCACCCAGTGTCATTGCATGTCTTTTCTTTTCATGAACCACACATGGATCCACCCAGTGTCATTTCATGTGTGTTCTTTTCATGAACCACAACTAGAGTCATTACATGTATGTTCTTCTAAACAAACCACACATGGATCCACCCAGTGTCATTGCATGTCTGTTCCCCTGAACAAACCACACATGGATCCACCTAGTGTGATTGCATGTCTGTTCTTTTCGCAAACCACGCATGGATCCACCAGTGTCATTGCATGTGTGTTCTTTTCATGAACCACAACTACTGTCATTGCATGTGTGTTCTTCTAAACAAACCACACATGGATCCACCCAGTGTCATTGCATGTTTATTCCTCCAAACAAACCACACATGGATCCACCTAGTGTGATTGCATGTCTGTTCTTTTCACAAACCACACATGGATCCACCAGTGTCATTGCAAGTGTGTTCTTTTGATGAACCACAACTAGAGTCATTGCATGTCTGTTCTTCTAAACAAACCACACATGGATCCACCCAGTGTCATTGCATGCATGTTCCTCTAAACAAACCACACATGGGTCCACCTAGTGTGATAGCATGTATGTTATTTTCATGAACCACACATGGATCCACCAGTATCATTTCATGTGTGTTCTTCTCATGAACCACAACTAGAGTCATTGCATGTGTGTTCTTCTAAACAAACCACACATGGATCCACCCAGTGTCATTGCATGTTTGTTCCTGCAAACAAACCACACATGGATCCACCTAGTGTGATTGCATGTATGTTCTTTTCACAAACCACACATGGATCCACTAGTGTCATTGCATGTGTTTTCTTTTCATGAACCACAACTACAGTCATTGCATGTCTATTCTTCCAAACAAACCACACTTGGATCCACCTAGTGTTCTTGCATGTCTGTTCCTCTAAACAAACCACGCATGGATCCACCTATTGTGATTGCATGTCTGTTCTTTTCATGAACCACACATGGATCCACCAGTGTCATTGCATGTGTGTTCTTCTCGTGAACCACAACTAGAGTTATTGCATGTGTGTTCTTCTAAACAAACCACACATGGATCCACCTAGTGTGATTGCATGTCTGTTCCTCTAACAAACCACACATGGGTCCACCTAGTGTGATCGCATGTCTTTTCTTTTAACAAACCACACATGGATCCACCCAGTGTCATTGCATGTCTTTTCTTTTCATGAACCACACATGGATCCACCCAGTGTCATTTCATGTGTGTTCTTTTCATGAACCACAACTAGAGTCATTACATGTATGTTCTTCTAAACAAACCACACATGGATCCACCCAGTGTCATTGCATGTCTGTTCCCCTGAACAAACCACACATGGATCCACCTAGTGTGATTGCATGTCTGTTCTTTTCGCAAACCACGCATGGATCCACCAGTGTCATTGCATGTGTGTTCTTTTCATGAACCACAACTACTGTCATTGCATGTGTGTTCTTCTAAACAAACCACACATGGATCCACCCAGTGTCATTGCATGTTTATTCCTCCAAACAAACCACACATGGATCCACCTAGTGTGATTGCATGTCTGTTCTTTTCACAAACCACACATGGATCCACCAGTGTCATTGCAAGTGTGTTCTTTTGATGAACCACAACTAGAGTCATTGCATGTCTGTTCTTCTAAACAAACCACACATGGATCCACCCAGTGTCATTGCATGCATGTTCCTCTAAACAAACCACACATGGATCCACCTAGTGTGATAGCATGTATGTTATTTTCATGAACCACACATGGATCCACTAGTATCATTTCATGTGTGTTCTTCTCATGAACCACAACTAGAGTCATTGCATGTGTGTTCTTCTAAACAAACCACACATGGATCCACCTAGTGTGATTGCATGTTTGTTCCTCTAACAAACCACACATGGATCCACCTAGGGCGATCGCATGTTTGTTCTTTTCACAAAACACACATGGATCCACCTAGTGTCATTGCAT
Source organism: Avena insularis (assembly GCA_023614405.1). Classification (NCBI taxonomy): domain Eukaryota; kingdom Viridiplantae; phylum Streptophyta; class Magnoliopsida; order Poales; family Poaceae; genus Avena; species Avena insularis. Next base: position 334,243,475 of record CM042696.1, read on the forward strand.
GTCTGTTCTTTTCATGAACCACATATGGATCCACCTAGTGTGATTACATGTCTGTTCTTTTCACAAACCACACATGTAACCACAGCCAGTGCCATTGCATGTATGTTCTTCTAAACAAACCACACATGGATCCACTAGTGTCATTGCATGTGTGTTCTTTTCATGAACCACAACTAGAGGCATTGCATGTATGTTCTTCTAAACAAACCACACTTGCATCCACCTAGTGTCATTGCATGTATGTTCTTCTCACAAACAACACATGGATCCACCAGTGTCATTGCATGTCTGTTCCTCTAAACAAACCACACATGGATCCACCTAGTGCGATTGCATGTCTGTTCTTTTCATGAACCACAGCTAGTCATTGCATGTTTGTTCCTTCCACAAACTACATATGGATCCACCTAGTGTGAGTGCATGTCTGTTCTTTTCACAAACCACACATGGATCCACCTAGTGTGATTGCATGTCTGTTCTTTTCAAAAACCACACATGGAACCACAACTAGTGTCATTGCATGTATGTTCCTCTAAACAAACCACACATGGATCCACCAGTGTCATTGCATGTGTGTTCTTCTCATGAACCACAACTAGAGTCATTGCATGTGTGTTCTTCTAAACAAACCACACATGGATCCACCTAGTGTGATTGCATGTCTTTTCCTCTAACAAACCACACATGGGTCCACCTAGTGTGATTGCATGTATGTTCTTTTCACGAACCACACATGGATCCACGCAGTGTCATTGCATGTCTGTTCTTTCCATGAACCACACATGGATCACCCTAGTGTGATTGCATGTCTGTTCTTTTCATGAACCACAGCTAGAGTCATTGCATGTGTGTTCCTTCCACAAACCACATATGGATCCACCAGTGTCATTGCATGTCTGTATTTCTCATGAGCCACACCAAGTGTGATTGCATGTCTGTTCCTCTAAACAAACCACACATGGATCCACCAGTGTCATTGCATGTGTGTTCTTCTCATGAACCACAGCCAATGTCATTGCATTTATGTTCTTCTCACAAACCACGCAAGGATCCACCAGTATCATTGCATGTGTGTTCTTCTCATGAACAACACCCAATGTCATTGCATGTTTGTTCCTCTAAACAAACCACACATGGATCCACCTAGTGTGATTGCATGTCTGTTCTTTTCACAAACCACACATGGATCCTCCTAGTGCGATTGCATGTCTGTTCTTTTCACAAACCACACATGGAACCACAACCAGTGTAATTGCATGTCTATTCCTCTAAACAAACCACACATGCGTCCACCTAGAGTCATTGCATGTCTGTTCTTTTCACAAACCACACATGGATCCACCTAGTGTCATTGCATGTGTGTTCTTTTCATGAACCACAACTAGTGTCATTGCATGCCTGTTCCTCTGAACAAACCACACATGGTTCCACCTAGTGTGATTGCATGTCTTTACTTTTCACAAACCACACATGGATCCACCAGTGTCATTGCATCTGTGTTCTTTTCATGAACCACAACTAGTGTCATTGCATGTCTGTTCCTCTGAACAAACCACACATGGTTCCACCTAGTGTGATTGCATGTCTGTACTTTTCATAAACCACACAGGGATCCACCAGTGTCATTGCATGTGTGTTCTTTTCATGAACCACAACTAGTGTCATTGCATGTGTGTTCCTCTAAACAAACCACACATGGATCCACCCAGTGTCATTGCATGTCTGTTCCTCTAAACAAACCACACATGGATCCACCTAGTGTCATTTCATGTCTGTTCTTCTCACAAACCGCACATGGATCCACTAGTGTCATTGCATCTGTGTTCTTTTCATAAACCACAACTAGTGTCATTGCATGTTTGTTCCTCTAAACAAATCACACATGAACCACACCTAGTGTCATTGCACGTCTGTTCCTCTAACCAAACCACCCATGGATCCACCCAGTGTCATTGCATGTCTATTCTTCTCACAAACCACACATGGATCCACCAGTGTCATTGCATATGTGTTCTTTTCATGAACCACACATGGATACACCAGTGTCATTACATGTGTGTTATTTTCATGAACCACACATGGATCCACCAGTGTCACTGGATGTGTGTTCTTCTCATGAACCACACATGGATCCACCAGTGTCATTGCATGTCTGTTCTTTTCATGAACCACAGCTAGAGTCATTGCATGTCTGTTCCTTCCAGAAACCACATATGGATACACCAGTGTCATTGCATGTCTGTTCTTTTCATGAACCACACCCAGTGTCATTGCATGTATGTTCCTCTAAACAAACCACACATGGATCCACCTAGTGTGATTGCATGTCTGTTCTTTTTACAAACCACACATGGAACCACAGCCAGTGTCATTGCATGTGTGTTCTTCTCGTAAACCACAACTAGAGTCATTGCATGTGTGTTCTTCTAAACAAACCACACATGGATCCAGCTAGTGTGATTGCATGTCTGTTCCTCTAACAAACCACACATGGGTCCACCTAGTGTGATCGCATGTCTTTTCTATTCACAAACCACACATGGATCCACCAAGTGTCATTGCATGTCTGTTCTTTTCATGAACCACACATGGATCCACCTAGTGTGATTGCATTTCTGTTATTTTCATGAACCACAGCTAGAGTCATTGCATGTGTGTTCCTTCCACAAACCACATACGGATCCACTAGTGTCATTGCATGTCTGTTCTTCTCATGAACCACACCCACTGTGATTGCATGTCTGTTCCTCTAAACAAACCACACATGGATCCACCAGTGTCATTGCATGTGTGTTCTTCTAATGAACCACAGCCAGTATCATTGCATGTATGTTCTTCTCACAAACCACACAAGGATCCACCAATGTCATTGCATGTGTGTTCTTCTCATGAACCACACCCAGTGTCATTGCATGTCTGTTCCTCTAAACAAACCACACATGGATCCACCTAGTGTGATTTCATGTCTGTTCTTTTCACAAACCACACATGGAACCACAGCCAGTGTCATTGCATTTCTGTTTCTCTAAACAAACCAAACATGGATCCACCAGTGTCATTGCATGTGTGTTCTTCTCATGAACCACATGCAGTGTCATTGCATGTATGTTCTTCTCACAATCCACCCAAGGATCCAACAGTGTCATTGCATGTGTGTTCTTCTCATGAACCACACCCAGTGCCATTGCATGTCTGTTCCTCTAAACAAACCACACATCGATCCACCTAGTGTGATTAAATGTCTGTTCTTTTCACAAACCACACATGTATCCACTAGTGTCATTGCTTGTGTGTTATTTGCATGAACCACAACTAGAGTAATTGCATGCCTGTTCTTCTAAATAAAACAAACATGGATCCACCCAGTGTCATTGTATGTCTGTTCCTCTGAACAAACCACACATGGACCCACCTAGTGTGATTGCGTGTATGTTCTTCTCACAAACCGCACATGGATCCACCAGTGTCATTGCATGTGTGCTATTTTCATGAACCACAACTAGTGTCATTGCATGTCTGTTCCTCTGAACAAACCACACATGAACCACACCTAGTGTCATTGCATGTCTGTTCCTCTAAACAATCCACACGTGGATCCACCTAGTGTGATTGCATGTCTGTTATTTTCACAAACCACACATGGATCCATAGCTAATGTCATTGCATGTATGTTCTTCTAAACAAACCACACATGGATCCACTAGTGTCATTGCATGTGTGTTCTTTTCATGAACCACAGCTAGAGTCATTGCATGTCTGTTCCTCTAACCAAACCACACATGGATCCACCTAGTGTCATTGCATGTATGTTCCTCTAACCAAACCACACATGGATCCACATAGTGTGATTGCATTTCTGTTCTTTTCACAAACCACACATGGATCCAGCAGTGTCATTGCATGTGTGTTCTTTTCATGAACCACAACTAGAGTCATTGCATGTCGGTTCTTCTAAACAAACCACACATGGATCCACCCAGTGTCATTGCATGTCGGTTCCTCTGAAGAAACCACACATGGATCCACCTAGTGTGATTGCATGTATGTTCTTTTCACAAACCACACATGGATCCACTAGTGTCATTGCATGTGTTTTCTTTTCATGAACCACAACTACAGTCATTGCATGTCTATTCTTCCAAACAAACCACACTTGGATCCACCTAGTGTTCTTGCATGTCTGTTCCTCTAAACAAACCACGCATGGATCCACCTAGTGTGATTGCATGTCTGTTCTTTTCATGAACCACACATGGATCCACCAGTGTCATTGCATGTGTGTTCTTCTCGTGAACCACAACTAGAGTTATTGCATGTGTGTTCTTCTAAACAAACCACACATGGATCCACCTAGTGTGATTGCATGTCTGTTCCTCTAACAAACCACACATGGGTCCACCTAGTGTGATCGCATGTCTTTTCTTTTAACAAACCACACATGGATCCACCCAGTGTCATTGCATGTCTTTTCTTTTCATGAACCACACATGGATCCACCCAGTGTCATTTCATGTGTGTTCTTTTCATGAACCACAACTAGAGTCATTACATGTATGTTCTTCTAAACAAACCACACATGGATCCACCCAGTGTCATTGCATGTCTGTTCCCCTGAACAAACCACACATGGATCCACCTAGTGTGATTGCATGTCTGTTCTTTTCGCAAACCACGCATGGATCCACCAGTGTCATTGCATGTGTGTTCTTTTCATGAACCACAACTACTGTCATTGCATGTGTTCTACTAAACAAACCACACATGGATCCACCCAGTGTCATTGCATGTTTATTCCTCCAAACAAACCACACATGGATCCACCTAGTGTGATTGCATGTCTGTTCTTTTCACAAACCACACATGGATCCACCAGTGTCATTGCAAGTGTGTTCTTTTGATGAACCACAACTAGAGTCATTGCATGTCTGTTCTTCTAAACAAACCACACATGGATCCACCCAGTGTCATTGCATGCATGTTCCTCTAAACAAACCACACATGGATCCACCTAGTGTGATAGCATGTATGTTATTTTCATGAACCACACATGGATCCACTAGTATCATTTCATGTGTGTTCTTCATGAACCACAACTAGAGTCATTGCATGTGTGTTCTTCTAAACAAACCACACATGGATCCACCTAGTGTGATTGCATGTTTGTTCCTCTAACAAACCACACATGGATCCACCTTGGGCGATCGCATGTTTGTTCTTTTCACAAAACACACATGGATCCACCTAGTGTCATTGCATGTCTGTTCTTTTCATGAACCACATATGGATCCACCTAGTGTGATTACATGTCTGTTCTTTTCACAAACCACACATGTAACCACAGCCAGTGCCATTGCATGTATGTTCTTCTAAACAAACCACACATGGATCCACTAGTGTCATTGCATGTGTGTTCTTTTCATGAACCACAACTAGAGTCATTGCATGTATGTTCTTCTAAACAAACCACACTTGCATCCACCTAGTGTCATTGCATGTATGTTCTTCTCACAAACAACACATGGATCCACCAGTGTCATTGCATGTCTGTTCCTCTAAACAAACCACACATGGATCCACCTAGTGTGATTGCATGTCTGTTCTTTTCATGAACCACAGCTAGTCATTGCATGTTTGTTCCTTCCACAAACTACATATGGATCCACCTAGTGTGAGTGCATGTCTGTTCTTTTCACAAACCACACATGGATCCACCTAGTGTGATTGCATGTCTGTTCTTTTCAAAAACCACACATGGAACCACAACTAGTGTCATTGCATGTATGTTCCTCTAAACAAACCACACATGGATCCACCAGTGTCATTGCATGTGTGTTCTTCTCATGAACCACAACTAGAGTCATTGCATGTGTGTTCTTCTAAACAAACCACACATGGATCCACCTAGTGTGATTGCATGTCTTTTCCTCTAACAAACCACACATGGGTCCACCTAGTGTGATTGCATGTATGTTCTTTTCACGAACCACACATGGATCCACGCAGTGTCATTGCATGTCTGTTCTTTCCATGAACCACACATGGATCACCCTAGTGTGATTGCATGTCTGTTCTTTTCATGAACCACAGCTAGAGTCATTGCATGTGTGTTCCTTCCACAAACCACATATGGATCCACCAGTGTCATTGCATGTCTGTATTTCTCATGAGCCACACCAAGTGTGATTGCATGTCTGTTCCTCTAAACAAACCACACATGGATCCACCAGTGTCATTGCATGTGTGTTCTTCTCATGAACCACAGCCAATGTCATTGCATTTATGTTCTTCTCACAAACCACGCAAGGATCCACCAGTATCATTGCATGTGTGTTCTTCTCATGAACAACACCCAATGTCATTGCATGTTTGTTCCTCTAAACAAACCACACATGGATCCACCTAGTGTGATTGCATGTCTGTTCTTTTCACAAACCACACATGGATCCTCCTAGTGTGATTGCATGTCTGTTCTTTTCACAAACCACACATGGAACCACAACCAGTGTAATTGCATGTCTATTCCTCTAAACAAACCACACATGCGTCCACCTAGAGTCATTGCATGTCTGTTTTTTTCACAAACCACACATGGATCCACTAGTGTCATTGCATGTATGTTCTTTTCATGAACCACAGCTAGTGTCATTGCATGTCTGTTCCTCTTACCAAACAACACATGGTTCCACCCAGTGTCATTGCATGTCTATACTTGTCACAAACCACACATGGATCCACCAGTGTCATTGCATGTGTGTTCTTTTCATGAACCACAACTAGTGTCATTGCATGTGTGTTCCTCTAAACAAACCACACATGGATCCACCCAGTGTCATTGCATGTCTGTTCCTCTAAACAAACCACACATGGATCCACCTAGTGTCATTTCATGTCTGTTCTTCTCACAAACCGCACATGGATCCACTAGTGTCATTGCATCTGTGTTCTTTTCATAAACCACAACTAGTGTCATTGCATGTTTGTTCCTCTAAACAAATCACACATGAACCACACCTAGTGTCATTGCACGTCTGTTCCTCTAACCAAACCACACATGGATCCACCCAGTGTCATTGCATGTCTATTCTTCTCACAAACCACATGGATCCACCAGTGTCATTGCATATGTGTTCTTTTCATGAACCACACATGGATACACCAGTGTCATTACATGTGTGTTATTTTCATGAACCACACATGGATCCACCAGTGTCACTGGATGTGTGTTCTTCTCATGAACCACACATGGATCCACCAGTGTCATTGCATGTCTGTTCTTTTCATGAACCACAGCTAGAGTCATTGCATGTCTGTTCCTTCCAGAAACCACATATGGATACACCAGTGTCATTGCATGTCTGTTCTTTTCATGAACCACACCCAGTGTCATTGCATGTATGTTCCTCTAAACAAACCACACATGGATCCACCTAGTGTGATTGCATGTCTGTTCTTTTTACAAACCACACATGGAACCACAGCCAGTGTCATTGCATGTGTGTTCTTCTCGTAAACCACAACTAGAGTCATTGCATGTGTGTTCTTCTAAACAAACCACACATGGATCCAGCTAGTGTGATTGCATGTCTGTTCCTCTAACAAACCACACATGGGTCCACCTAGTGTGATCGCATGTCTTTTCTATTCACAAACCACACATGGATCCACCAAGTGTCATTGCATGTCTGTTCTTTTCATGAACCACACATGGATCCACCTAGTGTGATTGCATTTCTGTTATTTTCATGAACCACAGCTAGAGTCATTGCATGTGTGTTCCTTCCACAAACCACATACGGATCCACTAGTGTCATTGCATGTCTGTTCTTCTCATGAACCACACCCAGTGTGATTGCATGCTTGTTCCTCTAAACAAACCACACATGGATCCACCAGTGTCATTGCATGTGTGTTCTTCTCATGAACCAAAACCACTGTCATTGCATGTATGTTCTTCTCACAAACCACACACGGATCCACCAGTGTAATTGCATGTGTGTTCTTCTCGTGAACCACACCAGTGACATTGCATGTCTGTTCCTCTAAACAAACAACACATGGATCAACCTAGTGTGATTGCATGTCTGTTCTTTTCACAAACCACACATGGAACCACAGCCAGTGTCATTGCATTTCTGTTTCTCTAAACAAACCAAACATGGATCCACCAGTGTCATTGCATGTGTGTTCTTCTCATGAACCACATGCAGTGTCATTGCATGTATGTTCTTCTCACAATCCACCCAAGGATCCAACAGTGTCATTGCATGTGTGTTCTTCTCATGAACCACACCCAGTGCCATTGCATGTCTGTTCCTCTAAACAAACCACACATCGATCCACCTAGTGTGATTAAATGTCTGTTCTTTTCACAAACCACACATGTATCCACTAGTGTCATTGCTTGTGTGTTATTTGCATGAACCACAACTAGAGTAATTGCATGCCTGTTCTTCTAAATAAAACAAACATGGATCCACCCAGTGTCATTGTATGTCTGTTCCTCTGAACAAACCACACATGGACCCACCTAGTGTGATTGCGTGTATGTTCTTCTCACAAACCGCACATGGATCCACCAGTGTCATTGCATGTGTGCTATTTTCATGAACCACAACTAGTGTCATTGCATGTATGTTCCTCTGAACAAACCACACATGAACCACACCTAGTGTCATTGCATGTCTGTTCCTCTAAACAATCCACACGTGGATCCACCTAGTGTGATTGCATGTCTGTTATTTTCACAAACCACACATGGATCCATAGCTAATGTCATTGCATGTATGTTCTTCTAAACAAACCACACATGGATCCACTAGTGTCATTGCATGTGTGTTCTTTTCATGAACCACAGCTAGAGTCATTGCATGTCTGTTCCTCTAACCAAACCACACATGGATCCACCTAGTGTCATTGCATGTATGTTCCTCTAACCAAACCACACATGGATCCACATAGTGTGATTGCATTTCTATTCTTTTCACAAACCACACATGGATCCAGCAGTGTCATTGCATGTGTGTTCTTTTCATGAACCACAACTAGAGTCATTGCATGTCGGTTCTTGTAAACAAACCACAAATGGATCCACCTAGTGTCATTGCATGTCTGTTCCTCTAAACAAACCACACATGGATCCACCAGTGTCATTGCATGTGTGTTCTTCTCATGAACCACAGCCAATGTCATTGCATTTATGTTCTTCTCACAAACCACGCAAGGATCCACCAGTATCATTGCATGTGTGTTCTTCTCATGAACAACACCCAATGTCATTGCATGTTTGTTCCTCTAAACAAACCACACATGGATCCACCTAGTGTGATTGCATGTCTGTTCTTTTCACAAACCACACATGGATCCTCCTAGTGTGATTGCATGTCTGTTCTTTTCACAAACCACACATGGAACCACAACCAGTGTAATTGCATGTCTATTCCTCTAAACAAACCACACATGCGTCCACCTAGAGTCATTGCATGTCTGTTCTTTTCACAAACCACACATGGATCCACCTAGTGTCATTGCATGTGTGTTCTTTTCATGAACCACAACTAGTGTCATTGCATGCCTGTTCCTCTGAACAAACCACACATGGTTCCACCTAGTGTGATTGCATGTCTTTACTTTTCACAAACCACACATGGATCCACCAGTGTCATTGCATCTGTGTTCTTTTCATGAACCACAACTAGTGTCATTGCATGTCTGTTCCTCTGAACAAACCACACATGGTTCCACCTAGTGTGATTGCATGTCTGTACTTTTCATAAACCACACAGGGATCCACCAGTGTCATTGCATGTGTGTTCTTTTCATGAACCACAACTAGTGTCATTGCATGTGTGTTCCTCTAAACAAACCACACATGGATCCACCCAGTGTCATTGCATGTCTGTTCCTCTAAACAAACCACACATGGATCCACCTAGTGTCATTTCATGTCTGTTCTTCTCACAAACCGCACATGGATCCACTAGTGTCATTGCATCATGTTCTTTTCATAAACCACAACTAGGGTCTTTGGATGTTTGTTCCTCTAAACAAATCACACATGAACCACACCTAGTGTCATTGCACGTCTGTTCCTCTAACCAAACCACACATGGATCCACCCAGTGTCATTGCATGTATATTCTTCTCACAAACCACACATGGATCCACCAGTGTCATTGCATATGTGTTCTTTTCATGAACCACACATGGATACACCAGTGTCATTACATGTGTGTTATTTTCATGAACCACACATGGATCCACCAGTGTCACTGGATGTGTGTTCTTCTCATGAACCACACATGGATCCACCAGTGTCATTGCATGTCTGTTCTTTTCATGAACCACAGCTAGAGTCATTGCATGTCTGTTCCTTCCAGAAACCACATATGGATACACCAGTGTCATTGCATGTCTGTTCTTTTCATGAACCACACCCAGTGTCATTGCATGTATGTTCCTCTAAACAAACCACACATGGATCCACCTAGTGTGATTGCATGTCTGTTCTTTTTACAAACCACACATGGAACCACAGCCAGTGTCATTGCATGTGTGTTCTTTTCATGAACCACAACTAGAGTCATTGAATGTGTGTTCTTCTAAACAAACCATACATGGATCCACCTAGTGTGATTGCATGTCTGTTCCTATAACAAACCACACATGGATCCACCTAGTGTGATCTCATGTCTGTTCTTTTCACAAACCACACATGGATCCACCCAGTGTCATTGCATGTCTGTTCTATTCATGAACCACACATGGATCCATCTAGCGTGATTGCATGTCTGTTCTTTTCACAAACCACACATGGAACCATAGCTAATGTCATTGCATGTATGTTCTTCTAAACAAACCACACATGGATCCACTAGTGTCATTGCATGTGTGTTCTTTTCATGAACCACAGCTAGAGTCATTGCATGTCTGTTCCTCTAACCAAACCACACATGGATCCACCTAGTGTCATTGCATGTATGTTCCTCTAACCAAACCACACATGGTTCCACATAGTGTGATTGCATTTCTGTTCTTTTCACAAACCACACATGGATCCAGCAGTGTCATTGCATGTGTGTTCTTTTCATGAACCACAACTAGAGTCATTGCATGTCTGTTCTTGTAAACAAACCACAAATGGATCCACCTAGTGTCATTGCATGTCTGTTCCTCTAAACAAACCACACATGGATCCACCTACTGTGATTGCATGTCTGTTCTTTTCACAAACCACACATGGATCCACCAGTGCCATTGCATGTGTGTTCTTTTCATGAACCACAACTAGAGTCATTGCATGTATGTTCTTCTAAACAAACCACGCATGGATCCACCCAGTGTCATTGCATGTCTGTTCCTCTAAACAAACCACACATGGATCCACCTAGTGTGATTGCATGTCTGTTCTTTTCATGAACCACACATGGATCCACCAGTGTGATTGCATGTGTGTTCTTTTCATGAACCACAACTAGAGTCATTGCATGTCTGTTCTTCTAAACAAACCACACATGGATACACCCAGTATCATTGCATGTCTGTTCCTCTAAACAAACCACACATGGATCCACCTAGAGTCATTGCATGTCTGTTCTTTTCACAAACCACACATGGATCCACCCAGTGTCATTGCATGTGTGTTATTTTCATGAACCACAACTAGTGTCATCGCATGTCTGTTCCTCCGAACAAACCACACATGGATCCACCTAGTGTGATTGCATGTCTGTTCTTTTCACAGAACACACATGGATCCACCAGTGTCATTGCATGTGTTTTATTTTCATGAACCACAACTATTGTCATTTCATGTGTGTTATTCTAAACATACCACACATGGATCCACCCAGTGTCATTGCATGTCTGTTCCTCCAAACAAATCACACATGGATCCACCTAGTGTGATTGCATGTCTGTTCTTTTCACAAACCACACATGGATCCACTAGTGTCATGGCATGTGTGTTCTTTTCATGAACCACAAATAGAGTCATTGCATGTCGGTTCTTCTAAACAAAGCACACATGGATCCACCCAGTGTCATTGCATGTTTGTTCCTCTAAACAAACCACACATGGATCCAGCTAGTGTGATTGCATGTCTGTTCTTTTCACAAATGACACATGCATCCACAAGTGTCATTGAATATGTGTTCTTTTCATGAACCACAACTAGATTCATTGCATGTGTGTTCTTCTAAACAAACCACACATGGATCCACCCAGTGTCATTGCATGTCTGTTCCTCTAACAAACCACACATGGATCCAGCTAGTGTGATCGCATGTATGTTCTTCTCAAAAACGACACATGGATCCACCAGTGTCATTGCATGTGTGTTCTTCTCATGAACCACACATGGATACACCAGTGTCATTACATGTCTATTCTTTTCATGAACCACAGCAAGAGTCATTGCATGTACGTTCTTTCCACAAACCACATATGGATCCACCAGTGTCTTTGCATGTCTGTTCTTTTCTTGAACCACATCTAGTGCCATTGGATGTGTGTTCTTTTCATGAACCAGACCCAGTGCCATTGGATGTGTGTTCTTTTCATGAACCACAACCAGTGTCATTGGATGTGTGTTCTTATCACAAACCACACATGGATCCACCAGTGTCATTGCATGTGTGTTCTTCTCATGAACCACACATGGATCCACCCAATGTGATTGCATGTTTGTTCTTTTCACAAACCACATATGGATCCACTAGTGTCATTGCATGTCTTCTCTTTTCACAAACCACATATGGATCCTAATTAACCTTAGGAGATCCCTAACCTTAGCCCCCCATTGGGTGGCCGTTAGACCAAGTCTTCTAGAAGGCACGCCCTAACACAATTGTTCTGCTTGACGATTGTTACATACCATTCGATCGGGGCGCTGGGACGATTGGGATGGTCTTCGTGAGAGCGATCCGCGAGTAGGTTGTTCTACGGCATGATTGGCCACTCTTGCTCTAGACAAATTGGCAACACCGGGCGCTCCCCTGTTGCGAGTGTCACGACTCACGAGTTCAGTGGGCAACATCCCAGTGTCACGTCCCCATTACTTCACTTCCTCCCCGTACTTCTCTTCCTTCCCCTCGAAGCCACTTTCTCCACTTCACTCCCATCCTGCCATAGCCGCAAGACGATGGCGCCTCCATCCCAATCCCCTCTCCGGCAGCCACCCCCTCCCCTCTCACCATGGGTTCAATGGGGGACGGCGAGGAAACGCGTCGTGATAACATGGACGGTGATTTCGATGTGAGTCGTCTCGTATCTATCTCTATCATCTGTGGCCAGTTATCTATTTTTTGAGCTAGATCTACTCTGTTTACTCATGCGCGTATGATGTGTTAGGCCAACCAGACGATGTATGACTCTGACTATCACGGTTTAGTGGATGAAGACAGTCCTCTGCTATGTAAACATGGACATGTGCCCACTAAATTTGTAGCGTTCGAAGGAAAAAACGCAGGCAGGAGGTTTCTACGGTGTCAAGGACATCGTGCAATGATGCAAGGCGGAAGTTGCGTTGTTGTCAAATGGGTAGACCCTGAGTGGCCCAAATCGATGAAGAAAACGCTGGACAAACTATGGGATATGACCGTTGATTTGAAAGAATCCGTAGTCAGCTCACTTCTTGACAGTGTTGAGATGAAGCTATGGGACCCAGTTGACACAACCAAGCTTAACCGAGATCTCAGGAGGGTGCAAGATAAGGTTAGCAAAGTCAAGAAGGAGAGGGACATGGCATTGGCCCTAAAGGCTAAAGCAGAGCAAGAACTGACTCAAGCAAGGAATGATCTTCACCAGGCCAAAGTCCTGCAGTTCACAACTATGAGTATTGACAAGTGCATGAGGAAAAATACAGATAAACAATTGAAGCTGTGCAAGGAAGATGCTAAAAGGAAGGAGCAGACGATTCGATCCTTGCTCTCGTAGGAAGATGGGCATCGGGCTAAGATTAGGAAGATCAAGGAGATGTGTGATAACTAGTTCTAGTATTTAGCTTAATCTCCGTGCATTTTTAAGTTGTAATAATAGTACTCGTTGACCTAGTGGTCTAAACTAGTGGTCCCGGAGTCCTGGGAGGAAAAAAATTGCTCTCATGTTAGTCTGTATTAACCCTGCATCACTTCCTTTTGTCTGATCATGGTGGTTTTCTGAAATTGGTGGTTTGTTTAAATGTAATCTACGTGGATTGTGCCGCATGCAAATGGCACAACCACAATTTATAAAGTAGAAGCACGTACACTCGGTTAATGGAGATCCGGGAGCTTCGCCAGACGCAGGGGATGGAGGACCAGGGAGGCGGTGAGATAGACAGGCTCAAGCGTCTAGGCATTATCGGTTGCCATTGCTGTTTATGTTGCCATGTCGTTGTGCAGCATCTGAAATAAGTTGCTGCTTCGTGGAGTGTGGCAGCTTAAATAATTTATTTATGTGCCACTTACATTCCGTAGTATTTGGAGACCTCCTGCCCCTTAGCAATCGTGGAACCGGTGCTACGTGTTTTCAGATAGCTGTGGCACAATCACAATTTCGGATTCAACTACTGACTCGGGCGTTTCCAAACCCTAAGTCGTGGTACATTTTACTCAGAGAACATGGGTAGATTGTTTCGCCCAGCAACGTGCCACACACAGCTCAGAATTTAATGTAATTACATATATAGGTTCAAGTTCAACACATTACTATGCATCTTCATTGCCAGCAACCTTCTTCCGCAGCCTGGGTGCCAAGCCTTCACGTCCACTGGCTTCTTCATTTCCTGCCTTCTTCCTCTTCCTCGATGCCAATTTTCTTAGCTTCACGTACTATGCATCGCCGGGACAATGGGCACCAGAATCGTGTCTAGCATCATCTTTCCACTCGTTTTTACCTTCTTCAGGCAGCAAAATGACTGACCCGGCAGTCATGTTTCTAACCTTGCGGCGCTTCCTATCAAAGAAACATGATTGTTGCATAACTGCCCAATATCTACAGAGTAAATAAAACAAAAATTACAATTCAGCACAAACATGCGAACCCCAAGAGACTTTGCTTACCAGGAGCTAATTGGGTTCGAGCAACCACCCTATCCAAGAATAGAAGGGCGACTCCCAGTTGCAGCAGCTTCCACATCCAGTACATCACATTTCAGCTCAAACATGCAAGCCAAAGCATACCTTTTCATCAACCCAATTAGTTGACTGTCACACGTTAGAGGAACCATGATGCCATGTTCATCCATGAATCTGAACTTTGCAGTCTGCTTCGGCCATAATTCATCATGATTACGCAGAGCAGCAACCGTACCAGATATAGTGTAGATCTGCGCAGGCGCTTCTTCCATCGTGATACAATAGTCTCCATACCACTTGCCCTTAGAGTCGTACCTGAAGAGCCTTACCGTAACCAGGTAATGGTGGTCCGCGGAGATCCCACTTGACAGAAAACTGTGGATAAAATATGTTTGTCAGCGTTGGGCTAACAAACAATTTGAGGTTCAGTAGCCAGCTAGCAGTTATAATTAGTGTGAATAGAAAAGAGAAGGGTAGCTCACCCACTTGTAGCCAGAACTTCTTCTTCCTTGATAGTAGGATCTGCCATCCTCCGAGCTGCTCGGCTCGTCGGCGGCAGAGCCGGGCTAGAGCCTCGCAACGGAGGCTACGTCATGCGCCATTGGAGCTCAGGATCAGCTACTAGGCGCAGCAACTGGGCACAACAACTTGGCGCCGGAAGTCAAATGTCCGAAGGGATCGTCCTGCCTGGAGGGTGGATTCCGATGCCGCCGGTGTTAGGGGAAAGGTGGGAATGGATTTGTGAAATTGGTCAACGCATCCAATCCACTTAGCTACTCGATTTTCCTAAGAGGTTGCCGTGTTGGCGCTCGTGTCATGGACAGATGACTGACATGAGGGTCCCGACCGTCTACTTCACGGGGCAGTTTAACGGAATGTTTAAATTTGGTAGGGGTGAGATGAGTTTGCCTCGAAATGGCCCCTCTCAGTAGTTGGCGGCCCAACTTTTCGAAACGCGATAATTTTAGGCAACTTAGGTACCGCCATGCGCTGGCCTGCGAATTTTGGTACCGCAGATGAACAGGCCCATCTCAAACCTTTCCTTCCACCCCTCACGAAAAAGACAAATTCCTACCGAATCTATAGGAAGTGGGTCTGATTTGAACTACAGGTACATCATTTAATGCTCATGAGTTTTTGGAAAAATCATTTTTAGCTTCACAACATGCTATTTATTCATAGATCCACCAAAATTTATAAAAATGTAGAGATAAAAATCAATTATATTGGACTTCTTAAGAAAATATACAAAGAATTAAGAAACACGAAAACAACATCAGGCCCAGACCTAATATATCGTTCGGAATATCAAGACGGCCCAGATAGACACCGTACCCCGCTGCTGGCCCATTCGGTGTAGGAATTTTCAAAGAAGAAAAGGGAAGAGAATAGTAGGGAGGCCCAGGCCCAACATACCGTTTTAAAGTTAATAAAAGTTGTGCGCGGAAGAGTAACTCAAAGTACTTTGTGTCCTAGTGGTTAGCATGTACGATTGGTCGCTAGGGAGTGTGCGTGGTCATGGGTTTGATTCCCATGGGACACTATTTTTGCCATTTATTCATGTAAGGTGGGGAGATGCAGCTAATAAATTGTTTGCGCATAATTATAACATGATGATGCTAGTGTCCGTGTGGTTAGCTGCTTCGATCGTTCTCTACAGAGGTCGCGGGTTCGATTCCCATGCATGCGAATTTTTTTCCATTTAGTGTCAGTCCACTCTGTCAGGTTGTTGCTGATGTCGCCGCCTAGTCATATCAATTTATTCTAGTTTACAAACTATGACGATTTAGATTGGTCATATTAGACTAAAAATACGATCCTAAGTTGTACTACATAGATTGTGACGATTTCATCTGATGAAATTATGACGATTTTGACACAAAACATCGTAATTCTATATGGTTTGACCTCTCCAGACAGCCTATGACCATCTTGTGCGATTTCATTCCCGTCACTATGAGAAGGTCACAAGTTAACACATTTATTGTAGTGATGTGGTTCGTGAAAAGAACACACATGCAGTGACACTAGTGGATCCATATGTGGTTTGTGAAAAGAACACACATGGAATGACTATGGTGGCTCCATATGTGGTTTGTGCAAAGAACATACATCCAATGACTCTAGTTGTGGTTAATGAAGAGAACACACATGAAGTGACACTGGTGGATCCATACGTGGTTTGTGAGAAGAACAGACATGCAGTGACACTGGTGGATCCATATGTGGTTTTTGAAGAGAACACACATGCAATGACTTTGGTGGATCCATATGTGGTTTGTGAAAAGAATAGACATGCAATGAATCTAGCTGTGGTTAATAAAAGAACAGACATGCAATGACACTGGTGGATCCATATGTGGTTTGTGAAAAGAACACACATGCAATGACATTGGTGGATCCATATGTGGTTTGTGAAAAGAACAGACATGCAATGACTCTAGCAATGCTTAATGAAAAGAACAGACATGCAATGACACCGGTGGATCCATATGTGGTTTGTGAAAAGAACACACATGTAATGACTCTAGTGTATCCATGTGTCGTTTGTGAGAAGAACACACATGCAGTGACTCTGGTGGATCCATATGTTATTTGTGAAGAGAACAGACATGTAGTGACACTGGTGGATCCATATGTGGTTTGTGCAAAGAACACACATGTAGTGACTCTGGTGGATCCATGTGTGGTTTGTGAGAAGAACACACATGCAATGACTCTGGTCGATCCATATGTGGTTTGTGAAAAGAACACACATCCAGTGACTCTGGTTGTGGTTTAAAAATAGAACACACATGCAATGACATTGGTGGATCCATGTGGTTTATGAAAATAACAGACATGCAATGAACTCTAGTGGATCCGTATGTGGTTTATGAAGAGAACAGACATGCAGTGACACTGGTGGATCCATATGTGGTTCACGAAAATAACACACATGCAATGTCACTGGTGGATCCACATGTCGTTTGTGAAAAGAACAGACATGCAATGACATTGGTGGATCCATGCGGTTTGTGAAGAAACAGACATGCAATGAACTCTGGTGGATCCATGTGTGGTTTGTGAAAAGAAAACACATTTCAATGACTCTGGTGGATCCATATGTGGTTTGTGAGAACAATAGACATGCAATGACTCTAGCTGTGGTTGATGAAAAGAACAGACATGCAATGAACTCTGGTGGATCCATATGTGGTTCATGAAGAGAACAGACATGCAATGACACTGGTGGATCCATATGTGGTTCATGAAAAGAACACACATGCAATGACACTGTTGGATCCACTTGTGGTTTCTGAAAGAAACACACATGCAATGACATTGGTGGATCCATGTGGTTTGTGAAAATACGAGACATGCAATGAACTCTGGTGGATCCATATGTGGTTTGTGAAAAGAACACACATGCAATGAGACTAGTGGATCCATGTGGTTTATGACAATAACACACATCCAATGACTCTAGCTGTGGTTTATGAAAATAACAGTCATGCAATTAACTCTGGTGGATCCATAAGTGGTTTGTGAAGAGAACATACATGCAATGACACTGGTGGATCCATATGTGGTTCATGAAAAGAACACACATGCAGTGACTCTGGTGGATCCACATGTGGTTTGTGAAAACAACACACATGCAATGACTCTGGTGGATCCATATGTGGTTTGTGAAAAGAACAGACATGCAATGACTCTAGCTGTGGTTTGTGAAAATAACACACATCCAATGAACTCTAGTGGATCCATATGTGGTTTGTGAGAAGAACACACATCCAATGAACTCTAGTGGATCTATATTGGCATAATTTGATGTATGCCACGATATATTTCATTGTACAAGACACCCACTTTACATTTTTATACTACTCAGTTTTGGCCCCCCTCTCTTTCTTTTGTAGAAGCCCAAATCTGTGCTCACTCTGTCTGCTACGCCCTGATTTGTTGTCACAGTTGTCACGCGGAACGTGCGCACCAACCGTTGATTCTATGTGATCTAACGAGGATCGTTGCACACGTCGTTCCCTTCACAGTACAGCGTGAGACAGCATGGACGACTCCCTTATCGAGACTTCTACAAGAACGAACACGAAGCCGTCCATGGAAAAAGTCGTCGACTGGCCATGTCATGTTTAATCAAGTCTGAAAAGCCTACTAATGCTACTACTACGCCACAACACATGCGTCATCGAGTGCACGGTCGTCGACGGGCAGCTGCAATTTATTGCCACTTCATTTTAATAAGACATATCCCATTTTTTACGCAGCGGCTCTCAATCTCACTTCCAACTAGGCCCCACCGTAAGAAACTTCCACGCATTGCCAGAGGATGAAGAGCTGAGCTCGATGAGACCTAATGTCTCCACCTTCATCGAGTCACTCGCAGTCATCAACACATCCCTCTACCAAATCTAGCAGAACCCCACAAATCTCGCCATACAGCCATCAACCTTCCCCTCTACATTTCCCCTTTTAATTATCCCCAATTTGATGGCCGTGTCAAACTTCGTACATAGAAATTGTGTATTCTCCCTTTGCATGTGGCTCAATACAAAACTGCCATGCATGGCTCGGGAAAAAACATGACGTACCGTGCACGTGTCGCGGTGCACGGTGTAGTAGCCTGCACGGTGCGTTGCACAGTGGTGCAACGAAACGTGCCTTGCTTCCATTCACCTTAACTATAGAGACCCTGTCTACACACCTACTCTCACTCTCCTCACGCAACCCTCTCAACTATCCCACCAGCTTCTGCAAACTCCCGAGAAAACCCCGTCCACGTCGGCGATGGCGGAGGAGGATACGGTGGCCATCGTCGCCTCCAAGGCCGCCGGCAAGGAGACCCCCGTCTCCATCCCAGCCCCCCTCGACGCGTTGAAAGAAGCCACCGTCCCCGTCCAGGCCCCCGTTGAGGCATCAATGGCAGCCGCCATTCCTGTCCAGGCCCTCGTCCCCGCTATCGCTGTAGCCGTCGGCGAGGAGACCCCCGCCGGTCACGAGCAGATCTAGCTCTTCTTAGACCCCTACGATCCAGAGGTGTACATCGCTCCGGTGAACCCCTATGGCACCGGCATCGACGACCCATGGTCGGAGGTAACTAGGGTTTGCTCCCCTTCCCTGGTTCTTCTCCCGTTCACGTCATTGGATGCTAGATCTTGGTTTATGAGGATTCGCTTGTTCGCATTTCGATTGCTCGATCTTCTTACATCATCTAATCCTCCCCTTTCCTTTTCTTCCAATAGGTTTACAACAGCGGCGTCTGCAGTGATGGTGAGTCCAGGCACACCAAGACTCGTCAGGTGTTGAGGAGGCTACAGGCTGGCCAGTATGATGCCTTATTCGCTGGCAGCATATATAGTTGCCCCTTCTGCAGAACGAGTCTCGCCGACACCGAATTCAACTGCGTCGTGATGCATGCAGAGGGCCCAAGCTCCGGCACCCCCAAAGTCGGCCAGACCATGAACGTCAACGCCTACATTGCTGAACACTAGGCTCTCGGCATTCACCTTCGAAACCTCTAGCGGGTGGCCATCGAAGAGGGCCGCGTGCCTCCGATCAAGCCCAATGCCCCCAAGTTCAAGGGACTGGGCAGCAAGAAGTGGAGGAAGCGCCAGAGGGAGGAGGTGGAGGCGCAGGTGCATGCAAGGAGGGGTTGAACGTGTCCGCTGCTGCTGCTAAGCTGCTTCTTTTGATTTTCTATATTTTTCTTGTATCCTATTTCTACACATAAGGAAGGGGTTGAATGTATCGAACCTCGTTAAGCCAGATACTTTATATCGCTATATCATATTTAGCTGCGTAGAACTATATCTACATTTGTTTTGTTTTCTGAATGAATGTATTCTGCCTGGTGTGATTTGCTGCTCTAGATTTGCTACCAGATCGGAGGCAAAAAGAGGTCCAAATGTGAACGAATTATCGAAGAGAGAAGCTTCTCTAGATTTGATACCAATTTGGGAAAAATGAAACATATTTGTTTATCGAGAGAGGAAAAAGGTACTCTTTCAAACTGCCAGTAAACAAGCTACCATCTTGACAAGCTACCAGACACATATACAGAAACATAACACAAAGACGTAAAATTTATTTTACTACTCTCACTTGAGGCGCTAGCCATCTTGACAAGCTAACTGAGTTCCACAAAACAGAAACATAACACAAAGGAGTAAAATTTAATTCACTTCTCATCAGACCACTTGAGGCGCTTGCCATTATTCCTAGGGGACCAACTGTGATCATTCCAGGTGGATCTTACATTATTGGCACTCCATAGCTCACAAAATGCAATTTCTTCCCACCTAGGATCTGACTTGGATTCCCTATCTTCAGTACCCTGTGGCACAATTAGCGGTGCATCACATGCCTGATTGTTGCTGCTAGAAGATGCTGCCTCTTTGTTTGCTGCTTCAGCTGTAGCCTCTCTGTCAGCTTCTTCTGCTTCAGCTACAAGCTCCCTGTCAGCTACTTCTGCAGCCTCTTTGTCAGCTGCTTCAGATGCAGCCATTTTCTTTTCATATGCAGCTTCAAACTTAGCTATTCTGCATTTTCTACAAAGGGCTCCCCTAAGCTCGTCTTCCCTCTTAAAAAAATGGAAAAACACGAGGTAACGTAGAAAGTAATGGATCTCCTTATACAGTTGGTAGGTCACGTAAGCATCTATGGTTGCATACTTCAGGTTTATATTAGACAACTGCCACTCCTCCCAGAAATCGTGCCTATCCATAGGGAAATCTGCCTTCATTCTGTCGCACGACTCATCGAGGATTCTAGTTGCGAGTGATGCCATTCCATCCTTCCTCGAGCCCCTATGATCTTGACAAGACTCTGAGTATCGATCCAGTTGTGCGCATGAATTGTAATTCCCTCTTGATGAAATTTCAAAAAATCTGTTGTATTGTCGACAATGCAGAAAACAATTCCTTTTTCTACAAGGAACTGGCAAGTTGAACAATTCTGTCGATACCTGAAAGTATGTACTTTGTCATCACCAAAATTTTTAACTACAAATATTTTGTCAATGCAAGATCATCATTTGAATATAATTTTAAAATTTTTAGTAAATGCAAGATCAAGACTCTAAACATTGTCTTGTCATAATTTATATGGTCCTAAATAAAATTCAGTAGTTGCAAGATGAGCAAATGGATAAAGAACAAGAGGATAAAACCCTAAAAGCGGTTAACTACAGAGACATATCTACAAACCGGGAGAAGTGGAAGACGGGGACGTGTTTCCTCATGGCCAGTTGAACGACGGCGACTTCATTCCCTTCATATGGGTCCTCCGGGGTGTACTCGAGGTTCAATCCCACAGACTTATCCTCATCTTTATCAAGCCAACCCTCGTACATCCTCAGGACTCGCACCACTGTCTCCTCCTCGTTGGTGTAGACGACGTCTATCTTCATATTGTCATGGGTAGTGAAGCTTGTCTATAGAGTGCGACGACCTTCCATGGCGGCAAGGAGAAGACGAGAAGAAGACAGATGACAGGAAGAAGAAGAGTGGTTTCTACGAGACAGGGGAATGGTGGAACCGTTAATGCGTTTCTAAGGTAGTGGTTAACGACGGGTATGGAAGTCCAAAGGAGAGACATGTGGCGGTGGCCATTCCAGCTTCTAAGTAAACAAAAAATAATTATAACGACGATATATGTGCCCTGTTTTGTCATGTCAATACACTGGGTCGGTCGTGTTGTCCTATCCACTACACCAGTGTTGCAAGCCTACGTGACAGCCACCACGCCTAAGCGACAGGAGCGACATAACGGCGAAAACTGACAGGGGGCCCAACTTGACGACCATTAGCCTAATATTTTATATTGAAACATAAAGTTGAATTCATGCTGAAAAAGACCCTCTGAGTATTTGGCACGCTAACAGTAGTCATCGCGGCTGATTACAAGCAACTTGGGTATCGTGTTGCCTAGGCGCCCCAACTTTCGGGTCGCAAAATGATATCCTCCTTTTTGGGGTGGATTATCTGGCCCAGCAAAAAACACCAGCCCTGGCTGGACAATCCAAAGAAAAGTCAGCCCCCTATCTGGGAGACATACAAGCAATCGTCTTAGGGCGGGCATATTATCCGGCCCGGGCAAATTCTCCGGTCGTGGACGGATAATCTGATAGATTATCTGCCCCCACACAAAGACTCACACCGCATCCAACATTGGCCAAATGGGTCAGGCCGGATTATCTGGCCCTTGATAGGGGCGGATTATCCGGCCCCCCAAAACAGGTTTTCTTATCTGCAGTACTTAACACACATGAGATACTCCATGATATTGTTATCTAAGACACAAAACACTAGAGATCATGAAATGTTCTTTCAATCTCTCCCTTTTTGGTGTTAGATGACAATACTAGGATTTGCAAGATAGCTCTACTAACAACATTATTTAGCAAATGAAAAAGACTCCCCCTAAAAGTGTGCATAATAGAAGTTTGCATTTGAATACAAATGCACACAAGTAGGTACAAGTATATTTCATTGGAATAGACGCAACACATAAATGATGAGCTAGCTCAAAAAATATCATGCCACCATGAGAGAGGCGTCCTCAATATAGTATAAGAATAGCCAATGTGATAACCATTATAAACGCTTTCCACGAGAGAGATAACCAATATAGCCAATATGATAGATGGATCCATAATCATGAGGGAATAATCCACGAGTTAATTCCAGTGCCACACATTAACATAGTCTCATACAAAGCAAATCACAAATAAGAGTTCAATGCTAAATGGGCACAAGCGACAAAAAGACCGAAACGATAAGGTGCAAATGTTTACGCTCGACCCATGCAAATCCAGGAAGACCTAATAGAATAGTTCTCCCCCTTTGGCATCAAAACACTAAAAAGAAAGAAGAGCGATGCTAGCGCCCCAAAGAATCACTCGTAGTCCTCATCGTATTACTCGTCCCCGTCCTCATCATCATACTCCTCGGTGTCTTCCCCTTCCTCATCAGCTGGTGCAGTGGGCTCCCTCGTGGAGGTAGGAAGTAGGTGACGCTCAAGCTCTCCATAGTTGAGTCCAGACAAAGAATTCCACTGAGCATATGGAGTGGGAGCAGTAGGAGAAGGAGGAGCGCCTGATGCCCCGGACACATGGTGGAGAATGAGCTGCTGAGTATGGGCCATCTCGTGGCGCTTCTTATACGCTGCATACTACCCCTTGCGAGTGTCCACCCCCATGCACAAAATGTTCCGTAGGAACCAATTCAGCTGCTTCACTTCACGAGCAATAGGAGATACTGGGGACTACGGGCAGTGGCACAAGCATCTCTCATAAAGCCCTCAGGAGCAGAGGATGGATGAGGGATCTTCCTCGCCTTATTGTGTATCGTCTTTGCCTTATGCACAACATCAATGTGAAACTCTCTAGTAGGAAGCAAGTTCTTGATCAACATCATAATATAAGGAGCATACAGAATGGAGAGCCTATTGAACATGGCATCAATCAACTCATGATAGATGAAATCCATCACATCCAGCTTGTAGTCCACACACTCATCCTCACAGGAGGCCACCTCATAGGAAAAAGCAAGCAGCTGAACCAAGTGACCACGAATATTGTCGTTGTTCCCTCCACTAGGCGTGATAGAGTCATGGAAAATGCCCACCAAGCTAGCATAAAGCAGGGAGAGACCAGGAAAACAACCCACAATACCATTGTCAGCCGTGCAAGGAGAAAGAACAACATCTTTGTTGGGATTGAGTTGAGTAATGATACGATAGCCACTAGCATGGTCCCTGTTATGGAAAGGATATCCAAGCGCCTCAGCAAAGGTCTGAAAATCAGATTGCATTGGAATGTCATCGGTCATCCACTTCATGGTGCGGTACTCATCGCCACAAATGACCAAAGTGGAGAAGAATTGCTTCACCACCTCGGAGTCATAGGAACACTAAAGGGCCATAATATGGTGTAGCCCCATCCGCTCAGTCACCTCCATAGCATCAGCAAGTTGAGGATTCTCTATAGCCTCAACAATGATCATGGGATGCATAGGGAGAATCTTCAGCAATGCATAGACATCTTCATAGATGGGCTTTTGGTCAGCACACCAAAAGCGGGAGTCACCAAGCTGAGTATCTTCCTCAGATTCCACAAACAGATCACGATGGTGAATGGAAGAGTAAGTGATGGCATCCATTTTCCTATAGTTGACCTTTGGTGCCTTTCCTTTTCTCTTGGGCACACTCTTCCTTCCCTTGTCTTTCTTTGCCTGTTCAGCCATATGGTCAGCCTCTCTTTTCCTCCTCAGTTCAACCTCATCGACGAGACCACCTTCACCATCGTCCTGGATGTAGAGGCCATGGGGACAACGCTTGTAGGTTTTGGGAGCACTAGAACCACCTGTGAAACGAATAAGATGGATAGCATGGGGATAAGCACACACACAAGTCCAGGAGAGAAAGTAGAAATAGTAGACAAACAATTCACATCCCAAAAATACATCATGCAAAAATCTACAGAAATCTAAAGCAGAGATGAATCTGTCAGGCCGGATAATCTGGCCAGGCCAGGGGCGGATAGTCCGGCCCTGGCAGAAATATTCAGATTCTTCCTAGATTGAGTGCATAAACATAGATCGGGAAGAGGAATTGTAAGACTAAGATTTCTACACGAAATAACAACCACAAGGAGACTCCTAGTCCACGTTCCACCAACAAGTAACACATCAACACAAAATATGGAGAGATAGAGTTACCCTCACTCATTGAAGGAAGAACATGGAGGAGGAGGTACCCAGATGCATGGGGAAGAGGATGCGAGGGAGGCCCAGAGAATCCGGGGGGTGGAACGCCTCCGGGGAGGGTTGGGGAAGCAGGTGGTGGCTTGGAGAGAGAGAGAGGGGTTGGGGAGAAGAACTGCTCTATTTGAGCCCTTCCCCTAGAGGCCCAGCCCTTATAGGACAGAAACCACCAAGGCTGGATTATCTAGCCTCCACTTGGGGCGGATAATCCGGCCAGTTTTCTAAAGTTTTGGTACACACAGATTTAGGCCCGCACACCACCAAACAATGGACTTATATGCAAGAAAAGATGGATTAGGGATAGGAAAAGGCTTGGGATTAGACAACTAAACTGAGATGGTACTACACACCCAAGATTGCAAGATCCAAATCAAATAAAAGCCAACATTGAGTGTGGTTTCCATAAAAACAAGAGATTAGCAAGAGAAACCACAAAGATCCATATAGAACCAAATCTTCTCAAGGAAGAGGGCGGTGGCACAGGCCACCTTGTTGGAGTGCATGGTATGACACCGCGAAGATGTATCTTGGGTTCATGACCAATACTCATCAATAAACTCACATATCACAAAATGATATTAATGGAAATGATTTTACTTGCTTTCCGCATTATGGGGGGAGGGTTAGCCCAATTAATTAGGACCACACTCCCCCTATATCCATGCCCACACCTAAACCAAATAAGGAGAAGATATAAGAGTGAGTACATAGGTAATCAAGACAAGATCCTTGAATCAACGATATTTAGCTCATTCCTTAAGAAACAAAACCTTGCTTCATCAAGCGGCTTCGTGAAGATATCAGCAAGTTGATTCTTCGTGGTCACAAAAGATAGATCAATATCACCTCGAGCGACATGGTCCCGAATAAAATTATTCCAAATCTCAATATGCTTTGTCCTTGTGTGCTGCACTGGATTGTACGCAATTTTGACTGCACTTTCATTATCACATAAAAGAGGCACTTTATCACAATTGACACCATATTCCTTGAAAGTTTTCCTCATCCATAATAATTGAGTACATGCACTAGCAGCAACCACATATTCATCCTCGGCGGTGGAGAGAGATATACATTTCCGCTTCTTAGAAGACCAACATATCAAAGACCTTCCCAAGAATTGACAAGCTCCAGAAGTTGATTACCTATCATCCTTATCACTAGCCCAATCTGAATCAGTATAGCCACATAGAGAGAAATTGGAGCTCTTGGGGTACCATAGACCAAAATTAGAGGAATGAACCAAATATCGGAAGATTCTCTTGACCGCCACTAAGTGGCTTTCTTTAGGAGCCGCTTGATACCTTGCACACACACCTACACTTAACATAATATCGGGTCTAGATGCACAGAGGTAAAGAAGAGAGCCGATCATGGACCGGTATACCTTTTGGTCCACATCTTTACCATTGGGATTGAGCTCAAGATGACATTTAGTTTGCATTGGTGTGGCGATGCCATTAAGATCCATCATCTTGAATCTCTTGAGAATGTCTTGGATGTATTTTGCTTGATTTATGAAGGTTCCTTCTCTAAGTTGTTTGATCTCAAATCCGAGAAAGAATCGTAATTCCCCCATCATAGACATCTCAAACTTGTCAGTCATAAGCTTTCAAAATTCATCATTAAAAGCTTTATTAGTAGACCCAAAGATAATTTAGTCTACATATAGTTGGCATATGAAGATCTCCCCCTTAACATTCTTAGTAAAAAGAGTGGGATCGATTTTCCAACTTCGAAGTCACAGTCTAGCAAAAGCTCTTTAAGGTGCCCATACCACGCACATGGGGCTTGTTTAAGGCCATAGAGTGCCTTATCGAGTTTGTAGACATGGCTCAGAAAGTTAGGATCCTCAAATTCCGGGGGGTGCTTTACATATACCAACTCATGTAGAGGACCATTAAGAAAAGCAGTCTTAACGTCCATTTGTTGTAACTTAAAATTATTATGAGTAGCATAAGCAAGAAGGATACGAATGGACTCAAGACGAGCCACTTGAGCATAAGTCTCGCCGAAGTCGATGCCTTCAACATGGGAATAGCCTTCTGCGTGAGTCTTGCCTTGTTCCTTACAACAACGCATTCTCATCTTGCTTATTCTTGAAGATCCACTTTGTGCCGATAACATTGCGGCAATCCTTGTGCTTCTCTACTAATTTCCAGACCTTGTTGCGCTCAAAGTTATTTAACTCTTCATGCATAGCAGCAATCCAGTCTGGATCTTCAAGGGCTTCAAACACTTTCTTGAGTTCCACCATGGATATGTGAGCTTGGTGCTCACCAAAGCTTGCTAACTCCCTTCTTGTGGACACCCTCCGTGTGAGATCACCTACAACTTTATCAACAGTGTGACCTCTTAATTCAAGATTCCTATCTGCACGAGCTTTGCGATGAAGTTGAATCAACTTGTTGTTTCTTGGAGGAATATCTTCATCATTTGTGTCTTCATTGGAATTACTAGCTTGGCCTTGATCTCCAGCTTGATTAGCAGGAATTGGAGATCATGAATCTTGCCCTTGATGTTGATCAACAGCTGTAACAGGAGGCTGCTACTATTCTGAAGCTTCAGGGCCAGATAATCCGGCCTAGGGAGTGGACAGATAATCCGGCCTGGGAGTATTTGGTCCATCTTCACTGTCTTGTAAGATTCTGGACCGAACTAGAGAGGGGCCGGATAATCCGGTGTTAGCTAGAAAATCTAGCCTAGGAGTTGCATTAGTTTCTTCATGCATGATTTCAGTTCTGCCAGTCGAGGTAGGTTTCCCGGATAATCCGGTGTCCATCAGATAATCCGTCCTGGAGCTTTCTGGAGCAGTTGATGGAAGATCTTCAGCAGTTGGAGGTGTTGGTGTAGAAGATTCTCCAACAGTTGGAGCATGTTCAGCTTGTGTCGGTGAGGGCTCTACTTGAGTAGAGCATTGTCCTTCCCGGTCCGCCACAAGGGGTTCCTCAATCGGGAGGAAGAATCCCACACCCATTCTTCTTATGGCACCTTGGGGTATTTCAACATCTGCATCACAAACATCAACTTGCCCCGCGCGGGAGCCATCATTTTCCTCGAACACCATACTACAAGATTCTACAACAGTCCCGGAGAGCTTATTGTAGACTCTATAAGTGTGGGATTCGGCACCATAACCAACAAAATACCTTCTAAAGCCTTATACTCGAATTTAGATAGACGAACTCCTTTGATGAGAAAGAAACACTTATAACCAAATACCCAGAAGTAGGAGATGTTTGGCTTGTTACCTATAAGTATTTCATAAGGTGTCTTGTCCAAGATTTTGCGGAGGTAGAGCAGGTTGGATGAGTGGCATGCAGTAGAAATTGCTTCAGCCCAGAAGTTATATGGTGACTTGAATTCAGCCAACATAGATCATGCCATATCCATTAAAGTCTCGTTCTTCCTCTCGGCTACACCATTTTGTTCAGGGATGTACGCAACGGAATATTGGTGTCTTATCCCCTCTTCACTTAGGAATTCATTTAGAGTGTAGTTCTTGAACTCGGAGTTGTTATCGCTTCTAATTGCCAAAATAGGGACATTGTGTTGACGCTGAACCTTGTTGGCGAAATCGACGACCATTTGTTGAGTCTCACTCTTCAACTTGAAGAAATAGACCCATGTATATCTTGAATAGTCATCAACGATTATGAGGCAATATTTCTTCCCACCGAGGCTTGCATGATATGGAGGACCAAAGAGGTCCACATGAAGAAGCTCCAAAATCCTCTTTGATGAAATAATAGTCTTCCATCGATGGGGAGAGTCATGCATTTTCCCTTCAACGCAAGCCCTGCAAACACGATCTTTGGCAAACGAAACATTTTCTTTTAGTCCAAGAATGTGGCCACCCTTGAGAAGACTTTGCAAAGTTCTCATATTGACGTGGGCTAGTCGGCGATGCCATAACCAGCCCGCATCGGCCCTTCCGAAAAGACACATCGGGCATGTAGTGGTTTTCCTCGAGAAGTCTACCACATATAGGTCATATGGTTTGGCTGCATCTTCGAGATGATCTCCTTGCTTCTGGTCATATGACTAGTCCACCCGCTATCGAGCACCCATTTGGACCCACTGAAAGCATAGCGCTGCAAGAAAGTTACTTCTTGGTTTTAGGTACCCATTTTTCAATGGGTCCTCTCATGTTAGTGACAAGGGTCTTGGGAACCCAAATAGACCAAGAAATGTAACTATCAAATGGACCAACATAGCTAGCATACACATCACCATAGTAATCACAAAATAATTCATAATTAGGATTGTTAGACCCTAGAAAACCAATGTAGTTAGTCATATCATTAGTGATGGTGTTTATCTTTGCTTGAGCAGTTTTTCTTTTCTTCTTCTTGTGCTTCTTCTTCTTGGTCTTGGGGACATATCCAAGTCCCTCTTTTCCATTGCTTGTCCTTTGCTTACCAAGAATCTCTTCAAGGACTTCCTTGCCTTTGGGTTGAGATCCCTTGAAAAGTTCTTCTTTCAATCTAGCATAATCTTCAATAATATCTTCATGTCCACACGAGGGTGTGGAGGTGCTAGGCATATCATACTTGTCCAATTGAGTTTGCAGCTGATCACGAGACTCATTTAGAGTAGAGAGTTCACTCTCCAATGCCTTGTAGGCAATATCAAGTTTCTCTAACTTCTCTGAGAGTCTAGCATGACGCGCCCCAAAGTTAATCTTCTCTTTCTTTAGTTTCTTTACCTTAGCAAGAGCATTGACACATTCCTTTATGAGCTGGGCAACAACCTCTTCATGGGGCTCTTCAATTGACTCAAGTTTCTCCTCTAAAGAGACTCAAGCTTCCTCTTCTTATTCTAGAGCATTCTTCAAAGAGGCTATCTCCAAGGCATCTTCTCTTTAAATTCTCCCCTTCTCTTCGAGGATTTCTTCTGAGTGAGTAAGTTGACTCATAAGAGCATCAAACTGAAGTTTGTGCTCACCTTGCAAGTTAGTGAAAAAATTGTACAAAGCAATAACTTATTCTTTTATCCTAAGACTTGTATGATCATCCATATCAACGTTCATTGTAGTCTTAGGAAATGAGGAAATGGAAGATGATACCTCGGACCCTCTTGCCATAAGGCAAGTGACGTTGTTGTTGATGAAATTTTAGTTGGGAGAGTCGAAGAGTGATGTGGGTGTAGATGTGGTAGCGATCGCATCCACCTCTCGATATCTATTTTCATCCTCTTCATCTTCAGTTGCGGATGAATATTCCTCTTGTGCCACCAAGACAATCTTAGGTTGCTTCCTGTAAGGACCATTATTCTTGAGAAATGGCTTCTTTTGAGGTGCCTTAGAATTTTCTTTGAGGATGAGCCTGCCCCCATTGTCTTCTCTACTTTGATAGGGGCACTCAACCACAAAGTGCAATCGGTCTCCACAATTGTAGCAAGTTCTCAGTTTTGGGCCATTCTCCTTTACCCACTTCTAGATCCATGTGAACAAATCAATGAACGATTCAATGCAAATACGCGCAGAAAAGCTAGATCCATGTCATCAATCATCAATAGGTGGCACATTCTAGTGATGCGTTCAAATGTGTACATGATGTATCATTTGCTTGAAGTGGTTGTTATCCTGAGCAAAAATGCCTGGTATGCACATTACATTTGTATGTTCTATGCTGCAATTTTGTTGTTATGGGCGTGGAAAGAAAAGCTGGGCTTCACTGAATATTACGCAGTTAGGCCTAACTTAGTCTTACACAAATAAGCATAGCTTAGTCTTTACACACATAAGCGTAACTAATGATAAAGATAAAGACAAATGGTTCATCGGATCTACCAGTATGAGCACTAGGTCCATGGAGCTGGTGGTATCATCGGAACGAACCAGAATGCTGCGTTTGGCCGTCTTTCATTCTCCTTCAAATCGTACGACCCCATCGATGAGCCAATTGTAGGCCCCCTCCCCCCGACGTGGATTCGGCTCCAGGTCGGATCTGGAGTGCCAACATGATAGGCACGTGAGTGTGCAGCAAACACACAGTCTGCTATCAACACTGGAAGTGCTGGCACCTCAGCAACAACACCAGCATGTTCTTCCTGGACTCCGGCAGCAGCCTCAGCAGGTATTTCATCAGCTTCACCAGCAGCAACATCACAAAGTATTTCGTCTGCTTCACCAGGAGCAGCAGCAGCTAGTTCTTCGTCAGCTCTACCACCACCAACACCACCACAACCAGCAGCAGCAGCATCAGGGGCTAGGGCTGCCTGAGCAATTACAGGTTCAACAGCTCCAGGGGCTCCGACAAAGAAAGGGTAGTTGATCCGAAGAAACACAGAGTGTCCCTTCAGATTGTTGACTCGGCTCCAGACTTTCTCTACTGGGTCTTTGGATGGGCATGCGGACCTCGAGAAAACATGACACCGCGGCGATGGGTATGAAGAAAGTTGTGTCCCCATATGTTCTATTGTATCACCAACACTATTTAGTGCTCCACTGATATGAATCCACATGAGTTCATCATCCTGTTCCATGTTGTCTCTGAGAGGTGCCAGGAACCAGCGTCGTGTCCCAAGTTCAGCATCTGCTACTGCATCTTCGATGACCGGAGCTAGAATGATGCACGGGGCTGCGTGGGTACCTGCGTGTTACTAACAGTCAGTAAGCAGAATTTTGAATGGGATTTTACATGCTATATGACACCATGACTCACCCTAAATGGACGGCTCCCAAACATGCACGTCGCCGCTAGGTTCAGTGACCGCATAAATGCGTTGCAGTCTGTACTAAGAGTAGCTGTAGGTGAAGAAGGCGCCGACATACTTCTCCGGCCGCAGGAAGTCGTCGCGCAAGACTGTCCATTCATTGTCTTCTGGGCATCTAATGAATGTGATTGCCTTGTCGAACACCGCTAAGAGGTCGTACTCCCAGTTCTTCCACGCCCCCTCCCGCGGTCTATGTGGGATCTGTACCTTCATGAGGTTAAGTTTTGCCATGTTGAACCTATAAGTGAATTCGGAAATGGGCGGCGGCCACCCGTTCTTGAATGCAGTAATGCCGACACCCTCCAAAGATGGCACTGCAAGTCTCACCGATCTATAGCCATTTTTTAGAGTCCAAGTACTGCCATCCTGTGATAAAAGGACCAGCCACTCGCCATTGCCACCCACCCAGTTCTCGTCATCTTCCATTTCCATCTCTTCTTCTTCCTTGATATTCACCACTACTGATCCGGACCACTTATCAAGCAACATCAGTTTTGCATGAATATTCTGCAGAGTTTGTTGTCAGTTGGTACAATCACCTAGCATGGATTCCATTGCAAATACAATTTGAAAACTGGACCTTCAGATTAAAGTACACAAAATATCGCCTAAATACAAGTGTCTCCTCAGATATCGCCTAAATTGTGCCTGTGTCACTACGAAGATACTCAATATATGGAGTAGTAGCACAACTCCCAGAACAAACTCCTGATGATGATCATAAATAGTTCGGGGCATAATAGCCTTAAATCGTCTAATCTGTTTGTTTTTATTTTAGGAAATAGAATATCACCTAGCAGGCATTCCATTGCAAAATCGAAATTGACAACTCGTCTATCACCTAAAGTAAGACTATGTCACTATGAAAATACCAGAATATCAGGTACGAGCAGAGCTTCCATTGTATAGAATAGTCTTAAATGGTTCGATTTGTTCAAACCGCGCATGCACACAACACGTTCGACGAAAGGAATATAGGATTCCGATGAGAGTTCAACACATATGAATCAATGATATGACTAAACGAATAAGCTAGATACTGGAACTTACATGGCCATCACGATCATTTGGCCATTTGCTGTTATCGGGGTAAAGAAGGCCTGGCATGCCGAACGGTTGTTCGTCCATGTTCCGCATCGTCAAGCGGTAGCCAGGGATGCAGCGAGCGAGGCGGCCGACTGAGATGATGTCCAACCCCGAGGCGATACTATGCACGTTCGCGGCGCTGAGGTTCGGCCATCCCCAATCCTCGTGGTAGCGGTCGCCCTGGCCATCCGCGTCGTCGTCGCATGCCTTTCGCTTCAGCCTGCTGCTATCCCAAGCTCTACCCATAGCGGCAAATGGAGTCTAGAATCCGGTAGATTAATGGAGGCATTGTGATAAGGAGGCGGATGGATTCGAGAGAGGATGGAATCAGGGATGGGGCAGTTGTTCGAGTGGGGAGTGAATCTGCAAGGAACCGTCACTGCCGCCGGTTCTCGTTCGCATGGAAGACAAGAAGGGGGGCATAATTATTGAGGGCAGGCACCGAAACCGTCTAGAGGAAGTGAAAAAATAAATCGTAAGAGACAAATGTGCCCGGTACTGGTGAGTGAAGGTCGACGCAAAACGCCTACATTTGACTTGGATCATGCATGGCAGACCTCGATTCCACCGCATGCAAGTGGCGTAGAACAAATTTTAGGAAGCGCTAGTGTCGACGTGTAAAACCGCCGTTTTTCTCCACCTTCACCCTACTACGAATGGTCGTGCACAATTCCAGATGTTGGTAAGGGCGGTTCCAATCTTTCACTTCTCCGTCTCATTTCCTCCTCCACGGCCTCATCGTCTTTCTCCTCCATGGCCTCATTCATTTCCTCCACCACCTCATCACCCTCTTCCTCCATATCCTTTCCCTCTTGCCTGTAGTAATGGACGCTCCGGACGTCTGAAACGACGGCAGGCAAGAAACTGCGCACTTCGAAATTGAAGTACATGGCAGGAAGAAGATCAATGTCATCTACACCAGCGAGCCTCGGACGGTGAGGAACACTCTGAATAATTATACGAGTTGGCTGCAGTTCGAAGAAAACAGGTTCGTAGGTCTCGACCTCGAGTACAACCGCGATCACCGTAGGATCGCCGTGGTGCAACTCTCCATGAAGGGGCACGTCCTTGTATACCAACCTTTTTGCGAGAAGGGGGCTGACGGGATGTGGTAGACTTTGCTGTCTTTTTGTTCCTGAACTGTCTGTTTGCAAAAGTTATTGCTATATTATTTGTCTGAATTCATTTTCATGCAGGTGGGGCGAAAGCATTAGGGATCTGTTTCATGACTTTCTCGTGAACCAGCACATAACATTTACTAGTGTTGACATAACGAATGACAGTAAACTGCTCGAAAGCCCGACTGTCAACATTAGAATCCCAAAGGAGTCTAGAGTGGACATCTAGGAAATTTACTAGATCACAGGGATGAAGGGCGGCAAGACCGGGATGGATGTTCTTGCCTCCGAACTCATCGACCCCTGGTACGCTGACATGAAGGACAAATTGCCAAGATGTTCGTGGAGGCGTTTAGGGCACGATTACTGGGAGGATAAGACACTTTCTGAACCTAATCTGAAGTATGCTGCAATTGACGGGTATGTTAGCCACGAGTTGTACCACCAGATTGTAAACTCTCGTTCCAGGCATCGCATCATTGAACCACCATCAAGGCAGGTTGTTTGCCCCAGATGCCAGAGTGTAGATGAATCTACAAACCAGGGCAAGCGACCGAAGGCATCCTGGGATCGGTTGCCTTCTCCAATAGGCTGGGATGTAGACTATTAGTGCATGATTGTTGTGTTTATGAAAACATGTTCTTTCAGAAGTACACTACGTGAGCAATTACGAACTGCTGTGTATTACCTTTGTCAAACTATAATCTGGGTTTGGTTATGATTGTATCCTTCATTATAATCTGGGGTTGGTTATGACTTATGACTGTATCACACCTTATGAATGTCAGTCCTAGATTCTGCCGCATGCAAATGGCACAGACAGAATTTGTAAGAATGAATGTTGAGCATACAAAAGGGGTCATGTAATTCATACATGTTAAGTAGCTAATAGCACAGGGATCATACGAGCTTGGTTCTTACACACAGAATGCTTAGAAAATACATGCGAGATAAAATACAGGCGACATAAAACTAGGAATGAAATGCGAAACTAGTAGTGGTAAACAGCACACTCACCCACCCACCAGATCGTGTTGAGCATCTCGTAGCAGACATACGCTCGTGCAGGTGCTTCGGGAATTCAACTTTCATGTCGGCGTACTCGCGGTCGATGATGTTGGCAGTGAGTCTACCCATGCCGGCTTTCCCCGTACCGCCATCTGGGTACTTCCACAAACGTTGGACATCGACGTGATTGACGACACGAATGAGGAGATCCCGTTCTAGGTTTGGAGTGTCGTTCTTGATGTCGACGCTGGCGAAGTAGATCTCCCTCCTGTGTGGGAACTCGTGAAGCTCTGGCATATAGATTTGGCCCTACATACATGATATAGGATGCAGTGGTTGCGCATGGACAGCTACAAAAGCGTCGTCCTCTTCTTATCTCCAGTATACTCGAGGTCAAGGCCGATGATCTTGTACCTGTCCATCGGCTCCTGTAGCCACCGCTCGTACATTGCTGGCGACCTCCGCTGACGCATTTGTGTGGACGATCGTCAGCTTGGTGGTGCCATGGGCGGTGACGGTGTACTCGTCGGTGTAGTCGCTCCCATTTCCGAACACGCCGTACTCTGCGTCCATGGCAGCAGCTAATGCGGCGGTAGTGGCCTAGGGTCAGTAGCGGTGGTTGGGACTGCGATGGAGTGATCTGTTGCGGTGGTATGGCCAGGCGAAGGCGGTGCCTGCGGCAATGTCGATGGTTCTTGTGGTAGTGGCGGCGGAAGGAATGAGTTGGGGATTTTTGCACAGTGATGTGCTGAGGAGATGGAAGGCGATGCTTAAATTACGTTTACCAATATTCCCGTCATACCCATGCAGAAGCAAGTTTGACTGGGTGAGCACCGATGGTTTCCAATCCTAGTGATTAAATTCGGCG
Source organism: Avena insularis (assembly GCA_023614405.1). Lineage (NCBI taxonomy): Eukaryota > Viridiplantae > Streptophyta > Magnoliopsida > Poales > Poaceae > Avena > Avena insularis. The sequence goes on from CM042696.1 coordinate 334,280,092, forward strand.
TCCGTCCCGGTAGGCGATGGGATGGGTGTGCGATGTGACTTTGGCATGGCAGAGACCGGTCACGTAGACCACTGTCCCATTGCCGATTCACAGCGGGTGCGCGGTGCTAACACGACATAACGTGACAGGACAGAATGAAGTGTACAGTTATTATTAATTCCTAACAAGTTTAAGAAGTGTAAGCATAGACATTGACCTAGCATCCCTGCACCACGGGGCAGCCACCCAGCCTATCAGGCCTGCCGATTGCGCAAATCTTGTCCAGAATTTGCCAAAATGAAGCTCGTTTGCCCATGCTTCTATAACTTTCTCTATAGGCCACTTGTGTAAGCATGCACGATCAAGCAACTTTGCAACACACGTGTCGGTGGAAAAGCATTAGGTTTCAACGCACCACATAGTTTAGGGATTTAGAATAGCTACATTGTGGAGCTCTAGCCAAATTGCATGGTAAAGCCAAATTCAACTTTTTGTCAGATTTAGCTATAGCAACATTGTGTCTCGTTTGTGCTCACTTTTGCCCTCCCGATATTCCGAAGCCCTCACATGCGCTCGGAGGGGGGTGCTGTCTTGTCAAAGGCTTGGCTGTTATGTGCGCGATAACGCCTAAAGTGGAAGTTTTTTTTATTATTTGGCCTTTTTAAGAGCATCGTTTCCCCTCTCTCTCTAACAGTTGTGTTTTTTGCCCAAAAAGGTAGGGAATCTAGAGCAGCTTCTCTCTTCATTCATTGTTCCTTTTGCGATCGTTTTCCCCAATCTGGTAGCAAATCTAGAGCAGCAAAACAAACCAGCACGATAAATAAATTCAGTAAACAGAGCAGATGTAGATAAAGCAGCTAATATAGGTTATATAGTACGGTACTTAACGAGGTTCGACAATTAGGCTGCTTAGCAGCAACAGCTGACAGGTTCAACACAGACAAGACAAAAGAAGCTGCTTTACAGCAGCAGCAGCAACTGATTAGTGGCCCCTCGTGGCCTCTACCAGGAGGGCATCCGCCTCCTCCCTCTAGCGCCTCCACCACTTCTTGCTGCATAGCCCCTTGACCTTGGGCGCCTTGGGTATGATCGGGGCATGCGACCCTCCTTGATAGCCACCTTTTGGAGGTTGCGGAAGTGAAGACCGAGCGCCTGGTGCTTGGCCATGAAGCCGTGGATGTTCACGGACTCGCCGCAGGTCCTCATGTCCTCGGCATGCTTCACGAGGGAGTTGAAGTCCGTGGCGCGGAGCCTCCTGGTGTGGCAGAAGGGGCACATGTACACGTCGTCAGCGAAGAAGTTGTTTTACTGACCGGACTTTAGCCTCCTCAGCACATGACGAGTCTTGGTGTCCTTGGACTCGTCGTCGCTGCGGAGGTCACTGCTATCCTCCTGTTGGAAAAAAACAGTAGAGTGAAATAAGGACATGATGGAGATACTTTGATTATCGGGATTGATTTTTTGCATAAATTAACCGAATGAGATCTCCCGATTATTCCCCAAATCTCAAACCAAATCGAATACTGATCCCAACTACGAACAGGGGATTCATCGAAAATCGAGATCTAACACAAGAGGATTAGCTACTGTAAAAATACGAACAGCCGAGCCCTAATAACATACGATCTAGCATCCAACAATGGGAACAGGGGAAGAACAAGGGAAGGGGAGAAAACCCTAGTTACCTCAGACCATGGGTCGGCAATGCTGGTGTCGTAGGGGTTCTCTAGCCTTATGTAGACAACTTCCTCGTAGGGGTCCCAACCGAACGGGATCTGTCCGAGACCAGCGGGGGCCTCCTCGCTTGGCCGGCTCTGGCGGATGAGGGGGACGGGACGAGGGCTCCTGAGGCGCCTTGGATGGCCACCGCGCCGTTCTTCTCCATCGCCAGCGTGGTTGGAGTTTTGTTGGGCATTTGCAGAAGGTGATGGGACAGTGGAGACGGATGAGTGAGCGAGTGCGTGATGAGTGGGAGTGGGGAGGCCTCTATTAAAGGAGAAGGGAAGCGACGTTTCGTTGCACTACTGTGTAGCGCGTATGCTAATGCACCATGCACGGCCACATGTGTTCGCTACCGCCCCGTGCACCGCACAAGCGTACCGTGAGTCGCGTTTTTTCCCTTGTGTCTAACCCTGGCGATTCAGTTGTACTCAGTTTTGCCCTCGAGCATAACACTGGCGGTTTGGTTCCATTTTTAAATCATTTTGTATTTTCTATTTGAATCCCTTTATCACGCTTGCCCTTGTTTTTAAGTTCTACTCAGTCTTGCCCTTCGTTTTTAAGTTCTACTCAGTTTTTCCCTTGGTTGCTATTCGGTTTTCCCCTCTCTTTGTATCCATCTCTCACACCTGTGCTCATCTTCGCTGCTACGCTCTGATTGGTCGAGACAGTTGTCACACGGATCATGCCACCAACCGTTTATCCTCTGTGATCTAGCGGACAGGATAACCCTTATATCTGTCGGGGGCACCCCTCTATCCATGCAAAATAACGAGCATGCCATAGGAACTTTAACTCCATAAATAGATGAACTTGAATATATTTTGAAGGGTACGAAAATAGAAATCCCCATAGTTTAAGGGTCTAGATACGGTAAGAGAACTAAATATTATTAGTGGCTGGGCCAGCACAGTGACGGGGTTGGTTGGCTAGAAGTTGCTGATTCCTATGTAAGGGGACACTAGGCCGGTCTTGACATACTCCCTCAAGAATTTGCCATAAGCAGCATGCTTAGCCTTGGTCGCCGACTTGTGTTTACTAGTCGGGATTTTAGCGATGCCAACCGCATGCGGAATCAAGCTGGCAATCCTTGGCTTGACTCCTTTCTTACAGAAAGGGCACTTGAGCTCCCCAAGTCGAGTGTGGAAAGGGATTATCCCGCTCTTGAGCTTCTTCATGACATGGCGGCTCTTGTTGTCCCTGGTCTCCTTGTCAGAGTCCATCTTACTTGAATACACCTGTAATGTATGGAATACAAACCGAAATGAGAAAAATAATAAAAATATATTTGTTCCACCATTCCAAGTTACTTTCAATGAAATAACATGTCCATACAGGTTCAGCAGTTCATTACGGCCATCTCCCCAGCTCGCTCCTAAATTAATGTGTTTTGTGTTCTTGGTAACTTATTAATAAATAAATAACGTGGATTCATTCAGAACAGACTAGATCTCTCCATGTACCGGTTCGTACGTTGCATCTAATCATTAGGACTAGATTTTTTTATGACGCCAGGATACATTGAGCTCGAGCAAAAAATATGAAACATGTAGAAATAGATGTACCTCCGGGTACACGAGCGGACCGTGTTCGTCAAACTCCACGCCCTCATCGGTGCCTCCGAAGTTGTCAGCACCGGCGAGCACATGGTCCCCCAAGGGGTTGAACTGCACGTCCTCCTCGCCTTGTGCTGCGTGATGCTCCTCCAGATCTGCCGCGTGAAGCACCACCCTGGCGCCGATGCCCGGACACTCACCCCCATGCACTAGTTTCATGGAGAAGGTTCGTGCAAGTACGTTCAAGATTGTGGGGTTTTGCTGGATAGGGAAGAGAGAGTAGTGGATGAGTGTGAATGGAGGACCCAATAGGCTGGGTTTTTAATGCGGGGACGTTTAGGCCTCCTCGAGGGCCCCGGTTGGCAGCTCTTCCGGCTGCGGCTGCTGCGTGGAAGGTTCGTGTGGTGGGGGCATGTCGGAAGTGACAGTGCAGGCATGCTGCATAGTAAAAATGGTATAGCCCATGGGCCGTGGATGACCAGTTCCCGTGCAGTAGATTAAACATGACATGACCACTCGACGTCTTTTTCCATGGACGGCATTGTGTTCCTTCTTGTAGAAGTCTCGTTGAGAGAGACGTCCGTGCTGTCTCGCGCTGTCCTGTGAAGGGCACAACGTGTGCAACGAGCCTCGTTGGATCACACAGGATCAACGGTTGGTGCGCACAACCCGCATGACAACTGTGACAACCAATCAGGGCGTAGCAGATAGAGTGGGCACAGGTATGGGCTTCTACGAAAGAGAGAGAGGGGGCAAAACTGGGTAGTATCAAAAAACCAAGGGCAAAGCTGAGTAGTATAAAAATGGAAAGTGGGTGTATTTTACATTGAAATGCATCATGGCATACATCAAATTATGCCAAGATAGTTCCACTAGAGTTCATTGAATGTGTGTTCTTTCCACAAACCACACATGGATCAACCAGTGGTCATTGCATATGTGTTCTTTTCCACAAACCACATATGGATCCATTAGAGTCATTGCATGTGTGTTCTTTCCGCAAACCACACATGGATCAACCAATGGCATTGCATGTGTGTTCTTTCCACAAACCACACATGGATCAACCAATGTCATTGCATGTGTTTTCTTTCCACAAATCACATGTGGGCCCACTAGAGTCATTGCTTGTGTGTTCTTATACTAAAACCAGCACTAGAGTCATTGCATGTGTGTTCTTTTCACAAACCACGTATGGATCCACCAGTGTCATTGCATGTGTGTTCTTTCCACAAACCACACATGGATCCACCAGTGTTCATTGCATGTGTGTTCTTTCCACAAACCACATATGGGTCAACCAATGGCATTGCATGTGTGTTCTTTTCACAAATCACATATGGACCCACTAGAGTCATTGCTTGTGTGTTCTTATACTAAAACTAGTACTAGAGTCATTGCATGTGTGTTCATTTCACAAACCACACATGGATCCACCAGTGGCATTGCATGTGGGTTCTTTCCACAAACCACATATGGATCCACCAGTGTTCATTGCATGTGTGTTCTTTTCCACAAACCACTTATGGATCAACCAGTGTTCATTGCATGTGTGTTCTTTTCACAAACCAAATGTGGACCCACTAGAGTCATTGCATGTGTGTTCTTATACTAAAACCAGCACTAGACTCATTGCATGGGTGTTCTTGTCACAAACCACATATGGATCAACTAGTGTTCACTGCATGTGTGTTCTTTCCACAAACCACTTATGGATCCTCCAGTGTTCATTGCATGTGTGTTATTTTACACAAACCACATATGGATCCATTAGAGTCATTGCATGTGTGTTCTTTTCACAAACCACATATGGATACACTAGTGTTCACTACATGTATGTTCTTTCCACAAATAACTTATGGATCCACCAGTGTTCATTGCATGTGTGTTCTTTCACAAACCACATATGGAGCAACTAGTGGTCATTGCATGTGTGTTCTTTTCACAAACCACGTGTGGACCCACTAGAGTCATTGCATGTGTGTTCTTATACTAAAACTAGCACTAGAGTCATTGCATGTGTTTTTTTTTCACAAAGCACACATGGATCCACCAGTGTCATTGCATGTGTGTTCTTTTCACAAACCACACATGGATCAACCAGTGGTCATTGCATGTGTGTTCTTTCCACAAACCACATATGGATCCATTAGAGTCATTGCATGTGTGTTATTTCCACAAACCACATATGGATCAACCAATGGCATTGCATGTGTGTTCTTTTCACAAACCACACATGGATCAACCAGTGACATTGCATGTGTGTTCTTTCCACAAATCGCATATGGACCCACTAGAGTCATTGCTTTTGTGGTCTTATACTAAAACCAGCACTAGAGTCATTGCATGTGTGTTCTTTTCAAAAACCACATATGGATCCACCAGTGTCATTGCATGTGTGGTCTTTCCACAAACCACACATGGATTAAACAATGGCATTGCATGTGTGTTCTTTCCACTAACCACATATGGGTCAACCAGTGACATTGCATGTGTGTTCTTTTCACAAATCACATATGGACCCACTAGAGTCATTGCTTGTGTGTTCTTATAACTAAACTAGCACTAGAGTCATTGCATGTGTGTTCTTTTCCACAAACCACATATGGATCCATTAGAGTCATTGCATGTGTGTTCTTTCCACCAACCACTTATGGATGCACCAGTGTTCACTACATGTGTGTTCTTTTCCACAAACCACATATGGATCAACCAGTGGTCATTGCATGTGTGTTCTTTCCACAAATCACATGTGGACCCACTAGAGTCATTGCTTGTGTGTTCTTATACTAAAACCAGCACTAGAGTCATTGCGTGTGTTCTTTTCACAAACCACATCTGGATCCACCAGTGTTCACTACATGTGTGTTGTTTCCACAAACCACTTATCGATCCACCAGTGTTCATTGCATGTGTGTTCTTTTCCACAAACCACATATGGATCAACCAGTGGTCATTACAGGTGTGTTCTTTTCACAAACCACATATGGACCACTAGAGTCATTGCATGTGTGTTCTTATATTAAAACTAGCACTAGAGTCATTGCATGTGTGTTCTTTCCACAAACCACACATGGATCAACCAGTGTCATTGCATGTGTGTTCTTTCCACAAACCACTTATGGATCAACCAGTGTTCACTGCATGTGTGTTCTATTCCACAAACCACATATGGATCAAATAGTGGTCATTGCATGTGTGTTCTTTTCAGAAACCACATATCGACCCACTAGAGTCATTGCATGTGTGTTCTTATACTAAAACTAGCACTAGAGTCATTGCATGTGTGTTCTTTTCACAAACCACAGATGGATCAACCAGTGTTCACTGCATGTGTGTTCTTTCCACAAACCACTTATGGATCCACCATTATTCATGCCATGTGTGTTCTTTTCCACAAACCACATATGGATCAACCAGTGGGCATTGCATGTGTGTTCTTTTCACAAACCACATATGGACCCACTAGAGTCATTGCATGTGTGTTCTTATACTAAAACTAGCACGAGAGTCATTGCATGTGTGTTCTTTCTACAAACCACACATGGATCAACCAGTGTCATTGCATGTGTGTTCTTTCCACAAACCACATATGGATCAACCAGTGTTCACTGCATGCGTGTTATTTTCACAAACCACATATGGATCAACAAGTGGTCATTGCATGTGTGTTCTTTTCACAAACCACATATGGATCAACCAGTGTTCACTACATGTGTGTTCTTTCCACAAACCACTTATGGATACACCATTGTTTATTCTATGTGTGTTCTTTTCCACAAACCACATATGGATCCATTAGAGTCATTGCATGTGTGTTCTTTTCACAAACCACATATGGATACACTAGTGTTCACTGCATGTGTGTTCTTATACTAAAACTAGCACTTGAGTCATTGCATGTGTGTTCTTTCCACAAACCACACATGGATCAACCAGTGTCAGTGCATGTGTGTTCTTTCCACAAACCACATATGGATCAACCAGTGTTCACTGCATGTGTGTTCTTTCCACAAACCACAGATGGATTAACCAATGGTCATTGCATGTGTGTTCTTTTCACAAACCACATATGGATCAACTAGTGTTCACTGCATGTGTGTTCTTTCCACAAACCACTTATGGATCCACCAGTGTTCATTGCATGTGTGTTCTTTTCCACAAACCACATATGGATCCACCAGTGTTCACTGTATGTGTGTTCTTTAAACAATCCACTTATGGATCCACCAGTGTTCATTGCATGTGTGTTCTTTTCCACAAACCACATATGGATCCATTAGAGTCATTACCTGTGTGTTCTTTTCACAAACCACATATGGATCCACCAGTGTTCACTTCATATGTGTTCTTTCCACAAACCACTTATGGATCCACCAGTGTTCATTGCATGTGTGTTCTTTTCCACAAACCACATATGGATCAACTAGTGGTCATTGCATGTGTGTTCTTTTCACAAACCACATGTGGACCCAGTAGAGTCATTGCATGTGTGTTCTTATACTAAAACCAGCACTAGACTTATTGCATGTGTGTTCTTTTCACAAACCACACATGGATCCACCAGTGTCATTGCATGTGTATTCTTTCCACAAACCACACATGGCCCAACTAGTGGTCATTGCATGTGTGTTCTTTTCCACAAACCACATATGGATCCATTAGAGTCATTGCATGTGTGTTATTTCCACAAACCACACATGGATCAACCAATGGCATTGCATGTGTGTTCTTTCCACAAACCACACATGGATCAACCACTGGCATTGCATGTGTGTTCTTTCCACAAATCACATATGGACCCACTAGACTCATTGCTTGTGTGGTCTTATACTAAAACCAGCACTAGAGTCATTGCATGTGTGAACTTTTCACGAACCACATATAGATCCACCATTGTCATTGCATGTGTGTTCTTTCCACAAACCACACATGGATTAACAAATGGCATGGCATGTTTGTTCTTTCCACAAACCACATATGGGTCAACTAGTGGCATTGCATGTGTGTTCTTTTCACAAATCACATATGGACCCACTAGAGTCATTGCTTGTGTGTTCTTATACTTAAACAAGCACTAGAGTCATTGCATGTGTGTTCTTTTCCACAAACCACATATGGATCCATTAGAGTCATGGCATGTGTGTTCTTTCCAAAAACCACTTATGGATCCACCAGTGTTCATTGCATGTGTGTTCTTTTCCACAAACCACATATGGATCATCAAGTGGTCATTGCATGTGTGTTCTTTCCACAAATCACATGTGGACCCACTAGAGTCATTGCTTGTGTGTTCTTATACTAAAACCAGCACTAGAGTCATTGCATGTGTGTTCTTTTCACAAACCACATATGGATCCACTAGTGTCATTGCATGTGTGTTCTTTCCACAAACCACACATGGATCCACCAGTGTTCATTGCATGTGTGTTCTTTTCCAAAAACCACATATGGATCAACCAGTGGTTATGGCATGTGTGTTCTTTTCACAAATCACATATGGACCCAATAGAGTCATTGCATGTGCGTTCTTATACTAAACCAGCACTAGAGTCATTGCACGTGTGTTCTTTTCACAAACCACATATGGATCCACCAGTGTCATTGCATGTGTGTTCTTTCCACAAACCACACATGGATCAACCAGTGGTCATTGCATGTGTGTTCTTTTCCACAAACCACATATGGATCAACCAGTGTTCATTGCATGTGTGTTCTTTTCACAAACCACATCTGGACCCACTAGAGTCATTGCATGTGTGTTCTTATACTAAAACCAGCACTAGACTCATTGCATGTGTGTTCTTTTCACAAACCACACATGGATCCACCAGTGTCATTGCATGTGTGTTCTTTCAACAAACCACACATGGATCAACCAGTGGTCATTGCATGTGTGTTCTTTTCCACAAACCACATATGGATCCATTAGAGTCATTGCATGTGTTATTTCCACAAACCTCACATGGATCAACCAATGGCATTGCATGTGTGTTCTTTCCACAAACCACACATGGTTCAACCAGTGTCATTGCATGTGTGTTCTTTCCACAAATCACATATGGACCCACTAGAGTCATTGCTTGTGTGTTCTTATACTAAAACCAGCACTAAAGTAATTGCATGTCTGTTCTTTTCACAAACAACATATGGATCCACCAGTGTTTACTACATGTGTGTTCTTTCCACAAACTACTTATGGATCCACCAGTGTTCATTGTATGTGTGTTCTTTTCCACAAACCACATATGGATCAACCAGTTTTCATTGCATGTGTGTTCATTGCACAAACCACACATGGATCCACCAGTGTCATTGCATGTGTGTTCTTTCCACAAACCACACATGGATCAACCAGTGGTCATTGCATGTGTGTTATTTTCCACAAACCACATATGGCTCCATTAGATTCATTGCATGTGTGTTATTTCCATAAACCACACATGGATCAACCAATGTCATTGCATGTGTGTTCTTTACACAAACCACACATGGATCAACCAGTGTTTGCTGCATGTGTGTTCTTTTCACAAACCACATGTGGACCCACTAGAGTCATTACATGTGTGTTCTTATACTAAAACCAGCACTAGACTCATTGCATGTGTGTTCTTTTCACAAACCACACATGGATCCACCAGTGTCATTGCATGTGTGTTCTTTCCACAAACCACAAATGCATCAACCAATGGTCATTGCATGTGTGTACTTTTCCACAAACCACATATGGATCCATTAGAGTCATTGCATGTGTGTTATTTCCACAAACCACACATGGATCAACCAATGGCATTGCATGTGTGTTCTTTCCACAAACCACACATGGATCAACCAGTATCATTGCATGTGTGTTCTTTCCACAAGTCACATATGGACCCACTAGAGTCATTGCTTGTGTGTTCTTATACTAAAACCAGCACTAGAGTCATTGCATGTGTGTTCTTTTCCACAAACCACATATGGATCCATTAGAGTCATTGCATGTGTGTTATTTCCACAAACCACACACGGATCAACCAATGGCATTGCACGTGTGTTCTTTCCACAAACCACACATGGATCAACCAATGTCATTGTATGTGTGTTCTTTCCACAAATCACATATGGACCCACTAGTTTCATTGCTTGTGTGTTATTATACTAAAACCAACACTAGAGTCATTGCATGTGTGTTCTTTTCACAAACAACATATTGATCCACCAGTGTTCACTGCATGTGTGTTCTTTCCACAAACCACTTATGGATCCACTAGATGTCATTGCATGTGTGTTCTTTCCACAAACCACATATGGGTGAACCAGTGGAGATTATCATTTTGCGGCCCGAAAGTTGGGGTGGCCAGCCAACGCGGTACCCGAGTTCCCTGATATCATCCGCGATGACTATAGTTCGCGTGCCAAATACTCAGAGGGTCCTTTTTGTCCCGATTTCAACTTTACGTTTCAATACAAAAAATCAGGCTAACGGCCGTCAAGTTGGGTCCCCCCTGTCAGCTTTCGCCGTTATGTCGTTGTCGTCGTCGCTGCCATGTAGGCTTGCAGCGTTGGCGCATGCATCCTTTACGCGTCTTCTTCTTCCTTTGGGGCGGCAATCTATGGTCGCGGCCATGGCGCGGAGCTAGGACTTGGACAAACCTGCTCAGCCTGTTCTCCTCCCCATCCCGAATCGGAGCTCGCCCTCACCATGAACGCACCATTGGCATGGCACGGGGATGGGAATTCATTCCCGGGTGAGATCTGTACCCATGCCGACCATGCTCGGTCCTGTGGGTCTCCTCCAGAATCCGAGCTCGCCGTCACCGTGGTTGCACACGCACCAGCCACGATGCCTTTCTCTCCGAACCCCAAAGCCACATCCACCCAGTTCGGCACAACGCCAACAAGGTGAAAATGCATCAAGTTTTCTTCTTGTGATTGTAGAAAAACATGTATGTACCGTGGCCGTAGCATACTCTAACAATGTACACATATATTTTTTACTAGATTTTCATTTGAAATTAGTAGCTCCGTCATGACGAAACATAGAGAACCTAAATGGAATGACGATGAGGACCATGTTTTGTACTTTGCATTGCATCAACATGTGCTCGCTGACGAAGCAAGTTACCAAGAGAGTGGAGTTCATCAGCCATTGCCAAAAAATATGTGAACAAATCAATGAGCGATTCAATGCAAATAAGCGTAGAAAAGCTAGATCCATGTCATCAATCATCAATAGGTGGCACATTCTAGTGATGCGTTCAAATGCGTACACGATGTATCATTTGCTTGTAGTGGTTGTTATCCTGAGCAAAAATGCCTGGTATGCACATTACATTTGTATGTTCTATGCTGCAATTCTGTTGTTATGGGCGTGGAAAGAAAATCTAGGCTTCACTAAATATTATGCAGTTAGGCCTAACTTAGTCTTACACAAATAAGCACAGCTTAGTCTTTACACACATAAGCGTAACTAATGATAAAGATAAAGACAAATGGTTCATCGGATCTGCCAGTATGAGCACTAGGTCCCTGGAGCTAGTGGTATCGTCGGAACAAACCAGAATGCTGTGTTTGGCCGTCTTTCATTCTCCTTCAAATAGTACGACCCCACTGATGAGCCAATTGTAGGCCCCCTCCCCCCGACATGGATTCGGCTCCAGGTCGGATCTGGAGTGTCAACATGATAGGCGCGTGAGTGTGCAGCAAACACACAGTCTGCTATCAACACTGGAAGTGCTGGTACCTCAGCAACAACACCAGCATGTTCTTCCTAGACTCCGGTAGCAGCCTCAACAGGTATTTCGTCAACTTCACCAGCAGCAGCAGCATTAGCAAGTATTCCGTCAGCTTCACCAGCAGCAGCATCACCAAGTATTTCGTTAGCTTCACCAGGAGCAACAACAGCTAGTTCTTCGTCAGCTCCACCACCACCAACACCACCACCACCACCACCAGCAGCAGCATCAGGGGCCAGGGCTGCCTGAGAAATTACAGGTTCAACAGGTCTAGGGGCTCTGACTAAGAAAGGGTAGTTGATCCCAAGAAACACAGATTGTCCCTTTAGAATGTTGACTCTACTCCAGACTTGCTCTACTAGGTCTTCGGATGAGCATGCGGACCTCGAGAAAACGTGACACCACAGTGATGGGTATGAAGAAAGTTGTGTCCCCATATGTTCTATTGTATCACCAACGCTGTTTAGTGCTCCCCTGGTATGAATCCACAAGAGTTCATCATCCTGTTCCGTGTTGTCTCCGAGAGGTGCCAGGAACCAGCGCCGTGTCCCAAGTTTAGCATCTGCTACTGCATCTTCGATGACCGGAGCTGGAATGATGCACGGGGCTACGTGGGTACCTACGTGTTACTAACAGTCAGTAAGCAGAATTTTGAATGGGATTTTACATGCTATATGACACCATGACTCACCCCAAATGGACGGCTCCCAAATACGCACGTCGCCGCTAGGTTCAGTGACCGCATAAATGCATTGCGGTCTGTACGAAGAGTAGCCATAGGTGAAGACGACATCGACATACTTCTCCGGCCACAGGAAGTCATCGCGCAAGACTGTCCATTCCTTGTCTTCTGGGCATCTAATGAATGTGATTGCCTTGTCGAACACCGCTAAGAGGTCGTACTCCCAGTTCTTCCACGCCCCCTCCCGTGGTCTATGTGGGAGCTGTACCTTCACAAGCTCAAGTTCTTCCATGTTGAACACATGTAAGCGACCTGGAATGCGGCCACCCGCTATTGAATGCAGTAATGCCGACACCCTTCAAAGATGGCACTGCAAGTCTCTTCGATCTGTAGAAAATTTTTAGAGTCCAAGTACTCCCATCCTGGGATAAAAGGACCAGCCACTCGCCGTTGCCACCCACCCAGTTCTGGTCATCTCCCATTTCCGTCTCTTCTTCTTCCTTGATATTCACCACTACTGATTCGGACCACTTATCCAGCAGCATCAGTTTTGCATGAATATTCTGCAGAGTTTGTTGTCAGTTGGTACAATCACCTAGCATGGATTCCATTGCAAATACAATTTGACAACTGGACCATTAGATTAAAGTATACAAAATATCGCCTAAATACGAGTGTCTCCTTAGATATCGCCTAAATTGTGCCTGTGTCACTACGAAGATACTCAATATATGGAGTAGGAGCAGAGCCCCCCCAGAACGAACTCCTGACGATGATCATAATTAAATAGCTCGGGGCATAACAGCCTTAAATCGTCTAATCTATTTGTTTTTATTTTAGGAAACAGAATATCACCTAGCAGGCATTCCATTGTAAAATCGAAATTGACAACTCGTCTATCACCTAAAGTAAGACTGTGTCACTACGAAAATACCAGAATATCAGTGCGAGCTTCGCTTATGCAGAATAGTCTTAAATGGTTCGATTTGTTCAAACCACGCATGCACACAACACGTTCGACGAAAGGAACATAGGATTCCGATGAGAGTTCAGCACATATGAATCAACGATATGACTGAACAAATAAGCTAGATACTGGAACTTACGTGGACATCGCGGTCATCTGGACATTTGTTGTTATCGGGGTAATGAAGGCCTGGCGTGCCGAACGGTTGTTCGTCCATGTTCCGCATCGTCACGTGGTAGCCAGGGATGCAGTGAGTGAGGCGGCCGACTGAGATGATGTCCAACTCTGTGACGATCATGTGCACGTTTGCGGCGCTGAGGTTCAGCCATCCCCAATCCTCGTGGTAGCGGTCGCCCTAGCCATCTGTGTCGTCGTCGCATGCCTTTCGCTTCAGCCTGCTGCTACCCAAGCTCTACCCATAGCGGCAAATGGAGTCTGGAATCCGGTAGATTAATGGAGGCATTGTGATAAGGAGGCGGATGGATTCGAGAGGGGGTGGAATCAGGGATGGGGCAGTTGATCGAGTGGGGAGCGAATCTGCAAGGAACCGCCGCCGCCGCCGGTTCTCGTCCGCGTGGAAGAAAAGAAGGGGGGCATAATTATTGAGGGCGGGCACCGGAACCGTCTAGAGGAAGTGAAAAAATAAATCGTAAAAGGGAAATGTGCGGCCTGCCTGTCAGTGAGTGAAGGTCAGCATGCGTAAATGTGCCTATGTTTAAATTGATTCCACCGCAAGCAAGTGGCGCAGAACAAATTTTAGGAAGTGCTAGCATCGATGTGTAAAACCGCCGTTTTTCGCCACCTTCACCCTACTACGAACAGTCATGCACCATTCTAGATATTGGTAAGGGTGGTTCCAATCTTTCACTTCTCCGTCTCATTTCCTCCTCCACGGCCTCATCGTATTTCTCTTCCACGGCCTCATCCATTTCCTCCACCACCGCATCACCCTCTTCCTCCGTATCCTTTCCCTCTTGCCTGTAGTCATGGACGCTCCGGACGTCCGAAACGACGGCAGGAAAGAAACTGCACACTTTGACATCGAAGTACATGGCGGTAAGAAGATCGATATCGTCTACACCACCGACCCTCGGATGGTGAGGAATACTCTGAATAATTTCACGAGTTGGCTGCAGTTCGAAGAAAACAGGTTCGTAGGTCTCGACATCGAGTACAGCCACGATGGCCGTAGGATCGTCGTGGTGCAACTCTCCATGAAGGGGCACGTCCTCGTATACCAGCCTTTTTGCGAGAAGGGGGCTGACAGGATCTGGTAGACTTTGCTGTCTTTTTGTTCTTGAACCGTCTGTTTGCAAAAGTTATTGCTATATTATTTGTCTGAATTCATTTTCATGCAGTTGGGGCGAAAGCATTAGGGATCTGTTTCATGACTTTCTCGTGAACCAGCACATAACATTACCAGTGTTGAGATCATGAATGACAGTAAACTGCTTGAAAGCCCGACTGTCAACATTAGAATTCCAAAGGAGTCCTTCATGTTAGCGTACCACGGGTCTATGAGTTCTATGAGTGGACATCTAGGAAATTTACTAGATCCCAGGGACGAAGGGCGGCAAGACCGGGATGGCCGCTCTTGCCTCTGAACTCATAAACCCGTGGTACGCTGACATGAAGCACAGATTGCCGAGATGTTCGTGGAGGCCTTTAGGGCACGATTACTGGGAGGATAAGCCACTTTCTGAACCTAATCTGATGTACGCTGCAATTGACGGGTATGTTAGCCACGAGCTGTACCGCCAGATTGTAAAATCTCGTTCTAGGCATCGCATCATTGAACCACCACCAAGGCAGGTTGTTTGTCCCAGATGCCGGATCGTAGATGAATCTACAAACCAGGGCAAGCGACCGAAGGCATCCTAGGATCGGTTGCCTTCTCCAACAGGCTGGGATGTAGACTATTAGTGCATGATTGTTGTGTTTATGAAAACATGTTATTTCATAAGTAGACTATGTGAGCAATTACGAAATGCTGTGTATTACCTTTGTCAAACTTTAATCTAGTTTATGACTGTATCCTTCTCTATAATCTGGGTTTGGTTAGGACTTATGACTGTATCACAGCTTATGCATGTCAGTCCTCGATTCTGCCGCATGCAAATGGCACAGATAGAATTTGTAAGAATGAATGTTGAGCATACAAAAGGGGGAATGTAATTCATACAGGTTAAGTAGCTAATAGCAGAGGGATCATACGGTCTTGGTTCTTACACACAGAATGCTTAGAAAATACATGCGAGATAAAATACAAGCGAGATAAAAATAGGAACGAAATGCGAAACTAGTAGTGGTAAACAACACACTCACCCACCCGCCAGATCCTGTTGAGCATCTCGTAGCTGACATACGCGTCCCTGGCTGTGTACTTGATCGCATCGTAATCTAGGTGCCTTCACTCCCATCGCTCGTGGAGGTGCTTCGGGAACTCGATTTTCATGTCGGCGTACTCGCGGTCGATGATGTCAGAAGCGAGTCTAGCCATGCCGGCTTTCCACGTACCGCCATCCGGGTACCTCCACAAATGTTGGAGATCGACGTGATTGACGACATGAACGAGGAGATCCCGTTCTAGCTTCGGAGTGTCATTCTTGATGTCGTCGCTGGCGAAGTAGATCTCCCTCCTGTGTAGGAACTTGCGAAGGTCCGGGCATACAGATTTGGCCTATAACATACGTGATATAGTAGGCAGTGGTTGCGAATGGACAGCTGCAAAAGCGTCGTCCTCTTCCTATCTCTGGTATACTCGAGGTCAAGGTCGACGATCTTGTACCTGTCCATCGGATCTTGTAGCCACCACTCGTACATTGGGATGACCTTGGCCACCTCCGCTTATGCATTTGTGTGGACGACCGTCACCTTGGTGGTGCCATGGGCGGTGACGGTGTACTCGTCGGTGTAGTCGCTCCCGTCGCCGAACACGCCGTACTCTGCATCCATGGCAGCAGCTAATGCGGCGGCGCTGGCCTAGGGTCGGTAGCGGTGGCTGGGACTGGGCGTGGAGGTGGAGTGATCTATTGCGGTGGTATGGCCAAAGGAGGTGAAATGCGGCAAGATCGATGGTTCTTGCGGTGGCGGCACCGGCGGAAGGAATGAGTTGGGGATTTTTGCACAGTGATGTGCTGAGGAGACAGAAGGTGATGCTTAAATTCCGTTTACCAATATTCCGGTCATACCCATGCAGAAGCAAGTTTGACAGGACGAGCACCGATGGTTTCCAATCCTAGCGATTAAATTCGGCGTCCGTCCCGGTAGGCGATGGGACGGGTGTGCGACGTGGCTTTGGCATGGCAGAGACCGGTCACATAGACCACCGTCCCGTTGCCGATCCGCAGCGGGTGCACGGTGCTGACACGACGTAACATGACAGGACAGAAGGAAGTGTACAATTATTATTAATTCCTAACAAGTTTAAGAAGTGTAAGCATAGACATGGACCTAGCATCCCTGCACCCCGGGGCAGCCGTCCAGCCGATCAGGCCTACCGATTGCGAAAAGCTTGTCCTGAATTTTCCAAAATGAAGCTCGTTTGCCCATGCTTCTATAAGTTTCTCTGTAGGCCACTTGTGTAAGCATGCACGATCAAGCAACTTTGCAACACACGTGTCGGTGGAAAAGCATTAGGTTTCAACGCACCACATAGTTTAGGGATTTAGAATAGCTACATTGTGGAGCTCTAGCCAAATTGCATGGTAAAGCCAAATTCAGCTTTTTGTAAGATTTAGCTATAGCAACATTGTGTCTCGTTTGTCCTCAGTTTTGCCCTCCCGATATTCCGAAGCCCTCACATGCACTCGGAGGGGGGTGTCGTCTGGTCAAAGGCTTGGCCATTACATGCGCCATGATGCCTAAAGTGGAAGTTTTTTTTGTTATTTCGCCTTTTTAAGAGTGCCTTTTCCCCTCTCTCTCTAACAGTTGTGTTTTTTTTGCCCAAAAAGGTAGGGAATCTAGAGCAGCTTCTCTCTTCATTCATTGTTCCTTTTGCGATCATTTTCCCCAATATGGTAGCAAATCTAGAGCAGCAAAATAAACCAGCACCATAAATTTAGTAAACAGAGCAGATGTATATAAAGCAGCTAATATAGGTTATATAGTACGGCACTTAATGAGGTTCAACAATTAGGCTGCTCAGCAGCAGCAACAGCGGACTACTTCAACATAGACATGACAAAAGAAGCTGCTTTACAGCAGCAGCAGCTGATTAGTGGCCCCCCGTGGCCTCTGCCAGGAGGGCATCCGCCTCCTCCCTCTGCCGCCTCCTCCACTTCTTGCTGCCCAGCCCCTTGACCTTGGGCACCTTGGGTCTGATCGGGGACATGCGACCCTCCTCGATAGCCACCTTCTGGAGGTTGCGGAGGTGAAGAACGAGCGCCTGGTGCTTGGCCCTGAATCCGTGGACGTTCACGGACTCGCCGCAGGTCCTCACGTCCTCGGCATGCTTCACGAGGGAGTTGAGTGTACGTGCCGCGGAGCCTCCTGGTGGGGCAGAAGGGGCACCTGTACACATCGTCGGTGAAGAAGTTGTTGTACTGACCGGACTTTAGCCTCCTCAACACATGATGATTCTTGGTGTCCTGCGACTCGTCGTCGCTGCGGAGGTCGCTGCTATCCTCCTGTTGGAAAAAAACAGTAGAGTGAAATAAGGACATGATTGAGATACTTTGATTATCGGGATTGATTTTTTGCATAAATTAACCGAATGAGATCTTCCGATTATTCCCCAAATCTTAAACCAAATCAAATATTGATCCCAACTACGAACAGGGGGATTCATCGAAAATCGAGATCTAACACAATAGGATTAGCTATTGTAAAAAATACGAACAACCGAGCCCTAATAACATACGATCTAGCATCCAATGATGGGAATGGGGGAAGAACAAGAGAAGGGGAGAAAATCCTGGTTACCTCAGACCACGAGTCGGTGATGCAGGTGCCGTAGGGGTTCTCCGGGCTTATGTATACAACCTCCTCGTAGGGGTCCCAGCCGAGCGGGATCTGTCCGAGACCGGCGAGGGCCTCCTCGCCGGAGGCTATGGCGGATGCGGGGACGGGGACAGGGGCTCCTCGCCGGCTTCCTTGGAGGCGCCAATGGCCACTGCACCGATCTTCTCCATCGCCGGCATGGTTGGGGTTTTGTTGGGCGTTTGTAGAAGGTGATGTGACAGTGGAGACGGTTGAGTGAGCGAGTGCGTGATGAGTGGGAGTGGGGAGGCCTCTATTAAAGGAGAAGGGAAGCGGCGTTTCGTTGCACTACTGTGCACCGCGTAGGCTAATGCACCGTGCACGGCCACACGTGTCCGGTACCGCCCCGTGCACCGCACACGTGTATCGTGAGTCACGTTTTTTCCCTCTTGTCTAACCATGGTGTAACACCCTCGAATCGGCCCTATGCAGATTTTAGCGCTTCCTGCCAAACCCGCATAGAAACAATTCAAGGACGCCCACCAGGCACTTGCGTGTGGGTGGAGAATGAAGTAATACCATTACACATTAGTCCACGATGGAACCCACAGAACATCTATATATATATACAACAACGACTCCATGAGTCAAGAATATACATATACTATACAAAGATCCAAATCACCTTGAAAACGATAGAGCGTCCGGCTACGGACAAGATGCAAATGGGGTTAAGAGCCCCGAAGAATAACCAATGGCATCCATAACCCTGCCCAGGAACGGCCGGAAGGGTAACCCTGCTAACGACGTCAATCTCAAACCTGCTAAAACAAAAGGGGTGCCAACAAAGGGCAAAGGAAAAAGAGGAGCATCAGTAATGAGGCCAGTACACGGCGACGCTAGAATTCGGCGGCTCTCGCCTACATAGGTATGGTGGACTATAGCGGTAGCGAAGCATGCACTAAACAACCTATAGAGACTCGATACAACTGTCGGCTATTAGAGAGGGATAAGAGAGACCTATTCGGGACCAACCTGATACTAACACCAATCATACCCATCCTGGCATTTCCCCCTCGAGACCAAACAAGGAAGTCAAACCGAGGAACTCACACAGTTGGCAGTTTTATTCATTCTATTATAGTTGAAGCACTTACTAGTCAGATATAGATAGCATGAGTCATCCTGATAGCATAAGTAGTGGGTAGTTTTAGTTAACCATTCAGTTATAGTTGCAGTACTTACTAGTCAGATACAATTATCATGTGACATCCCAAACCCAGCAGTTGTTGGCACTTTTATTTCATTCCATTGGAGTTGCGATACTTACTAGGCAGGTATAACATGACACGATACAGCCTAGCTCCACCAGTTGTTGGCACTTTTATTATCCATTCCATTGTAGTAAAGCTGATTACTAGTCACATATTAAGTCAAATTTATAGCACCACTTTAGTTATGCTTGTCTATGATCGAGATACTGTGCTCCAAGTCGTCCATAACCGCGGACACAGCTTTCAGAAAGATTTACCCTGCAGGGGTGCACAAATAGCAACACACACACGATCAACCTCGGAAAAACCAAATCAAAACCCAACGAGCCTTTCACGACAAAGCAATCACAGGATTCATAAAATATTTCAGGGGGCCACCCCACTCAGCTACCCGCAACAAAGTTGGCCGGCTCCGAGACGGACCCAGGGTTTGTGACAGTGGTTGGAAACGACTAGGAACCCGAAAGTGTGACTGGTCTTGTCGATACCGCGAAAACATTCCACGTTCCAAAACAGTACAGGTGCTCCACGCACAATGGTAAATAAAGCAGTAAAGCATGGCATAAGTACAAGATAGTAATAAAGCCCCAAACTACTTTGTGGCCCCAAGAAATAAGAAATGAATCAAGCTCTGGCTAAGGGGGATCCATAGGGTCTCTCGGATGTGGATAGTGCGAATAGTCAAGGAACAGGTATCACGTACTCGGGGCCTACGGGACACAAGTGGACATGAAAAACCAAATAGCATATATTGCCCACCGGTGCCTCTTTCATTAGTTATATCTATTCCCAACAATTTAATAGTTGTATTTAAAGTCATGATCCTCTCCACCATAAAGCATATGTCAACATTCAACAACTGTGTGGTACTTCATGACACAGGATCGCACCTGAGAAAGCGACTACGACTCGCAAGACCATCTATCTACCAAACAACTAGTAATACGATGTGTCCAAGGCAATATAAAGGCTGCACGGAATATATCTGGCACGGAACACTAAAGCATCACGACACGGATAACAATAGATCAACAGGAGGAAATAAAGACTATAAATGCAAAATAGGTAGAAAGGGGGAGAATGCTCGCTTGGGAAACACTGCCGAAGGTACATTATCCGAAGAACTTTCCAATACACGCATCAACTCATCGGCCTAATCCGCGAAGAACAAAGCACTAATAGAAACACCGGATGCAATATTTAATACTACGGCAGAAGACCGAGCATGATGCATGTATGATGCATGACATGGCAAAGATGCGGTGCAACTAGACAATATTAAGCGGAACCGGGGTCCCAACAATTAATTAGATGGTTCATGTTGTTTAGCTACCCCGCAATTTAAATGTCATCTTAACAAGGAAAAACATGGCATCGGTTCATGATACGTCCATTTTGCATCACTATTCTATGTCTTAATTCACTATTATTCATTGATATATTTCGTATTGAGAGGTGATACTTATGTTATTTCATCTATTTTTGCATGGTTGATGACTTTTGGAGCATGGACCGCTGCAGTTAGGATTCTAATGGAAAAGGTGCTGTTTGGAGGCAAAATTCGCGAAGATCAGAAAATCCGGGAAAATATATGGAAAATCCTATTTTTCCAGAAGACTCAGGATGCCAGAAGATGGAGTGGAGGTGGGCCACAGGGGGCCCACACCACCCCATGGCGCGGGCAGGCCTAGGCCGCGCCTGGGTGTGGTGTGGCCACCCTGGCCCACTCTAGCCTCTCTCCTCTGGCGTATATCATCCCCACGAAACCCTAAGACTCGGGGAGAGACCACAGCAAGATTGCGCCGCCTCTGCGGGGCGGAAAACACCGAGAGAGAAAGATCTCTCCTGTAGACAGATTTCTGTCGGGGGAATTCCTTCCCGGAGAGGGGAGATCGTCGCCATCAACACCACCATCATCACCATCAGCACCCTCATCACCATCTCCATATTGCTGTAACAATTGCGTTGAATCTTGCTATAGTTCATAGGGGAAACTTTCCCGATGTTGATTACTCTTTGTAGTTGATGCTATTAAGTGAATCGTTGAATTATTGTTTATGTTCAGATTGTTATACATCATTATTCCATCTCTGATCATGATCCATATGATGTCTTGTGAGTAGTTCGTTTTGTTCTTGAGGACATGGGAGAAGTCTTGTTGTTAGTAGTGGAGTTGTGTTGAGAAAGATTCAATAGATTGTTATTTAAGTTGTGGTGTACTTCTTCTAGTGATGTCATGTGAACGTCGACTACATGACACTTCACCTATATGGGCCTAGGGGAATGCATTGTGTATTTGGCTACTAATCGTAGGGGTTGCCGAGTGATGTAAACCTGAACCCCCGTTAGGAAACCATTGCACAAGGGACGTAAGGGTCTTAGAGTTTAAAGCTGTGGTTAGGTTTCTATCTTAATTACTTTCTTGTACTTACGGATGTTTGCAAGGGGTATAATCACAAGTATGTATTAGTCTTGGATGGGGCGGTACATTAGCACAGGTTCACCCACACAACACTTAGCAAGCTAAAGAAGATTAATCGACTATATGAAGCGAAAGCACTTGACAGTCTTCCCATGTGTCCTCGAGAACGTTTGGTCATCTATAGAAATACAACCGCCTTGTCCGTTGCTGCATAAAGGATTGGGCCACTTGCTGCATTCATTCTTACTGTCTTTCGTTTACTCCTACATTGTTTACTTGCTTTATCGAAAACCCCTAAAAATTCATTTGCTAAGTATTTGCAGAGAATTCCTGATCCATACCACTAGCCAGCACCTTCTGCTCCTCGTTGGGTTCGACACTCTTACTTATCAAAAATACTGCGATACACCCCCTATACTTGTGGGTCATCAAGACTATTTTCTGGCGCCGTTGCCGGGGAGTGAAGCGCTATTGGAGAGTGGAACTGGTAAAGGAAACTTCTACTGTGAGTATTGTTTACTTCTGCTAGTTGCTTTATTTTCATTATGGATAATTCGCTGAGTTTCTTATTTGGTAATGCTACTACAACTGCTAAGGTAGTAGATAAGCCACCACCTGCTGAGAAAGATGTTTTCAAAATACCTACAAGAATTATTGATCGTGCTATGGATAACTACTATGTTGGGGATGGAACTGTCCATCCCGGTGATCATTTACTCTTTATACACGAATTATGCGAGTTGTTCAAGTGTGCAGGTATTACTACAGATCAAGTTAAGAAGAAGTTATTCACATTATCACTGAAAGGAAGAGATGAGGAATGGTATAAGCTGCTGAAGAATGGTCAAGCTCTGGAATGGGAGGAAATAGTGCCTCTCTTTTATTCAAAGTTTTATCCTCCTAGTGAGATTCATAAAGGAATCAAATATACAACTTTTGGCCTCTTGATGGAGAGAGTACAGCTCAAGCTTGGGGGAGATTGAAGTTACTAATGCTCAAATGTCCCATTCATGAGCTCCCCAACAATATTATTATCAACAACTTTTATGCAAGGCTCCCTCTACATGATAAGGATTTATTGGATGCTTCTTGTGCTGGATCATTCACTCGCATGGAAGAAGAAGTTAAATGGGACCTTCTAGATCGTATTCAAGACAATGCTGAAGCTTGGGAGAATGAAAAAGGTAGAAAGTTAGGTATAAATTATGATTATGAATGCATTGAATCTTTTATGGGAACTTATGACTTTCAAAATATTAAAAACGCTTATGGTCTAGATTCTCAAGCTATTGCTTCTTATTTTTAAGGCTTTTGCTTCCTACATTGAAGTGCCTAAAAAGAAGTGGAATAAGTATCATGAACCTTATAAAGATATTGTTAAGAGTGTTCCTTCAAGAAATACTGAAGTTTATACTGCTAATCATGTTTTACCTAAACCTTATATTGAGAAAATGCCTTTCCTAGTTAAGGTAAAGGAACATTCTATGATGGCTAGTATGGTAGATGAAAGTATGAATAAAGCTATTGAACCTAATAAACAAATGGTTGATGAACCTATTGTAGCAAATGTGAAAGACTTTGTTGCTAAATATGAAAAAGAGGGACACACTATCCTTTGTAAGGATACCTCTAATATTGTTTCACAAAGTAGTGTTATGAGAGCTAGTATCCCTGTGTTTTCTGTTAGAATAAGTGATCATTGCTATGATAGTCCTTGTGATAGCTATATTGTTAAGTTTATGCATGATACTGAAAGTTATTATGAGAGAGGGAAAAGTGTTCTTATGCATCTCAATAATATCAAGTTTCCCCGTTTTATGCTGAAAGTTTTTATGCTGCACTTCTTTTGCCTTCTTATGCAAGTAGCCTTTGGTTTCAACAACTTGTTTGTTTACAAAATCCCCTTGCATAGGAAGTGGGTTAGACTTAAATATGTGTGTGTTTTTTCTTCTTAATGCTCTCTTTCGCTTCAATTTATATCCCTATGAGAGCTTCTTCAAAACTATCGTGCCCATCTTAATGGCTATAAACAAAGAGCTTTATGGGAGACAACCGAATTTGTTTTTTATTTCAGTTTGTTTTTGTTTCATTGAGTCTTGGAAGTTATTACTTCGGTAATAACCGCTCCTTATCCATTTTGTTTGGTTTTTGTGTCAAGATCAACCTCTAGTGAGAGAGAAGTAAGATTTGGGGAAGTTGCTGTCCCTAAAACAGATTTTTGTGCTTCACCGTAAAAATTCGTGAGAGACATCTATCTGTCGGATTGAGCTATAATTTTGTGTGCTTCTGACCCAGGTTGTTATTTAACTTTCGTTAGTTTTGCAATTTTTGATTTGAGCAACAGAAGATTTTCGAAAAAATTGATCTTTATCTGCTGGTCTGTTTTGACAGATTTAGCCACTCTTGCATTTGCTTCTTTATTCGATTTCATTTTTTGAATTCTTTTTGGGTTTTCGGAAGGATTTGCTATAGTAGCTTTTGTTTTGATGGTTTTCAGTTGAAGTTGGACTCAAAAGGTTTTATCACTTCACTTATACTAATGTTGCTAATAAGAACTATGTGAAGTTTTGTGTGAAAGAAATTTCCAGGAAGTGGAGACAATGGTGTAATAAGGAAGAGAAAGGTTTTATGACTCAAGTAATAAGTATATGAAGAAGATATCGATGATATTCAAAAGATGACCCCAGAAGAATCTACTAGATACCAAATTCAGAGACCTGCAGACTCCGTGTTCAAATAGGTAACAGTTCTGGTAAGAAAAGTTCCGCGAAAATACAATCCAACTATATTTTTGCAGTTTTCAGTCAATAAGGAAAGTTTCGAAGCGAAAAAGGGACGGAACCAGAGTCGGGGTGGCCAACACCACCCCATGGCGTGGGCCCACCCCTGGCTGCGCCACCAGGTGGTGAGGCCACACAGGACTCCGCCTCCGACTCGTTTTCTTCCAGTACCTTCCTTTTGATATGAAACTTCATAATATATAACCCCCCCGGATCCCCCGAGATCCATATATCGTGTTTTCGTCGTGTTTTTGTTTCGATCTGTTTTCTGCCAGGTAAAATCTCAGATTTGTAGATTCAATGTCTTCCACTGGATCAGTTAAGGGAGATTCCTTGGAAGATATCATCAACCCATACATGAGAGAATTGAAGATTCATCCCAAGGAGTTATTGCTCGAAGGTGGGGAGGTTCGGATTAAAGAAGTTCAAGGCCCTAAAGGTGAAGGAAGTCTGGAGGACAGGATGGAAGCATTGGAACAAGAAGTCTTTAGGTACAAGAAGATGGCGGAGCGCGAAGTGGATATCATCCATAAGATTTGTTCCGAACTCATCACCGAGCACCAAAAGGAGACTGCTGAACTCAAAGACGAAGTCCTCACACTCCGCCAAACAACCAATGAACTGCAAGCACAGTTCTATGACGTTCAAAATCAAAACTATGAGTATGAGGCTAGATTTAAACTCATAAGTACTGCTGCAAGTTTCAGGATGTTGGAAACCACGATGTCCTTTATTAATGGGAAGCCTTTACCTTGGAAGACGGACAAAGATGAGAAGATACCACCACCACCGAAGGAGTAATTCATCATCAGGTTTGGCATCCCCTGTTGGAGATATGCCCAAGAGGCAATAATAAAGTGGTTATTATTATATCTTTATGTTTATGATAAATGTTTACATCCCATGCTATAATTGTATTAACCGGAAACATTAATACTTGTGTGTTTTGTAAACATAAAAGAGTCCCTAGTAAGCCTCTTGTTAAACTACCTTGTTGATTAAATGATGATCATGGTTTCCTGATCATGGACATTGCATGTCATTAATAACAAGGTTATATCATTAGGAGAATGATGTGATAGACACACACACCCATAGTAAGCGTAGCATAAGATCAAGTCATTAAGTTCGTATTGTTATAAGCTTTCAAATGAATAGTAACCTAATCCTTCGACCATGAGGTTATGTTAATCACCATCACCGGATGGATACTTTGATGACATCAAACACCGCTTCGTAACTGGGTGGTTATAAAGGTGTCATTGGGCATTCTAAAAGTATGTGTTGAAGCGCATGGACCAAGATTGGGATTTGTCCATCCATATGACGGATAGATATGCTCTAGGCCCTCTCGATGGAATGTCATCTAGTTAGCTTGCAAGCATGTGACTAGGTCACAAGGGATGACATAACATGGAACGAGTAAAGAGTACTTATCAGTAACGAGGTAGAACTAGGTATGGAGATACTGACGATCAAACCTCGGATAAGTAGAATATCGCGTGACAAAGGGAATTGGTTTCGTATGTTAATGGTTCTATCGATCACGAAGTCATCGTTGAGTATGTGGGAGCCGTTATGGATCTCCAGATCCCGCTAATGGTTATTGATCGGAGATGTGTCTCCGTCATGTCTACATGTTCACGAACCGTAGGGTGACACGCTTAAGGTTCGAAGTTGTTTTAAGTAGATATGGAATATGCGTTGGAGACCGAATGTTGTTCCGGAGTCTCGGATTGGATCCGGGACATCACGAGGAGATCCGGAATTGTCCGGAGAATAAGATTCATATATTGGGGATCATTTTCTAAGTTAGGAAATGTTCCGGAGTGTTTGTATGGAGATTCTAGAAGGTTTTGGAATGTTCTGGAAGGTTCTAGAAGATTTCTTGGAGTTTGCTTGAAAACCAAGAAAGGATCAAGGAGTCTTTGTGGGGCAAGACACGGATTCGTGGGGAAGGAGGATTCCTCCCCCCTCCCAATCCGCCGGCCAAGGAGGGAGGGGAGTCCTACTAGGAATCCCCCTCCCATGGCGCCTCCCTCCTTTAAATAGAGGGGAGGGGCGCCAACCCTAAGACCTCTCCCATAACAAACCCTATCCGCCGCCTCTCTCCTCCTCCTTCGCTCTGCTCCGGCTTAGGCGAAGCCCTGCAGAAATCTCTACTCCACCACCACCACCACACCGTCGTGCTGCTGGGATTCCGTGGAGAAGATCTACTACCTCCGCTGCTCGCTGGAATGGGGAGAGGAAGGTCTGCTTCGACTCCGCACGTGTGACCGACTGCGGAAGCGCTGCCGGAACGTGGCGCCGGAAGGATCGTCCACACGATCTTGAGATCGGCAAGTGATCGACTACATCAACCCCGAGATCTAATCTCGTAACTCTTTCGGATCTACGAGGGTTAGTACAGATCTATCTCGTTGCACATATCTAATAGATTAGATCTTGGCTTTTATCTAGATTAGATCTGGGTTTTGTTCGTTCTTGCGGTAGAATTTTTTTGTTTTCCACGCTACGAACCCATCAGTGGTATCAGAGCCTTGTCTATGCGTAGATCTGTTGCACGAGTAGAACACAATGGTTTTGTGGGTGTTGGTGCTCGTGCCGTCTTTTGCTTTGTGTACTTTGCATCTTGCGGTATGGTGGGATGAAGCGGCCCGGGCTAACCTTACATGTCATCGCACATGAGACTTGCTCCACGCTTGACGTGTAACTTGCTTTGCACAAGTTGCTTTGCGGGTGTCTATCTCTCCCATCATAGTATAGATCCAATCTACACTTTGCACTTGATAGCACTTGTATCAACGTTGTGGTTCAGTTTCGTTGGTAAGATCCGTTCTTATTCGAAAGCCCCAAACCACGTAAAACATGCAAAGAAAATTAGAGGCGTCTAACTTGTTTTTGCAGGGGTTTTATGATGTGATATGGCCATCATGTGATTGTGATTATATTTGATGTATGCAATGATCCTTCTTGTAATATGGCAACCGGCAGGAGCCTAATGGTTGTCTTTAATTCAGTTAAGACCTGTGTGTCTATTCATCTTGTAATAGCTTTATTCCAAGTAGTTGTAATAGTTGCTAGTGATGATGGACAACCATGAAGCGGCGCCACTGACCTTGACGCAATGCTAGTGATGATGGAGATCATGTCCGTGCTTTGGAGATGGAGATCAAAGGCATAAGAAGAAAGGGCCATATCATATCACACTAATTATGAATTGCCTGTGATGTTAATCCTTTATGCATCTTTGTAAGATCCCTCCTTATTAAAGGAAAAGATCCCTGTGATTGCAATGCTAGTCCCTGGATCAATGCTAGCATCCACAGTTTAAGATGAAGTACACAGATACAAAGGTCGTTTATTACAGTCATTCCAGAGATAAAACATAGTCTTTTACAACTCATGGCATAAGGCCTAATACAAGAGTTTATGGAATATGTAAATAAACATAAGTCTTCATCTTCATGTGCCACAGGAAAGCATGTTGAGTGTAGACTCATGACTCCTATTCATCATCAGAGTAACCTGCAACATCATAAGTTACAACCACAGAGGGTCAATACTTTGGAATAGTATTGGCAAGTGATACCTTAGTATATATTTAAGTGGACTATTATACTATATGCATTTGGCTGGTGGAGCTTAGGCTTGCATTGCTCAAAATAGATTTTTCCTTAACTTTTTGAAAATACTAAATTTTTGTTTGGCAAAGACTATCCCAAGGTATCTACCAATCAAAGACTGAAGATCCACTCAGGGCATCTACCAATCAAAGACTGAAGATCCTTTAACCCTTGTTCACCCACAAGTTTTATTCAGAAATTGGAGTGATGAGATTCTTGAAGTTTCCATGTCTTGATGCTCAAATTGTCCTTTACTGGGACATGGCTAAGTACTTAGGTTTTACACTCTGCAGAGGTGGTGCACTTTCCCACAAGCCTTGGTTTCCCAAGACATGATCCTTCAAGAGCCTTTCCTTAGTCAAATGGACGCTCCAACCTATCAACCCATCTACCACCCACTGTCCAAGAGACTAAGTTCCAGCATCCTAAGATCATGGCAGAGCCCATATTACCAAGTGGTTGCACTTGAAGCTTCTCAACATTTGACAACTCAAATCTCTTTGTTCCTGGGTGGCCATCCACAAGTGAGATACACAAGGTTCACCAGTACCCCTGGCCTTGTGTAACCACTCAACATAACCCATTCTTTCCATTCCACCCAGGTGATTCATTAACTTAGTTGTTTTGTTAAATAAAAACAAGTCCTTAGACTTAGAATATTTTTCCATAGTGTGAATATATAAACCACCCTTGTTTTCTAGTAGCTAGGCTAAGCATGGCATGGCAACTTATCTTTAGGGAATTCTCCTAGCAATTCTAGCATTCTATTCTAAATAGGATTTCCCATCATCAATTGACAAAAGTAGCATGCAAGTCCTAACAAAATATATCTAATGCAAGTATAAAATATAGGTATGGAATATTCATGAAGATATCACTTGCCTTGGTAGTGTGGAGAGTAGCACTCGTCACAATCACAATCACTAGCAAAATCTACACACAAAGTTATAGCACACAATTACACACAAATATATACAAACAAAAATATTATGAATGCATGCATGCATGAATCTACCAAGTGATGATTTTTTTTAAAAACTCAACCAAGCAAGTGCATGAATACAGAAACTAAACAAGTCACAAAATATCCAAGACAACTTAAATAGCCCTAAAAATAAAATACTAAACTAAACTTATATTCAAAAAGGCCTCAAACAAGTCTCTGCAATTTAAGCACATCTAATGGTTACTATTTGCTAAAAAAAAGGATAGGCAGAAAGGTCTTGTTTTTCTGAATCCAACGGTATAAAGTTTGCAAAATTCTAACGTGGGATTCAAAAGATATAGGCATTTGAATTTGGATCAAATTTCTGGTTTTAAATCTATTTTCAGATCTAACCTAGCCACGCGTCATGTTCTTATTCGCCCGTACCGTTTCGCACTGGATCGAGCTCCACAGCCGTAGGATCTAAATGAAATCTAGCGGCTCAGATCGCGTACCGCTTCGGGGTTAAGTGGATCTATCCTAGCGCTACGATACAGATCTAACGGCTGCTATTTCTCTGGCCAAGAACTGGCGGCTACCGGCGGCGGAACTGTCGGTCGATGACGTTGCCGACGATGCAGACGGAGAGGGAGAAGGAGGAGTAGCTCACCGGGCTCAGGAGGTCACGGCGAAGCTCGTCGTACTTGCGGTTGGTCAAGGGGCGCTCGGGCACGGCTGCGATTGCTCACCGGAGTTCGTGGCGGCGTCGGGTGTGTCGGGTGGTCGTCGTGGACGTCGCTGTGGATCACCCCAAGGCAAGGCGAGGACACGGTTAGATTCACAGGGTCAAGGCGAAGTAGTGAGCGTGAACGGAAAGGGCTGTACCTTCCGGAAAAACTCGTCGGAGTAGATGTCGCCGTCGGTGCTCGCGGTGTCAAGTGGAACCGGCGACCTGGGGCAGTACAAGACGGACTAGTGAGGTCAGGAGGTGCGCCAAGACATGCTGAGTCAGATTGTAAGAACGAGAGGCAGAGGGAAGCTCTGGACTCACCGGAATCGATCGTCGGAGAGGCTCTGTCTGCGGCGGGGCAAAGCTGATTGAGGACAGCCTGGTGGCGGAGTGAGTGAGGTGTTTGGGGGAAAAAGATCGCGAGGCAGAGAGGATCTTATAGCCGGGGAATCGACAGGAAACGCTCGAGGATAAATGCCCATTTACGCCGCGCCATTACCGACCATCACTGCTGCAGCGACGTGGTCGTCGGCGCGTCTGGGAAGACGAGGCGACGTGGACCGGCCCGCTCGGGTCAAGAGTGCGAGGTGGTGGGGTCATCTGTCTGTCGACTTAACGCAGGCTTCAAGGCTGTGAGAAGAAAAGGAGATCCCGGTGGGCTCATTGGGCTTGATTTGCTCTGGGCGATTCTCGGCCCTTTTCTTTTCTTTAGGCCTTTTCTTTTTCTAATTCCATTTTCTGAATAGAATTTGATATGAATTCAAATCCTTTTGAATTCAAACTGCTTTGGGGATTTTTGCAGGTTTCTGTGGGTTCATAAACAATCAAATATCCTAGTGGTTACCTTGCAAAGGCTTTGACAAGCTTGGGTTTCAAAATAAACAGAGATTTGCTCTAGTTGCAAATATTTGAAATAGGGGTTTGAAACTATTTCTAAATTTGGAATCTTGGGTTTAAATGCTACTCCTAATCTTTCCAATCATGGAGGCAAGCAAACAAGGTCATGGACAAACAAATCCCAAAGGGTGGTGGCCAATTGAGACAATTTGCCCACATGAAATCATAGCTCAAACTTCTGCCTCTAAATGATTTTGAGAAAACCCTATATGAATGAATGATGCAAGGATGAAATGAATGAGTTTTGAAACATGATTTTTGGGATGTTACAAATCTAACCCCTTAAAATGAATCTACCCTCGAGATTCGGATTGGCTAGCAAATAGGTGAGGGTGGTCTTCCAAGATCGCCTTCTCTCTCCCATGTTGCTTCTTCTTCGGAATGATGGTTCCATTGTACTTTGCAAAACTTGATGGTTTTTGTCCTTGTGACTCTTTCTGTGGTCTCAAGAATCTTGACAGGCTTTTCTTCATAGGTGAGATCACTTTCTAGTTGAACTTCTTCCAAAGATATGGTATCTTTCAAAGATGTTTCTTCCATTTCAGGTGACATTTCTTGAGTGGCTCACATGAAAAACATTATGGATGCTAATAAAGATCTTTGGCGATTCGATTTCATATGACTTCTCCTTGCGACTTAGTATGTTGAATGGTCCTACATATCTTGGTGCTAACTTTCCTTTGACTCCAAATCTTTTTACTCCACGAAGTGGTGATACTCTAAGATAAGCTCTATCCCCAACTTCGTAAGTGACTTCTCTACGCTTAACATCTGCGTAGATTTTCTGTCGAGACTGTGCTATCTTCAATCTGTCTCTAACCAATTTGACCTTTTCTTCGGCGTCTTTGATAAGATCTGGTCCAAACAAACTTCTTTCTCCCACACCATTCCATAGCAATGGGGTGGTACACTTTCTTCCATATAGAAACTCGAATGGTGCCATCCCAATACTATATTGGTGATGTTGTTGTAAGAGAACTCTGCGTAGAAGGCGACTTTCATCCCAACTTGCCCCATAGTCTAGGGCACATGCCCTCAACATGTCTTCAAGAATTTGATTAGTCCTTTCTGTTTGTCCATCAGTTTGAGGATGAAAAG
Source organism: Avena insularis (assembly GCA_023614405.1). Lineage (NCBI taxonomy): Eukaryota > Viridiplantae > Streptophyta > Magnoliopsida > Poales > Poaceae > Avena > Avena insularis. The sequence continues at coordinate 334,312,384 of CM042696.1, forward strand.
CAGTGCTGAATTCCAACCTCGTTCCTAGAGATTCATGAAGCTGTCTCCAAAAGTGAGAAGTGAATTGAGTTCCTCTATCAGACACAATACTCTTAGGTACTCCGTGAAGGCATACAATTCTGCTCATGTAGATTTTGGCTAACTTTGCACTGGTATAAGTTGTCTTTACGGGTATAAAATGAGCCACTTTAGTTAGGCGATCTACGACTACCCATATGGAATCATACCCTGACCTGGTCCTTGGTAATCCGGTAATGAAATCCATACCAATATTTTCCCACTTCCATTCAGGAATAGGCATTGGTTGAAGCAAACCTGCTGGTTTCTGATGCTCCGCTTTCACTCTACTACACACGTCACACAAGGCAATGTGTTCGGCGATGTCCCTTTTGAGATTGTTCCACCAAAATCTTTCTTTCATATCCATATACATTTTGGTGTTTCCCGGGTGAATAGAATACGGAGAGTTATGGGCTTCCTGTAAAATCAGTTTCCGCATTTCCGGATCTTGTGGAACACAAATCGCTTCCGTGCCATAAAGTACCTTGTTCGTCCATATGGAAACTTTTAGCTTTCCCTTGGCTAATCCTTTCCTTGATCTCTTCGATCTCTTTATCCGTCTTTTGGGCTTCTTTAATCTTATCCAACAGAGTGGGTTGAACATCCAAAGACATGAGATGTCCTTCCGGCACAATCTCCAACCCGAGTTCCTTGAATTGCTTACACAAGTCATCTGGCAATTCACCTTTGGTAAGGCCATTTACAAACGCTTTACGACTTAGGGCATCTACTACTACATTTGCTTTACCGGGGTGGTATTGCAAATTCAAGTCGTAATCCTTGATAAGTTCTAGCCATCTTCTTTGTCTCATATTGATCTCCTTCTGGGTGAAGATATATTTCAAGCTTTTATGGCCGGTGAATACTTCACAACGTTTTCCCAAAAGGTAATGTCTCCATGTTTTGAGTGCATGGACTACAGCGGCTAACTCTAAATCATGAGTAGGATAATTTACTTCATGAGTTTTGAGTTGTCTCGAGGCATAAGCCACAACTTTTCTGCCTTGCATAAGTACGGCACCTAATCCTTGATGAGAAGCATCACAATATACTTGGAAATCCTTTTCCAAATTTGGTAGGCACAGTACTGGTGCTGACACAAGTCTCTTCTTTAATTCTTGAAAGCTGAGTTCACATCCTTCAGACCAAGCAAATTTCTTATCTTTCTTTAACAATTCTGTCATTGGTTTAGCAACCTTAGAAATTTTTTTAATGAATCTTCTGTAGTAACCTGCTAAACCAAGGAAACTACGAACCTCTTTTACATTCTTAGGAGATTTCCCATTCTGTCACAGCCGAAACTTTAGCAGGATCAACTGCTACACCATCCTTTGTCATAACATGACCAAGAAATCCAACTTCCTCTAACCAAAACTCACACTTGCTGAATTTGGCATAAAGCTTATGTTCCCTTAGTTTCTCAAGTATCAAGCGTAGATGTCTTTCATGCTCTTCCTTGCTCTTGGAGTAGACTAAGATGTCATCGATGAAAACGACAACGAACTTGTCGAGAAATTCCATGAACACTTTGTTCATCATATTCATGAAGTATCTAGCCGAGCGTTGGTTAAACCAAAAGGCATCACAGTGTACTCATACAATCCATACCTCGTGGTAAATGCTGTTTTAGGTATGTCTTGTTCTCTTATCTTGAGTTGAAAATAGCCTGACCGAAGATCAATCTTCGAGAACACACATGCTCCTTCTAGCTGATCAAAGAAGTCATTTATTCTTGTCAAAGGATACTTGTTCTTGATGGTTACCTCGTTGAGAGAACGGTAATCTATGCATAACCTTTGAGTTCTGTCTCTCTTTTCTACAAACAAAACTGGAGCTCCCCAAGATGAAGAACTTGGCTGGATGAATCCTTTCTGCAATTGTTCTCCAAGTTGTTTCTTGAGTTCCTTAAGTTCGTCAACTGACATTTTATAAGGCCTTTTTGCCCTTGGTCCAGAACCTGGTTCCAAATCTATTATAAACTCCACATCTCTATCTGGTGGCATTCCCGGTAACTCTTCTGGGAACACATCCGGATACTCACACACAATTGGCACACTGTCCATGCTAACCCCCTTAAGAGAATTTAGCTTGCTTCCTTTAGATTTAAAATTTGACTTAAATGTTATCCTCTTACCTTCAGGGGTTGTGAGTGAAATTGTGCGATTTGCACAATCTAGTACTCCCTCATACTTAGCCATCCAATCCATTCCCAAAATTACATCCAATCCTTGGGAATTTAGGATTATTAGGTTTACTGGAAACTTATGTTTTCCGATCTCTATGACTAGATCCCGGCATCCAAGAATCACTATCATATCCCCTCCCGGAGAGCTAACTTTTATCGGACACCCAATGTTTTCAGATGCAAACCCATTTATATCAACAAACGCTTTTGATATGAATGAATGAGATGCACCAGTGTCAAAGAGTACAAATGCTGAGATGGAATTGAGTCTGAACTTACAAGCGGCATCAGGTTCTTCATAGACCTCCTCCACATTGATGTGGTTAACCTGTCCTTTCTGAAAAGGATTGGGCTTGTTAGGTCCTTCAACGTTCTTCTCAGGGCACTCATTAGCATAATGCCCCAGCTTCTTGCATTTGAAGCATTCAACCTGACTGTTGTCCTTCTTAGGTTGACTTCCACTTCCACTTCCACTATGGTGGCTCTTATATCCACTCTTGTGGTTCTTGTACTTATCATTGTCATGATGCGATGATGCTTGTTGTCATGACGGTTGTGGTTGTGGTGCTTGTTAAACTTCCCATGCTTGTGGGATCCTGGTGACACTATCATCATAGTGAGATCGCTTTATGAGACGATCGAGCTATGCTTGTCGAGTGTTTCCTCTTTCTACTCTCAACTTGCTTCATTTTATTCTCCACAATAACAGCCTTGTCACACAAATGATAAGTTGGAACATATGCCACAGAATGATTCAGATTCGTCATTCAAGCCTTCCGAAACTTTTCCTTCCTTTTGGCATCGTGTCAACCTCATCCATGCATAGCGCCAAATTGTTGAACTCTTCAATATATTCAGCCACACTGTGGTGGCGGCTCAGTTGTGAAATTCCTTCTTTTCAGGCTCATCATTCTGGTGAGATATGTGTAGTCGTAAAGCCATCTTCAAAGATAGCCCAAGTCACTTCATCAATAGGCGTGGTAATCTGGAAGTTGTCCCACCATGCGGCTGGTCCTTCCAACAGATGTCCGAACCTGACCTTTTCAGCATCATGCATCCCACGATCACTAAGTCTTTGTTCACAGAACGTAGCCAATCATTGGCCACCATGGGATCAGTCGTTCCCGAAAACTTAGCTGGCCTCAGACGCAGAAATCTGGTGAGCATATCAAAACCTGGAGGGTTGTTGTTGTTGTTGTTGTTATTGTTATTGGGGTTGTTGTTGTTCTGGTTCTGGATGAACGTCGTCATCATTTGCATAAGCTGTGTTTGCGCATTCATCATTTGTTGCATTTCCGGGGTAATGTTGGGGTTGGGGTTGGTGTTTGCGCGACGGGGAGGCATCTGTGGTTTATTCATATAGAGATAAGAATGAGATACCCTTACATGATTTATGCACAATACATCACACAAGCAGACATATAGCATGCAACACAAGGATAAAGCTAAACAACAAGATAACAAAAAGTCTCAAAGTACAAACACACAAGTGGCAAGCCATCCACATGTCGGATGGTCCAACAATAAGTTCACAAATAACAAGTGCGGTAAATAAAGATAACTGAGTAGTCAAATCTACTCGTCGGCATCAATCTCCTCCTCGACAAAGGTAAGACCTGCGTTCTCCATTGCGGTCTTGTTCTCCTCGATGGTAGTGGTCAAAGAGTCGATCTTGGCCTTGAGAGCCCTCTTCTGGGAACGAAGCCTCTCAATCACTGTCTGCTGCTGCTCTAACTCGAAGTCCTTGGACTGCAGTTCCTCGGTCATATCACGAATCCTCTTGTTCCTATCCTGGACACGCTTCTCTTGACTCTTGAACTTACGGTCTTGGGTCTCGAACTTCGTCTCCATCTCCTTGACTATCTCGTCCTGCTGCGCAAAGAGCTTGTCCTTCTCGCGAAGCTGCACCTGGAGCTCGTCATTACTAAGCATGACGTTGGTCCTATCGGTATCCACGTGCCTAATAAGAGTCTCTAAGTCCTGGAGGTACAGGCGTATCGGCTCTGCTGTGACCCTCGAGTCGTCCTCAAAGTCGATGGACTCTCCGTCGTCATCACGCCTTCCGAAGGCGTGGAAGTGAGTGCCTCTAACCTGTCGGGAGTGACGTCCTAACAGTCGTCCTATCAGATCCTGCATGACAACCTCTATGCCTCTCTCCCTGTCATCGTGCATAAGCTTGAAGACGATGGCCTCCGTAGTAGGCTCTGTCTGGCGTCCTGGCTGGTTCACCTTGAAGCCCCAAAGGTCCTTCCTCTCAAACTTGGTGAGTGGGTGCACCGTAATGATAGGAAGAGGGAGATCGAGTAAAGTAGTAAGCTCTACGATACGAGGACCAAAACGGGTAGCCTGGAACTCCTCAACAGTGCTGATGGCAATAGGCATCTATTTATAAGATTGAAAAAGTTAGAACAACACAATTTAAGATAAACAAGACAAACATTCAAACACATTCTTGGGACACACAAAAATTATACAAGTCATGCATACAAGAATCCATTACATCAACCATGGTTCAAACTTATTTAAGGTATCCTTTTGGAAAATAAGGTGATAGGTGGTGGTCCAACTAACGAAGTGCGCTTACAATCCTATCTCATTGGATCTGGTGGCTAACACAATGTTCCTAGTGGCAATCACCCTATCTTGTTCACATGCTTCTATCACTAAGTCTATAATATCTCCTCTTAAGGATTGGTTGGTGATTTCCAACTCTTGGGTATGTTCCTTCTCTTTCTCTAAGTCTTTTTGGAGGTTGAGCATCCTGCACTTGACTCTAGCACTTAGTTCCTTGATAGTCTTCCAAGCTGCTTCTTTTGCTGACTCAAAGAATGTGGTGTGCATAAAAGTGTTGGTGTACATGCAGAAGCCCTTTTCTTTGTGGTTGTCTTCCTTATTCTTGTACAAGTGAAGTTGCACCCACCAATACTCCACTCCATCCTCCATCACTGGAAAGCCTTTGTACACTGCTGCACCATGTACTCCCATGGTTTCCATGAGGTCCTTGAGAATCTTGGGAAACCTGGTCTCACACTCCAAAGTCATGGTCATGAGTGGTCCTTTCTTCACGGCTTCGTTGACGGAGTTCATCTACAAATAGAGATGAGAATGAGAAGATTAGAAAAGTTTACGAGAAGAATAGACAAGTGTAGAAGAAGTTAAAATTTTCCTTAGTGGTTTCCAATCCTAGGGTCATAATCCTACAGGCAACACGTTGCTCGATACCATCTGTAAGATCCCTCCTTATTAAAGGAAAAGATCCCTGTGATTGCAATGCTAGTCCCTGGATCAATGCTAGCATCCACAGTTTAAGATGAAGTACACAGATACAAAGGTCATTTATTACAGTCATTCCAGAGATAAAACATAGTCTTTTACAACTCATGGCATAAGGCCTAATACAAGAGTTTATGGAATATGTAAATAAACATAAGTCTTCATCTTCATGTGCCACAGGCAAGCATGTTGAGTGTAGACTCATGACTCCTATTCATCATCAGAGTAACCTGCAACATCATAAGTTACAGCCACAGAGGGTCAATACTTTGGAATAGTATTGGCAAGTGATACCTTAGTATATATTTAAGTGGACTATTATACTATATGCATTTGGCTGGTGGAGCTTAGGCTTGCATTGCTCAAAATAGATTTTTCCTTAACTTTTTGAAAATACTAAATTTTTGTTTGGCAAAGACTATCCCAAGGTATCTACCAATCAAAGACTGAAGATCCACTGGCATCTACCAATCAAAGACTGAAGATCCTTTAACCCTTGTTCAAACACAAGTTTTATTCAGAAATTGGAGTGATGAGATTCTTGAAGTTTCCATGTCTTGATGCTCAAATTGTCCTTTACCATGGACATGGCTAAGTACTTAGGTTTTACACTCTGCAGAGGTGGTGCACTTTCCCCACAAGCCTTGGTTTCCCAAGACATGATCCTTCAGTAGCCTTTCCTTAGTCAAATGGACGCGCTCCAACCTATCAACCCATCTACCACCCACTCCAAGAGACTAAGTTCCAGCATCCTAAGATCATGGCAGAGCCCATATTACCAAGTGGTTGACTTGAAGCTTCTCAACATTTGACAACTCAAATCTCTTTGTTCCTGGTGGCCATCCACAAGTGAGATACACAAGGTTCACCAGTACCCTGGCCTTGTGTAACCACTCAACATAACCCATTCTTTCCATTCCACCGGTGATTCATTAACTTAGTTGTTTTGTTAAATAAAAACAAGTCCTTAGACTTAGAATATTTTTCCATAGTGTGAATATATAAACCACCCTTGTTTTCTAGTAGCTAGGCTAAGCATGGCATGGCAACTTATCTTTAGGGAATTCTCCTAGCAATTCTAGCATTCTATTCTAAATAGGATTTCCCATCATCAATTGACAAAAGTAGCAAGTCCTAACAAAATATATCTAATGCAAGTATAAAATATAGGTATGGAATATTCATGAAGATATCACTTGCCTTGGTAGTGTGGAGAGTAGCACGTCACAATCACAATCACTAGCAAAATCTACACACAAAGTTATAGCACACAATTACACACAAATATATACAAACAAAAATATTATGAATGCATGCATGCATGAATCTACCAAGTGATGATTTTTTTAAAAAACTCAACCAAGCAAGTGCATGAATACAGAAACTAAACAAGTCACAAAATAGCCAAGACAACTTAAATAGCCCTAAAAATAAAATACTAAACTAAACTTATATTCAAAAAGGCCTCAAACAAGTCTCTGCAATTTAAGCACATCTCAGGGTTACTATTTGCTAAACAACAAGGATAGGCAGAAAGGTCTTGTTTTTCTGAATCCAACGGTATAAAGTTTGCAAAATTCTAACGTGGGATTCAAAAGATATAGTCATTTGAATTTGGATCAAATTTCTGGTTTTAAATCTATTTTCAGATCTAACCTAGCCACGCGTCATGTTCTTATTCGCCCACCGTTTACCGGATCGAGCTCCACAGCCGTAGGGATCTAAATGAAATCTAGCGGCTCAGATCGCTGCATCGCCGGGGTTAAGTGGATCTATCCTAGCGCCACGATACAGATCTAACGGCTGCTATTTCTCGCCAAGCTGGCGGCGAGCGGTGGCTACCGGCGGAACCTGTCGGTCGATGGCGTTACGGCGATGCAGACGGAGAGGGAGAAGGAGGAGTAGCTCACCGGCTCAGGAGGTCACGCGAAGCTTCGTCGTATTGCGGTTGGTCAAGGGCGCCGCACGGCCGCGATTGCTCACCGGAGTTCGTGGCGGCGCGGGTGTGTCGGGTGGTCGTCGTGGGCGTCGCCGTGGATCACCCCAAGGCAAGGCGAGGACACGGTTAGATTCACAGGTCAAGCGAAGTAGTGAGCGTGAACGGAAAGGCGAGGGGCGGTCTGTACCTTCCGGAAAAACTCGTCGGAGTAGATATCGCCGTCGGTGCTCACGGTGTCAAGTGGAACCGGCGACCTGGGGCAGTACAAGACGGACTAGTGAGGTCAGGAGGTGCGCCAAGACATGCTGAGTCAGATTGTAAGAACGAGAGGCAGAGGGAAGCTCTGGACTCACCAGAATCGATCGTCGGAGAGGCTCTGTCACAAGCGGGCAAAGCTGATTGAGGACAGCTGGTGGCGGAGTGAGTGAGGTGTTTGGGGAAAAATATCGCGAGGCGTAGAGGATCTTATAGCCGGGAATCGGCGAAACGCCGAGGATAAATGCCCATTTACGCGCCATTACGGCCATCACTGCTGCAGCGACGTGGTCGTCGGCGCGGTCTGGGGAAGACGAGGGCGACGTGGACCGGGCCCGCTCGTCAGCAAAGAGTGCGAGGTGGCGGTGGGGTCTGTCTGTCAGCGACTTAACGCGTGCGCTCGCGCGTGTGAGAAGGAAAAGGAGATCCCCGGGTGGGCTCGCTGGGCTTGATTTGCTGCTGGGCCAGATTCTGGCCGCTCGGCCCTTTTCTTTTCTTTAGGCCTTTTCTTTTTCTAATTCCATTTTCTGAATAGAATTTGATATGAATTCAAATCCTTTTGAATTCAAACTGCTGGGGATTTTTGCAGGTTCGTGGGTTCATAAACAATCAAATATCCTAGTGGTTACCTTGCAAAGGCTTTGACAAGCTTGGGTTTCAAAATAAACAGAGATTTGCTCTAGTTGCAAATATTTGAAATAGGGGTTTGAAACTATTTCTAAATTTGGAATCTTGGGTTTAAATGCTACTCCTAATCTTTCCAATCATGGAGTCAAGCAAACAAGGTCATGGACAAACAAATCCCAAAGGGTGGTGGCCAATTGAGACAATTTGCCCACATGAAATCATAGCTCAAACTTCTGCCTCTAAATGATTTTGAGAAAAACCCTATATGAATGAATGATGCAAGGATGAAATGAATGAGTTTTTGAAACATGATTTTTGGGATGTTACAATCTTGTATTGCTTAGATCGTGACGGTAGCATTATAAGATGATCCCTCTCACTAAATATCAAGTAATAAAGTGTTCGTCCTTAGTAGGCACCGTTGCTAAGACTCGTCGTTTCGAAGCATCTCGTGATGATCGGGTGTGATAGATTCTACGTGTGCATACGACGGGTGCAAGCCAGATTTGCGCATGCGGATACTAAGGTTAACCTTGATGAGCCTAGCATGTACAGACATGGTCTCGGAACACGGATACCGAAAGGTAAAGCATGAGTCATATGGATGATATGATGAACATGTTGATTGTTCGCCTTTAAAGCTACATCATCTCACGTGATGATCGGACTTGGTGTAGTGGATTTGGTTCGTGTAATCACTAAAACAACTCGAGGGATGTTGTTTTGAGTGGGAGTTCATTTGTAATTTGGATTAGTCAAACTCAATTTATCATAAACACAATCAAAGTGAATTTGCATAGTTTTTTGTAGTCATTGGCATCCGTTCACCACCTTACGCTTAGTTATAGTTGAGATAGTAGAACTATAGAAATTCTGGATATTTTCTTTACCAACTGGTATCGTATTGTTTTGAGTGTCAATCTAAAGTTTAAAAGTCATATTGCAAACTTTCAGCAAACTCCGTTTACTCTGTGAAGTTTAATAAACAGTATTAAATCAAGAGTAACAATTCCAGTGTTAGTATCTAATGTATCATGTTTGCCTCCATGATTCTTGATACTCAAAAGATTGTTTTTAATATCAAGTTTATCTAAGAGCTGAAAGCAATGTTTCAGAAACCATCATATGTGAAAGGTATTGCGATATCTAAAACAATGTGTTGGTTACAACATGATAGAGTATATGTCCTCATATTTGATGAGAATTTGTGAAGGTTGGAGACGCTAGTCTTCCTAATCCTCCAAAAGGTTTTGGAAAAGAAACATTATACTCGCAATTCACCTTTATAAGCTATAGCAGCTTGATCATGCAAGTTGTCATGATAAGGATGAATAGAAGATGTAAGTAAAATGTTTACTACACTAAAAGATTACTAAAGAATGGAATTTTGAAAGAATGCCAAACATTTGATGAAGGTGATCCACTTCAAAGTGCAAGTCCAAAGGTATTAGTATTCGACTATACACACTTTGTACTATGTGTCATGTGAATGACACCACTATTGATGTTGATAGATTCTTTTAAAAGAAAAGGAATTGTTGAAAGAGAATCTATAATATTTGGCAGAAAAGAAAAGATTGGAGATATCCAACTTAGGTATATAGAAGATACATGTTATGGCTGTATTCCTTGGTTGTTAAACAATGTGGTTCTGTGGTATTGGATACCGAATTGGTTAGTATGAAATGTCATACAGGACAACAGAATTCATGAACTGCAATGGTCTAAGTAACTAGCAAGAGAATATGTGATGATGTTCATCGAAAACAAACAAAGGGTTGTTGTGTTGCTCGTTAACATCAAATCTTACCTTCAAGATTTGTTTCAATAATTGTTATTTTGATCAGGTATTATGACGACAAAAGGTTGTGCAAATAATTACCGTATTCCATAATAGATGGATGATATACAAGTCTGGTTGGAGAAATAACGACCATAAAACTAATGCTAAAATGTCGCAAGACAAATGATTGAAAGATCACTTGCGAAGTGACATCACCGTTTAAATTATATTGAAAGGGATACATGAAGAAACTCCATGTTGATGGATTTTTGGAGTCTTTGATTTTGATCAAATGACGCTTGTGATGCTTTCCTAGAGATAATTAAAACTCCGTTCATAGGCCAAAATAGGAACGGACGACTAGATGATTGGAATTTGTACATATTGATGTATATAGTCCATTATGTGTAGTCGTGGGCGATGGATTTAAACTTCATATGTTTTCTCCAAAGATTTGAGTGAGTATATGTTAATACTTACTCAATAAGGAAGAAGTATGAAACATTTGAAAATTGTTCAAAGACTTTCAAGATGAAGTGGAAAATCATTGTAACAAGAAAATAAAAAAAATTATGATTGGATCATAAAGAAAGATGTTTGAGTTACAAGTTTAGCAAAACACCTAAGATTTGAGGAATCGTTCCATGGATTTGCATTTCCCAAAACACCATAGGAGTATGGAGTGTTCAAGATATGTAATGAAACCTTGTTTGACATGGTAAGATCAAATGTATCATTTATAAAACTGCCATTATATTTTAAAGATTAAAGCTTTAGTGACTACCGCTTTTACACTGAAAAGAGCTCCATCGTGATCCGTTGAAATGGCACCATATAAGTCATGGGTTGGGATAAAACCCAGGTTGTCCTTTCTTAAATTTTTTTGGTATGCTAGGCATAAGTAAAGTGTTTACAACCAAAGTCGGATGAGCATGTCTTTGTAGGTTATTTCGAATAACCATTGGGTATTCCTCCATAACACCGAAGACAAAAGTGTTTGTCGCTTAGAATGTCGAGTTTCTTGAGAAGGAATTTTTGGTGAAAAGTTAAGTGGGAGGACAATAGAACTTTGACAAGGTTGTTGAACCTTGGCTAATATGTGCTGAGTTGTGCAGCGTCGGTAAGTGTCCCGGAGGCAGCAACAATGCTCATGGCTCACGTGCCTCAAAGGTTGTGGTCACGGAGATCTAAGTTATTATTGAACCAAGTAGGTCGGGTAAGTAATCAAATGCCAAGATTTGAGAGTTAAATCATTGTTGTTTGACAATGATGAACCGACTACATGCAAATAATCAATGATGGGCCCTGACTTCGTTAAGTGGCTTGAAGCCATAAAATCCGTGATAATTCCATACACGAGAAATCAAGCTTTGTATTTGAAAGACCCTCTGGAAAGGTGCAAGACCTTACAGTCGTATATGGATCTCTAAAGAAATAGACATGGATGTTTCACATCTATGAAATAGTCGACATGTCGGAAAGAGTTTACGACAATGTTCAAGGAATTGACTATGATAAGATTTGATCTTTCATAGCGATATTTAGTCTGGACGGATTAATGTAGCAACCACTACATATATTTTGGTATATGGTAGTTGAACAAACAAAACAAGTTCTTCTAATAGAATGGTTACCTAGGATGTGTCCATGACACGATCCAAAGGGTTTTGTTAATTCAAAGGATGCTAAAAGAGTATGCAAAACTTCAATGGTTGAAGTGAGCACCGCGGAGTTGGAATCTTCACCGTGATGAAACCGTTAAAAGGTTTAATTTCATCAGAGACGATGAAGATGTTTGCATTTTGCAAGAAATTAAGTGGGAGCGCTAAGACATATTTCTAATACATTATGTGAAAGACATATTGTTGATTAGAAATGATGTATCTTTTATTGACACAGGTTAAGAATTTCATTTCGATGAAAGACTTAGGCATAACCCAAGAATTAGGCATCAATGTCTATATCGATAGATTGAGGCGCTAATATGGTTTTGCCAAATGTACAAAGATAAGATGTTGAATGAGTTCAATATGGAAACAACAAGAAAGGTTCTTGACGCACGGAAAGGACTGAATCAAGATTCAAGTGTGTTGACATGAGATTCAAGTGTTTTGACACTTGGTGAAATCACAAGAATATTTTGATCAATCATTCTTTGAGATGTACACATCCAGATATGTCCTATGCTCTAAATGTTATGAGCATATACCAGAATAACTCATAAGATGATCATTGGACAATAGTAGGGATATTCCTATGATCTTTGGAAGAACTAAGAATATATTATTTATATAGTGGTGACAAATAGTTCATTGTAAATTGTTACATTAATACTAGTTTTGTCACAAATTAAGTTTATCTCAATTTAAACTATGGGTGGCACAATGTAATGGAAAGGAAGTTCCATAACGGATTTGGTTGAGTACCAAAGTTAAAACATTGTGATAGATACTACAACAAAAAGGCTAAGTATATGACTACTATTGTAGCATCAAATGAGGGCATTTGCGTCAAGTAGTTTGTTATCAAACTAGGTGTGGTTCATAGCGGGATAATACTATGAAGATACATTGTATGACAATTGTATCAACATGATTTAATCCCAAGGAACTAAAGGTCTCACCAAAGGACCAAATTTATACAATGCCCGTAGAGACACAAGGACATGCAAATACACACGGACCTGGAAGTGTCAGATCCGAAGATTATGTTTACCACTAGCAATAGTGTCTATACAACACCAGAAAGCCATAGGTGTTGAATGCACAAGTTATTAACTAGATTATTGACTCTAGTGCAAGTGGGAGACTGTTGGAGATATGCCCAAGAGGCAATAATAAAGTGGTTATTATTATATCTTTATGTTTATGATAAATGTTTACATCCCATGCTATAATTGTATTAACCGGAAACATTAATACTTGTGTGTTTTGTAAACATAAAAGAGTCCCTAGTAAGCCTCTTGTTAAACTAGCTTGTTGATTAAATGATGATCATGGTTTCCTGATCATGGACATTGGATGCCATTAATAAGAAGGTTATATCATTAGGAGAATGATGTGATGGACACACACACCCATAGTAAGCGTAGCATAAGATCAAGTCATTAAGTTCGTATTTCTATAAGCTTTCAAATGCATAGTAACCTAATCCTTCGACCATGAGGTTATGTTAATCACCATCACCGGATGGATACTTTGATAACATCAAACACTGCTTCATAACTGGGTGGTTATAAAGGTGTCATTGGGTATTCTGAAAGTATGTGTTGAAGCGCATGGACCAAGATTGGGATTTGTCCATCCATATGACGGATAGATATGCTCTGGGCCCTCTCGGTGGAATGTCATCTAGTTAGCTTGCAAGCATGTGACTAGGTCACAAGGGATGACATAACATGGAACGAGTAAAGATTACTTATCGATGCGAGGTAGAACTAGGTATGGAGATACCGATGATCAAACCTCGGATAAGTAGAATATCGCGTGACAAAGGGAATTGGTTTCGTATGTTAATGGTTCTATCGATCACGAAGTCATCGTTGAGTATGTGGGAGCCGTTATGGATCTCCAGATCCCGCTAATGGTTATTGATCGGAGATGTGTCTCCGTCACAAATTAAGTTTATCTCAATTTAAACTATGGGTGGCACAATGTAATGGAAAGGAAGTTCCATAACGGATTTGGTTGAGTACCAAAGTTAAAACATTGTGACAGATACTACAACAAAAAGGCTAAGTATATGACTACTATTGTAGCATCAAATGAGGGCATTTGCGTCAAGTAGTTTGTTATGAAACTAGGTGTGGTTCATAGTGGGATAATACTATGAAGATACATTGTATGACAATTGTATCAACATGATTTAATCCCAAGGAACTAAAGGTCTCACCAAAGGACCAAATTTATACAATGCCCGTAGAGACACAAGGACATGCAAATACACACGGACCTGGAAGTGTCAGATCCGAAGATTATGTTTACCACTAGCAATAGTGTCTATACAACATCAGAAAGCCATAGGTGTTGAATGCACAAGTTATTAACTAGATTATTGACTCTAGTGCAAGTGGGAGACTGTTGGAGATATGCCCAAGAGGCAATAATAAAGTGGTTATTATTATATATTTATGTTTATGATAAATGTTTACATCCCATGCTATAATTGTATTAACCGGAAACATTGATACTTGTGTGTTTTGTAAACATAAAAGATTCCCTAGTAAGCCTCTTGTTAAACTAGCTTGTTGATTAAATGATGATCATGGTTTCCTGATCATGGACATTGGATACCATTAATAAGAAGGTTATATCATTAGGAGAATGATGTGATGGACACACACACCCATAGTAAGCGTAGCATAAGATCAAGTCATTAAATTCGTATTTCTATAAGCTTTCAAATGCATAGTAACCTAATCCTTCGACCATGAGGTTATGTTAATCACCATCACCGGATGGATACTTTGATGACATCAAACACTGCTTCGTAACTGGGTGGTTTTAAAGGTGTCATTGGGTATTCTGAAAGTATGTGTTGAAGCGCATGGACCAAGATTGGGATTTGTCCATCCATATGACGGATAGATATGCTCTGGGCCCTCTCGGTGGAATGTCATCTAGTTAGCTTGCAAGCATGTGACTAGGTCACAGGGGATGACATAACATGGAACGAGTAAAGAGTACTTATCAGTAACGAGGTAGAACTAGGTATGGAGATACCGATGATCAAACCTCGGATAAGTAGAATATCGCGTGACAAAGGGAATTGGTTTCGTATGTTAATGGTTCTATCGATCACGAAGTCAACGTTGAGTATGTGGGAGCTGTTATGGATCTCCAGATCCCGCTAATGGTTATTGATCGGAGATGTGTCTCCGTCATGTCTACATGTTCACGAACCGTAGGGTGACACACTTAAGGTTCGAAGTTGTTTTAAGTAGATATGGAATATGCGTTGGACACTAAATGTTGTTCGGAGTCTCGGATTGGATCCGGGACATCACGAGGAGATCCAGAATTGTCCGGAGAATAAGATTCATATATTGGGGATCATTTTCTAAGTTAGGAAATGTTCCAGAGTGTTTGTATGGAGATTCTAGAAGGTTTCGGAATGTTCTGGAAGGTTCTAGAAGATTTCTTGGAGTTTGCTTGAAAACCAAGAAAGGATCAAGGAGTCTTTGTGGGGCAAGACACGGATTCGTGGGGGAGGAGGATTCCTCCCCCCTCCCAATCCGCCGGCCAAGGAGGGAGGGGAGTCCTACTAGGACTCCCCCTCCCATGGCGCCTCCCTCCTTTAAATAGAGGGGAGGTGGCACCAACCCCAAGACCTCTCCCATAACAAACCCTAGCCGTCGCCTCTCTCCTCCTCCTTCGCTCTGCTCCGTCTTAGGCGAAGCCCTGCAGAAATCTCTACTCCACCACCACCACCACACCGTCGTGCTGCTGGGATTCCGTGGAGAAGATCTACTACCTCCGCTCCTCGCTGGAACGGAGAGAGGAAGGTCTGCTTCGACTCCGCACGTGTGATCGACTGCGGAAGCGCTGCCGGAACATGGCACCGGAAGGATCGTCCACACGATCTTGAGATCGGCAAGTGATCGACTACATCAACCCCGAGATCTAATCTCGTAACGCTTTCGGATCTACAAGGGTTAGTACAGATCTATCTCGTTGCACATATCTAATAGATTAGATCTTGGCTTTTATCTAGATTAGATCTGGGTTTTGTTCGTTCTTGCGGTAGAAATTTTTTGTTTTCCATGCTACGAACCCATCATCCCCTTGGTTTGTTCCAAGCTTGGGGGAGTGCCGCGGTATCATATCACTATCTTCTATCTTTTTACTTTATTAGTAGAGTCATATCATGAATAGAGGAGTTATTTTGTAGTATGGTTTGCATTATGGAAGTGTCCCCTCTCTTGTTAGATATGTATCCCTTGGTGTGAGTTGCCGTTATGGAATATTAATGACAAGTTCTATCATTCACTCTTTTTCATAGCTTATATTAGTTTTCAATTCGTGGTTATATGATTGATCTTGTTGTTAGTATTGGTAGCACTTTGGGATCATTGAGTTAATTTAGTTGGTTTTCGCAAACCTGGCTCGGTCAGTAGCAACACCTTTTTGAGAGTTGAAAAGAAAAAGATAGAAGTACTTGAGAGAAATATAATTTCATCATCTTTCTTTCTTGATTTGCTCATAAGTCTAGTATTCTCTGGTTAAGATCTTTTGTGCTTCCAAGGAAGATTGCATGTTTGTCTTTATTACTTGTATGTTTATTTGTTTCCTTCAACTCTTATACTTGCTACCCAGCCTTGCTAGCCAAAAACCTGTACTGAGAGGGAACTCTTCTCGTGCATCCACCTCCTTTAAACCAAAACCTTTGCCATTTGTGTCCACCATACCTACCTAGTAGCATTATTGCTATTCCAAGTAAATTCCCGTTTTGTCTACCTCCCAAATTAAACTTGTTATGTGAAAATTAGTGATTAAAGCTCTCACGAACTTGATGGCACACTTTACTTTCTTGCACTTAATAAACCTGAACCATTGTGAACTCTCCATGAAAGTTATATGCTTGCAAATTATAGGTTGGGGATTAGCAGAACCGTGCTGTCACGGGGAACGCTTTCAACACTTGTAAATATATACCCAGTTGATACCTTGCTCTTTTGTTTGCGGATGTCGTCGGTGTGAAATAAAAGGGGAGATTGTAAGTCCATGGAGTTATGTATGTGTGTTAGAGAAAGCGCTGGGTCATTGGTCTAATCCATGCTGACATGGTGGAAACCTGCAGCGTAACCATAATGATATCTATGAAGCATTCTTCTTATAAAAAAAGAGAGAGATAGCTATTGAGAAAAAGAAAAGAAAAAAAAGAGATACTATGAAAAGAGGAAAGAGAGAAAAAAGCACCATTTTCCCATGGTAAATAAGAAGATTGCTGAGATACTCATTGTTTGCTTGCCTTGCCATTTTGATATGGGGATTCTTCCGTATCATCGGGCAAGGGGTACCCCGTTGGCGGTTCTCAATGATACGCACATACTTACGATGACAAGAACTTACGGGTAACTAAAGTTGAGTAGCATGAGGAGCGGCCCTCGTACTCAAGGGACATGGGATTTTCAGTTTATAGTCTGTCAAGCATATAACTCAGATTGGACCTCACTTTCACCTTAATCACCTAAAGACTCCTATGATAGGAGCAATGAGAGCTGAAAGCTAGTAAGTATCATAATTTTTGGGAGCTCTTTAGGAGACTTGCAATCCCTGCTTCCCTCTTTGAAGGGCCCTTTCTTTTACCTTGTAGTTGAGTCAGTAAACCTACTCCCCTCTACCTCAGCAGGTATTTTGAGTTGTTGTGTTTCATTCATTCATATGATGATTTATGCATTCATGTTTCTTATGTTCCTTGTTTTGCACATTGATCTTATCTTGAAGTTTACTACTTTGAAAGCTATCATTGAAAAGCTAGCTTTTTGTGAACTCCAGCAAATTATCAACTATTCTTCGACCAAGAGCTAAGTTTGCCATTACCAATTATGATTTACTCTATGTATCTTTATTGTGTTTCCATTACTCATTGCAAGTTTAGTTATATAATAGTGAGTTGTCTTCTATTATGATCTATGCTTTTGATAAATGTGATGCTTCTTGTCCGTATTCTTTTATGGACTCTTCACTCCATAAACCCGAGGTCATGTTTATGGAGATCAGTTTCGCTTGGGGACAAGCGAAGTCTAAGCTTGGGGAGAGTTGATACGTCCATTTTTCATCACTATTCTATGTCTTAATTCACTATTATTCATTGATATATTTCGTATTGAGAGGTGATACTTATGTTATTTCATCTATTTTTGCATGGTTGATGACTTTTGGAGCATGGACCGCTGTAGTCAGGATTCTGATGGAAAAGGTGCTGTTTGGAGGCAAAATTCGCGAAGATCAGAAAATCCGGGAAAATATACGGAAAAAATCCTAAATTTCCAGAAGACTCGGGATGCCAGAAGATAGAGTGGAGGTGGGCCATAGGGGGCCCACACCACCCCATGGCGCGGGCAGGCCTAGGCCGCGCCTGGGAGTGGTGTGGCCGCCCTGGCACACTCCAACCTCTCTCCTCTAGCGTATATCATCCCCACGAAACCCTAAGACTCAGGGAGCGACCACTGAAAGATTCCGCCGCCTCTGCGGGGCAGAAAACACCGAGAGAGAAAGATCTCTCCGGCATACAGATTTTTGCCGGGGGAATTCCTTCCCGGAGAGGGGAGATCGTCGCCATCAACACCACCATCATCACCATCAGCACCATCTCCATATTGCTGTAACAATTGCGTTGAATCCTACTATAGTTCATAGGGGAAACATTCCCGGTGTTGATTACTCATTGTAGTTGATGTTATTGAGTGAACCGTTGAATTATTGTTTATGTTCAGATTGTTATACATCATTATTCCATCTCTGATCATGATCCATATGATGTCATGTGAGTAGTTCGTTTTGTTCTTGAGGACATGGGAGAAGTCTTGTTGTTAGTAGTGGAGTTATGTTGAGAAAGATTCAATAGATTGTTATTTAAGTTGTGGTGTACTTCTTCTAGTGGTGTCATATGAACGTCGACTACATGACACTTCACCTATATGGGCCTAGGGGAATGCATTGTGTATTTGGCTACTAATCGTAGGGGTTGCAGGAGTGACAGAAACCTGAACCCCTGTTAGGAAACCATTGCACAAGGGACGTAAGGGTCTTAGAGTTTAAAGCTATATTTAGGTTTCTACCTTAATTCTTGTACTTATGGATGTTTGCAAGGGGTATAATCACAAGTATTTATTAGTCCTAGGAAGGTCGGTACATTAGCATAGGTTCACCCACATAACACTTAGCAAGCTAAAGAAGATTAATCAACTATACGAAGCGAAAGCACTTGACAGTCTTCCCATGTGTCCTCGAGAACGTTTGGTCATCTATATAAATACAACCGGCTTGTCCTTTGCTGCATAAAGGATTGGGCCACTTGATGCATTCATTCTCACTGTCTTTCGTTTACTCGTACTTTGTTTAGTTGCTTTATCGAAAACCCCTAAAAATCCGTTTGCGAAGTATTTGTAGAGAATTCCTGATCCATACCACTAGCCAGCACCTTCTGCTCCTCGTTGGGTTCGACACTCTTACTTATCAAAAATACTGCGATACACCCCCTATACTTATGGGTCATCATAGTTCGCTACACAAATTTAAATGGAGCCGATATAAGCCTAAAATATCTCGCATATGGTCTTCATATTTAATTAAGTGAATCATGAAAATACCCCCCAAACACCAACAATATGTATGCAACATGTTCAATTAATATGCAACAAGTGACAATGTCATATTATAAAAATAGGGGTCTCAGATAGGGGTCACACATTGGCGTTTGGCGATCTTGGTTTGATGTGGTTCTGGTTCGGTCTCGCCTGGATCGGTCTTCGGGTCTAGGCTTCGGGGTCCATGAGGAGAACTTGGCGTCCAGGATCTCGGCGTGGTTCTCTCGGGTCCAAGCGCCGGTGGTTCCTGGGATTTGTCCGGGTGGATGTCGAACTTATCATCCCTGACTTCTGTTGTGGCGGCAGTCTTCGAGTTGAAAATGAGAACATGGTCACCTCTTGTTATTCCTCGATAGTCGTCTGCAATTGTACAAAAGTATCACCACTACACCACATCCTCTCTGATTCCACAAGAAGGGCACCAATAGGAGTCAATCCCTAGGACAATTCCATGAACATCAGCAGACAGTATCACACAAGCACATCATGTCCACCACCCTCACCTAGTGCTACTGCCGAACTTGAGTTGGATGATGGAGGACGACGATATGCAGAACTTGTCCAAGAGGAACTCGAAGGAGGACGGTCATGGGGTCCCAGATGCGTCCCGACGAGGAACAGAGAGCAGGAGGCGCAGGTGGGGTTCCAGATGCGTCCGATGCTGAGCGGGAGAGGCTTGTGCCGAGCTCGAGGACGGCAGAGCACACACGGCTCGAGTGGATGGCAGACTTGTCGGTGCTGCTGCCGGACTCGAAGGTCATGGACGAGGAGGGAGACGGCGTTCGGTGGCGACCGCGGAAAATGCACGCGGCGGAGGCATGGAGGACGCGGCCGGGCGTGGGTGGGGTGGGCGGGCGCGCTTCTTTCGAGGCGGCTCTGGTCGATGATGAGGAGGCGGGGGATCACGCGGCATCGGGTCTCGCTGCGACGCGCAGAGGGAGGGTGCAGGCAGCGCTTCTCGCATATGAGGATCTCGGGGAGGCGGGCCTGGCAACGGAATGCGGCGGCAGAGGCATGGGCGTGAGACTCTGCTCGGGAAGGGGAGGACATGAACAGGGAAGATGGTGTTCGAGGAGGGCATCGATGCAGAGGAGGAAGGGTGCATGCGGGGTGGGGATCGCGGGCCTCGCACGGTCGAGCGTGTTGTGATAGGGTGGGACCGGGTGCAGGCAGGGGTTGTCGGGGCCAGCGGGGGGCGCGACGCAGGGTGGTGTCGTGCGGGTCGAGAGCGAGGAGCAAGATGGCGACGTTGACCAGATCAGGGGTGGGTGGTCGCTAGTGGTGGGAGGCGAGTGGGTGTGGTGCACTGCTTTACATGCTAGGTGTGTCGGGTTGGTCTGGAACATGATGTGAGGTCAGGCGTGTACGAGTTAGGTAGGGGTTGGTTGAGTGTGTGTATGTGTCCACTGGTGAGGTGAGTGGCGGCGGTGGGGGGTGTGGCAGGGGTGAGGGTAGGATTAGGGTTTGGGTTTGTGGATTAGGTTTAGTTGGAGGTGGCCGGCTGGGCTTTTGGGCCTTGCTGGCTGCCACCCAAAAATAATATAACTTTTATTTATTATTTAAAAGTCTTTTGTAACCAGTTTTTAGACAAATAAAATATCCAGGAAGACCTGGTTTTATGATTTGAAATTAAAGGAGGGCTAATTAGAAAACAAAATAGGGTTTTTGCAAAGTACTTTTATGAACAAACATGCATGATGATGTTATGATGATGCACAAAGTACAAACAACGAGCAATTTTCTGGTAGTGGTTTTATCGGGGTGCTACAATTCGACACCACTAACAATGGATCTCGCCCTCGAGATCCGCCTCATGGTACGGGGAAGAAGGCTGACGATCTGAATCTTCTCACTTTGTTTAGATCTGCATGACACTACTAACAAAGATTCTTGCGACATCTTGAAATCGGCGACACCACCAACAAGGGATCGTTGCTCATCTTCGTTGAGAGAACACTCCAGAAAAACAAAGGACGAAGTTAAAGGTATCAAAATATAAGGCCACCTCTAACTTCCATGGAAAGAGTAAAATCACATTGTTCCACCATTCAACGTACAAAAGCGAATGATAAGAGTAGTGGTATGGTAGCTACTCCATCCCGCACTCAAAGCATTACTCTGTACATGAATAGAAGAATTATGCAACCAACTCTCAGAATTCAGACTGAAGATCTCGACAAGCGCGGTTCAGAAACAAAGAAGTGATGCAGGGTCTCATTGGATCTGATGTAGATGAGGTCGTCGTGTTGGAAAACACTGGAAGGCACAAACAAGGAACAAAGAATGGTACCACAGATAAAGGATCACTCAGATAGCATGAAGTCCGGAGGTAGAAACACCGTTGCCAAAGGAGGAAGCGAAACCCTGAAGGTACGACGGAACCCAACCACGAGAAATCCTGGACTTGAAGAAAGGTAAGAGAGCAGATTTAAAACACGCATAGGTAAGAGAAGAATAGCAGAGGGGTAAGGAGTAAAAGCAGACCTCATCAGATCTATCCAACCGATTTTGCAAAAATAGTTTTGACACTCTACATCGGCCGTTAGCTAGGTTATCCTACAGGCTGGACCAGTGGGGTATCGCAACTGCTGAGCTCTGATACCACTCTGTAACACACTCGAATCGGCCCTATGCAGATTTTAGCGCTTCCCGCCAAACCCGCATAGAAATGATTCAAGGATGCCCACCAGGCACTTGCCTGCGGGTGGAGAACGAAGTAATACCATTACACATTAGTCCACGATGGAACCCATAGAACATATATATACAACAATGACTCCATGAGTCAAGAATACAGATATACTATACAAAGATCCAAATCACCTTGAAAACGATAGAGCGTCTGGCCACGGACAAGATGCAAATGGGGATAAGAGCCCTGAAGAATAACAAATGGCGTCCATAACCCTGCCCAGGCCAAGCCGAAAGGGTAACCCTGCTAACGACGTCGATCTCAAACCTGCTAAAACAAAAGGGGTGCCGACAAAGGGCAAAGGAAAAAGAGGAGCGTCGATCTTGAGGCCAAGACAGCGAGGCTAGAATTCGGTGGCTCTCGCCTACATAGGTATGGTGGACTGAAGCAGCAGCAAAGCATGCACTAAACAACCTATAGAGACTCGATACAACTGTCGGCTATTAGAGAGGGATAAGAGAGACCTATTCGAGACCAACCTGATACTAACACCAATCATACCCATCCTGGCATTTCGCCCTCGAGACCAAACGAGGAAGTCAAACCGAGGAACTCACACAATTGGCAGTTTTATTCATTCTATTATAGTTGAAGCACTTACTAGTCAGATATAGATAGCATGAGTCATCTTGATAGCATAAGTAGTGGGTAGTTTTAGTTAACCGTTTAGTTATAGTTGCAGTACTTACTAGTCAGATACAATTAGCATGTGACATCCCAAACCCATAAGTTGTTGGCACTTTTATTTCATTCCATTGGAGTTGCGATACTTACTAGGCAGGTATAACATGACACGATACAGCCCAGCTCCACCAGTTGTTGGCACTTTTATTATCCATTCCATTGTAGTAAAGTTGATTACTAGTCACATATTAAGTCAAATTTATAGCACTACTTTAGTTATGCTTGTCTATGATCGAGATACTGTGCTCCAAGTCGTCCATAACCGCGGACACAGCTTTCAGAAAGATTTACCCAGCAGGGGTGCACAAATAGCAACACACACACGATCAACCTCGGAAAAACCAAATCAAAACCCAACAAGCCTTTCACGACAAAGCAATCACAGGATTCATAAAATATTTCAGGGGGCCACCCCACTCAGCTACCCGCAACAAAGTTGGTCGGCTCCTAGACGGACCCAGGGTTTGTGACAGTGGTTGGAAACGACTAGGAACCCGAAAGTGTGACTGGTCTTGTCGATACCGCGAAAACATTCCACGTTCCAAAACAGTACAGGTGCTCCACGCACAATGGTAAATAAAGCAGTAAAGCATGGCATAAGTACAGGATAGTAATAAAGCCCCAAACTACTTTGTGGCCCCAAGAAATAAGAAATGAATCAAGCTCTGGCTAAGGGGGATCCATAGGGTCTCTCGGATGTGGATAGTGCGAATAGTAAAGGAACAGGTATCACGTACTCGGGGCCTACGGGACACAAGTGGACATGAAAAACCAAATAGCATATATTGCCCACCGGTGCCTCTTTCATTAGTTATATCTATTCCCTACAATTTAATAGTTGTATTTAAAGTCATGATCCTCTCCACCATAAAGCATATGACAACATTCAACAACTGTGTGGTACTTCATGACACAGGATCGCACCTGAGAAAGCGACTACGACTCGCAAGACCATCTATCTACCAAACAACTGGTAATACGATGTGTCCAAGGCAATATAAAGGCTGCACGGAATATATCTGGTACGGAACACTAAAGCATCACGACACGGATAGCAATAGATCAACAGGAGGAAATAAAGACTATAAATGCAAAATAGGTAGAAAGGGGGAGAATGCTCGCCTGGGAAACACTGCCGAAGGTACATTATCCGAAGAACTTGCCGATACTCATCAACTCATCGGCCTAATCCGCAAAGAAGAAAAGCACTAAATGAAACACCGGATGCACTATTTAATACTACGTCAGAAGACCGGGCATGATGCATGTATGATGCATGACATGGCAAAGATGTAGTGCAACTAGACAATATTAAGCGGAACCGGGGTCCCAACAATTAATTAGATGGTTCATGTTGTTTAGCTACCCCGCAATTTAAATGTCATCTTAACAAGGCAAAACATGGCATCGGTTCGCTACACAAATTTAAATGGAGGCGATATAAGCCTAAAATAGCCTGCATATGGTCTCCATATTTAATTTAGGTGAATCATCGAAATACCCCCCAAACACCAACAATATTTATGCAACATGTTCAATTAATATGCAACAAGTGACAATGTCATATTATAAAAATAGGGGTCTCAGATAGGGGTCACACATTGGCGTTTGGCGATCTTGGTTCGATGTGGTTCCGGTTCGGTCTCGCCTGGATCGGTCTTCGTGTCTAGGCTTCAGGGTCCATGAGGAGAACTTGGCGTCCAGGGTCTCGGCGTGGTTCTCTCGGGTCCAAGCACCGGTGGTTCCTGGGGTTTATACGGGTGGATGTCGAACTTATCATCCCTGACTTCTGTTGTGGCGGCAGTCTTCGAGTTGAAGATGAGAACATGGTCACCTCTTGTTATTCCTTGATAGTCGTCTGCAATCGTACAAAAGTATCACCACTACACCACATCCTCTTTGATTCCACAAGAAGGGCACCAATAGGAGTCAATCCCTAGGACAATTTCATGAACGTCAAGGGACAGTATCACACCAACACATCACGTCCACCACCCTCACCTAGTGCTACTGCCGAACTTGAGTTGGATGACGGAGGCCGACGGTATGCAGAACTTGTCCAAGAGGAACTCGAAGGAGGATGGTCATGGGGTCCCAGATGCGTCCCGACGAGGAACAGAGAGGAGGAGGCGCATGTGGGGTTCCAGATGCGTCCAATGCTGAGCGAGAGAGGCTTGTGACGAGTTCGAGGACGGCGGAGCACACGCGGCTCGAGCGGATGGCAGACTTGGCGGCACTGCTGCCGGACTCGAAGGTCATGGACAGGGAGGGAGACGGCGTTTGGTGGCGATCGCGGAAGATGCACGCGGCGGAGGCATGGAGGATGTGGAGCCACGGCCGGAGGTGGGCCGGCGCTGTAGCGCTGCTCGAGGAGGCGGCTCTGGTCAATGATGATGAGGCGGGGGATCACGCGGCATCGGGTCTCGCTGCGACACGCAGAGGGAGGGCGCAGGCAGCGCTGCTCGCGGATGAGGAGCTCGGGGAGGCACGCCTGGCAATAGAGGGCGGCGGCAGAGGCGTGGGTGTCAGACTCTGCTCGGGAAGGGGAGGACACGAACGGGGAAGATGGGGTTCGAGGAGGGGATCAATGCAGAGGACGAAGGGTGCATGCAGGGTGGGGATCGCGGGCCTCGCACGGTCGAGCGTGTTGCGATAGGGTGGGACCAGGTGCAGGCAGGGGTTGTCGGGTCCAGCGGGGCGCTCGCGCGGGATGGTGTCGTACGGGTCGAGAGCGAGGAGCGAGATGGCGACGTTGACCAGATCGGGGGTGGGTGGTCGCTAGCGGTGGGAGGCGAATGGGTGTGGTGCACCGCTTTACGTGCTAGGCGTGTCGGGTTGGGCTGGAACGTGATGTGAGGTCAGGCGTGTACGAGTTAGGTAGGGGTGGGTAGAGTGTGTGTATGTGTCCACCGGTGAGGTGAGTGGTGGCGGTGGGGGTGTGGCAGGGGTGAGGGTAGGATTAGGGTTTGGGTTTGTGGATCAGGTTTAGTTGGAGGTGGCCGGCTGGACTTTTGGGCCTGGCTGGTTGCCTCCCAAAATAATATAACTTTTATTTATTATTTAAAAGGCTTTTGTAACCAGTTTTTAGACAAATAAAATATCCAGGAAGTCCTGGTTTTATGATTTGAAATTAAAGGAGGGCTAATTAGAAAACAAAATAGGGTTTTTGCAAAGTACTTTTATGAACAAACATGCATGATGATGCACAAAGTATAAACAACGAGCGATTTTCTGGTAGTGGTTTTATCGGGGTGCTACAACATGACACCACTAGAAGAAGTACACCACAACTTAAATAACAATCTATTGAATCTTTCTCAACACAACTCCACTACTAACAACAAGACTTCTCCCATGTCCTCAAGAACAAAATGAACTACTCACAAAAATTTGTCTACCGGAGAGATCTTTCTCTCTCGGTGTTCTCCGCCCCGCAGAGGCGGCGAAATCTTTCTGTGGTCGCTCCCCAAGTCTTAGGGTTTCGAGAGGTTGATATACGCCAAAAGGGAGAGCCTAGAGTGGGCCAGGGTGGCCACACCACCTCCTGGTGCGGCCTAGGCCTGCCCGCGCCATGGGGTGGTGTGGGCCCCCTGTGGCCCATCTCCACTCCATCTTCTGGCATCCTTAGTCTTCTGGAAAATAGGATTTTCCGTATATTTTCCCGGATTTTCTGATCTTCCCGAATTTTGCCTCCAAACAGCACCTTTTCCATTAGAATCCTGACTGCGGCGGTCCATGCTCCAAAAGTCATCAACCATGCAAAAATAGATGAAATAACATAAGTATCACCTCTCCATATGAAATATATCAATGAATAATAGTGAATTAAGACATAGAATAGTGATGCAAAATGGACGTATCACACACATGCAATGACACTAGTGGATCCATGTGTGGTCTTTGGGAAGAACACACATGCAAGGAAACAGGTGATATGTGGTCTGTGAGAAGAACACACATGCAATGACTCTGGTGATATGTGGTTTGTGAAAAGAGCACACATGCAATGACTATAGCTGTGGTTAATGAAAAGAGCAGACATGCAATGACACCGGTGGATCCATGTGGGGTTAATGAGAAGAACACACATGCCAAGACACTGGGTGTGGATCATGGGAAGTACACACATGCAATGACTCTGGTGATATGTGGTTTGTGAAAAGAACAAACATGCAATGACTCTAGCTATGGTTAATGAGAAGAGCAGACATGCAATGACACCGGTGGATCCATGTGTGGTCTGTGGGAAGAACACACATGCAATGACACTGGTGGATCCATGTGTGGTTCATGGGAAGAACAAACATGCATAGACACCGGTGATACGTGGTTTGCGAGAAGAGCACACATGCAATGACTCTAGCTGTGGTTAATGAAAAGAGCAGACATATAATGACACTGTTGGATCCATGTGTGGTTCATGAGAAGAACACACATGCAATGACATTGGGTGTGGTTCATGATATGGTTTGTGAGAAGAACACACATGCAATGACACTGGTGGATCCATGTGTGGTCTGTGTGAAGAACACACATGCAATGACATTGGGTGTGGTTCATGATATGGTTTGTGAGAAGAACACACATGCAATGACACTGGTGGATCCATGTGTGGTCTTTGGGAAGAACACACATGCAATGACACTGGTGATATGTGGTCTGTGAGAAGAACACACATCCAATGACTCTAGCTGTGGTTCATGAAAAGAGCAGACATGCAATGACACTGGTGGATCCATGTGTGGTTCATGGGAAGAACACACATGCGATGACACTGGGTGGATCCATGTGTGGTTTGTGAGAAAAACACACATGCAATGACACCGGTGGATCCATGTGTGGTTCATGGGAAGAACACTAATGCAATGACTCTGGTGATATGTGGTTTGTGAAAAGGACAGACATGCAATGACTCTAGCTGTGGTTAATGAGAAGACCAGACATGCAATGACACCGGTGGATCCATGTGTGGTTTGTGAGAAGAACACACATTCAATGACACAAGGTGTGGTTCATGATATGGTTTGTAATAAGAACACACATGTAATGACTCTAGCTGTGGTTTGTGAAAAGAGCACGCATGAGATGACTCTAGTTGTGGTTCATGGGAAGAGCAGACATACAATGACACTGGTGGATCCATGTGTGGTTCATGGGAAGAACACACATGCAATGACACCCGTGGATCCATGTGTGGTCTGTGGGAAGAACACACATGCAATGACACTGGTGGATCCATGTGTGGTCTTTGGGAAGAACACACATGCAATGACTCCGGTGATATGTGGTTTGTGAGAAGAACACACATGCAATGACTCAAGCTGTGGTTAATGAAAAGAGCAGACATGCAATGACACCGGTGGATCCATGTGTGGTTCATGGGAAGAACATACATGCAATGACACTGGGTGTGGTTCATAATATGGTTTGTGAGAAGAACACACATGCAATGACACTGGTGGATCCATGTGTGGTCTGTGAGAAGAACACACATGCAATGACACTGAGTGTGGTTCATGATATGGTTTGTGAGAACAACACCACATGCGATGACACTGGTGGAACTATGTGTGGTGTTTGGGAAGAACACACATGCAATGACACTGGTGATATGTGGTCTATGAGAAGAACACAGATCCAATGACTCTAGTTGTGGTTCATGAAAAGAGCAGACATGCAATGACACTGGTGGATCCATGTGTGGTCCATGGGAAGAACACACATGCAATGACACTGGAGGATCCATGTGTGGTCTGTGGGAAGAACACACATGCAATGACACTGGTGGATCCATGTGTGGTTCATGGGAAGAACACACATGCGATGACACTGGGTGGATCCATGTGTGGTTTATGAGAAAAACACACATGCAATGACACCGGTGGATCCATGTGTGGTTCATGGGAAGAACACACATGCGATGACACTGGGTGGATCCATGTGTGGTTTGTGAGAAAAACACACATGCAATGACACCGGTGGATCCATGTGTGGTTCATGGAAAGAACACACATGCAATGACTCTGGTGATATGCGGTTTGTGAAAAGAACAGACATGCAATGACTCTAGCTGTGGTTAATGAGAAGAGCAGACATGCAATGACACCGGTGGATCCATGTGTGGTTTGTGAGAAGAACACACATGCAACGACACTGGGTGTGGTTCATGATATGGTTTGTAAGAAGAACACACATCCAATGACTCTAGCTGTGGTTTGTGAAAAGATCACGCATGCGATGACTCTAGTTGTGGTTCATGGGAAGAGGATACATACAATGACACTGGTGGATCCATGTGTGGTTCATGGGAAGAACACACATGCAACGACACGGGTGGATCCATGTGTGGTCTGTGGGAAGAACACACATGCAATGACACTGGGGGATCCATGTGTGGTTCATGGGAAGAGCACACATGCAATGACACAGGTGATATGTGGTCTGTGAGAAGAACACACATGCAATGACTCTAGCTATGGTTAATGAAAAGAGAAGACATGCAATGACACCGGTAGATCCATGTGTGGTTAATGGGAAGAATCACACATGCAATGATACTGGGTGTTGTTCATGATATGGTCTGTGAGAAGAACACACATGCAATGACACTGGTGGATCCATGTGTGTTTTGTGAGAAGAACACACATGCAATGACACTGGGTGTGGTTCATGATATGGTTTGTGAGAAGAACACACATGCAATGACACTGGTGGATCCATGTGTGGTCTTTGGGAAGAACACACATGCAATGACACTGGTGGATCCATGTGTGGTCTTTGGGAAGAACACACATGCAATGACACTGGTGATATGTCGTCTATGAGAAGAACACACATCCAATGACTCTAGCTGTGGTTCAAGAAAAGAGCAGACATGCAATGACACTAGTGGATCCATGTGTGGTTCATGGGAAGAACACACATGCAATGACACTGGTGGATCCATGTGTGGTCTGTGGGAAGAACACACATCCAATGACACTGGTGGATCCATGTGTGGTTCATGGGAAGAACACACATGCAATGACACTGGGTGTGGTTCATGAAATGGTTTGTGAGAAGAACACACATGCAAAGACACTGGTGGATCCTTGTGTGGTCTGTGAGAAGAACACACATGCAATGACACTGAGTGTGGTTCATGATATGGTTTGTGAGAAGAACACACATGCAATGACACTGGTGGATCTATGTGTGGTGTTTGGGAAGAACAGACATGCAATGACACTGGTGATATGTGGTCTGTGAGAAGAACACACATCCAATGACTCTAGTTGTGGTTCATGAAAAGAGCAGACATGCAATGACA
This sequence comes from Avena insularis, assembly GCA_023614405.1. Lineage (NCBI taxonomy): Eukaryota > Viridiplantae > Streptophyta > Magnoliopsida > Poales > Poaceae > Avena > Avena insularis. The sequence continues at coordinate 334,342,501 of CM042696.1, forward strand.
CTGGTGGATCCATGTGTGGTCCATGGGAAGATCACACATGCAATGACATTGGTGGATCCATGTGTGGTTCATGGGAATAACACACATGCAATGACACTGTGTGTGGTTCATGATATGGTTTGTGAGAAGAACACATATGCAATGACACTGGTGGATACATGTGTGGTCTGTGAGAAGAACACACATGTAGTGACACTGGGTGTGGTTCATGATATTGTTTGTGAGAAGAACACACATGCAATGACACTGGTGGATCCATGTGTGGTCTTTGGGAAGAACACACATGCAATGACACTGGTGATATGTGGTCTGTGAGAAGAACACACATCCAATGACTCTAGTTGTGGTTCATGAAAAGAGCAGACATGCAACGAGACTGGTGGATCCATGTGTGGTTCATGGGAAGAACACACATGCGATGACACTGAGTGGATCCATGTGTGTTTTGTGAGAAGAACACACATGCAATGACACCGGTGGATCCATGTGTGGTTCGTGGGAAGAACACACATGCAATGACTCTGGTGATATGTGGTTTGTGAAAAGAATAGACATGCAATGAATCTAGCTGTGGTTAATGAGAAGAGCAGACATGCAATGACACCGGTGGATCCATGTGTGGTTTGTGAGAAGAACACACATGCAATGACACTGGGTGTGGTTCATGATATGGTTTGTAAGAGGAACACACATGCAATGACTCTAGCTGTGGTTTGTGAAAATATCACGCATGCGATGACTCTAGCTGTGGTTCATGGGAAGAGCAAACATACAATGACACTGGTGGATCCATGTGTGCTTCATGGGAAGAACACACATACAATGACATTGGTGGATCCATGTGTGGTTTGTGGGAAGAACACACATGCAATGACACTGGTGGATCCATGTGTGGTCTTTGGGAAGAACACACATGCAATGACACAGGTGATATGTGGTCTGTGAGAAGAACACACATGCAATGACTCTAGTTGTTGTTAATAAAAAGAGTAGACATGCAAGGACACCGCTGGATCCATGTGTGGTTCATGGGAAGAACACACATGTAATGACACTAGGTGTGGTTCATGATATGGTCTGTGAGAAGAACAGACATGCAATGACACTGGTGGATCCATGTGTGGTCTGTGAGAAGAACACACATGCAATGACACTGGGTGTGGTTCATGATATGGTTTGTGAGAAGAACACACATGTAATGACACTGGTGGAACCACGTGTGGTCTTTGGGAAGAACACACATGCAATGACACTGGTGATATGTGGTCTGTGAGAAGAACACACATCCAATGACTCTAGCTGTGGTTCATGAAAAGAGCAGACATGCAATGACACTGGTGGATCCATGTGTGGTTCATTGGAAGAACACACATGCAATGACACTGGTTGATCCATGTGTGGTCCGTGGGAAGAACGCACATGCAATGACACTGGTGGATCCATGTGTGGTTCATGGGAAGAACACACATGCAATGACACTGGGTGTGGTTCATGATATGGTTTGTGAGAAGAACATGAATGCAATGACACTGGTGGATCCATGTGTGGTCTGTGAGAAGAACACACATGCAATGACACTGGTGTGGTTCATGATATGGTTTGTGAGAAGAACACACATGCAATGACATTGGTGGATCGAAGTGTGGTCTTTGGGAAGAACACACATGCAATGACACTGGTGATATGTGGTTTGTGAGAAGAACACACATCCAATGACTCTAGCTGTGGTTCATGAAAAGAGCAGACATGCAATGACACTGGTGGATCCATGTGTGGATCATGGGAAGAACACACATGCGATGACACTGGGTGGATCCATGTGTGGTTTGTGATAAAAACACACATGCAATGACATCGGTGGATCCATGTGTGGTTCATAGAAAGAACACACATGCGATGACTCTGGTGATATGCGGTTTATGAAAAGAACAGACATGCAATGACTCTAGCTTTGGTTAATGAGAAGAGCAGGCATGCAATGACACCGGTGGATCCATGTGTGGTTTGTGATAAGAACACACATGCAACGACACTGGGTGTGGTTCATGATATGGTTTGTAAGAAGAACACACATCCAATGACACTAGCTGTGGTTTGTGAAAAGATCACGCATGCGATGACTCTAGTTGTGGTTCATGGGAAGAGCAGACATACAATGACACCGGTGGATCCATGTGTGGTTCATGGAAAGAATACACATGCAACGACACCGGTGGATCCATGTGTGGTCTGTGGGAAGAACACACATGCAATGACAGTGGTGGATCCATGTGTGGTTCATGGGAAGAGCACACATGCAATGACACAGGTGATACGTGGTCTGTGAGAAGAACACACATGCAATGAATCTAGCTATGGTTAATGAAAAGAGAAGACATGCAATGACATCGGTGGATCCATGTGTGGTTAATGGGAAGAATCACACATGCAATGACACTGGGTGTGGTTCATGATATGGTCTGTGAGAAGAACACACATGCAATGACACTAGTGGATCCATGTGTGGTCTGTGAGAAGAACACACATGCAATGACACTAGGTGTGGTTTATGATATGGTTTGTGAGAAGAACACACATGCAATGACACTGGTGGATCCATGTGTGGTCTTTGGGAAGAACACACATGCAATGACACTTGTGATATGTCGTCTGTGAGAAGAACACACATCCAATGACTCTAGCTGTGGTTCATGAAAAGAGCAGACATGCAATGACACTGGTGGATCCATGTGTGGTTACGGGGAAGAACACACATGCAATGACACTGGTTGATCCATGTGTGGTCTGTGGGAAGAACACACATTAAATGACACTGGTGGATCCATGTGTGGTTCATGGGAAGAACACACATGCAATGACACTAGGTGTGGTTCATGATATGGTTTGTGAGAAGAACACACATGCAATGACATTGGTGGTTCCATGTGTGGTCTGTGAGAAGAACACACATGCAATCACACTGGGTGTGGTTCATGATATGGTTTGTGAGAAGACCGAACATGCAATGACTCTGGTGGATCCATGTGTGGTATTTGGGGAAGAACACACATGCAATGACACTGGTGATATGTGGTCTGTGAGAAGAACACACATCCAATGACTCTAGCTGTGGTTCATGAAAAGAGCAGACATGCAATGACACTGGTGTATCCATGTGTGGTTCATGGGAAGAACAAACATGCAATGACACTGGGTGGATCCATGTGTGGTTTGTGAGAAGAACACACATGCAATGACACCGGTGGATACATGTGTGGTTCATGGGAAGAACACACATGCAATGACTCTGGTGATATGTGGTTTGTGAAAAGAACAAACATGCAATGACTCTAGCTTTGGTTAATGAGAAGAGCAGACATGCAATGACACCGGTGGATCCATGTGTAGTTTGTGATGAGAACACACATGCAATGACACTGGGTGTTGTTCATGATATGGTTTGTAAGAAGAACACTCATCCAATGACTCTAGCTGTGGTTTGTGAAAAGAGCACGCATGCGATGACTCTACCTATGGTTCATGGGAAGAGCAGACATACAATGACACTGGTGGATCCATGTGTGGTTCATGGGAAGAACACACATGCAACGACACTGGTGGATCCATGTGTGGTCTGTGGGAAGAACACGCATGCAATGACACTGGTGGATCCATGTGTGGTTCATGGGAAGAGCACACATACAATGACACAGGTGATATGTGGTCTGTGAGAAGAACACACATGCAATGACTCTAGCTGTGGTTAATGAAAAGAGAAGACATGCAATGATACTGGGTGTTGTTCATGATATGGTCTGTGAGAAGAACACACATGCAATGACACTGGTGGATCCATGTGTGTTTTGTGAGAAGAACACACATGCAATGACCCTGGGTGTGGTTCATGATATGGTTTGTGAGAAGAAAAAACATGCAATGACACTGGTGGATCCATGTGTGGTCTTTGGGAAGAACACACATGCAATGAAACTAGTGATATGAGGTCTGTGAGAAGAACACACGTCCAATGACTCTAGCTGTGGTTCATGAAAAGAGCAAACATGCCATGACACTAGTGGATCCATGTGTGGTTCATGGGAAGAACACACATGCAATGACACTGGTGGATCCATGTGTGGTCCGTGGGAAGAACACACATGCAATGACACTCGTGGATCCATGTGTGGTTCATGGGAAGAACATACATGCAATGACACTGGGTGTAGTTCATGATATGGTTTGTGAGAAGAACACACATGCAATGACACTGGTGGATCCATGTGTGGTCTGTGAGAAGATCACACATGCAATGACACTAGGTGTGGTTCATGATATGGTTTCTGAGAAGAAGACACATGCAATGACTCTGGTGGATCCATGTGTGGTCTTTGGGAAGAACACACATGCAATGACACTGGTGATATGTGGTCTGTGAGAATAACACACATCCAATCACTCTAGCTGTGGTTCATGAAAAGAGCAGACATGCAATGACACTGATGGATCCATGTGTGGTTCATGGGAAGAACACACATGCGATGGCACTGGGTGGATCCATGTGTGGTTTGTGTGAAGAACACACATGCAATGACACTGGTGGATCCATGTGTGGTTCATGGGAAGAACACACATGCAATGACTCTAGTGATATGTGGTTTGTGAAAAGAACAGACATGCAATGACTCTAGCTGTGGTTAATGAGAAGAGAAGACATGCAATGACACCGGTGGATCCATGTGTGGTTTGTGAGAAGAACACACATGCAATGACACTGGGTGTGGTTCATGATATGGTTTGTAAGAATAACACACATGCAATGGCTCTAGATGTGGTTTGTGAAAAGAGCACCCATGCGATGACTCTAGTTGTGGTTCATGGGAAGAGCAGACATACAATGACACTAGTGGATCCATGTGTGGTTCATGGGAAGACACACATGCAATGACACTGGTGGATCCATGTGTGGTCTGTGGGAAGAACACACATGCAATGACACTGGTGGATCCATGTGTGGTCTTTGGAAAGAACACACATGCAATGACTCCGGTGATATGTGGTTTATGAGAAGAACACACATGCAATGACTCTAGCTATGGTTAATGAAAAGAGCAGACATGCAATGACACCGGTGGATCCATGTGTGGTTCATGGGAAGAACACACATGCAATGACACTGGGTGTGGTTCATGATATGGTTTGTGAGAAGAACACACATGCAATGACACTGGTGGATCCATGTGTGGTTTGTGAGAAGAACACACATGCAATGACACTGGGTGTGGTTCATGATATGGTTTGTGAGAAGAACACACATGCAATGACACTGGTGGATCCATGTGTGGTCTTTGTGAAGAACACACATGCAATGACACTGGTGATATGTGGTCTGTGAGAAGAACACACATCCAATGACTCTAGCTGTGGTTCATGAAAAGAGCAGACATGCAATGACACTGGTGGATCCATGTGTGGTCCATGGGAAGAACACACATGCAATGACACTGGTGGATCCATGTGTGGTCTGTGGGAAGAACACACATGCAATGACTCTAGCCGTGGTTCATGAAAAGAGCAGACATGCGACGACACTGGTGGATCCATGTGTGGTTTGTGAGAAGAACACACATGCAATGACACCGGTGTATCCATGTGTGGTCTGTGGGAAGAACACACATGCAATGACACTGGTGATATGTGGTTTGTGAGAAGAACACACATCCAATGACTCTAGTGGATCCTTACGTGGTTTATGAGTGGTTTATGAGAAGAACACACATCTAATGAACTCTTGTGGATCTATCTTGGCATAATTTGATGTATGCCATGATGTATTTCATTGTGCAAGACACTCACTTTCCATTTTTATACTACTCAGTATCGCCCTTGGTTTTATGTGGTACTACTCAGTTTTGCCCCCACCTCTCTATCTTTCGTAGAAGCACAAATTTGTGCTCATCCTATCTGCTACTCCCTGATTGGTTATCACGGTTGTCACGCGGATCGTGCGCACCAACCGTTGATTATGTGCGATCCAACGATGATCGTTGCACACGTCGTGCCCTTCACAGTACAGCGCGAGATAGCACGGACGTCTCCCTCAGCGAGACTTCTACACGAAGGAACACGATGCCATCCATGGAAAAAGTCATTGAGCGGTCATGTCATGTTTAATAAAGTCTGAAAAGCCTACTACTGCTACTACTACACCACAATGCATGCGTCATCGAGTGCATGGTCATCGATGGACAGCTGCAATTTATTGCCACTTGATTTTAATAAGACATATCCCATTTTTTACGCAGCGGCTCTCAATCGCCAATTTTAGGGCCGTGTCAAACTTCATACATAGAAATTGTGTGTGTGCCCTTTGCATGCGGCTCAATACAGAACTGCCATGCATGGCCCAGGGAAAAACGTGACGTACCGTGCACGTGTCGCGGTGCACGGTGCAGTCAACTGCGCGGCGCGTTGCATGGTGGTGCAATAAAACGTGCCTTGCTTCTATCCGCCTTAGCTATAGAGCCCCTCTCCGCACACCCACGCCCACTCTCGCTCACTGTCCCCACGCAACCCTCTCCACTGTCCCACCAGCATCCGCAAACTCCTGAGAATACCCCGTCCGTGCCGGCGATGGCCGAGGAGGATAAGGTGGCCATCGTCGCCTCCATGGCCGCTCGCGAGGAGTCCCCCGTCTGCTCGCCGGTCCCCCTCTACGCGTTGAAAGCAGCCGCTGTCCCTGTCCAGGACCCAGTGGAGGCATCGATGGCAGCCGCCGTTCCCGTCCAGGCCCCCGTCACAGCTATCGACGGAGACGCCGAAGAGGAGCCCCCCGCCGGTGAGGAGGCCCCCGCCGGTCACAAGCAGATCAGGCACTTCTTGGGCACCTACGATCTAGATAAGTACATCGCTCCGCTGAACCCCTACGACACCGGCATCGACGACCTATGGTCAGAGGTAACTTGGGTTTGCTCCCCTCCCCTGGTTCTTCTACCGTTTGTTAGAAATAATGGGCTAATCTATTTAAAATTTAGCTGGTATTGTCATGTTTAATATTCTGGAATTAATCATGGAAATTGTGCCTAATTATCCAACACCGTTCCCATCGTTGGATGCTAGATCTTGGTTTATTAGGATTCGCTTGTTCGCATTTCGATTGCTCGATCTTCTTACACCATCTATTCCCCCATTTTCCCTTTCTTCCAATAGGTTTTCGGCAGCGACGTCTGCAGCAATGACGAGTCCATTCACACCAAGGCTCGTCAGGTGCTGAGGAGGCTACGGGACGACAAGTATGACGGCTTCCTCAGGGACCCCTATAGCTGCCCCTTCCGCAAGGGGGGCGTCTACTGCTTGACGAGTCACGCCGCCGGCGGCATCGTCTTCAACACCTTACTGAAGCATGTAGAGGCCACGGGCTCCGGCATCCACAAAAGCGGTAAGCCCGAGCCCGTGAACATCAACGACTACATCGCTGAACACCGTGCTGTCTGCATTCACCTCCGAAACCTCTAGCGGGTGGCCATCAAAGAGGGTCGCATGCCTCCAATCAGGCCCAAGGCCCCCAAGTCCAAGAAACTAGGCAGAGGGAGATGGCGGAGGCGTGGGCGCTTGCAGGATGTGCCTGCAGCTGCGGCGGCTGCCCCTGCTGCCCAGCAGCTCCTTTCTAGCTATATCCTATTTCTGGCTGAATGCATCGAACCTCATTAAGCAACCTACTTTCTAACGCTATATCCTATTTAGCTGCGCACAGCTATATCTACATTTGTTTTGTTTTCTGAATGAATGTATTCTGCCTGGTGTGATTTGTTGCTCTAGATTTGCTACCTGTTCGGAGGCAAAAAGAGGTCCAAAAGGGAACGAAATACCGAAGTGAGAATCTTCTCTAGATTTGCTACCAATTGGGAAAAATGAAACATATATGTTTAACGAGAGAGGAAAAGGGCACTGTTTCAAACTGCCAGTTAAGAAGCTACCATCTTGACAAGCTTCAAGACACATACATAAACATAACACAACGAGGGTTAAATTTATTTTACTAGTATCACTTGATGCGCTAGACATCTTGGCAACCTAACTGAGTTCCACAAAACAGAAACATAACACTAACAAGTAAAATTTAATTCACTCCTCATCAGACCACTTGACGCGCTTGCCATCATTACAGGTACTCCACATCCGATTTAACCGCTTTGTCCCAAATGGCATCGACTTGGCTTTCCTATCTTCAGTCTGCTTGAACAATTAGCGGTGCATCACAGCCTGATTGTTGCCGCTAGAAGATGTCGCCTCTCTGTTGCGCCCGGTGCAGCCTCTCTGTCATTGCTTCTTCATTTACAAGCTCTCTTCATATACGCATCCTCTCTGTCAGCTGCTTTAGATGCAACCAATTTCTTTGCATATTTAGCTTCAAACTCAGCTATTCGGCATTTTCTACAAAGGGCTCCCCTAAGCTCGTCTTCCCTCTTGCAAATAGGGCAAAACACGAGGTAACGTTGAAAAAAATGGATCTTCTTGTACAGATGGTAGGTCACGTAAGCATCTATGGCTGCATACTTCAGGTTTATATCATACAACGGCCACTCGTTCCAGAAATTGTGCCTATCCGTAGAGAAATCTTCCTTCATTGTGACGTACGACTCATCGAGGATTCTAGTTACGAGTGATGCCATTCCATCCTTCTTCCTGCCCCCTAGGATCTTGACAAGATGCTGAATATCGATCCAGTTGTGCGCAGGAATTATAATTTCCTCTTGATACAATTTCGAAAAATCAGTTGTTGTGTCGATGCGTAAAAAATTCCCTTTTTTAAGGAATCAAGCGCGACATTTCTGTCGATCCCCGAAAGTATGTAGTTTGTCATCACCAAAATTTGTAACTACAAATATTTTGTCAATGCAAGATCATCATCTCAATATAATTTTGAAAAGTTTAGTAAATGCAAGATCAAGACTCTCAACATTGTATTGTCATAATTTATTCGGTTTTGCTATTTCTCAGTCGACTGAACGAGTTGCACATTTCTTTTAACTACGGTTGCACTTTTCTTATGTGATTGAGACTAAAGAAAATCTCAGTCGATTTAGACATAGGCAAACACTAATTTATTTGGTCCTAAATAAAATCCAGTAGTTGCAAGATGAGCAAGTGGATAAAGAACAAGAGGAGAAAACGCTAAAAGCGGTTAGCTACAGAGAGCAGATCTAGAAACCGGGAGAGGTGGTAGACGAGTACGTGTTTCCGCATGGCCAGTTGAACGACGGCGACTTCACTCCCTTCATATGGGTGCTCCGGGGTGTACTCGAGGTCCAATCCCACAAACTTGTCCTCGTCTATCCCAACCAACCCACGTACATCCTCAGGACACGCACCACTGTCTCCTCCTCGTTGGTGTAGACAACGTCTATCTTCTTGTTGTCATGGGTAGTGAAGCTTGTCTCTAGCACTGGTAGAAAGAGGGTCTTTGGTCCAGCGCCCAAATTCCATTGGTCCCGGTTCATTTCTATAATCGGGACGATGCCACGAACCGGGACCAAAAACCCCGCGGCGGTCAGCAGTCCAGGACAATTAATGTAAATTAATTTGGGGCAGAAATTAATTCGAGGGAGAAATTAATTCGAGGTAGAAATTGAATTGATCGGTATTTTTGAAAAAAATCTTTCACAAATTAATCAAGACAAAGATCTAAATTGAGACATTTTATTATTCGACCACAAATTTTTCCATACAAAGATGCGACTTTACAAATTTTCCTAGTCGACAACACTTCCGCTACCGCTATCCTCCGAGCCGCCTGCTTCCTTGTCATCGTCGGACGAAATATCCACGATTTCGGCGTTGTTCGGGAGACGGAGCTCCTCTGTGCGTCTAGCAGCGTCGATGGCGGTGTAGATGGTCCGTCTAGGGACAGACCAGAACATCTCCCGCCCTTCTTGGTTGCGGCGATCCGGGTGCACCAGGCGCCCGTCCACGATACGGTTGCCAAGCTTGGCCTTCCGCTGGCCGCCGTGTACCGGGGCAACGCCCTCATCCACGCGGGCAGCTGGAAGCGACGCTCCGCGATGACGCACTCCATCTCGTATCCACGGGGGTTGAGGAGCGGAGCCACCAGCACACCTGCCTCGCTGATGCGAAATTCGGCGGGCACAGTCGCGCGCGGCGGTGCGAGGATGCCGTAGTACGCAAACATCGCCGCCTCGTAGTGGTTGAGCGCCGGCACCTCCATGGCAGCGCGGTGGAGATTGGAGAGGGAGGGGAGGCGAGACGACGATGCAGTGGAGAGGCAATGGCTAAAGGGGTGGGGTGGAGATGACTGCAGAGAGGCCGAGGCGATGGCGAAAGCGAGCGGTGTGGCCTCATATTTATAGAGTATGTAGACCTTCCATGGCGGCAAGGAGAATACAGGAAGAAGATAGTAGATGACAGGAAGAAGAAGAGTGGTTTCTGCGAGGTAGGGGAACGGTGGAACAGTTAATGCGCTTTTATGGTAGGGGTTAACGATTGGGACGGAAGTCCAAGGAGAGATGCGTGGCAGTGGCCGTTCCAGCTTCTGAGTAAACAAAAAATAATTATAACACCGATACATGGGCCCTGTTTTGTCACATCAATACACTGGCTAGGGGGTGTTGGCCTATCCACTATGTCAATGCTGCAAGCCTACGTGACAGCCACCTTGCCTAAGCGACGGAAGCGACATAACGGTGAGAACTGACAGGGGGGCCAACTTGATGCCCGTTAGCCTGATTTTTTGTATTTAAACGTAAAGTTGAATTCGTGCTGAAAAATACCCTCTAGTATTTGGCACACCAACTGTAGTCATCCCAGCTGATTTTACGGAACTTGTGTACCGCGTTGCCTGTACACCCCAACTTTCGGGCCGCAAAATGATATTCTCCATGCAATGACATTGGTGGATCAATGTGTAGTCTTTGAAGATAACACACATGCAATGACACTAGTGGATCCATATGTGGTATGTGAAAATAGCATACATGCAATGACTCCAGTTGTTGTTAGTAAAAAGAGCACACATGCAAAGACACTGGTGGATCCATGTGTGGTCTCTGAAGAGAACACACATTTCAATGACACATGTGGATCCATATGTGGTATGTGAAATGAACACACATGCAATGACTCCAGTTGTTGTTAGTAAAAATAACACACATGCAATGATACTGGTGGATCCATGTGTGGTCTCTGAAGAGAACACACATGCAATGACTCTGGCTGTGGTTAATGAGAAGAACACACATTTCAATCACACTGGTGGATCCATATGTGGTATGTGAAAAGAACACACATTCAATGACTCAAGTTGTTGTTAGTAAAAATAACACACATGCAATAACACTGGTGGATCCATGTGTGGTCTCTGAAGAGAACACACATTTCAATGACACTTGTGGATCCATATGTGGTATGTGAAAAGAATAGTCATGAAATGACTCTAGTTGTTGTTAGTAAAAATAACACACATGCAATGACACTAGTGGATACATGTGTGGTCTCTAAAGAGAACACACATGCAATAACTCTGGTCGATCCATATGTAGTATGTGAAAAGAACACACATGTAATGACTCCAGTTGTTGTTAGTAAAATAACACACATGCAATGACACTGGTGGATCCATGTGTGGTCTCTTAAGAGAACACACATTCAATGACTCTAGCGACGGTTAATGAGAAGAACACACATTTCAATGACACTGGTGGATCCATATGTGGTATGTGAAAAGAATAGTCATGTAATGACTCCAGTTGGTCTCTGCCGAGAACACACATGTAATGACACTGGTGGATCCATATGTGGTATGTGAAAAGAACACACATGCAATGACGCCAGTTGTTGTTAGTAAAAAGAACACACATGCAATGAGACTGGTGGATCCATGTGTGGTCTTTGAAGAGAACACGCATTTCAATGACACTGGTGGATCCATATGTGGTATGTGAAAAGAACACACATGCAATGACTCCAGTTGTTGTTAGTAAAAAGAACACACATGTAATGACACTAGTGGATCCATGTGTGGTCTCTGAAGAGAACACACATGCAATGACTCTAGTTGTGGTTAATGAGAAGAACACAGATTTCAATGACACAGGTGGATCCATATGTGGTATGTGAAAATGACACACATGAAATGACTCCAGTTGTTGTTAATAAAAAGAACACACATGCAATGACACTGGTGGATCCATGTGTGGTCTCTGAAGAGAACACACATTTCAATGACTCTGGTGGATCCATATGTGGTATGTGAAAAGAACACACATGCAATGACTCTAGTTGTTGTTAGTAAAAAGAACACACATGCAATGACACTGGTGGATCCATGTGTGGTCTCTGAAGAGAACACACATGCAATGACTCTAGCTATGGTTAATGAGAAGAACACACATTTCAATGACACTGCTGGATCCATATGTGGTATGTGAAAATAATAATCATGAAATGACTCAAGTTGTTTTTAGTAAAAAGAACACACATCCAATGACACTGGTGGATCCATGTGTGGTCTCTGAAGAGAACACACATTTCAATGACACTTGTGGATCCATATGTGGTATGTGAAAAGAACACACATGCAATGACTCCAGTTGTTGTTAGTAAAAAGAGCACACATGCAAAGACACTGGTGGATCCATGTGTGGTCTCTGAAGAGAACACACATTTCAATGACACATGTGGATCCATATGTGGTATGTGAAATGAACACACATGCAATGACTCCAGTTGTTGTTAGTAAAAATAACACACATGCAATGATACTGGTGGATCCATGTGTGGTCTCTGAAGAGAACACACATGCAATGACTCTGGCTGTGGTTAATGAGAAGAACACACATTTCAATCACACTGGTGGATCCATATGTGGTATGTGAAAAGAACACACATTCAATGACTCAAGTTGTTGTTAGTAAAAATAACACACATGCAATAACACTGGTGGATCCATGTGTGGTCTCTGAAGAGAACACACATTTCAATGACACTTGTGGATCCATATGTGGTATGTGAAAAGAATAGTCATGAAATGACTCTAGTTGTTGTTAGTAAAAATAACACACATGCAATGACACTAGTGGATACATGTGTGGTCTCTAAAGAGAACACACATGCAATGACTCTGGTCGATCCATATGTAGTATGTGAAAAGAACACACATGTAATGACTCCAGTTGTTGTTAGTAAAATAACACACATGCAATGACACTGGTGGATCCATGTGTGGTCTCTTAAGAGAACACACATTCAATGACTCTAGCGACGGTTAATGAGAAGAACACACATTTCAATGACACTGGTGGATCCATATGTGGTATGTGAAAAGAATAGTCATGTAATGACTCCAGTTGGTCTCTGACGAGAACACACATGTAATGACACTGGTGGATCCATATGTGGTATGTGAAAAGAACACACATGCAATGACGCCAGTTGTTGTTAGTAAAAAGAACACACATGCAATGAGACTGGTGGATCCATGTGTGGTCTTTGAAGAGAACACGCATTTCAATGACACTGGTGGATCCATATGTGGTATGTGAAAAGAACACACATGCAATGACTCCAGTTGTTGTTAGTAAAAAGAACACACATGTAATGACACTAGTGGATCCATGTGTGGTCTCTGAAGAGAACACACATGCAATGACTCTAGTTGTGGTTAATGAGAAGAACACAGATTTCAATGACACAGGTGGATCCATATGTGGTATGTGAAAATGACACACATGAAATGACTCCAGTTGTTGTTAATAAAAAGAACACACATGCAATGACACTGGTGGATCCATGTGTGGTCTCTGAAGAGAACACACATTTCAATGACTCTGGTGGATCCATATGTGGTATGTGAAAAGAACACACATGCAATGACTCTAGTTGTTGTTAGTAAAAAGAACACACATGCAATGACACTGGTGGATCCATGTGTGGTCTCTGAAGAGAACACACATGCAATGACTCTAGCTATGGTTAATGAGAAGAACACACATTTCAATGACACTGCTGGATCCATATGTGGTATGTGAAAATAATAATCATGAAATGACTCAAGTTGTTTTTAGTAAAAAGAACACACATCCAATGACACTAGTGGATCCATGTGTGGTCTCTGAAGAGAACACACATGCAATGACACTAGTGGATCCATATGTGGTATGTGAAAAGAACACACAAATGACTCTAGTTGTTGTTAGTAAAAAGAACACACATGCAATGACATTGGTGGATCCATGTGTGGTCTCCGAAGAGAACACACATTTCAATGACACTAGTGGATCCATATGTGGTATGTGAAAAGAACACACATGCAATGACTCCAATTTTTTTTAGTAAAAAGAAACACAAGCAATGACGCTGGTGGATCCATGTGTTGTCTCTAAAGAGAACACACATGCAATGACTCTAGCTTTGGTTAATGAGAAGAACACACATTCCAATGGCACGGGTGGATCCATATGTGGTATGTGAAAAGAACACACATGCAATGACTCCAGTTGTTGTTAGTAAAAAGAGCACACATGCAATGACACTGGTGGATCCATGTGTGGTCTCTGAAGAGAACACACATTTCAATGACACTTGTGGATCCATATGTGGTATGTGAAAAGAACACACATGCAATGACTCCAGTTGTTGTTAGTAAAAGGAACACACATGAAATGACACTAGTGGATCCATGTGTGGTCTCTGAAGAGAACACACGTGCAATGACACTGGTGGATCCATATGTGGTATGCGGAAAGAACACATATGCAATGACTCCAGTTGTTTTAGTAAAAAGAGCACACATGCACTGACACTGGTGGATCCATGTGTGGTCTCTAAAGAGAACACACATTTCAATGACACTGGTGGATCCATATGTGGTATGTCAAAAGAACACACGTGCAATGACTCCAGTTGTTATTAGTAAAAAGAACACACATGCAATGACACTGGTGGATCCATGTGTGGTCTCTGAAGAGAACACACATACAATGACTATAGCTATGATTAATGAGAAGAACACACATTTCAATGACACTGGTGTTTCCATTGTGGTATGTGAAAAGAATAGCCATGAAATGACTCCAGTTGTTGTTAGTAAAAAGAAAACACATACAATGACACTGGTGGATCCATGTGTGGTCTCTAAAGAGAACACACATGCAATGACTATAGCTGTGGTTAATGAGAAGAACACACATTTCAATGACGCAGGTGGATCCATATGCGGTATGTGAAAAGAACACACATGCAATGACTCCAGTTGTTGTTAGTAAAAAGAACAGACATGCAATGACACTGGTGGATCCATGTGTGGTCTTCGAAGAGAACACACATTTCAATGACATTGGTGGATCCATATGTGGTATGTGAAAAGAACACACATGCAATGACTCCGGTTGTTGTTAGTAAAAATAACACACATGCAATGACACTGGTGGATCCATGTGTGGTCTGTGAAGAGAACACACATGCAATGACTCTAGCTATGGTTAATGAGAAGAACACACATGCAATGACACTGGTGAATCCATAGGTGGATTATGAAAAGAACAAACATGCAATGACTCTAGTTGTTGTTAGTAAAAATAACACACATGCAATGACACTGGTGGATCCATGTGTGGTCTCTAAAGAGAACACACATTTCAATGACACTGGTGGATCCATATGTGGCATGTGAAAAGAATAGTCATGAAATGACTCGAGTTGTTGTTAGTAAAAAGAACACACATGCAATAACACTGGTGGATCTAGGTGTGGTCTGTGAAGAGAACACACATGCAATGACTCTGGTTGATCCATATGTCGTATCTGAAAAGAACACACATGCAATGACTCTAATTGTTGTTAGTAAAAAGAACACACATGCAATGACACTGGTGGATCCATGTGTGGTCTCTAAAGATAACACACATGCAATGACTCTAGTTGTGGTTAATGAGAAGAACACACATTTCAATGACACTGGTGGATCCATATGTGGTATGTGAAAAGAATAGTCATGAAATGACTCCAGTTGTTGTTAGTAAAAAGAACACAATTGCAATGACACGGGTGGATCAATGTGTGGTCTCTGAAGAGAACACACATGCAATAAGTCTAGCTGTGGTTAATGCTAAGAACACACATTTCAATGACACAGGTGGATCAATATGTGGTATGTGAAAAAACACACATGCAATGACTCCAGTTGTTGTTAGTAAAAAAGAGCACACATGCAATGACACTGGTGGATCCATGTGTGGTCTCTGAAGAGAACACACATTTCAATGACACTGGTGGATCCATATGTGGTATGTGAAAAGAACACACATTCAATGACTCTAGTTGTTATTAGTAAAAAGAACACACATGCAATGACACTGGTGGATCCATGTGTGGTCTTTGAAGAGAAAACACATACAATGACTCTAGCTGTGGTTAATGAGAAGAACACACATTTCAATGACACTGGTGGATCCATATGTGGTATGTGAAAAGAATAGTCATGAAATGACTCCAGTTGTTGTTAGTAAAAAGAACACACATGCAATGACACTGGCGGATCTACATGTGGTCTCTGAAGAGAACACACATGCAATGACTCTGGTGGATCCATATGTCATATCTGAAAAGAACACACATGCAATGACTCTAGTTGTTGTTAGTAAAAAGAACACACATGCAATGACACTGGTGGATCCATGTGTGGTCTCTGAAGATAACGCACATGCAATGACTCTATCTGTGGTTAATGAGAAGAACACACATTTCAATGACACAGGTGGATCCATATGTGGTATGTGAAAAGAATAGTCATGAAATGACTCTTCTTGTTGTTATTAAAAAGAACACACATGCAATGAAACGGGTGGATCCATGTGTGGTATCTAAAGAGAACACACATGCAATAAGTCTAGCTGTGGTTAATGCTAAGAGAACACATTTCAATGACATAGGTGGATCCATATGTGGTATGTGAAAAGAACACACATGCAATGACTCCAATTGTTGTTAGTAAAAGAACAGACATGCAATGATACTGGTGGATCCATGTGTGGTCTCTGAAGAGAACACACATGCAATGACTATAGCTGTGGTTAATGAGAAGAACACACATTTCAATGACGCAGGTGGATCCATATGCGGTATATGAAAAGAACACACATGCAATGACTCCAGTTGTTGTTAGTAAAAAGAACAGACATGCAATGACACTGGTGGATCCATGTGTGGTCTTCGAATAGACCACACATTTCAATGACATTGGTGGATCCATATGTGGTATGTGAAAAGAACACACATGCAATGACTCTGGTTGTTGTTAGTAAAAAGAACACACATGCAATGACACTGGTGGATCCATGTGTGGTCTCTGAAGAGAACACACATTTCAATGACACTGGTGGATCCATATGTGGTATGTGAAAAGAACACGCATGCAATGACTCCAGTTGTTGTTAGTACAAAGAGCACACATGCAATGACACTGGTGGATCCATGTGTGGTCTCTGAAGAGAACACACATGCAATGACACTGGTGGATCCATGTGTGGTCTCTGAAGAGAACACACATGCAATGACTCTAGGTGTGGTTAATAAGAAGAACACACATGCAATGACACCGGTGGATCCATAGATGGATTGTGAAAAGAACACACATGCAATGACTCCGGTTGTTGTTAGTAAAAATAACACACATGCAATGACACTGGTGGATCCATGTGTGGTCTGTGAAGAGAACACACATGCAATGACTCTAGCTATGGTTAATGAGAAGAACACACATGCAATGACACTGGTGAATCCATAGGTGGATTATGAAAAGAACAAACATGCAATGACTCTAGTTGTTGTTAGTAAAAATAACACACATGCAATGACACTGGTGGATCCATGTGTGGTCTCTAAAGAGAACACACATTTCAATGACACTGGTGGATCCATATGTGGCATGTGAAAAGAATAGTCATGAAATGACTCGAGTTGTTGTTACTAAAAAGAACACACATGCAATAACACTGGTGGATCTAGGTGTGGTCTGTGAAGAGAACACACATGCAATGACTCTGGTTGATCCATATCTCGTATCTGAAAAGAACACACATGCAATGACTCTAGTTGTTGTTAGTAAAAAGAACACACATGCAATGACACTGGTGGATCCATGTGTGGTCTCTAAAGATAACACACATGCAATGACTCTAGTTGTGGTTAATGAGAAGAACACACATTTCAATGACACTGGTGGATCCATATGTGGTATGTGAAAAGAATAGTCATGAAATGACTCCAGTTGTTGTTAGTAAAAAGAACACACATGCAATGACACAGGTGGATCCATGTGTGGTCTCTGAAGAGAACACACATGCAATAAGTCTAGCTGTGGTTAATGCTAAGAACACACATTTCAATGACACAGGTGGATCAATATGTGGTATGTGAAAAAACACACATGCAATGACTCCAGTTGTTGTTAGTAAAAAAGAGCACACATGCAATTACACTGGTGGATCCATGTGTGGTCTCTGAAGAGAACACACATTTCAATGACACTGGTGGATCCATATGTGGTATGTGAAAAGAACACACATGCAATGACTCTAGTTGTTATTAGTAAAAAGAACACACATGCAATGACACTGGTGGATCCATGTGTGGTCTTTGAAGAGAAAACACATACAATGACTCTAGCTGTGGTTAATGAGAAGAACACACATTTCAATGACACTGGTGGATCCATATGTGGTATGTGAAAAGAATAGTCATGAAATGACTCCAGTTGTTGTTAGTAAAAAGAACACACATGCAATGACACTGGTGGATCGACGTGTGGTCTCTGAAGAGAACACACATGCAATGACTCTGGTGGATCCATATGTCATATCTGAAAAGAACACACATGCAACGACTCCAGTTGTTGTTAGTAAAAAGAACACACATGCAATGACACTGGTGGATCCATGTGTGGGCTCTGAAGATAACGCACATGCAATGACTCTATCTGTGGTTAATGAGAAGAACACACATTTCAATGACACAGGTGGATCCATATGTGGTATGTGAAAAGAATAGTCATGAAATGACTCCAGTTGTTGTTATTAAAAAGAACACACATGCAATGAAACGGGTGGATCCATGTGTGGTATCTAAAGAGAACACACATGCAATAAGTCTAGCTGTGGTTAATGCTAAGAGAACACATTTCAATGACATAGGTGGATCCATATGTGGTATGTGAAAAGAACACACATGCAATGACTCCAATTGTTGTTAGTAAAAGAACAGACATGCAATGATACTGGTGGATCCATGTGTGGTCTTTGAAGAGAACACACATGCAATGACTCTAGCTATGGTTAATGAGAAGAACACAAATTTCAATGACACTAGTGGATCCATATGTTGTATGTGAAAAGAACACACATGCAATGACTCTAGTTGTTGTTAGTAAAAAGAACACACATGCAATAACACTGGTGGATCCATGTGTGGTCTCTGAAGAGAACACACATTTCAATGACACTGGTGGATCCATATCTGGTATGTAAAAAGAATAGTCATGAAATGACTCTAGTTGTTGTTAGTAAAAAGAACACACATGCAATGACACTAGTGGATCCAGGTGTGGTCTCTGCAGAGAACACACATGCAATGAATCTGGTGGATCCATATGTGGTATCTGAAAAGAACACACATGCAATGACTCTAGTTGTTGTTAGTAAAAAGAACACACATGCAATGACGCTGGTGGATCCATGTGTCTAGCTTTGTTTAAAGATAAGAACACACATTCCAATGGCACGGGTGGATCCATATGTGGTATGTGAAAAGAACACACGTGCAATGACTCCAGTTGTTGTTAGTAAAAAGAACACATATGCAATGACACTGGTGGATCCTTGTGTGGTCTCTGAAGAGAACACACATGCAATGACACTGGTGGATCCATATGTGGTATGTGAAAAGAGCACACATGCAATGACACTGGTTGTTTTAGTAAAAAGAGCACACATGCAATGACACTGGTGGATCCATGTGTGGTCTCTGAAGAGAACACACATTTCAATGACACTTGTGGATCCATATGTGGTATGTGAAAAGAACACACATGCAATGACTCCAGTTGTTGTTAGTAAAAGGAACACACATGAAATGACACTAGTGGATCCATGTGTGGTCTCTGAAGAGAACACACGTGCAATGACACTGGTGGATCCATATGTGGTATGTGGAAAGAACACATATGCAATGACTCCAGTTGTTTTAGTAAAAAGAGCACACATGCACTAACACTGGTGGATCCATGTGTGGTCTCTAAAGAGAACACACATTTCAATGACACTGGTGGATCCATATGTGGTATGTCAAAAGAACACACATGCAATGACTCCAGTTGTTATTAGTAAAAAGAACACGAATGCAATGACACTGGTGGATCCATGTGTGGTCTCTGAAGAGAACACACATACAATGACTCTATCTATGGTTAATGAGAAGAACACACATTTCAATGACACTGGTGGATCCATATGTGGTATGTGAAAAGAATAGTCATGAAATGACTCTAGTTGTTGTTAGTAAAAAGAACACACAAACAATGACACTGGTGGATCCATGTGTGGTCTCTAAAGAGAACACACATGCAATGACTATAGCTATGGTTAATGAGAAGAACACACATTTCAATGACGCAGGTGGATCCATATGCGGTATGTGAAAAGAACACACATGCAATGACTCCAGTTGTTGTTAGTAAAAAGAACAGACATGCAATGACACTGGTGGATCCATGTGTGGTCTTCGAAGAGAACACACATTTCAATGACATTGGTGGATCCATATGTGGTATGTGAAAAGAACACACATGCAATGACTCCGGTTGTTGTTAGTAAAAATAACACACATGCAACCACACTGGTGGATCCATGTGTGGTCTGTGAAGAGAACACACATGCAATGACTCTAGCTATGGATAATGAGAAGAACGCACATGCAATGACACTGGTGGATCCATAGGTGGATTATGAAAAGAACAAACATGCAATGACTCTAGTTGTTGTTAGTAAAAATAACACACATTTCAATGACACTGGTGGATCCATGTGTGGTCTCTAAAGAGAACACACATTTCAATGACACTGGTGGATCCATATGTGGCATGTGAAAAGAATAGTCATGAAATGACTCCAGTTGTTGTTAGTAAAAAGAACACACATGCAATAACACTGGTGGATCTAGGTCTGGTCTGTGAAGAGAACACACATGCAATGACTCTGGTTGATCCATATGTCGTATCTGAAAAGAACACACATGCAATGACTCTAGTTGTTGTTAGTAAAAAGAACACACATGCAATGACACTGGTGGATCCATGTGTGGTCTCTAAAGATAACACACATGCAAAGACTCTAGTTGTGGTTAATGAGAAGAACACACATTTCAATGACACTGGTGGATCCATATGTGGTATGTGAAAAGAATAGTCATGAAATGACTCTAGTTGTTGTTAGTAAAAAGAACACACATGCAATGACACGGGTGGATCCATGTGTGGTCTCTGAAGAGAACACACATGCAATAAGTCTAGCTGTGGTTAATGCTAAGAACACACATTTCAATGACACAGGTGGATCAATATGTGGTATGTGAAAAAACACACATGCAATGACTCCAGTTGTTGTTAGTAAAAAAGAGCACACATGCAATGACACTGGTGGATCCATGTGTGGTCTCTGAAGAGAACACACATTTCAATGACACTGGTGGATCCATATGTGGTATGTGAAAAGAACACACATGCAATGACTCTAGTTGTTATTAGTAAAAAGAACACACATGCAATGACACTGGTGGATCCATGTGTGGTCTTTGAAGAGAAAACACATACAATGACTCTAGCTGTGGTTAATGAGAAGAACACACATTTCAATGACACTGGTGGATCCATATGTGGTATGTGAAAAGAATAGTCATGAAATGACTCCAGTTGTTGTTAGTAAAAAGAACACACATGCAATGACACTGGTGGATCTACGTGTGGTCTCTGAAGAGAACACACATGCAATGACCCTGGTGGATCCATGTGTCGTCTCTGAAGAGAACACACATGGAATGACACTGGTGGATCCATATGTGGTATGTGAAAAGAACACACATGAAATGACTCCAGTTGTTGTTAGTAAAAAGAACACACATGCAATGACACTGGTGGATCCATGTGTGGTCTCTGAAGAGAACACACATTTCAATAACACTGTTGGATCCATATGTGGTATGTGAAAAGAACACACTTGCAATGACTCCAGTTGTTGTTAGTAAAAAGAACACACATGCAATGACATTGGTGGATCCATGTGTGGTCTCTGAAGAGAACACACCTGCAATGACTCTAGTTGTGGTTAATAAGAAGAACATAGATTTCAATGACACAGGTGGATCCATATGTGGTATGTGAAAAGAACACACATGAAATGACTCTAGTTGTTGTTAGTAAAAAGAGCACACATGCAATGACACTGGTGGATCCATGTGTGGTCTCTATAAATAACACACATTTCAATGACACTGGTGGATCCATATGTGGTATGTGAGAAGAACATACATGCAATGACTCTAGTTGTTGTTAGTAAAAAGAACACACATGCAATGATACTGGTGGATCCATGTGTTGTCTCTGAAGACAACACACATGCAATGACTCTAGTTGTGGTTAATGAGAAGAACACACATTTCAATGACACTAGTGGATCCACATGTGGTATGTGAAAAGAACACACATGCAATGACTCTAGTTGTTGTTCGTAAAAAGAACACACATGCAATGACACTGGTGGATCCATGTGTGGTCTCTGAACAGAACACACATTTCAATGACACTGGTGGATCCATATGTGGTATGTGAAAAGAATAGTCATGAAATGACTCCACTTGTTGTTAGTAAAAAGAACACACATGCAATGACACTGGTGGATCCATATGTGGTCTCTGAAGATAACACACATGCAATGACTCTAGCTGTGGTTAATGAGAAGAAAACATATTTCATTGACACTGGTGGATCCATATGTGGTATGTGGAAAGAATAGTCAAGAAATTGCTCCAGTTTTTGTTAGTAAAAAGAACACACATGCAATCACACTGGTGGATCCATGTGTCGTCTCTAAAGAGAACACACATGCAATGACACTGGTGGATCCATATGTGGTATGTGAAAAGAACACACATGAAATGACTCCAGTTGTTGTTAGTAAAAAGAACACACATGCAATGAAACTGGTGGATCCATGTGTGGTCTCTAAAGAGAACACACATTTCAATGACACTGGTGGATCCATATGTGGTATGTGAAAAGAACACACTTGCAATGACTCTAGTTGTTGTTAGTAAAAAGAACACACATGCAATAACATTGGTGGATCCATGTGTGGTCTCTGAAGAGAGCACACATGCATTGACTCTAGCTGTGGTTAGTAAGAAGAACACAGATTTCAATGACACAGGTGGATCCATATGTGGTATGTGAAACGAACACACATGAAATGACTCTACTTGTTGTTAGTAAAAAGAGCACACATGCAATGACACTGGTGGATCCATGTGTTGTCTCTGAAGAGAACACACATTTCAATGACACTGGTGGATCCATATGTGGTATGTCAAAATAACACACATCCAATGACTCTAGTTGTTGTTAGTAAAAATAAAACACATGCAATGACACTAGTGGATCCATGTGTGGTCTCTGAAGAGAACACACGGATGCAATGACTCTGTTGGATCCATATGTGGTATGTGAAAAGAGCACACATGCAATGACTCTAGTTGTTGTTAGTAAAAAGAACACACATGCAATGACACTGGTGGATCCATGTGTGGTCTATGAAGATAACACACATGCAATGACTCTAGCTGTGGTTAATGAGAAGAACACATATTTCAATGACACTGGTGGATCCATATGTGGTATGTGAAAAGAATAGTCAAGAAATTGCTCCAGTTTTTGTTAGTAAAAAGAACACACATGCAATGAAACTGGTGGATCCATGTGTCGTCTCTCAAGAGAACACACATGCAATGACACTGGTGGATCCATATGTGGTATGTGAAAAGAACACACATGAAATGACTCCAGTTGTTGTTAGTAAAAAGAACACACATGCAATGACACTGGTGGATCCATGTGTGGTCTCTAAAGAGAACACACATGCAATGACACTGGTGGATCCATATGTGGTATGTGAAAAGAACAAACATGAAATGACTCCAGTTGTTGTTAGTAAAAAGAACACACATGCAATGAAACTGGTGGATCCATGTGTGGTCTCTGAAGAGAACACACATTTCAATGACACTGGTGGATCCATATGTGGTATGTGAAAAGAACACACTTGCAATGACTCCAGTTGTTGTTAGTAAAAAGAACACACATGCAATAACATTGGTGGATCCATGTGTGGTCTCTGAAGAGAGCACACATGCATTGACTCTAGCTGTGGTTAATAAGAAGAACACAGATTTCAATGACACAGGTGGATCCAGATGTGGTATGTGAAACGAACACACATGAAATGACTCTACTTGTTGTTAGTAAAAAGAGCACACATGCAATGACACTGGTGGATCCATGTGTGGTCTCTGAAGAGAACACACATTTCAATGACACTGGTGGATCCATATGTGGTATGTGAAAATAACACACATCAAATGACTCTAGTTGTTGTTAGTAAAAATAAAACACATGCAATGACACTAGTGGATCCATGTGTGGTATCTGAAGAGAACACACAGATGCAATGACTCTGGTGGATCCATATGTGGTATGTGAAAAGAACACACATGCAATGACTCTAGTTGTTGTTAGTAAAAAGAACACACATGCAATGACACTGGTGGATCCATGTGTGGTCAATGAAGATAACACACATACAATGACTCTAGCTGTGGTTAATGAGAAGAACACATATTTCAATGACACTGGTGGATCCATATGTGGTATGTGAAAAGAATAGTCAAGAAATTGCTCCAGTTTTTGTTAGTAAAAAGAACACACATGCAATGACACTAGTGGATCCATGTGTCGTCTCTCAAGAGAACACACATGCAATGAAACTGGTGGATCCATATGTGGTATGTGAAAAGAACACACATGAAATGACTCCAGTTGTTGTTAGTAAAAAGAACACACATGCAATGACACTAGTGGATCCATATGTGGTATGTGAAAAGAACACACTTGCAATGACTCCAGTTGTTGTTAGTAAAAAGAACACACATGCAATGACACTGTTGGATCCATATGTGGTCTCTGAAGATAACACACATGCAATGACTCTAGCTTTGGTTAATGAGAAGAACACATATTTCATTGACACTGGTGGATCCATATGTGGTATGTGAAAAGAATAGTCAAGAAATTGCTCCAGTTTTTGTTAGTAAAAAGAACACACATGCAATGACACTGGTGGATCCATGTGTCGTCTCTGAAGAGAACACACATGGAATGACACTGGTGGATCCATATGTGGTATGTGAAAAGAACACACATGAAATGACTCCAGTTGTTGTTAGTAAAAAGAACACACATGCAATGACACTGGTGGATCCATGTGTGGTCTCTAAAGAGAACACACATTTCAATAACACTGGTGGATCCATATGTGGTATGTGAAAAGAACACACTTGCAATGACTCCAGTTGTTGTTAGTAAAAAGAACACACATGCAATGACATTGGTGGATCCATGTGTGGTCTCTGAAGAGAACACACATGCAATGACTCTAGTTGTGGTTAATAAGAAGAACATAGATTTCAATGACACTGGTGGATCCATATGTGGTATGTGAAAAGAACACACATGAAATGACTCTAGTTGTTGTTAGTAAAAAGAGCACACATGCAATGACACTGGTGGATCCATGTGTGGTCTCTATAAATAACACACATTTCAATGACAATGGTGGATCCATATGTGGTATGTGAGAAGAACATACATGCAATGACTCTAGTTGTTGTTAGTAAAAAGAACACACATGCAATGATACTGGTGGATCCATGTGTTGTCTCTGAAGACAACACACATGCAATGACTCTAGTTGTTGTTAATGAGAAGAACACACATTTCAATTACACTAGTGGATCCACACGTGGTATGTGAAAAGAACACACATGAATCTAGTTGTTGTTTGTAAAAAGAACACACATGCAATGACACTGGTGGATCCATGTGTGGTCTCTGAACAGAACACACATTTCAATGACACTGGTGGATCCATATGTGGTATGTGAAAAGAATAGTCATGAAATGACTCCACTTGTTGTTAGTAAAAAGAACACACATGCAATGACACTGGTGGATCCATATGTGGTCTCTGAAGATAACACACATGCAATGACTCTAGCTGTGGTTAATGAGAAGAAAACATATTTCATTGACACTGGTGGATCCATATGTGGTATGTGGAAAGAATAGTCAAGAAATTGCTCCAGATTTTGTTAGTAAAAAGAACACACATGCAATCACACTGGTGGAGAGAACACACATGCAATGACACTGGTGGATCCATATGTGGTATGTGAAAAGAACACACATGAAATGACTCCAGTTGTTGTTAGTAAAAAGAACACACATGCAATGAAACTGGTGGATCCATGTGTGGTCTCTGAAGAGAACACACATTTCAATGACACTGGTGGATCCATATGTGGTATGTGAAAAGAACACACTTGCAATGACTCTAGTTGTTGTTAGTAAAAAGAACACACATGCAATAACATTGGTGGATCCATGTGTGGTCTCTGAAGAGAGCACACATGCATTGACTCTAGCTGTGGTTAATAAGAAGAACACAGATTTCAATGACAGAGGTGGATCCATATGTGGTATGTGAAACGAACACACATGAAATGACTCTACTTGTTGTTAGTAAAAAGAGCACACATGCAATGACACTGGTGGATCCATGTGTGGTCTCTATAGATAACACACATTTCAATGACATTGGTGGATCCATATGTGGTATGTGAGAAGAACATACATGCAATGACTCCAGTTGTTGTTAGTAAAAAGAACACACATGCAATGATACTGGTGGATCCATGTGTTGTCTCTGAAGTCAACACACATGCAATGACTCTAGCCGTGGTTAATGAGAAGAACACACATTTCAATGACACTAGTGGATCCATATGTGGTATGTGAAAAGAACACACATGCAATGACTCTAGTTGTTGTTCGTAAAAAGAACACATATGCAATGACACTGGTGGATCCATGTGTGGTCTCTGAAGAGAACACACATTTCAATGACACTGGTGGATCCATATGTGGTATGTGAAAAGAACACACATGAAATGACTCAAGTTGTTGTTAGTAAAAGAACACAATGCAATGACACTGGTGGATCCATGTGTGGTCTCTGAAGAGAACACATATTTCAATCACACTGGTGGATCCATATGTGGTATGTGAAAATATCACACATGCAATGACTCCAGTTGTTGTCAGTAAAAAGAACACACATGCAATGACACTGGTGGATCCAGGTGTGGTCTCTGAAGAGAGCACACATGCAATGGCTCTAGCTGTGGTTAATGAGAAGAACACACATGCAATGACACTAGTGGATCCATAGGAGGATTGTGAAAAGAACAAACATGCAATTACTCTAATTGTTGTTAGTAAAAAGAACACACATGCAATGACACTGGTGGATCCATGTCTGTTCTCTGAAGAGAACACACATTTCAATGACACTGGTGGATCCATATATGGTATGTGAAAAGAATAGTCATGAAATGACTCCAGTTGTTGTTAGTAAAAAGATCACATATGCAATGCCGCTGGTGGATCCATGTGTGGTCTCTGAAGAGAACACACATTTCAATGACACTGGTGGATCCATATGTGGTATGTGAAAAGAACACACATGCAATGACTCAAGTTGTTGTTAGTAAAAAGAACACACATGCAATGATACTGGTGGATCCATGTGTGTTCTCCGAAGAGAACACACATGCAATGACTCTAGCTGTGGTTAATGAGAAGAACACACATACAATGACACTGGTGGATCCATAGGTGGATTGTGAAAAGAACACACATGAAATGAATCTGGTTGTTGTTAGTAAAAAGAACGCACATGCAATGACACTAGTGGATCCACGTGTGGTCTCTGAAGAGAACACACATTTCAATGACACTAGTGGATCAATATGTGGTATGTGAAAAGAATAGCCATGAAATGACTCCAGTTGTTGTTAGTAAAAAGAACACACATGCAATGATACTGGTGGATCCATGTGTGGTCTCTGAACAGAACACACATGCAATGACTCTGGTGGATCCATATGTGCTATGTGAAAAGAACACACATGCAATGACTCCAATTGTTGTTAGTTGTGGCATCCCGCTAAAACCACTACTAGAAAATCGCGGTGTTTTTGTGTTGCGCATCATCATGACTGCAGGCTCATGTCATCATGCCACCTTGCATTTGAGCATCGTCATGTCATCTTGCATTTGTTTGCATAAAACTATTTTCGAAAAGTCTAGTTTTGGTTTCCTAAATACCCCGTCTTTATTTCAAATCAGAACTCTGGTCTTTTCTGGGTCTTTTATTTGTCTAAAAAGTATTTACAAAAGTCTTAAAATTAAAAGAAATAAAATAAATATTTAATCAGGGGAGGCCGCCGCCAGCCAGGCCCAAAAGCCCAGCTAGCAGCAGCCTACCACCCCGTACCAAAACCCTAGCCGCCTAATCCCTCCTCCCTCCTTTTCCCTCCCAGCCGCCGCCACCCTGGCACCAGCCACCTCACCCCGGCCACTCACTGTGCGCCACCTCAGCCTCCTGGCCCTACTCCCCTCCACCTACCACCCGGACACACACACACACACACAACGCACGCGCCCAACCCACAGCCCCTGGAACCGAACCCCATGCCCCGTGTCTCCACCAACAGCACCACTCCCGTGCTGGCCCCACACCTTGCCGCATGCGGTCTCGAGGCCGACCCCCACCTGCCACGCACCACCTCGGGATCCCCCGCTCCCCACCTGCCCCAATCCCACGCCTCCTGGCCCCGCTCTTCACCGACCGCACCCACCCCGTCGTGATCCCCTCCCTGCCTCGCCTCCCTCTGCCCGATCCCCACCAACCACCTCGCTCCCCGCTCCTACTCGCCTCTCTCCGGCCCCGGCCACGAGCGCGTTCTCTCCTCCGTCCTGGCCCCGCTCGAGCTCCTCTCCGACGTGTCCTCGCAGCACCCCGCATGCCTTTCCTCGACCGGCAAGCTCCACGCCGCTGGGTTCCTCACTGGCCGTCGCCTTGCCTGCCTCTGTGACCCCATCTCCCGAGCGTCGCCACCGGCCGTTCGTCACCGACCTCGTCCCTGCTGCGGTTCTCCTCCCCGTCTCCCTCTTCCTCTGGCCGATGGAGAGCCCCACCGACAGCTAGCCCTCCTCCTTCCTCTCCTCCTGAGCAAGTTCGAGCCCGTGCCCCGCCGATCTCCGTCGCCTCCGCCCCCAGGTCACCTATTTGCGCTTTTACCGTGTCCGGCCATCTGCCGCGTGTCGACCTCCACGCGCCTAGACGCATCCTCGTCGTCCTCCCCGAGTCCCTCGCCCCGTCACCACGTCTGCACCAGCAGGCCGCGGCCCTGCCTCCTCGTTGCCCCGGGTCCTGTCGCCGCCTTAGGCCATGCAGCAGCCGCTAGCCAGCGGCCTCGTCCACGTCCCCTGCGCACCTGCCTCGTCCCGCGATCCTGACCTCTTTTGGCCCTATGCATCGCGCCGTAGTCTGTAGGTGCGTATCCAGGAAGGACGTGCCCGTGTATCCTTTTACAAGTGTGACCGTGAGGTGGTGTTTTGGGTGTAGTGGCTCTCTGATGATGTATGTGGTGGGGTGAAGTGAAGATGACCTTGTTGTGCTGCCACGAATCAAGACCTTCCTGCGGACGAGAACGATATGTTGGACAAGGGCGTTAGTGACATTGACAAGATCTTCCGAAGACCCGGGCACCGGTGCAAGGTCGTTGACATCGCTCGAGGCCGAAACCCCAAGTTCGAAACCGAAGAGGGAACGGACACCAAGATCTACCTCTTGGACCCGAAGACGCCGACACCTCGGACGCCAAGATCTACCTCTTGGACCTGAAGACCGTGATGATGTTGAACCAAGATCGCCATCGTCAATGAAACTGGTACACCAAGACCTTCGTACATGGATGGCCACCGACAAGACCGGCTCAACGCCGATGGGTTCGAGGGATGTACAAGGTGCCACTATATGACCCCGTCACGCCAAGATCTCCGTCTCGAAATGACAAGGCCTCCTCGTTGGCAAGCGACCCGAGTCCGACACCGACAATCGAAGCCCGGAACCGACAAGTTCGCCACCCGGACACCATGCGACAAGATCTACTTCACGTATCCAAAGACCCCCGGTACCCGATCCACTCAAGTTAGCCATCAATGGCAAGATCGACTGCTTGGAACCCAAGTTCTCCGTCATGACACACCAAGTTCTCCATATTGTATCCGAACCTCGTCGTCCCTGTCAAACCCTATCGAACCCCGAACCCCTGGAACCAAGATCTTCCAAACCCAGATGTGTGACCCTAAGCCTCTATTTTTTATAATATGACATATACCTGTCGCATCATTAAATCATCATGCTTGCATACATGTCATCTGGTGGGTTGGGTTAAATAGTCGATTCATCTAAATTTAATATGGAGTCTATATGCGGGCTATTCTAGTCTTATTCCGGACTCCATTTAAATTTGTGTAGTGAACCGATGCCATGCTTCACATTGTTGATTCAACATTTAAAATGCGGGGTATCTAAAAAACTTGAACCTATTAATTAATTGTCGGGACCCCGGTTCTGCTTAATATTGCCTAAATGCACCGCATCTTTGCCATGCCATGCATCATATCACAAACATGCCGATTCTTCTGTCGTAGTATTAAATATTGCATCCGGTGTTTCTTCCAGTGTTTGCTTCTTCCCGGATTAGGCTAATGAGTTGATGCGAGTACCGACAAGTTCTCCGGATATGATCCGTCGGCAGTGTTTTCCCAGGCGAGCATCTCTCCCCCTTCTACCTATTTTGCATTTATAGTCTTTATTTCCTCCTGTTGATCTATTGCTATCCGTGTCACGATGCTTTAGTTTCCGTACACCAGTTACACCCTGTGCATCCTCTATATTGCCTTGGACACCTCCTATTACCTGTGTTTGGTAGATAGCTGGCCTTGCGAGTCGTAGTTGCTTGCTCAGGTGCGATCTCGTGTTGTCGAGTACCACAGTTGTTGGAATGCTGGCTGATGTTTGCGGTGGAGTTGATCATGACTTTAAACACAACTATTAAATTGCTAGATATAACTAATGCAGAGGCATCGGTGGGAAATAGATGTTATTTGGTTCTTCCACGCTCACTTGTGTCCCGTAGGACCCCGAGTACTTGATACCTGTTCCGAGACTTTTCCCACTATCCACATCCGGGAGGCCTTATGGACCCCCCTGAGCCAGAGATTGATTCATTTCTATTTCTTGGGGACACAAACTAGTTTGGGGTTTTATTTACTATCCTATACTTATGCCATGTTTACTGCTTTATTTAAGATTGTGCGTGGAGCGCCTGTACTGTTTTGGATGCAGAGTGTTTTCGTGGTATCGACAAGCCCAGTCACACTTTCGGGTTCCCAGTCGTTTACAGCCATGGACGCAAACCCTGGGTCCGTTCCGGAGCCGGCCAACTTCGTTGCAGGTAGCTTAGTGGGGTGGCCCCCTGAAATATTTTATGAATTCTGTGATCGCTTTGTCGTGAAAGCCTCGTTGGGTTTTGAGTTGGTTTTTCCGAGGTTGATCGAGTGTGTGTTGCTATTTTTGCACCCCTATAGGGTAAAACTTCCTGAAAGCCGTGTCCGCGGTTATGGACGACTTGGAGTACAGTATCTCGATTATAGACAAGCATAACTAAAGTAGGACTATAAATTTGACTTAATATATGACTAGTAATCAGATTCAACTGTAATGGAGTGAATAATAAAAATGCCAACAACTGGTGAATCTGTGGTGATCCGTGTCATACTATACCTGCCTAGTAAGTATTGCAACTCCAATGGAATGTGATAAAAGTGCCAACAACTGTTGGGTTTTGGGATTCCTCAGGACAATTATATCTGACTAGTAAATGTTCCAACTATAACGGAAAGGTGATTAAAACGGCCCACTACTTATGCTTCAGGATGACTCACGCTATCTGTATCTGATTAGTAAGTGTTGCAACTATAACGGAATGAGTAAAATTGCCAACTGTGTGAGTTCCTTGGTCTGACTTCCTCACTTGATCTCGAGGGGGAAATACCAGGCAGGGTATGTTTGGTGTTAGTATCAGGTTGGATCCGAATAGGTCTTTCTCATCCCTCTCTAATAGCCGCCAGTTTTACTGAGTCTCTATAGGTTGTTTAATGCTGCTGCGCTGCCGCTTCAGTCCACCATACCATGTAGGCGAGAGCCGCCGAATTCTAGCCTCGCCATGTACTGGCCTTAGTACTGACGCTCCTCTTTTTCCTTTGCCCTTTGTCGGCACCCCTTTTGTTTTAGCAGGTTTGAGATCGACGTCGTTAGCAGGGTTACCCTTCCGGCTTGGCCTGGGCAGGGTTATGGATGCCATTGGTTATTCTTCCGGGCTCTTAGCCCCAATTGCATCTTGTCCGTACTCGGACGCTGTAGCAATTTCAAGGTGATTTGGATCTTTGTATTCTTGACTCTTGGAGTCGTGCTGTATATATATATTTGTTCTGTGGGTCCCATCGAGGACTGTTGTGTAATAGTATTACTTTGTTTTCCACCCGCACGAAAGTGCCTGGTGGGTGTCCTTGAATCGTTTCTATGCGGGTTTGTTGGAAAGGGCTAAAACTTGCATAGGGCCGATTCGAGGGTGATACATTAGTAAAAAGAACACACATGCAATGGCACTGGTGGATCCATGTGTGGTCTCTGAAGATAACACACATGTAATGACTCTAGCTGTGGTTAATGACAAGAACACATATTTCAATGACACTTGTGGATCCATATGTGGTATGTGAAAAGAATAGTCATGAAATGACTTCAGTTGTTGTTAGTAAAAAGAACACACATGCAATGACACTGGTGGATCCATGTGTGGTCTTTGAAGAGAACACACATGCAATGACACTGGTGGATCCATATGTGGTATGTGAAAAGAACACACATGAAATGACTCCAGTTGTTGTTAGTAAAAAGAACACACATGCAATGACACTGGTGGATCCATGTGTGGTCTCTGAAGAGAACACACATTTCAATGACACTGGTGGATCCATATGTGGTATGTGAAAAGAACACACATGCAATGACTCCAGTTGTTGTTAGTAAAAAGAACACACATGCAATGACACTGGTGGATCCATGTGTGGTCTCTAAAGAGAACACACATGCGATGACTCTAGCTGTGGTTAATAAGAAGAACACAGATTTCAATGACACATGTGGATATATATGTGGTATGTGAAAAGAACACACATGAAATGACTCCAGTTGTTGTTATTAAAAAGATCACGCATGCAATGACACTGGTGGATCCATGTGTGGTCTCTAAAGATAACACACATTTCAATGACACTGGTGGATCCATATGTGGTATGTGAGAATAACACACATGCAATGACTCTAGTTGTTGTTAGTAAAAAGAGTGTTGGGTCCGCAGCATAGAAAACAAAAAAATTTCTATGATGAGAACTTCACGCCAATATCTATCTACTAGGTACAGAGCAACGGGTGGACATACATCGAACGTGAACTTACCCTCGAAGACAACGAGTTTTGTTAACGAGTAGGAACTCGTGGTTGATGTAGTCGTACACTTGCCGATCTCAGGATCGTGAGGAAGTCCGAGCGCCGCAACTCAGCAGCGCATCCGTACTCGCACAAACATTCAAGCCACCGGACAACCTCCACCTCCACGCTCCAGCAATCCAGCGGAAACAACAACTCCTTCCAGACGAAGTTCCACCTGGAACATGTATCTCTCTAATCCGATACCATGTGGGAATAATTCTAGAGGGGGAGAGAGAGATCCTTCACAAGGAGGTGTGAGGATGAAGGAGGGAATGGGTGGCATTTTATAGGAGGAGGGGGGTGCCCCCTCTCTCCATGGCCGGCGCATGGGGGGGTGACCCCTAACCTCCCCCATTCATGTGGTGGTAACCCCTCCACATTAAAATGCCTCTTCACATTCCCTTTTAAAGTCTCCACTTTAAATGCATTAAATTTATCCAAATTTAGTGCTCTCTCATTTAATAAAACTCTTTTATTAAATTTATTCAGAATTTTGTTAATTACTTTAATTAACAAACATTCACATATAGCCCCTTGCAATATTTCAATATCACATGCAGAACCTCTTTCTGCAATTTCACCCAAAACAATTTTCGGTTTCTATTGAAACAATTCCTGCACTTTGCAATTCTTTCGACTGAAACATATGTGCTCCAAAATGGTGTCCGGTAACTCTTACGTGTGCCACCCTACGGTTCGCGAATAATGCAGACATGATCGAGACCCTTCTCCGATCAATAATCAGAAGCGGGACCTAGAGATCCGTTCTGACTGCTACACATTCAACGATGACTTCTGTGATCGTGAGAACCTTTAACGCTTATAACTAAATCCCTTTGTCTCTCGATATATTACATGTACGAGATTCGATCATCGGTATCTCCATACCTAGTTTGATCTTGTTACCGACATGCACTCTTTTCTCGTTCCCGTGATATAACATTCTAGTGATCACATCACTTGCTTGCAAGCTATCTTAATGTTATATCACCGAGAGGGCCCAGAGTATATCTATCCGTCATCGGGATTGACAAAATCCACTCTTTATCCATGATCCTCAACATAACACCTTCGTAGTACTGAACCCATTTTTATAGTCACCCTGTTACGGTGTGACGTTTGATGTTATCGAGATACTCTTCTGGTGTTAGCAATTAACATGATCTCATCGTCTAAGGATAAAGATTACTTCATATGATGTTATAGCAATATAAACATAATGACTTGATCGTAATGCTATACTTCGGATGAATGTTCATCACATCATTCCACCAATGGTGTGACATTGTTATTAACAACATCCAATGTCCATGATCAGGAAACCTTAATCATCTTGTTAATCAACAAGCTAGTCTACAAGAGAGGCATAACTAGGAACCCTTTTTGTTTATTAAACACACATGTATTGATGTTTCAGATAAATACAATTCTAGCATGTAAAATAAACATCTATCATATATAAGGAATACATAATAACAACTTTATTATTGCCTCTTAGGGCATATTTCCTTCAAATAGTACACATGCAATGACACTGGTGGATCCATGTGTGGTCTTTGAAGAGAACACACATGCAATAACACTGGTGGATCCATATGTGATATGTGAAAAGAACACACATGAAATGACTCCAGTTGTTGTTAGTAAAAAGAACACAGATGCAATGACACTGGTGGATCCATGTGTGGTCTCTGAAGAGAACACACATGCAATAACTCTAGCTGTGGTTAATAAGAAGAACACGGATTTCAATGACACAGGTGGATCCATATGTGGTATGTGAAAAGAACACACATGAAATGACTCTAGTTGTTCTTAGTAAAAAGAGCACACATGCAATGACACTTGTGGATCCATGTGTGGTCTCTGAAGAGAACACACATTTCAATGACACTGGTGGGTCCATATGTGGTCTGTGAAAAGAACACACATACAATGACTCCAGTTGTTGTTAGTAAAAAGAACACACATGCAATGATACTGGAGGATCCATGTGTGGTCTCTTAAGAGAACACACATGCAATGACTCTAGCTGTGGTTAATGAGAAGAACACACATTTCAATGACACTAGTGGATCATATGTGGTATATGAAATAAACACACATGCAATGACTCTAGTTGTTGTTAGTAAAAAGAACACACATGCAATGACAATGGTGGATCCATGTGTGGTCTCTGAAGAGAACACACATTTCAATGACACTGGTGGATCCATATGTGGTATGTGAAAAGAATAGTCATGAATGACTCCAGTTGTTGTTAGTAAAAAGAACACACATGCAATGACACTGGTGGATCCAGGTGTGGTCTCTGAAGAGAACACACATGCAATCACTCTGGTGGATCCATATGTGCTATCTGAAAAGAACACACATGCAATGACTCCAGTTGTTGTTAGTAAAAAGAACACACATGCAATGACACTGGTGGATCCATGTGTGGTCTCTGAAGATAACGCACATGCAATGACTCTAGCTATGGTTAATGAGAATAACACATATTTCAATGACACTAGTGGATCCATATGTGGTATGTGAAAAGAATAGTCATGAAATGACTCCAGTTGTTGATAGTAAAAAGAACACACATGCAATGACACTGGTGGATCCATATGTCGTATCTGAAGAGAACACACATGCAATGACTCTAGCTGTGGTTAATAAGAAGAACACAGATTTCAATGACACAGGTAGATCCATATGTGGTATGTGAAAAGAACACACATGAAATGACTCTAGTTGTTGTTAGTAAAAAGAGCATACATGCAATGACACTGGTGGATCCATGTGTGGTCTCTGAAGAGAACAAACATTTCAATGACACTGGTGGATCCATATATGCTATGTGAAAAGAACACACATGCAATGAATCCAGTTGTTATTAGTAAAAGGAACACACATGCAATGATACTGGTGGATCCATGTGTGGTCTCTTAAAAGAACACACATGCAATGACTCTAGCTGTGGTTAATAAGAAGAACACGGATTTCAATGACACAGGTGGATCCATATGTGGTATCTGAAAAGAACACACATGCAATAACTCTAGTTGTTGTTAGTAAAAAGAACACACATGCAATGACACTGGTGGATCCATGTCTGGTCTCTGAGGAGAACACACATTTCAATGACACTGGTGGATCCATATGTTGTATGTGAAAGGAATAGTCATGAAATGACTCCAGTTGTTGTCAGTAAAAAGAACACACATGCAATGACACTGGTGGATCGGTGTGGTCTCAAGAGAACACACATGCAATGACTCCTGGTGGATCCATACGCTATCAAAAGAACACACATGCAATGACTCAGGTTGTTGTTAGTAAAAAGAACACACATGCAATGACACTGGTGGATCCATGTGGTCTCTGAAGATAACGCACATGCAATGACTCTAGCCGTGGTTAATGAGAATAACACATATTTCAATGACACTAGTGGATCCATATGTGGTATGTGAATAGAATAGTCAGGAAATGACTCCAGTTGTTGATAGTGAAAAGAACACACATGCAATGACACTGGTGGATCCATATGTGGTATCTGAAGAGAACACACATGCAATGACTCTAGCTGTGTTTAATAAGAAGAACACAGATTTCAATGACACAGGTAGATCCATATGTGGTATGTGAAAAGAAGACACATGAAATGACTCTAGTTGTTGTTTGTAAAGAGAGCACACTTGCAATGACACTGGTGGATCCATGTGTGGTCTCTGAAGAGAACAAACATTTCAATGACACTGGTGGATCCATATATGGTATGTGAAAAGAACACACATGCAATGAATCCAGTTGTTGTTAGTAAAAAGAACACACATGCAATGATACTGGTGGATCCATGTGTGGTCTCTGAAGAGAACACACATGCAATGACTCTAGCTGTGGTTAATAAGAAGAACACGGATTTCAATGACACAGGTGGATCCAGATGTGGTATGTGAAAAGAACACACATGAAATGACTCTAGTTGTTGTTAGTAAAAGGAACACACATGCAATGACACTGGTGGATCCATGTCGGTCTCGAGGAGAACACACATTTCAATGATCTTGGTGGATCCATATGTTGTATGTGAAAGGAATAGTCATGAAATGACTCTAGTTGTTGTCAGTAAAAAGAACACACATGCAATGACACTGGTGGATCCAGGTGTGGTCTCTGAAGAGAACACACATGCAATGACTCTGGTAGATCCATACGTGCTATCTGAAAAGAACACACATGCAATGACTCCAGTTGTTGTTAGTAAAAAGAACACACATGCAATGACCTTTGGTGGATCCTTGTGTGGTCTCTGAAGATAACGCACATGCAATGACTCTAGCTGTGGTTAATGAGAATAACACATATTTCAATGACACTAGTGGATCCATATGTGGTATGTGAAAAGAATAGTCATGAAATGACTCCAGTTGTTGATAGTAAAAAGAACACACATGCAATGACACTGGTGGATCCATATGTGGTATCTGAAGAGAACACACATGCAATGACTCTAGCTGTGGTTAATAAGAAGAACACAGATTTCAATGACACAGGTAGATCCATATGTGGTATGTGAAAAGAAGACACATGAAATGACTCTAGTTGTTGTTTGTAAAAAGAGCACACATGCAATGACACTGGTGGATCCATGTGTGGTCTCTGAAGAGAACACACATTACAATGACACTGGTTGATCCATATTTGCTATGTGAAAAGAACACACATGCAATGAATCCAGTTGTTGTTAGTAAAAAGAACACACATGCAATGATACTGGTGGATCCATGTGTGGTCTCTGAAGAGAACACACATGCAATGACTCTAGCTGTGGTTAATAAGAAGAACACGGATTTCAATGACACAGGTGGATCCATATGTGGTATGTGAAAAGAACACACATGAAATGACTCTAGTTGTTGTTAGTAAAAGTAACACACATGCAATGACACTGGTGGATCCATGTCTGGTCTCTGAGGAGAACACACATTTCAATGATACTGGTGGATCCATATGTTGTATGTGAAAAGAATAGTCATGAAATGACTCCTGTTGTTGTCGATAAAAGAACACACATGCAATGACACTGGTGGATCCAGGTGTGGTCTCTGAAGAGAACACACATGCAATGACTCTGGTAGATCCATACGTGCTATCTGAAAAGAACACACATGCAATGACTCCAGTTGTTGTTAGTAAAAGGAACACACATGCAATGATACTGGTGGATCCATGTGTGGTCTCTTAAAAGAACACACATGCAATGACTCTAGCTGTGGTTAATAAGAAGAACACGGATTTCAATGACACTGGTGGATCCATATGTGGTATCTGAATAGAACACACATGCAATAACTCTAGTTGTTGTTAGTAAAAAGAACACACATGCAATGACACTGGTGGATCCATATCTGGTCTCTGAGGAGAACACACATTTCAATGACACTGGTGGATCCATATGTTGTATGTGAAAGGAATAGTCATGAAATGACTCCAGTTGTTGTCAGTAAAAAGAACACACATGCAATGACACTGGTGGATCCAGGTGTGGTCTCTGAAGAGAACACACATGCAATGACTCTGGTGGATCCATACGTGCTATCTGAAAAGAACACACATGCAATGACTCCAGTTGTTGTTAGTAAAAAGAACACACATGCAATGACACTGGTGGATCCATGTGTGGTCTCTGAAGATAACGCACATGCAATGACTCTAGCCGTGGTTAATGAGAATAACACATATTTCAATGACACTAGTGGATCCATATGTGGTATGTGAATAGAATAGTCAGGAAATGACTCCAGTTGTTGATAGTAAAAAGAACACACATGCAATGACACTGGTGGATCCATATGTGGTATCTGAAGAGAACACACATGCAATGACTCTAGCTGTGGTTAATAAGAAGAACACAGATTTCAATGACACAGGTAGATCCATATGTGGTATGTGAAAAGAAGACACATGAAATGACTCTAGTTGTTGTTTGTAAAGAGAGCACACTTGCAATGACACTGGTGGATCCATGTGTGGTCTCTGAAGAGAACAAACATTTCAATGACACTGGTGGATCCATATATGGTATGTGAAAAGAACACACATGCAATGAATCCAGTTGTTGTTAGTAAAAAGAACACACATGCAATGATACTGGTGGATCCATGTGTGGTCTCTGAAGAGAACACACATGCAATGACTCTAGCTGTGGTTAATAAGAAGAACACGGATTTCAATGACACAGGTGGATCCAGATGTGGTATGTGAAAAGAACACACATGAAATGACTCTAGTTGTTGTTAGTAAAAGGAACACACATGCAATGACACTGGTGGATCCATGTCTGGTCTCTGAGGAGAACACACATTTCAATGATACTGGTGGATCCATATGTTGTATGTGAAAAGAATAGTCATGAAATGACTCCTGTTGTTGTCAGTAAAAGAACACACATGCAATGACACGGTGGATCCAGGTGTGGTCTCTGAAGAGAACACACATGCAATGACTCTGGTAGATCCATACGTGCTATCTGAAAAGAACACACATGCAATGACTCCAGTTGTTGTTAGTAAAAAGAACACACATGCAATGACACTGGTGGATCCTTGTGTGGTCTCTGAAGATAACGCACATGCAATGACTCTAGCTGTGGTTAATGAGAATAACACATATTTCAATGACACTAGTGGATCCATATGTGGTATGTGAAAAGAATAGTCATGAAATGACTCCAGTTGTTGATAGTAAAAAGAACACACATGCAATGACACTGGTGGATCCATATGTGGTATCTGAAGAGAACACACATGCAATGACTCTAGCTGTGGTTAATAAGAAGAACACAGATTTCAATGACACAGGTAGATCCATATGTGGTATGTGAAAAGAAGACACATGAAATGACTCTAGTTGTTGTTTGTAAAAAGAGCACACATGCAATGACACTGGTGGATCCATGTGTGGTCTCTGAAGAGAACAAACATTTCAATGACACTGGTGGATCCATATATGGTATGTGAAAAGAACACACATGCAATGAATCCAGTTGTTGTTAGTAAAAAGAACACACATGCAATGATACTGGTGGATCCATGTGTGGTCTCTGAAGAGAACACACATGCAATGACTCTAGCTGTGGTTAATAAGAAGAACACGGATTTCAATGACACAGGTGGATCCATATGTGGTATGTGAAAAGAACACACATGAAATGACTCTAGTTGTTGTTAGTAAAAGTAACACACATGCAATGACACTGGTGGATCCATGTCTGGTCTCTGAGGAGAACACACATTTCAATGATACTGGTGGATCCATATGTTGTATGTGAAAAGAATAGTCATGAAATGACTCCTGTTGTCGATAAAAAGAACACACATGCAATGACATTTGGTGGATCCAGTGTGGTCTCTGAAGAGAACACACATGCAATGACTCGTAGATCCATACGTATATCTGAAAAGAACACACATGCAATGACTCAGGTTATTGTTAGTAAAAGGAACACACATGCAATGATCTTGGTGGATCCATGTGGTCTCTTAAAAGAACACACATGCAATGACTCTAGCTGTGGTTAATAAGAAGAACACGGATTTCAATGACACAGGTGGATCCATATGTGGTATCTGAAAAGAACACACATGCAATAACTCTAGTTGTTGTTAGTAAAAAGAACACACATGCAATGACACTGGTGGATCCATATCTGGTCTCTGAGGAGAACACACATTTCAATGACACTGGTGGATCCATATGTTGTATGTGAAAGGAATAGTCATGAAATGACTCTAGTTGTTGTCAGTAAAAAGAACACACATGCAATGACACTGGTGGATCCAGGTGTGGTCTCTGAAGAGAACACACATGCAATGACTCTGGTGGATCCATACGTGCTATCTGAAAAGAACACACATGCAATGACTCCAGTTGTTGTTAGTAAAAAGAACACACATGCAATGACACTGGTGGATCCATGTGTGGTCTCTGAAGATAACGCACATGCAATGACTCTAGCCGTAGTTAATGAGAATAACACATATTTCAATGACACTAGTGGATCCATATGTGGTATGTGAATAGAATAGTCAGGAAATGACTCCAGTTGTTGATAGTAAAAAGAACACACATGCAATGACACTGGTGGATCCATATGTGGTATCAAGAGAACACACATGCAATGACTCTAGCTGTGGTTAATAAGAAGAACACTGATTTCAATGACATGTAGATCCATATGTGGTATGTGAAAAGAAGACACATGAAATGACTCTAGTTGTTGTTTGTAAAGAGAGCACACTTGCAATGACACTGGTGGATCCATGTGTGGTCTCTGAAGAGAACAAACATTTCAATGACACTGGTGGATCCATATATGGTATGTGAAAAGAACACACATGCAATGAATCCAGTTGTTGTTAGTAAAAAGAACACACATGCAATGATATCAGGTGGATCCATGTGTGGTCTCAAGAGAACACACATGCAATGACTCTAGCTGTGGTTAATAAGAAGAACACGGATTTCAATGACATGTGGATCCATGTGGTATGTGAAAAGAACACACATGAAATGACTCTAGTTGTTGTTAGTAAAAGGAACACACATGCAATGACACTGGTGGATCCATGTCTGGTCTCTGAGGAGAACACACATTTCAATGATACTGGTGGATCCATATGTTGTATGTGAAAAGAATAGTCATGAAATGACTCCTGTTGTTGTCAGTAAAAAGAACACACATGCAATGACACTGGTGGATCCAGGTGTGGTCTCTGAAGAGAACACACATGCAATGACTCTGGTAGATCCATACGTGCTATCTGAAAAGAACACACATGCAATGACACTGGTGGATCCAGGTGTGGTCTCTGAAGAGAACACACATGCAATGACTCTGGTGGATCCATACGTGCTATCTGAAAAGAACACACATGCAATGACTCCAGTTGTTGTTAGTAAAAAGAACACACATGCAATGACACTGGTGGATCCATGTGTGGTCTCTGAAGATAACGCACATGCAATGACTCTAGCCGTAGTTAATGAGAATAACACATATTTCAATGACACTAGTGGATCCATATGTGGTATGTGAATAGAATAGTCAGGAAATGACTCCAGTTGTTGATAGTAAAAAGAACACACATGCAATGACACTGGTGGATCCATATGTGGTATCTGAAGAGAACACACATGCAATGACTCTAGCTGTGGTTAATAAGAAGAACACAGATTTCAATGACACAGGTAGATCCATATGTGGTATGTGAAAAGAAGACACATGAAATGACTCTAGTTGTTGTTTGTAAAGAGAGCACACTTGCAATGACACTGGTGGATCCATGTGTGGTCTCTGAAGAGAACAAACATTTCAATGACACTGGTGGATCCATATATGGTATGTGAAAAGAACACACATGCAATGAATCCAGTTGTTGTTAGTAAAAAGAACACACATGCAATGATACTGGTGGATCCATGTGTGGTCTCTGAAGAGAACACACATGCAATGACTCTAGCTGTGGTTAATAAGAAGAACACGGATTTCAATGACACAGGTGGATCCAGATGTGGTATGTGAAAAGAACACACATGAAATGACTCTAGTTGTTGTTAGTAAAAGGAACACACATGCAATGACACTG
This sequence comes from Avena insularis, assembly GCA_023614405.1. Classification (NCBI taxonomy): domain Eukaryota; kingdom Viridiplantae; phylum Streptophyta; class Magnoliopsida; order Poales; family Poaceae; genus Avena; species Avena insularis. The sequence goes on from CM042696.1 coordinate 334,385,969, forward strand.
GTGGATCCATGTCTGGTCTCTGAGGAGAACACACATTTCAATGATACTGGTGGATCCATATGTTGTATGTGAAAAGAATAGTCATGAAATGACTCCTGTTGTTGTCAGTAAAAAGAACACACATGCAATGACACTGGTGGATCCAGGTGTGGTCTCTGAAGAGAACACACATGCAATGACTCTGGTAGATCCATACGTGCTATCTGAAAAGAACACACATGCAATGACTCCAATTGTTGTTAGTAAAAAGAACACACATGCATTGACTTTGGTGTATCCTTGTGTGGTCTCTGAAGATAACGCACATGCAATGACTCTAGCTGTGGTTAATGAGAATAACACATATTTCAATGACACTAGTGGATCCATATGTGGTATGTGAAAAGAATAGTCATGAAATGACTCCAGTTGTTGATAGTAAAAAGAACACACATGCAATGACACTGGTGGATCCATATGTGGTATCTGAAGAGAACACACATGCAATGACTCTAGCTGTGGTTAATAAGAAGAACACAGATTTCAATGACACAGGTAGATCCATATGTGGTATGTGAAAAGAAGACACATGAAATGACTCTAGTTGTTGTTTGTAAAAAGAGCACACATGCAATGACACTGGTGGATCCATGTGTGGTCTCTGAAGAGAACAAACATTTCAATGACACTGGTGGATCCATATATGGTATGTGAAAAGAACACACATGCAATGAATCCAGTTGTTGTTAGTAAAAAGAACACACATGCAATGATACTGGTGGATCCATGTGTGGTCTCTGAAGAGAACACACATGCAATGACTCTAGCTGTGGTTAATAAGAAGAACACGGATTTCAATGACACAGGTGGATCCATATGTGGTATGTGAAAAGAACACACATGAAATGACTCTAGTTGTTGTTAGTAAAAGTAACACACATGCAATGACACTGGTGGATCCATGTCTGGTCTCTGAGGAGAACACACATTTCAATGATAATGGTGGATCCATATGTTGTATGTGAAAAGAATAGTCATGAAATGACTCCTGTTGTTGTCAGTAAAAAGAACACACATGCAATGACACTGGTGGATCTGTGTGGTCTCCAAGAGACCACACATGCAATGACTCTGGTAGATCCATACGTGCTATCTGAAAAGAACACACATGCAATGACTCCAGTTGTTGTTAGTAAAAGGAACACACATGCAATGATACTGGTGGATCCATGTGTGGTCTCTTAAAAGAACACACATGCAATGACTCTAGCTGTGGTTAATAAGAAGAACACGGATTTCAATGACACAGGTGGATCCATATGTGGTATCTGAAAAGAACACACATGCAATAACTCTAGTTGTTGTTAGTAAAAAGAACACACATGCAATGACACTGGTGGATCCATATCTGGTCTCTGAGGAGAACACACATTTCAATGACACTGGTGGATCCATATGTTGTATGTGAAAGGAATAGTCATGAAATGACTCTAGTTGTTGTCAGTAAAAAGAACACACATGCAATGACACTGGTGGATCCAGGTGTGGTCTCTGAAGAGAACACACATGCAATGACTCTGGTGGATCCATACGTGCTATCTGAAAAGAACACACATGCAATGACTCCAGTTGTTGTTAGTAAAAAGAACACACATGCAATGACACTGGTGGATCCATGTGTGGTCTCTGAAGATAACGCACATGCAATGACTCTAGCCGTAGTTAATGAGAATAACACATATTTCAATGACACTAGTGGATCCATATGTGGTATGTGAATAGAATAGTCAGGAAATGACTCCAGTTGTTGATAGTAAAAAGAACACACATGCAATGACACTGGTGGATCCATATGTGGTATCTGAAGAGAACACACATGCAATGACTCTAGCTGTGGTTAATAAGAAGAACACAGATTTCAATGACACAGGTAGATCCATATGTGGTATGTGAAAAGAAGACACATGAAATGACTCTAGTTGTTGTTTGTAAAGAGAGCACACTTGCAATGACACTGGTGGATCCATGTGTGGTCTCTGAAGAGAACAAACATTTCAATGACACTGGTGGATCCATATATGGTATGTGAAAAGAACACACATGCAATGAATCCAGTTGTTGTTAGTAAAAAGAACACACATGCAATGATACTGGTGGATCCATGTGTGGTCTCTGAAGAGAACACACATGCAATGACTCTAGCTGTGGTTAATAAGAAGAACACGGATTTCAATGACAGGTGGATCCAGATGTGGTATGTGAAAAGAACACACATGAAATGACTCTAGTTGTTGTTAGTAAAAGGAACACACATGCAATGACACTGGTGGATCCATGTCTGGTCTCTGAGGAGAACACACATTTCAATGATACTGGTGGATCCATATGTTGTATGTGAAAAGAATAGTCATGAAATGACTCCTGTTGTTGTCAGTAAAAAGAACACACATGCAATGACACTGGTGGATCCAGGTGTGGTCTCTGAAGAGAACACACATGCAATGACTCTGGTAGATCCATACGTGCTATCTGAAAAGAACACACATGCAATGACTCCAATTGTTGTTAGTAAAAAGAACACACATGCAATGACACTGGTGGATCCTTGTGTGGTCTCTGAAGATAACGCACATGCAATGACTCTAGCTGTGGTTAATGAGAATAACACATATTTCAATGACACTAGTGGATCCATATGTGGTATGTGAAAAGAATAGTCATGAAATGACTCCAGTTGTTGATAGTAAAAAGAACACACATGCAATGACACTGGTGGATCCATATGTGGTATCTGAAGAGAACACACATGCAATGACTCTAGCTGTGGTTAATAAGAAGAACACAGATTTCAATGACACAGGTAGATCCATATGTGGTATGTGAAAAGAAGACACATGAAATGACTCTAGTTGTTGTTTGTAAAAAGAGCACACATGCAATGACACTGGTGGATCCATGTGTGGTCTCTGAAGAGAACAAACATTTCAATGACACTGGTGGATCCATATATGGTATGTGAAAAGAACACACATGCAATGAATCCAGTTGTTGTTAGTAAAAAGAACACACATGCAATGATACTGGTGGATCCATGTGTGGTCTCTGAAGAGAACACATGCAATGACTCTAGCTGGTTAATAAGAAGAACACGGATTTCAATGACATGTGGATCCATATGTGGTATGTGAAAAGAACACACATGAAATGACTCTAGTTGTTGTTAGTAAAAGGAACACACATGCAATGACACTGGTGGATCCATGTCTGGTCTCTGAGGAGAACACACATTTCAATGATACTGGTGGATCCATATGTTGTATGTGAAAAGAATAGTCATGAAATGACTCCTGTTGTTGTCAGTAAAAAGAACACACATGCAATGACACTGGTGGATCCAGGTGTGGTCTCTGAAGAGAACACACATGCAATGACTCTGGTAGATCCATACGTGCTATCTGAAAAGAACACACATGCAATGACTCCAGTTGTTGTTAGTAAAAAGAACACACATGCGATGACACTGGTGGATCCTTGTGTGGTCTCTGAAGATAACGCACATGCAATGACTCTAGCTGTGGTTAATGAGAATAACACATATTTCAATGACACTAGTGGATCCATATGTGGTATGTGAATAGAATAGTCATGAAATGATTCCAGTTGTTGATAGTAAAAAGAACACACATGCAATGACACTGGTGGATCCATATGTGGTATCTGAAGAGAACACACATGCAATGACTCTAGCTGTGGTTAATAAGAAGAACACAGATTTCAATGACACAGGTAGATCCATATGTGGTATGTGAAAAGAAGACACATGAAATGACTCTAGTTGTTGTTTGTAAAAAGAGCACACATGCAATGACACTGGCGGATCCATGTGTGGTCTCTGAAGAGAACAAACATTTCAATGACACTGGTGGATCCATATATGGTATGTGAAAAGAACACACATGAAATGACTCTAGTTATTGTTAGTAAAAAGAACACACATGCAATGACACTGGTGGATCCATGTCTGGTCTCTGAGGAGAACACACATTTCAATGACACTGGTGGATCCATATGTTGTATGTGAAAGGAATAGTCATGAAATGACTCCAGATGTTGGTAGTAAAAAGAACACACATGCAATGACAATGGTGGATCTAGGTGTGGTCTCTGAAGAGAACACACATGCAATCACTCTGGTGGATCCATATGTGCTATCTGAAAAGAACACACATGCAATGACTCCAGTTGTTGTTAGTAAAAAGAACACACATGCAATGACACTGGTGGATCCATGTGTGGTCTCTGAAGATAACGCACATGCAATGACTCTAGCTGTGGTTAATGAGAATAACACATATTTCAATGACACTAGTGGATCCATATGTGGTATGTGAAAAGAATAGTCATGAAATGACTCCAGTTGTTGATAGTAAAAAGAACACACATGCAATGACACTGGTGGATCCATATGTGGTATCTGAAGAGAACACACATGCAATGACTCTAGATGTGGTTAATAAGAAGAACACAGATTTCAATGACACAGGTAGATCCATATGTGGTATGTGAAAAGAAGACACATGAAATGACTCTAGTTGTTGTTTGTAAAAAGAGCACACATGCAATGACACTGGTGGATCCATGTGTGGTCTCTGAAGAGAACAAACATTTCAATGACACTGGTGGATCCATATATGGTATGTGAAAAGAACACACATGCAATGAATCCAGTTGTTGTTAGTAAAAAGAACACACATGCAATGATACTGGTGGATCCATGTGTGGTCTCTGAAGAGAACACACATGCATTGACTCTAGCTGTGGTTAATAAGAAAAACACGGATTTCAATGACACAGGTGGATCCATATGTGGTATGTGAAAAGAACACACATGAAATGACTCTAGTTGTTGTTAGTAAAAAGAACACACATGCAATGACACTGGTGGATCCATGTCTGGTCTCTAAGGAGAACACACATTTCAGTGACACTGGTGGATCCATATGTGGTATGTGAAAAGAACACACATGCAATGACTCCAGTTGTTGTTAGTAAAAAGAACACACATGCAATGATACAGGTGGATCCATGTGTGGTCTCTGAAGAGAACACACATGCAATGACTCTAGATGTGGTTAATGAGAAGAACACACATTTCAATGACACTAGTGGATCCATATGTGGTATGTGAAAATAACACACATGCAATGACTCTAGTTGTTGTTAGTAAAAAGAACACACATGCAATGACACTGGTGGATCCATGTGTTGTCTCTGAAGAGAACACACATTTCAATGACACTGGTGGATCCATGTGTGGTCTCTGAAGAGAACACACATTTCAATGACACTAGTGGATCCATATGTGGTATGTGAAAAGAATAGTCAAGAAATGACTCCAGTTGTTGTTAGTAAAAAGAACACACATGCAATGACACTGGTGGATCCAGGTGTGGTCTCTGAAGAGAACACACATGCAATCACTCCAGTTGTTGTTATTGAAAAGAACACACATGCAATGACACTGGTGGATCCATGTGTGTTCTCTGAAGATTCGCACATGCAATGACTCTAGGTGTGGTTAATAAGAATAACACATATTTCAATGACACTGGTGGATCCATATGTGGTATGTGAAAAGAATAGTCATGAAATGACTGCAGTTGTTGATAGTAAAAAGAACACACATGCAATGACACTGGTGGATCCATGTGTGGTATCTGAAGAGAACACACATGTAATGACTGTAGCTATGGTTAAGAAGAAGAACAAAGATTTCAATGACACAGGTACATCCATATGTGGTATGTGAAAAGAACACACAAGAAATGACTCTAGTTGTTGTTAGTAAAAAGAGAACACATGCAATGGTGGATCCATGTGTGGTCTCTAAAGAGAACAAACATTTCAATGACACTGGTGGATCCATATATGGTATGTGAAAAAAAACACATGCAATGAATCCAGATGTTGTTAGTAAAAAGAACACACATGCAATGATACTGCTGGATCCATGTGTGGTCTCTGAAGAGAACACACATGCAATGATACTGCTGGATCCATGTGTGGTCTCTGAAGAGAACACACATGCAATGATACTGCTGGATCCATGTGTGGTCTCTGAAGAGAACACACATGCAATGACTCTAGCTGTGGTTAATAAGAAGAACACGGATTTCAATGACATAGATGGATCCATATGTGGTATGTGAAAAGAACACACATGAAATGACTCTAGTTGTTTTTAGAAAAAAGAGCACACATGCAATGACACTGGTGGATCCATGTGTGTTCTCTGAAGAGAACACACATTTCAATGACACTAGTGGATCCGTATGTGGTATGTGAAAAGAACACACATGCAATGACTCCAGTTGTTGTTAGTAAAAAGAACACACATGCAATGATACTGGTGGATCCATGTGTGGTCTCTGAAGAGAACACACATGCAATGACTCTAGCTCTGGTTAATGATAAGAACACATATTTCAATGACACTAGTGGATCCATATGTGGTATGTGAAAAGAACACACATGCAATGACTCTAGTTGTTGTTAGTAAAAAGAACACACATGCAATGACACTGGTGGATCCATGTGTGGTCTCTGAAGAGAACACACATGGAATGACACTGGTGGATCCATATGTGGTATGTGAAAAGAACACACATGAAATGACTCCAGTTGTTGTTAGTAAAAAGAACACACATGCAATGACACTGGTGGATCCATGTGTGGTCTCTGAAGAGAACACACATGCAATGACTCTAGCTATGGTTAATGACAAGAACACACATTTCAATGACACTGGTGGATCCATATGTGGTATGTGAAAAGAACACACATGAAATGACTCCAGTTGTTGTTAGTAAAAAGAACACACATGCAATGACACTGGTGGATCCATGTGTGGTCTCTGAAGAGAACACACATGCAATGACTCTAGCTATGGTTAATGACAAGAACACACATTTCAATGACACTAGTGGATCCATATGTGGTATGTGAAAAGAATAGTCATGTAATGACTCAAGTTGGTCTCTGACGAGAACACACGTGTAATGACATTGCTGGATCCATATGTGGTATGTGAAAAGAACGCACATGCAATGACTCCAGTTGTTGTTAGTAAAAAGAACACACATGCAATGATACTAGTGGATCCATGTGTGGTCTCTGAAGAGAACACACATGCAATGACTCTAGCTGTGGTTAATGAGAAGAACATACATTTCAATGACACTAGTGGATCCATATGTGGTATGTGAAATAAACACACATGCAATGACTCTAGTTGTTGTTACTAAAAAGAACACACATGCAATGACACTGGTGGATCCATGTGTGGTCTCTGAAGAGAACACACATTTCAATGACACTGGTGGATCCATATGTGGTATGTGAAAAGAATAGTCATGAAATTACTCTAGTTGTTGGTAGTAAAAAGAAAACACATGCAATGACACTGGTGGATCTAGGTGTGGTCTTCGAAGAGAACACACATGCAATGACTCTGGTGGATCCTTATGTGGTATCTGAAAAAAAACACATGCAATGACTCCAGTTGTTGTTAGTAAAAAGAACACACATGCAATAACACTGGTGGATCCGTGTGTGGTCTCTGAAGATAACGCACAGGCAATGACCCTAGCTGTGGTTAATGAGAATAACACATATTTCAATGACACTGGTGGATCCATATGTGGTATGTGAAAAGAATAGTCATGAAATGACTCCAGTTGTTGATAGTAAAAAGAACACACATGCAATGACACTGGTGGATCCATGTGTGGTATCTGAAGAGAACACACATGCAATGACTCTAGCTGTGGTTAATAAGAAGAACACAGATTTCAATGACATAGGTAGATCCATATGTGGTATGTGAAAAGAACACACATGAAATGACTCTTGTTGTTGTTAGTAAAAAGAGCACACATGCAATGACACTGGTGGATCCATGTGTGGTCTCTGAAGAGAACAAACATTTCAAGGACATTGGTGGATCCATATATGGTATGTGAAAAGAACACACATGCAATGAATCTAGTTGTAGTTAGTAAAAAAACAGACATGCAATGATACTGGTGGATCCATGTGTGGTCTGTGAAGAGAACACACATGCGATGACTCTAGATGTGGTTATTGAGAAGAACACACATTTAAATGACACTAGTGGATCCATATGTGGTATGTGAAAAGAAAACACATGCAATAACTATAGTTGTTGTTAGTAAAAAGAACACACATGCAATGACACTGGTGGATCCATGTGTGGTCTCTGAAGAGAACACACATTTCACGGACACTGGTGGATCCATGTGTGGTCTCGTAAGAGAACACACATTTCAATGACACTGGTGAATCCATATGTGGTAAGTGAAAAGAATAGTCATGAAATGACTCCAGTTGTTGTTAGTAAAAAGAATACACATGCAATGACACTGGTGGATCCAGGTGTGGTCTCTAAAGAGAACACACATGCAATGACTCTGGTGGATCCATATGTGGTATCGAAAAAGAACACACATGCAATGACTCCAGTTGTTGTTATTAAAAAGAACACACATGCAATGACACTGGTGGATCCATGTGTGGTCTCTTAAGAGAACACACATGCAATGACTCTAGCTGTGGTTAGTGAGAAGAACACACATTTCAATGAAACTGGTGGATCCATATGTGGTATGTGAAAAGAATAGTCATGAAATGACTCAAGTTGTTGTTAGTAAAAAGAACACACATGCAATGACAATGGTGGATCCATGTGTGGTCTCTGAAGAGAACACACATGCACTGACACTGGTGGATCCATATGTGGTATGTGAAAAGAACACACATGCAATGAATCCAGTTGTAGTTAGTAAAAAGAACACACATGCAATGATACTGGTGGATCCATGTGTGGTCTCTGAAGATAACACACATGCAATGACTCTAGCTGTGGTTAATGAGAAGAACACACATTTCAATGACACTAGTGGATCCATATGTGGTATGTGAAAAGAACACACATGCAATGACTCTAGTTGTTGTTAGTAAAAAGAACACACATGCAATGACAATGGTGGATCCATGTGTGGTCTCTGAAGAGAACACACATTTCACCGACACTGGTGGATCCATGTGTGGTCTCTGAAGAGAACACACATGGAATGACACTGGTGGATCCATATGTGGTATGTGAAAAGAACACACATGAAATGACTCTAGTTGTTGTTAGTAAAAAGAACACACATGCAATGACACCGGTGGATCCATGTGTGGTCTCTGAAGAGAACACACATGCAATGACTCTAGCTATTGTTAATGACAAGAACACACATTTCAATGACACTGGTGGATCCATATGTGGTATGTGAAAAGAATAGTCATGTAATGACTCAAGTTGGTCTCTGACGAGAACACACGTGTAATGACATTGGTGGATCCATATGTGGTATGTGAAAAGAACGCACATGCAATGACTCCAGTTGTTGTTAGTAAAAAGAACACACATGCAATGATACTAGTGGATCCATGTGTGGTCTCTAAAGAGAACACACATGCAATGACTCTAGCTGTGGTTAATGAGAAGAACATACATTTCAATGACACTACTGGATCCATATGTGGTATGTGAAATAAACACACATGCAATGACTCTAGTTGTTGTTACTAAAAAGAACACACATGCAATGACACTGGTGGATCCATGTGTGGTCTCTGAAGAGAACACACATTTCAATGACACTGGTGGATCCATATGTGGTATGTGAAAAGAATAGTCATGAAATGACTCCAGTTGTTGGTAGTAAAAAGAAAACACATGCAATGACACTGGTGGATCGAGGTGTGGTCTTTGAAGAGAACACACATGCAATGACTCTGGTGGATCCTTATGTGGTATCTGAAAAAAAAAACACATGCAATGACTCCAGTTGTTGTTAGTAAAAAGAACACACATGCAATAACACTAGTGGATCCATGTGTGGTCTCTGAAGATAACGCACAGGCAATGACCCTAGCTGTGGTTAATGAGAATAACACATATTTCAATGACACTGGTGGATCCATATGTGGTATGTGAAAAGAATAGTCATGAAATGACTCTAGTTGTTGATAGTAAAAAGAACACACATGCTATGACATTGGTGGATCCATGTGTGGTATCTGAAGAGAATACACATGCAATGACTCTAGCTGTGGTTAATAAGAAGAACACAGATTTCAATGACATAGGTAGATCCATATGTGGTATGTGAAAAGAACACACATGAAATGACTCTTGTTGTTGTTAGTAAAAAGAGCGCACATGCAATGACACTGGTGGATCCATGTGTGGTCTCTGAAGAGAACAAACATTTCAAGGACACTGGTGGATCCATATATGGTATGTGAAAAGAACACACATGCAATGAATCCAATTGTAGTTAGTAAAAAGAACACACATGCAATGATACTGGTGGATCCATGTGTGGTCTCTGAAGAGAACACACATGCGATGACTCTAGATGTGGTTATTGAGAAGAACACACATTTCAATGACACTAGTGGATCCATATGTGGTATGTGAAAAGAACACACATGCAATGACTCTAGTTGTTGTTAGTAAAAAGAACACACATGCAATGACACTGGTGGATGCATGTGTGGTCTCTGAAGAGAACACACATTTCACGGACATCTGGATCCATGTGTGGTCTCGTAAGAGAACACACATTTCAATGACACTGGTGCATCCATATGTGGTAAGTGAAAAGAATAGTCATGAAATGACTCCAGTTGTTAGTAAAAAGAATACACATGCAATGACACTAGTGGATCCAGGTGTGGTCTCTAAAGAGAACACACATGCAATGACTCTGGTGGATCCATATGTGGTATCAAAAAAGAACACACATGCAATGACTCCAGTTGTTGTTATTAAAAAGAACACACATGCAATGACACTGGTGGATCCATGTGTGGTCTCTGAAGAGAACACACATGCAATGACTCTAGCTATGGTTAATAAGAAGAACACGGATTTCAATGACACAGGTGGATCCATATGTGGTATGTGAAAAGAACACACATGAAATGACTCTAGTTGTTGTTAGTAAAAAGAGCACACATGCAATGGCACTGGTGGATCCATATGTGGTCTCTGAAGAGAACAAACATTTCAATGACACTGATGGATCCATATATGGTATGTGAAAAGAACACACATGCAATGTATCCAGTTGTTGTTAGTAAAAAGAACACACATGCACTGATACTGGTGGATCCATGTATGGTCTCTGAAGAGAACACACATGCAATGACTCTAGCTATGGTTAATAAGAAGAACACGGATTTCAATGACACAGGTGGATCCATATGTGGTATGTGAAAAGAACACACATGAAATGACTCTAGTTGTTGTTAGTAAAAATAGCACACATGCAATGACACTGGTGGATCCATGTGTGGTCTCTGAAGAGAACACACATTTCAATGACACCGGTGGATCCATATGTGGTATGTGAAAAGAACACACATGCAATCACTCTAGTTGTTGTTAGTAAAAAGAACACACATGCAATGATACTGGTGGATACATGTGTGGTCTCTGAAGAGAACACACATGCAATGACTCTGGCTGTGGTTAATGAGAAGAACACACATTTCAATGACACTAGTGGATCCATATGTGGTATGTGAAAAGAACACGCATGCAATGACTCTATTTGTTGTTAGTAAAAAGAACACACATGCAATGACACTGGTTTATCCATGTGTGGTCTCTGAAGAGAACACACATTTCAATGACACTGGTGGGTCCATATGTCCTATGTGAAAAGAATAGTCATGAAATGACTCTAGTTGTTGTTAGTAAAAAGAACACACATGCAATGACACTAGTGGATCCTGGTGTGGTCTCTGAAGAGAACACACATGTAATGACTCTGGTGGATCCATATGTGGTATGTGAAAAGAACACACATGCAATGACATTGGTGGATCCATGTGTGGTCTCTGAAGATAACACACATGCAATGACTCTAGCTGTGGTTAATGAGTATAACACATATTTCAATGACACTGCTGGATCCATATGTGGTATGTGAAAATAATAGTCATTAAATGACTCTAGTTGTTGATAGTAAAAAGAACACACATGCAATGACACTGGTGGATCCATGTGTGGTATCTAAAGAGAACACACATGCAATGACTCTGGCTGTGGTTCTTAAGAAGAACACATATTTCAATGACACAGGTAGATCCATACGTGGTATGTGAAAAGAACACACATGAAATGACTCTAGTTGTTGTTAGTAAAAAGAGCACACATGCAATGACACTGGTGGATCCATGTGTGGTGTCTAAAGAGAACAAACATTTCAATGACACTGGTGGATCCATATATTGTATGTGAAAAGAACACACATGCAATGAATGCAGTTGTTGTTAGTAAAAAGAACACACATGCGATAATACAGCTGGATCCATGCGTGGTCTCTGAAGAGAACACACATGTAATGACTCTAGCTGTGGTTAATAATAAGAACACAGATTTCAATGACATAGGTGGATCCATATGTGGTATGTGAATAGAATAGTCAGGAAATGACTCCAGTTGTTGATAGTAAAAAGAACACACATGCAATGACACTGGTGGATCCATGTGTGGGGTCTGAAGAGAACACACATTTCAATGACACTGGTGGATCCATATGTGGTATGTCAAAAGAACACACATGCAATGACTCCAGTTGTTGTTAGTAAAAAGAACACACATGCAATGATACTGGTGGATCCATGTGTGGTCTCTGAAGAGAACACACATGCAATGACTCTAGCTGTGGTTAATGAGAAGAACACATATTTCAATGACACTAGTGGATCCATATGTGGTATGTGAAAAGAATAGTCATGTTACTCGAGTTGTAGTTAGTAAAAAGAACACACATGCAATGACACTGGTGGATCCATGTGTGGTATCTGAAGAGAACACACATGCAATGACTCTAGTTGTGGTTAATAAGAAGAACAGAGATTTCAACGATACAGGTAGATCCATATTTGGTATGTGAAAAGAACACACATGAAATGACTCTAGTTGTTGTTAGTAAAAAGAGCACACATGCAATGACACTGGTGGATCCATGTGTGGTCCCTGAAGAGAACAAACATTTCAATGACACTGGTGGATCAATATATGGTATGTGAAAAGAACACACATGCAAAGACACTGGTGGATCCATGTGTGGTCTCTGAAGAGAACACACATTTCAATGACACTGGTGGATCCATATGTGGTATGTGAAAATAACACACATGCAATGACTCCAGTTGTTGTTAGTAAAAAGAACACACATGCAATGACACTGGTGGATCCAGGTGTGGTCTCTGAAGAGAACACACATGCAATGACTCTAACTGTGGTTAATGAGAAGAACACACATGCAATGACACTAGTGGATCCATAGGTGGATTGTGAAAAGAACAAACATGCAATTACTCTAGTTGTTGTTAGTAAAAAGAACACACATGCAATGACACTGGTGGATCCATGTGTGGTCTCTGAAGAGAACACACATTTCAATGACACTGGTGGATCCATATGTAGTATGTGAAAAGAATAGTCATGAAATGACTCTAGTTGTTGTTAGTAAAAAGAGGACATATGCAATGACACTGGTGGATCCATGTGTGGTCTCTGAAGAGAACACACATTTCAATGACACTGGTGGATCCATATGTGATATGTGAAAAGAACACACATGCAATGACTCCAGTTGTTGTTAATAAAAAGAACACACATGCAATGATATTGGTGGATCCATGTGTGGTCTCCGAAGAGAACACACATGCAATGACTCTAACTGTGGTTAATGAGAAGAACACACATGCAACGACACTGGTGGATCCATAGGTGGATTGTTAAAAGAACACACATGCAATGACTCTGGTTGTTGTTAGTAAAAAGAACACACATGCAATGACACTAGTGGATCCACGTGTGGTCTCTGAAGAGAACACACATTTCAATGACACTGGTGGATCAATATGTGGTATGTGAAAAGAATAGTCATGAAATGACTCCATTTGTTGTTAGTAAAAAGAACATACATGCAATGATACTGGTGGATCCATGTGTGGTCTATGAAGAGAACACACATGCAATGACTCTGGTGGATCCATATGTGGTATGTGAAAAGAACACACATGCAATGACTCCAATTGTTATTATTAAAAAGAACACACATGCAATGACACTGGTGGATCTATGTGTGGTCTCTAAAGATAACACACATGTAATGACTCTAGCTATGGTTAATGAGAAGAACACATATTTCAATGACACTGGTGGATCCATATGTGGTGTGTGAAAAGAATAGTCATGAAATGACTTTAGTTGTTGTTAGTAAAAAGAACATGCATGAAAAGACACTGGTGGATCCATGTGTGGTCTCTGAAGAGAACACACATTTAAATGACACTGGTGGATCCATATGTGGTATGTGAAAATAACACACATGCAATGACTCGAGTTGTTGTTAGTAAAAAGAACACACATGCAATGACACTCGTGGATCCAGGTGTGGTCTCTGAAGAGAACACACATGCAATGACTCTAGCTATGGTTAATGAGAAGAACACACATGCAATGACACTAGTGGATCCATAGGTGGATTGTGAAAAGAACAAAGATGCAATTACTCTAGTTGTTGTTAGTAAAAAAACACACATGCAATGACACTGGTGGATCCATGTGTGGTCTCTGAAGAGAACACACATTTCAATGACACTGGTGGATCCATATGTAGTATGTGAAAAGAATAGTCATGAAATGACTCTAGTTGTTGTTAGTAAAAAGAGCACATATGCAATGACACTAGAGGATCCATGTGTGGTCTCTGAAGAGAACACACATTTCAATGACACTGGTGGATCCATATGTGATATGTGAAAAGAACACACATGCAATGACTCCAGTTGTTATTAGTAAAAAGAACACACATGCAATGATATTGGTGGATCCATGTGTGGTCTCCGAAGAGAACACACATGCAATGACTCTAACTGTGGTTAATGAGAAGAACACACATGCAATGACACTGGTGGATCCATAGGTGGATTGTTAAAATAACACACATGCAATGACTCTGGTTGTTGTTAGTAAAAAGAACACACATGCAATGACACTAGTGGATCCACGTGTGGTCTCTGAAGAGAACACACATTTCAATGACACTAGTGGATCAATATGTGGTATGTGAAAAGAATAGTCATGAAATGACTCCAGTTGTTGT